>CM062817.1:1080402546-1081716222 GCA_031772625.1 Pinus tabuliformis | reverse complement strand
GAATTTTTGAAAGTGAGATAGATAACTATTTTCATGATGAATTTCAGGCTCAAATAGTGTGGGATGAAGAAATATGGTTTACAAGTGTGGAAAATAAGATGAAGGTTGAATAAGACTTGATAATGAAAAAATGAGCCCTCGGTTGTTTTTATATAAAAAAAATTTCCTTGACACCTGGCAGGACCATATTGAGCAAAAAAATCGGATGACATCATGCCAACATCATGATGAAATTAGCATGACATGTGACATGGCTTTTGGAAGGTTGATATGTGCAAAGGAGTACATGATGAAGGCTACGAGGCGGGTTGTGTATATCTTGCTTGATGTGGCATGGAGACCTACGTGGGATGCCTACATGGATGGATGATGACTTTGCAGGTTAGATGGCGTGGTGATACTGACATGGGAAGGCAATGTGGAGGGTCACATGGTAGCCCTTTCACCACTCCCAAAATTTCCTTGGAAATTTTTTGGGAGTGTGGTGGGCACTAGAGGGCACCATGTGGCCCTCTCTGCACCCCTTCGACCAGTTATTTGTTGTGATCATTCATGGTGGGGATGCATGAGCCATCAGATTGGCACATTTTGCAACTTTTTTCCTCTAACACTTGGGTGTCCATTTCCATCGATGTTCTCATATTTTCATGTCGTTCCTTGCATTCCCACAACCATCAGGCAAGATTTTGGTCCTTTAGATTCTGGTTCATGATATTGAACCTTCCTTTTTGTATCTTCACAATGAAGCTCCCATTGTCCTTGAGAGGTTTTAGAGAGAATTTATCAAAGGTGGTGCACTCTGATGCTAACAGTGTGAGCCAATAAAATATCAAGAGGGACAGTCATTGTCCCCATGGAGTCCATGTAGCATTAGTAGAAAAAAATTGGAATTTTTTAAGACAGACACTAGAAGGACATGACAAAGGACTAATGAATTAGTATACCATGTTAGGAAAAATAAGCAGTGATTGGCTGGTGGAGGGTCCCACTAGCCACATCACCCTAGAGATCTAACCCTCAATGATCTAAAGGGAGCGCAAGGCCAAACGTCTAGGGATAGGGAGTCAGGAGGATGTGGCTTATTGAAAAGGCTTAGCGATCTATTTATTGGCATAATTTTATAATGTGGGGGACCCCACCTGATAGCTCACGTTGGAGTATGTTCCCCATAAGTTAAAAAGACAAGTGCAAGGTAAAACCCCAACGATAGGGAGCCAGGAGGATGTGGCCAAACATATGGATTTGTGGCGAGAGTATATTGTTGCAAGTCAGAGCTAGGAGTACACCACGGATAACTCACCCTAAAGGTTCTACTGGTAGGTTCTAACACCATACAGAAATTACCCGCATACGAATTCTAAAAATAGAAAATAAACAATGGCGAGAGCATAACACATAAAACAAATATACACAAATATTTTCCCCTGGATCCCAAAACCGGGACTACCAAAATGATTTTCCATTATATTCATTTCAATCTTACAAAAAATATATCTACAGGTTGAAGCATCCATAAATCCTAATCCTTTAACCCTGGATTAGAACATAACTATAGTTCCCTTAACTAGATCTACAAAATACCATACTCCAAAACCATCGCGTCGAAAACCATGTGTGAAATCCATGCACAAAACCATATGTAGGTCTGCCGACCTAATATAGGGTCAAAAAAATCCCCGAGGCATAGCCTCGTCCCCCTCAAACCCCCTGCTACGCTTGCCACAACAAAGGGGGAGCTCCCCCCCCCTCTAACTCCCTGGTTTAACTACTGCAGCTAGTCGTGGAAAGAATATAACAAAACCCAATATTCTCCCACTTGTTGTTTTCTTTCCATTGGGTGCCACAAGAGAGCTTAGTCATTGATCCATCCTTGCAACACCCATTGTTTCTCTACACCAAGATAAGTTCTCAGAGCTCACAAATTTTTTCAGTGCATCTGCAATATTCTTCAAAGTGTCCACCTTTACCAACAACACCTTTTTGTCTTCTACCATATCCCGCACAAAGTGATACTGAACATCAATGTGCTTTGTCTTTGAATGATAAGCAATGTTCTTTGCCAAGAAAATTGCACTTTGGTTATCACAATTTATCCTTGTAGCTCATTGTACTAACCCCATACTTGAATACAATATCTACAACCAAACTTATTCCTTGCTTGCATGAGTGGTTTCCATGTATTATGCCTTTGTAGTTGACAGTGCCACTACAGATTATCTCTTACTCATCCAACTGACTGCACCTCCAAATAGGTTAAACACATACCCAGTTGTAGATCTTCTCTGATCCAGATCTCTAGCCTAGTCTACATCAACCAAGCCAGGAATGTCCAAAACCCTGTCCAATCCCGGTTTTCCTTGGTAGCACAAACCATAATCACTAGTGCCACACAAATACCTAAAAAGCCGCTTCATTGTTGTCCAATGCTCCTTCCTTGGTTTTGACATCAACCTTCTCAATAGTCCCACTGCATGTGCAATGTCTGGTCTAGTACAGACCATTGCATACATGAGGTTACCAACTTCACTTGGATATGGAACATGGGACATGTCCTCTTCTTCTTCTTGTGCCTTGTGGCACTATTCAAGAGATAAATTTACACCTACAGGAATAGGAACCTTCACTGTTTTACTATCCTGCATATTAAACCTCTGTAGTATTGTCTTAACATACTTCCTCTAGTTTAACCAAAGCTTCCTCTTTGCTTGATCTTGTTTAATTTCCATGCCCAAAATATAGTTTGCAGCACCAAGATCTTTCATGTCAAATTTGGAGGACAATTGGGTCTTCAAATCCTGGATAATTTCTTTGTCATTTCCAACCAGCAACATATCATCCACATACAAGACCTGATAAATAACACGGTCACCAATTAATTTAAAATATACGCAGTGATCTTCTTTGCTTCTAGTGAAGCCAAGTCCCTGTATAAATGTATCAAATTTCTGGTACCACATCCTTAGTGACTACTTTAACCCATACAAAGACTTTTTTAACTTGTATACCAGTTATTTCTTACCCTTCACTGAAAAGCCTCTAGGTTGCTTCATGTATATATCTTCTTCCAAATCCCTATGAAGAAATGTTTTCTTCACATATATCTGTTCTACCTCAAAGTCAAAAGCAACAGAAATAGATAAAAGTAATCTAATAGAAGCTAACTTGGAAACATGAGAAAAAATAGCACCAAAATAAATTTCCGGCACCTGGGAATAACCTTTTTCTACCAACTGAGATTTGTATTTCTCCACCTTTCCTTCTACATTCATCTTCTTCTTGAACACCCATTTGCTGCCAATGGGTTTCCTTCGAGCTGGAAACTCCACTAGATTCCAAGCCTCATTTTTGTGCAAATATGCCATTTCATCAACCATGGCCTCTTTCTAGAGTTTTCCATCCTTTGAATCTACTGCCTCCTTCACAGTTCTAGGATCATCATCAATAATAGATAAAGAAAAATTTGAACAGAAAGCATATGGACTATACCTTTCTAGTTTCCTTCTCTCTCGAACTGATCTTCTCACAACCGGAGTTTGTGGCTCTTCATCTTTTGATTCCTCTTCTGCAGTAGAGTCTGATTCTTCCTCCTTTAGCTCAAACTCTATCTTCTCATGTTCATTTGGTAGGACTTCATGTTTAATAACATCTTTCACCTCTCTAAACACCACATCTCGGTTGTACACAACCTTCCTTGTTATTGGGTTCCAAAGCTTATAACCTTTTAAACCATCCTTATACCCAATAAAGATGCACTTTTCAGATTTACTATCCAACTTTATTCTTTTCTCCTTTGGAAAATGTACATATGCATCACATCCAAATACCCTTATATGTGAAAGACAAGGTTTCTTACTAGTCCGTACCTCTTGTGGAGTATTATCCTCCAACGCTGATGAAGGTGATCTGTGGACCAGGTAACATGCAATCTCCACCACCTCTGCCCAAAATTCCTGTCCTAACTCGGCACCACTGAGAATGCTTCTTTCCCTTTCCATCAATGTCTTGTTCATTCTTTCCACAACTCCATTTTTCTCAGGTGTGAATGGAGTAGTCTTCTTCCATGCTATACCACACTTCTTATATAACTCTTAAAATTCCTTCTTGTAAAACTCTCCATCATTATTTTTCCTCAACACCTTTATATTCTTCTCTGTCTGGTTTTCCACAAGATCCTTAAATTATTTAAACCTATCAAATAAATTATATTTCTTCTTAATGAAATATATCCATATATTCCTTGAGAAGTCATCTATAAAGGATACATAGTACACAGACTTACCCAGTGATGGAACCAACGCAGGTCCAAACACATCACTATGCATAAGCTCTAATATATGTTTCACCCTCTTACCACCAAAGGGGAAACTCACCCGATTTTGCTTCCCATATACACAATTTTCACAGAAATCAAAATCTAGAGAGATATTAGTCATACCTTCTACCATTCCTTTATCATGAAGTATTCGAAGGCCCTTCTCTCCAGTATGTCCTAGCCTTTGATGCCATAGCATGGTATTTTCTCCAAATATGACTAGATTTTTTGCTCCACTTTTAGGAACCACGGAACTGTTGCACCCATCAATAACAGTGCTACCTTGCAGCTTGTACAGATTTCCAATCCAAACTCCTCGCATCAATACCAGTTCTCCCTAAACCATCTTGCATGTATCTTTCTCGAACACTATTTTTACACATGCATTGTCAACCTTTCTTACAGGAATCGGATTTTTGGCTAATGCGGGAATATGCAAAATACCCAGAAGTGTTCTAATCCTTCCACCTTGCAACTTCAGCTTGACTTTTTTGTGACCAATGATTCTAGTCTTCTTGTCATCCCCTAAGAAGACATCACCACCATCATATTTCTCATACTCACAGAACCACTCTCTATGGGGAGTGAAGTGAAAGGATGCACCTCAGTCAATCAACCATGCCTTATGATCTACATGTGTACTTGAAGAAGAAGCCAGGTACACATCCCCACCTTCATCCGAGGTGGTTTTCACCTTTGCAAAAGGAGCATCATCAATCCCTTTCCTTTATTAGCAGCTTTAGATTTACAATCCCTTTTGCAGTGCCCTTCCTTTCCACATTTCCAGCACACCTTTACAGGTTCTCTTGGAGATTTAGATCTCCCTCTAGATTTAGATCTCCCACTCGATGACTTATTTTTGTTTCTATTCTAGGACCATCCTCATACAGATAAGGCATCACCATTCTGGCTCTCCATATTTTTTCATCTTCTCTCCTCCAACAGCAAGGATTAGACTATTTCATCAAACTGTAAGCCAATTGCATTGCTACCTATTGCAACAACCAAACTATCCCATGAATCTTGTAGAGAACACAACAAACTGATGCACTTATCTCCATCTGAAATTTTGATATCAATAGATAATAAATAGCTTACCATAGTATTAAATGCATTCTAATGCTCTGTCATTGAGTCTCCATCTTTCATCCTCAGGTTATACAACTTTTTTCGTAGGAATAGTTTATTCACCAGAGACTTAGATTGGTACAAATTCCCTAACTTGTCCCACAAAGCCTTCGTCGTAGCTTCCCCTGATACATTTAGCGATACTGAATCTCAGACACACAATCGTATTGTTTTTTTTTTCCTTTTGATCCAACTTCTTCCATTCTTCGTCAGACATTGCCATTGATTTAGTACCAGGATCTACTGCGATCCACTGATCTTTATCCACCAACAGATCCTCCATCTTGAGTTTCCACAACTCAAAACTCCGACCATTAAATTTCTCGATATCCATATTTCCACTCCTCGCCATATTATTTCACCACAAGAATCAATCCTGCAAATCTCCCACTAAACAGGGTCTACCACAAGCCCGATAAAAACCTGTCAGTAGTAAAGGCATCCCCTTGAAGCCAAAACATCTCTAATACTAAATGTAGGTTTTAACCCCGTACAGGAATTACCTGCATACAAATTATAAAAATAGAAAATAAACAATGGCGAGAGCATAACACATAAAACAAATATAGAAAAATATTTTCCCCTGGATCCAAAAACCAGGACTACCATATTAGTTTTTCATTATATTCATTTCAATGTTACAATAGATATATATACATGCCGAAGCATCCATAAACCCCAATACATTAACCCTGGATTAGAACATAATCGTAGTTCCCTTGATGATATCTACAAAATACCATCGACCGAAAACCATCGCGTCCAAAACCATGCGTGAAATCCATGCACAAAACCATACGTAGGTCCGCCCACCTAATATAGGTTCCAAAAATAAAATTTCACAGGGCGCTGTCCCAGACCCCGTAGAGGTGGGCTACCACCCTCCTCAAAACCCATCAGGAAAAATAAGCCTAGAGGATTTACCCTAGAAGAAAAATAAGGCCTCCATTTATTTTTTTGGGAAAAATAAAAGCCAAGGGCATAGGAAAAGGTCCAGGACCTAGTTTCTTGTGCACGTTGTGACCAAGGGAACAAATGTTTGCATTGATGGTTAAGCCCTTGGGGATATAGTGCAAAGGCCTCAAAAATGGTTATATGTGTAGAAATGTTAGCCCTTTGGGATTGAACAAAGCACCTTTGGGCGTAAGGGACTTGAAAATCCTTGTGACATTGATTTTACTCCTGAATGAAAAGTATATATATGTTCATGTTTGATTTTGATATTATCAATAGATGGTGGTTATGTGTGATTTCCATTATATGTTATGTATGAATATATTTTATAGATGTTGTGTAAGGGATGTTGAGGGCTTGTGGATAATTTTTTAAATAATTATTTAATAAATTCCATGGAACTATCACTATGTGTGTGTAAATCCACATGTTGTATTATAAGATGGAGAGGCATATCTCCATGCCTTAGAGCTAATGAGTTGAGTGGATCAATGTTGTTTACAACCTTTCAAGGATTGTGTAGGACCCTATTATGCATGTTTGTTGCAGTCCAATAATGTAGTTTGGTTACAAGTTCCAAGAATGTATGTGTAATTCCAATGAAATTCATATCAATTTGAGTTTGGGCCCACTTAAAGAAGGGCTATATCTTTGTGGAATGAACCTTAACAATTTTCCAAGGAAGAACCATGAAAAAAAATGCTTTGAGTTAATGGCTTGAGAGATGGGGAAATCCCCATTATCCTACATAAACTATTTATGTCATGCTACATTGAGAATTCTAGTGGAAGGTTAGTGAAAAGGACATGGATGACATAGGGAACGTCATGGGAAAATTCATGTTACCTATCACCAATATTTTCATTGCATTATGGAGGTGTGCCAAGTGGTTTCTCAATGTTGGGAAAATTGGTGCTATGGATGGAGGGCATGATAGAGATATCTATTTCCTCAAATAATAAATCACCACTTGCATGGAGGTCTTGAACCTTGGTGGGACCCAAGATCAGAGCTTAAGTAGTACCTTTAGGGAATTCCACATGACTAGATGATTGCACCCTGCCATCAACATGACATCAACTAAGGGTTGTAGGAGAGGGTAGTGTGGAGGATAACTAATGTGTCATCAAAAGGGTTGTGTTGTGGATGGTGGTGGAACTTGGCATAGGATTGCCATGCATAAATGATGTGGTGGCTCACGTGGATAGGGTTTGCATCACTACGAATAATAAGACCATATGGAGAATTAGTGATGCCATGTCGTAATGGGCCACAAAAATAATGAAGCCCATGGAAATACCATAGGGACATTAATGAAAATTATCTTTTTTACTTAACACAAATATTGATGATGCACCGCAAAGGTCTAATTTATCTCTGCTAAATAAGTAAGGCCATAAAATGATGGAAGGAATTGGATGGGGAATGTCCCTGTCACTTGACATGAATGTTGATGTTGTTGAGAAATATATAGGGAAGTGATTAGAATGATTTTGCTTTCCTTGATAACTTACTGTGATGTATTTTAACTTTTTCTTACTTATTAACTTCTTTACTTATTATTATGTTTGTATATCATCAAACAAATACCAAAACAAGAAGAACAAGAACACATAATATAGACTACAAGTCAAGGCCAAAACCTCTCCAATTGAGAGGAAAACCCACTAACCTATTCTATTCCTTATAGATTCTTTAATTGACAAATTGCGAGACCTCTAGAGCAAGACCAATACCCTCCAAGACTAATTCCAACCTTTATAGATGATGTACTTTCCTTGAACAAATAAAATCCAGTCAAATCTCTTCCAGTAGCACAACTTTGACCCACAGCTGCATAATTTTGGCCTCCACTACAAACTTAAAATTTTCAGCCCTCCAATAGTTAATGCTACCACACATGTGAGCTTAGTTTAGCCTTCCAAGGCTTCCTTGGACCTTCTCTTAGATTTCTCTTCCTTCTGGAGCTTCAAGATGGTTTCCAATAGTTAATGCTACCACACGTGTGAGCTTAGTTTAGCCTTCCAAGGCTTCCTTGGACCTTCTCTTAGCTTTCTCTTCCTTCTGGAGCTTCAAGATGGTTTCTTATGATTGTCGCTTGACCTTCTTTCCTTCCTTTCTTTAAGATCGAACTTATAGAAGAAAAATATTAGATCTTTTGTAGATGCCTTAGCCTTCCTTCACATATGAGAGAGAAATTTCTCAAAACAAGTCTCCTTTTTCCTATTCCTTCTTTGTTGTCTTCTTCTTGTTCCTCCTTAACTTGGATGGGTGAGTGATGAATTTTACTTCAAGGAGGTCTATTTTCCTCCTTCATATAGGCTTATCAAGGTGGATGAAGCTCCTCAAATTAGGCTAACTTGGTCTTAAAAGGATATTTTGACACTTTTAAGGACAAAAATATTTTTCTTTACAAGTTACAATTTTCCCAATGGGGTCTTCAACTTATGACAATGAATATTTTGACTTCTTGACATAAGACCAACCCTAGAAGCATTGAATCAGTGCTTGAACTATAAAATAAAAGACCTTGAGCATGAAACACATGCTCCAAAATAAATAATAATAATTTTCTTTCATTTTAGAATTTACAAGAATCAAAAGTACATTTCATATTTATTAAGACGAACCTAGTTTCACATTTTTCAACTCTCCCTCTTAACTAGGGAGGTATTCATAAATGCTACATGGAAATTCTCAATCTAAAGAGATCTCATAAGAAGATTTGGATTGGTAAAGCATTTTTTTAGCATAATAACTGTTGTACCTAAATCTTGCACCTACAACAGAAGACAAAGAAATCTCCCTAGAGACAACCTCTAAGGTTGATTGTAGACTAGTTCCTAGGACATATTAAATAGAGGAGTGCATGAAAAGTTATATGTGAGGGGTTTCCAGCACTCCAATTGTCACTTAATGAAAGATAATAAGGTGGCTTAGTTCATTCCTCCAAAGGTATGATTTATGTATTCCAGGTACTTCCTCACACACAGAGTTCCTAGGAGTATCACATAAAATAGCGGAGGCCGATTTATTTGAAATGTATTACAACTTAATAAGCTTGTAGAGTAAATAAGAGAGGATTAAGAGAAATCATAACTCATCATATAGAGCCCAAAACATCCAAAATTATATATTCAAAACATAGAGCTGCAAGCCATGGAAATTCTACACTTTTTTGAGTTACAAGCAGAGATAGTAGACTGAGGAGAGGATGGGTGTTGTGATTCATATAGAGAAGTTTGAAGATATAACTTTAGCCCTTCATAGAGGAATTATGCATTAATAAATCAACACACATGGATTTGTAAGGAAGCATGAAATAATTTCTAGTAGCTATTAGAGCATGAATGCAGAGAAGAATATGAACATAAGGGAATTAAATAAGAGGATAGCATATTGTAACACTAAGAAGGGGGAATGACCACCATTTCTTTGATAGTCTGAAAGATATGCCTATGTAAAGTAATGCAGTCTAAAATACAAGCCATTCACTTACAGATTTACGAGCCAAATTGGTGTCACAGAGTTCAGACCCATTGGGTGAGAAATTCTGGAACCAACCAACCCTTGCTTATGAATTTCATCCCCCTATTTATAAGAAGAGGGGGAGAGCTTGAGTTACAAACAAAAAAATATGAGCCCAAGCACCAGCTATCTACTAGACTAGTTGTACAGGCAAGTGTAAGGCTCTGCTACCTAAAGATTACAATTGGGATCGAATACCTTCTTGGAAATAGAAAACTACAGAAAGTAAAAAAGAAACAGGAGGAAGAATGGAGGAAGGGGTCCTTTGCTATCCCAATGAAAGCTTTAGATCAGGCCCTATCTCTATCACAATGTGCTTCCCATGCTGCTTGGCCTATTTACTATCCCCTCTCCCTTAAATTCCTAGAGGACTCGTTTTGTGGAATAGGGAGTGGAGTTGTTGTAAATCCTTTTTGTTGAGGTCTTTGCTGCATGTAGTGTGGTTTCATGTTGGTCTACTGATTTTTCTGAGTCCCCCAGACTGCTCTGCAGATGCACCATGCTCTATTAACTATCACTGTTATCGGCCCATCTGCCCATTTATATCTCTGCAAAACACTACCTGAGCACCACGACCGTGGGACCTTATCCTTTAAGAGTAATGTGAAAAAGGAAAGTTCCAACATCCCCTTAAGCCCTCTTTAGTATAGCATATGTTGTTATTTTCATGTAACCAATGGCTAAGACCAAGGGCTTAACCTTCAGGTGCTGAGGCCTTCAGACCAGTGTTCAGGAGCCTTTTCCTTTATAACACAGGAAGCCCGTTGATTTCCCCTTACACTGCACCGACCGATATCCCAAACATGAAACCATTATATAATACACCTCAATAAATTATCGAATCTAGGGACCTTTTTCTTTGTTGCTTGGAATCCTACATCCCAGCACTACATGCATGTTTCTTTAAGCTTTTCCTCTAGGCAGCTGCGATCACTGATATGCGGGATGATGTCATTGTTTCCATGTGTCACCCTGTGAGTGGTGACATGTGTCACCTAGAAATGGCCCCATAGGACCCCTAAAATGTTGAAACCGAGTGACGCATGTCCCCTGCCACGTCAACATTTGTACTGCCACATGTCCTCTATATTGTCGTGTCATTCATGAAGTCAGCTTCCATGTCAGCTCTAAGGACTAATCATATGCTACCATGTGGCCCCTTGGAGGAGAGAGAAAAAGGACTGCCTGATCCTATTTTTGCATACATTTACTTTGTTAATGAATTTTGGCCCTCCCTATAACTTTTCAATTGTATCGTAGAATCAGCCCCTACATGGTCTTTAGAGTGAAAACCTCATAGATCGTCGATCATGCGGGATTGTGGGATGCAGGATTGACCATTGCCGATATGTTGTACCACCACATGGAGGAGAGAGAAGGGGATTGCCTGATCTTTTTTTTATTGAGAATTTTCTTTGTTAATGATTTATCAGCCTCCCCAATGATTTACCAATATATCGCAAGGTCGGCCCCTCGTAAGGTTTTGGAGTGTGCGAGACTACGGGATCGTAGTACTATTGTGACTGTGGGATGCAGGGTCACTAAGATGTAGGATGTGAGACTGCGGGGCTTGCGAGATGCAGGATCGCCGAGATGCAAGACTACGTGGCCTTCAAGATGCAAGATTTGTGGGGCTCGTGGGATTCGGGACTTGCGGATAGTCTTCCACATGGAGGAGAGAGGAGGGGGTGACCTAGCCTTTATTTTTCATTGATTTTTAGTGCAAAGCGGCCTCTTCCCTCCCTGATGCTTTAACACTATCGGTGTTCTTCCCTCACACAATTTAAATATCGTCCATAAGGAACTGTTGGGTTCATGTGGGATGCAGGACTGTAGGACCATGGGACTGCGGGACTGTGGAATGTAGGGTGGTTGATAGGTTGGATGCGGGATCGCCGATATGTGGGATGCAGGATCGCTGGTATGTAAGATGTGAGATGGATGATATGTGATGATATTAGCTCCCAAACCTAGATTGTGATTTACTTTTGTCCTTTGGTGTTTTTCCTTTAATTGTTGAGATTTCCATGGGTAACTTCAACATGCTCTAACTTCTACTCCATGAGTCCATTTTTGGACTTCCACATACTATTCGAAAGCTCTTTCCAAGCACTATGTGATGGAGAGGGTCTGATTAAGCTTTGATATCTTTTTTGGTTCAAAAGTTAGCATCAAAATTCAATGCTATTTGGCATTTGAAGCAAGCGATGACTGACAAAGTAGTGAGTGAAAACAATAACAACCAACATTGTCATAAAGCAAGGCCTTGACTATCAACTCTATCTCTCCAAAAAATCAAAGCATAATGCTAGTGAGACCAATGATTTATACACACCATCATCATTGTCTCTCAAGGTACATACACCACATGGGTGTTCATAGAGAATGACTTTCCTTTGACTATTCTTATCTTGGATAGCTAGTCCTCAAACAATATCGGTCCATGACTACTCTTATTTTGGATTCCCTACCACATCCTCAAACAGAATCATATGCCAGATGTTTATCCAACCCTTCATTTTGTCTTCCCAAGTGAAGACAAGAATGATGTGCCTATCTCTCCCTCTCGATCAAGGAGGATATATCAACCAGACCAAGATTTTCTCTCAGATATACAAGCTTCTTATTAGGAAGAGATTTTGTATGTCAGCTACCTACTCATTGGTAGAGATATACTATAGATGCAACACACCATCTTGTACTAGCTTCTGAATGCAGTGACACTTGTTGTTGATATGCTTTATATTTCCATGAAATATTGGGTCTTTAGACAATCATATATAATTGGTGTTATAACAATGTATCATTGTAGGTTCCATTGGTCCTTCACATAGGTATGATAACAACTTCCTTAACCAGACAACTTATATTCTTACTTCACAGGATGCAATGTATTTACCCCTGCACTAGCCAAATAAATTTTATCTTTCTTTATTCTCATCCATGAGATCATGGATGATCTCAAAATAAAACATCCTCTTGTAGTGCTTCTTCCATCCTTCTCACTGCCTCCCAAGTCACAATCTGTATATCCAATCAAGTGGACATCATTCCACCTATCATATTTTAGGCAATAGTGAATTGTTCCTTACAGATATCTTAGTATGTATTTTTTTACTATCCATTGATCGTGCTTCGGCTCTATTATACGGAATCTATGATTGCATACATAAGTATCTTTCCTAGACTAGGTGGCCTAGTCTAGAGTAACATAAAGAAAAGAAAATAATGTTTTCCTTAAAGTAAATGGACATTGGGATGAAACTGACCTATAATTCATCGTAAGCCTTGTTCCTTTATTAGCTTGTATGCTCCAATCCTAGCTTCAATCACCATAATTAGAACATGAAAAATAAGACAACACAGGCCAGATATCTACATCTATGTAGCATCATCTAATCACTTCATTCAATAGATCAACATGGTATTGAAACTTGTGAAATCATAAAATCACATATAGAAAAATAATGAACTATTTGTATTAATAGAAATGGAGAGAGTTACAACCAAATATAGGATTTGATCTTGTAGAATAGCTCGTCCAAGTTGACTTGTCCTTCCTTATCACAAAGTATATCTCTATGTCACCATAATGCATGGAATAATGTCCCTCACAACAACAAAATGAGGGTAGAATCTATTTCTGAAAGCCAACCCCTAGCTTATGGATGGCAGGAAATATATGGGAGAGGATGGAAGTTGATAAATTCTTATCCATTTACCAATCTAGGCTTGACATCCACTCTTTATGGGAGGATGAGCTCAAGGGATAAGGGGTGAAATCTCCAAGGTAGGATAGGATAGCATTTGAGACTTTCATCCAAGGTAAATGGTTGTAAAAACTCTTAGAAGCTTCTGGAAGAGGAAGCTTCGGTATTGTTTTTATTTTTCCTGAATCTCTAGAATCATTACACCCCTAGCAAGGGGTAGCTTGTTGGTGATCAATGCAGGTATAAAGAGGCTCAACCTGCTAGTGAATGTAGTCTTCTAAAGGGACCTTAAATTCACTGAAATGAAGCAGTTAAAGGCATAATTTCATAGACTAGAGAGACTCATGCTTAGGGATTTGTGAAAAGGTTATCACAAAGGGAAAAAGGATATTGATTGATCTAGCTAATAGGCCTATTGACCAGATGTGGTTGTTGGGTAGGGTCCCCCTAGGTCAAATTTTTGTCAAAGTTTTGTAAAGAACCCACATTTTGAGGAGTAGAACATGCTTCACGCAGTGTTTTATGAATCATAAGGGATTTAGGGAGGGTCAAAGCTCCTTATTTTGTAAAAGGATGGGATTAATTTTTATGTTTTGAATTCTGCCCATGGTTTGTGGACCATGGTATTGTCAGAGGAAAAGATATATAAAGGGTTGTCTTAGTAAGTCGAAGGGATGTAATTGATGGATATGTTTTGATGTCTTGGGTCTGAAATTTCATATCTTTTTGTGTTTGAGTGAATGGGAAGGCTCCTATAGCTATGTACGTGGATACCTTGGTAAGTCTGTAGTTGTGTGTGCAGGGTAAGACGGATTGTAATTGTGAAGATTCAAAGTTAATAAAGAAAATTTTGAAGGTAGATATGTGTACTTACCTTTTGGACTTTACTTTATGCGATTAGTATTTACTTTTGCGTTGTGCAAGTAAAAGATAAGATCAGAATTGATGTATGAATGTTGTTACAGATAATTGCAGTTAAGACCCATTGATTTATGCACAGTAAATAGGATTTTAGATATGCGAATTATTCTTTTTATATGAATAGATCGGATTCGGTATAATGTTCAGTAAGATCACGTAGCAAAGAAAGAGATATGTAGGTAAGACTAAGTCAATATCCACACTCCATATCCTTCTGGATGTGGAAACCTAGTTCCAACATCCCCCAATATTGCTTCGGGTGAGACTGTGGCCTACGCAAGAAGATTGTTGCCGAAAGTGACGGTGGTATAGGGTTTTGTTGGTTAGTGCGGCTGTTACACAGTAATTTTTCACTGTACCTGTTACCCCTTCTCCCGCACATTGGAGGACTTATTCTGGGACCTGTGAGAAGTGACATAACCTAAAAACACTTGCATTGTATCCCCTTGAGTATGTACTTTATATGCCCTGAAGACACCTTCTGAAGAATACCCATAAAAATAGCCCTTTTTCCATTGGCGCGGTTCCACTGTGTATCACTCGCGCCAATGGGGAAAATCCTCCAAAGAGGGCACGCCAGCTGGCGCTCTATCTCAGAGTCGCACTCGCGCTAGCCTAGTTGGGTAAAGTTTTTAACAAACCAACTTACGAAGGTTCTTCCTAACCCACCCATGAACTTAATATATATTGAGTTGGGTCAGTTTGGCTTCGAATCTCCATAGAAGGGAAGTAGTTCTCCACCTCTCATGGAAGCTTCTTAGTGATAAAGCCAATCCCATGAATCTTGTGGATGACCCTAACTCCTTCTCCTCTATCTATAAAAGCTTGTCCTTTTGCCTTTGACAAGTTAGAGTCTCCAAGTTCCAAATTCTAAGTCTCAAAGTCTGAGAATTTCCAAGTTCATGCTACAAGGAGCCTTATTCATTCCCATGAGGCTAAATCTTAAGTGAGGAGATTCATATCCAAGTGACCAAGGAGAGAGAAGCTTGTTCCCCATTCCCAACAAGATTTGCAAGGCATGTGTTGCTGATCACCCAGCCAAAGGAGGATTTGACGTCAGAACCATGGTTGTATTCTTCTTTGTTTATCAATAATAGACAACTATCATTATGGTTCCACTCTTATTGTATTTTTAATGATGATTGAGTTATATCCTTTCTAACAGATATATAGTTGCATCTATTGGATTTTATGCTTGTGTTTGTGTCGTTCTTTGCATGTGCAGGTGTCCGAGGATAGTTTTGATCTTGTGACGACCTCGTTAAAAAATGAAACAAGGTGTCTGAGGATAGTTTTGATCTTGTGGCGACCTCGTTAAAAAACGGAACAATGTGTCCCGAGGATAGTTTTGATCTTGTGACGACCTCGTTAAAAAATGAAACAAGGTGTCCGAGGATAGTTTTGATCTTGTGACGACTTCGTTAAAAAACGAAACAAGGTGTCCAAGGATAGTTTTGATCTTGTGGCGACCTCGTTAAAAAACAGAACAATGTGTTCCAAGGATAGTTTTGATCTTGTGACGACCTTGTTAAAAAACGAAACAAGGTGTCCGAGGATAGTTTTGATCTTGTGATGACCTCGTTAAAAAACGAAGCAATGTGTCTCGAGGATAGTTTTGATCTTGTGGCGACCTCGTTAAAAAATGAAACAAGGTGTTGGAGCATAGTTCCTTCTCTTGTGTCAAGCTCGTTAAAAAATGAAACAAGGGTTATGAGGATAGTTCTTTCACTGTGTCAACCTCATTAAAAAATGAAACAACTCCCTTTCCAAATCGAGTCTTTGATTAAGATCTCGTAAAATCCAAGTTGAGTCTTTCCAAGATCTCCAAAGTGAACCTTCATTCCATCCACCTCGTTGAATGCAATGAAGCTTGGGGGGCATGTACCTTGATTTGCGTCATTATGTTGGGGGCATGCAAACTCATAACAAGCATAGTTTTTCATTTCAAGCTTGTGTAAACATGAAACTGAATCCAAGAAGAGTTCTCCATGGTTCAAGCTTGTGTAAAAATGAACCCATACCCATTTTACATCTCGTGATTATTGTCTTTATCTGCTAAATTCTGCTAGATGAGCCTTGGTTGTTTTCATTTCATCGCCATGATCTCTTTGGCCAATCATATGCTTTCACTTGTTTGTTTTTCCTTTCCTGAGGAACCGCAGTGATGAGTGGTTTTCTTAGCCAGCCTCTTGACCATTACACGTTTTGAGTAGTTCCACCATTACCGGAACCAGTTGCTACCCTTTATACCACTCGTTCCTCTAGGATGAGTCAGCTTTAAGCTCTGTTCTGACTCGTAAAATATGAAAAGATTGCCGAGTATTTTCCATTTTTGACTCATTAAAGAGAATAAAAATGGAGGTCTTCTTTCAACTCTTTTCCGACCGTTTAAAGACAAAAAAATTGCCGAGTTATTCCTCTCGACTCGTTAAATGTGAATGAGAGGCGGTCATCTTTAAACCCTTTTCCAACCATGTAAAAACGAAAAGATTGTCAGACCCTTGTTGTTTTAGGTTCGTTAACGGTCATGAAGCGACGTGGTTTCGATCGCTTTTTTACTTTTTCAGATCGGAATCACTACCCATGAAAACTACTCCTCGATCATAATGGTTGGGCGATTCTTTCGAGCATTGTTTTATACTTTTTCGGGCTCGAGAGACACAACTTTACGAAAGAGGACCCCCCTTGGAGTTTACTTTTCTGCTGTCTTTTCAAACTCTCTAAACATGAAAAGACGCCGAGTTTTTCCTCTGTAAGGCTCGTTAAAACTTGATGACATTGGATGCCGTCGAAATGACGCCTTTCAAGCATATGCTATCCCCGTCAAGCTTGTTGATAAAAATAACTGGGATACTCACCAGAAATGGTGGGGAAAATGGAACCACAATTATTGTTGTGGCGGCACTATGTTGCTCTTGAACATGGCACTTGTCTGCATTCATGTCTAGGTGGGGACATCTCATCTTGTTTTTACACGTGCTTCCGTGGGTTTGGGTTATCCTGTTTGACCTCTCATCTGCGCATTGCCTCGTCACCATGACCCTTGATCATTTGATGTCAAGTACTACCAAGTCCACTTTCGTGCCGCCAATATGTTCAAGAGAAGTTGACCTCTGCAGAATACTCAACCTCCCTCTGATACCTCACACAAAACATCTTATCCTTCTCTGTCTCATGTCGATGATGTGGGAAACATTATGGCCCACCTTCGATCAAGGTCACTTCTTGTCGACTTCAGCTCATTATCCAAGAAGTTGACCTACAGACTCCCTTCAGGTGCCTTAGAGCTTGCATGCCTCAATGGCAGGTTCTTCGCGTTCGACGTGAGGTTTTCATCATTGGCCTCCGATCGAATGATTCTACGGGTGTTCGATGCCGGCTCACTGATTCGCATGCTATAGATTGTACTTATAGTACCTTGAGGACCATTGTCATCATTGGTGGTACCTCTCGCATCTGTTAACTGTTTTTGTTATTGACTGGTAATCAGACGATGTTCTTGCATGTTTGACTTCAACTCCCATATTCGCATGCTTGAACTTGTACTTTGTTCGGGTCGAGATGGAGCACAAGACCTTGGATTTTGTCTGTTGAGATCCAGGTTGCGATTTTGTGGATTATTATGATCATTACATGACTCATTCACTGGATGGCTGTGACCATGCCTGAGTCTATTTATCGATCCTCACTGGATGGCTGCATCCATACCTTGGATCTGGATTTTTATGTACTCTGCTATGGATGGCTGTGCCCATACCACATACATCATGTACTTGAGATATCAATTATGCTTCTTCATGCAGGTTCTCCAGTGGCAGTGTTTTCAGTTGGCCATGTTCTTGTAAAGCATTTCACCCCTCTCTCTCTCTCGGGCTTCATGCTTTAGGGGGAATCTGTTACACAGTAATTTGTCACCATCCCTGTTACCCCTTCTCCCGCACATTGGAGGACTTATTCCGGGACATGTGAGAAGTGACATAACCTGAAAACACTTGCATTTTATCCCCTTGAGTATGTACTTCATATGCCTTGAAGACACCTTCTGCAAAATACCCATAAAAATAGCCCTTTTTCCATTTGCGTGGTTCCACTATGTATCACTCTTGCCAATGGGGGAAATCCTCCAAAGAGAGTGCGCCAGTTGGTGCTCTGTCTCAGAGTCGCACTTGTGCTAGCCCAATTGGGTAAAGTTTTTAACAAACCAACTTACGAAGGTTCTTCCTAACCCACTCATGCACTGAATCTATATTGAGTTGGGTCAGTTTGGCTTTGAATCTCCATAGAAGGGAAGTAGTTCTCCACCTCTCATGGAAGCTTCTTAGTGATAAAGCCAATCCCATGAATCTTGTGGATGACCCTAACTCCTTCTCCTCTATCTATAAAAGCTTGTCCTTTTGCCTTTGACAAGTTAGAGTCTCCAAGTTCCAAATTCTAAGTCTCAAAGTCTAAGAATTGCCAAGTTCATGCTACAAGGAGCCTTATTCATTCCCATGAGGCTAAATCTTAAGTGAGGAGATTCTTATCCAAGTGACCAAGGAGAGAGAGGCTTGTTCCCCATTCCCAACAAGCTTTGCAAGGCATGTGTTGCTGATCACCCAGCCAAAGGAGGATTTGACGTCAGAACTATGGTTGTATTCTTCTTTGTTTATCAATAATAGATGACTATCATTATGGTTCCACTCTTATTGTCTTTGTAATGATGATTGAGTTATATCCTTTCTGACTAATATATAGTTGCATTTATTGGATTTTATGCTTGTGGTTTTGTCGTTCTTTGCATGTGCAGGTGTCCATTCACGAGGATCATGGGGATTGTGACCGGCTAGAGCAAAGGAATAGGAGCGACGACTCTTCTACAAGTACTAGCGTTGGAATCCAGGTACGCCCTCATCACCGGTCTTTGATTTGCAATTAGGAACCTGCGTGTTAGCGTTGTTTGATTGTTGCTAGACCCCATTTGGGCTAGTAGGGATCGTCTCTGTTCGCAGAGGGGATTTACCTCCACAACAGCGACTAACTTTGAACCTGGGTCTGAGCCCTTCAAGCCAACAAATGGTTCAGTTTCTGGGACCGGGATCTGTCTGAAGGATATGTGATGTGGCATCCAACCAAAAAAGAGATTCAATATTGGGTTGATCTGAAGTTGAACAAATTTGTAGCACAAGAGAATACAAATTTGTGCCTGTCAACAGAAATGTGGTTGCAAAGGTATATCTATATAGAATAGAATGATATATTTTTCACATCGTTTGCTAACAAGTTACACGAGTGGCTTTCGAAACTAGCTATACAAAAGAACTGTTGGAAGCACGACGAGCCTACTGCATGGACCCAAAAGTTGATTCAGAAACTCAACGAGACTGAAAATATGATCACAAGAGTTGTTGATTACTAGATCAATAGTGTTCTCAAATGATTTATTACTAAATTCACAATTGACACATTGGTATCCTACAGTGAAGCTAAGCACTAGTTTTTTAAGGGTTCGAGAGGTAAGTATTTGAATTCCTTAAAGCTCTAGATTAAGATGTTGTTATGTGAAAAGGGTGTTGGCTTGAGGGGGCCTGACCCAGGTTTAGAGTTAATTAGCCAAACAAATCCCTACACTACTGGCCCTTTTGGCATCAGCCTGTGGTGCATGGAATAAAGTCTCACCCGAAGCAGTATGGGGGGATGCTGGAACCAAGTTTCCGCACCCTCGAGATGTCTGAGGGGTCGATTTAGTCCAATTGTGAATACCTTCATGCAAGTCACTTCGCACACTATCTTGACCTGTGAGACCTTCGTGATCTGTTATAAACGCTTTCGTGTAGCCCTCACCAGGGGTTGAGGTTCTTTCGCATGGCTATGGCAGTGATCTGTGCTATTTCCCCAAATTACACTGCATATCTTACTTATCTTCTTATAGATGTTAGTTAACTACGCAAAATAGATACTTTATCTCAAATTTACTTAATCAACACAATCATATATGTCCTCGCACGATATAAACAATGAAAATGCACAGTATACTCAAAGCATAAAACAGGAAATAGATACACGGAATTGATGTGAAACTTATCTTTATTAATTCTTCAATGGTTATAGACTCGACTTGCCCTACACACTCAGCTACAGGGGTCTGCACACTCAATTGCAGGCTACTAGGCCTCTGCACACACAGCTACAGAGCCTTCTCCTACTCTATGACCCAAAGGCTTGACTGTACACTTAGATCTTATGCTATCCTTATATTCCATCTTTAGATCCTATTGACTCACTTTCAACTTAGAGCCTCACTCTATTTATACAATCTATAAAGCCAACATTACATTACAAAACTAAGGGCAGACAACCCTATGACTCATTTACGACTTCGCGCTCTACACCCACAAAATGCAGAGTCTTTACATCGGATTTACACTTTATAGCCAAAATTTGGGCTTTAAGACCAAAAAATTCCCTTGGGGGATCCCGTGCCCAACAGGGCCCCAACACAAACATCGTGACTCGACCTTGAGTCACTCTGTCAGTGGAAATATCTTTGCACGGATACCTCCCAACTCTCCCTAGATCGCTGTAAGATCGGTAGCGCATTGATGAACTACCTGTTGCACTTCCTGGACGCGTTGTTCAGAAACTGCTATAGCTGAACTACTGCGATGCACCTAGTTATAGTCATGTGCCTCCTTTCAGCTGCCTAGAGCACTAAGACTATGCTTTGGTCAACTAGTTAGATAGTCAGGCCACCTGTGTATGGCTTCAATCGACTACCATTCACTTTTCCTGCGAAGGGTTCTCCATTTAACTTTACCAACTGCACCGCGCCTTCGTCTGTGACCTCCTTAATAACATACGGTCCCAACCAATGCATTCTTAATTTTCCTGGGAATTTATCAAACTTACTATCATACAGTAACACCAAATTGTTCACGTTGAAGGTGCGTAACTTAATATGTCGATAGTACCAGGCCCTTTTGCACTGCTTTTGTACCTATTGGTGAAAGCTATCCAAAAATCGTTCTTCCTCGAGTTCTTCCAACTGTGCGAGCCTCTCCTCCAGGGCTCCACGGTCCATCATACCTGTGAACGTTGTTATACACAGACTAGGCATGATGTATTCCATCGACATTATGGCTTCCACTCCATAGACCAGCCGGAAAGGTGTCTGTCTGAGTACGCGCAAGTCACAAACACTTCGTTGTGCATTTCATACTTTGTTCAGTGCGTTGCACACATTGTCAAATGCTTCCACATGGATAACATTCCGCGCGACTATTCTTCCCACATACTATCTGTCTAACCTTAAGAGCCAACTCCACATTTGTCTCCCCAACACAAGCTTATTGACCATACCTCTTAGCGCAGAGTTCATGCGCATCCACATAGGTTATTTTCCATATCTCCGCATCTAGTTGGCTAGATGTGTGCATGGATTATCCTACCCATTGTATTTATTTGTCAATCGCACTCTAGGCTTCCAAAAACACATGCAAATCATTCTCCTGCATTTGTGCTAGTCCTCAAAGCTTTCTTTGTGCATACCCCACCACCTCGTGGGTGTAGCATGCTGTACCCAATTCAAAACCTAGAAGCGTTTCTTTTCTGGCACTTCTCTTTATAATATATCCAAGAAGGTATCTACCTCACTTAACCCATAATAAGTAGGCAGGTCCCTTTCTTTTGTCGATACACAGCGCAGTGACCTTGTCATCATATTACAATTCAGCGTAGTCTCCTCATGTAACCGGTTCTGCCATCACTCTGTTTCCTCATCCGAATCCGAAGTACAGGAGCTTTCATGCTCCCATGAGATATGTCTATCCATGGTGGGATTTTACCCAATCTTGGTTTCGCTCTGTTATCTTATAGATACAGTCCAAATCATCATCGCTTTCATAGTTGCACACTAGCTCTGTATAGCACAATCCTTTAGCAGGTTCCAAAGGTATAACTACATGCTGAGACTTCTTCTGAAAAATAATCTTGCACTTCTTCAGGTTAATCACCCCGTTCATGTCAGTGGCCCAATAAATTCCTAAGAGCGCAGGGTAGGGATTGCTGTCATCAACAATCTTTGTTACTTCAAAGTCTGCTAGCGTGCTCACTCCCTCAATATCCACAATTATTCCCTACAATCGCCCCATGGGCATTATCTTATGCTGGTTCGCCATTCACCGCTGAATAGGAGACCATTGTAGCATAGGTTTCCCCATTTGCTCCCATGTCTGCTTCGGCAAAACGTTCACGTCCAATCCTAAATCCATAATTACTTGGTCCATCTCATATTCTCCAATCTGCGTAGTTAACCTCATTTCTCTTCCCGTCCTTGTCTTATGCTTTCCAATATTCCGGGCTACGCGTGGTTATCTTGGAGCGGTCCTAGCACATTTGTTAATGAGTTCCTGCAATCCTTTGACAGCCTTACTATCATGCAGTAACTTCATGCATGTTTCCAGGAACATCATGAACATAGATGGGTCCATCTTTGGCTTCGGTTTGTCTTTGCTTCCTGAAGTGGAGGCATCAATGAAGCTCTTCTTAGCTTCCATGAAGGTTTCCTTAGTGTGCTCCAAATCAAACTCTGCTTCTTTCGTTGGAGCTTTACGAATCCAAGTACTATCTTCAGGTTGTTTTCCTTTGTCATCTCCCATTATGATTCCACTTCGGAGCACAATGTTCACATTCATATCTTCCTCATGTAGCTCAGACCTCATCATCTGCAAGTTCTGAGTCAGGGAAGGTGGTAGCACTAATTTTTCATGTATCCTAGCTATCAGCGTAGGACAATCTTCCATCTAATGATCAAACAAGGTACAATACAAACATGATTAACGCGTTGGGTTCGTAAATCATGGGAATAATGTCCTAGCCCTCCGCAATTGTAGCATATCAGTTGTCCACGATCTCTTCTAGGTCCTCCTCCACCTCGGCCTCATCTACGCCCCTGAAATTTTGTTCGCGCCACTCCTGCGTTCTAGTCTAGGGGTCGCGTTTCAGTATGAAATCTGTCGGTGGGAGTTCTATCCATCATTAACTCATAGCTTCTACAAGTGTGCTCATCATGTCCCACTAACCTACAAAAGTTACAGAACAATTGCTGCAAATTTTTAGTATACTTCTGTAACAAATGGCAGTTTCCTGTAGCATGCTTCCCTCCTATTTCATAAATTGCACACCACATAGCAGGCGTCGCGCTAGGTCCTACTTAGCTTCCAGTATTAATGGTAATGGTCCTCCTCCTACGAGGTAATTTATGAACACCAAACAATGGTCCTTATCATGACCCTGACCCTTGCATTTTACATGCCACACCTCTTTGAGCACTTTTGGGCGAGCTGTCCTGTCCTGTTTCAGACTCTGCATCTCAAGGCATAAGATTTTCAACTGCACGCTGATCTACTAAACTCCCAAGTTAGGATCCTGCATTAGGATCTCATGCAGCCTCATTGCGATCTCTAAGGCCTCTGCTTGAGTCGCTAACTTCTGTTGTGATAGCGCGCTCCTTAAATGTGACGTTAGCAATGCTACAAACCATTCGCGATGTTGTCCATCTATCAGATTAATATTAGCTTCACAAATCATACACTTCAGCGTCTGATCTAGCTCCTAAGGAGTCTTGCCTGATAGCATTGTGATCTCTTTGAATCCAATGATCGACTGCACCTCTGACTTGGGCCTACTAAATTCCTTATTTAGTGAAATTTGGATATCCATGATTCCCGCATTCAGATTGTCAGTCATTAGAATGCTTAATATACCAGGTCAACGCACGGTCCTGCAGGGTGCTAACCAGTTTCGCTTTCTTTATATTGTCATTTGTAACTCCCTGTGCTTCCCATACGGCTCTTATCATGAACCAAATTGGTCAAGATCCTCATTTCCCACTCCCTTGAACATAGGAAACTTTATCATGCTTGCCATATTGACTCACGGTGGTGGCGAAGGTGGTACGAGTGAAGATGGAGGTGAAGCTAGTGAAGCTAGTGGCAGTGCGAGTGGTGGTGGTATGCATGGAATCCTCTACCTTATCAAATGGATCACACTTCACGAAGAGACCTTCACGAGTTCTTCCTCGTCCCCCCACAAAGGTGAAATCAAGGGGCTATTCTCTAGTCCCTTACTTCCTTCCTTTCTGTACATTTTTCCACTTCGCATAACTCCAAACATCAAGGTAATTGCATAACCATCTTTTCACACAATAGAATTTTAATCCAAGTATTCAAAGACTTTACGTACTTACCTCACGATTCTTTGAGAAAGCATTTCCCTGCCTCGCTATAGCTAACTAAAGTGTCTACCGCGAACTCAGTAATGAATCCTCCTATAATCCGATTGAGCTAGTGATCAATAGCTTGTGCAATCTAATCCTCTGATGCTTCCAGTATTCACATCAACTCTGGGGTCTATGCAATAGGACCGTCAAGCTTCCACCTTCCTTGGCTATCTGCTAGCTTCGCGATCCACTCATACAACTTAGTAGGGAAAGATGAAAAAAATATCTCGTGGATTTCTGTGTACAGGTAGCAATCTAACCACTCTTCTTCAGTCACAGATTCCTATTCTGTTGCACCGTGAACTTGTGAATCCTCCTATCCAACCAACCTTCAATTTCCTTCTTAGTTGGATTCCAATGATATGACATCAAAAATCTCTATGAAGATCTGGTCCTGACAACAGAACCATTTGTTGGATTGAGGGGACCTAACCCAAGTTCAGAGTTAATTAGCCAAACAAATCCCTACACCACTGGCCCTTTTGGCATCAGCCCGCAGTGCATGGACTAAAGCCTCACACAAATAAGTATGGGGGACGTTGGAACCAATTTTCCGCACCCTGGAGATGTCTGAGGGGTCGATTTAGTCCAACTGTGAATACCTTCATGCAGATCACTTCACGCACTATCCTGACCTGTGAGTCCTTTGCAATCTGTTATAACCCCCTTCGCACAACCCTCACCACGGGCTGAGGTGCTTTCGCATTGCTATGGTAGTGATATGCACTATTTCCCCAAAGTACACTATGTATCTTATTTATATTCTTACAGATGTTAGTTAACTTTGTATAAATAGATACTTTATCTCACATTAACTTGATCAACACAATCATATATGTTCATTCACCATATAAACAATGAAAATGAAATTCATACCCAGTATACTCAAATCATGAAATAGGAAATAGATACACAGAATTGATGCAAAACTTCTCTTTATTAATGCTTCAATGGTTACAGACTCAACTTGCCCTGTGCACTCAGCTGCAGGGATCCACGCACTCAGCTGTAGACTACTAGGCCTCTGCACACTCAGCTACAAAGCCTTCTCCTACTCTGTGACCCAAAGACTTGACTCTACACTTTGATCTTCTTCTATCCTTCTATTCCATCATTAGATCCTATTGACTCATTTTCAACTTAGAGCCTTGCTCTATTTATACAATCCCATCGTCCGTGGACCATGGGTAGATCTCTAAAGCCGAAATTACATTACAAAACTGAGGGTGGACAAACCTATGATTCATTTACAACTTTTCACTCCATGCCCACAAAATGCAGAGTATTTACATCGGATTTACACTTTTTAGCCAAAATCTGGGCTTTAAGCCCCAAAACATCCCTTAGCGGATCCTGTGCCCAATAAAGGGCATACTACGTATGCAAGCAGATTGATGTTCAAAGGAAATAAGATTGGATCTACGCAGAGTGGAAATATATTTAGAATAGACTATGATAATTTCACTAAAGCTATTTACATTCCATTATTGGGTGAATAAGAAAGCGAATAAGAAATAAGCAACCCTAGCATGCCTAGAGGTGCGTCGCAGTCATATAATCAAGGCACTTATGGGATTCCCCATTTGACCACTCCCTCTACACCTTCACCTCCACCTCATACACCTACACCTCCACCTCCACCTCCACCTCCACTTCCCCCATTTAATATGGCTAACGTAGTAAAGATGCCTATTTTTAAGGGTCAATGATCAGAGGATCCCGAGAAATTTTGGTTTGTCACAGAAGTTGTATGGAAGGCGCAATAGATCAATGATGAAGATATGAAGAAAGATCATATTGTCGCAGCACTGTAGGATAGAGCGCTATCATAGTATAGTAAGTGCAATGCAAGAAACCCAACCACTTCTCTAGCTGACACAAAGAAAGCACTAAACACAAAGTTCAAGAAACCTAAGTCGCAGTCGCAGTGCATTACAGAGATAAAAGATATCAAAAAAGTAGTCAAGGAGACTTTTTGGGAATTATACTAGAGATTAAAATATTTGTTGGGAAAAGTCAAATTTCAGACCTCCGATGAGCACCAAAAATAATGCTATAGAGCTACGTTATTACCACATCTTAGATTACCGTTATCGAAACAAAAGATCGCATCGCAAGCTGAGACATTAGAAACTGCAATGAAGTTAGAAGCATCATCGACACAAGATACTCACATAGGATTTCAGCATATACAGACCTAGTGAGGGAGCTTACATATGGAGCTTCAATATTTGAAGAAGGGAAAAGGAGTTTGACCTAATATGTGGTCAGACGTTTGGTGCATAAAGTGTAAAGTGGAAGGTCACTATAAGGACCACTATCTTTTCTATCCTAAGTATTTGGCTGCTTGAGGTCCTAATCCTCTAAAGCCAAAAAATATTGTTGGACCAAGTACCAGATCAACTGTTTGGTGTAGTATTTTCCAAATTATAGGTCAGCACCCAACAAACCATTGTTATTTGTTATAGAGGTATGTGCAAGCACCAAAGAAGTTATTTTGTATCTTCTGTCGGCCAGTAGGACATGACGAAAGGAATTTTCGCAGCTATGATTTGATGATAGATCAAACTGCGATGTACAAAATGCAAGCTGAAGGTCGCGTGCAGGAAGATCATGGTTCACCTACCGCCCGTGGAGGATTAGGGTCGAGGAAACAATCAAGGAGGGTGCGCTAGATAAGGTCGAGGTCAGATTATATGTTATAATTGTGGCGAAGATGGAAATTTTGTGTGGGATTTTTAGAACCCTACTAACCCTTCCTGTAAGTATTGTAGATAGTTTGACCATGTGATAGAGGATTTTCCTATTTTAATGGATAAAATGCAGGAAAATAAGAATCAGCAGCCTGCACAGAACTTGCAAATGATGAGGGTTGAACCGCGTGAAGATGATCCAAGTGTTAACATAGTGACACAAAGTGGTGCAGTTACGAGAGAAGATAAAATAGAGGGGGAAAATCCTATGGTGAATACATGGGACAGGAAGGCTGGAGAAAAGAGTATTAGGTTCAATATGTAGAGGGAGAAGAGTTTCTTGGACCCAAGGGCTTCGACATCGAAGACACTAATACCATGGAAGAATAATCATGAAATGGTTATTGTAAAAGATAACCCTAATCCGACCATTCTCAAATCCTTTCTACAGACATGTATGAAGTTGATAAGGGATAAAAAAGCAGTGGAACGATTGTAAGAATTAATATATAATTGTGCTAGTAAAGAGAAGCCACAACCTGAAAAACGTACTGTAAACAAAGTCAACAAAAATAGGAAAAGATTTGGTCGAGATATGCGATTAACTGCGTAAATTATCGAATTTGAAATGGATCAAGTAATTCCAGGCTTGGGATCGAATGTGAATGAATTACCAAAGCATATATGGGAGTGAATGGGGCAACCGAAGCTACAATGATCACCAATTTAGCTGCACTTGGCCAATCAGTAGAAAATCATCCCGATGAGTCAATTGCATGGCATTATTGTGGATATTGAAGGATCAAGCGTGGTGGTGGATTTTGAAGTCATTGAGATTGTCGATGACAACAATCTATATCTGGATTTACTTGGAATCGATTGGGCTTTTGATATGGATGCCATAGTAAATTTGAAAAGGAGAAGTATGGTATTCGAGAAGAATTGTACTAGGGTTATTGATCCTTTGGACCCATATGAAGGAGTGGGGTATATAGAACCTGTCCACGATGAATATCGAGATGAAGATATTGGCCATATCTATAAGTTAACTACGTGGGATGAGGATTGGATCAACCCTACCACAAATCGGAGGACAAGCTAGGAAAATGATAGTTCATGTGTCTCAGACTTTGATGAGGAATTGGAGAACTGGCAGAACTGATTGCATGAAGTTTCTACTCTGTGTTGTAACAGACTTACAAAATATCTTCACTACATCTCAACAAAGGTAGGTAATTTACCTTACTATGATGGGCTATGCAATGTCGGCTTATTTATTAATGAATTTGAAAGGGATGTATCAAAAGAACAATGATTCCAGGCCCTGGATATAGATTTGAGGTCTACACCTGCACGATGGTGGGGCAAACATAAGGACATTATAGGAGATTAGAAGGAGTATCGCCAATTGATGAGGCTCAAGTTCATTCATGCAAACACAAGGATCGTAGAGAAGTATAATCGTAAGGATGATCCCCGAGAACATTTGTCTCATTAGATTACGACATTGGGAGAAGAACCTTGACTAGAATGAGTACATATATTTGTCCACACTTTGGATGTGATACCAATGTATTGGTATGTCAAAATGAAGCTGTACCATGGAACTGCCAACTGGTATGGTCTAAAGGAGAGCTTCATATTGACCTTCAACTTCGAAGATGGTTTTCAATGTATTGATGATGCCCTTTAGGAAATCAGAGCAAAAATTTTCTAGACACCAAATGAGCCAATGACTTAGATACAACCTGATTGGAATGTGCAATTGCAGCATGTAATAGAATGCTATAATATGACCACAAAATAGGGCGAGAAAATCCAGGCAACATTAACATCCCTAAATCAGAAGGAAAATGTGAGGTTGTAGGACCAGAGGTTGTGATACCTGACATAACAAAGTCTGTTAAGACGAAGCAAGTCAATATAGGCTCAGAGGCGAAGCCCAAATTCACGCTCATCAGTGGTTACTGAGATGAGGACACAATAAGTAAGGTCAATGAATTACTGCATGAGTACTGGGAGTTGTTTCCAATGAAGTTCACTTAGTTAAAATTCATTGTAGGTGATCTGGGGCATAATCAAGATCACTTTGAGGACAAATGCAAAACCTATAAAACAATGACCATATAGGCTAAACCCAAAATATCAAGAGAAGGTGAAGGAGATGCTTGTGAAGATGGTCGCGGCTAGAATAATTAAACATTTGGAAGAATCTAAATGGGTGAGCATGGTGGTAGTGGAGGACAAAAATATTAAGGGAGAAATAAGGATTTGTGTCAATTTAAGAAAGTTGAATGACGCATGTGTACATGACCCATTCCAAACACATTTCACTAATGAAGTTTTGGATACTATGGGAGGACATGAGGTTGTTAATAGTATTTTTTCATATCTCCTGTTCACTTCCCATACCATATCCCGAAGTGCCAAAAAATTGACTACTATGCAGCATATCCATCATGATATACAAACCAAAACCTCCCTGAAGAATCAAAGGAAAACTTCCCTAAATCCATTCTGGAGAAGGTTGCCTAAAAACCTTATTTTTTGCATCAACGTGTTTTTCTCCACTGTCCACCCATGCTGATGGAAGGTTTCTTAGTTATACACTCACACTTCTAGTGTGGGTTTCCATAGGAAAACCCACGTTGAAGCTCTTCTGACAGGTTTTCCAAAACTGGAGGAGAAGCTTCGCTCACTAGAAACTTCGGAAACAATGAGGTGGATATTGGTTGTTGTTGATATGGTCAAGCTCTCTCATTTAGGCCTCTTGATCTTATCATCATGGGATTTCCCCTTGATATGTGTACCTTCCTCCCTCTTTTTTGGATCCCTAACTCCCTCTCCCTTCCTATAAGTTCACTCCCTTCCATCCCCAAATGGCTGGTCATTAATTGGTGCATCCCTATGCTGAGATTATGCTTACATGCTACCCAGTCTAGCTTGGAGGAGTGGTTTAAGAGACTTTTCACCAAAATGAGGTCTCCAACATAAAGGCATAGGTTGTATGCTTCCCTTTTTAGCTTATAAATACATACTTTTGATGTTCACTTTCCATAATTGTGTAAATGTTTATGCTATTACCTTAATGTTCCTTGATCTATTAAGTAGTTTATGTTTGATGTATGCTATATATGCTCTCATATCTTGCATAGTACTTTGATATTCCTTTCAGGTACCTGAACGTGAAGAACAACTAAGGAGTGAGGCCTGGAGTAAAAGACTCAAAGCCACCTCTAAGGATCGAGCGATTAGCATCAGAATGACGTAGGTTTCTCCTTCCTTCTGAATTTTTCAAACATAAGGTAGGAAAGTGTATGTTAGTTTGTTTATTTTATTGCTAGACCCACTCATTGGGAAGAGGGATCACCTATGTTTGTAGATAGGATTTTCCTTCACAACAGAGGCCTACTCCTTTACAAATGAATTTTCAGGGTACCACCAGATGAAGATCGCGCTGGAAGATAGGAGTAAGACCACTTTTGCTACTAAATGGGGATCATTTCAGTATACAGTCATGTCATTTGGGTTGAAGAATGCAACCATGATATTCTCCAAAGTTTTCATCGTAGGATTTAAAGAATACATTCACAAATTTATAGAGGTTTACTTTGATGATTGGACATTCTTTGGACTATTAAAGAAGCATGTTTCGAGCATGCACTTGATGTTGGATACTTGTAGGAAATATCAAATCTCGCTGACATAAAAAATTATCTTTTTTGTGTACCAGATGGAATATTGATGGGACATGTTGTTTGCAAGCAGGGGCTGATGGTGGACCCTGCAAAAACTATTATTACTATCCACTTGGATCCACCATAGAACGTGAAGCACCTACGTGCAACTCTAGGGCATACTGGTTATTATCAAAAGTTCATAAAGGCATATGTGCAAATCACTGCGCCGATGGAAATATTACTAAAGAAAGATGTCACCTTTTGTTTGGACGACGAATGTTAAAAGAGTCTCGACATCTTAAAGGAAAAAATGGTCACTGTGTCAATCCTGGGGTTTCCATATTGGAAGAAGGAGTTCCACGTTCATGTAGATGTGTCGTGGACAACTTTAGGTGTTGTCTTAGGAAAACAAGGAGAAAGGGGTATTGATCACCCCATCGCCTTTGCGAGTCAAAAATTATCTAATGAAGAAAGGAATTATTCCACCACAGAATGAGAGGGCTTGGCTATGGTGTACGCACTACAGAAATGAAGGAATTACTTATTAGGCACACACTTCAAGATGTTCACAGACCATTCTGCATTGAAGTACTTGGTGAACAAGCCTGTGTTAGTGGGGAAGGAAATCTGCAGATGGGTATTTTTGTTCCAAGAGTACAATTTTGAATTAATATTCAAGCCAGGATGATTGAACGTTGGGCCAGATCATCTATCCAAAATGGAGACTGACAAAGAACCAACAAAAATTGAAGAAGGATTGCCCAATGAACAACTCTTTGTAGTAAGGGTTTTTGACGATCATTTCACTGATATCATTTAATATTTTTCTAGTGGAGAAGCCCTTGTGGGGTATACAACTCAATAGAAGAAATAACTCGTAGTCAGAGGTGAAGATGTTTCTCTGACTGCCGGACGTTTGTATAAAATGGACCTTGAAGATATTTTGCGTAGATATGTCCTTGAGCATGAAATACACAGTACTTTGGTAGAATCACATAGTGGTGTCACACGAGGACTCTGTGCAGGGAAATCCACCACACATAATATTTTAAAAGCGAGACTATGGTGGCCCACAATGCACAAGGATTCCAAAGAATATTGTAAGGCTTATGATGTCTACAAGAGGACTAGAAGATCGTCGATAAGGGATGTATCTCCACTGAATCCACAAATCACCTTGAAGGCTTTTGATAAGTGGACGATTGATTGTGTTGGGACGACCACTGGGAAAGAAGACTAGTGTGTGATACGTTATTATTGTGACAGATTATCTAACCAAGTGGGTTGAAGCACAACTGGTAAAGGATTGCAGTGTAGAAGCTACTACGCACTTCATCTTTGAATATATCTTGTCAATATTTGGATGTACAAATATCCTTATGAGTGACCGAGAATCACACTTCCTATACATCATGATTAAAGCATTAACGGAGGAATTTTAGGTACATCATCAGAAGAGAACGCCTTATCATCCTCAGGTGAACGACAAAGTTGAGGCTTTCAACAAAATTTTGTAAAACACTATGACTAAAGTATGCAACATCAATAGAAATAATTTGGATGTGCATATATGAGCAATTTTATGGGCATGCAGGAATACTGGCAAGAAGTTTATGGGACAGATTCCATTTAGATTAGTTTATGGATAGGAAGTTGTAATGCCTATGGAATACATAGTACCGAGTCTTAGAATTCCACAGTCATAGACATGGCGGACAATGACATTATGGAGGAGAGATTGGAAGAACTGCTTGCACTCGAGGAAGATCGATTTATTGCAATATTTCACCAACAACTATAGAAAGCCAGGGAAAATAGATGGCATACCTAGAAAATTAAGAAGAAAACTTTCAAGAATGGAGACATGGTGTTGTTGTATGATAGTAAGTTCGCAAGGTTCCCAAGAAAAATAAAAATGAATTAGTTAGGAAGATACATGTCTGGGATATCTCAGATGGCAGCACAGTTCAAATCGCGAAGCTAATTAATGGACAACTCTTTCCTAGACGAGTAAATTGGAGTTGGTTGAAACTCTACAGGGAAAATTTTGTCCCTGGAACTGTGAAATGGCTATATGAATGGAGAAAAGTATTAGTTCTACAGGCAGTTGGAAGGAAGCATGAGACTTTAAACTACACTGCCAAATAGGGAGTTCGTCGAGGAGGAAGTGTTGCGCAGTCTTCAAACGAATGGTGCAGGTGGGGGAAGCTATGATGAAGAAGGAGTAAATACACTACAGGGAAGGGTCTGACATAGTTCATCTAGAATATGACCGTTGGGGTTGCTATAATTTATTTAACAAGGAAATTGTTGTTAAAAGGAGTAGGGGGAATTCATTTAATGAGCATATCTAGGCAAATATATCGCAAAATTCACATTTATGAGGTGGATATAAAGGAGATCATATAGTTTGAAATTCAAAAAGGCTATAAGTATGACAACCCGCTCCACATTCGAACACTTTTCTCATTGAGATTTTGACTAGTGATTTTTTGCTTAAGTGTAAACCGAGCATTCTGTTGCATGAACTGGGAGGATATTGAACAAGAATTTCTTGCACAAGCTCTAGGATTCATAATGACTGCTACACCACTAGCGCTTGTCACCAGGCTGAGTTCCCCAGGGAAGCAAGTTACTAGTTGTTTCTGGGAAAACTAGTGTCTTTTCGAGCAACCAGCCCTCTAAGTTTGGCAGCTACCCTAGAAACAACAGTTTAAAGCAATTTGTGATTTCTTCTATGTATAATAGATAACAGAAAGACAAAGGAACCAACCTGGATCTTCCGCTTAACTCCTTTCTTGATCTCTCTCCCCCTTGATAGAGCTTGCAAATCCTCTCCATGCTTATCCCGCTTGGAGAGTACCTGTAGAAATACAGTAACAAAGAGCCGTCAAAGCATCTTGATCTATTATATCATAATCATTACGGAATCATAAATATAATGAACATATAATGGCATTCACAAATAACAACATTCACAATTGCACAGTTATATGGAAGAAAACACGAAGAAATTTATTAAATAGAAGGGAGAATCACAACCTAGTTGTCTGATCTAGCATCATCCTCCCAGCATCAAAGCCCTCTTCACCTCATGAAATAGCAAGATCACCCATCAATACAATGCTCTTTCTCAAATACAAACTATCAGCACTTCCCTACAATTCACAATATTCCAGCCTCTGCATCTCTTAGATGAGGGATCCATTTATAGATGTGTGTAAGGGTGTGAGCCATCTCTGAGTTTTTTATTAGTTTCATTCCACTTGGAGATTTCCTGGATCTCTTACTCATCCCTTGGCGAATTTAGAGAGGCAAGTGTCATAGGAGAAGTTTATAGAAGATTCCATGAGCATCCACTTAGCAAACTGTTTGAGACATTTGTCCATCCTTGCTCATCACACCCTACATAAGGCCTCATCAGTATGAATCGCATCTAGCTAGTGTAGAAGTCAGTATGCATCGCACCTTGATAGTGGAGTAGTCAGTATGGTCCAGTTTAGTCCAGTTCTGGATGGTTTTTCAGGTGGAACTTTTGGGGAATGATGTAATTAGTTGACCATGATATTTTAGGGTATGAAACAACACTTTTAGGGGTTGATGAGCCTCAGTTTATTGACATATATGATTGGGGTTGAAGTGCCCAAATATGTCTATAATTGTTGCCCCCTAAAGCATGAAGTCATAAATCTTCATGTCGGGTGAAATGCTTTATCATGAGGATCCGAGGTTTCGAACTGGAAGGTGAACTGTATAAGATAAAATACAATACATCATCATAATATAATTTTTTCATGATCTAGCTGAGGCAGGCATTCCCATGCTCAGCTTTATAAATTCATTTCATGTACATAGACCAGATAGCTCTCTACAAATGCAGACTGGTGATTCTTCAAGTGTAGAGTCATCATCCTTGGTTCGAATGACCATTTGTGCAGTGTCCTTGTACATTTGATGTTTTTATATCCCTGAATATATTGCAGCCCATATGGATGAAACTAGATCCGGGGTCTTCAAACTCGTTCAATCTTCGTCTGATGTACAAGTCAATCCATGTGAAGAGATGTTCTGAAGTTGAACATGGAAAGACATTGCCTGATTACCAACCAATAATGTGAGTTGTTAACAGACACGAGAGGAATCATCGATAATGATAATGACCCTCAAGGTACTACAATACAATTCACGTGGTGTGAATATATGATCAGATGTCGAACACCACACAAAATCTTTCGGTCGAAGGCCATTGATGTCAACCTGTCGCTAGAAGTGAGAAACTTTCCATTGAGGCATGCAAGCTTAAAAGTACTGAAAGGGTTGTTTCTAAGTCAACTTCTTGGATAATGAGCTGACGTCGATAAGAAGTGACTCATCATGGGAGGGCCTTAATGTATCCCACAACTATGACACGAAACGAAGCAAATGATTTTCTAGAGGTGAAAACGATTAACGACACAAGGTTTAGGAATGGTGGTCATGAAAAATGGAGGTTGAAGGTATTGCAGTGGATGAGACATTAACTAGATGGTGAATTCTCGATTGAATGACTTCTCTTGAACATATCAGCGACACTGAGGTGAATTGGTAGCGTTAACCCCAAAAGATGGATGGTGTGAAAGACCAATGGTGAAACGACCGGTGAATGGAATAACCCAACCCAACTCAATCACAGAGATGAAGTGAAAGTGTCATGTTCAACAACGACCTGCTACCATAAAGTTTTCAAGTTTTCTTCCCTTTTTCCCCAGTCATTGCTGACCCGTACCTCTTTATTTTTGTCAAGCTTGAGGAGGATAACATATTCTTGTTCTACAATTTTCCCTTTGGGCAAACCTGTCGCTATTTTTTAACGAGTATAGCGACAGTGAAACTCGTTCTTGTCTGGGTGGACAAGTTTTTCGCTATTGTTTTAATGAGTTTAATGACAAGGATAACTTGGTATTTTTCATGTTTAAAGAGTTTGAAAAACGATGAAAAGGAAACTCTTTCTCATCCAGGAATGGACGAGTTTGTCGCTATTTTTTTAACAAGTTTAACAACAAGGATAACTTGGTCCTTTTCATGTTTAGAGAGTTTGAAAAGGGACGAAAAGAAAACTCCAAAAGTTCTTTTTCGTAGCATAATCCCTTCAGTCCAAAAAGTATTAAAATAATACAAAAGGGATGAATTTTCGATCACTTTAACGAGCTGAAAAAGATAAGCACTCGAACTTTTTCATGAGATAATCCCTCATGTCCAAAAAATATTAAATATACAGGAGGGATGACACTTCCAATCACTTTAACGAGCTGGAAAGGCCAATTTCTCGACAATCTTTTCATATTTAACGAGTCTGAAAAGGGTTTAAAGAAGGCTCGAACTTTTCATATTTAATGAGTCTAAAAAGGGTTTAACGGGGACTTGACAATCTTTTCATATTTAACGAGTCTAAAAAGGGTTTAAATAAGGCTTGTTTTTTAGGAACGGGTGGTGTCTAGGGTAGCAACTAGTTCCCGGTAAGCTTGGAACTTCTCAAAACATGGTGATGTGAAGAGGTTGGCTAATAAGACCACTCATTGCGACTGTTCCTCAAAATGTTAAACAACCAAGTGGAAGTGTATGATCAGCCAAAAGAATGGAGGTGATGGGGGCTACACAACCAGGGCTCAAAAGGCTGATAGAATGGCAATCACAAAGGGTATTTACTTGAAGGTTCATTTTTAACGAGCTTGAATCCTGGGGGAACTATGCTCAGTTTTAGTTTCATTTTTTTACAATCTTAAAACGGAAAGATATGCTTGAGCTAGTTTCTATTTCTACGCAAGCTAAAAACTAAAAAGCTAGAAACAACAAAGTTAAAGAAGCTAGAAAATGAAAAAGCTAAAAAGCTAGAAAGTGAAAAAAGAAATGAAAAGTTTGCATTCCCCCATCATGCTGAAAAGGAGAGTCTCCAGTAGCTCTATGGAAATCTACTGTGGTTATGCAGGATGGTTTTGTCCATAGAATAGACAAAACACTTCCTTGGCTTCGTCTGTAGAATAGAAAAAGGTGAATGGTGTGTTAGACCAATCACATAACCTATAGGTAAACTTATCTCTACAGGAAACTTATCTTTTCAGCTGGGTTCTTCCATAAAATAGACAAGGGTGCATGCCCCCTAAGCTTTGTTACATTCACCGGATTACTCATGGAAATTAGGTGGATGGAATGAAGGTTGAAGAGACACCATTGATATAAAAGGACCATTTAGGGATGATGATTGACTTGGATCTATGCTTGAACTGGGAAATGAAGGCTGGTCAATGGTAACAATTTTGCCTTCATGCAGGAAACACATCACTCGGAAGAGTGTTGAAACAATAGCTTCCATGTTATAAACATAGTCACGTCCAAGGAGTATATTGTAATCTAATGGTCTTTGGACTACCATCACATTCATATGAATGGTTTTCCTTCCCAAAGTGATTAGTAACTTAGGAAGGATCCCTAACGGTCAACTGGTTCCTTTGTTAAAGCCTAAGATTCTTTGTAACAAGCATAAGCAATGGTGAACCAAGCACTTTCCAAGAAGTTGAGGAAAGGATACTCATTGATGCCCCTTCATCTATGATAGTGCCCGATACGATCATTTTGTAAACTTGTACTATGATCTGGAAAGGTACATAAGAGGGAGGATGGGATCTTGCTAGTTGATTCCAATCAAAGGAAGTGACTAGACTGCTTGGAAGGGGTACCGAGTAAATGGTTGAAGTAACCCCTTGAGTTTCAAGAACTGGCAGATTTTCCTCCTGTTGTGAAAGAACGGGTGGATTGCCCCCAAGTTCATCGGATTCTGATGTAACAAACATAATTTGAACAGTATCGTTCTCACTCTCCTCGGGAAGGGTACAATTTTTTGAAGGTAAAACCAGGTCAACTGTCACCTCGACTTGTTGACTTTGGTCTGGTATAGACTCATAAGTTTCACTTTCAGAGAGAGTGGTTTCGACTGACAGTTGAATTAAGTCAGTCTGGTTTTCAACTAGTAAAGGACTTGGGGTAAGTTTCTAGTAACCAAATGGAAGTCGCTGCAGTGAAGCAGGACGGTTATCCAACACTCTTTTGGCTTCATCCAAAAAAGGACAATGGTGAAGGGAATGATTACCTTCACATAACCTACATGGAACTTTGACCTTTCCTTTCTATCCATTAACTTCACTATCACTAGTTGATGGTGTATTATCAACATGATCACCAGAGGTTGATGACACCAGTTGGTGCAAACGAGGGGACCATTCTCTCAAGATCCGAGGAAAGCAAGGACAGTCTCAATGAAAATGGTCTCCTCTACAAATTATGCATGGAAATTTGGGTTTAAGAGCTTTAATGTGCAGATTTTCACCAGATGAAGCATGGTTTCCCCCTTACTGAATTTGCTTCTTCTTCTTCTCCTTCCCTTTCTTCTTCTTCTCGGCCACCCGGTTACTAGTAGCACTACTTTCACCAAGTGAAGAGGAAGAAGGGGAGGGAGAAACAAACGAAGAAGAAGGCGAAGGGTCAACTTCAGTATCAACTGGACACTGATTTGATTGTTGAGGAATCACGGTATTTTGAACCATAGAGGTTGAGAACAGCCATACTTGTAGGCCAATGGCAAGTCCCATAAGGGACAATGTGACCATATGAGGAGCACCAATATTTCCCCAAGAAGTAAGAGGACTAGGATTCCCCTCGAGAGGGATTCCTTGATTGGTGGACTCCATATATCTCAACCTAAGATCAACTAAGGAACAGGGATGTTATTCCGATTTTAATAAATTTTAATGATGCTTTGACACAACTTTGCTTTTTCAATTTTTAAGAGTCGAGGAAAAGATGAAGATGACTCTAGTCCCCTTCGATTTTTAATGAGCCTGAAGTGACAAGTGCTTAGATGGACCTTTTCTTTTAAAGAGTCGAAAAGGAACGAAAGTGACTACTTTGGAAATATAGACAGAGGGATTACCAAACCAATCGTAAAACTATAAAATACACCCTAGTGATAAATTAAAGAGAAATTACCAAGGACTTATGTATGGCAGTCAATCTTCCTAAATGATGTGTTCAGTGCATTGCGATCAATAGGGCGGCAGACTCAGCTTCTTATGGATAAAGGATATAAACCTATTGTGGTCTCCCAATATATAAGCGACGGTATGGGGAGCACAATTCCGTGCTACCACTTGTCATATCAATGAGGAGGAATCACCCAACCTTCAATGAAAATGATAGTTACTAGATTTTATGACGCTAGAACACATCTCTAGCCTAGACCTCTAGATATTTTGCGTTAAGTTCCAAAGCGTTGTTAGGTTCATTGAGATTTATTTAAATTTGATCTTGTTTAAAGTTTGTCTTTCAATGGTTCACCGCATCATGATGATTTTGGAATTCCTAAAATGCAATCTATAATGATAAACAATCTTTGTTTATTTTGACAAATCTTAGCTACTAGGGAATGAAGATTACAATTCTTTCAAACAAAGAGCAAAGAGCACACACTAGTGCATTTTCCTAAATCATTCTTCGCACACAAACTAAATGCAAATGCAAATGCATGTATATTTTTTCATTCTCTTTAATGTGAAAAATTCCAAAAAAGAAAACTAAATGCAACAAAGATATGAAATATTTTACTCAAAGCGATATTTTCGACAATTTCTTTTTCAAAATAGAAAGGAAGACTAAACGACACTTTTCAATTTCGAATAGAAAATGCTTTCAACACTTAAAATGTCAACAAATCAAATCAAATACATGACAAAAAGTTCAATCGACTATCCAAGGAAGGAAGACTCCACAACACTTCTTTTTTTTGACACAAAACGACAGTTTCAACACTTTTTGTACCAAAACGACAGATCGATTTAAGCAAATTTTCGACAAAGGATTGTAAATGATGGAAAAATACATAAAAAAATTTACTAATCCTAATCAATGGAGGCTGATGTACGTGATGCAAGCAGGCTTCAGTAATGAGGTACTATTCATAAGCAGCAAAAAGAAACTAAACAGAGCTTAAAACAAGGACAAGAAACCCAAATTTCAAGAATGGAAATAGGTTCAGTCAGTCATCACACTGGGGCTTTATAGAAACAAGGATGCATTGCACTTTTCAAACTCGAGAGGTGCGATGCATACTGATAGACAGTGACAGGCAGTGCGATGGGCTAGGGATCACAACTAAAGTGGGTTTTGGTTCAAATTTGTAGATGTTTTCAGTGAGTTAAGATGAGCTATGATGGACAGTAAAGAGAAAAGGACAGAGGAATGTATTGAGAGGTTACTGAGCTACCAAAAGGTCATCTAGAATGCTTCTAAGTCAAATATTTAATTCATAAACTAAACCAGATATTAACTGAAGCAGCATTCATCTACTATGCAATTGCAGAGCAAGAGCAGTTCGAAGGCTACCTGGCTGACTTCAGGCTCTGCCTATAGTTTATAAAACAAAAAATAACAACAAACAAACATCTATTAGATCCCTAGTGGATTCGCCAATTTGTTTCTGGGAAAACTAGTGTCTTTTCAAGTGACTAGCCCTCTAGGTTTGGCAGCTACCCTAGAAACAACAGTTTAAAGAAATTCATGATTTCTTCTATGTATAATAGATAAGAGAAAGACAAAGGAACCAACATAGATCTTCCACTTAACTCCTTGCTTGATATCTCTCCTCCTTGACAAAGCCTTCAACTCCTCTCCATACTTATCCTCCTTGGAGAGTACGTGTAGAAATATAGTAACAAAGAACCATCAAAGCATCTTGATCTATTATATCATAATTATTACGGAATCAAAAATATAATGAACATACAATGGCATTCACAAATAACAACATTCATAATTGCACAATTATGGAAGAAACCTCGAAGAACTTTATTTAATAGAAGGGAGAATTAAAACCCAGCTTTCTGAGCCATCATCATCCTCCCAGCATCAAAGCCGTCTTCACCTCATGAAATAGCAAGATCACCCAACAATACAATGCTCTTTCTCAAATACAAACTATCAACACTTCCTTGCAATTCACAATATTCTAGCCTCTGGATCTCTTAGATGAGGGATCCATTTATAGATGTGTGCAAGGTTGTGAGTCATTTCTGGGTTTTTTATTAGTGTCATTCCACTTGTTGCATTTCGTTCCACTTGGAGATTTCTTGGATCTCTTACTCATCCCTTGGCGAATTCAGAGAGGCAAGTGTCATAGGAGAAGTTTCTAAGAGATTCCATGAGCATCCACTTAGAAAACTGTCTCGGACACTTGTCCATCCTCGCTCATCACACCCTACAGAAGGCCTCATCAGTATGCATTGCATCTGGCTAGTGTAGAATTCAGTATGCATCGCACCCTGATAGTGGAGCAGTGAGTATTGTCTAGTTTAGAGAAGTTCTCGATGGTTTTTTAGGTGGAACTTTTGGGGAATGATGTAATCAGTTGACCATGATCTTTTAGGGTATGAAACAACACTTTTAGGGGTTGATGAGCCTCAGTTTATCAACATATAATATTGGGGTTGAAGTGCCCAAATATGTCTATAACACTAGCACAAGCATTCAGAAGTAGAAGCAGCCACAGGCGCCTCGAATTAGGCAATCGCCAAGAAAAATCACTAAGGAACAGAGAATTAAGGAGAGGCTAGACAAGCAAAAGTAGTCGATGGAGCCCCAATATTTGGATGTGGAATAAGCGGCCAACAGAATCGAAGATATCGACATAGAATATATGGAACTGATCTCCAAGTTTCCACCCAATATGCCATCACGAAATCCAACCTCAAAGGTTACCAAAGACCCAGATATTATCAAATTCAATGTCTTTACACCACTCTTACTAGATGAGGTGCCAATTGAGGGAGAGTTGTTAGCAAGGTTGCCACAACATCACATGGAAGACTAGGATCTTAGCGATCGGAGAAAGTATCCCTAGCTTGAGCCCAACAAGTACCTGAAATTAGTGTACCATGCAAAGCTAGAGTAACAAGGGTTGAACCTCTATCGTGGGTATCGGGAATTTAATGACATGGGTTGTTGAATATGTTATATATTCCACAATTTGGGCACAATAATATCAACACAATCTGTGTGCACTCGTTGTTGCTGTTGGTGCATGATGGATGTTTATGGCTGGGGGAGAGGATCCCCATTGATGATATGTTGATTAGAATGATAATTGTGCTTCCCTACCAAGTAGTGAACCTCACCAACGCATTTGTCAGAAAATCTTAGGAGAACAAGCTGGCTGAGATGATGAAGAAGGAGTATGATTTAATCAGGAAGTATAGGTGATTTCTCATCAGCTCCCTTAATGATCAGGTTGTGCAGTTTTCCACACACATTTTGGCTAAGAAAATAATGAGGAAGTGTCAAGTAGATGAGGTACCCGCACCGGTTGTATCATTGGTTGTGTAGTGTAGCAAGGGCATCCAGTTTAACTGGGTAGGATATTTGTGCCAAGAGTTTTTGGATGACTTCCAGGAGGCACATGAAGAGGGACAAAAATTCCACTATGAGTGGTTATTTCTCTTGACAACATTGACAACATGGAGAACACTAGAGGAGTCACAGTTACCCACTGTGGACCCTCGCATCTACAAGGATACGAGGTTTTCCTCGGTGTGGGCTTCCAAGGAGCCGACCCATGTTACAAAGAACAAAATGTTTTGGGCCTTGGTTGGAATGGAGTTGTGCACCATGATCAGCTAGAAGCTGAGGCTGTCACCAGTTTTATTTGAATAGTACAGAGTGAATACAGACTTCAAGGCAGAATTTCACCATGTACACATCCCCACAAAGAATGACTTGGAGGAGATATGGTATGAGCTACCATTTTTGGTCACTAATGATCACATCGTGCAAGTGGTGAGAAACTAGCCAAGTGATTGGTTAAGGCCACCAATGAAAGGAGCAGAGAAAGAAAATGTAGGCACTAGTCGAGCAACGGTAGATGTTTCATATACATGGACCGAGAAGCAGCCAACCAAGAAGGGCAACAAGAAGGGCCAAAAGAAGGTGACTAAGAAAGTCCCAATCGAGCTAGAGAAGGACACTACACTAGTGATAGAGCACAACCGAGGAGGAAGAAGAGGCCACTAAAGGTGGTGATTAGGCTGGTGAAGACCCTTTTGTTGATAGTGAGGGGGTAGATTCTCCTTTCATAATTAAAAGGAAAAAATCAAGTGTTGGAGACACGCAGAAGAAGCAAAAGTCTAACAGATCAATGGGTATAAAGCTGATGGTCCTCACTGAGGAGCACATCGATGAGATTGGTGACACAATCTGAGTTGTGATGGAGGACTTATGGGGGAACATTGAAGACCAGTATAGAGCAGTTTTGACAGAGGTCCAACATGGCCTCAAGAAGATGGAGGTTCAAACAAGTGTAGTTAAAGCGAGCACGAATCGGGAAAGAATGGGTCAAGTGAGTGTGGCACCATTTAGCACAACTACAATAATCACATCTGATATCTAGGTTATGCAACTACCAACAGTGCTCTACATTTTGATACTGTCGAAGATCAAGAGCATGCACAACACTGGAAAAATCTTACAGAACTCCCCATTCAGACCTTGCACAAGTTACATTAGGGAGTCACCGATAAACTGAATATAAGGGAGGAGCACACTCTGTTGGTGATTAAAGAAGTGAAAAATGACATCTGATAGATGTTCAAAGACAAGAATCAGGTTGTCAAGGAGCGTGATGAGGTAGTTGTGCAACAAAAAGAAGCTAGAATAGGCCATCACCAAAGATTGTAGTGAAATACCAGAGCTCCAGATCCAAACAGAAGTAGCACCTGAAGAGAAGCTTTAGAATATTGTGGCAGCAGTAAAAGAATCAAAGACGCAAGTTAACAAAGTCAAATTTGAGCTAGAAATGGAGATTGTAGAGTTGTAAATGAGGCTGCAACTGACAATTCCCCCAAAGATTTGTGAACAACGCGCAATATATATCAAGGCTGTTATGGAAGATATCACTACTGCAGTCAAGGATTATAGATGGATATTTGAAGACATTATGGAGATATGCACCTCACTGCAGGATGACCCACATGTATAGAATATCGAGGCAGAGATCCACGGCAAGCATAAACAGTTTGATGAGATCAAAGTGGCCGCGCAAAACTTCGTACCTGCATAACGGTTTTCCCGTCTCTAGGAGCGAAAGTTTTTTTAGGGAAAGATTGATGAGCTATGGCGAGAAGAGAATATCATTTCAACACGGACACAACCACAGGATGATGAAGCCATTTAGCTCTCACAAATAATGGAGAACAAGCTGAAGAACATTAGGCAGACACAAAGAGCCATGGGTATGGCAACAACAAGGCTAACGACGAAGAAGCTGGTAGAGGAAGTACGGCGGGCTGCAATGTCGTGCATAGAAATACTTCAACCTTTGAAGGATGCATACAATGGTCTCAAAGTAAATATTTATGACACACCAGCCGAGTGACTGAGGACGTGTCACATATTTGTGTTGGGGGCTTGTTGGGTAGGGTCCTGCTAGTTCAAAGTTTTTTAAAGAACCCACATTTTGAGAAGTAGAACGTTCTTCACACAATGTTTTAGGAGTCATATGGGCTTTAGGGAAGGTAAAATCCCCTTATTTTGTAAAAGGACAGGATTAAGTTGTATGCTTTGAATTATTCCCATGGTATTGTAAGAGGAAAAGATATATAAAGGGTTGTCTTAGTAAGTCAAAGACATCTATCTGATAGATATGTTTTAATATTTTGGGTCTGAAATTGTATATATTTTTGTGTTCAAGCGAAAGGGAAGGCTTATGCAGATGTGTACATGGATACCTTCGTACTTCTGCTACTGTATGCGTAGGCCCTTACAGTTGTGTGCACATGGTAAGACAAATTGTAATTGTGAAGATTTGAACTTTGTAAAAAAAAATTGAAGTCATATCTGTGTACTTACCTTTTGGACTTTACTTTATGCGATTACTATTTACTTTTGTTTTGTGCAAGTAAAATATAAGATTAAAATTGATGTATGAATTTTGTTATAGTTAATTACAGTTAAGGTCCATTGATTTATGCACAATAAATAGGATGTTAGATATGTGAATAAATATTTTTGTATGAATAGATCCGATTCAGTATAATGTTAAGTAAGATCGCCTAGCACAGAAAGATATATGTAAGTAGGACTAAGTCAAGACCCACACGCCATGTCCTTTTCGAAGCAGAAACTTCATTCCAACATCCTCCAATATCTCCTCGGGTGATATTGTCGTCTACACAAGAAGATCGTTGCCGAAAGGGGTGGTGGTATAGGGTTTTGTTAGTTAGCGTAGATAACTCTGAACCTGGGTCTAATCCCCTCAAGACAACAGTGACAAAATGGCCTATAACAGATTGCCCCCTAAAATGCAATGTCAGAAATGACATCAATGACTGAAGTTCTTTACCTTGTGACAAGTCGGGATCAAGAAAACCGATGATATCATTATCTATTACAATACATTTACATCATGATACCTCTTCTGAGGGAGGAATACCCATGTTAAGCATATAAGCTAACATTACATGTACAATGATCAAATAGACATTTCCACTGATGACAAAAGGTGGATCCATGACTAGATGATTGTTTGTATGATCATATCCATCATACACTGTGAACTTGTATTAATCATGAAATCACATCCTAGATGAATGGAACTAGATCTTGGATCTTCTATATCATTCACACAATCATCCAATGTATGAGTCTAACCATGTGAATCAATGAGTTGGATTCGAACATGGTATACAACATCTGATTATCGGCCAATGATGTAAGTCATTAACAGATGTGAGAGAAATTTCCGATGATGTTAATGGATATCAAGGTACTATAGTACAATTTGTATGGTGTGAATGAATGATTTGAAGTTGAACACCACACATAATCAATTGGTCGAAGGCCAATGATGTAAAATTATCACTGAGAGTGAGAAAAATTTCCATTGATTTATGCAAGAACCAATGTACCAAAGGGTTGTTTCTAAGTCAACTTCCTAGAGAATGAGTTGATGTTGATAGGAAGTGACCCATTGTAGGAGGGCCTTGACGTATGCCCCATCAACAACATGAAATGGGTATCATTATTTGAGACATAATAATGATGATATGGAACTAGGTCAGGAACGAAAAACATGGAATGAAGGCTTAAGAGTATCATAACATATATCAACTGAATGAATTCTCTTGAACACATCGACAACACTAAATGGCTTTGCCAACATTGACCCAAAATAGAAAATGGAGGCTTTGAAAAGGTATGATGAAACAAACTACAAGCATATTTCCCAACCCAACAACCACGAAAATGAAGTGGAAGAGTTTCATGTTCAAGAGAAAATCGTTTCCATTAACAAGTGGGGTACCCTAGTTTCCCAATTTCCCCTACAATTGTTGGTTAGTATCTCTTTATTTTTGACAAGATTGAGGAGGATAAAATATGATTCATCTATAAGTTCATCCTTTAGATGAATCCCTCCGAGTATATTTAACGAACCTTGAGAAGGAGTGGTTCGGTCCCGTCATGTTAGATGAGTTCATCATTGTTTTATGTTTTAACGAGTTCAACAAATGTATAACTCAACATCTTTTTCATGTATAAAGAGTTTGAAATAGAGGCAAAAATGAAAACTCCAAAGGTTCCTTTTCTTAGATAGTCTCTTAAGTCTGAAAAGGAAAAAAACAATACTCAGGCGAACCTCTTAACCATTTTTGGCTAAGGCATTACTTTTTCGTCGTTAGTCTATCTCAATCTGGAAAAGGATTAAACTTATATTGAGTAGACGTCTTTTCATTTACTTTAACGAGTTTGAAAAGACAAGTGCTTGACAATCTTTTCATATTTTGGGAGTCTGAGAAGAGTTTAAAAAGGACTCCACCTAGAGGAACGTGTGGTATAAAAGGATAGAAATTGGTTTTGGTAATGATGGAAATGCTCAAAACACATAAAGTTCAATAGTCTGGCTAATAAGACCACTTATCATACTTGTTCCCCATGTAAGGGTAAAAAAAACCAAATGAAAGCGTTTTATCGGTCGAGCAGATGGTGAGGATGGAAAGAGAAAACCAAGGCTCATATGACATTAATAGGCTGATAAAAATGGCGATCATGTGAGAAATGAGAATGGTTTTATTTTTACACAAGCTTGAAACATGAAAAAAAAAATATGCTTGAAAATACCTCAAGATGGCTTCATTTTTGTACAATCTTGAAACTTAAGAAAAACTATGCTTGAGAGTGGTTTCATTTTTACACAATCTTGAAACAAAGAAAAACTATGCATGAAATAAGTTGAGATGTCCTGATCATAATGACTCAATTCTAGTCACATGCCCCCAAAATATTTATTTCATTCACCTAAGTATACTATTCGTTACTAATAGGTGGATGGAATGAAGGTTCATTTACAGGATCAAGTGAAAGACTCGACAAGAAATTTACGAGATCTAATCAAAGACTCGAATTGAAGGGGATTTGTTTCATTTTTTAACAAACTTGACACAAGAAAGGAACTCTGCTTAGGATCCTTGTTTCATTTTTTAATGATCTTAACACAAGAAAATTAAATCTTTTTCCGTAAAATTTGATTATGATCTGTAGAAGGCCATGGATTCCAATAGGGTCTCATTAGATGGGAGGAAAACACTCCGGAAGGAATCAAAGGATCCAATGGACAGATCATAATTCAATGCCCCCAGTAAATGATGCACTACATCACCTACTAGATCATTAGTAGATGCAGGAATATAACAGGTGGCCACATAATTAATTTTTGGAAGAGGAGATACCACTTTCATATAAGGACCATTTAGGGAAGGCATTTGATTAGGAGTCATATTAGGACCAACGAATGAAAGCTAGCTGATGATCACAATTCTTTCTTCATGCGGAAAATACATCACACGAAAGATTAAAGAGACAACAACTCCCATTTCATAAACATAGTCATGCCCAAGGAGTAAACTAAAATCCAAAGGGACTTGGACTACCATCACATCCTTATAGATATTCTTTCCTCCCAAAGTAATAAGAAACTAAGGAAGTATCCCTAACAATTAATTGGTTCCTCTGTTAAAAGAAAACAAATTCTAAGTAATAGACACAAGCTCTAGAGAATCTAAAGCTTTCCAAGTAGTTTAGGATAGAATTCTAAAAGACACACCTTCATCTACGGCTATTCCAAGTACGGGTGAATTATAACCATGTACTATGATCTAGAAAGGCACGTAAGGAGGAAGATGATATCCTCTCAGTCGACTCCAATTAAAGTGACCATACTACTTGGAGGAGGTATCGTGGGAATGGGAAAAATTCCCCCTTGTGCTATGGGAATGGGAGGATTTCCCCCCTGTATTATGGGAATGAGAGGATTGTCCCCCTGTGTCATTGGAATTGGAGGATCCCTACCCTAGTTCATTGGAATATGAAGAAATGAGAAGAACCTAAATGGTATGATACCCACTCTCTATGGGAGAGGTACAATCAAATAAAGGTGGAAATGAGTCAACCATATTCTCAACCAATGGTTGGTTGGGAATGGACTCATGGGATTCACGTTCAGAGAGACTGAGATTGATTTGAGATAGATGCTAATCAATCACTTCATCAATTAGTTGAGGATTATGGGAAAGATTCCAGTAATGAGATGTGAGTCATGGCTGATAAGATTTCATGTTTTCCAACACTTTTGAGGCTTCATATATATAAGGAAAAAGGTGGATAGGATAATTCCATTAACATAACCTACAGGGGAACTTAAATTTACCCTTATTCCCATGGACCTTATGATCACTAGTCAATGGTTTGTCACTAGCATGATCTCTAGAAGATGAAGACAAAGGCTGGTGTGAGTCGATGGACCACACTTCTAATACCTTGGGAATAAAAGGAAAATCTCTAAGAAGGTGGTCAGCCTTACATAACGTACAAGGGAATTTAACTTTGTAGGGTTGATTGGAATATTTGTCCATACTAGTTGCATCCATAGCAATGGTTGCTTGGTTGCCCCCTTGCTTATTTTGGTTCTTCTTCTTCTTCTTCTTCTTATTCTTCTTCTTCTTCTTCTTCTTCTTCTTCGTCTTCTTCTTCCTTTTCTTTTTCTTCTTAGCTTCCTCGTTACTAGAATCAAAATTTTCACCAAGCGAGGAGGAAGAAGGTGATGAAGAAACAACAAGTGAAGAAGGCAATGGGTCAACCTTAGGATCAACTTGATTTTGATATTTTTCAGGTGGAGGAGGACTTGTTTGAGGAGAAATTGGGACATTCAGAATCATAGGGGTCAAAAACAACCAAATTTTAAAACCAATGGTAAAACTAGGGAAGGAAAATGTTTCCATATAAGGAGCACCAATATTTCCAAAAGAAGGAAAAGGACTAGGATTCCAATCAAAGGGGTTTCTTTGATTGGTGGACTGATGAATTATCACCATTAGTATCAACCTAAGATCCACTAAGGAGTTTTTCCATAGTTAGGATGTTTCTCTACAGTTAATTAATTGATTTTATAAATTAACAACACAAAACAAAACAAAATAGGGGTAACTAGGAAAAATGGTTTACCAAGTAATTTTGAACTACAATATACCACCTTAGAGAACCAACGATTTGCATATAGGTAGACAATCTCCCTGAATGTTGTGTTCAATGTATCACAATATACAAGCCAACTGACTCAGTTACCTATGGAGAGGATAGAAACCTATGGTAGAATTCCAAGTTATGGAAGTGCAGTCCATAATAGTGATGTCTAATGCATAACCATTTGATGAGAGAATTCCCATATACTTATCATGAATGGAGTATCATCCAATACACCCAAAGGTACTTGAATTATGATCCATTACACTTACATATGTGGAACAGGATATCACCCCTAGATACAAAGCTAGAAAACAATGACAACCCCTACGTTTAATGACGTCCGAACACTTCTCTAGTCTAGACCTCTAACTATTTGCATTATTGTTACAAATGCTCCTTAGGTTGGTTCAATAAATTTTAATTTTTATCTTCATTTAGGTTTTATTTTTGGGGCTCAATATGAGTTTCACCTTAATTCACAAAGGTGAAATCTAGCATCAATAAATGAAATCTTTTACTTTCAATGAAAATATATCTAAAGGAGGGAATAGGCAAAGAGTATGCAACATACAAAATGTAGAAAACAGTATGCTAAGTGTGATTCCCTTTTAATGCAAGTGTTCGAATACTGATGCATTCACAAAACTCTATATGCTAATGCAAAGAGATTTTTCTTATTCAATTCCACTTAATTCTGAAATATGATGAAAACTGTGATACATGTCTAATCACTGATAAAAGAAAACTTTTCAAAACGATGACTAAAACACAGATTCATTCAAGCACTCAATGTGTTATAGACATTTTTGTGCCTTACAGCTATAAGCATGAAATTTCCATAAACCAAGGGATCCTAAGTCCCTAAAGATGTTGTTCCGGCTCCTAAAGAAACAAGGTCAACCAATGACAGCTTCTCCCAGAAGTTCTCCACCAAAAACTACTCAGAACTAGTCAAATCAGGATCAATTCAAATGCTCCACTAGCTGCCTGCGTTGCAAAGCACCCAAATACACTGTCTAGGTGCGTTGCAACGCACTTGAATGCGCTACCCAGGTGCGTTGAGTGGGAAATGACAAGTGGCAGAGTCATTCAACGAGGTGGGGAGACAATGGAAGCTTCCAGAATCTTCTACAATGACACTTGCCTCACTGAGTTCGACCAAGGATGAGTAAGAGGCTCTCAGCCTACAAGTGGAAACAAGAATTGACAGAGAGAAGCCACAAGTCAAAACATAAGCTGACTCATCCTCTCTGCTTACATCTATATATGGATCCCTCATCCCAGAGATCCAGGGGGCTGGAATTTTGTACTTTGCAGAGAATTGCTATTGGTTTGAGATTGAGATTAGTGCCTTGGGTGATTTATGCTTTGTTGGAGGTGAGGAAGGGATTCCTTTGCTGGGAGGTAGATGCTGGATCAGGACTCACTTGGTTGTATCTCCTCCTGGATCTTCTTATTGAATTAATAAAACTATTTGAGTTTCTTCTACATGCTTGTGTATCAGTGATGTTTTGTTATATTTGCATGTTTAGCTTAATATGATCCTAAGCTTTTTATGAATGTAAATCTATATCTTTGTGTAGTTTCTCTCTTCTGTGATCTTGTAGGAATTTGGTGAAGCTGGGCCGTTAAGGGAGCATGGAGCTGGAAGCTATTGAAGGGGGGAGCCATTGGATCAACAAACTAGCGCAAGACACAGGTTAGTTTATCCTTCCTCTTCGTTTACATTTCATAAATAAGAATACACAAGTAGTTTTCCTTGTTTGTTGCTAAGGCACTGTCACACCTTAGAGTGGGATAGGGGTGTTCTGAATAGATACTTTTCCCAACAACAAAATGGCGAATCCATTGGGGATCGTGTCTAGTTAGTTTGTTTGTGTTTCTTTTGTTGTTTGCTTCATAAACACAGAAGTAGCAATCGAACTGCATTTGCCATTATCAAATGCAAAGTAGTTGCTACTTCAATCCACTCACTGGATTTGTTTATGATTTGAACAGCTGATCCACAAATGCTCTAATTTCCCTTTGTGATAGCTCTTAGTCCTCCTTTAAATCATCCCTCTAATTGTACCTTACTGATAGCTTTTACTCGGCCAAAATCCATATATTAAACTGCAAACCGTGACCCAGAACCCGGATAGAAGTCTCGTTTCTGCCCCAGCGCAGGCTCTGTGAAGAGGTTCTGCATTTCAATGCAGGTCCCGAGAGGGCTACCTGCGCTGCAATTCATTTTCTCTGTGCAACAGGTGTGCTGATCAGCCCTTGCCCTGTGCAGCTGAGGTTCTTTGCATCCTTGTGTTCAGTTTTATCTCTGATTTTTGCAGCCTGTTATCAGTGTGTGTACCTATCTGAAAACCCCTTTTCTCTACCTTAATTCCGCCTCCTTTGTACAAAAATACTGTAGGTGTTCTTTGTGTATTTGTTACATCATTTACAGTTTTCCATTGAAAAGTGAAATAGTCATACTGTCGTCCTTAGATTTAGATCTGTCGTAAGTGTCGATTTTGATCTTAGGATAAAGTTCCTTTGCTGTGGACAGTTGATTATACTTTTTACTTTTGATTTGGTTTGAATTTGTCTCTTTCTAGTGTCGAAACGAGTGTTTACTTCAAAATCATAAAGTGTCGTAATCTTCTCTACCTTTTTGATTTCGAAAAAGAAGCTTGCTTGTGTTTTTCACTTGAAAGCAAATTCAAATTTGTACATCAACTTTCTTTTTAGGCATCAATATTAAGAAAGTGAAAACAAATACATGCATTTGTGGATTTGCATATTGATAGTTTGTATGGTTTGATTTAGGAAAAGTGAATTTACAGTGTGCTCTTTGCTCTTTGAGAAAATATTGTGTCTTTATTTTCCCCTTGTAGCTAGGATTTTCATTGTTGAAAAGAGATAAATGCTTGCTTATCATCTTTAGATTGCATTTAGGAATTACATCTACATCTCGTGGTGATCCAAAAAGGCAAACTTCTAAGAAAGATCAACTTAAAATAAATTGAATGAATCTAACAACGCTTTGGAACTTAACGCACAACATAGAGGTCTAGGCTAGAGACGTGTTCCGGCGTCGTAAAGCCTGGTAACTGTTGTCCTCACTGATGGTTGGGTGATTCCTCCACTGTGAGACGATAAGTGCCAGTACGGATTGTGTTCCCACGTACCATCGAGTATATATTGGGAGACCCCTATAGGCTTAAAACCTTTTATCCATAGGAAGCCGTTTCGGCCACCCTACTGATCGCAATGCACCGAACACAGCATTCGGGAAGATTGACTGTCGTACCGTAAAACGTATTCTGCAGTTTTGTGATTGGTTTGGCACACCCTCTACCTAGATCTCCAGAGCAGTCCCTTTCGTTCCTTTTCAGACTCCTTAACGGAAAAGGTCCATCTGAGCACTTGTCACATCAGGCTCATTAAAAATCGAAGGAGACTAGAGTCATCTTTTGTTTTTTCTCGACTCTTTAAAATTGAAAAAACAAGTTGTGTCCAAACGTCGTAAAATTTATTTTAAACGGAACATTCACACCCTTTTCCTACGTTGATCTTAGGTTGAGAAAATGGAGTCTACCAACCAAGGAATTCCCCTTGGTGGAAATCCTAGTCCCTTCTCCTCTTGGGGAGATGTTGGCGCACCCCATATGGCCACATTGTCGCTTCCAGGATTGACAATTGGCTTGCTAGTCTGGCTCTTCTCAACCAATGTCGTTCAGAACACCACTATTCCTGAATAATCGAATCGGCAGTTAGACCAGTCCAGAGTTACCCACCAACCTTCTACTTCCTCTAATTCTTCCTCTCCTCCTTCCTCTTCGCTTGATGGGGCTGGCAAAGCCAAAAGTCAAGTTCCTAAGGAGAAGAAGAAAAAGAAGAAGAAAGAGAAGAAGAAGAAGGAGCCAAAAGCAACTGGGGGCAAATGAGTGTCGTCTAACAAAAATCCACACACTGCACTGACCAGGCTTAAATCGCCATGTGTCATTTGCAAGGGAGACCACTTTCACAGAGATTGTCCCTGCATCCCTCGGATACTAAGGGACTGGTCTCCCCGTTTGCACAATCCGGTGGCGTCAACCTCTAATAGCCATGTTGAAAGCACACTATCAACTAGCGGAAGTGAAGTCCCAGGACAAAGAGGGAGAGCTAGATCTCCCTGTAAACTGTGCGAAGGCGATCACGCCATCCACCGTTGTCCCTTCTTAGATGAAGCTAAAAGAGTTTTGGATGATCATCCGGTTTCACCGTTACGACTTCCTCCTGGATATAAAAAACTCTTGCCGATTCCTTCGTTAGTTGAAAATCCAGCTAGCCCGCTCAAGTGGTCAGCTGAAGCGCCTGTCATTGAAGATGAACTGGCTGAATCCATACCCGACGAAATTCAAAAGGTCGAGGTGGCAGTTGACCTGGTCTTGCCTTCAGAGGTTGTATCTCCGAATGACACAGTCACTGGAGAGAACAAGGATGACACCGTCCAAATTCTCTTCATCAACACAGACTCCGACGAACATGGGGGCAACCCACCCATTCCTTTATCGCAGGAAGGAAGTTCGTCAGAGCCGTACCCGGCCGTCTACTCGGTCCCACCACCAAGCAACCTAGTTGTCTCCTTCGACTGGAATCAACTAGGCCGACCCCGTTTACCAGCAAGCATACCTTTCAGAATTATAGTCCAAATATATAGAATGGTCATGGCTGGTACCATCATAGATGAAGGGGCTTCTGTGAGTATCCTTTCCTCTACTGCTTGGAAAGCGCTTGGTTCACCATCGCTTTTGCCTGAGATGAGAAATCTGACAGGCTTTGATAAAGGAACCAGTCGACCTTTAGGGATCCTCCCCAATGTGCCCATAACATTGAAAGGGAAGACCGTTCAAATGAACGTGATGGTTGTTCAAGGACCCTTGGATTATAACCTACTCCTTGGACGAGACTATATTTATTGCATGGGAGCCATCGTCTCCTCACTCTTTAGAGTAATGTGTTTTCCGCACGAAGGAAGAGTGGTCAAGCTCGTGGACCAGCTTTCATTTCTCGGATCACGCATCGCAAATAGTCATATACCATCCCTAAATGGTCTCTTCATGCAAGAAATGTCTCAACCCACGGTCCGTCCTCCCGATGAGCGCGAGTATTTCGGAGGGATATGACTGGAACCCAGGGGGCATGCATCCTGGTCTGCTACAGCAGGAAAACTTCGGGTATAGAGTAGGTTTCCGCGGAAGAATATGACTAGTCCGTACCCAGTCCGTGATTGGAAGAGGGGTTGTTCTAGAATAAGATTCTCTTGTCAAAGTTATGTGAGTTGGCAGAACTGAGTCAATCACCTTTGTTTATCTCGGTAGACATCGCCGAAGAAGTGTTTTGTTTGAAAGATTAATAGAACAATCTTTGGGTGACCTGAAAGAGGTAGGCCTTTCCTGATAGAACAAATGTTTTGTCTGCAAATTGAGGGGTAACCTTGAAATCGTATTTTATACCTGGGGGCATGCAAACCTTTTGGAGTGCAAGCAAGGGGCGGCTATTTATTTTTTAAATTTTTAGGTCCTCCCTTTAAACCTGTAGGCTAACCCTTTAAACTCGTAGGATTAGTCGTTTCCGAACTTGCATAACGAAAGGATGCGGGGCAAAGATTTGTAAGGCGCAAGCTCCATAAAAAATGGCATCTTATATGAGACATTCTTATCATATGACTGGATTAATCGAGCAGTTTTAGCACATAGTTCATGCTCGTCAAAAAATAAACATAAGACCGAGCAAGTGTTTCAATCCGCGTTTAAGCTCGTTAAAAAATGAACTACCTTTCGGTAAATAACCACCGTGAATGTAACATTATTAGCCATTAAAGCCTTGGTCATGTTTGCACCGTCACCTCCACTTTTCATTTGGCCAATCATTCACCTCCATTTGATTGTTTACCCATTTTGATGAACAACTGCGAAGAGTGATTTCACTAGCCATCCTTGTGACACTGCCGTGCTTGGAAAATTCCAACCCTTACCTAGAATCAACTGCTACCCATTTTATCACTCGTTCCTCAAAAGATGAGTCTTCTTTAAGCTCTTTTCATCTGACTCGTAAAATATGAAAAGATTGCCGAGTTTTGGCCTTCCAGCTCGTTAAAGCGATAGGAAGAGCTATCCCTCCTCTAGATTTTAATCTTTTTGGACCTGAGGGATTATTGCACAAAAAGATCGAGCGCTTGTTTTGTTCGGCTCGTTAAAACTATTGAAAATTCATCCCTTCTGTATTATTTTATACTTTTTCGGACTTAAGGGATTAGATGACGAAAAAGGAATTTCGAAGTTAACCTTACGTACCTTTTCAGACTCTCTAAAAATGAAAAGGACCGAGTTATCCTTGTCGTTAAACTCGTTAAAAACATTAATAGTGACAAACTTGTCTTTAGACGAGAACGAGTTTCACTATCGCTAGGCTCGTTAAAACATAGCGATGGGTTTGCCCGAAGGGCAAATTATAGAACAAGCATATGTTATCCTCCTCAAGCTTGACAAAAATAAAGAGGTACTAGTCAGCAATGACTGGGGAAAAATTGGGAAGAAACTCAAAGAACCTTTATTGGTAGCAAGTCGCTCTTGAACATGACACTTCCACTCCGTGCCTGAGTCGGGTTGGGTTGTTTCATTCACCGGTCACATCACCATGTTCTCGCCATACCATCCACATTTGGGGTAAATGCTACCGATCCATCACATATGTGTCGCCGACATGTTCAAGAGAAGTCATCTAGAGAAGTCAACCGTGTCCCATCCACTGCCATACATTATACTTCATTCTTTCATGACCGCCACCCTGAACCATATATCATAAGATTGTTTTCACCTCCATCAAAATCATTTGCTCCGTTCCGTGTCATTGATGTGGGATCCATCAAGGCCCTCCTTTGACGGATCGCCTCTTGTCGACATCAGCTCATTATCCAAGAAGTTGATCTAGGAACACCCCATTCAGTACTTTGAAGCTTGCATGCCTCAATGGCAAGTTTCTCACTTCCGGCAACAGGTATACATCAATGACCTTTGACTGAAACATTTTATGTGGTGTTCGACGCCAAGTCCTTTATTCACACCACGTGAATTGTACTGCAGTACCTTGAGGGTCATCATCCTTATCGGTGATTCCTCTTGCGCTTGTTAACAGTTTACATCATTGACTGGTAATCAAGCGATGTCTTTCCATGTTCGACTTCAAAACATTTCTCACATGGATCGACTTGTACTTCGAGTGAAGATCGGATGAGATTGAAGACCCCGGATCTAGTTTCATCAATCCAGGCTGCGATATATATTCAGGAAAAATAAAGACATTGACATGTACAGCATTGCAGCACAAATAATCATCCTACCAAAAGGATGATGACTTCATCAAAATCATCAGACGATTGTCTGTCCTGTGTACATAAAAAATGAATTTATAAAGCTGAGCATGGGAATGCCCGCCTCAGCGAGATCATGAAAATAGTATGAAAATAATGTATTGTATTGTATCTTATTACAGGTATCCTCCCAGCATTGAAAGAACTTCGGATCCTCCTAATAAAGCATTTCACCCGGTAAACGGCCTCATACTTTAGGGGGCAACTGTTATAGACATTTTTGTGCCTTACAGCTATAAGCATGAAATTTCCATAAACCAAGGGATCCTAAGTCCCTAAAGATGTTGTTTTGGCTCCTAAAGAAACAAGGTCAACCAATGACAGCTTCTCCCAGAAGTTCTCCACCAAAAACTACTCAGAACTAGTCAAATCAGGATCAATTCAGATGCTCCACTAGTTGCCTGCATTGCAAAGCACCCAAATACACTATCTAGGTGCATTGCAACGCACTTGAATGCACTACCCAGGTGCGTTGAGCGGGAAATGACAAGTGGCAGAGTCATTCAACGAGGTGGAGAGACAATGGAAGCTTCCAGAATCTTCTCCAATGACACTTGCCTCACTGAGTTCGACCAAGGATGAGTAAGAGGCTCTCAGCCTCCAAGTGGAAACAAGAACTGACAGAGAGAAGCCACAAGTCAAAACATAAGCTGGCTCATCCTCTCTGCTTACATCTATATATGGATCCCTCATCTCAGAGATCCAGGGGGCTGGAATTTTGTACTTTGCAGAGAATTGTTGTTGGTTTGAGATTGAGATTAGTGCATTGGGTGATTTATGCTTTGTTGTAGGTGAGGAAGGGATTCCTTTGCTGGGAGGTAGATGCTGGATCGGGACTCACTTGGTTGTATCTCCTCCTGGATCTTCTTATTGCATTAATAAAACTATTTGAGTTTCTTCTACATGCTTGTGTATCAGTGATGCTTTGTTATATTTGCATGTTTAGCTTAATCTGATCCTAAGCTTTTTATGAATGTAAATCTATATCTTCGTGTAGTTTCTCTCTTCTGTGATCTTGCAGGAATTTGGTGAAACTAGGCCGGTAAGGGAGCAGGGAGCTGGAAGCTATTGAAGAGGGGAGCGATTGGATCAACAAACTAGCGCAAGACACAGGTTAGTTTATCCTTCCTCTTCGTTTACATTTCATAATGAAGAATACACAAGTAGTTTTCCTTGTTTGTTGCTAAGGCACTGTCACACCTTAGAGTGGGATAGGGGCGTTCTGAATAGATACTTTTCCCAAAACAATGATCAAACAAATTAGTTTTCTAATTACCTAATGATAAGAAAAAATGAAAATCTAAAAAAATCCTTATCAAAGGCACCCAAAACCAAAAGAAAACCAAATGGAGGCTTCTGAGACACCACAAGACACTCAGGGACTCAAGGAAGAGTAGTTGGAACAAAGATGGACAGAGAGAAAATCTGAAAAAAAAAAAGAAAATTTTACATGAACAGGGACCAACGTAGGTGATAAAGGGGAAGAAATTATCTACAACATAGGCACAAAGAAGTCTAAGGAGAACTGTAATGCTCTATCATTAAACCAAAGGGAGCACTGATCATAGGATGCAAGGTTCTGACATAAAAATTGCAATTCAAACTCAAAGAAAGCTCTTCCTAGGTATATTCTTGACTGAGTAAGACAATGAAGGTCTGAATAAGAGATGAAACAAGAACTAAGGACAAGGAAACCACTAAGTGAATATATTGATCCCCAGTGGAGTAGTTAATTTTTTATACACAATCTATGACTATGAAGATAAGTATATTCCATAGACTGGGTGGTCTAGTCTAGAACAAAAAAAGTAGTGAAACCAATGTTTTCCTTAAAGAAAATGGACAATGGGATGAAGCCTACCTAGAATCCGTTGTAAGCCTCATTCCTTTCTTAGCTTGTATGCTCAAATCCTAGCTTTGGTTGCTTTAATTAGAACCTACATAATTCGACAACACAAGCCAAATATCTACGACATCTATGTAGCATCATCCAATCACTTCATTCAATATATCATCATGGTATTGAAATACATGAAATCATAACATCACATATAGGAAAACAATGAACTCTTTGTATTAATAGAAATGGAGAGATGTACAACCAAATATAGGAGTTGATCTTGTAGAAGAGCTCCTCCAAGTTGACTTTTCCTTCCTTGTCTCAAATTGTATCTCTATGCCACCCTAATGTATGGAATAATGACTCTCACAACATCAGCATGAGGGTAGAATCTATCCCAAAATCCAATGCCTAGCTTGTGGATGACAGTAAATATATAGGAGAGGATGGTAGTTTAGGAATTCTTCTCCATTTACCAATCTAGGTGTTGGCTTAGTGGGGCCTGACCTAGGTTCAGAGGTGATTTAGCCAAGCAAATCCTGGTACTACTGGCCCTTTAGATAATAGTTTGTAGAGCGTGGACCAAGGTCTCACCCAAAGTAGTATGGGAGGGTGCTAGAACCAGGTTTCCGCACCCTAGGGATGTATGATGGGATTCTAGAGGTCCGTGATATGGCCTGTCACTACGCGCACTTGTGATACCTTCATGACCTGGGGTGTGGCTTCCATGCAACCCTACTCGGGGTGTGACTCGTATAATACCCAAGATCCTTGTTAATTAACTGATTACTTAACTTGTGTGTGTAAGATTTATGGTGATTACAACATATTCATAAATTGTAACAATGCATGCAATACATAAACGAATACAACCATAAATAAGATAATGCATAGCAAATACATAGGAATATGAATCAACTTCTCTTTTATTAATCTTTGATCTTGCTTACAAACTCGACACCGCCCTGCACACTCAGCTGTAGGGGTCCGCGCACTCAATTGCAGACTCCGTTAGGCCTCTGTGCACTTAGCTACAAAGCCTCTTCCTACTACTAAAACCCAAGACACTTAGAACTCCATTCTAAGCTCGAACCATTCCTTCCCTATTCATCTATTCATCACTTATCGACTAACTTTACAACTTAGAGCCTCGCTCTATTTATACAATCCCATGATCTGCGAACCATGGGTAGGCTAACTTTACACTAATTTACAATATAATTCTTAGGTTGGATAACCCTATGACTCAATTGTACACTTCGCACTCTGTGCCCACAATTTACAGAGTTTTACAACATTTCTAACCAAAACTTGGGCTCTGAGCCCCAAAAACCTGCTGTGGGGGGATTTCATGCCCAACAGGCCCCCAACACAATCATTGTGACTCGTCTCGAGTCACTCTGCTCATTCAACAATATTGGCACAGAGCCCCTCCAACCTTTCCTTCACTTCCCGGAGGTTCGTGATGCACTGATCGAAAGTCTGTTGGATCTGTTGTATGTGCTCTTCTGTTGCTTCTGCATCATCTTTGTCTGACTCATGTCCTTTCTTTGGTACTGGTTTCTGGTGCTTATGTTTATAGTCTCGCACCCTTGTCCAATACCTCGGGTCGTGAAGACTGTGTTTCGGTTGGTTAGTTAAATAGTTGGCCCACTCGTGTAGGGCTTTAGGTGACTGCCATTTACTTTTCCTGGGAAGGGTTCTCCATTAAGTTTGACTAGCTGGACCGTGCCTCTGTCTGTGACCTCTTTTATGACATGTGGTTCCAACCAATGCATTCTAAACTTTCCCAGAAATTTTTCAAACTTGCTATCATATAGTAGCACTATGTCATTTACCTTGAAGGTGTGCAACTTGATATGGTGGTCGTGCCAGGTTTTTTCACGCTTCTTTTGTACCTGCTGGCGAAATTCGGCCAGAAATTGTTCTTCCTCAAGCTCCTCTAATTGTGCGATATTTTCTTTTAGAGATTCATGGTCTGTCATGCCCGTGAGTGCTGCTATTCACAAGCTAGGGATGATGTATTCCGTTGGCATGACTGCTTCCATACCATAGACCAACCGGAGTGGTGTCTTTCCCGTCAATTTCTTGCATGTTGTCCTCTACGCCCATAACACCGTGGGTACATGTAGGTCCCAGTCGTCCTGCTGCGGGTTACATAATTTGGTCAGCACAGTCTCCAGTATTTTATTGAATGCTTCTATGTTCCATTGGCCTGTGGGTGGTACAATGTACTTTTATGGTGATAAACCTGGAACACTTCTGTGAGTGCATTGATGGTTTCATTCAAGAAATGTGTGTTGTGATCACTCATTAAGATTTTCGAGCATCCAAATCATGTCAACATGTTTTTGAACAAGAACTTTGTAGTCGTAGCGGCCATGCAGTCCTTGACTAGTTGTGCTTCCGCCCATCATGTCAGGTATTCCGTCGCGGTGATGATATAGCATGCACCCGTCTTTCCCTGAGGTTTGATTGGTCCTACAAAGTCGATTGCCCATTTCTCAAAATGGTTGTAGTGTCATTTGGGAACTTAGTGGCATCTCGTCCTTTCATGAAGGTTTTCCCATCCTTTGACATATATCACAGGCCTTACAATGCGCTTTTGAATCCTAGTGTAGGGTCGGCCACCATAACCCTATGAAAAAAATCTTTTGTGCGGTCATGCGTCCTGCATAGTGTCCTCCTGCAGCACCCCCATGTGCTTCTGCGAGGATCTAACCTCGTTCAAATTTAGGTATGCATCTTCACAATATCTCATTATTATCCATCTTGTAGAGGTGCCCCGCGATGACAGAAAAGTCTGCCATGTGCACTGCCAATTCCTTCCTTTTTTGGATTGATTACTACTTCGGCGTAGTCCCTATTGTTATAAAATGGATTATGTCTTTGAAGTGTCCGTCCGCAACGCGTACTGCAAAGAGTTATGCATTAGGTAGTCCCTCCTCCAAATTTGTTGGTTCCTCGCCCATCTTAATTCGTGACAAGTGGTCTGGTCCTATGTTTAAGTATCCCGGCTTGACTATGACCTCAAAATCATATTCTTGAAACAGTAAAATCCATCTGCATATGCGCCCCCCAACACAGGCTTGTTCACCAAGTATTTCAATGTGGAATGGTCGGTATACATCTTGAAATGTCTGCCAAGTAAATAGTGTCGGTATTTCTGGAGCATGTACACCATTTCCAACCCCTCGTGTTTGGTGGTAGAGTAGTTCTTTTCTACCTTGGACAATCTTCAACTTGCAAACATGATTGAGCGATCCTGTTGGGCAGTGGATCCCCCCATAGCGGGTTTTTGGGGCTTGAAGCCCGAATTTTGGTCAAGTGTAATGTAAAGACCCCGCGAAATGTGGGCGTGGAGCATGAGAGTCTAGGGTTATTCGCCTTAATATAATATAATTTAATGTATGGTATGCCGGCCTACCCATGGTTCAAGGACCATGGGATTGTATAAATAGAGTGAGGCTCTAAGCGTAAAGTTAGTCTTAGCTTTGAGAAGTCATATGGGTTTCTGGATGATGAATTAGCTCTGAGTTTATAAGTTCGAGTCTTGTGTTGTAGTAGTAGTAAGAGGCTCTGCAACTGAGTGCATAGAGGCCTGGTAGAGTCGGCAACTATGTGCGCGAACCCCTGTAGCTGACTACGCAGGGTGGAGTTGGTACTGTACTTGGACAGAGAATTAATAAAAGATAAGTTGATTTTGGAATATTTTTTGTCTATGCTTCTGTTAGAGTTATACATCTCTTTACAGTTTATGATTACGCATGTTAGAAAATTATATACATTACGGAGCAAGGGAACACATAAAATATTGCAGAGATATAAACACAGAAAACACATAAAACAAGAGAGACACAGATATACGTGGTTCACCCATTTTGGGCTATGTCCACCCCGAACATCCAGTCCTTCCTTCCTATTATCTAGAAAAATGAAGAGACACAACCTACAACAGATCCGCTGTAATATCCTCTGTTTTCTCTCACAGTCTCACATCACCGCTTCTCGCTCAGGGAATACACATATATTACACAAACTCAATACAATGCCCTCATACAAAGAGAGGGGTTGCCTTCTAGGGCAAAAAACCCTAAATTAAACATAAGTTCTACCATCAAATCATCTGCCTAATGAAAGGCCCAGATTGACTAGAAATTACTATACTTTTACAAGGCAATTTTACATCTGTTTTTATCTTCGAGGGCACTGCCCCAAACGCCCCCCCCCCCCCACCCCCCAAAGGGGAGGCTCCCCAAAGGTTGCAGCAACCCCCCCTGGACCCCCCTGCAACGAATATTTTACGGGTGGCATGGCCACCCCATTTCGAACTGGGGTCCAATATGGTGATACCTTTGAATACAGAAGATAATCAGGCTCCACACCCAACAATCTCCCACTTGGAGACTGATTATAGCAACTCCACTGCTGCTTCATTTTTTGGACAATTACTCCTCTTTGGACCTGGCTGTTTCTCATCTTCATCGTCATCCTTGAAGACCAATTGAAACTGAGCATATTCTCAGTTTCTCCCTGGTTACAACTTTTGTTAGCATATCTGCAGGATTCTAGCTAGTGTGTATCTTTTCCAGCTTCAACTCTCCATCTTCCAACACTGATCATATGAAATGGTACTTGAGCTATATGTGTTTAGTCTTGGAATGAAATGCTAAGTTTTTTGCAAGATGAATGGCACTTTGGCTATCACTGTATAACGTGCCCATATCATGCTTCTTACCCAATTCACCCATAAACCTTTGTAACCAAATCATTTCTTTACTAGCCTTTGTAGCAGCAACATACTCTGCTTCTGTTGTTGAAAGTGCAACAACACTTTGGATTTTTGAAACCCAACTAATAGTTGTTCCACCAACAGTAAATACATATCTTGTAGTGCTCCTCCTGTTATCTCTGTCACCTGTCATATCTGCATCAACATATCCCTGTAGAGAAATGTTTGAACCACCAAAGCATAATGCTTGATTTGTGGTACCTTTCAAATATTTGAGAATCCATTTCACTGCCATCCAATGTTCCTTTCCTGGATTGTTCATGTACTTGCTTACAACTCCCACTGCATGTGCAATATCAAACCTTGTGCAGACCATTGCATACATTGAGCTTCCAACTGCTGATGCATATGGAACTTTAGACATATAATCCATGTCTTCTTGGGTCTTTGGGCACATTTCCTTACTAAGTTTGAAATGGCTAGCAAAAGGTGTACTAACTGGTTTTGCATTGTGCATATTAAATCTTTTCAACACCTTTTGTATGTACTCATTCTGAGACAATGTTAATTTACGATTTTCCCTGTCTCTAGTTATTCTCATACCAACGATTTGTTTTGCAGCTCCCAAATCCTTCATTGCAAATGAATTTGCCAATTTTCTTTTGAGCACATTTATTTATTGCATGCTAGACCCTGCAACAAGCATGTCATCTACATATAATAACAATATAATATAGCTACCATCATTTTTCTTTTTCAGATAAACACAATGATCAAAGTGACATCTAGTATAATCTTGTTCAGACATAAACTTGTCAAATTTTAGATACCACTGCCTTCAAGCCTGTTTTAAGCCATGCAAGCTCTTCTTCAACCTGCACACTAGTTTCTCCTTCCCTTTCACTTCATATCCTTGTGGTTGCTGCATATATATCTCTTCCTCCAAATCCCCATGGAGAAAGGTTGTCTTTACATCTAACTAGTCAAGATGCAAATCTTCAACTGCTACTAGACTTAAAATAGTTCTGATTGAAGTCATTTTAACAATAGGAGAAAATATTTCATCAAAATCAATACCTTTCTTCTGTGCAAACCCCTTCACCACAAGTCAAGCTTTGTACCTCTGTCTTCCTCCATCTTCTTCCTTTAGCCTATAAACGCATTTATTCTTCAATGTAGTTTTTCCTACAGACAACTTGACAAAGTCCCAAGTCTGGTTATGCATTAAGGAGTTCATCTCTTCTTCCATGGCTACCTCCCACTTCTTCCTGCTTTCAACCTGCATTGCTTCTTCATAACATTAGGGTTCACCAGAATCAGTCAACAATAAATAATATAATGAAGGAGAGTATCGTTCAGGGGGTCTACTTATCCTGGTAGATATTCTAACACCACTTTTAGGTGTTTGGGGTGCCTGTTGCTGTTGTGGTGGTTGCTGTTGTTGTAGTTGTTGATTATTATTATTTTCATGCACCTCTACTTTTTTCAGTGATTTCATCAAAACTGCGTATTCCTTGTTTTCTTTTTCCTATTTCTTTTCCTGCAACTGATTCTTATACAAGACCTTTTCATTGAATATTACATCTCTTCTCCTAATGATTTTGTGATTTTCGTAATCATATAAGCGATAACCAAAATCATTAACACCATATCCAATAAAGGTACATTTCTTTGACTTCGCCTCAAGCTTTGTTCTATTTTCTTTATCAATATGGACAAAGGCCTCACAACCAAAAGGCTTTAAAAAAGAGTAGTTTACCTTTTTACCTGTCCAAGCTTCCTCTGGAACACCACCATCTAAGGAACTTGAAGGCCCTCTGTTTATTAGATAAACATCAGTATCTATAGCATCTGCCCAAATTGTAAAGGCAATCCTACATGCAATCTCATGCACCTTGCACGCTCCATGATTGTTCTGTTCATCCTTTCTGACACACCATTTTCTTGTGGTGTTCTTGGAACTGTCTTCTCTCTGTGAATTCCATGCTCTGAACAATACCTATCAAACTCTTTGCTGCAATATTCACCTCCATTGTCTGATCTGAGACACTTTAATTTCTTTCCTGTCTCAATCTCAACCAAAGCTTTCCATTTCTTGAAAGTATCAAATACAACAGATTTATTCTTAATACAATAAATCCAAGTTTTTCTAGTTGCATCATCAATAAAAGTAACATAATAACAAGAGCCACCGAGAGATGATACCTGAGCAGTTCCCCATACATCTATATGCACAAGCTCTAATTTTTTGCTCTTCTTTTCTTTCCCAACTCTAATAAATCAGAATTTCTTCTGTTTTCCATAAATGTAATTCTCACAGAAGTCCAAATCAGCATTCTTCAAACCCGGCAAAAAAATTCTTGAGTGAAGAATCTTCATCCCCTTTTCAGTCATGTGTCTAAGCCTATGATGCCATAATGCTGCATCTGCTCCTTTGGAAGTTAAAGCATTAAAAGAGTTAGAAATACCATTGCATAAATACAATGTACCAACCTTTTCACCTTTTGCTATTACCAGGGCTCCTTTGGTAACCTTCCAAGCTTTATATGTGAAAGTTGTCACACAACCTTCACCGCCTAACTGCTCTGTTGAAATCAAATTTTTCTTTAGATCTGGAACAACCTCCTTTAGTAGCCATTGGTTTCCATTCTACTGTTTTACAAGAACCTTACCCATTCCAACAATTTTACAGGGTTTATCATCACCCAAAAGAACTTGTCCAAAATCTCCTTGAACATAGTCATGAATGTATTTCTTATCAGGTGTGGCATGGGATGAGGCCCCTGAATCTACCATCCAGGAATCAGTAATATTTTCGAAAGAAAGAATCAAAGCATCTTGTAACACCTCATTTGTCACATTTGCTTCATGATTGTTTTCTTGTTGTGCATCTCCTTCTTTTCCCTTCCGAGATCTACAGTCTTTCTTTAAGTGTCCTTTCTTTCCGCATTTCCAACACAGTATCGCTAATCTAGACTTGGATCTGCCTTTCCTTGATTTACTGCGATATCCTGAGCTCTTTCCTCTTTCCATTTTTCTTCCCCTAGACTCTGCACTCAAAGCATTACCCGATGTCTCACCGGAGCTTTTCCATCGCATTTCCTCGCTAAGGATAGCACCGACAACATCATCAAACTTTAAAGTACTAGATCCAGAAACATAGTTACTAATTGCCATTACTAAACCATTCCAACTTTCTGGTAATGAGCACAAGAATAACAGAGCTCTAACTTCATCATAAAAGTTTACCCCTACAGAACATAACTGACTTGTAATAGTATTAAAATAATTTAAATGGTTTGCAACAGATCCACCTTCCGACATCTTCATATTAAATAATCGTTTCATAAGAAATAACTTGTTTGAGGCCAAGGGTTTTTCATATAGCTTCTCCAATGCCTTAATCAAACCCTCTGTTATTGTTTCCTTTGAAATGTTGGAGGTGACCAATGCTGCGAGGCACAACCGTACTGTTCTGAGTGCCTTTCTATTGAGAAGTTTCCATTCTTCATCTCTCATTCCCTTTGGCATCTTTGTTTTTCCACCCAATGGTAGGTAGAGATCTTTCTGATACAAATAATCTTCCATCTGCATCTTCCGCAGCGAGAAGTTTTGGCCATTAAGTTTCTCGACCCTAAACTTACCATCTTCCACCATTTTTCCCACTCGAATGAGGAACCCTTCTTTCCTGCAAGTTTATCAGCCAAATAGACCTTCGTCTCTGATACCAGTTGTTAGAAAATTATATATATTACGGAGCAATGGAACACATAAAATATTACAGAGATATAAACATAGAAAACGCATAAAACAAGAGAGACACAGTTATACGTGGTTCACCCAGTTTGGGCTACGTCCACCCCGAACAGCCAGTGCTTCCTTTCTATTATCTAGAAAAATGAAGAGACACAACCTACAACAAATCTACTATAATATCCTCTGTTTTCTCTCACAGTCTCACATCACTACTTCTCGCCCGGAGAATACACATAACCAGCAAATTACAGAGAATTACTGAGAGAGACAAATATAAAAATAACCAGCAACAACCATAAACACATAAACACAAATGTTTATCTGGGAAAACCCCAAATCTGGGGAAAACCCAACCTAATAAGATCTCATTAGCATTGGCCAAAACCTTGGCCAATCGGACCAAGTGAGCCTTCATCGCTCACCTCCAAGTCTTGCTTACAATGAAGTCCTTCTAGCCTTTTATAAGCTCCATTACATATAATACCACAGGCAGAATACTATGGGTGCACAATACCATGTGCCCCAAAACCATCACTGTTTAACCTGGTCAACTTTGACTCCATCCTGAGTCAAGTTTACCTAACAACTTGCACCTGTCATGAATGTTGAAAGATTAATGAGAATATTGGGCCCACATAATTAAGTTAAGATCTATAATAAAAGAACAATAAGGAATAAGGATCTAGGCAACACCTCTTCGAGCACTTTACAGAGCTACGTGGAAGCAGTTGCACAAGTTGTGAACGATAGACGGATGTGTGGAGAAGTGCAAGCATGTAGGTTCAGTTTGCGAACTTCCTAGACTTCATCAAGAAATCCCTAGGGTGCGGAAACTTGGTTCCAGCACCCTTCCATACTACCTCGAGTGAGACCTCAATCTATGCACTGTGGACTGTTGTCAAAAGGGTTAGTAGTTTCAAGATTTGTTTGGCTAAATCACTTCTGAACCTGGGTCAGGCTCCAAAAAGCCAACAAATAGTTCTGTTTTCGGGACCAGGATCTGCCTAAGGGATGTTCGATGTCGTGCCACTGGAACCCAGTAAGAAAGGAAATTGAAGAGTGGTTGGACAAGAAGCTTCATGAGTTCGTGACACAGGAAAACAGAACTCCCCAGGTATCCGAGAAAAGGTGGCTGGATTGCTACGTTTATACAGAAATCCACGAGATCTTCTTCGCATATTTTCCTTCTGATCTATATGAGTGGATCATGAGGTTAGTCGACAGCCAGGGAAGGTGTAAGCTCGACCAAATGATAGTGTGGACTCTAGAGTTAGTGCACAGACTAGAGGAATCAGAAGATAAGATTGCGTGAGCTGTGGACCATTGGCTCGGCTGGATAATAGAGGGATTTATCACTAAGTTCGTGATAGACACAACTGTGAGCTATAGAGAAGCATAACGATGTTTTCTCAAGGGACCACGAGGTAATTACATTAAAAGTTTGAATACTTGAATTAAGATGTTGTTATGTGAAAAGTAGGTTATGCGAATACATTAATGTTTGGAACAATGCGGAGCGGAAATATCTTCAAAGGTAGCGAGGGATTAGGAAATAGCCCCTTAATTTCACCTTCATGAGAGAGCGAGGAAGAGCTCACTCGAGTCTCTCTGAGAAGTGCAGTCAGTTTGATAAGGTGGCACATTCCGCAGTTACCACCCCCACTTATGCCATCACCTACTTCACCTCCTTCACCTCTATCTTCACCCAATCCACCTCCACCAAACCCGTAGTTTAGCATAGCGAGCGCGATCAAGCTACCCGTATTCAGAGGAGTAGGGAATGAGGATTCAGACCAATTCTAGTTCATGGTGAGAGAAATGTGGTAAGCACAAGGGGTCATGGATAACAACATTAAGAAGGCTACATTGATAAGCATGCTGCAGGATCGCACATTGACATTGTATATCAAGCACTCGAATGATCACCCAAATGCAAGAATATCAGAGATCCAGAATGAACTGAACAAAGAATTTAGCTGGTTGAAATTAGAGACACAGTCAATCATCGGATTTAAATAGATCGCGATGCTTCCGGGCAAGACCCATTGGGATCTGGATCAGCAACTGAAGAGCACAATCCATGAGGCTAATATGATGCTCATGGATGCACAACACTACGCATGGTTTGTGGCATCTCTAACACCGTACCTAAGGATGGCGCTATCAAAACATAAACTGTCTACCTAGGCCGAAGCGTTGGAAACGGAAATGAGGTTGCATGAGACACTGATACAAGATCTGGGGCTGGGAGTTCAACAAATCCATGAGCAACTACAAAATCTCTACTTGGAAATGTAGAGCTTGAAGCAGGATAGGGCACTGTGGCCGAAGGGGCACGAGGAAGTGAGGTGCATAAAATGCAAAGGCCAAGGTCATGACAAGGACCATTGTCCAGTATTTGTGAACTACCTGGCAGGAGGGGGGCCAATGCCATTGAGACCGGAGGCATAGGCAGGACCGAGTGCGACACCCACATTATGGTGCATGAACTATCAGATAGGAGGAAAGCACACAATGGATAATTGTCATTTGTTGCAGAAGTATACAATGACACCCCAGCAACTGTTTTGTAATTTCTGTAGGTCGGTGGGCCATGATGAGCGTACTTGTTGTAGATATGAGTTAATGATGGATCATACCCCAGCCTATCAGATGCATACAGAAATGCGAGCCCTCGACCTAGTGGTGGGAATGGGGCGCGGTGGATTTCAGGGGCGAGGTCGAGGACAAGGAGGAATGGGGATAGGAAGGGGCAACAGACAATTAATTTGTTGCAATTGCGGAGGACCATGGCACTATTCCCATGATTGTACGAACCCAACAATAATATATTGTTCATACTATGCTCAGTTCAATCATGAAGCAGTAGATTTTCCTATGTTGATCGCACAGATAAGTGTGAAATGAGTACTTCGGCCTACTTCAACTCAAAATATTCAAATGATGAGGTCTGAACCATGTGAAGAAGACCCAAATGTGAATATGGTGCTTAGAAGCGGTGCGACCAGAGGGGAGGATAAGGGGAAGCAGCCCGAGGAAGATACATGGGTCCACAAGGCTCCTACAAAGGAACCTGAATTCGACTTGGAACACGCAAAGGAGATGTTCATGGAAGCTAAGAAGAGCTTCGCGAAGGCCTCCACTTTAGGTAGTAAGGATCAACCAGAGATAGGGATGGATCCTTCTATCCTAACTACCTTTTTGGAGACATGCATGAAACTACTTCGCGACAATAAGACAGTTAAAGGACTACAGGAGTTGATAACTAGGTGTGCAGGTTCAGGGGAACTGTGTGTAATCTGGAAACTAGGAAAGCATGAATTGCGCACCGGGAGGGAAATGAGATTGATGGCACAGATTAGCGAGTATGAAATGGATGAGGTAATCATAGACCTGGGTTCGGATGCAAATGTGTTACCAAAGCAGACATGGGAACGCATGGGCAGGCCCACGTTATAGTGGTCCCCTATTCAATTATGAATGGCGAACCAACAGAAGATTTTGCACATGGGACGGTTGCAAGGGGTAACAGTTGATATTGAAGGTGCGAGCACACAGACGGGCTTTGAAGTAATAGATATTGTCGATGATAGCAACCCTTATCCTGTGTTGTTAGGAATAGACTGGGCCAATGATATGAATGGAGTCATCAACATGAAGAAGCAGAAGATGATATTCGAGAAAAAGTCCCTATGCGTAGTAGTTCCGCTAGACCCAGCCGACGGAGCGCGCTACATCGAACTAGTGCGCGACGATGAAAGCGACGATGAACTGGATTGTATTTACTATTGTATTTACTAGATAACAGCACAAGACTAGGATCGGGTGAACCTGACTGCAGATGGGAGAATATCATGGGAGCGCGATAGTTCCTGTACTTCGGATTCAGACGAAGAAGTAGAACGCTGGCAGAACCAGTTGGACGAAGTGACAACGTTGAATTGCAACATGATGATTAGATCCTTGCATTGCATGACAACAAAGGCAAGGGAACTGCCAACATTGATGGAGTAACAGCGGTGGATGAATTCCTGGACAATTTGAAAGTGCAGTACTAGAACAACAATGGTATGGTGTGCTAGAATGGGCACTATATACAACACCTGCATGATGGTGGAGTACACATCAGAAGACTATTGGAAACTGGTGCGAATGTAGAAGATGGATGTGCTTACGGTTTGAAGTCCCCAGTGTCGAACAAGATTCGGGCAGCCAAGACAAAGTAGTTTTTGCATCCACCTATGTCGATGGGTGCAGACGTGTGTTGTGCAAGCACATCCCAAACTAAGGATCAAAAATCAGAACCCGATGCAGCAGTAGGAAAAGCGATGCACACCACAAATATTCCACGTCAGAACATTCACAAAGCTATGCATAATCATGAACAAAGTTTACCAGATGAAAAGAACTGATTGTGACCTGCACGTGTTAGTGGTCCGATGGGCCTATAGGGCCATGCAAAAGAAACTAGGCACGGGAATGAATACGAAGAGGACGAGCAGAGTCGAGGCGGTATCTTTAGGAAAGAATCCTCACGCAATAACTCCCATAATTGAGACATCACACAAGGACCAGAGCGAAGAGATTATGTAGCCACACGAGGATAAACCTATGCAGATTCAAGAAGCCATTCGGCGAGGGAACTTTGAGCTTCGCGAACTGGAAGAAGATCAGGTACGACTGAAGCAGAAAAGCATATTAATGGACACAGATATCAGAAAACAAGAAACCAAAATCACGCAAGCATTATGCGTCGAGAGAAGGATAGGGAAACGTATGGGCAACCCTACCATCACACTAGAAGATTGTCACCGAGAATTTCTAGCTATAGTACCATGGTTGTGACCGCACCTTATCAGACAAAGTAACCAAGGAAGCACACTGCATAAGGAATAACGCGAGGTGCTGACTGGTGTGAGGGTAATGAAGGAAGGTCCGTAGATCAGGTTGGAAGGTGACTTGAAGCCTCGCACCAGTAGTGCGACCACCAAACTATCCATAGGAAGCCCAGTCTCAGCACTCCAAGCAGTTGAAAGAGAGAACGTGACTATAAAAGAGTTTGTATGGGATCTGTACGACACAGAAGCTGTGCACAGGGTTATTATGATGCACAAGTCGCATTCGTGCACAAGGGGTTGTGCTGCCATGTGGGTAGGCTGGAAAGTGATCTTTGGTGTCACTGTTCTTGAGAAGATGTCCAATTTAAGGCAATGAGGAGCAGACGACAGGAAATTAAGACACAAAGTCAGAACTAGATTTGGGACTATCTACCGCCATTCTCAAATTAGTGAGCCGAATATGGGGGGAACAATCGAATTTGAATTCAAAAGGGCCTATAAATCACAGGTGGCTCTCGACCGAACAACCCTTGGCATTTTGAGAATTCAGTTGTTGCATTATAAAGTGGGTATGAACCTAATGAATTTGGGGGTTGTGAGAGCAAGTCTGTGGTTTGAAACATTGCCGAAGGAGACACAGGATTCCCTGATCAGAATGATGTCAACAACCAAGGGAGTCACGTAGAGCTCTACGTTCTCGGTAGGGGATGCACTGGAAATCCCTAAACTGCCCCAGACACTAAGGCCCAAAAAGGATCCACAGGCAGCAGGACCGGTCCGTATGTCTCTGCGCAATTCACGGTTCAATAAATTATCTATGGAAGATAAGGGCAAGATGGTTAATATTGAGACAGATGATGAGGAGGAGGATCTTTATGCCTTTGTAGAAGATATTGAACCAGATGAAGAAGTGGCGAAAGACATTCAGCTAGTGTGCTTTATAACAAAACTACCCAAATATGTCCCCCCCATAGAAAGGGAAGGAAAAAGTACCCAAGGACGTGGACACCGTTAAGAACACACTCAAAACCCCACTCATCCCAGAAGGAATTATGTTTGAGGGTTCAGCCCTGGGCTGCGTACCCACTATGAAATTTGAAGATTGGGACCTCGTGGACAGCGAAAAGTTCCCACATCTGGATACTAGCCAACTAATGAAACAAAGCAAGGAGGGGATAGTTACAGTGCTGCAGCTACGAAAATGGCTACGTAGGGTGGAGGAGGCTAGGCTACTCCACCTACTATGGATTCCACACTTTCATCGGGCACCAATCACGATATTCGTCATCAGGCAACTGCTTTGCCTAGTGCATGAGGGGTACATGTGGTTGGAGGAGTTGATTCCCATTATGGCAGAGCTAATTCATAGGATTTCAAACCTTCCCTACACGGGAAGTGACCCCGCCGAAATAGTTGGCCAAAGCGAAGACTTGGCACTCGCAGAAGCCATGAAGAAGAAATAAAGTTAGAGAAGAAACAGAGGGGCTATGTGATTACTAGCATTCAAGACAAAGGGGTGCACGTTGCCACTCAGTTGCTAGTAGGAAAAGTGATGAGAAAATGTTGTGACAACGAGGTACAAGCAACGGTCATAACGCTGGCCGAGCAATGCGCCAAGGGGGTACAGTTCAACTGGGTGCAGTTCCTCTGCAAGGAGTTCCTGACAAACTGCAAGGAAGCTCAAGAGAAGGGTAAGACCTTCCACTATGCGTGGTTGTAGGGGAATTGTCGGAGGAGAGTCAGTTTCCTCCCCTGGACTAACACTTGCCAGAGGCAGTGAAATATGCGTCGCTCTGGGTGAAAAGGCATGCCACGCACATTTGCGAGATCAAGATCTTCTGGATACTCATGGAGGTGAGCGTATGGATGTGGATCCACAAACCACCTTGCCTATCCCCCATGGTATACGACAGTCTGCGGAGCTTTGCAGACTTTAAGGAGAATATGCACAATGTGTATATCAAGGTGTAGAAGGACCCGGAGCAGAATTGGACCAAACTCCTATTCATCGCAATCGATGATGTGGTGTTCATGGTGCTCGACTCATGGCCACCCGAATGGCATGTCGCAGATCTGGCAGCGCATGATGAGGCAGCGATACAAAGAGAGAACGATGCCGCCAAGCTGCTGACACAATAGAAGCGGAACGAGTAACTCGCCGAGGAGGTAAGGGCTTTCCGCGAGATAGTGAAGGCTACCGAAGAGCAAACCACGACCATCGAAAAAATAGCAGAAACAGGGGCCACCATGACATAGGAGGAAAGAGGCCCAGACTTGACCATAGGACATGAAATGGCAGAAGGCGCGAACCCAAGCACCACCACTACACAATTGAAATGGTCGCGCGGGACGGAACGAACAGGGCCACAGAAGAAGACCAAGGCTTCCAAATTGGATGGGGAGTCTATTACACTAATAGAGGGTGATCTATATGAAATTGGCGACATGGTTTGCAAGGTCACTAGGGAGGCCCTCCAAGAAGCAAAGATGAAGCAGCAGAATGTGTTGGGGGCACTCAGGGCACAACTGCAGGGACTTTAGGTGCGACTCCCACAAGAAGGAATGGTAGCCATCTATGGTGCCACGGGAGCATCGCAATAGAGTAGTTGTTGCGGGCCAAAATGGCCAACACCATCATGCTGCCGGAAGGAGTACTGATAGCGGACAACATGGAGGATAGAGCTATGGTAAGGTGGATCAAGGGACTTAGCCTAAACTTGGCCGCCCTTCCACTAGATATTTTATACTAGCTATAAGACGGAGCGATGACAGAACTCCGTGCTAGAGAGGGGTGTGTAGTGCAAATTCTAAGTGAACAACGAATCAACATCAAACATCTTAGCCTACAATGTGATGAAGCGGTGGCTCAGAACCAGTAGTTGGAGCAGATCGTAGAGGAAGCATGTTGCTGCGTCTGAGAACTGGAAATTGCGATAGATCTTCCAGTAGGAATACGGATCCACAAATTGGCTAGTGGATTCTGCGAGGCAAAGGAGAAAGCTACGAGGATCTAGCTGGACCTCAACTTGCAAATTGTTGAACTATGGTTAAAGGTGCAGCCCTCCACACCCCCAGAAGTTCAAGATCAGCATGTCGGTGATATCTGAAAAGGGTTGGAAGAAATTGAACAGGCAGTGCAGAGCTGCACCATGTTGTTGGGAGAATCCTTCGGGGTCCTTACAACCTTACAGGAGGATCCCACCATATAGTGGTTGGAAACAGAGGCGTAGGAGCTTCAAATGAAATATGACAGTGTGCGCGAGATGGCGAAGAGAGTGGTCCTAATTCAGTGGCTCACGAGGCTACAACAGGCAAAGGCATTGAAGGAGCAAGTGGATGTAGCGCGCCAAAAAGAGGTAGTACTTAAAACATGTGTCCAACCTTGGATTGATGAGGCCTTCCTCATCACGGCTGACATCAAAGGAAAACTCCCACAAATGAAAGTGATGCATGACCTGCAACAGGGATTTGACCCTGAAAATGAGGATTCGATTGAGCAAGCAGAATATATCCAGCGGATGGCAGAACAATGCACTATGGATCTTTGCGCAGCACATGCGCAGTTAGATGGACTTCAAGCAAAGATCATCGCACCAGTAGAGTGACTCGGGATGAGTCACAATGATTATTTTGGGGGCTTGTTGGGCAGCGGATCCCCCCATAGAGGGCTTTTGGGGCTTGAAGCTCGAATTTTGGTCAAGTGTAATGTAAAGACCCCGCAAAATGCGAGGGCGGAGCGTGAGAGTCTAGGGTTGTCTGCCCTAAACTAATATAATTTAATGTATGGTATGTCGGCCTTCAAATGGTCTGCGGACCATGGGATTGTATAAATAGAGTGAGGCAAGGGTAAATTTATTCTTAGCCTTGAGAAGTCATATGGGTTTTTGGATGATGAATTAGCTCTGAGTCTGTAAGTTCAAGTCTTGGGTTGTAGTCATATTACAAGGCTCTGTACCTGAGTGCGCAGAGGCCTGGTAGATTCCATAACTATGTGCGTGGACCCCTGCAGCTAAGTGCACAAGGCAGAGTTGGGAGTGTACTTGGACAAAGAATTAATAAAAGATAAGTTGATTTTGGAATATTATGTGTCTATGCTTCTGTTAGATTTATGCATCTCTTTACAGTTTATGATTATGCACACTTGTCATGAATGTTGAATGATTAATGAGAATATTGGGCCCACATAATTAAGTTAATATCTATAATAAAATCACGGTAAGGAATAAGGATCTAGAGAACATCTCTTCACGCTCTTTACAGAGCTATGCGGAAGCAGTTGCACAAGTTGCGAAGGACAGATTGCTACGTGGAGCAGCACAAGTGCGTAGGTCGGTTCACGAACTTCCTAGACTTCATCAAGACATCCCTAGGGTGTGGAAACCTAGTTCCAGCACCCTCCCATAATACCTCGGGTGAGACCTCAGTCCACGCACCGCGGACTGTTGCCGAAAGGGCTGGTAGTTTCGAGATTTGTTTAGCTAAATCACTTCTGAACCTAGGTCAGGCCCCAACAAGCCAATAGATGCACACCCTCTGCTCCCTCCTGTGTGAGTATGGCTCCCAACACGATACATGATGCATCAACATGTACATGAAATTCCACATCCCATTTCGGGAAGACCAAAATTTGCGCTGAGGCTAGTTTCCCCTTCAGGACATCCAAACTCTTCATGCAATCATCTTTCTAGCAATATGTAACATCTTTTTCCAATAGCTGTTCCATCGGTGCGGTTATCTGGGCATAACTTTTGATGAACTTCCTATAGTATCCAGTTTGTCCCAGGATAGTGCGTAGTTGTTTAACACTTTGTGGTTCTTCCAAATTGAGGATAACGACAATCTTCATAGGGTCCACCTTCAGTCCTTGTTTGTATACCACATGCCCCAACAAGTTTCCAAAGGGAATGAGGAGTGTGCACTTTTTCAGGTTCAGCACAATCTAGTGTCGACGATGAGTATCCAGCATTAACCGTAAGCTCGCTACATGGTGCTTAACTAGTCCAAAAACATTCGAATCATCCAGATAGACCTCCAAAAATTTGTGGATGTATTGTTTTAACACGACTACCACGATGCGTGAAAATATAGCTGGTGCATTCTTCAGTCCAAATGGCATCACAGTGTATTGAAAGCATACCCATTTTGTTGCGAAGGTTGTCTTGCTCCTATCTTCTCGTGCGATCTTGATCTGATGGTACCCTAAGAACCCATCTCTAAATGAGTATGCTTCCTAACCACCCACATTCTCTAGTACCTCATCTGTGAATGGTGTTAGGAATGGATCATGTACATAGGCATCATTAAGCTTCCTAAGGTCTATGCCTATTCTTATTTCACCCTTATGTTTTCCTCCGGTACCACCATAGGACTTACCCAGTCGGATTCTTCGACTAGTGCAATAATTCTAGCTGCGAGCATTTTATCTAATTCATCATGGACCTTTTCTTTATACTTTGGATTCAAGCGGTAAGGCCACTACTTAACTGGCTTTGCGTCAGTTTTCAGGGTGATATTCATCATCCCTAAATCGCCCATGATCCCTCTTAAATCCATAATTTTGGTCGGGAATAGGTCTTGTTATTCATGGAGTAACTCAGTGACCTTATCGACCATGGCATCATCCCAATAGTCCCCAAGTGTTGCGTATTTTTGTTCCGCCTCCGTTCCAATGTTGACCTGCTTCATCTTTAGCGGTGCAGTGATGCTGGGGTCTTCAAGTGATGGTTCGCGAATCTCATGAGAGCCTTCTATTTCTAAAATGTTAATGTTTCATGGGTCCTCATCATCCTCCTCAACATTCACGTTATAACAATCCAGTGCACTACTTAACTGTATCGTCCATTCTGTCTGAAGTAATTCCATTGGCTCTTGTGGTATTTTAAAGATAGCAACTTTCACTACTTGTAGTGCATCGTCCACAGTGTCAGACCAACAATCTTCAAATGTGAACGTTAACAAGAATCCCTCACGCAAGACATCCCATTCACCCTACCATGGTGTAGCTTTGTCTCCGTATACCAATTCATGGGTATGACATCCAAGGTATGGTAGAATAGGTGCACCCATTCAGGCTGTGGCTCTTCCCCGTAGACCTTGGTCCATTTCACGAGGTGCGTGCGTAGATCATATCATCTGTCATATTTTTCTACTAGTCGTACTTGGGGTTGTCCAAACTATAGGCACATCATCCTTCTGCATCTGTGCCAGTCTTCAAGAGTTCCTTGATGCATACCCCACCATCGTGTGGGTGTTGCATGTAGTGCTTACTTCAGCGCATCGAACCGCTGTTACTCTAGAACTACACTTCCAAATTTTCTAAAAAATTCATCCACCTTTGACAATCCATCATATGTCGGCATCTCCCTTGCCTCTGTTTTCACACAACATAATGACCTGACCATCATGTTGCAGTTCAGTGTTGTTACTTCGTGTAGCTGATTCTGCCATCGCTCTATCTCTTCGTTTAAATCCAAAGTGCAGGAGCTTTCATGCTCCCATGAAATCCTTCCATCTGCAGTAGGATTCACCCAATATTCTCTTTGTGTAGTTATCTTGTAGATACAGTCGCGATCATCATCACTATCATCGTCGCGCACCGGTTCAGTGTATCTCACTCCTTCGGCTGGATCTAGCAGTACTACTACGCGTATTGACTTTTTCTTAAAGATAATTTTGCGCTTCTTCATATTTATGACTCCATTCATATCGGTAGCCCAGTCCATTCCTAGTAGTGTGGGATAGGGATTGCTATCATTGACAATATCTATCACTTCAAAATTCACTTGTGCACTCGTGCCTTCAATATCGACTGTCACCCCTTGCAATCTTCCCATGGGAAAAAGCTTTTGTTGGTTCACCATTCATAACTAAATAGGGGACCACTATAATGTGGTTCTTCCCATGTGTTCTCATGTTTTCTTTGGTAGTACATTCACGTCGAAACCCAGGTCTAGGATTACCTGATCCATTTTGTACTCGCCTATTTGCGCAGTCAACCTCATCTCCCTTCCTGTGCACAATGCATGCTTTCCCAATTTTCAAAGCGCATGTGGTTCTCCTGACCCCGCACACCTAGTGATAAGTTCCTATAGCCCTTTGACTGCCTTATTGTTGCGCAGCAGTTTCATGCAGGTCTCCAGAAAGGTAGTGAGCATAGAAGGATCCATCCCTGATTCTATTCGATCCTTACTACTTGAAGTGGAGGCCTGCGTGAAGCTCTTGTTAGCTTCCATGAATGTCTCCCTCGCGTGTTCTAAATCAAACTCGGGTTCCTTTGTAGGAGCCTTACGAACCCACATGCTTTCTTCTGGCTGCTTCCCTTTATCATCTCTCGTTTTCATACTGTTGTTGAGCATCATGTTTACATTTAGGTCTTCTTCGCGTGGTTCAAACCTCATCATTTGTAAATTCTAGGTCGGAGGGGGCTGGAGTACCCCCTTTTCGTGCATATTCGCTATCAACAAAGGACAGCCTTCCACCTCATGATCAAACTGATTATAGTACCAACATGATATCCTAGTCGGGTCGATACAATCATGGGCATAATGCCATGGCCCTCCACAATTGTAACAGATTATTTGTCCATGACCCCTTCTTGGTCCCATTCCACCTCAACCCCGACCACGCCCCTGAAACCCAGTGCGCACCATCCCTGCAACTGGGTCGAGGGCTCGTGTTTCGACCTGCACCTTGTAGGCAGGAGTCTGATCCATCAATAGTTCATAGCTTTGACAGGTGTGCTCGTCATGGCCTACCAACCTACATAAATTACAAAACAAATGTTGGGACATCTGTGTATACTTCTGCAACAGATGAAAATTATCCGTGTTATGTTTTCCTCCTATCTGGAAGATCACACACCATAATGTAGACATCGCACTTGGTCCTGCCTATGCCTCCAGTCTTAATGGAATTGGCCCTCCTCCTACCAAGTAGTTCGCGAACACTGGACAGTAATCTTAGTTGTGGCCCTGATCTTTGCATTTTATGCACCAGACTTCCTCGTGTGCCTCTGGCCAAGGTGTCCTATCCGGTTTCAAACTCTACATTTCTAGGCACAAATTCTGTAGCTGCATGTGGATCTGTTGGACTCCCAATCCCAGGTCTTGTATAGGGGTCTCATGCAACCTTATTGCCATCTCCAACGCTTCGGCCTGGGTGGACAATTTTCGCTGTGACAGGGTCGTCCTTAAGTTTGGTGTAAGTGAGGCCACAAACCATGCGCGATGTTGTGCATTTGTTAACTTCATATTGGCTTCACAGATCGTACTCTTCAGCCTTTGGTCCAGATCCCAGGGGGTCTCGCCCGAGAGCATCGCGATTTCTTTAAACCCAATGATTGATTGTGTTTTTTACTTTGGCTTGCTAAACTCCCTGTCCAATGCAGTCTGTATCTCTGCAATTCCTGCATTCGGGTGGTCATTAGAATGCTTGATATACCACGTTAATGCGGGATCCTACGGTGAGCTCACCAGCGTAGCCTTTTTAATATTATCATCCACGACACCCTGTGCTTCCCATACTGCTCTTACCACGAACCAGAATTGGTTCGTGTCTTCATTTCCTACTCCTCTAAACACCGACAGTTTGCTCACACTTGCCATACTAAACTGCGGAGGTGGCAGAGGTGGAGTAGGTGGAGATGGAGGTGAGCGGGGTGAAGTGAGTGGTGGTGTGGGTGGAGGTGGTAAACGCAGAATTCACTACCTTATCAAACTGACTGCGCTTCTTGGAGAAACCCTAGCGAGCTCATCCTCGCTCTCCTGCGAGGGTGAAATTAAGGGACTATTTTCTAATTCTTCACTGCTTCCGCTTCTGTAGATATTTCCTCTCCGTGTAGTCCCAAACATTAATCTATTCGCATAACCCATTTTTCACACAATAGCATCTTAATCCAAGTGTTCAAAGATTTAACGTACTTACCTCATGGTCCCTTGAGAAAATGTCACTCTGCCTCACTGTAGCTGACGGTCATGTCTACCACGAACTCAGTGAGAAATCCTCCTATTATCTGGTCGAGCCAGTGGTCCACAACTTGTGCTATCTTATCTTCTGAGGCTTCTAGTCTATGCACTAGTTCCGGAGTCCACACTATTGGTTTATCGAGCCTACACCTTCCCTAGTTGTTTTCTAACTTTGCGATCCACTCATATAGTTGAGATGGAAAATATGCAAAGAAAATTTCGTGGATTTCAGTGTACAAGTAGCAATCCAACCACTGCTCCTTAGATACTCACAGATTTTTGTTTTCCTGTGTCGCAAACTTGTGAATCTCCTTGTCTGACCACTCTTCAATTTCTTTCTTTGTAGGGTTCTAGTGGCACAACATCAGACATCCTTTATGCAAATCCCGGTCCCGACAACATAACCATTTGTTGGCTTAGTGGGGCCTGACCTAGGTTCAAAGGTGATTTAGCCAAGCAAATCTCGGTACTACTGGCCCTTTCGGCAACAGTCCATAGAGCGTGGAATGAGGTCTCACCCAAAGTAGGATGGGAGGGTGCTAGAACCAGGTTTTCACACCCTAGGGATGACTAATGGGCTTCTGGAGGTCTGCGAGCTGACCTGTCCCTATGTGCACTTGTGATCGCTTCGTGACCTGCGGTGCAGCTTTTGCACAGCCCAACTTGGGGCGTGACCTGTATAATACCCAAGATCCTTGTTAATTAACCAATTACTTAACTTGTGTGTGTAATATTTATGGTGATTACAACATATTCATCAATTATAACAATGCATGCAATACATAAACAAATACAACCATAAAGAATATAATGCACAACAAATACATAGGAATATGAATCAATTTCTCTTTTATTAATCTTCTATCTTGCTTAAAAACTTGACACTGCCCTACGCACTCAACTGCAGGGGTCCGCACACTCATCTGCAGAGCCTCTTCCTACTACTACAACCCAAGACACTTAAAACTCTATTCTAAGATCGAACAATTCCTTCGCTATTCATCTATTCATCACTTATCGACTGAATTTAAATTTTACAAATTGGAGCCTCACTCTATTTATACAATCCCATGGTCCGCGGACCATGGGTAGGCTAACTTTACACTAATTTACAATACAATGCTTAGGGTGGATAACCCTATGACTCAATTATACACTTCATGCTTCGCACCCACAATTCGTGGAGTTTTACAACATTTCTAACCAAGACTTGGGCTCTGAGCCCCAAAAACCTGCTATGGGGGGAATCCATGCCCAACACTAGGCTTGAGATCCACCCTTGATGGGAGAATGAGATCAGGGGATAAGGGGTGAAATATCTAAGGTAGGATAGGATAGGATTTGAGACTTTCATCCAAGATCAATGTTTGTAACAACTCCTGGAAGTTTTGGGAAGAGGAAGCTTCGAGATTCTTTTTATTTTTACTGAATCTCTAGAATCACTGCACCCCTAGCAAGGGGAAACATGTGGGTGATCAATATAAGTCCAGAGAGGCTCAACATGTTAATGAACGTAGTCTCCTAAATGACTAGGGCATGTTGGGCCTTAAATTCACTGAAATGAAGCAGTTAAAGGAAGAAATTCAGGGATTCGAGAGAGTCATGCTTAGGGCTTCTTGCAAAGGTGATGAAAAGGGATAAAAGGATGTTGATTGATCCAATTAATAGGACTATTGACCAGATGTGATAAGATAGCCTATAACAGGCTCTGTTTGGAACTCAGTGAGAATATTTTTTACAAAACATATGCTTGGTAGAGTATTAACCAAGTACAATAGTGAGCCAATACTTTTTCTATACCCGGAAGGATCCACAAGGCTTTATTCAAAACTCCTTAGTCTTTTCAAGTTTGTGATCATTGAGGTTGTCATTGGTTTGCAATCCATGATGTCTTCAACATATTGATCACATACTTTCCTTGACCTAGATAGATTTCATCAGGTCCTTGTTAGACATCCAGTCCCAAATAGTAGTGCATCAACCCTAGATCCTTCATATCAAATTATGCTTCTAGAAGCTTCTTACATTCTTCAATTCGACCTTCCACACCTCTCAAGTGAAGATCATCCACATACAGAAGAATTATTACTATCTCTCCCTTGACAACCTTAATATAAAGGATTGGATCAAAAAAACTCTTTTAGAAGCCTAATCTTTGTAGGTATGCATCCATCCTAGCATACCATTCCCTTGGTGCTTTCCTAAGGCTAAATAGTGCCTTCTTCAACCTACAAACATACCTTTATGTTTTTAACTTCAAATCCCAAGGGTTTATTTATATAGGCTTCCTCATCAATTGTTCCATTTAGGAATGCATTCTTGACATCCATTTAGTGGATGTTCCATACCATTGATGTTGCTAAAGAGACCAATGAATGAATAGTTGTATACCTAAATACAATTGTCTTTGTAGCTTCAACCCACATAAATTTTAGTATGTATTGATCATGTAACATTTCTTTTACACTTTCTTCAATGCATTGATTCTTTCATTTTTCAACTCCATTTAGTTCAGGATTATATGGAACTATCAGCTCCCTCTTAATCCCAGTCTCCTTACAGAAGGATATGATTTACTTGGATGTATATTTTCCTCCATTATCAGATATTAATATCTTGATTCTTCTTTCTATAATGTTCTCTACTTCAATTTTGAATTCTTGAAATTTTGTAAATACTTCACCCTTGGATTTCATTAAGTAGACCCAAGTCTTCCTTGAATGATCATCTATAAGTGTGACATAATATATATGAACTCAAAGTGATTTAGGAGTCATAGGACCATAGCCATCAGAATGAATATGATCCAAGATTTCTTTTGACTCTGAAGCGCTGCTTCCAAATGGTCTCTTGGTGTTCTTACCCAATGCACATCCTTTGCATACTCATTCATGATATTCTTATAGTTCGGGGATTCCATCTACTATAGAGCTTAGAGTTCGAAGAATTTTCAAATGAATATGACCAAATCTCCTATGCAAAAGTTCACATGGGTTGATTTCAATGTGAAATAAATCTTGAGAAAGAGGCAATAGTAACCTGTAGAGTCTTCCTTCATGAATCCCAATTAATATGATTTAGTTTTTACTCCATACTACAAATTTTCCATCAATGAAGCCACTCTATCACCTTTATCTTCTAGAATTGAAATGGAGAGTAAGTTCTTATGCAACCCTGAAACAAATAGGATGTTGTTGAGATAAATATTTCCTCCATTCTCTAGCTCTATTGAGGTTGATCGAATTCGTCTCATAGGATAGCTCTTATTATCTACAAGCTCTACGAAGTAAGAAGACTTTCCTTTTGACAATGTTTTTAGTTTCTTATGATGCTCGTTCATGTTCCTTGATGCTCCACTATTGATTACCTAAATGTTCTCATCTTGAAATGTGTCGATGAGTGCTGAGAAGAGTCCTTCATCCTTTATCTTGGTTACTTTATTCTTTGGATTAAATAGGAGATTCCATATTTCCTTGATACCTTTCTTGAGATAACTTGCTACCTTTGAACACTTATTTAGGAACTTCTTCAATATAGTAGAAATCTTCATAGTTCCCCTTGCTAACCTTGGATTTGATACAAGTTGAGAAATCTATATGGCAATGATTAGAGTGATTTCTCTTTCCTTGATAACTACTTGTGATGTATTTTAATTTTTTCTTACTTATTAACTTCTTTACTTATTATTATGTTTCTATATCATCAAGAATCTACCAAAAAATGAATAATAATAACACTAAATATAGGTTGAAAGCCACGACCAAAACCTCTCCAATTGAGGGGAAAACCCGCAAATCTCTTCTCTTATTTATAGATTCTTCAATTAACAAATTCCAAGACCTCTAGACCAATACCAATACCCTCCAAGACCAAGTCCATGTTTTCTAGATGATGTGCTTTCCTTGAACAAGTCAAACCCAATGAAATATCTTTCAGTAGCACAACTTCCACCCCAATTTCATAGTTTCGGCCTCCACTACAGACCTAACATTTTCATCCCTCCAACGTTTGTTGGTGCCAGATGTGTGAGCTTTGTTTAGCCTCCCAAGGCTTCCTCAGATCTTCACTTTGCTTTTTCTTCCTTATGGAGCTTTAGGATGGCTTCTTGTGACCTTCGCTTGACCTTATTTACTTCCTTTCTTCAAGATCAAACTTGTAGAAGAAAAACCATAGATCTGATGCAAAAAACCTAGCCTTCCTCCACACGTGTGAGAGAGAAATAGCCCAAAACAAGTCTCCTTTGTCCTCTTCCTTCTTTTATGCCTTCTTCATGTTCCTTCTTTGCTTGGATGAGTGAGTAATGAATGTACTTCAAGGTGGTCAAGTTTCCTCCTTTATATAGGCTTCTCAAGGTGGACAATGCTCTTCAAATTAGGCTGACTTGCTAGCTTCTAGACTGATTTAGCCTTGAAGGGTATTTTGAAACTTTTAAGGATACAAATAATTTTCTTTACAAGTTACAATTTTCTAGATGGGGTCTTCAAGTTATGGCAATGGATCTTTTGAATTCTTGACCTAGGACCAACCTTAGAAGCACTCAACGGGTGTTTGACCTATAAAATAAAATACCTTGAGCATGAAACCCATGATACTACAAAAAAAAAAAATCTTTCATTTTACAATTTACTAAAATCAAAACTAAATTTCATATTTATGAAGACGGAACCTAGTTACACATTATTCAAAAGATGTCACACTATGTGGGTTGAAACAAAGTAGTCTTAAGAGATAAAGTGGGAAAGCATGAAGGTGCTATGGTGTGATGACATCGTTGGACTATGTTGGCCATGCGAGAGGTAGTAGTCCATGTGTGCACTAGGTTTCCACATGGCAGACCCTGCTGGTGTGCCAACATTGGGGGGCTATACTTCAAATGAGCATAAATATTAATCTTAAGGTCAAATTGAGGAAAAATTTATATCGTTGTAAATATGTCGATGAGTTAAATGTCGTGGTGTAGGCCAAAGTTGATTCTACTAACTTTAGCAAAGGAGAAATTTTGTAACCCCATTTCCATGATCACACAATGGAGGTTGGGCTAATTGAAATTAACACCTCCTGTTCAACTGAGACTATTAGTATGGGGTGGGAGGGAGTGTTACACTTAGAATAGTCATCAATTAACACAACACAATATTGTGCTCCTTACACTAATTCCACTGACATCATCCCACACACATCTAAGCGAATGATATATAATCTCCCCTGACACCTGTTCTCACTCCTCATAATAGGAACCTAGGAATTCTTGGCAAGTCCACTCCCTCTTCACATACTCTATTGGTTAGTACTTAAGTTTAGGATACAAGTGAGAATCTCTGCTATGATCAATAATGCCTTGTAGTGAAAATGTCCCATCCTCTTTTGGCATATCTCACATAGGTTATCATTGTAATGTACCAACACTTGAACAAGTTTTCCCATTAGACTATATAAGTTTCTCCCTCAAACCTTGATAACAACTATTGCGTCTGGGCTTGTGTCTTCTGGATAAATGAGAACTTATCCATTCCTAAACATAACTACATAAATTTTGTCCTCAATCATTGAGACTAAGATAAATTTCTTCTTTAATCCTTGTACAAATAACACATCCTTCGCTTCTAGTGTCCCTTGTTACTCTAGTTGGAACTTAATGGTTCCAACTCCCTTCATTGCATACTTTGTATTATTACTAAGCTCCACATGTAAATTCGAGTCTCTCTCCATCAATCTACTAAAAAACTATTGTGCCTTTGATATATGATTTGATGCATCACTATCCAAGTACCAAGCACTCTTAGTAATGGTTCTAGTAGATAGAAAGGAGACAAACAAGAATTCCTTCTTGAACTTCCGTACAAACTCATCAAAGTCAACTTATATTGCTGTTGTTTTCTACTACAACTTCCTCTTCCGCTTCTTCTTCTCCAGAAACTGTTATGCATAGTGAGTGCCCTTATGGAATATGAATCACTTGAGCTTGCTCAATTCCCTCTTATTCCCTAGTTGATACGTTGCCCTTATGGAAAATGAATCACGTGATTAGTATTTTTTTTTTATTTTTTAGTGGCTAGATATTGTATGGCTCTTCCCTTTTTTCATTAGTAATCTATCTGCATGATTATCCATCTTTAATGTACCATATAACCCTATTTTTTGCTTTATTCGGCTCAATCTTCCCCTTGATATATAGAAACATATCGTACAACCATTTATTTTTTTACTTACTACCTTATACAACCCTATCATAAATATAACTCCACATATATCTATATATATATATATAATTTGACTTCATGCATATGTAAAAATTCCATTTTTTAAGCTCTCGTTGAGTTGAAAGAGATTTTCCCTTTATATAAGAGAATTTATGCATATTGTTTGTTTGATATGAATCTCACTTTACCATGTTGTGTTGCATCTACGTGGATGTGGAAATAATTAAGTAAAAGTTTATAAAAGAATAATTCTGAAAAATCTATAAAGGGTTGACTTAATACAACTACAATTTGTCCCAAATAAGAAGAGCACTAAGGAAAAATACATCGAAAATGGTGGCCCATTAAGAATCTTATGCAAAGAAATGTCTATGATGTCTTTAAAAGAGTAACGCCAAAATCACCGGTGGTCCATTAAGAATCGGAGGGAGAAAAATTCCATAACGTCTGTGAAATAATAATGTCAAAAATCGTTGGTGAAAAGAAAAAACTATGACGTGATGAACAAGACAAAGATTTATATTTTTATTTAGAAATAATAATGTCAAAAATCGTTGGTGAAAAGAAAAAATTATGACGTGATGAACAAGACAAAGATTTATATTTTTATTTAGAAGATACACATTGAGAATATTCAAAATTCAATTATTCAAGCAGTCCATGTACTTATATGGATATTTATTATCAAGTTACGAATTATTTATATGAAAAAAGAAAATTAATGTACTAACAAGTTGCGTACATAAAGGAGTTTAGGTATTTTGTTAGTGGTGTCGCTCATATTAGAAATTGATTTGACAATGTGGACAACAAAATATCCTCAAAAATAGCGGTCTATAAAGAATGTTGGGAGGGAAAAAAAATACAGACAAAGATGTACTACTTACTTTAAGAAAATAAACGTGGAGAATATTGATATTTTCAATCATCTGAAAAGCTCATAAACATAAAGGTATTTCATTTTTAAAAATAAATTATTTAGATGGAAAAGCAATTTAAGGGAAGTATCGAGTTAGGCCATTAAGGATTTTTTCCTATAAGTGGAGAATATTGATATTTTCAGTCACGTAAAAAGCTTATAAATATAAAGGTATTTCATTATTAAAAATTTATTATTTATATGGAAAAGCAATTTAAGGGAAGTATCGAGTTAGGAGATTAAACATTTAGTTAGACTTAGAGTGGTTTAGTAACTATTATCATTTTGTATTTATTGTGTGGTTTAATAGGATTATATTAGACTTAGAGTGGTTTAGTAACTATTACCATTTTGTAATTATTGTGTGGTTTAATAGGATTATATTAGTGCTTGTTAGTTTTTGCCTTGGTACACTGTAGTATTCACTTCGCGGTTAAAGGTTGTAGATTTTTTATTATTTTGGAGAGTTGCAATTTCTATTTAAAATTTTGGGAAAATGTTGAATATTCATATTTTTCTGTAAATTCAAAAATAAGTTTTTAACTTTTGGAAATTATATTTCTAATTTTCAATTGGTTGAGTAAGCTTTGATGGGACATAATTCCCCTGGTGGCGAGAAATTTATTTTCGGTATTTATCAATGTATGACAAATCATTTAAAAAGAAAAAAAAAATTCTAGTTTTGTGACTTGTCATTCCATCGATGAGTGCTCTTACACTGACATTGACAAAATGCTTTGAGAAAATCCTTTATGTATAGTGCGGGGGAGTGGGTGGGGCGAGGGGGATCTTCAGTTAGTGCTTTGACACTCACAATAAGACAGGTATTGCTATTGCATTTATCTCTAATTTCACTTTAAACATTTTTCCATTTGAAACTTTTACAGATTTAGTTGTGTGGGAGAACAATTATGCAAAGCTATGAATTTGTACGTAGTGAAGGATGCGTGGAGGAGGGGATACATGTGGGGGATTGGCGATCGCAGAGGGAGCTTTATTTCGCAGGCACAAAATTAATTTAACTTTGAACATAAACTTAGTATCCAATATTAAATGAAGTCACATTTTAACGCCTATGAGAAAGGAGTGTTGCGCGGGACAACGAGTGTTGGAGCAAGGAACAAGAACTTTAATTCATGATGTTCTGTATTTCCATTTACATTTTTCCTTATGGCTGGATTGACGTGGGATGTATGGTTTTCAAAACTAGAAACAACAATTTAAAAATTAGAAACAACAATCTTGTTATTCAAGGTTATTGAATACTATGTGCTTTTTATGATGTTGAAATTTGTGGATTAAATACTTATTATTATGCAATATAAAATTAAGTGTATTTTTAATGCGTGTGAAGAAGTGTTGTTGTTTGGGAGAACATGCATGTGAATCAAGGAACAAAATCATTAATTCATAATGTTTTGCATCATTGACTACATTTCCTCTATAGGGTGGATTGATGTGGGCTCATTTTATTAGTCTCTGTTAGTTATTATTATGCATCATTAAATTAAGTGTCTTTTTAATGGGTGTGAAGAAGTAGTGTTGTGCAGGAGAAAGGGTGTGCAGAGCAAGGAACATAAACTTTCTTCCATAATGTTTTGGTCCTCCTTCCACACATATCTCTCTTACATGGCAATATATATGAATCAATTAATAATGAGCAACGAGGGTGTAGAGGGAACCTTATTCTGCATATATGAAATCATTTAAACTTTATGCATAAACTTAGTATCCAATATTAAATGAAAGGAGTGTTATGTGAGAGAACAGATGTGTGGAGCAAGGAACATAATCTTTTTTCCATAATGTTTTGTCCTCCTTCCATATAAGTCTCTCTCGCATGACATTGCATATGAACCAATTAATAATGAGCAATGTGAATGTTGAGGGAAACTTATTTTTTAAACATGAAATTATTTAAACTTTAAGCGAAAACTTAGTATCTAATATTAAATGAAAGGAGTGTTGTGAGGGGAACGGGTGTGCAAAGCAAGGAACGAAAAATTTAATTCATAAAGTTTTGGATTTCCAACTACATTTCTTCTTAAGGGTGGATTGATGTGGGCATGTTTTAGCACACTCATGACAATCAAAGTGTGTTGACTTTCGATTATTTTGCTGAGTTTTTGCAATTTTAACTAATATTATTATGCAATATTAAATTAAGTGTCCTTTTAATGTGTGTGAAGAAGTAGCGTTGTGCGGGAGAACGGGTGTGAAGAGCAAGGAACAAAAAATTTATTTCGCAATGTTTTGGTCCTCCTTCCACACACCTCTCTCCTGCACAACAATACATGTGAATCAAATAATAATGAGCAATGAGGATGTAGAGGGAACCTTATTCCACAAACATTAAATTATTTAAATTTTAAGTAGAAACCCAATTTTAAATTAAAGGAATGTCGTGCTGAAGAACAAGTGTGCAAAGCAAGGAACAAAAACTTTAATTCATAATATTTTGCATTTTCAGCTACATTTCTTCTTAAGGATGGATGGACGTGGGCTCATTTTATTAGTCCCTACCTCGTTAGTTGTGTTGACTCTATTATTTTGCCGAGATTTTGCAATTTTAACCAAATTTTGTGAAAATGCTAAAAACTATATACTTTTTTATTTCAGGATGATTCTATGATTCGATGTGCAAATTTTAAAACTTTGTTCAGTGACTTTGATCATTTAAAAACTAGAAAGACCTAATGTTGGTATTCAAGGCTCCTAAACAATTATTATGCAATATTAAATACATTTGTGAATTAAATATTTATTATGCAATATTCAATGAAGTGTCTTTTTAATGCGAGTGAAGAAGAAGTGTTTTGTGAGACAACAACTGTGTGAAGCAAGGAACATAAAATTTCTTTCTCAATGTTTCATTCCTCCGCATAAAGTTTTCATCCGCAAAATTCTTGCATGACAATACATAATATTGACGATTTTCAAATACTTTGTGCATTTTTTTTACATTTGAGAATTAAATACTTATTATCAGATATTAAATGAAGTGTTTTTTAGTGCATGTGAAGAATAGGTGTTGTGTGCGGGAGAACAAGTGTATAGAGCAAGTAATGGATATCCTTTCCCTGTAATGTTCAATATCTCTGTATGCATTTTTGTAAATCTTCGTCCTGCACAATAATATATATTAATGAATTAATTGTCATTTTTTAATTTTAGCTAGTGTTTATGTTTAAACTAGTATTAATATTGAATTTCATAGCAAGAGGATGCGAATACAGGTTAATATGAGAAAACTAGAAACATTACCTTCTTTAATTATTCTATAAACATTTTATATGAACCATTTGGCTTGTGTGGCTAGTTTATAGCCACAAGGCTTATTAATAGTTTCATAGAACAATCATATTTTAATAATATATTAGAGTACATGCAATTTAATACTAATACAATCTAAACAATATGCAAGGAGATGACTTGCACAGGTGTGTATTCAATGAATTAAATGTTGCAAAGACTAATATTTACCCGCAATGTTGTTTTATATTAATCATATTACTAGTTAACTTTAGTCATGGGTTATTGACAATGTTTGTGAATGTGCCATGGGAGGACAAGAATTGTATTTGGCAATGAACAAGAAAATTGGTGATATGAACTTATTAGCACAAAACGTATAGGTGATGAGGACACAAATATATCCACATTGGCACGAAATTGGTCAATGAGGATAGACATTGGGCTGATAAAAATCTCAAAGCCAACTTTACATCTGATACAAATATTTTGTAACATTGTTCACATGCAAAATAGTAGCAGATGGTGATTATATAGGGAAATTAGTTAGAAAGAATTTGTAAGTACAAAGAAATAAAATATTTGTAGTTATATAATTAACTCATTTTCTTGATTTGATGTTTTTATTTGCGGTTTTTAGAACTATGTTCAACACCTTTCATCATTTAAAAACTAAAAACACCTAGTGTTTGTATTCAAGGTTTCCAAATACTTATTATGCAATATTAAATACATTTTTGAATTAAAATCTATTGTCCAATATTCAATGAAGTGCCTTTTTAATACGTCTAAAGAAGAAGTGTTGTGTGATACAATAGATATGCATAGCAAGGAATATAAATTTTCATCTGCAATGTTCCAGTCCTCTGCATAAATTTTCCGTCAGCAAATTTCTTTCACATAACTCCCTCTTACATAACAGTAGATAATATTCACAACTTTTGAATACTTTGAGCATTTTTTATTTTACATTTATAAATGAAATACTTATCATTCAATATTAAATGAAGTGTATTTTTAATGTATGCGAAGAAGAGGTGTTATGTGGGAAAATGGGTGTGCGAAGGAAGTAACAAAAAAAAATCTCGCAATGTTCTGTATCTTCATATGCATTTTTATAGACCTTCATCCTGCACAACAATACATATTAATGATTTAATTAGCATTTTTAATTTTAGTTAGTGTTTATGTAGTATTAATATTGAATTCCATAGCAAAAGGATATCGTTACAGGTTAAGATGGGAAAACTAGAAACATTACCTTTTTTAACAAATTTGTAAACATTTTATATGATGCATTCAGCTTGTGTAGCTAGTTTACAACTTCAAGGCTTATTAATAGTTTCACAGAACAACCATAATTTCCTAACATCTTAGAGTAAATGAAATTCAATATCGATACAATCTAAAAAGTATACAAGGAGATGACCTATGTAGACGCATGTTTGGTGAATTGAATGCAGAAAAGACTAATATTAACCTGCAAGCACTATTTTCTATTAATCATATATACTAGTTAACTTTAGTCATATGTTATTCACAATGATTCTGTGACATTGTGTGAATGTGTCGTGGCGGTATGGTAATTATATTTGGAAATGAAAAATAAAATTTTTAATATGAGCTTATTAGCACAGAACGTACAAGTGGTGAGGACACAGATATATTCACACTAGCACGAAATTGGTTAATGAGCACAAAAATTTGGATGATAAAAAATGTCGATTCCAACATTATGTCCAATACAAATAATTTGTAACATGTTTCACATGAAAAATAGTAGTAGGTGGTGATTATATAGGGAAATGAGTAAGCAAGCATTTATAAGTACAAAGAAAGAATCTATTTGTAGTTATATTATTAACTCATGTGCTCATATCAATAGAAAATTTCACTAATCGAGTGCATATTTGGAATAGTGGAGTGTGAAACATTTTCTCTTTGCAAAATGTGTTTAAAATTTTGCAGTATTGCTGGAGCTTCTTTTGCCTTACATAAACTGTTAGCTTCAAAGCCGATGTTGCATCGAATCACATCCTCTTCTTTCAATTGTGTCTAAAAGGCATGTCTAATTCTCATAGGGAAAGTATGAAATTATGAACATAACGCCATTGGAATACAATATTAATTATATATTGATGACAAATCAGGGTCAGGAAGAGGTGTATCATCGAAAGGGGGTAATTCTATATCACAACAATGTAGTATGATGTTCCTTACCATTGATACCTAATAGAGGTTGGAAAGGTCACTCAGGCTCAATTGGAAACTGAGATGTGATATTATGTGATGCCAACTCTGGTATGAACTATTAATTCATGGTCAGTGGAATTAATCAGGGAATACTTTAGTGTATCACATTAGTTTCATGTTCAGTATTTCATATTATGATCAGAGCCAATCCTTGCCTATGTTCAAAGACTTGGGTTTTTGGATACATTAGGATGGCTAACTAGTTGATTAATGTGTAGTGTTGTGCAGGAGGGAGATGTGTAGAGGAAATGTGTGAAGAATGTATGTGGAGGTATAGAATATTTTGAGAGAGAGTTGGTGTTCCTTGCTCTGTGCAGTCGACTTGAATGTGCTGTGACAATTAGCTTTGCATCGTAGTCTTCAAAACCACATGTCTAGTAATTTGTAAATCAAAATTGGTTTAGATTTTGTTTTAGTCTGAAATCAAATAAAATGAATGGACATCGACATAGTGGTGGGGACTAGCTCTACCATCAATTCAATTCGTGGTAGAGGTAGCTTAGCACATCTATGCATAATATTTATTTACAATTTTCCTTGCATAATTTTCTATTTACACTTATTATTAGCAATGTCTTGGCTAATTTTCATGATCACAAGTAATTCATATTTATTTTATATCGTAAATATGTGTTTCTTGTGAATTGATTCAACTTTTTTAGAATTCTAATATTAAATGAAACGAATCGGCATCAACATAGTGGTGGGGACCAATTCAACCATCAAGTCAATTAGTGGTGGATATAGCTGAACATGTCTCCACATATTATTTTTTTGTGATTTTCCTTGAAAAAATTTCTATTTATAGTTATAATTAACTATGTCTAAGCTAATTAGCATGACTACAAGTATTTCATATTTATTTTATATCATAAATTTCTTAGTCCAATATCATATTAAAATAAATCGACATAAACTTCATGGTGGGACCCAACTCAGCCATCAAACTGATTTGTGGTAGAAGAACTTGAGCATGTCTTCACATAATATTTATTAGTCATTGTCCTTGCAAAATTTTCCATTTTCAATTATTATTGAAAATGTCTAAGCTAATTTTCATGATCGCAAGTAATTCATATTTATTTTATGTCATAAATTTAAGGCTTTTATGACATGTGTATCAATGATATTAAAGCAAGAGAAAAATGTGGAGTAAATGCATAAGATGGTTTTGGAATTTCGAGGTTTATTTCCATTACTTCCCATAAACATTGACTTTGGTATCTTCAATTGCTATATATTGAGAGTGTCATGTCTGACAACTTTCACATAAGAAATAGTAACAATTGGTGATTATCAAGAGAATCGAGTATTGTAAAGTTAAACACAATTGAGAATGTTATTGATTGATAGAATGGGTTTTAGTAGAAAGATGAAATGGGTAGCAGAGGAAGGAAATAGGTTATTTTCACTAATACGATTAACTCACTTTCTCATATCGATGATAAATTCCGCTGGCCAAGTGCATATAAGTGATATGTGATTATATCAACAGAAGAGAAAAGAAGCAACAAGGTTTGGACTAAAGGATTGATCAATGTTACACGTGTTCCAAAAGTATTTGATTTTAGAGAGATTGATTATCTGTGCGCAAACAATTTTGATTCAATAACAATAACAATTATGCTAGCAACGAAAAATATTCCTCTTAATCCCAAACCATTCAGATTTATACTCAAGTTATTGGAGCCGAGTAAGTGTTTAAAATTGTTCGAAGAAGATAGTTTCTTGAAGTCATAAGCAAACAATGTTAACATTATTCAAGAATTCATTTCCCAAACTTCACAGGTTCCTTTCGATCTTTCTTTGCTAGATATTTCTTAGTTTTCGCAGCCATTTAGGGATTTTTCTTGCCTTTGTGCCTGCTGATGGGATGAGAAATTACAAAAAATGTCCCAAAAATTCATTTTCTATCTGCATTATCATACAAAGAATATTGTACATGCAAATGGAACAATGTCATTTCCAATGAATTAGATTTTCAGTTAGTCAATTTGTCCAAGAGAAAGATATTCTTTATGGTGGAAAATCTAATAACAACCATCATGTCAAGCCATGTGTTTGACGACTTATCATGCAATCTTAAATTCAATTTTAACAAAGAATCAATGCAGTTTTGATATCCCATATTGTGGAAATACACAACTTCTTAATTTTTTTGTTTAATTCAAGATGTCTTTGTAAAGTGAGTCACATGATAATTGGACAAGAGCCTTCTCGAATATCTGTACAAGCTCAAGTTTTCCTATTTGGTAAAGGGGTGCATGAAGAGAGAGAAATTAATACAGTAATTCAAATTTATGGTTTTAAAGATAATCCATTTCCATTGCCAAAATTTGTTCTATATAGGTATTTTGCTACTAAAGTCTGCATGCAATATCGTTGTTGGCTAGTTACATTTGAACAGAAAAAGAAAAAATAATTTATTTCTTTGTTATTAACTATTGGACAATTCACTGTAAAGAATTCGTCTCACGCTAAGAATATTTCACAGTCATTAGATGATTTTAACTCAAGTAAAGTTGAAGTTGTTAAAGCCTTTGATCCAAAGGTTTATTTGGTGCACAACTAAACTCTGTTAGGCACAAGAACTTGTTTCTAGGAGTTAGAGAGAAAAACGAGGAAAGTAATAGTACACCAAAAAAAAATCAAGAGTTTTAATAGATACTAAATAAATCGTTGAAGAAGACAACTTTAGTATGAGAGGAAGATATAAGCCTCACACACTTAGTTCTGGTCCAAGTTCATGTACAAGTCAAAGAAAAAGAAAAATTATTGCAAATGGAAGACTGGTTTAGGGTGGGCTATTAGATGGTGGAGATGATGAAGAGCTTCCTTGGAAATTCACTCCAAAAAGAATGCACATTGCTGAAAAAATAAAATAAAAAATCCACACAAAATAGGGAGCATTGAAGAGGCTATGGACGTAGAAGTTGATAACATTATACTACCTGATTAGGTTAGTACTTATTTGGCTAAAAATAAGAAAAGGACGGAGAAAATTGCCAAAGAAGTCACTAATTATAATGAAATTCTGTCACATTACAAAATGAAAATTATGATAGGGGCAATAAAAGTTGAAAAATGAAAGAGTAAAGTTTCACATCAATGAGGTTATTGATTGAGCAAGAATGGATGTTGATGTGTCTGAGGTTGGAGCGAGAGGTCTTATGAAATTTCATCAAGCTACTATTGAGGTTCTTCCAGAGTCTATTAGTAACAAGAAGCATAAAATCTAAGACTAAGAGAAAGAATAAAAAATCTAGAAGATACTCTAAATTTGGGTCCTTTGTTAATGACTCCACTAGCAATACGCGCACCACCATTGGGAATTTATAACCTTGGTACACCCCATAGATTTGATAAACCCATCGATGTCATTGTTGAATAATGTAACTAGTGTCAGTTTTCATAATTTTATTTGTCAAAAGAAAAAAAAATTGTAAAAGAAAAATAATTGTGAAGCATAGGTTTCATGCTCTTTCTAGGTAATAGCCTCCATTGAAGGCTTCTAGGTTTTTTCAAGTGTCAAGAGATTCATTGTCATATATATTAGACCCCTCTTGGGATTTTGTATCATGTAAATAAAATTAGTTTTCAGTCAAAATATTCATTTTGTCCCTCCTCCCCAAGTCGGCCATGTATTTGTGAAGTCATCCCTATTGGAGGCAATTCAACCCTATGGATGTAGTATAAAGAGAGGTAGCTCAAATCACTTGGAAGCACACTCACACAAGTTCACTCTACAAAGAGATAGAGGATGAAAACTAGAGGGAAGTGTAGGAGAAGGAAACGTAATCAAAGAGAGAATGAAAATAAAAGTTTCTAGGCATTTCTCTCACATGTACAAAGCTTACTAGGGTTTCTGGATTGAAGCTAGGGGCCAAAATTTCAGAATTAATTGCAGGTCCAAAATTTTGAAGCTTGGAGTCAAAATTCTGGATTGAAGTTGCATTTGAGGAAGCTGACACTTGAACACTTTGGATGAGATCATCTGCTTGAAGGAAGGGTTGAATTGGTGATTGGAGGAGGTCTTTGTCTAGGTCTAAAGAGTCTTGTATTGTGTCATCTTGATTTGAATCTACTAGTAGAAGAGTTTGATTAGGTTTCCCCCTTCATAAGCGTTTTAGCCCTGGTTGAGAGCTTATATTTGGTGTCCTTGATATTCATGTTTTATTTTGTTTATTACTTGATTAGAAGAATATAAAATAAGAATATAAAAGAAAGACATAAATAAAGTTAACAGGAATACAAGAATATCACAAGTAATTGTCAACATAAGAAAATATTCTTCATTTCTAATTTTCTATCATGGTATTAGAGGTAAGGTGAAGGAGGAAAGAAAAAAGGAGCTTGAAGATCTATTGAAAGGGTAAGAAATAAGGATCATATAAGAAGAGGAAAACCTATTATCTAGTGAGGAAAAAATTATAAATTCTATGGCAATCTCAATGAAGTTAGAAAACAAGTTAAAAGGAGCCTCCAACCATAGAGCATGGAAGAAGAGGATTGGTCTCATCCTTGCTAAGAAAAAATTACTGGATTTTGTTCTAGGGAATGTTAAAAAACCAAAAAATGATGCAGGAAACGAAAAGCACAAGAAAAATGACATCTTGGCCATGAATCTAATTGTGTATGGAGTAAGGGACAATCTAATCCCCTACATATCCAACATAGATACCACACAAGGGATGTATGAAGCTCTCTCCAAACTATTCACCATCAAGAAATTGGACAAATAGTCAGTATCAAGAATGAACTAAGAATAATAAATATGACAAAAGATGACATTGTGTCCTCCTATTTTGTAAGAATCCCTCGAATAAGAGATGAATTCAAAGCCATTGATGAAGTTGTGATAGAGAAAAAACTTGTAATTGCAACACTATTGGGTTTACTAAAATCATGGAGCTCTTTTTCATCAATTATTAGCAGTGGTAAAGATTCACCATCCTTTGAACAAATTTGTAATGCATGAAATGAAGAAGCACTCATCTCATTAGTAGTTGACAAGAAAGAAGATGAAGTGAACAACACCTCCAATGCTTACTCTGCTCATCATAAGAAGAAGGGAGGATTCAATAACTTTAAGGGTGATATTTATGATTGGAAATTACTGACACGGGGTAGGGGGGGTGAATCAGTTATTTAAAATATTACTTTTGCTCAACCTAAATTTCTTCTTATGAAACTAATGGTTTATGCATGTGCTCTATTATTATTGAGTTCCTTTTGCAGGTGTCAGAGAGATAAATTTGTAAATACATTTATCAACAATTCAAGAACATTCACACAACATTCAAGAACCAACACATTAAGATATCATATATAAGTGGAAACCCCGAAGGGAGAAAACTATGAATTTTAGGTTGAAAGTGATGTGAAGGCAAGCTACTACTCTTTATTACATCATATTTTTATAGGCTCCAACCTACAAGAGGCTCTTACCTCAGCTTCAAATCCCACAAAATTCCAACAGGCTACAACTCACAGGAGGCTCCTAGCTCAACAGGCTACAACATGTTCTTTATCATACTGCAATATAGAAATGGACAAATATCTCAATCACAAAATCAATTCACATTGTATATTTTATAATTAAGCCATATTGGTTGTTTTATTCTTTGTAGGAATATGGAATGAAGCACTGTCTCTTGGACTTGCAAAAACTGCTCACAAACTTGTCTCTTCATTTTCAGTTCTGAAAACAATTTGTAATATAAAATAGAGCTGAACTAAAACAACTCAATCAGTAATGATTACAAGAGACAAATCCGATTTTTATTATCTACATTTTCTCTTTAATGAAACATATATATTTCGGCTTTTTCCTTGATATTTTACGTCCCATTTTAACAATGTTCAACATTCACATTTAATATCATAGCCTTTACACTTCACATCACTTTCAGCCTTTGTAATTACATTAACAACATTCATTGACATTAATCAACCAACTCCCTTTCCTATTCTACTCCTTTGATCCTTGCTCCTACTACTTGTCTTGTTGTTGCTTGTCTTGTTGCTCCAAGATTCTCCCTCATACTTTGCTCCTGCTCCTACATACCTTGCTTTTGCTGGTCTTTTGTCATCAATGACAAGAATTCCATCAACACCCCCCTTTGGCATTGATAGCAACACAATGATCCTCCTCTAACCTCTACTTACCTCCCCTTTTGACATCAATGACAAGGGGTTCACAACACAAAATGGTAAGGAAATATTCAGTCACCATCTTCTAATGTCTCATGACAATGGTCAACATCATATTAATCACCATCACTTCATACACCTTTGACAATAGAAACAAATAAATCTGAGGCACCAATACAAGAATTTTACCTTACCAAAGTGTTTCTAGTTGCGAGTTGACAGTGACTTCAAAAACTCAAGCTCATTTATTAAGAAGCATCCAAACTAATTTTCAAAAGGGTTTTCAAGTTCTAAAACAACAACATGATATGTCTCTCACATGAACCATTGTAGTAACCTTGATCATCCATTTCATCAGCATCATGAATTTTGAAGCCTTGTTGATTCATTTGTTCACTGCACCTTCACACCCATCCAAGGACTTTTGTCTTGCCAAAGACCGAGAGAAATATTGAAGAACTTACACAAGCTCATTTTGGACTTCAGCAAAAGGCTCAAATACAATTCCAATCAGAGCACTTCTTATTCGCCCTTCATCACCTTATACCCATTCATAGCACTTTTCTGTTAATGACTTCATCTTCTCAAAACAAGAAATGTATATAAAAATATATATTAATGGAACCAGAAATGTATATAAAAAATATATTAATCTTGTTGTTCTCCGAACTTCTCAATTTATTTAAACACAAAATCTTTGGCTTGGGATTCATGAAAACATTGTTGCATGCTTGGTATATGTTCTTTATAATCAATCCATAATATTAATTCTCCACAAATGAACGTATCGCAATGCCTCATAAATGAACATATATGCTCGTCAACACATATCCAACTTTGTTTATTGCATGCTCTCCAATGCATATATCCAATATTCCAAAAAACAACACATACCATAGCTCGGCATAATAATGTTATTCAATAAGGTTTGTTGTACGCTCTCCATGAAAACACTATATAATAAAAGTTCTTCATATATGTTCTTCCAATTCGAGGCTCTACATTGAATTAATGCTTATTTGCAATAGGATTAATGTTGGTTTAAAACAACTATTAACGTTGGATCGAAATCTTCATGCCTCTCCAAATTGTATTAAAACAATAAATTAATGCATGATTTAATCTATTAAATCAACGTTTCTTCATCTTATAATAATAACACTGCTCTAAAGGCTATTAACCAATTTCTAGCATTGTTGATAAACAATCTGCTCAGCGCGCTGAGCACCAATTTAATGACCTAAACGCCGTATGTTAGGGTAAAAAGACAAACACTAATTTATAAAGGAGGCAACAATATATCATTAATGATGTAAATAAACGCTTTAAAGGTGGGAGGTTTGAAATTTCAAATTGCATCCTAAATTATTAAGGAATAATTAAATTTTGAAATCTGAATTCTAAATTTTGAAATCGGAATTTTAATTAAAAAAATTTTCAAAAAAATATGAAAAATAATGCTAAAAACTAAAAGTATTGATGTTGGAATAACACTCTTTTTTTTTTTGGTAAATTTTCAACATGTTTTAAACATGGGAGTGAAAACCATTTTTTTGTGCAAAAATTGTATAAAAAACACTCTGAAAACTAAGAGTGTTGATGTTGGAATAACACTTTTTCTAGTGTAAAATTTCAACATGTTTTAAAAATGACAGTGAAAACAAATTTTTTTGTGCAAAAATCATGTTCAAAACAAAAAGTGTTACATTTTTTTTTTTAAATAATTTTAAACATGTTTTAAAAATGACAGTGAAAACCATTTTTTTGTTAAAAAATCATGCAAAAAAATACCCTCAAAACTAAAAATGTTAACACTTTTTTTTTTCTAGGGTAAATTTTTACCATTTTGAAATAATGGTATAAAAGATTTTATCATAAATCCCAAAAACATTAAAATTTCAAAAGAATAACGAAAACATAAAATTAAAAATAAAAACAAAGAAAAAAACAAAAAAATTTAAAAAAATAGCCACACTTAAATAAAAATATATATTAAAAACAAAACATTAAAATATAAATAAATATATAAAATCAAAAATACAAAATGACAAAAAAATCAAACATAATAAAAAAAAAATCAATCACAAAAATGTTAAAAAAAACAAAATTAACTTGTAAAAGATAAGAATTAAAAAACTGAAAAAAAAAGGAAAAAAATGTAAAGAAAGAAATATTAAGAAAAACATATTAAAAAAAAAAACATATTTTTTTTGTTTTATCTCCTAAACCATAAAAAAAAAAAATAAAAAAAAAATAAAAAAAATTGGAAAAAAAAAAAAAACAAAATTTAAAACACTATAAAATTAAGTAGATAGAAATAGAAAATTTCTAAAAAACATTAACCAAAAAAAATTGAAAACAAACTAAATTAAAAAAATAAAATTGAAAAAAAAATTAAAAAACTACTAAAATTAAGATTAAAAACATTTAAAAAAAAAACCTAAAAATATAAAAATACACTGAAATTTAAAAAAAAATAATAATAATTTAAAAAATATACATATTAAAATTTTGTATTGAAAAATTTAAAATTTCAATTAAAAAAAAACATTTAAAATTAAAAAAATATAAACATATTTTTGATTTTGGAAAAAAATAATTAAAAAAAAATAGATTTTAAAAATATATATAAAATTATAAAAAAAAAACATTTAACATTAATTTAAAAAAAAAAAACATTTAGGGGAGGGTCGCCATTACATGTGCGCCCTCCCCGCCACGTCACAAAACCACGCGTCAAACCACATGGAGCCGGTACGACACCTGTCCACCGTGGAGCTCCATGTGTTGGCCATCATATCATTGCATAAAACTTTGGGTTCACGCCATTTCACAGGTTTGTTTGGGGTCATTGCTGCGATGTTCCATTTTCCCTTTGTCTTTCTGCTCGGGGCCGGTTGTTGGGCGAAGCCCCCCGCCGAAGATGGCGTGGGATGGCCCTAGAACCTGCGCGCTTCGTCGTTTATTCGTGTGCTGTTAGAAGTGTTTGTTCAGTTGACAGGGTTTGTGTACCTGCGTGCTTCGCGTGGTATGCAGGTGCTGGTGCAAATGTTTGCTGGAGTTTTAGGGTTTGTGGTTGGAACAACGGTTCTACTTTTCTTGTGCTTTTCCGCCTAGATTTCTTGGTCATTCTAAAATTCCGGTTGTTTAGCATGGAATGCCAGTTGTTTAGCATTTCTCTGGTGGTGGTCTTATTCGGCGATTTTGTTGTTTGGGGAGGAGTCGGTCGCAATTTTACTGAGCTCGAGGTAAAATAAGAATTTGTTGTTTTGTGTTGGTGTTTTTGGTGGCTTTTTGTTCCCTAATGGCTTTTTCTTCTCGTTGCAGGTGTGGAAAAGGTCGTTGCAGGTGTGGAGAAGGTCTAGCGAGCTCCGGGGAAGGTGGGGGAGGTCGACGACCATCCATGGCCTGTATCCGGTAGGATTTTAATCCTACCAGCAATTTCTCTGTGTTTTTCAACACAAACTATAGAAATTTTGAATAATTTAACACATATTCACAGAGATTATCCTGATCATACAATTATAAGCAGAACATGTATAATACATAATCTCCTCTATGTTGGTCATCAATTTACAGAAGCAGAAACATTCACAGGCGCACATAGAAGCATCAATCAAACTCATAAACACAGTATGTATCCCTGGGAAAGCATCTCGCTAAAAACCCCACACTATCTGTATATTATATTGATTGAATCATGTAACAATACAAAGCATAATACTTCTCACAAGTATCTCCACCTGTTACACACAATACAACTCAGATTTGATCTCCAAATCTCCCCCGCTGCTTGCCTGCCTCCACTGCTCAATACCTGCTCAAGAACTGATGAGAATAGCTTCCCAAACTCGATTTTCACCTGCAAAATAGTCACTCACTCTTTGTGGACGTGAGCAAAGGCTAAAATGTGGGCCAAATACATGAGCAAACTCATTGGCATACTCAATCCTTTGATTGTGCAAGATCTGATGCACAACTATAGTCACAACTGATAGCAATCTGATTCTCTACCACTTGTCCCTGTTGAACTGAACATGCACTGACATGCAACTGAGTTAACTGATGTATTCTATAGTTGCATTATGAGTTAATAACTTGTGAATTAATTAATAACTAATTCACCCAACTCATCTCTAGTCTATTGATCAATTAGACTAAATACAACCAGTTTAACAAAGCTAAACTGAACACAACTCCATCAACTGCACCTCCAGTCCACTAAACTCAACTCACTTGAGTTCTAACTGAAGTCCTGCATGCAAATATTAGTCATCCCATAGGTAACCACGTATTTCCTTGTGGGATCCGCATGTACCACATCCGTAGCTCATTCTGAAGTGCTCCAAGAGAATAAGATCAAGTTTATAGTCCAAATATTGTTATGAGACAATAATATTTGACTTTTCTATTTTTGACAGCCAGTCTAAAAATAGACTTTGATCACTCACACTGTGATCATTCACATTTTGATCAAAAATAGAAGTCCATCTATTTTTCCCAACTTGACCAATCATCCATAAACAACAACCTGCAATCCATAGACATGATCCATATGTCTAAAAATAGACATAGTCTAAAAATAGACTTGCGCCAAAAATAGCCTGCGGGCCCACTTAGTGAAGGCGACTCTTTTCACTAAGCTCCATCATCTTGTTGTATTCTCAACAAGCATTTCTTGTTGCACACTTTTCAACACTCCCTCTCAACAAGAAAGGCTTCCTCTCAAACCCGATCCTGTAACTCTGGAATGTTCTCCATGCAACACATCTGGCTGGTCCACTTGCTCTGTCATCAAAGTCTCTGACTGCTATTGCCTCTGTCGACTGAAACTCTGCATCTCTGTGCTCTTCAGTATCTGACTACTCTAGCCTCTGTCACTTTGATCTCTGACTGCATCCGTGCTACTGCTGGTTCTATCTCCCAGCATTGCATCCGCACTGCACCTCCCAACTGACCTCCCTATTGGGATAGAAACACCCTCTGATGCTGAAGCTCTACCTGCTGCTGACAAGTGCTCCCTCTCTGACATCTGCGCTACTGCAACATCTCCATGCATCTCGCACCATTACACACCTCTCTGTGCCACCTAGCACTGTGCAAAACACTTGTGCCTCTAGCATTGCTACAGCCTGCTAGCTATGCGTTGTCCTGGGATTCCCTGCACTGTCGCTCTCTCTGCCGCTCCATCTGCATCTGTCTCTACCCAATCAGTCAGTTCCTGCTACTACACATCGGGGCTCTCGTAGCAAGGTCTCATCCAAGAGGTTGGGTACCTCAAGGATCCTGCCCCTCCTCCTTGGGACAATCAATCCACATCACCCCACCTCCTACCTGGAGGTATGGCTGCATGCGATCCCTCAGCCCACATGGCTCGAAGTTTCCCGCAACTGGAGGTCTCTGGATGAGTAGATGTCTCTACTCGATCTCCTCTCAGCTTCCCCTGTTGTGGCTCCTCCACAATCTCCTGAAGCTGCTGCACCAATCGTGGCTCCTCCACAATCGTCTGAGACTTCTTCTGGCTCTGCATGTTGAGAGGTAATATACGCTCCCTCTCAACCACAAAGTCTCCATCAATTGCCTCGCTGCTCAAGGCTTTGCATGCATCTTGAACCTCAAGAGCATACAGGTTCCTGACCCGTGAACCAATCTCATGACAACGAAAGCATCGCATCTTCGACTTGTCAACCTTCTTCCCATCATTGGAAGAACAAGATTCGAAAAGAGAAACCTTCCCCTTCCCCTTCTTCGCCTTACTCGCTAAGGCATAGTTCTCCTCATCCTGCATGGATGAAGAACCATCTCTGGTGTTCCGTCTAATCTCCTCCTGCATCAAATCCGACCATAGTCGTTCCCAATTTGGTAGTTTCTCCCTTCCATTCATCGAGTCCTGGTAGCTATGCCAACTCTTAGGAAGGTCAAGGAGTTCTAGACTCACCATCCTCATCTGACAGTCACCCCCACACTTCCCAGCTCATCCCGGTATTGGGTGAACTTCGTGAGATACTGGGGCATACTGTCTCCATTCTCAAACTGAATGTTTCTGAGTTTATCTCTTGCTTTGGAATTAAATTCGAATTCCACCAGCACAAAAACTCAACTGCTTCCGATCTAGAATTCGTGAGAACACAATATTTCTTGTACAGAGATCGACTGTATGGGCATTCACCGGATATCTCACCTTCCAAAAGAAGGATGAATCCAGAGGCTACCTGACCCGATTACAGACTCTGCCTGAAGAAATAGAATGTAAACACTTCCTGAATAGTAGATCTGATGATCAATCCTCGCTTGATATCCTGTAAAAATCTCTTCTACAAATCAAGCAGCTTCGATACCATGTAGAAACTTTTTCTACAATTATCTAGCTCTGATACCATGTAGAAATTTTGAATAATTTAACACATATTCACAGAGATTATCCTGATCATACAATTATAAGCGGAACATGTATAATACATAATCTCCTCTACATTGATCATCAATTTACAGAAGCAGAAACATTCACATGCGCACATAGAAGCATCAATCAAACTCATAAACACAGTATGTATCCCTGGGAAAGCATCTCGCTAAAAACCCCACACTATCTGTATATTATATTGATTGAATCATGTAACAATACAAAGCATAATACTTCTCACAAGTATCTCCACCTGTTACACACAATACAACTCAGATTTGATCTCCAAATCTCCCCCGCTGCTTGCCTGCCTCCACTGCTCAATACCTGCTCAAGAACTGATGAGAATAGCTTCCCAAACTCGATTTTCACCTGCAAAATAGTCACTCACTCTTTGTGGACGTGAGCAAAGGCTAAAATGTGGGCCAAATACGTGAGCAAACTCATTGGCATACTGAATCCTTTGATTGTGCAAGATCTGATGCACAACTATAGTCACAACTGATAGCAATCTGATTCTCTACCACTTGTCCCTGTTGAACTGAACATGCACTGACATGCAACTGAGTTAACTGATGTATTCTATAGTTGCATTATGAGTTAATAACTTGTGAATTAATTAATAACTAATTCACCCAACTCATCTCTAGTCTATTGATCAATTAGACTAAATACAACCAGTTTAACAAAGCTAAACTGAACACAACTCCATCAACTGCACCTCCAGTCCACTAAACTCAACTCACTTGAGTTCTAACTGAAGTCCTGCATGCAAATATTAGTCATCCCATAGGTAACCACGTATTTCCTTGTGGGATCCGCATGTACCACATCCGTAGCTCATTCTGAAGTGCTCCAAGAGAATAAGATCAAGTTTATAGTCCAAATATTATTATGAGACAATAATATTTGACTTTTCTATTTTTGACAGCCAGTCTAAAAATAGACTTTGATCACTCACACTGTGATCATTCACATTTTGATCAAAAATAGAAGTCCATCTATTTTTCCCAACTTGACCAATCATCCATAAACAGCAACCTGCAATCCATAGACATGATCCATATGTCTAAAAATAGACATAGTCTAAAAATAGACTTGCACCAAAAATAGCCTGTGGGCCCACTTAGTGAAGGCGACTCTTTTCACTAAGCTCCATCATCTTGTTGTATTCTCAACAAGCATTTCTTGTTGCACACTTTTCAACACAAACAACTCTATTTGAATATTTTGTAAACTTTCTATGGCATTTTATGACATTTTTTTGAGAATTTTTTTGAGGGTTTAGGTTTTTGGATATTTTGATGTTGTTTTTTGTTGAAGGTTTAGGGTTTTTGTAGAAATTTCGTTGTTTTTGTTCTTATTTTTGCTGTTTTCATTGTTATTTTTGTCGTCCCGTGCTATCCTTGGCCGTCCCGTGCCATCCTTGGCCGTCCCGTGCCCTCGGTCGTCCCGTGCCATCCTCGGCGGAGGGCTTCGCCCCACAGCCGGCCCCGAGCAGAAAGATAAAGGGAAAATGGAACTTCGCAGCAATGACCCCAAACAAACCCTCGAAACTCTCTGTCGCTGCTCTCAATTGACTTGCATAACTTGTTGAGATCGAAGGCATCCTTTGGAAAAATCTCACCGTCATCTTTTTCTGTAGAATTCATGTAAATTTCGAGTGGAATTGGCTTGGCACTTTGACATGCCTGTCAGAGTAGCCCCTTGCTACTGTGTTTGCTTTATAGATAAAAACGCTACATTTTTATTGTCCCTGCTATAGTGTATTTTTCATTGATTTGGGATTTCATTCCATGTAGATATGACTACTTTTGTACATTTTAACAAGTTTAGTTTTTGAACTGTTTCTCTGGTTTGGTTGGCTCTAGCATCATACCTTGACCAGGAAACTTTTGCTAACATAAACAGAGTCAAGACAGAACTGCACAATAATCTACGCATTTGAACAATAGCTATTGCAACTTTAATATTGTCAACTCCTTAACTGCCTTCTTGTGGCAACATGCTGAGTTATTCTTGCATGTTAACGTTTGTGTTTTTATGGTTTGTACATTAGAAGCGAGCAGGAGGTGTTTCTAATTGCGAGTGTATACTTCTATTCAGTATTAAGTGATTTTGGACTTGCCCAGCACTGTCATCACATTATAACTGTTTTTGTTTCTAATAAAATTTATATGGTAAATATGTTCGATCTAAATCAGGACAGTATAGTGGTGTAGTGAATGAAGACCCATTAGAAGAGATTTACAATGGCACTTATTTTTTATAAGTTGAATGGTGTTCCTTTAGATAACGGTCCACTTATTGGAGCCATAACTGAGTTTAGAGCTTTGTACAGTGCTGCAAATTTGATGCCTTCAATGTTGAGATCGAAGGCATCCTTTGGAAAAATATCACCATCATCTTTTTCTGTAGAATTCATGTAAATTTTGAGTGGACTTGGCTTGGCACTTTGACATGCCTGTCAGAGTAGCCCCTTGTTACCGTGTTTGCTTTATAGATAAAAACGCTGCATTTTTATTGTCCCTGCTATAGTATTTTTTTCAATGAATTTGGGATTTCATTCCATGTATATATGACTAATTTTGTACATTTTAGCATGTTTAGTTTTTGAACTGTTTCTCTGGTTTGGTTGGCTCTAGCATCATAACCTGACCAGGAAAATTTTTCTAACATAAACAGAGTCAAGACAGAACTGCAAGATAATCTACGCATTTGAACAATAGCTATTGCAACTTTAATATTGTCAACTCCTTCACTGCCTTCTTGTGGCAACATGCTGAGTTATTCTTGCATGTTAACGTTTGTGTTTTTATGGTTTGTACATTAGAAGCGAGCAGGAGGTGTTTCTAATTGCGATTGTAGACTTCTATTCAGTGTTAAGTGATTGTGGACTTGCCCAACACTGTCATCACATTATAACTGTTTTTGTTTCTAATAAAATTTATATGGTAAATATGTTCAATCTAAATCAGGACAGTATAGTGGTGTAGTGAATGCAGACCCATTAGAAGAGATTTACAATGGCACTTATTTTTTATAAGTTGAATGGTATTCCTTTAGATAATGGTCCACTTATTAGAGCCATAAGTGAGTTTAGAGCTTTGAACAGTGCTACAAATTTGATGCCTTCAATGTTGAGATCGAAGGCATCCTTTGGAAAAATCTCACCATCATCTTTTTCTGTAGAATTCATGTAAATTTCGAGTGGACTTGGCTTGGCACTTTGACATGCCTGTTAGATTAGCCCCTTGTTACTGTGTTTGCTTTATAGATAAAAACGTTGCATTTTTATTGTCCCTGCTATAGTATTTTTTTCATTGAATTTGGGATTTCATTCCATGTAGATATGACTACTTTTGTACATTTTAGCAAGTTAATTTTTTGAGCTGTTTCTCTGGTTTGGTTGGCTCTAGCATCATAACCTGACCAGGAAAATTTTGCTAACGTAAACAGAGTCAAGACAGAACTGCAAGATAATCTATGCATTTGAACAATAGCTATTGCAACTTTAATATTGTCAACTCCTTAACTACCTTCTTGTGGCAACATGCTGAGTTATTCTTGCATGCTAATGTTTGTGTTTTTATGGTTTGTACATTAGAAGCGAGCAGGAGGTGTTTCTAATTGTGAGTGTAGACTTCTATTCAGTATTAAGAGATTGTTGACTTGCCGAGCACTGTCATCACATTATAACTGTTTTTGTTTCTAATAAAATTTATATGGTAAATCTGTTCGATCTAAATCAGGACAGTATAGTGGTGTAGTGAATGCAGACCCATTAGAAGAGATTTACAATGGCACTTATTTTTTATAATTTGAATGGTGTTCCTTTAGATAACGGTCCACTTATTGGAGCCATAAGTGAGTTTAGAGCTTTGTACAGTGCACACAGAATAACTTATAGAAATAGCTTTATCATAATTAATATTTTACAGAAAGACATATTCCATTCAAAATTTCTTATCAACACACAGTTAGGTTGCCATAAGAAATCACTACTAGGTTGTAAGCCAAAATGTTTTTGTGTCAAGAAAAAGATACAATCCATCCAAAATCCACATCATAATGTGGTTAGAACCAAAAACATATGACACCCCTATTCTTTATGGTCCTGAGAATCTTGAGTGCCAAAACTCCCCGAGTTACCTTCTTGAGCTAGGTAGGTTGGCCTACCAGTCAAGGGCTGATTAGGAAATGGTTGGTTGATGCCATATGATTGATTCCAATTTGCAGCTTCCAACCATGGAGGTACTGAGTACCCATACCTCACATTTGCACTACTGACCCCTGCATTAAGTGGAGGTCTGTAATGAGGATACAGAGAATTGACACCAGCTCTGATAGGAACAAGGCAAGTGGGAAAACCCTCAGTTTGATAGTGGGGCATTTGAATGTTTATGAGATCCTGGAATAATGGTGTATTATCTGCAATGGAGTCCAATGAGTTTGAAATAATCCTGGTTTCATCAGCTATTCTTGTATCGTTGATCATCCCTTGTTCCTTTTCAAGCATTTGTTGTGCCTTTCGTTTTTCCTTTTCCTGTCTTGCCATTTTCTTTTGTTGGTCCTTAGCTTGCCTTGCTTTATCTCTTTCAATCCTTTCTTCTGCTCGATGTTGCGCTGCAACAATCCTTGCTACCTTCTTCTCCTTGACTATATCCTTCTTTTTCTGTTTTAATTCTTGCATTTCAATTTTTTTTTTTCTAACTCAATTAACTGGTTTATATAGTCCTCTGAGGTGAGTAACTGTGAGCTTCGGCCCAGATGAAGACTACCCGGTGCACCTTGATTTTTTTTCATTGATACTCTCTCTACTGGTAGCTTTAGGAACCGTCCAAGTGTCTTATCCACCCCTCCCACCTGTATATCATTGCTTGGTACTTCCCTTTCAGTATCTGTTGGAACTGATTGAACCATATCATTATCTTCATTTGATGCCTCATTATGTCCTTCATCTTCTTCCATTGATCTATTGTCCACAAAAAATGAACAATTTCACTGTTCAATTCTACTGGTTGTGAGGGCATGTTCATGCTTTCTTCATCGGTTGCTGAGACACTATGTGCATTCATATTGATCATTGCTTCTACTAGCCATGAAGGTGGGGTTACTTGGCTTGGAAATGTCAATTGGTCATTGTCAACTGCATGTTCAACAATAACATTAGCAATATCAGCAACAGGAATTTCATGTTCTTGAGTTGGTGGAACAATCTCCATGTTACTAGGAATTTGTTCATTGTTATATTGTGTTTCACATATAGTTTCATCATCTTCAGCATATAAGTGTCCTTGAGACAGGGAAATCATATTACCAGCTGCAACAACATCATCTTGGTCATCTACTTCTTGCAGTTCAACACCTGTTTGGACATTCCCTTCTTCCTGACCATCCACATGAAACGCTTGGCTGCAACCAGTGTCATGCATAAGAGCATCATAGTTCAGTGGCCAGATTCATGTTCTCCTAAAGCCAGCCTTGATATTTGATGGTGTCAAAGCCCTTTTAAAAGCTTTACTTGCAAGCTCTGCTAGCTCAAACCTTTTCACCTCAACCCCTGGATTCTTTGCCATCCATGCAGCACACTCCGACCTGAAATAGTTCTTGAAAGGGCCAAACACACTAACATCAAGGGGTTGTAGCCTATGAGTAGTATGAGCGGGCAATGTCAACAGGTCGATGCCTAAATTGTTTTCTTCCTCAATTGTTTGTACAACCATGTGGCTCCCATGGCCATCTAATATCAAAAGGTGTCTGTTATTAGGCGAGATGCCACCTGGTACCGATGCAGCAAAGTGAAAAAGCCAACTTAGAAACAGTTCTTTAGTCATCCATGCATGGGGATGTGCAGCCATGCATGCATCTGGTTCACAGTTCTGTATATAGTTTTTCAGTTGATTTTTACCTTTGAATAGATAAAATCCTGGGATTGAAGTACCAATTGCATTAACACAACATAAAATAGTTATCCACTCCCTGCTCTTGGGCAAAATATTTGGCACATTTCGGCTCCCTCTCTTGGCAATTACCCACATGCCACAATTCCTCCCTGCTTGTAAACCTATTTCATCACAGTTCCATATATGGTTTGCTCCATAAGAATGTTTATCGTAAGCACTAGAAGGTGTGTCATAGAACTTTTGCACAACTGCAGGGCGTAAATTTAATGCTCTGTCTCTGTCAAGGCCCTCAGCAGTACGCAATACAAGTTCTGGATGCCCTTTTTTAAACGCAAACCACCATGATTTACCAGGAAACCCATCTTTGAGTGGGTTTGGCCTCCCTTGACAGATTTGAGCAACTGTTGATTTGAGTTGTATCAACTCTAGCCCATGTCCCAGTTGGGCCATCTCTTTACACCACTCAACCACCTCGGCCTCCTCCTCCTCAGTCATAACTGTAAGAGGCCCTCTACGTTTTGTATGAGTCAGTCCATTTATCCAATAATGTATTGATGAGGGAGGAATACCATGTTTTTTTGCAAATGCCCAAACTGAGTATCCATTAAACTCTATATCGTCAATTGCAACTAACATTTGTTCTTTTGTCCATCCTCTTATTGCACTGATCTTTTTAGTTGAGCTTGCCCCTTAGACTGTTGTTGATGGTGGTTCTGTGGCTGATGGTGTGTTAACATCAACGGTTGTCACATGGTCATCTTCAACAATGTTCCCTGGTGCATTGCCGACATTGACATCAACTGGCCTGTCATCTTCAGACGATGTGCATCGTAGCTGCACACCCCTTGTCACTCTCCTGCCACTTCTCCTTGTACGAGCATAGTAACTTCCTTTTGCCATAGATGCAACAACCTGTAAAATTATTGCATGCATTTAGACATTAGAATATATGTCAAATTATGTTTTATTAATTCTGCAAAAATACTTTTCCTCTATTACAAGAAATTATCAACATGTATGTTGCATTTAGACATTAGAATATATGTCAAATTATGCTTTATTACTTCTGCAAAAATACTTTTCCTCTATTACAGGAAATTATCAACACATATGTCATTGTTTTCATAATGAGAGTAAATGTTTCACTTTCATAGGGCAGTGTCAAAATTTTGCAAATGTCATTCCAAGTAAATCCATAGTTCATCAATTTAGCAACTTTTATGTGGATTCAAGTAGATTCTATGATAGTTGTTTCAAATATCATTTTTCATTTACTTTCAACAGCTTTATATAGCTAAACCAATGAGGTATGTAAACATGTATGAATTACGTCATTCTCCTTATATCTGTTAAAGATTAGGGAATACAGGTAATAAGCAGGTCTATTCAATATGTACTTACCCTATAGAGTAGAGTGTAATCATTACTAATGGTTGAATTAGTGCCATAAGTAGAACCATGGAAATCAAAGTAATGAGGAAACAGAGCTTGTTACATTAGGATATGCGTATATAGTGATTACAGTATATCCATATGTATTACATTAGTATATGTGTATATAGTGATTACAGTCTATCCATATGTATTACATTAGGATATGCGTATACAGTGATTACAGTCTATCCATATGTATTGATTATGGAGAGAACGGTACTCTATATACCAATAAGAAAAAAGGTATTTATATAATAAGAATGACTAAGAGTGAGAACCCCGGGATATCATGTTGTATATTGATTAGCTTGTCACCTTTGTAACTTATCTAAGCTTATGACAAGCTATGGAATTAGAACACAGTAGTTACACATGACTCTTTCCAACCATGCTTATTTACCTAATCACTTGCTTGTCTCATTCTTATTACACTCGACATAAGTAATAGCACAGATATTTTATAAGCAACATCATCTAAAGGTTGACCTATCAGTACTAACCTAAGAAATACATGTATAGATATGATAAAGTACCTGTATCACAGGTTGGTTATCTCCCTAATAGACTCGATTCAGCTTTAATATACATATAACATATGTAATTATACAGAGCTTTGTTCTAGCTCACTCATAGATAAGGTGTTATGCTCTTAACCTGCAAAGCAATACCCAAACATAGAATTTGCGAAGAAAAGATACCAAGAACACAGAATATGCGAAGAAAATATACCCAGAACACAGAATAGCAATGATTTTATTATTCAGAGAGAAATGTTCACAGGCCTCTTCGAGGGGGCTACCTCCAATAGAGCAGAGCTCGATTACAAAAAAAGACACGATGCTCCTTGCAGGGAGTCTCTATCCTTTATATATGACTCATACATGCAATACCACGGGCCAATATCGTGGGTTTTATTAATACCATCTATCTAATACTACCGCCCATTTGCAACTAACTGTGGTCCCGTCATTAATTGCGGGTTAACCACTTACAAATATTAATATGGGCTTTATTGACTCTTGGCTATGATGTGATCCCATGACATAAATAAGGGGGTTAGGGTGGGACCCTAACATGCCCTCCCCCTTAAGACTAGCCTTGTCCTCAAGGCTGAAGCTGTGTAAACTGCTGAAGAATAGTGGCTGGTTCCCAAGTTGCATCTTCCGGAGAGGTGTCTTTCCATTTGACGAGGACCTCCTTAAGCATGCGGCCGCGCAGGTGCTTGTCTCGTGTGTCTAGAACCTGTTCAGGTTGAAGCCAGATTGACCCTTCTTCGTCCAATTCAGGTAGACTGGTTTGAACTCGGCAATTGTTCCCAATCACTTTCTTGAGGCACGATACATGGAAAACTGGGTGGATTTTTGCTGTAGGTGGCAAAGCCAACTTGTAAGCCACTTCTCCAATGCGCTGAAGTACTTGGTATGGTCTGTAGAATTTTGGAGAGAGCTTTTGACAACCCTTGTCTTTGAGTGATGTTTGCTTATATGGTTGCAGCCTCAAAAAGACCTGATCCCCTTCTTGAAATTGGCGCTCTGAGCGATGTTGGTCAGCCTGTTGCTTCATACGGTTCTGAGCTTGATGAAGATTCTCGCGCAGATGGGCAAGCATGGTTGCGCGATGTTGTAGGAGTTGATCCACGGCTTGTACTTTGGAGCACCCCGTGAGATAAGAAGTAGGGGAAGGCGGAAGTTGTCCATAGACTTCTTCATAGGGAGTCATTTTGGTGGTGGCATGATAGTTGGTGTTATACCACCATTCCGCCAGAGGTAACCACTGTACCCAAAGGTGTTGTTTTTCTGAAGTGAAACACCTAAGGTAGGTTTCTAGACATTTGTTGACGGCTTCGGTTTGACCATCTGTTTGCGGATGATATGAAGTACTGAGTTTGAGTTGAGTGCCTTGTATTCTGAAGAGCTCCTGCCAAAAATTACTGGTGAAGATTGGGTCGCGGTCGGACACAATAGAAGTGGGCATGCCATGCAATTTGAAGATCTGATCCATGAAAGTTTGAGCAACCAAAGTGGGTGTGAATGGTTGGGGTAGGGCGCAGAAATGAGCATACTTCGACAGTCGGTCCACAACCACCATGATGACTGACTTGTTCCCAGACTTTGGAAGACCTGTAATGAAATCCATGGAGACCTCCATCCAAATTGACGCCGGAATGGGCAATGGTTGTAATGTGCCTGGTGTGTTGACGGTTTTCCCTTTGTGGCGTTGACAGACGTCACATTCTGCTACGAAAGTAAGGATGTCCTGTTTCATGTCGGCCCAAAAAAATGATCTTCTGGTGCGAGCATATGTCTTCTGAAAGCCCGAATGTCCTGCAATGGGAGATGAGTGCAATTCTGCCAAAATGCGACTTTTGAGGGTGGATGTTGGTGATATTACGACTCTGTCCTTGTACCGAAGAATATCATTCTGCCACGAGTAGCCCTTGCTGGAATTAGGATCTACCTGCAATTGAGAAATGAGTTCGGAGAGCCTGGGATGTGAAAACCATTCCCTGCGAGCCTCTTCAATCCAGTCTGGAATGGGGAGGGAAATTGCGAGCAGAGTACTTTCCTCTTCAAATTGGCGCGACAATGCATCTGCTACCCTGTTGTCTTTCCCTTTCTTGTAAATGATCTCATAATCATATCCCAGCATTTTGGCTAACCATTTATTTTGTTGTGGGGAAGATAGGCGTTGCTCCAAAAAATATTTAAGACTGTGATGATCTGTGCGGATTTGGAAACGTCGCCCCAACAAGTAAGGTCGCCAGGTCTCGACTGCATGTAAGATGGCCATCATTTCCTTCTCGTAGGTAGATTTTCCCAGATTCCTCCCACTTAGTTGTTGGCTGGTGAAGGCCAATGGTCGCCCTTCCTGCATTAAGACCGCTCCAATACCTGTTCCCGAAGCATCACATTCAATGAAAAATGATTTGGTGAAGTCTGGTAGTGCTAAGACAGGAGTGGAACACATGGCGGTTTTGAGAGCGGTAAATGCCAGTTGTGCTTCTTCGTTCCAGAAGAAGGAATTTTTCTTTAGGAGTTGCGTTAGGGGCTTCGCTATGAGGCCATAGTTGCAGAAAAATTTACGATAATAGCCTGTGAGACCCAAAAATCCTCTCAAGCTTTTCAAGGTCTTAGGTTGAGGCCATTCTTACATTGCCTGGATCTTTTTTGGGTCCACCTTGACACCTTCACGCCCCACAATGTGGCCCAAATACTCAACTTCTTCCATGCCAAACGAACACTTAGACATATTGACAAATAATTTATGCGTGCGGAGCAGTTGCAAGAGTAGATCTACATGCTGAAGATGTGCCGCCCAAGTGCCACTATAGATGAGGATGTCATCGAAGAAGACAAGGACAAATTTTCTGAGATATGGTTTGAGGAGGTGATTCATAAGGCTCTGAAAAGTAGAGGGGGAATTACAGAGACCAAATGGCATGACCAGGAACTCATAATGGCCTTCATGAGTTCTGAAAACTGTCTTGGGAATGTCGACTTCCTTCATGCGAATTTGGTGGTAGCTTGAGCGAAGATCCAACTTAGTGAAGAATTGAGCCCCATTGAGTTCGTCCAGCAAATCGTCAACCACTGGGATGGGAAATTTATCTTTGACTGTTAACTTATTGAGGGCCCTGAAGTCGGGACACATCCGCCACTCCCCATCTTTCTTGAGGACCATGACCACTGGAGATGAATAAGGACTAATGCTGGGACGAATGACACCTGCTTCCAACAATTCCTTAATGATTTTTTCTATTTCATTCTTTTGGGTGAACGGATGTCTGTATGGCCGCACATTTGGGGGTTGGGCCCCTGGAACCAATGTGATGCTATGATCATGTTCCCCTCGCGAGGGTGGAAGCTCATGAGGCTTGTCAAAGACCGTCCGATGTTTATTTAAAATCTGTTGCATCTCAGGATGAATTGGCGGAGACATGGTGTCTACTACCTGGATGGCATTAAATTGAGCTACCACTCCATGATGGCCCTTTTTTAACAATTTTTCCATCCTATGCGAGCTGATGATAGAGGGGGCTCCCGTCCGTAGTCCACAGAGGGTATGTGTGGAGTTGTTCTGCTTAAAACTCATATATAACTCCTGGAAATCCATTGTGATTGGCCCAAGAGTGCGGAGCCATTCCGCGCCTAGGACAATGTCCCAACCCCCCATGTGTATTGCAAACATGTGGGTTTTCAATTGATAATCCCCCATTTGAATTTTGACATTTTCACAGCGACCTTCACATTTCATTGTGCCCCCATCTGCAATCTGGACTTGGAAGTTAGAAACTACCCGGACGAAACAATGTGTTGCTTCAGCGATCTTTTGGTGGATGAAATTATGGGTACTTCCACTATCAATCAAGACTACTACTAGGCGATGTTTAAGAAAACCCCTGATTTTGAGAGTTTGAGGGGAAGAAATTCCTGCCAATGCATTTAGCGAAATAATTGGTTCATCAGATACAATCTCCTTTTGATTATCTTCTTCGATCGCCTCCGGTTCCTCAAGTGGTGGATCTTCCTCGGTGGAGCTGTAGTCAGTGGCATCTATTTGAAAAAACTTGTGCTCTTTGCATTTATGACCCGGGGAATATTTTTCATCACAGTAGTAACATAGTCCTTGCTTCCTTCTTTCGGCCATTTCCGCAGGTGACACCTTTTAAATCTTAAGTGTCTGAGTCATATTGGGAGCCTGTGAGGGACGACCTTTAGCGAGGAAGTTGGGGCGGCTTGATTGGGCTGTTAATGCAAGTTCCACCTTACGGGCTACCTGGAAAGCCTCTGTCCATGTGGGAGGGTGGTGGAGTAGAACCTGAGCTTTGATGGCTTCTTTAAGGCCACTGATAAAGCATTCCATGTAGAACTCATCTGTGAGACCCTTAGTGCAGAAGGCTAAGGCTTCAAAAGCAGTCATATATTCCTCCACTGTACCCGTCTGTCGGAGCTTAGTGAGACGCCCCAAAAAAGAGTCTTCCTGTTCAAAGCGACTGCGAAGAGTTTTGGCAAATTGGGTCCAATTCTGAAAATGTCCATTGCAACGCTGATGCCATTCCTTCCATTGCCATCGTTCATTGTCCAAGTACATGGTGCCCACCATAAGCTTATTCCCCTCATCTGTGATATGATTCAATTGGAAATACTGCTCCATTTGTGCTAGCCATGCGGACGTGTGAGAACCGTCAAATTTATGCATATCCAACTTGGGAGGTCGCTGACTGGGTGGTGGATGGGAGTGCCAGACGTTATGAGAGTGGCTAGACTCACCCTCATGGTATTCATGGCCATTATACGCCTCCTCGTGGGCTAGCTCCTTGCCCTTTGGGAGTGCATCATGTATCTGGTTACTTATTCCTTTAAGCTCAAGTTGTATCTGGTTACTCATTCCTTTAAGCTCAAGTTCGATATTTTTCACCGTAGTTTGTAGGGAGTGCACATGGTTTTCAATTTTTTCGATCCTTTCATTGGCCATCGCTTGAGCGCGAGTTTCTACCATACACCAACCTGATGAAAAATTGGGACCGCCTAAAAATTTTTACTAAGAAATTGAATGGTACCACCTTGCTCAACTCGTCGTCCTGATACTGATGGGCTAGGTCACCAATAAGCGCCCCGGAAGATCTCAGACTTTTTTTTTTTTTTTTTTTGGAAAACTCCTAACGGAGTTTTACTCCTTCCTGATCAATACTGCAGTCGCCAAATCCTCAAAATGTCAATGCCGCCAAAAGTCCTGCGAAAATTATATCCAGGTACAGGAACCCTTCACAACTACTCCGATCTGGTGGATCTGAGAGATCTGAATGGTGGAACAACTGCTGTTGCTGATCTGGAATATCCGATCTGGTGGATCTGAGAGATCTGAATGGTGGAACAACTGCTGCTGCTGATCTGGAATAGATGATGTGTGATCCCCCGATAGAAAGGGAACTATGGTCTTGGGGAGTATCAGGTGCTACAGATCGCAATATACATAAGGGTTTGACAGTAGTACTCGGCCCAATGTTTCAGGGCTCTAACTAAGGAGGATCGACCGTACCCTTAGCCGTACAACCCGACTACCCTATCGTACGGGCGAGTAATCTCTCCGAGTGCTGTTCTCGGTGTACTGTAGCCACAAGATGGCCGAAGGTTTATCTATGGCGAGGTTTCAAGGGAGCTAGGGGGCTTCCTATATACCCAAAGGGTACGTGGAAGATAGTCCGTGTGCGGTTCTGTCTAATGCGCTACTACTCGAAGGAGTACCCACAGGGGTTACAAGGGAGTCCAACAGACGTGACCACCTCTTGTATTTCCTGCGTGCATGCCTCCCCAAATCCGCAGGTTTATGTGCTTAACGACAGATCCCGTGGTTTAAAGACGCCGGAACACGTCTCTAGCCAAAAAAAAAATTGCTAAAATTTGGAGATCCCACCGAGCCCTGGAAAGTGCTCTGATACCACTTGTTATGCTCTTAACCTGCAAAGCAATACCCAAACATAGAATTTGCGAAGAAAAGATACCGAGAACACAGAATATGTGAAGAAAATATATCCAGAACACAGAATAGCAATGATTTTATTATTCAGAGAGAAATGTTCACAGGCCTCTTCGAGGGGGCTACCTCCAATAGAGCAGAGCTCGATTACAAAACAAGACACGATGCTCCTCGCAGGGAGTCTCTATCCTTTATATATGACTCATACATGCAATACCACGGGCCAATATCGTGGGTTTTATTAATACCATCTATCTAATACTACCGCCCATTTGCAACTAACTGTGGTCCCGTCATTAATTGCGGGTTAACCACTTACAAATATTAATATGGGCTTTATTGACTCTTGACTATGACGTGATCCCATGACATAAATAAGGGGGTTAGGGTGGGACCCTAACATAAGGGTGAACTAAAACCATGCTCAGATACTAATACGAGATTTTTAGTGTATAGAGCTTACTAGTGATAAGATGAATGAGATCCATTGAATATGATACATACCTTTGTTCAATGTATTATGTTATATAGCTTATACAACTTAGCTTCATACTAGATCACATACTGAGTAAGATACACGAGTTTCATCAATTCCAGTACTCTGACCGTAATCATACTAGTATACCTGTTCTAACTTATAAGTAATCTGTATAGGTATATCCCTAATTAACACTATCATAACATGTAAGAAACACAGACCCTTAGTAATACATGTTCCTTATCACTAGTCGCAAGCTTCATTAGTATCACTGAACAGTTACTCAGCTTAGGCTATGATCAGAGCTTGTATCGTTTCATCATAGTTCATAAGGTAAGCATATCCATATTCAACATACAAAAAACAACACGTCTTAAGCATAAGATGTAATCGGAGCTATGACCAAGTTGGTTGATTAGATGGATACGACTGTATTCAATAGGTTCAATTCTTGTAAGCTAAACAAGCTGTGACTACAGTACTAACATGACATACGTAACCTCTGTGATATGTAAGTTGTAATCACTATTAAGCTGATGATCGAATAAGTGTCGCCATAATAAGCTAGAACACATACATAAACTCTGTATAAAAAAGGTTAGCTGTAACTGTATAAAAAAGGTTAACTGTAACCCTATGGACAGAACTGTAAGAACAACGACTTTCAATGGTTGTTTTTGAAACCATCTAGGTATCCTTCTAGTAGTTATGGCCAGACAGACCATGTAAGAAATCTGATAAATGAAAACAATGAAAACAGAACTGTAAGAAGAATGAGTTGTAATTCATATAACTAACTTGGATATATTGGCCACTATTTTGTGATGTTGTCTTCAAGTTTGCTGAATAGTTTGAAAGCATAAGATGCAACTTCAATAGTGGGTGGACTTCTTTTATAGTTTTGGGGACTTGAATTTAATTGGTGGACATGGATGTACATGGATTGCAATGGCTTCATTTTGAATGTGTGCTATGAATTTAATTTGATGTGATCTAATGGTTGGGAATTGGTTATTTGTTGATCCATGTGCTTTGATCTGTTTTAATGAAAAATAGAGTGAGTTGGGTGTCATTTATTGCAGTTATTGGGTCTGGGTGTCATTGATTGAACAAACTGGGTTTAAATGTTATTGGATTGGGTGTCATTTATTGAACATAGGGTGTTTAGTTGTTGAACAACACAACAGTTATGGCTGACATACATTCCCTTTTGTTATGTGCAAGTAGGCATATTTATTTGGGATGCAAAGTTGTAGTTCTGATGAGTGGGGGTTGAAGTGACTGCTGCTTTGTACTTATGGAATAGACCAGTTTGGAAGCCTTTATGGCTTTAGCTGTTTTCTACTTGGGTCAATATGTTTTGCAGTATTAAGTAGTAAAATACTATTTATGGATAGTTGTGGGCCCAGTCAATGTATGGGTGATTTTTGGACATAAATTAATACTTATTTATACATAATGTTATTTATTTCTGTTTAAATTTTGGTTTCAAAAGTATCAATTACTAGTGGTTTGGTGGGATCAGTACTATATCAATTACTGGTCCCTGCACAACATTAGAAATCTCTCTCCTAACACATTTAAAAAAAATAACAAAATCGCTGACCGATTCACTCAGCGCCACCTCCCAGGGTCGTGACCCCATGGGCGGTAGGGCGATGACTCATTTTTTTGTTTTGTTTTTTTTTAAATAAAAAATAATTGTTTTTAAAACGTGTTAAATGTATTTAAAAAAGTAAATAGATGTTATTTTTTTTAATTTTATATATATTTTAAATGTAGTGGTTTTTTTTTAAATCTTTGCAATTTTAAAATATTTTAAATTTTTGTTTATTTAAATCAAAAGTATATTTATTTTTGGTTTTTTTGTTTTTTAAATGTTTTTTATTTTTTATTTTTTTAAATTGAAAGTATACTTTTTTTTTTTTTTAATTTTAAATGGTTTTTTTTAAATACAATATATATATATATATTTTAAAATTTAAAATGTTTTTCGGTTATATATATATATATATATATATATATATATATAAAAAAATTGAGTGTATTTTAGTTTTTTTATTTTTATGTTTTTAATTTTAATTTTAGTAGTTTAAAAGAAAAATTGGTTTTTTTATTTGAATTTTCTATATTTTTTTTATTTTTATATGGTCTAGGAGATAATTTTTTTTTTTACATTTCTTATTTTTTTGTCCTTTTTATATATATTTTTATACTTGCTTTTTCTATGTCAAAAATATTCTACATAAAAAAAATTAAAGGTTAAAAAATGTAACATTTAAAAAATATCCACACTTAATACATTGAAAAATTTAAAGTATCAAAAATAAGCCCTATAAAATTAGGTTGATGCTCTATCAACATGTTTCAAAATTAACATGAAAATCGCTAACATTTAAAAAAATATATTTATATTTGATAGAGAAGAAAATTTAAAGTGTTAAAAAAAAATATATCTGCATAACCATTTTTCAAAATCAAGTCACTTTTTTGCTAAAATTTACATTGTTAAAACTAGAAAATTGAAATTATCGCTGAATTTTTTATTAATGCTGGAATTATCACCTCGCTACGTACTCCATTGATAACAATGCTTGAAATTATACCATTGGAATTTGCATTATCGCTGCTCCATTGAAATAACTCTTGAAATTATCGCTATGGATTGTATTATTGCTTTATCACTTCTCCATTTACTAACAAAAATGCTCCATTGGATTTGTATTAGTTTCTTCTTCATTGGATTTGTTTTATGGCTGCTTCATTTATAAATAATAAAAATGATGCATATAACATAATTAACATGTATATCGAAGGCATATCGAACGTTGGAGCGTATCAATCCTATGGTGTATGAAATACACTGAAGTGTATCAATGCTGTGGAATATTTCTTCTTCGATGGAGCGTATCGAAGATGTGGAATATTGTTCCATATATGCTAGATTGTATCAACGTTGTGGAAAATACGCATCTCCACCATCAATATACAACGGTGCATATGAAATCAAACGTTGCAAATCACATGTTGGTATGCATTGAATAATGTCGAAGGCTGCATATAATATCAATTGAATAATTTCAAACGTTGCTAAAAATTGATATTCGATACACCACTCCAACGTTCACTGCAACATGGCATCATTGCTAGTGTTTAATACATTCTTTCAATGTAGGTGGCAGCTTTCAATATTTTGGCAAAACACAAATGAACAATGCATAGTATATTCCAATTCATATAAGGTAACACAACCCATAATAAATTCAACCATAATTTATCGTGTAACGCATAGGTCACCACCAACTGTAATATATTCAACAACACATCTATTGGGCTTCATAAATTAATGCAGTCATAATAATAGCACGGAGTCATCCCAGAGAAGATATACCATTCAGCCAGGGATATGTTGGTTACTCATAAATGTGTGTTTGTTGAATGTTGGTGCATGGTAAGACAATGTCAATATCATTTTTAAGGATTTACAAATGAATTGAAAATACCATAACCCTAATTATAATATATTAAATATATATTTAAATTTACTTATCATGTGCCATATCATAATTGACCATGTGAAATAGATCAATGCTAGTGGTGTCCTTTTTAATGGAATGCACTAGTAGCCTGTTTACAACAATTTGTTGTTCTTGAAATTTTCCTTAGTATTGAATGCCCAAAAATTGCATCTCAATGATTGTAGAGAATAGATTTGAAAATATAATGGATTTGAATATATGTTCATTTGCTTGCTATGAGATATATGAGGTTTATTTTTTGCATCTTGTATAGATGTGGAGAATTCTCTCTTCATATGATTCTATTTTTTTTGTTTGTAAAGTTACGGATGAATTGACTCTTCATTTAAGTTTTCAGATGTAGGAATTTGTTCTTCTTCAACTATGATGTTGATACTTTAAAAAATTTCCTTAATAAGCTTTAACTCTTGTTGCACTTTCATCATATAACATTAATATCACCCAAATCTTTATGGTCATAACACTGAAGATGAAGGATTTGTAGAAATCCTAGTGATGAAATGAAATGCAACACATTTTCTCAATCACATGATGGCCTTCTAATTGCGGAAGTATTTTTCATAATTTTCATCAGTAGTAGTTCATTGCAATCACAAAAAGAGCCTATGAAAGAAATGATCTTTTGCAAAAATTTTCACTTGATCATCTATTAAGCTAGATTCCCTCATATGAAAGTTACAAATAATGTGGTTCAGATGTCAATCTCATGATTCTTCATGATGAAGACTTCTTGAAAAAACATCACAAAGATGAATAAAATATGCTCCTCTAGTCTTGATGGTAACGTACATGCTTGAAGATATATTAGTTTTGCATGAATCATTATAGTTTAATTACTAGTTGTCCTTTTAATTTAAGAGCCAACTTGTATAGTATTATTTTTGCTTGTATGTATATATTTGAATAACATTTTCTCCTTTGCTTGATGGAAATACCTTGTGTTTTGCTTCTTATATATATATATATATATATATATATATATATATATATATATTCCAATGGATCTTAGGTTTTCATAGATCAAATGTTAGTTGAATATATGGATCATCATAATGTAAATTGATGCATTCCATACAAACATTTAGATTTATTAGAAGATAAATAATTTTGAGAAAATTCGATGCCAACATGCTTAGTCTAGATACGCAAATTTTCATTTGAAAACATTTATTTACATGCTTATATACAAGATATATACATGTGTACATTTTTCTTTCAATTTTTTTTAGTAAAGACTAAACCTTTGAATGGTGCACCTGATTGATGTTGCTTTCTCATGAAGAACATGACTTGATCTCACAATTTGATGATGCCTTTGTTCTTGCTGCTTCTTAATTGCTTCAAATACTTGAAAAAATAATATGCTTCATGTTCCTCTTCTTTACTTCTTCCTGCTCCTGTAGTCTCCCCTTTAGATGATGCACTCAATTTCATATACTCTGTAATGTTTTAGCTTCTCCTTTCGAATTCATATTAGTGAAAAGAATTTGCAAGAACTATCTCTAACTTCTTTCTATATTCAAACGGTTCTCTAGCAAGAGGTTTTGTAAATATAGCTTCTATTTTTTATTTTGTGTGTATGCATTCCATCCACATTGTTTCCTTAGCCACTTTCTCTCTAAGAAAGTGGTACTTTATAGGGATATGTTTAGTCTTTGAATGAAGCACAAGATTTTTTGAAATGCTTATTGCTCTTTTATTGTTGCATTTGATAGATATAGGGTCACTAAAGTTTACCTTCATATCCTGAAGTGCTTGCTTCATCTGCAACACTTGTGTGCAACAAGCTGCAACTACTCTGTATTCAGGTTTTGTTGTAGATAAAGAAACTGATGATTGTTTCTTGCTTAACCATGCCACCAAATACTCTCCTAGGTAGAATGCACCACCACTTGTACTTTTCCTTTCATCCACATAGTTTGATCAATCGACATCTGTGTATGTTGTCAACGTAAAGTCTGTCTCTTTCGGATACCATGGATTCAAATTCTATTGTTGATAGAGAAACTAGTGACTATTTCTTGCTAAACCATGCCACCAAATACTCTCCTAGGTAGAATGCACCACTGCTTGTACTTTTCCTATCATCCACATAACTGGCCCAATTCAATTCTATGTATGTTTTCAATGTAAATTCCAACCCTTTTGGATACCATAGACCATAGTCTATAGTTCCTTTAAAGTATCTAAATATCCTCTTTGTTGACAACAGATGAATTTTTTAAGGTGTTGATTGATATCTTACTACTAATCTGATTGTCAACATTATATCTGGTCTATAAGTTTTTAGGTATAGAAAAATCCCTATCATAGACCTATAAAGATTTTGATCCACATCAAGTGATTCATCATCTCCACATAGCTTGCATACAATAGGCATGGGTTGAGACAATTTTATAGTCTTCTATTTGGAACCTTTTCGGCATATCTCTTAGGTATTTCTCTTGAGAAATGAATATGCCTCTAACCTTTTGTAGGATTTCAAGCCCTAGGTAGAAGGTAAGTTCTCCAATCATTGACATCTCGAAATCAGACTTCATCTCTTTAGAAAACAATTTTACTAGATGATCTTTATTTCTGCCAAGCATGACATCATCCACATACACAACCAAAATTAGTAATTCATCTCCATCAACCTTTATGTACAAATTACTATCAAATCCTCCTATCTTGAAACCATGTTTTTGAAGGTACTTGTTGAGTCTAGAGTACCAGGCTCATGGTGCTAGTTTAAGACCATGTAGTTCCTTCTTTAACCTATAGACATAGTTATGTTTCTTTGATAAAAAAACCCTTCAGGTTGTTCCATATAGACCTCTTCCTCAATTTCTCTATTTAGAAATGAATACTTCATGTCCATTTGGTATACTTTGACATCCTTGTAATAAGAAAAGGCCAAAAACATCTTGATTGCCTCTAATGTCACAACTCGTGCAAGGTTTCTTCATAATCAAGACCTTCTACTTGTGAGTACCCCTTACACATTAGTCTCGCTTTGCTTCTAACAACTTGACCCTATTCATTCATCTTATTTTTGAATACCCATTTTTTGCCAATGACATTCTTTCCGACAAGTCTTGGTTTTAGTTCCCAAGTCATATTCTTCTCAATTTGGTCTAACTCCTCATTCATAACATCTATACAAATTTTGTCTTTACTTGCCTCATCAAAGTTCTTTGGCTCTATCTGTGACAACATAACTATATTAAGTTGCTCAAATTTTCCTGCTAGTTTCTTCCTTCTTTGAACTAATTCACTTTTATCTCCAATAATTATTTTTCAAGATGATTATTTTGAGTGTGTCTTGAGGGTCCTTTTCAATGATTCTATATATCTTCTAATTCTTCATCTTGTACTTCATTTTCTTTACTGCCATAATGATAATGATCTAGAGGATTAATAAAACATGTGCCCTTGTTCTTATTAGGTAACTCTTCGTCAAAATTTACATCTATGCATTCCACAATATTATGCAGTATTTTATTATAACATCTGCATCCATTACTTTGTGATAAATATCCCAAAATTATTTCTTCATCTGATTAAGCAGCAGACTTTCCTAACTTTTCATCATTATTTTTGATATAACATTTACTCCTAAATACTTTAAATGCTTGTTGATGTTGGTTTTCTGTTCCACAGCTCATAAGGTTTTCTATCACAGTTTGGTATGAGATGTGCCTTTTTGATAATATGTACTAATGTAGGAACAACTTCTTCCCAATAAGTTTGAGGAATGTTTCTTTCTTGCATCATGGATCTGGCCATTTGTTGAACAAATCTAGTTTGTCTCTTTACAACTCCATTATGTTGAGGTGTGTCTACAATAGTAATCTGTCGTTTTATGCCAAGTTCATTACACAAGTCTGCAAACTCATCTAATGTAAATTCACCTCCTCTGTTTGACCTTGTGCACTTTATGTTGCACCTTGTTTGGTTTTCTACCAATGCATTGAATATTTTGAACTTTTCAAATGCTTCTGACTTATTTATGAGAAACTCCACCCATGTCAATCTCAAATAGTCATCAATTATCAGAATGAAATATTTTTCTCCTCCTCATGCTTCTGTTTTGGAAGGCCCGCACAGATCCATATGAACTAGCTGTAAAGGCTTATTACTTGATAGGTTATCTTTGACTTTGAATGATTTTCATGTTTGTTTACCCATTTGACATGACTTGCAGATAATTTTTTGAGGCTTCTTTATTGTTGGTATATCTCTAACTTCTCTCTTCTTACTGAGTCTGATGATGTGATCAAAATTGAGATTCATGCCCCAATCTCATATGCCATATCCAGGTTTCATCTTGTTTGTCGATGTATCATTCCTCACTCTCTTCCTTCAAGATATATACATTATTCTATGTTCAAACTCCTTTAGCAAGAATCTTCCTCGTAGAGGTTGACCTGATTTCACAATCTTGAGCTCTAAAGAGAACATTGAAACCTTTGTCACACATCTCTTAGACTCAAAAAATTATGTTTTAGACCATGTAAAAACAGTACATCCTGACCCTTTCCTCTTCCATTATTCAAAATGATTGTACCCTTTCCTTTAATTCTTTATGCTTCATCATTGTCCAATGTGAAATTTCCAGTTTTATTTTCATCGAGGGATACAAACTTGATTTTATCTCCTGTCATATGTCTAGAGCAACCTCTGTCCACATACCATTTTCTATTTTGATCTTGAGAATATAAAACTAGGTCACACTTATCAACTTTCTTTTCTTCCTTATTATTTCTCCATTGCATGCATCTATCTATTCTATAATTATTTTGAGATGATAATCCATTGTCCTTAAGAGGACATTCATATGACTCGTTCTCAAAGTTGTGACAATGGAAACATTCAGTGATATCAAGGAGAGGAGAATATGAATATTTATTTGGATTCATGTTGGTTTTGATGTATGTGAAACCATTGTTAGCCTTACTTCTCTTAGAATTTCCCAAATCAGTTATTCTAAAATAAGCTCTACAATTTGTGGATTTATATCCAAAATTTTTACAACACTAAAAATATCCATAGAAAAAATATATGTGCCTGGCTGATCCGGATTTAAATAGGAACGCAACAAATTACAGAGATAACCATATACACAAAGATGCAGTGGAAATAATACTTCATTTCATTAATGGAAAATACTGAATATGCTTACAGCCAGAAATGGAAATAAACCAGCTAGGGCGATGGTAGCTTATCTCTGAGAAGAGATGTGGTGGCTACATGCCTCTGAACTGTGTTACAATGAGGCTTGAAGGCCTATTTATTGTTGAGAAACAATGGAAAACCCTTAACATTCCAAAACCTAACCCTAGAAGATGAAACGCCAAACTGTGGGCCCCGTTTGGGTAAATTGGTACACCAACTTCCCGGGGTCGTAACTTTGGCATACGATCTCCGTTTTGACGCGTACAATAACTCGTTAGAAAGATCTATCCGAGCACTGCCACTTTGGGACGCAACATCAGTCCATGGACCCATGCTGCCCCAGATTTCCCATAAAACTTCGTTTAGGGCCTCAAAACGGCTCTGGAAGTTCAAGACCCGAAAAATGCTAAAAATAGTAAGTTGTGCTACAATTAAGGAAACTGAAAATGCTGAGAGAAATAATGGTGGGGGTCCAGGTGGACTTGGCAGGTGGCCACCAATATCCACCTGGATCATTCCTCCCCCCTTAGGAAGCAATGGTCCCCATTGCGTTGAGTTCCTCCATGAGATGAAGAAACTTTTGCTGAACTTGTTCCCTGGTGAGCCACTTGCCCTACTGAAGGAGTTGGCATGCTTTGACAACTCGATACAGTTGGATATTGTGTTGGCGAGTGTTCTTGATCTGTGTGTCCATGATCCGATCAGTTGCAGCTTGTTCCATGCAATCTGGATTTAATTCTATGGGTGTGAGTTGTTCTGCAATGTCAGATGTGTCTAGCAATGGTGGAAAGTATGGCCGAAGGCGGTCCACATTGAAAACTGGGTGCAGGCCAAGGAATGGGGGAATGCTGAGCTCAAATGCATTATCTCCCATAGCCTTAGTAATGGTGTAAGGACCATATCGGAGTGGTCTCAATTTTCGATAGGCTCCAGTAAGGTGTTCCTTTTGCAAATGCAACCAGACTTTGTCGCCCACCTGAAACTTGTGTGGCACCCGATGTTGATCATGTCGCTGCTTGTACTTGGCACTTGATTTCTCTAGAATGTCATGGGCCTGCTGGCGAATATGTTGGATGCGCTCAATGAAGCTGGTAGCCTTATCTGTTTCGGACTGGACATGAGCTGAATTTATGTGAGTAGCTGCACGTGGCATGGCCACATCAATGGGGCATAGTGGCTGGAATCCCAAACCCACCTGAAAAGGGCTATGGCCAGTGGAGCTGTGAAGAGGTCGGTTGTAGCTGTGCTGAACATAGGGGAGGCTCTCGTCCCATGTGCGTGGATGCTTTGAGTTATACATGCGCAGAATGTGCACAATCATCCTATTGACAACCTCTGTCTGGCCATCAGTTTGAGGATGGAAGGCTGTGGACTTTGTGAGTTTGGTGTCCAGCATTGACCAGAGACTGGACCAAAATGTGCTGAGAAACCGACTGTCCCGATCTGAGATGATAGACTGTGGGATCCCAAAGTGCACTCTCAGATAGACTGTGGGATCCCAAAGTGCACCCACACTCGTTCAAAGAAGAGTTTAGCAGTGGCTTCTGCTGTGATATTCTTCTTGCAGGCCACCATAATGGCCATCTTCGAGAACCTGTCGACGACCACAAAAACAGAGTCATTTCCATGCTTAGTGGAAGAAAGGCCTGACATGTAATCCATGGAGATGGATTCCCAAGGTCGACTAGGGGTAGGCAACGGGGTATAGAGGTCGTGCTTCTTGATGGTCGGTTTGGCAATGGCACAGGCAATACATGATCTAATGTACTTCTCAACATCCTGTCGAAGATTCGGCCAATAGAAATAATTTTGCAGTACTGCCACTGTTTTCTCGACCCTGAAATGCCCAGCAGCCCGACTGTAGTGTGCTTCCCAAAACATCTTGGCACGCTCGCTTGAAGGAACACAAAGGTGACCCAGGTGGCATAATAGGGCATCCTGGAGGTGAAAATCTGGAACATGCCGACCCTCCAAGAGTGTCTGGTATGTGTGGCCGAATTCTGGGTCGCTTTTGTAGAGAAGTGGCCAATCAGAAGTCTCGTGCCCACAAGAGTTGAGCACGGTGGTTAACGCCATGATCGGTGGTCGACTGAGGCAATCTGCAACATTATTGGTGCTTCCCTTCTTATACTTGATATTCAAGTGGAACTGTTGCAGGTATGTAGACCACTTCTGATGGCGATCATTCTGCAATTTCCCTTGGGTCTGTATGAACTGCAGGGGTTGGTGGTCTGTGTGGATGACCGTTTCCTTCCCCAAAATGTAATGCTTCCATTGTCGGCAGGCCTGTACAATGGAATACATCTCTTTATCATAAGTCGGGTACTTCCAGACTGTGTCTGAAAGTGTTTCACTGTGATACGCCACTGAATGTCCATGTTGAGTAAGAACTGCCCCAATAGCATAGTCAGATGCATCTGTCTCGACCTCAAATGGTTGTTGTAAATCTGGTAACGCGAGCACTGGTGCCGTGCAGAGGCGATCCTTCAACTCCATGAATGCCTTCTGTTGAGATTCTGACCAAAATAATTTTGCTTTCGCCCCTCCCTTGGTGACTTGACTCAAGAGCCAAGTAATATGAGAAAACCCCAACACGAACCTGCGGTAGAAGTTGGTAAGACCTAGAAAGCTACGGAGCTCTATTAAAGTGGTTGGAGATGGCCAATCCCGAATGACTTGAATCTTGGCTGGATCGACATGCACCCCCTGTTCATCAATGATGTATCCCAGATACTGAACCTGGGTCATGCCAAAAGTGCATTTCTCCAAATTGGCACATAGCTTGTGTTGCCGCAGTGTTTGGAGAACCTGTCGGATGTGGTGGAGGTGCTCTTCCCAACTCTGGCTGAAGATCACAATGTCATCCAAGTATACTACTATAAAGGAGTTGGTGAATGGCCACAAGATGTCATCCATTAGCCTCATGAAGGTTGCAGGAGCATTTGTCAATCCGAAAGGCATAACCAACCATTCGAAAAGGCCCTCCTTGGATTTGAAGGCAGTCTTCCACACATCAGAGGGTTCGATTGGTACCTAGTGATATCCTGACTTCATATCGATCTTGCTGAAATATTTTGCCCCCTTTAGTTGGTCCAGGAGGTCATCAATCCGCGGGATCGGGTACCTATTACGGACAGTGATCTTATTCAGCACCCGATAGTCAATACAGAGTCTCCACGTCCCATCCTTCTTCTGTAACAACACTATCGGGCTTCCACAAGGCGATGAACTTGGACGGATGTGACCTTTCTGCAGGAGCTCCTGAATCTGCCTCTTGATTTCGTTGTTCTCTAGAATGGAGCGTCGATAAATTGGTCCATTGGGTAGCGGCGCACCTGGGGTCAGATCGATGGAGTGCTTGACCTGACAGTGCAGAGGTACTCCTGCAGGGGAGGTGAAGATGTCCTCGTACTCCTCCACAACCTTGTCCATCTGTAGTTGTCGTGCAGAGGGACCCTGTCTGGAGGCCGCGGCCACCGTCTTCTTCTTTCCTTGAGAGCGTATCATCAGGAAAACAAATTTCCTGGTTTTGGAAATGATCTTACTGCATTGTTTTGCAGTAATCAAAGAGATGGCGGTAGGTGGTGCTACCTCTGGTATCCTGTACAACTTATTTCCCAATGTAATAATAACAGCATGGGGCCTTGATTCATACATAGCATGTCGCTTCCACAAGTATGGCTGTCCTAATAATACATCACAAACTTTAAGGGGAGCAATGTCACACAATACTTCATCCGTGAAGGGCTTGATGTTGTATGGAAGGCGACACTGCCGGCTCACGCGAAGATCTCGTCCTTGGTGAAGCCACCCAATGGTGTATGGTTGTGGATGTGCTGTGGTCGGTAAGCCCAACCGCTTCACGACCTCTACCGAAATGAGGTTCTTTTGACTCCCGCTATCAACAATGAACTGTATCGGGGAGTGGAAGAGACGCTCCTCCTCCTCTGGATCTTCAGGTTCATTTTTCTGGATCTTGGCAGTAGCAACAGTGGCGTTGGGATCCGCATCAATGATCTGCTTCCCTTTGTCATTCCCCTTATCGGGTTCTGACTCAGAGTCAGAACATGCATATGATTCTAAAACCTTCAGCTCAGCCACCAATGACTGCTTGGCCCGACACTCACTTGTGTTGTGAGTGGAGCTCTTATGGAACTCACACCATTTTCCTGTGTCTTTTTTCGGCTTCGCGGTGTTGTTCTTTGCTTGTAGCTTTGGCGGGTTGTCTTGGGCTGTCCCGCCTTGGCTTTGTCCTTTATTCTGTGGTTTAGGGGCAACTTTACCCTACTTTGGATTTGAAGATCCAAAGTCTCGCTTCTTTTGTTTAAACTTCTGCTCGACCTTGACGGCATATCGGTATGCTGCGCCGAGCGAGGAGATGTTCAGGAATTGTATTTCTTCCTGGATGTACTTGTGCAGGTAGCCACAGTATTTGAGTATCAAATGTTGCTCTGAATCCTTGATACCCAACTTTGTGCGAAGGGTATGGAAAATATTGGTGAACTCCGGCACGTCTTGGTCCCTTCCCTGCCGCAGCGTGGTCCACTTTATGTATTCATCCTCTTAGCTTCCGACAGGGTAGTACTGCTCCTTGATGGCATCCCGGAATGAATTCCAGGTGGGTGCGGCTGAAAATAGTGAGCCAGTACTTTCATCCTTATGCTCGCAGTAGGTTTCCCACCAGTCCTTGACGTGGGGGGCTGCTTTGAGAAGAGCGAAAACAATCCTTTCCCAACTCGAAAATTCATGAACAGAAAAATGACCCTCTAGCAGTTTTAACCATTTATCTACGGCATCTGCGTCTATTTGACCCTCGAATATGGGGATTTCAAAACTAACTTGTACCTTAAAGGGCGTGGCATTTCCAGAGTAGCTACTGGAAGCCGACGCGTCACTTCTGGGTAGCCGTTGAAGGATCTGGGCAAAGTTGTCCGTCATCGCATTCCGTTGTCGCTCGAGGGCTTCTTCGAGCAAGATTTTGATGGGATCTCCTACCCCCTCGTCTTTCTTCTCATCCACCATGGGAGGCCGTCGGGATTTGCGAGGTTGGTCTTGCAAAGGTTCAACCAGTTCAAGCCCTAACTCCTTATATCCCGACCTTGTTGGGGACATGCAAAGAAAAACAGAGAAAAAGCAGACCGCTCTGATACCACTGATCCGGATTTAAACAAGAACACAAAAAATTACAGAGATAACCATATACACAAAGATGCATCGGAAATAATACTTCATTTCATTAATGGAAAATACTGAATAGGCTTACAACCAGAAATGGAAATAAACCAGCTAGGGCGATGGTAGCTTATCTCTGAGAAGAGATGTGGTGGCTACATGCCTCTGAATTGTGTTACAATGAGGCTCGAAGGCCTATTTATTGTTGAGAAAAAATGGAAAACCCTTAACATTCCAAAACATAACCCTAGAAGATGAAACGCCAAACTGTGGGCCCCATTTGGGTAAATTGGTACACCAACTTCCCGAGGTCGTAACTTTGGCATACGATCTCCTCGTACTCCTGCAGGGGAGGTGAAGATGTCCTCGTACTCCTCCACAACCTTGTCCATCTGTAGTTGTCGTGCAGAGGGACCCTGTCTGGAGGCCGCGACCACCGTCTTCTTCTTTCCTTGAGAGCGTATCATCAGGAAAACAAATTTCCTGGTTTTGGAAATGATCTTACTGCATTGTTTTGCAGTAATCAAAGAGATGGCGGTAGGTGGTGCTACCTCTGGTATCCTGTACAACTTATTTCCCAATGTAATAATAACAGCATGGGGCCTTGATTCATACATAGCATGTTGCTTCCACAAGTATGGTTGTCCTAATAATACATCACAAACTTCAAGGGGAGCAATGTCACACAATACTTCATCCGTGAAGGGCTTGATGTTGTATGGAAGGCGACACTGCTGGCTCACGCGAAAATCTCGTCCTTGGTGAAGCCACCCAATGGTGTATGGTTGTGGATGTGCTGTGGTCGGTAAGCCCAACCGCTTCATGACCTCTACCGAAATGAGGTTCTTTTGACTCCCGCTATCAACAACGAACTGTATCGGGGAGCCCTTTACCCACATCTGGGAGTGGAAGAGACGCTCCTCCTCCTCTGGATCTTCGGGTTCATTTTTCTGGATCTTGGCGGTAGCAACAGTGGCGTTGGGATCCGCATCAATGATCTGCTTCCCTTTGTCATTCCCCTTATCGGGTTCTGACTCAGAGTCGGAACATGCATCTGATTCTGAAACCTTCAGCTCAGCCACCAATGACTGCTTGGCCCGACACTCACTTGTGTTGTGAGTGGAGCTATTATGGAACTCACACCATTTTCCTGTGTCTTTTTTCAGCTTCGCGGCGTTGTTCTTTGCTTGTAGCTTTGGTGGGTTGTCTTGGGCTGTCCCGCCTTGGCTTTGTCCTTTATTCTGTGGTTTAGGGGCAACTTTCCCCTACTTTGGATTTGAAGATCCAAAGTCTCGCTTCTTTTGTTTAAACTTCTGCTCGACCTTGACAGCATATCGGTATGCTGTGCCGAGCGAGGAGATGTTCAGGAATTGTATTTCTTCCTGGATGTACTTGTGCAGGTAGCCACAGTATTTGAGTATCAAATGTTACTCTGAATCCTTGATACCCAACTTTGTGCGAAGGGTATGGAAAAGATTGGTGAACTCCGGCACGTCTTGGTCCCTTCCCTGCCGCAGCGTGGTCCACTTTATGTATTCATCCTCATAGCTTCTGACAGGGTAGTACTGCTCCTTGATGGCATCCCGGAATGAATTCCAGGTGGGTGCGGCTGAAAATAGTGAGCCAGTACTTTCATCCTTATGCTCGCAGTAGGTTTCCCACCAATCCTTGACGTGGGGGGCTGCTTTGAGAAGAGCGAAAACAATCCTTTCCCAACTCGAAAATTCATGAACAAAAAAATGACCCTCTAGCAGATTTAACCATTTATCTACGGCATCTGCGTCTATCTGACCCTCGAATATGGGGATTTCAAAACTAACTTGTACCTTAAAGGGCGTGGCATTTCCAGAGTAGCTACTAGAAGCCGATGCGTCACTTCTGGGTAGCCGCTGAAGGATCTGGGCAAAGTTGTCCGTCATCGCATTCCGTTGTCGCTCGAGGGCTTCTTCGAGCAAGATTTTGATGGTATCTCCTACCCCCTCGTCTTTCTTCTCATCCACCATGGGAGGCCGTCGGGATTTGCGAGGTTGGTCTTGCAAAGGTTCAACCAGTTCAAGCCCTAACTCCTTATATCCCGACCTTGTTGGGGACATGCAAAGAAAAACAAAGAAAAAGCAGACCGCTCTGATACCACTGATCCGGATTTAAACAAGAACACAACAAATTACAGAGATAACCATATACACAAAGATGCATCAGAAATAATACTTCATTTCATTAATGGAAAATACTGAATATGCTTACAACCAGAAATGGAAATAAACCAGCTAGGGCGATGGTAGCTTATCTTTGAGAAGAGATGTGGTGGCTACATGCCTCTGAATTGTGTTACAATGAGGCTCGAAGGCCTATTTATTGTTGAGAAAAAATGGAAAACCCTTAACATTCCAAAACATAACCTTAGAAGATGAAACGCCAAACTGTGGGCCCCATTTGGGTAAATTGGTACACCAACTTCCCGAGGTCATAACTTTGGCATACGATCTCTGTTTGACGCGTACAATAGCTGGTTAGAAAGATCTATCCGAGCACTGCCACTTTGGGAGGAAACATCAGGCCATGGACCCATGTTGCCCCAGATTTCCCAAAAAATGTCGTTTAGGGCCTCAAAACGGCTCTGGAAGTTCAGGACCCGAAAAACTGCTAAAAATAGTAAGTTGTGCTACAATTAAGGAAACTGAAAATGCTGAGAGAAATAATGTTGTGTTAGGATATTCCGACACATAGGATATAGTTAAGTTCAACTTGGTCTAGTATAGAGTTAGGTTAGAGTTAGGTAAAGTGTGTTTCTTTACCGTTGTACATTTTGTAACTTACAATCCGACGGTCACGATATGTAGTGATCCGACGGTTCACTCTCACCTCGGTATTACCGACACTTGATCCGTGGCTTGACACCCGATTGGTCCATGAGTTCTATTTAAAGCGCATGGAGGGTCATTGTTCGGGTAATCTGTGCATGAGAGAAGCTTATGTAAATTTTCATTCTTTGATTAATAAATTGCCTGTAGTACCCACGTTGGGACAGGCCGTGGACTGTTTCCCTCCTTGCACTCTGAGGGTTTTAACCACGTCAAAAATACTGGTGTATTGATTTGAGATCTGGTTGTGAGCGGTGTCCTTTTGGTATTCTTTCTGTGGAACTTACCCTGTAAATTCCTACATGGTATCAGAGCTATTTGAGGGCCGCGTCCGTTGGTGATCCAAATCTGAAGCCGGTAGAACTGCATGCGGCTGTCGTTTCCTAGATCTGCTGTTTCTGACTGCTTTCAGGCCGAGAGGACTGCTCTGTTGCGTTCGGAGCATCTGTTCCAGTGAGGAACCCCTTTCGTTTCATGCGAAAAGGTTTCCGGTAGCCCTAGCTGCGTCATTTTTCAGATCGGGAGGTATACAGTGTTTTTTTTGCAGTTTACTGTTATTTTCTCTCTGCTTATTTCGGTCTCAGTTTATTTAGCCTTTTTTTTAACCGGATCTATACCTTTCATTTCTGCGTATGCTCTTTGCCCTGCGACTCTGTGCGATCTGGGCAAATCAGAAACAGAAAGGAAGGATTTTTCTCATGCGTATGCTCTTTTCCCTGCACCTTAGTGTGATCTCGGAAAATCAGAAACATTGAGAAAAATATTTAGTTTTTCGGCTAAAGCTAACTTTGAGATTTTTTTTAAAAATTTCTAGTTTTTTGGCTAAAGCTAACTTCGAGCCGCAAGGTTCGTTTTTCTTTGCATATTCGTGTTGGGTTTTGTGTTTTGTGTTTTGTAGGGAAAAAGAGCTTTCTCAAGGCAAGCACACAAACCGAGGCCCCCCCCCCCCCCCCTCTCTCTCTCTCTCTCTCTCTCTCTCTCTCTCAAATTTTTTTTATAGATCAATTGGTTCAAAGCTATTTTAAGAGAGTAGAGGTCTTGGATTCAAGTCTCCATTTTGTGGGGGCGGATTTTTTTCATTCCCGCACATTCGCGCACTTTGCCGGCTACTTCAACAATTATTTTTCAAAAAGCCATAACTTCTTCATCCGGAAGCCTTTTTCAGAGACGTTTTTTTTAAAACCGCCTATTTTTTCGAGATCTATCCATTGGAACACCTACTTTCAGCATCTTCAGCTTCAGTTTTTTTAAAAATGGAAAGCCCATGCCAAGTCATTCTTGACAGCACTAACTACTTCCAATGGGTAGCCTACATCGAAGATTTACTTAGAAGTAAAGGTCTCTTCAGAATAGCCACAGACCAAGAGAAGAAACCAAAGATGAAGACAAGGCGGCAAAATGGGAAAATAGACAAGATCAAGCACGTGCTTTGATAGGGATGTCTATTTCTCCTGATCTTAGATTCCACATTGCGGAACTTGAGACTCCTCATGAAGCATTAGAAAAACTTGCTAAAGTTTTTGGGATTAAAAATGAAATTAGAGCCCATCGACTTGAAAATGAGCTGCTTACTTTGGATCCTAATAATTTTTCTTGCATTGAAGATTTCTTGTCCAAATTCAAGAACCTTAGATATCTTCTGGAAGGTGTTAAAGTTAAGAAAGATGATGGTAACCTTATTTATTCCATCCTTACTAAGTTGGGACCAGCCTACTCTGTATTTGTTTCCACTTTCCATTCTACAAGAGAAGCTTTCATTTGTCAAGGAAAAGACTGTAAGCCAGCCCCTTCTCCCTTTCACTCTGGAGTCAAACTTTCCGTCTCTTGTACCTCTCCTGAAGTTGATGCTACCTTATACCGTCAACTTGTCGGAAAACTCCTGTATTTAACCCATACTCGTCCTGATCTTTCCTTTGTTGTTGGCCTTGTTGCGCGTTTTATGCAAAACCTCCGTGAAAGTCATTGGAAAGCAGCTAAAAGAATACTTCGTTATGTTCGAGGTACAGTACAGTTTGGGATTCATTACAGTGCCAAAGCAACTCCTCTGTTAGTTGGTTTCACTGATTCTGATTGGGCTGGTGACCCTGATGATCGGAAGTCTACTGTCGGTTATGTCTTCACTCTTGGTTCAGGACCTATTACATGGGCTTGTAAGAAACAGGCTGCCATTTCTCTTTCGTCAGCAGAAGCAGAGTATCGTGGTGTTGTGGAAGCTAGTAAGGAAGCCTTGTGGCTTCGTCAGATCCTATCAGAGTTTGGCTTTGAGCAGCAGCATTCAACCACACTTTGGTGTGATAATCAAAGTGCCATTCAGCTATGCAAGGATCCAGTCCAGCATCAGCGCAGCAAACACATTGAACTACACATGCACTTCATCAGAAAGCTCATTCATGACCATGTTCTTGAAGTGCAATATTGTCCAACAGATGATCAGGTTGCAGACATCTTCACAAAGGCTCTCACAGAGGCGAAGTTCACTAAACTTCGATATATGCTTGGAGTTCAGGAAGTTGTCACTAAGGGGGGATAGGCTCTAGTGCCTCCTTCCTTCTCCTATTGTGTCATATTTGTAAATCCTTCAATCCTATCCCAAGTTGTTCTTAAGGGGGGATGTTAGGATATTCCGACACATAGGATATAGTTAAGTTCAACTTGGTCTAGTATAGAGTTAGGTTAGAGTTAGGTAAAGTGTGTTTCTTTACCGTTGTACATTTTGTAACTTACAATCCGACGGTCACGATATGTAGTGATCTGACGGTTCACTCTCACCTCGGTATTACCGACACTTGATCCGTGGCTTGACACCCGATTGGTCCATGAGTTCTATTTAAAGCGCATGGAGGGTCATTGTTCGGGTAATCTGTGCATGAGAGAAGCTTATGTAAATTTTCATTCTTTGATTAATAAATTGCCTGTAGTACCCACGTTGGGACAGGCCGTGGACTGTTTCCCTCCTTGCACTCTGAGGGTTTTAACCACGTCAAAAATACTGGTGTATTGATTTGAGATCTGGTTGTGAGCGGTGTCCTTTTGGTATTCTTTCTGTGGAACTTACCTGTAAATTCCTACATGTTGGGGGTCCAGGTGGCCACCAATATCCACCTAGATCACTGGCACTGGATGTCGTTTGAGGATATAACCATATAGAAATTTGATAATCTTGTCTCTTGAAGAAGTATGGTCTCCAATAGTTTGTTGTTTGATTGTCCATTCCTTTTGTCTTCTGTACTTTTTTGGTAGTGTTTTTTTGCAGGTATTCATTTGATGTTGAAGTGTTTCTTAGGTTTTTTTCTCAGATTGACGTGAACTATCATTGTCTCCTATAACAAATTTTACAAAAGTGATTGTCATTTTATCCTCTGCCTTGGATTCACTGGGTTCTCCTTCATAGCTTAACCCAGCCTTTATGAGTGGAAACCTATGAGCATTTAATATCACATCCAGTTGTTCATAACATTTTATTTTTTGAATATTCGTGTTTAATTCGGTTTGTGCCTTCTCTAATCTCATCTTCAGACTTACCACCTCTTCTTCCAATATTTCACACTCCTGTATTTTCTCTTTTATTTGTTGCATCAAATGTCTTCTACCTTATTTTCTTTTTCAAGTTCAGCTTTCAACTTGATAATATCTTATGAATTTTATTCTTCTTTTACATATTTCAATAGGATCTCTTTTTGCTTTCTATTATTTAGTTTAAGCCTTTCTATTTCATATAGGGCATTGATCAATTCCCCTTCAAGGTCTACCTCACCTTCCTATTCTTCTTCATATTCCTGGCAATCATTTTCAATTTCTTCCAAGGCCATTAAGATGAATCAACTAGTTCCATATTCACTAGATGATTCATTGGAACTTTCAGATACATTGCTATCTTCTTGAACATAATTTTTTTTTCTTTTAAGTTTTCTCTCTTTCTGCATTTTATTAGACTTTTTCTTCTCTTTCCCTTTAGGGTGATTTTATTCTTTCTTATATGGAAATTTTGAGGAATAATGCTCCACTCTTCCATAATTATAACACTTAAATGGAGATTTTCCTTTGTACTTACTTGTGCCTTTTTTCAACCTTCTCACAAATTTTGTTTCTTCTTCATCAAAACCTGAGCATGGACATTCCTTCTCTTCGATGGACTTGTATGCCTTGAGCACTGCCTCTCTAGTGAGTGCCTTCCCTTTTAGAATTCTCATCTCATATGTTTTCAAAGAGCCAATTAGTTGATCCTTGTTCGAAGTCTCAAAGCTTGATGTCTCTTATGTAGCCGAAACCTTAGGATTGAATATAGAAGGTAACGACGTCAATATTTTCTGAACTATTACACTTTATTTGATTGTTTCTCCTAGACCCACCATGATATTTATGACTTCATCAACTCTTACAAATAATTTAGCTATATCTTCATCTCGATTCATTCTTAAGCTCTCAAACTGCATTCTATATACTTGTATTTTGGCCATATTTACCTTTTTATCTCCTTCATGAATATTTTCTAATTTACTCGAGATATATTTGGCTATCTCACAATGCATTACTTTAATAAATTCAGACCCAGATATAGCACTAAGAAGTTCATTCATAGCTTTTGCTTTAGCTATAAAATTCAGTTTGGCATCTTTGTCACTAGTTGTTTCCTTTGGTTCTTCATATCCTACCATCAAAACAACCTATACTTCTACTCCTATAGACACTAAATATGTCTTCATCCTCACTTTCTAGAAGACATAGCTTGTACTAGTAAATAGAGGAACTTTATTTGTTGAGCATCCTTCTTGATTGGAAATTTTGCTGACTTAGAGTCTCCTTCTAGTTGTTAGACTGCTACTGAAGGAACATAGCTCTGATACCAATTGATAATTATGATTGGAAATTAGTTGGGGGGGTGGGGGGGGGGGGGGGGGTGGCTGAATCAATAATTTAAAATCTTAATTTTTCTCAACTTAAATTTCTTCTTATGTAGGTAATGGTTTATGTATGTTCTCTATTATTGTTTCGTTCCTTTTACAAGTGTGAGAGAGAGAAATTTCTAGATATATTTATCAAAAATTCAAGAACATTCACACAACATTCAAGAACCAACAGATGAGGACACAAGGTATTAGTGGAAACCTCGAAGGGAGAAAACCATGAATTTTAGGCTATAAGTGATGTGAAAGAAAACTACTACTCCTTATTACATTAGATTTTTGTAGTCTCCCACCTACAAGAGGCTCCTACCTCAAAGGAAGCTTCTCTCACAAATTTTCTGTAGACTAGAACCCACAAGAGGCTCCTACCTCAATAGGATACAACCTGTTCTTTATCATGATGTAACATAGAAAGGGACAAAAATATCTCAATCACAACGTCAAGTCGCAAATGTTTGTTACCTTATATACAATTTTGTTGTCAAGTCTACTGTTGCACTGCTTCTTATTTTCAAGTTTGTACTTCTTCAACTGATGCTCATCAACCTTCTTACGTAGACTCTTTCACTTCAAAAAGTTATGTTTCCATACCACACTGTATATTTTATAACCAATCCATATTGGTTGTTTATATTCTTTGCAGGAATATGAAATGAAGCATTGCCTCTTAGACTTCCAAAAATTGCTCACAAACTTCTCTCTTCATTTTCAGTTTCCAAAATAATTTGTAATATAAAATAGAGCTGAAATAAAACAACTCAATCAATAATTATTACAAGAGACAAATTATATTTGTATTATCTACATTTTCTGTTAAATGAAACTAATATATTTCATCTTTTGTCTCAATATTTTATGTCTGATTTTAACAATGTTCAACCTTCACATTTAATATCATAGCCTTTGCACTTCACATCACTTTCAACCTTTGCAATTACATTAACAACATTCATCGATATTAATCAATAAACTCCTTTTCTATTTTTCTCCTTTGATCCTTGCTCTGCTGCTTATATTGTTTCTTGTCTTGCTGCTCCAATATGCTCCCTCATACCTTGCTCTTGCTCCCGCATACCTTTATTTTGCTGGTATTTTTCCATCAATGACAATAATGCTATCAAAGGGACCAAGGAATAAGATTTACCTATCAAATATTGAAAGTTAAAATCTTCACAAGATGGGACATTACAAGAGTCAATGTCCTAGAAATCTAAGAAATAAGAAAACAGAAAGGGAACATGCAATTATTTCTTAAGAAGCTCCACCTAAGAAGAACAAGACTGAAGAATATGAAGTCAAAGACTTATTTTTTTATGTCTCTTAAGGATACTATCCCTTGCATATACTTATACTTTAGGTTTTGCAATGTTTTCTTTTGTGTTTTCATTTCTAGGGTTTATAGCTCTAGTATGGCTTGTTAGAAATTTTTGAGTTGTTTTTTATAAGTTTAGGTATCCCTCATAAATGAATGGATTAAGAGGGAGCCTTCACCATTTTACCATTATATAATTATATTGTTATTTTTTTCCTCTTTCATGTTTGATTTCCTTCACACATCGAGATTTATTTGTATTACATACTCTTAATCCTTCCTTTCAATTGTCATTGGTAGGAAAGCTTGCACAATACACAAAGGTTATGGAGGAAACTTCAAGGAAAAGACTAGTGTCATGAAAGTAAGCTTGTTACTAAAGAAAATCTACAAGGTTTGTTAAAGAAAAACTCAAGGAAAGATTAATTTGACTTTTTGCAGAAGAAGGTATGAATATTCTTCATTTGAAACTTTCTTTATATTACTAACTCTCTCATGTCTAGGGTTTTGAATCATAAGTATTTCTGTTAGGGTGATTAATCACTAGATTGAATCTACCCTTATTATTTTATCTCTTGTCATTTTGTTTTAATAAAAACTTAACCTTATGGTTAACTAGAAAACCCTAGTCTTTCCATGCTTTGGGTATGCTAATGATGAAACCCTAATATTCTTAGGTTTTATTGATAAAGTTTATATCTCTTGTAGAAATCCTACTCTCTTAATATTTAGGGTTTTATTAATGTTATGGTAAAACCCTATCCTTTTGGTTTGTTGTTGATGTCTTAAAAACCCTAGTTTTCTTAGGGTTTGGTAAATTGGGGTTTGTGACACAACCCTTGTAATAGTCAATATAAAACCCTAGAAATGGATCTTTGGGTGTATGCACTTCTGTATAATTGAAAACATAGTTTGGTAAAAAATTGTTTTATACCTGCATTTGGAGTTTGATGTTTGTATCTAGGGTTTACAATAAAACCCTAGTACAATATTGATATAAGTTTCTAGGAAGTAATAATGGAATACTGGAGATGAAATGTTGGTATGCTAACTTGATTGTTGATATTCATGATTTAATATTTGAAATCTAGGGTTTATAACAAAACCATAGTAGAGATTAATATTCTAGCACATGATATTCAAACATTAGAAGTATAATGTTTTCGATTATTGATATGATTTGGTGTTCATGATGAAATCTATGGTTTTTGACTAAACCCTAGTAATTTTTGTTGCAAGAAGTCTAATGGATGAGACTCTTGATTGATTATAAAACGTAACTAGGTTTAGCTCTTGAATGTAAAAAATATGATTTATTATTCTCCTATTATAATGACATGATAACTCTATATTGATAAATTTGACTTCATGCTCTTGTACACACACACACACATCACTCTCTCTCTCTCTCTCTCTCTCTCTCTCTCTCTCTCTATATATATATATATATATATATATATAGATATATATATATGTATGTATATAGTCTTCAAGATGATGGAAATGCTTACCACATATTTGATGATAATTTGATGATGATGTTGACCATGATGGAAATAAGGAGTTGTGAGAACCTTAATGACATTAAAGTTCATTAGATTGTCATGTTGCCATGTGAAGGAATGATGAAGTTCTTGAAGGTATGAATTCTTCGAAGAATTGTTGATGCAAAAAGGAAGAACTTTTGTGACTGGAAGAATAAGATAATTGATGAACTTGTCCCCTAATTACCTGGATAAAGGAAAGTGTATATCTCCCTAGTTGAGATGGATATTGAAGGGAAGTGAATGAATTGATGAAAAGGTCATGAGGATGTTTGAAATTGGAGAATAGTTGAAGCAATACTAATCGTTATTCATGATTGAACAAAACTTGGATGTTTTTGGAAGAAGTGTTGAGGTTGAGTTTGGTACTTCTAGAAAAGTTGAAAAAGTAAACATTTAAACTAAATGTGTTTGATATGATGATGATCTAAGTAGAATCAGAGTGATTAAGGACCCCGAACATTTGTGCTAAATTTTTATCGTGAAATTTTATTGCTAATTGGGGTTGTGTTTATGCATATCTTTCCATAAGAAGATTAAATGTTTGAAGTGTGCTGGGATTGGTGGATATATTTGGTTTAATTGATAAGGAGAGATGGAGCATATTGGGGTGACAAGATTCTTGGGAGGACATCTTGCCAGCCTATGATGATGTCTAGATCCCAATGTAGGGGGTGTGGCATTGGTCTTGGAGCTATAACCTTGGATACACACCTAAATCCTTGGGTTGGTGTCAGAGCTAAAGCATAATGGTACCTAGAGAGGTGTTGTAGCAGCTACAACCACCCTCCAAAATTTTTCCTTCACTTCATTTTGGAGCCTCCCTCCTCGAATTCATCATAACTATCCTGCACTGATCAAGTACTTGTGCTTATTTGAGTTCATCTGTCGTTTCAGAACTTGTGTTCAACTCACTTGTCCCATCAGTCAATCACAAGCACACCCAACACTTAGTTCAAATCTAGTCAACTGGTTGTAGGGAAAAATTGCACAAACCTAGAGAGAGGCTTGTCTTCCCCTCTAGAAATGCATAGAGCAGCCCAACAACTGCCCTACACTAAAAAATTGTGCAGAGCAAGCCAACTAGCCTTGCTCTAGAAATTGCGCAGAGAAATCCAACAGGAACTGCTCTCCGGAAATGTGCAGTTTCAACCAGTTGCATTAGCATCTAGAATTGTGCAGAAACTAGCCCAGCTACACTGCTCTCCAGAAATGTGTAGAGAAACATAGGCCAGATGCATTGTTCTCTGGAATTGCATAGAACTAGCCAGCTGCACTCATCTCCGTAAATGTGCAGAGCATCCCAGCATCACTACTCTGCAAAATTGTGCAGAGTTGGCCAGCCAACTAAGCCCTCCCAGTCCATAAATAGTGTAGAATCTTTCCCTCAGTGATTGTCCATTGTATGTGCTAGCAAGTTGTCTAGTTCCCTCTAGAATTGCACAATCCATCCTTGCATGTTAGGAAGATTTTCCCAAAAAATAAAAAAACAAAAAAAGAAAAAAACCATCCTTACATTTTAGGGATATATTTTTGGCAACAAGAGCTACATGCAAAACCATTTTTAGAAACTTCCTGCCAGGTGTCGCTTTTCCCTAGATTTGAGGCATGCGCGTCATAAACCCTAATTTCGCCAAATATATTCAAACAATGCCTCAGAGCTCATTATTCACATTCGATCTTGGAGCTATAGCATTCCCAAGGCATCTAGGAACCTTCCATCTAATTGATGCAACTTTTTTGGGTAAGTTTTGTTTTACATGCCTTTTGCTGCTTTTTCTGTCATTTTTAGTTTTCTTCTCGTATGAGTGTTGTTTCCTTGGTTTTATTGAACTACCACTGGAATTTCAATGTATTTTACCTTGTAGAAGTGATGATACAAGTTTTCCATTACCTTTCCTTAGTGTCACACGCATAACACTATTTCTGCTCTCATAGTCGTCGTTTCAGCGACTCGCTTCATGAGCTTCTTGATTTTGTTGTTTGACTAATTTTTGTGCTTTCTTGGATCACATGGATGTTTATTTCACTTATATATGCCCCAAATGTTCACACACATTCACTCCTTCATGTTTTCGGGTTGCCATTGGGTAGATTCAGGCCATCTCACTCTGATCTTGTGTCTCATAGCAAGTTCTGTGCATTCCTAGCAGTCAAGGCTCTGCCTTGCCTCCAGGATTTTCATAGAGGCTACCCACACTATCCCTAGGTTGTGCTTGGGAGGAAGTTCGCAGTCCTTCCCACTAGAACTGTACAATGCATAGTTCTAGCCATCAACCCGACCTGACTATTCTTCACATTGCACAGTTTCAGTCAGCAGCTGGTCTCGCTAGACTGCGCATTACGCAGATCCATCTGGTAGTCAACCTTACTGGAAGCTGGAACTAAGCAATGCACAGTTCCAGCTAGTAGTCTCCCAACTTTCCAAATCCAATGCTGCACAATCTTGCCCAATAGTCACCAATTTGTTGCCTGAATGTATATCGAAGTTGTTTGATGTTTTTTGTTGACATTGTCTTGCCAAGACTGTTTTCTCTGTCTCCAGGTACCACAGGTTTTTTGACCAAATTCTTAGTAGTACATGTATCATGGCCTCCAAGAGAGTTGGATCAAAAGACACAGTTGAAAGAAATAATGGGGACGTGGTTGAACATGGGTCAATGATTTTTCCCATGTACACAGACACACACTTGTTCATCAAGAAGGACATCAAGAAACATGACAAGACATCAACACCATCTTCTCAGACAACTTTGAGGAGAATCTGGAGGATAGACAGGTTTATATGAACATCTATAAGTTAGGACTATACAAGGTTTCATGCAGGTTTCCCATGTTCCCTTGCATAGATGTGATCCACTGCATTGTCTCACACACTGATCCTGAGACAATGATACTGAGAAGTGCCAGTGAAAAAAGGCTTGATTCCTTTAGGATGGAGTATTATCAAGAGATATATCATTTATCATTCCTAGTGAGTAGAATGGATGCACTGTTTTACACTCCCAACAATAGCATGAACATAAGAGATACCTTGAAGCATTGGGAAAAGGAGCCAACAAATTTCAGGACGACACCCAACCAGATATACAGGACGAAGACACTAAGGAAGGCATATTATTTCTTTGCCATCTTCATGTGCCGCTTGTATGTAAAAGGGAGTACTGAAACCTTCACGTAGAGTTGGGTTTCTATGTTTGATCACCTAGCAAGTTAAGGAAAATCATTCAATTGGTCCGACATGTTAGTTCTCCAGCTGAAAGTGCATCTATCCAATGCTTGGAGTCTTCCCAAGGATCAACAAGCACTGTTCTTCATGTTTTCATACTTGATGAAATTTGTTCTCGTCAATAGTTTCTTGGCATGGGTTGGGAATGGACACCTTCAAAGAGTGATGTGAACGTATATTGCAAATTTCTCTCAGATTTTAGCTACCAAGGAGTGATGGATAGAATATGTGAACATTTAATCACCACTTTGTACATGATGGTCTTTAAAAAATATCTGCCCTACATGTCCCAACAAGCGATGGAGGCACTACTAAACATTACAGATTACTACGCCTCACCCGAGGGAACCTTCATCAAGATGTACATCACGGAGAAAGCTCTGCATGTGTTTCTGAGGCTTTCCACAGAAAATTTGGTCATGAAGGAGGTTGGATACCACATCTCGATAGGGTTATGAGTTGGATTGCACAGGAAGAAGAAGGAACCATGGCCCATGCTTCCTGTGAAAATTGGGTTATACGTGATCAGGAGTTTGAAAGAAGCAGATGTCGAGGTGGAAGACTTCAAAAAATTTAAGTTCGACACTAGGAGTTTCAACTTGTACATCCCACATGTTTTATGTAGGGACCACTGCGTGGGAGTGTACTATCCTTGGATCCATTGGGCATGTCATTGGCTAGAGGAATATCCATGGAGATATAGTTACAACTCCTCTAGGCTCAATGAACCAGTCAATATTGCAATGGAGTGGCTAGCAACACTCAAGGAAGTAACACCATAGGGAGCAACAACAACAACAACAACAACAAGAACAAAATATGCAAGAAAAAGGCAAGAAGAAGATTTTCGAAAGCACAGAGATGGAGAAAATATACAATTTTAAGGAAGACCCACTTGTGGAAAAGGTAGCTTTGGAGATAGATGTGAAGAGGAAACAACGCGACAGGAGGATATCGCAAAGAAAGAGAGAGAAGAAAAGGCTGGAAGATACAGAGAGGATGTTGCAGGAAGTCTAATAGACGCTCAAGGAAGAACAAGAGTTGTGCAAAAGAGAGAAGGAAGTGCAACATGAGCATGAACATGAACATGAACATGAAAAGGAATAGGAGGAAGTGCAAGGTGCACATACATCACAAACTGCACCAATAAAGGCTGAAGACTCTGAACCAACAGCAACTGAGGAACATGGCGAGTAGCTGCAAGAATAGGAACTCACTTTGTAGGATGAAAAAATAGTAGAACAAATGGAGATGGAGATGGAGCATCTGAAACAAGATCAGGATACTAACCTCATGCAAAAATCAACCGAGGTCACTCCATAGGCTTCACTAGCTCCAGTAGGATAGCAGGTCCTGAGTGAACAAGGGGATACCATTCTCCTTGGGGACCATCCAGGAACAAAGGTGTATAGCATAACTTTTGATGAGTCACATCATAGAGTTGTACAAGCACGTAGAGCATGCTCTAGGAGTTTGGATGTCGTGGTGAGGAAGTATGGCACCCCATCAATTGGTACACTCATTGAGGCCATAGAGAAGAACCAATTCAGACTGGAGCTCGATGCGTACTTTGATCAGTTGATGCTCACGGCCACCAGCGTAGATTTACAAGTCATCACAGATAACCTGTGAATGTACATCATTGGTCTGACCATGCTTATGACTAAGCTACGCATGTTATAGGATGAGTTGGACCGAGGTTCAAAATTGGTATACCCATAAGAAATGGAGGCAGGAGTTAGTTTCCAAAAGGACATCATCAAAGAGTACGCAGACACCATTGCACATTATCCAGCATGGCATCAGTTCATCACCGAGGATCATAGAGATAAGGTTGATGACCTGGTCTTTCCACAGTCGTTCGAGTCTTAGTGTTGTCTTGTTTGGCTTAGTCAAGCCAATTTTGTCCCACTTCGGTATATGTAGAAAATGTATCATTTTTGTGAACATGATGTAAAGTGAAATTCCAAGTGTCATTAGTGGAATACAAATAATCATATTTAATGTAAAGAGTGACGAGGTTAGTCTAAGAGTCACAAAGGGGAATGTCAAGGGTCACCCCACCCATTGTTATAAATAGAACCTCATAACTCATAGAAAGGGCTTTTGTGAGCCAAGAGTTTTCTAGGCATTACTTAGAAAGGGATTGGAGAGTATTGTGATGATCCTTGGCTTCTCCACAGTGCAGAGTGAGTACATCTGTTTAGAGGAGGAGGCAGTGTTGACTCTAACATTCCCCTATTGGGGCTACAGGCTGTCATGGTTATATGTATGGATGGACCTTTCACTTTATATAATATAACAAAGCCAACACATTTCATGCATGTGTTGTTATTGCAGTTTGACTACTCTGGTTACTTTATCAATGTATGTAGTTTTAGTTATGCATTGATGTATGTATTATTTCGTATGTGGTTGTATGAATATTATTAAAGTGTGCTGCTGGTTTAACTAATCACTTTGGATTCTCAACTATTCTTCTTTCCATCTTGTGATGCCATTAAACTCGTGTGTTCCTTTTAGGATGCATACTATTATAGGCTTCTAAGGGATACACTTATTTTCCCCTTTCATGTGTTAGAACCTCCCCATGCATCTCTCTTGACTTGCTGAAAGGTCACACACTTGCTTCCAAAAAGGATATCTTTCTTGGCTCTGTGCACTATCATATTCAAGGCATATCTTTACTACCCACTACTGAGACTCCTACTCCAAACGGTCTGAGGTTTAGTTGGGAATTCTTACCGAGGAGATCCCCTGACATATTGGCAGGTCCAACACCATCAACATTTATGGTGCTAGAAGGAGGACGAGATGACAAGTTGAGTCCTTGAAATGTATTTTGAATATTCACACGTCTATCATGTCTTATGTTACTCTTCATCCTTGGAGATGTTTGTCTTATGGAGATGACTTTGAAATCCTCGAGGAGTTCCAGAATCTATTGTCACAGAACACATATGAAGGTGAAGGTGGAACAACTTGCGAGAGGAATAGTTTTTCCTTTTCCAATATATGTGAAAACATTGAATCCTATGAGGATTATGTGATCTACACGTTGTTCGCATTCACACTTTGTGGGCACCCATTGCAATGGCTTGTCACACCGCCCAAAAAATTTATTCACTTATTTGGTCACTTTGTTTTAGAGTTACGTTATACGTTCCATAACTTTGACCATCAAGCACTTAATAAAAAAATTCTTGAATTACAAAAAGCCCCTGATGAATCCATGGTGCAATTCTGGTATCACTTTCGTAAGCTCGCATTTCAATTCCCAAAGGATGAAATTGATTGGAAATTTCTAAATGAAATATTTCAGTATCTTCTTCACATATCTAAGAATCTACATATGTTAGAATCATTCAAGCTGACCCCAACATACCTCGATGTTAGAGATTCTAAATCCAAGATGGATACAGTTGCTGTCACAAGTGATTATCCATCCTCATCTCATCAAGCAACTCTAGCCCCGTAGTGTGAGGCAGGAGAAGGTGTGCTTCTATTTGTTGAACTGTCACATCCTCCCACCCCACATGATCTTGATCTCTACGTAGATTTGGCTAGAAATACTATTGGTTGTCACATTGAATTATTTCCTCAACTTCCATCCCTGCATTATATTGATCCTTCAGATTGTATTGGGTTGTGTTCTCATGTTTTGGACTCCACACTTATTGTTCATGAGGATCACGTTTTCAACGTAGTTGGTGTTGAGCAACCAACCTACACTGTCATTTATGATGAGTATGTGTGGGAATATGAAGAAGAACTCACAGTGAAGGATGACCTCCTTCTATCCACACCTCATCCACTTTTCCCTGACATCTTTGGTATTTCTTGCATTGTTGATTTTCCGTGTGAGAATGCATTCTAGGATGCATATACTTCTGATCATTCATAGAATATACCGAATGTCAGTTTGTCCTTCCATAGAAGAGAGGACACATCTGTGTTTGCAAATCCACTTAATATTTCATATGTCATTTTGGAAAATGCAGATGGTGAACATTCTTGTTTCTCATCAGCCCCTCTGTATGATTCATAAGACCATGAGAATGCTGACAAACATATTGAATTTTCTGATTATGGTTTTCATGATCTATTTTCTCCATCATTCGATCACGATGATGACCCATTCAATGTTGATCTCTCTAAGACACTCGTCTTCGATGCTCTACCTATTGATGAAGGGGAAACACCTCAAGCTGTCGAGGAACTTCAACCCGAGCTGATGGTTATGTTAGGTCCTCACTGTTTTGAGGTTAATTCCACTCTAAATTGGAAATCTATTGAAACTCCCAAGGCTCCTCATCATTATCCTCTTTCCATTGAAGATCAATATAGTTTACATCACTCTCCTCTTTAGATTTACATCTTTGCACTCTGCCACCAAAAAATGCGAAGACTTTACACAAAACTTGGGCTTTTAACCCCAAAATTGACCCGAGGGGAGTTGTTCCCAATAGGTCCCCAACACAAATCTAGTGACTCACCCTCGAGTCACTCTATTAGTGCGGAGATCTTGTTGCAAAGACCTCCCAGCTCCACCTATAGAACTGTAACTTCAGCGGTGCACTGTGTTGCTGCCTACTTCATCTGGTCGACCAGCTGCTCCACTGCTGGCCCTATGCCATCTACCTGTACCTTCTACTAGGTTCCCTGTAGACTAGCCAATTTTCCTTCGATGGTGGTTGTGAGCACATAGGCTTCATCAAGCCAAGGTCATATTCTAGCCTTGAGGGGACCCTCTTTGCACTGTGCTGCATCCATCTGCTCCTTTAGCACCTTTGCCTCTTGCAGTTTTGCTAGCCTCTGCATAAGGGTGACGGTGCACATTGTCGCTTTGACTTCATCATATCTCTGTTGCAACTTCTAGGCCTCCATTTCCAACCTTTTCAAGGTTGGATCCTCCTGCAAATTGGTAACCACTTCGAGTGCCTGCTCAAAGAGTGATGTGCACTCCTTCACTGTGCTATCTATAGTGGCTACTGAATCTTTGACAGCGGCCTCGCGCTACTCCTTTACCTCTTGTGGAGTCGAGGGTTGGTCCCTCAATGTAAGTTCTGTCATCTTAAGGTTCAGGTCCAAATGAACCTTGGCTAGTTGTGATCTCTCTTCACGCACTCTGGAAGTGAGCTTTTGAATTCGTCCATCCATGGGCGCATCTTCAGGAATATCCAGGTCGGGGACACCCTTGCATGCCTCCAGCACTACCTTGGTAGTGCGCTCATTCTTCTCCATGATAGCCTTAAAGAACTCGATGGCAAAGATCTTCTCGACAAACATTTGGGCATTGTTCACCTTCTTCTCACTGATGATGTTCAATGCTTGCTATTTCCAAGCCTAAAGTTCTGTGATCACACCGTCATGTAGGGTGTGAAGGGCTTCTCTTGGAAGCATGACCAACTCTAGCTTGACTGCTATAGGGATTAATGCACAGTGTATGGAAGATGAAGGAACCCTCAAGGGTCTTCCTGGGATGCTTGGCAGACTGTAAGATTATCTGTTGTTGTCATAAAGATACATGCATGTCCATGTTCAACAACTAACTATCAAAGTGAGAAGGATTCATTACCTCGAGCCTTCGTATGGAGTTATTAGAGAGTGTAATGCAGCCAGGTGGAAGTCCCATGATCCAGCTCTAGATCAAGTCCTGCACATAGAAAAGATAAGTGTAATCACAACATAAAACCTTGATAATCAATGCATAAACATATAAAAGACATCTAGTTGCACATAACTAAGCCACTCATGCTAAAAGACATTGAATAAACATAGAAATGAATTATAGTACCAACATCACAGAGTGGATAGTACAACTACAGTTCTATATTAATGTCGAACGAGTGATTACAACCATCAATTGCATCAGCCTTCCCTTAACCCTCCAGCTCCTCTCTCTCTCTCTCCCTTCTTACCAACTTCTTATGCTAAAGTTTGAGACTCTGCTCGAAAATCAAGTAAGTTATCCTTTCAAATGATCTAACCTCTTTCACAATAGCCCTAGCCCTACTTATGTATCTTGTGAGGTTATGGTTGTCAAGTTCCTCCATGATTTTCATTAGGTAAAAGCAATTATGTTGCCATTCTTTTGAGCTCTTTCCCATTTGCATACACCATTAGGATTAGTAATCCCCAAAATAGGTCAAACTTTGATGTTTCCTTGCTTTTCTGAGTTGATTTAGGAGAGAATATAGGGATATTTCTTAGTCAATTCGCTCCTTTGACCCTTAGATCCTCATTAGGGTTTACTAATGCTATTCCTAAGGTAACAAGTAGAGTTACTTAGGTCACTAATGCACCCTTAGGCCTGCTGAGAAGCTTTATAAAGTAGATTGCTAGTGTATAGGTAGTGTTAGCTTGGAAACAAGGCTTGTGAACTTGGTCATTGCTTTAGTCATCATGTACTTTCCCTCTGAGTTGATGAGGAGGTCAATTTATTGTATAACAGATGCCCCCTAAAGTGTGAGATCAAAGGCTACAATGATGGTAGAAATAATTTATACTTAATTGTTTTGTTCCTTCTTGACAAAAAGAGAGAGAGGATTAGAGCTTTGGGCGGTACGGGATCCCTGATACAACACACACACACATACACACACACACACACACACACACACACACACACACACATATATATAAACTAAAATCATGTCCTGAGTCGGGCATTCCCACGCTCAATAGTTATGTCGGAGTGATTTTCTCATAAAATATATATGAAGATGCTGGCCGTCGATAAGCATAATGCAGAATCGGTGTCATAATAGGATCATTCTGATGAGCTGTCTCGAAAAAACAATATACACAACTTGGGAGAGGAAACAAGGTTGAGTGATGCAAGCCTCTACCCAAGATCTTGATTTCCTCTTCATTGAACAACATAGATCGGTACATGTGAATATATGCGTTGATGTCGAACATGCACGAAATCATCTAATTACCAGTCAATAATGGAGATCGTTAACAGCCGTGAGGAAGGCCACCAATAATGGTGATGGTCTCCAAGATGCACAGTACAATCTGGCGAGTGTGAAAAATATTTTTTCATTAAACACTCGTAAAATTGTTTAACCAAGAGCTAATAATGAGAACCCCTGACCGAACACAAGGTAACCTACCACTGATGTCTACAAGTATTGAGGCACTGAAGCGTTTTGGATCGTCTTCCTAGATAGAGTGTTGAAGTCGACAGGAAGAGACTTTTCGAAAGGTAGGCAATAATGTGTCCTACATCAATCGACATGAAACAGGACAAGAATGATTTGTTTTTTGAGGAATCTTTGAGCATTGGGTCAAAACGAGAGAGGGCATGATGAAAGAATATGCTTGATGGTTTGATGGAGGAAAAAGAAGAAAAAAGGGTTTTCCCTTGAACAATAGAAGGCACAAAAATGGTTTTAACCACTCAACACTAGACTCATGAACACCAAAGAGTGTTAGGATATAGAGACGCATGAACATCAGGGTATATAGGCTAAACTCATAGGATGGTAAGATTCATATGAGAGGCCATCACAAGGAAGGTTTATTTGAGGGAGTGCCATGTTCAAGGGAACGACTGCTACCAAAACATGCTTTCAAATACTAAACACAGTTGTATTGTCCACTTTACCCATCTGATTAGTTTAGTGAGTCCAGATAGGTAAACTCATCGATCCTTTCATATTTAAAGAGTCTAAAAAGGACCACAAAAGGAGTGACTCTATACCCTATCTGATTAGTTTAATGATTCCAGACCTTTTCATGTTTTAAGAGTCTAAAAAGCATCATAAAAAGAGTGACTCTACTTCACATTTGTGTAACTTAATCAGTCCAGATGAGATAACTCGGTGGTATTTTCATATTTAGAGAGTCCAAAAATATCATAAAGAACAACTCCATGGTGGTCCCTTTGTCATTGTGATTAACTGGGTGCGACAAAGGTTTAATAGTATACCCGGATTGGTTACTTTTTCATGAGTTAATATATTGAGTCCAGATAAAGAGAAACCTATGCTCAATAGATGTTGACCTCATTTTGTTATGAGTACGAGGAGAAAGAATAAACTTGATATTCGTCGTGAATTTTTAATGAGTCGCACGACGACAAACTCAATACCTTCATCGAATTTTAATGAATCAAATGAAGAAAACTCAAAGTATCTTTTTTAGTTTAGTGAGCAAGGAAAAAGAGGTAAAAGAACTACTTATTCCTTCTTTGTAGATTTAACGAGCCTAAAGAAGGGGGAAACTCAGGGATTTTTCGATTTAAGAGTGAGAAATGGTCCGAAAAAAGCAAGTGCTCATATTGCTGCCGTAGATTTTTAACGAGCCCGTGAAAAAAAATCAGGATTTTTTAGTTTAACGAGCGAGAAAAGTACATAAAAGAATTCTCACATAATATTCATAAGTTTTTAATGAGCCTGAAGAGAAAACTCAGGATTTTCCGTTTTATGAGCGAGAAAAAAGCGCCTAAAAAGAAAGCTCAAATGATCTTTTTTTCAGTTTAATGAGCTAGAAAAAGAGCAAAAAGAGTTGCTCAGACCATCGTTGTAGGTGTTTAATGAGGCCAATGATGAAAATGCGAGGATTTTTTAGTTTAACAGTGAAAAAATATCCCATAAAAAAAAGCGCTCATTGAGAATTGCATGCGACGATTGCTACCATTCATTCCTAAAAGTGCTTTCATTAGAAAAGAAAAATAAATTCAACAATTTCTGTCAATATGGGTCATGCATGATAAAAATCATGGGGAATGGAATACTTCCTCTTTAATGACTTCAATTAAGATAAGTCATGTCTCCAAAATAAATATAGGAGAGTTCTTAAGCTTTCACATTCACCATTTTCACTATTTGAGTTGTGAGAGCGTTTTGGAGCCAAAGAGGATCAGATTTTCCACAGATGATTATGGGAGATCCGGGTGACCATTCGACGTGTTTTTAGTCCCAAGTAGATGCCAAAACCTTAATCTTTTCTTTACTTAACCTTTTTTATCAGTTTTTGGGGTGGATTTGTTTAGCTTTGGGGAGCCCTAATTCAATGTTTCTGCCTTAATGCTCTCTAGTAGGCCTGCAGGGAGCGTTAAATGCCCTTTATGACCTGCTAGAGGGCATTAATCCTCCCTGTGTATCATTAGGGGGAGCGTTAAAGCATTAGAGCACATTTTAAAAACCCAGTTAACAATTTCAAAACCTTGTTTGCCCCATTTTGACTGATTTTTGGGTTGTTTTGCACAGGTTTTGAGCCATTATGACTAGCCTATGGAGATAATGAGCCCATGACAGACAGGAATTGCTGATGCGAAATGATCCAGCATGCATACTTACATTGCGTCACTGTGGTTTGATGATGTATGTGAAGTTGGACTTAATGAAAGGGCAGGAGGACTTGTTGAGAAGGATTATCCAGTGCTGGGATGAACATGAGGAGGTGTTTAGGATTGGAGACCATGAGTTGGCCATTGACCACGATGATATTTAATTTTTTACTGGTTTGTCATGCTGAAGAGCACAAGAAAACTTGACCCAGGGTAGACCTGATCCTAGATCCACCCTAGAGCTGGTTCAATCTTACTGTATCCTTGAGAGTGGACTCATCAGCAACAGAGTCCTCATAGAGAGGATTAGTGATGAGCACTAGTATTGCAGAAAGGATGCTGCAACTCCTGGGCTACCAGCTTAACAATAAACCTGAGGTTCGTACAAACTTAGAGGTGACAGTGCTATATGCACAAGTAGAAGTGAAGGTACTGCCTATTGTCACTTGCTCATCTAGCGAGAGACCCTAGGGGTTCTAAGCCAGACTTCTATAGAGTGAGAAGAAGCTTGATTTTTTGATGGAAGAAGAGAAAATCTATTCTAAGAGAGCTACTCTACAACAGTAATGAAGAAAACAACATGTAATGCTAAATCACACCATATCCTAATTAACCATTTAAATAGCTATGCTAAGAAGAATTGTTAAATCAACAATAACCTAATGCGGCTATCTAAGTTACATAAGTAAAGAGCATCAAACCAAACTAATGAGTAAGAAAGGAAAATAAACTAAATATGTTTTCACTTTCTTGGTATTTTGATGATCAGATAGTGTTAGAGTCTAATTGAATAACCAATCGAAGCTTAGAAGTGGCAGTGTTTACATGATATGCAGAACAAAGTTCGGGAAGGAGTCAAGCAGAAAAGCAATCGAAGATCGAAATCAGCTAAGGGAGGACATAATGAGGCAGTAGTGCATAGGAACTGTTGGATTGATCAACAAATAGCAATAATGGAAGACGAGTGGCAGAGATCTTATTGCAAGAGATTACGTGAATAGATGGATGAACAGGATTAACGAAAGATGAGTGGTGGATATCTTATCGCAATGGATTAAGTGAATAGAGGGATGAAAAAAATTAATGCAAGACAAGCAGTGGAGATATTATTGCGGGGATAAGTGAATAGATGGATGGATCAATAAACGAACAAGATTAACGAAATATGAGTGGCGGAGATCTTATCGCGGGACGTTAAGTCAATAGATGGACAAACAAGATTAACGGGAGATGAATGGTGGAGATATTATCGTGTTGATGAAGTGAATAGATGGATGGATCACATCCAGTCACGTGGTGACATAAGGGTAAAAAAACGTGTGGAATGATGGAGTAGGTTTTGTAGGTGGTAAGCAGTTTCTCGTGTGCCCTCAAAGCTGTAAGTTGTATTTCTAATTTTCATGCAATTAGCTTAAGTGAGTGACACGTAGCATGGGAAAACCACTTTTCTGGCGTGCTCTTGAGCGGATATCGACCGTGCAAGAATTCACACAAGATTGCATGATATTCGTTGTATCATGTGGGGTTGATCAATGGTGGAGATCTCCCAAGCTAGTTGGTGATCGGGTGACACGATAGTCATTGGATCGAAGGCGCGATAGATTGATGGTAGAGATTTGGAGTGTATAAATTAGGTGGAAGAATTCACGATAGCCATTGGATCAAGCTAGACAAATCAACAGTGGAGATATGGAGTGCATAAAGTTAAGCGTTGAAATGAATCGGATGGTGATTGGTCAGGTTTGTTGTGGATCGGATAGTAAGGAAATCTACGGGTATAATCTGATCAAGATGTGTTTTATTAGCTTCCGCTTAAGCATTTCGTGCTAAAGGAAATGAACATATGAGAAACAAGTGATGGAAAAAAAAGACAATGAAATGAACCTCGTACTGAATCAAGACAACAAACTTCATGCAAGAACTCCTGGCTAACCTGCTAATTGAAAGAAGTCATGAATGGAACCAAACTAAAACACAACTAATCTACGCTACACTAATGTAATGGAAATGCAACTACTTCAGAAAATGAATGATTAAACCATGAATCTATGCTAGCATATATGTACAATAAAGAGGAGCCTTAGCTGCTACAGATGGGCCTGTTATCACTCAGATTTTCCTTAAAGTTGCTGGGCAGAGGAAAGGGGTCCGAGGTAACCACAAACCAAATTTTAGGTACATAATCTAGCCAATCTGTATACAGAGAGGGCTCTCTCTTTAAGTTTTAGCTTTGTTTTGAAAGATATTAGGCTAGTTATGAAAGTTTAGGGGTTTTGATTGTGTTTGGGTGGTGAGATTCAATAGCAGAGGGGTAGGACTGAGTAGTTTTAGGCCACTGGGCTAATGGAGTCAAAGAAGATGGCTTAACTGGATTTGGTCTCTAAACAAGGGATGGTTTCACCAGGAAAGGTCGTCAAACAGGGAACAAATAAAGACTTTAAAATAGATGGAATGGACTCAAAATGGGTGAAGGGAAGTTAAGAATCCTTTACCATATTCGAAAGAGGGAAACTTGAATGATTACTAATAAAGAGTTGTTAAGTATTCTTTACTAAATAATCAAAATGAACAAACTAGGAAGCAGGAGTAATTAAGATTTCACTGTTTATGCTAGTCTAGAGGAAAACATTAAGAATAACAATGATTGAAAATAGATTGCACTCAAGCACTTTCTGAATTACTCTTTTTCATTTATCATTTAGATATGAAACACAGAGGATATAATAAACAAGGAAAACTTTAAAACACAAGGTATAGAGGACTTATTGATCTGGTGTCTGACTCAAGAATTCTGTGGAAAGTCCTTTGCATTAATTCTTCATCTAGCCAGCATACAAATTTTTTTCCAACAATACTTTATTCCAAAATAATCAATATTACAACAATGTCTAAGAATCCACACTCAATACTCCAATTGAAGGAGTATTTATACAAAAAATTAACAAAAAATATCTCATAACAGAGTGAGATATATTCTAAGATGATTATGAATAAGTTACAAGAAAATAGAGACAAATAGTCTCGAAGATAGGAGAAAAGGTAAACTGATGTTGTGTTGTTCCTATTCTTGTGAGTGTGCTGGAGGCAGGCCCTATGATTTGGGTTGTTGTTGTCTTCTTTGGTAACTCTGTGTTGGATGCCCTATTTTCATTGATACTCTTTACCTGTTCTGATACACTTCGACCTGTTTGATCTCTGTTCATCTTCTTTACCATCACTTATTGTAGTAAATAGAAAAAATTTAGATTTTACCAAGGATAATTTTACAAAATTTCTAATATGTCTTCCCACCATTGTGTTTCTGGCATTCTGGTTTTCTGAAGTTTTCTTAGGGTCTCATCAGTTTCTGTGTACCTGAAAAAGGTAGGCTGAATTGGAAACAAGTGCTTTATCTCATGCTCGACAAAGAACATGTTTTCTAGACTGTCATAGAGAACTCTGCCTGTAGGCAATGCTTTTGTTGTTGATGCACTTGTTGATGGACCTGCTTGGTTGCCTGCATACTTATTCAATTTCTCCACATAGTCTTTATGACTCATTAGTTTATCATGAATAACTAAAGGACTTGGAAACCCTTTACTCTGTAAAATATCAAATCTTTTCATGAAAGCATTAATTTCTTCCTGCATGTCATGGCACCTTCTTTCTAAGTTTTGCATCAAAGTTCTTTTAGTAAAAACCTTTTGGATTTCCAAAATTGTCCCTGTTCAATCTTGAATGCCCAACTCTTCAAGCTGGTACTTATTCCCAGTATTTAAAAACTGTATGATCCTGTTGGCTTCCTCAGGCATATTTCCTAATTCTGCCCTTTTCATTTGAATTTCTTCTTGAGCTAGTTTCACTAAATCAATTTGCTAAAAAATTATTTGAATTGATGGCCAAGCATCATTTATTGATTGAGTGATGTTGGCCCAAAGAATTTTATTGATTTCTGTCAGAGGCTTGTCAAAGGTAAGATCCTTTTCTAATAATTTCACTTTCTTTTCCAATCCTTTAATCTCTCTTGTCTTTTCTGCCACATTTATCTTTGAGAGATCATACCTTTGCTCTAAGTTGGCATACTTCTCTTTTACCTTATTTAGCTCTGAAACTTGTAGTTTCATTTCTTCCATTGATTTTATTAGTTCCTCTGTGCTCAAATTAGCAATGATGCCTTGTGCTATTCCTCTTGTTGCTGTTGTTGTTGTACTCTGTTGTGGTTGCTGGAATATTTGGTGCTAGTGCTGCTCCAAGAGTTGAAGGGACTGCTATTGAGATTACTGGTACCACATTGGGAGGTTGAGAGGTCGACTATCCCTGCTTGTCCTTCATTGCTTTTTCAAGTTCTTGCTCAGTCTCATTCAGTTGTTAATTAAGTTTTAATAGCAAATCCATTAGATCTTCTTCAGATTTTTGCTTTATGATCTCAGCAGTCTGTGGATGCCTTGAAGATGGCAGCTTTAGTTGTTTCCTTAGGGCAACAATATTTTCATCTTTCTTTTTGATTAAGGCTTCTGTAGCCTTTACATCTTTGGGATCATGACCCAATCCAATAATTATTTCTTCTAAACACTTTATTTTTTTTATCTTTTGCCTGGGAGGAGGCCTTCTCCAAGTGTAGTTGGGCAGTTGTCTTATCCAAGGAATTTTGTAACCTTTGGGCCATCACTGCCTTACCAGTCAAGGTTGAATAAATCATTTCTCTAGTTTGTTTATGCAATTCAATCTGATCCAAAGGATGAATATCCTTTGCCATGACCTCAAAATTTGTTCTGAGATAATCTGCTACTAATTTGGGCTATTGCACCTTTGGTTTGAAATAGCTCATTATCATTTTGCCTTGTTTGATGTCATAGGCTGACATCAATCTGTTTTGATTTGTGGGAGCCATTTTCAAATATTGGTTATAAACTTGAATCCTCAATGGATCATTTCTGGCCTTTATTTCTATAAATTTTTTCTTGATATCTAAGGCATTTGTCCCTGGTGGCCTGAAAGAAGATATCTCTGCATTTTTTTGTCTTTCTAGCTCCTGTCTCTGTGAGCTAGTGGATGTTCCTCCTACTGGAAAAGTTTGTTGGCTCTCTACTTTTTCTTCTCTCTGACTATCTGTAGTTTCTTCAGCAAATTACTCCTTTGAAAGGGGATTTAGTCTTTGTGTTTTTGTTCCAGGCTGCCCTGAAGGTTCACTGGTAGGGGTAGTTGTTTCCCTGTCTCTCTTTTGTTTCTTTTCTTATTAAGAGGAGTTTGCAAGATTGGAGGCTCTCCCATATTGACCTGAGTGGGAGGAGTATGTATTTGGGCCTGTTATTTGGAAGTTTTAGGCTACTTAGACATTGTAGACTATTCTGTGGTTTGAATGCTAGTCTCTAATTCCTTGCCTTTTGATGTTCCTGTGGCTGGTGTGCTTGTTTCCTGTGAAGGTTGCTGAGAGGTTCTCACAATGGAGGAGACAATTCCTGATCTATGAGATAAGTCAAATGGCACATGCCCAAAAGAATCCAGGTTAAGCATTTTCTCAAGATCTCTCATAACATTCTCAATATTGACCTGTTCACTATCATTTTCTACTAGGGTCCCTTCCCTCCATTCATCCATATTTGCAAATTGTTCAATCTCTGGAATCCTATGGTGAATGTATGGTGACAACTTGTTTTTCATTCTCCTATCACAGATGAAGCTATTATGGTCATATTGCCTCCAACCAAAACTTTTGTGCAACTTAAGATGATCTTCTAGAATTATCTCTGCTTCTCTTCATGCTTCCCTATCATTGCAGACAAAAGGGCCTAACTGATTTTTTATTCTGAGTTAAGCTTTCTTTTTGGCTTTGCAAAAATGAACCATGTCTGTACGGATCATTTGTCGGAAATATTCCAACTCAAACAGTCTCATTTGAATGTATTTTGGTAATTTGAAAGGGCAAAGCTCTCATCCATATATCCTAATTTCTGTATGGTTCTTGTATAGGTACCAATCACCTATTCTATACTGCTTGGAGCGCTGTAGGGTTCTCTTGATGTCACCACTGATACTAGGAGGGGAAACTTCTATCAATAAGGTGGTTGCTCGATGAAAAAATTGATCAATGAACTCATTGTATGAGTAAGGGGATTCGTAGGATGCATGGAAGATGGGACTCCAAAATATGATAGACCTTGGATTTCCTTTTGTGTCAAGTTTCTTGATAGGGAAAGAGAAGTTCTCTGACTGATAATACAACATAAGATGATAAATGAAAGTGGTGTATTTGAAGACCCATTCATTTTCGAGTCTCAGGAATTAGTCATGAATCTTATTGGCAATATAGGAGGCATAATCATACTTGACAGCAGGAGGTTGTCCAGGAGTAAAAATTGACAACAATACTAAGGTTATCTCATCAACATACTCACTAGAGTTGAATCCCATGATTAAGGATATCATATCAACAATGAGTCTTCCCATGTCTGTGAAGAAAGTTTTCAGATAGGGAGGTGGGCCTTTGGGCTGATGTTTAGGCAAGATTAAAATCTGATGGATGCGATTCAACTCTGACTGGGACAATTGAGTGGATTTCTCAAGTAAATATCCTATAGAAAGGGGAGTGAGAGCTTGACCAGGGGAAAATTGCAACATTTCATTAATGGATGCAGCTGTTATGGGGAAGAGAAATATTTGACTTGGGGACATAACAGCTCTGAGGTTAGGGTCATAGCTTGCCTGGCATTGATGAATTAGATTAGGGAAAATATGGACTAAGGGGAGAAAATACCTGGGAAGGTTGGATTCCCACAGTCCTAGGATATCTGAGCCATTTAGGTAGTGGTCTCTAGCTTGGCAAAAGACTTTAACGTGGTTTTTATCAGTGGATAAGTCTTTTATCTGAAAGTCTTTATCCGTAAGAGGCAGATAGTCCAAATCTTTATGAGGGGCATTCATGGGTGCAACAGACAAAGCCATAGGGGTTTCCATTTTTGGTTCTTGTGGATTCAGAAAGGAATTTGGGGTTTTGGTGAAAAATGGGAAAATTAACAGGCCTCGGAACTTATATTGGCAAAACAAACACTAAATTTGCAATGAATTTTTCCTTGCTCTATGGATTTTATAATGTAAAACCAAAACTTGCAGGGTTTCGATGGAAATTGGATAAATACTTGTCTTTGGGGAATGAACAATGTAATGACAGGTGCTGACGGTGGCTAACATGTTCCGGGATATGTTAGCTGTAATTTTCTTAGCCAGGTAGCAGTTGGAAAGCTTGGACAGTTGACTTGGACGTTCTTTGCATGGGAGCATGGGTTGTAGTATAGAATAATGAAAACGACACTTTGTTGGTTTTATTCACAAAGTCAAAGTTAGTGGGAGTTTTTATCATTCGGGCAGATGACATAAGCGGGAAAGGATGTTTTGTCATATGCAGAGGGTGGTAAGTGGTATGGTATCACACTGGTTTTGGAGATGGGCGGTATTTGGCGGGGAGTCAGCGATTCCATAGGTTTTGCGATGCGTGGCAGGGCACTATGCGAAAACCACTTTGCGATTGTGCGCTAATGCGGGGTCACAAAGTGGTGCGCAATATCATTAATGGCCATTGGATGATGGAGGCGCGATTGGAAAGCTGATGGGAGGCACGATGCGGAGGGGTTTAATGTGAGCGGGCCCGACCCAATTAAAATTTGTTTAATTGTATCAAGGGTGATATGATTGGTTGGGGAGGGTTCTTAATTAACCGTGAGGGTTAATTAATCCCAATTAATGCAGCGGGGGGATTAGGCTTTTAACTAATTACGGGTTAACTAGTTAATCCTATTTAAACATATTTTTGGTTATAATTAACTAAAGGGGCGAAATATATAAAATTTGGGGATTTTTATATATATTTAAATATTACGGGAAAGGGTGAAAGATGCGGGATTTATATAATACATAGGTTAATAGTTAATATGAAAATGTAATAAAAAGTGCTAAGTGAAACATTAGAATGGGTATTTACCTTAGGCTTAAGTGGAAAAAAGGGGTTTTATATGATATTGTGTATTTTTCCTAAGTAAAATAGGATTTTACTTAGGAAACTACTTATGGGAGTGAATGAATGATGGTTTTAAGTACTTAGGCTTTTAAATTATTAGGCCGAGGGTCCGGTCCCTCCAGAAGTCAGAGAAATGCTATGAGCCCCTCTAATTTTCAAAGGCCTTAGTACTTACGGGGAATTAGTGAAATTTTTAGGGAAAAATGAGAAGGGGAGTTAATTATTTGACCTTATCTTGCTTCAAATGCTTCCAGTGTAATGTATGCCTTGCACTTGTGATGAAAATGAAAATTAACACATTTAGAGACATTATCCATCACATGTAATTCTGCAACATCATATACCTGCCCTACCTACTTTAACCTAACATTTTTTCTTCTTTATTAGGGTGCACTTAGACTGGCAAACCCTTATCACACTTTCTTTTCTTTTACACGTAGAAATCTATCTAAGTCTAACCTTATTACATCCAAGGGCTCAGATTAAGCTGTTGAGCTTCTTTTATTCACTCTACCTATCTACTTATCTGCCAAGATTAAACATTTTGGTCAGATTTTATTCTCTATCTCTAAAACATAAATATGAAAATATGAACTAGTCAAGCTTAAGCTGTTTGATTGTTCATCAATTGTGGCATAAGTTACAAGTTGCACACAATTTGTTTATTACATAAGAGAAAAATGTAGTGGCATTTAGACTCGCACACTTTCCTTGGTATTTCTTTTGGTGGGGTTCATTTTCTTTTACTTTTTTGACCATTTATTTTTTCACCCTTTGATTTTTCTTTTAGGGTATACCCTCTTTACATCTTTTAATTTTTTGATTTTTTTTAAATATGGAAAACCTTTGCAACAAGTAAAGCTATGAACATATTACATAGCCCATCAAGTCAATCATGAAAAATGACAGCTATTGATATAGGAGCATAACATTGGCTCCACTTGGGGATGGCTTTTCCTGGTGGAAGGTCAAGAACAGCAGGTCAGATGGCCTCCAAATGATTTTGGCTGAACTATGGAATCTTCAATTGCTTGTTGCTTTATTGTATGTATGACAGTAACACTTTTGAAGATTATGGCCTTCTCTTCCGGCTTCAACTCCAGCAAGTTACTATCCAATCAAAATTGTGACATTACAAAGGATATAGTATGTACATGTTAAAAATCAGGATACATTAATAAGTAGGATCATGTTTCAACATCCAACCATTAACTGGCCCTTCTTTTGTTTCTGTGCCAACCAAGTTTTTCATATAATATGTATTGTTTCCTTGTAAGGCATAGATAATATAAGGTCCTTTCCATTGGAAGTCAAACTTCTCATGTTTTCCCTTATCCTCTCTCTTGGAATCCCATCTTAACACTTTGTCTCCAAGGTAGAAATCTTCTGCCTTGGTTCTTTTATCAAATATCTTCTTAATATTCTACTGCAACAGTTGGGATCTTTGATATACTTCCTCTCTGGTCTGCTGCAGATTGATGGTCTAGTTTATCCTCCTTTGAATATCATTAGGTTCTACCTGAGATTCTTGAAGTAATTTCATTACAGGAACTCCTAAAGATGAAGGAAATACAACCTCCATGCCATAGACTAACTCATAAGGACTAGTTCCAATATATTTTTTGGTGGTGAGTTTGTCTGCCCATAGTGCATTTGTAAGTTTCTTGTGCCAATTTTTCTTGTTCTCCTCCAATAATTTTTTAATAATATTAATGAGGCTCTTGTTGGAAGACTCAGCCAGACCATTACCTTGAGGGTAATAGGCTGTGGAATGGCCTAAGGTAATATGGTACTTGTTACAAAAACTTATCATCTTCTTGGATTTGAAGGTAGCAGCATTGTCAGTTATGATTTTATCAGGACAACCAAATCTAGACAATATGTTGGTTTCTAGGAATCCTATGATCACTGTGTCATTGGCTTGTCTGGAAGGAATGGCTTTTATCCATTTGGTGAAATAGTCTGTGGCAGTGAGAATCCATTTATGTTGACCAGAAGAGGGAGGATGGATTTCTCCAATGAAGTCCAGGCCCCATTATTGGAAGGGTTTTTCAGTGGAAATTGGTCTTAGGGGTAAAGGTAATAGTTTTCTCTTGCCTTCAAAAATTTGACATTTATGGCAAGCAGTGACAAATTTCTTTACATCAGTGAACAAGGTTGGCCAATAAAATCTAGCCCTTAGGATCTTGTCTGCAGTTGATTTCCAGTAAAGGTGTCCACCACAGTCTCTTGCATGAAATTCTTGGAGAGCCTTGTTAGCTTCTTCTTTTAATAAACAATTCAATAGAATACCTTCATGATTTTTCCAAAAAAGAGCATTATCTAAAATACAAAACTTTGAAGCTTTCATCTTTAAAAACCTTTTCTTTGTTCTGGATAACCCTAGAGGAGCCTGTAGGTTTAATAGTACATAAATTTTATCAACAATACCAAGGTGAACCTAAGAAGGCCTGATTGATTTGTGGGGTCGCCATCTCTTGTTCATTATCCAGTTCATTAATGTTCAGGGCTTGATAATTTGTTTCAGTCATGAGCTTGGCCAATCCCTATCCTTTTATAAGCTTTGTAGGTTTTATTTCAATATAATACTCTAATATAGTAGCAATCCATTTACCTCCTTTTCCCTCAATTCCATCCTGGGTTAATATGTCTTTGACAACAACATTTGGTACATAGGCTATCACATGGGAGTACAATATGTAGACTCTAAAGTCTTTAATAGCTTTTAGAAGAGCAAAAGCTTGTTTCTCCATGATTTTGTATTTTAATGGTGCATCCCTAAGTGCTTTACTAAAAAAGGCTATGGGTTTCTCACATCCTTGATCATCCTTTTGTAATAAAACAAATGCTATGGTGTGTTCTGATGCAAATGAAAATATTATGAAGTCCCTATCAAACTTTGGAGTTGTAAGGACCGGTGTTCTGGTCAAAGCCATTTTGATTTCTTCAAATGCTTGTTTGGCTTCTACTGTCCAGTTAATACTTGAATCCTTTTTTAACATATTATTAAGAAATCTAATTAGTTCAGCTAATTTAGATATGAATCTTCTCAAAAATTTTATCTTCCCTAGGAAAGCTTGAAGTTCTTTGACATTTCTAGGGTGAGGTATCTGCAGAATAGATTCTATTCTAGCAGGATCAATTCTAATACCATCTTTGGAAATGATATGGCCCAAGGTTTTACCCTCCTCTTGACCAAACAAGGACTTCTTTGGATTCAGAGAAATACCATATTTTCTGCATTTTAGGAATACTTGTTTAAGATGATCCAAATGTTGCTGATCTGATTTAGAAAAAACAGTTAAGTCATCTAGATATATAACCAGAAAATCATGAATTTATTTTGCAAATGCTATGTCCATTGCTCTTTGGAAGGTTGCTCCTACATTTTTAAATCCAAATGGAATTTTGTAGGAATTTACAGGGTAAGTTCCTAAGACAGAACACCAAAGGACACCGCTCACAACCAGATCATAGATCAATACACCAGTATTTTTGACGTGGTTAAAACCCTCAAAGAGGGAAACAGTCCACGGCCTGAGCCAACGTGGCCACTTCAGTCAATTTATTAATAAAGAATGAAAATTTACATATGCTTCTCTCATGCACGGATTACCCTACAAATGACCCTCCATGCGCTTTAAATAGAAATCATGGACCAATCGGGTGTCAAGCCACGGATCAAGTGTCGGTAATACCGAGGAGAGAATGAACTGTCGGATCACTACATATCGTGACCGTTAGATTGTAAGTTACAAAATGTACAACGGTAAAGAAACACACTTTACCTAACTCTATACCTAACTCTATACTAGACCAAGTTGTACTTAACTATTTCCTATGTGTCGGAATATCCTAACATCCCCCCTTATGAACAACTTGGATAGGATTGAAGGATTTAAAAATATGACACAATAGGAGAAGGAAGGAGGCACTAGAGCCTATCCCCCCTTAGTGACAACTTCCTGAACTCCAACCATAAATCGAAGTTTAGTGAACTTCGCCTCTGTGAGAGCCTTTGTAAAGATGTCTGCAACTTGATCATTTGTTGAACAATATTGCACTTCAAGAACATGATCATGAATGAGATTTCTGATGAAGTGCATGTGCAGTTCAATGTGTTTGCTGAGCTGATGTTGGACTGGATCTTTTCATAGCTGAATGGCACTTTGATTATCACACCAAAGTGTAGTCGGATGCTGCTGCTGAAAGCCAAACTCTGACAGGATTTGACGAAGCCACAAGGCTTCCTTACTAGCTTCTACGGCACCATGATACTCTGCTTCTGCTGATGAAAGAGAAATGGCAGCTTGTTTCTTACAAGCCCATGTAATAGGTCTTGAACCAAGAGTGAACACATAACCAACAGTAGACTTCCGATCATCAGGGTCACCAGCCCAATCAGAATCGGTGAAACCAACCAATAGAGGAGCTGCTTCGGCACTGTAATGAATCCCAAACTGAACTGTACCTCGAACATAATGAAGTATTCTTTTAGCTGCTTTCCAATGACTTTCACGTGGGTTTTGCATAAACCGAGCAACAAGGCCAACAACAAAGGAAAGGTCAGGACGAGTATGGGTTAGATACAAAAGTTTTCCTACAAGTTGACGGTATAAGGTAGCATCAACTTCAGGAGAAGTACAAGTGATTGAAAGTTTGACTCCAGACTGAAAGGGAGAAGGGGCTGGCTTACAGTCTTCCATGTGAAAGTGGCGGAGAATATCACAAGCATACTTGGACTAAGAAAGGGAAATACCTTCCTTGGATTGCAAGACTTGAAGACCGAGAAAATAATGTAAGTGTCCTAATCCTGTCATTTCAAACTTCCTTTTAAGGCTAGACTTCACATGGTTTATAAGGTTGGGATCACTACCGGTAAGGATAAGATCATCAACATAAAGAACAAGAATGATAAGAGACTTGCCCACTTGCTTGGTGTAGACAGTATTGTTAGAATGACACCTAGAAAAGCCAGATTCTAAAAGAAAGCTATCCATTTTGGCATACCAAGCTCGAGGAGCTTGCTTGAGACCATAAAGGGATTTCTTAAGCCGATATACAAGGCTGGAGTCTGTTTTTATGAAGCCAATGGGTTGTTCCATGTAGATTTCTTCATGTAAGTCCCCATGCAAGAAGGCAGATTTAACATCCATCTGATGGACTTCCCATTTGAACGAGGCAACAAGGGAAAGAACAAGATGGATAGAGTTCATTTTGGCAATAGGGGAGAAGGTTTCAGTGTAGTCAATGCCTTCAACCTATGAAAAACCTTTAGCAACAAGACGAGCTTTATGTTTATCAACTTTCCCATCTGGTCCATACTTGGTTCTGTAAACCCATTTGCATCTAACAAGTTTTCGTCCCTTTGGTAGAGGAACAAGATCCCATGTATCATTTACCAATAATGAATGATATTCTTCATTCATAGCTGCTTCCCAATCTGGATGGCCTGAAGCTTCTGCAAAGGTGTCAGGATCATAATTTAGTGGAGCTTGAGCCAGTAAAGAAGAGGTTCTGTCAATCTGAGAACGTGTGCGTCGTTGATCTATAGGATCACCGGCAAGATCACCTGCTGCATCGCGAGTAGCACGAACCCATTTTGGAAGCTGAGGAGCTAAAGGAGGATCCTGAGATGGTGGGGGAGGATTGTCATCCTCACTTTCATCATCTGAAGAAGAAATGTTTTCAAAAGTAGAAGAGATAGGGAGAGGTGGCACATCCGCCGGACTCGGCTCGTAGGCCGATATATTTTCATCAAATTTTACATCTCTTCTAATGATAACATTTTTGGACTTAAATGGAATAAGTCTATAGCCTTTGAAATCTTCAGAATATCCAACAAAAGTACATTTTTCACTCTTAGGTTCTAAAGCTTTATGCTTTTCATCTGGAATATGGGCCCACGCTTCACTTCCAAAAACGCGAAAGTGACTTACATCTGGTTTGATTGAGCTCCATGCTTCTTCTGGAGTGATATTCTTTAAAGCCTTAGTAGGAGTGCGATTTATTATGTAATTTGCACAGTTAATTGCTTCTGCACAAAAACTAAGACCAAGTCCTTTAGATTGTAGCATACAATTAGCCATTTCCTTTAAGATGCGATTCTTCCTTTCAGCTACACCATTTTGTTGTGGAGTATATGGAACAGTATGTTGCATTTGAATTCCATTCTCAGTGCAAAAGTTGATGAATGTGTTTTTAACATATTCTCCGCCATTATCAGATCTTAGCTTAAGAATTTGATGTCTAGATTGTTTTTCAACAAAGGCCTTGAAGGCCAAAAATGTGTTAAATACTTCACTCTTGAGTTTTAAGAAGTATACCCAAGTGCGTCTGGAGAAATCATCAATGAAAGTTAAGAAATACTTGCAACCAGAGAATGACACAACTGGAAGTGGACCACATAAATCACTATGCACAAGCTGTAAAGGGGCTGAGGCGTGCCAAGAGGCACGTTTTTCAAAACTGTCCCGATGATGTTTTCCGAGTACACATCCGGAAAAAACACCATCTCTGCAAGATACCATAGGAAGACCTGTCACCATATTTTCTTTACATAGATGCTGAAGGGAGCGATAGTTTAAGTGACCAAATCGCTCATGCCAAAGTTTGCTCACTTCATCATTATGAGCAACAAACACTGAGGGAAGATTTGATGACCCAAAGTTGTGAAATTTATACAACCTTGTAGAATCATCAGCAATGCCAGTAGCTAAAATCTTTTTAGGATCTCTTAGGTCCTTGATTACAACATCATGAGGTGAAAATTCAACGATTTTACCTTCACCTGAATGAGTTATCTGATGTACAGATAGAAGGTTGCAGGATAAGGTTGGAACACATAATACATCATTAAACTGACCATTGTCTAGATGAACAGTTCCAGTCCCTACAACACTAAGAGATCTATCATCACCAACATATATATTTTTGGTGTTACAATCATTTAAAGAAGAAAACATGGCTTTGTTTTTGGCCATGTGATAAGAACCTCCAGAATCAATGAGCCACTCATGAGAATGAGAAGAAGAAGATACATTTAGTGCATAGCCAGACCGAGATGCTTGACAACCACATGCAGAAAGTGCCATTCCTGAAGATGAAGTTGAAGTTGAAGAATGCTCCACATGGATGTTATGTTTCTTCATCGCTGCTTCCAAGGCTTCCATCTTCTTAAAGCATTTGGATTCTAAGTGGCCATCTCGATTACAAAAGTTGCAATGTCTATCAGTCTTCTTCCATTTGTTTTTATTTGTCTTATCATTTTGTTGAAATGATTTTTCATTTTGAGGCTGAGATTGCTTAGGACCCTTGTTTGGTTTAGGACCATTCTTTTTAGGATATGACTTCTTAGGATTCTTTGAATTTGGTTGCTGCTGGGCGGCTAACGCTTTCTTGGAAGAGTTTCCAAGATTAAAAGACCAAGGTGTAAGAGTTTTTCTTGTTCTCTTATTAAAGAATCACAAAAAGAGTCAAAGGAAGGGGACTTGTAGTCTGTTCCTTGAGAAATGAAGGCTTCTCTTGTAGAATGGAAGGTGGAAACAAACACAGAGTAGGCTGGTCCCAACTTAGTAAGAATGGAATAGATAAGGTTACTATCTTCTTTCTTAACTTTAACACCTTCCAAGAGATATCTAAGGGTCTTGAACTTGGACAAGAAATCTTCAATGCAAGAAAAATTATTAGGGTCCAACATAAGCAACTCATTTTCAAGTTGATGGGCTCTAAGTTCATTTTTAATCCCAAAAACTTTATTGATTTGTTTCATTGCTTCATCAGGAGTATCAAGTTCTGCAATATGGAATCTAAGATCTGGAGAAATAGACATCCCTATCAATCCACGTGCTTGATCTTGCCTATTTTCCCATTTAGCAGCCTTATCTTCATCCTTCGGTTTCTTTTCTTGGCCTGAGGTTATTCTGTAGAGACCTTTACTTCTAAGTAAATCCTCAATGTAGGCCAACCATTGGAAGTAGTTGGTGCTGTCAAGGGTAACTTGGTATTGACTTTCCATTTCAACAGAAACTGAAGCTAAAGATGCTAAAACTAAGTGTTCCAATGGATAGATCTCGAAAAATTAGGCTGGTTTAAAAAAAACGGCTCTAAAAGCGGCTTCCGGATGAAGACGTTATGGCTTTTTGAAAAAAAGTTGTTGAAGTTGCCGACGAAGTGCGGGAATGTGCGGAAATGAAAAAGTATGCCCCCACAAAATGGAGACTTGAACCCAAGACCTCTACTCTCTTAAAATAGCTTTGAACCAATTGAGCTATAGAAAAAATTTGAGAGAGAGAGAGAGAGGGGGGGGGGGGTGCTTTGGGTTGCGTGCTTGCTTTGAGAAAGCTCTTTTTCCCTACAAAACAAAAAACACAAAACCCAACACGGACATGCAAAGAAAATGAACCTTACGGCTTGAAGTTAGCTTTAGCCGAAAAAATAAATATTTTCAAAAATGAACCTTGCGGCTCAAAGTTAGCTTTGGCCGGAAACTAAATATTTTTCTCAATGTTTCTGATTTTCCGAGATCACACTAAGGCACAGGGAAAAGAGCATACGCATGAGAAAAATCCTTCCTTTCTGTTTCTTATTTGCCCAGATCGCACAGAGTCGTAGGGAAAGGAGCATACGCAGAAATGAAAGGTATAGATCTGGTAATAAAAAAGGCTAAATAAACCGAAACTGAAATAAACAGAGAGAAAATAACTGTAAACTGCAAATAAACACTGTATACCTCCAGATCTTAAAAATGACGCAGCTAGGGCTACCGGAAACCTTTTCGCGTGAAACGAAAGGGGTTCCTCACTGGAACAGATGCTCCCAACACAACAGAGCAGTCCTATCGGCCCGAAAGTAGGTAGAAATAGCAGATCTAGGAAATAGCAGTCAGATGCAGTTCTACCGGCTTCAGATTTGGATCACCAACGGACGCGACCCTCAAATAGCTCTGATACAATGTAGGAATTTATAGGGTAAGTTCCTCAGAAAGAACACCAAAGGACACCGCTCACAACCAGATCACAGATCAATACACCAGTATTTTTGACATGGTTAAAACCCTCAAAGAGGGAAACAGTCCACGGTCTGAGCCAACGTGGCCACTTCAGGCAATTTATTAATAAAGAATGAAAATTTACATATGCTTCCCTCATGCACGGATTACCCTACAAATGACCCTCCATGCGCTTTAAATAGAAATCATGGACCAATTGGGTGTCAAGCCACAGATCAAGTGTCGGTAATACCGAGGAGAGAATGAACCGCCGGATCACTACATATCATGACCGTCGGATTGTAAGTTACAAAATGTACAACGGTAAAGAAACACACTTTACCTAACTCTATACCTAACTCTATACTAGACCAAGTTGTACTTAACTATTTCCTATGTGTTGGAATATCCTAACAAATTTTGACGTATTTGAATGTGCCCCATGGTGTTGTAAAAGCAGTTTTTTCCTGGTCATCAGGATGAACTAGAATCTGGTTATACCCTGAGAACCCATCTAAAAGTGAAATCATAGAAGCAGCTACTACCCTTTGTAAAATATGATCCATCTTGGGTAAAGGGTAATTATCCTTCAAAGAAACATTATAACACATATTTCATTAAATTTGGAATTAAATAGTGGATCTATAATTTCAAAATAACCAAGAAAATCAATTATAGTGATGTCCTTGTAATAATTTTTTTTCCAATTTTAATAAAATATGTGTTTTATTTACATTTCTTAAATCAATACATAATCCAATTTCTCCATTTTTCTTCCCAGTAGGTACTAAATTAGACACCCACTCTGAAAACCTAATAGGAGCAACTATCCCTGCTTCATACATACGTTTGATTTCTTTTTCAATTAAGGGTAGCAGTACAGGGTTAATTCTTTTGAGCTTTTGTTTGAATGGTTTCTGATTTTCTTTCAGAGGTATTGTATATTGAATTATAGAGGTGTCATATGACTTCAAGTCTTCATAGCTCTAGGCAAAAACGTCTTGGAATTCTCTCATTATTTCAACATATTTTAGTTTCTGGTCAGGGGGCAAAGATTTAGATAACTTTACCATTTTCGGATTTTCTTCAGTCCCAAAGTTATATTCCTTAATATCTCCTTTTAATGGTTCCATCTTAGGATTCTTTGGAATATCATTAGAATCAAAGAGATCTTCCAAAGGAGTTAATCCTTTAGGAAAATGATTGTCTTTTAAATTAATGACTTCAGATTCTCCTTCAAAAATCTCATCAATATCCATTTGTTTAAGGCCCTGCATTTTTTTGTTGGTAAACTTTGTTGGATGAAGCATTTGAATTGCACTTTTTGCTGAAATGTTTGTTTCTATTTCATTTGTTTGATCAAACTCAATAACTATATCTACATCTATGTTACTGTTAGAAAATTCTTCATCCAAAGTCAAGAAATTATTAATCTACTTATCACTATCAAACACTTGCCAGTTCTTTAAATTGTCAGGTATGGTTGGTCTATGTCTAATCTCAGCTGTGAACTGATGATTAGGTTTGAATAGTAATTTGCAAGTGCTGGCAAACATTGCTAGACTATGAGCTTGCAAGTTATGTTTTCTTGGGATTTTAGTGAGCTGAGTTTCTAGAAATGTATTGAGAATTTCTATAACCATTCCTATGTAATATCTCAATCTGGGATCATTTGTTAGATACTTCCCTTTGATCTGTTGAATTATTAAATCAGAATCTCCTATGACAGATACTCTAATTGCCCCTAATCTTTTGACAAGTTTAAGACCTAGCAACAGAGCTTCATATTCTGCCATATTATTGGTGCACCTAAAGTTTAATCTGTAGGCATGGCCTTCAACATGATCATTTTCAAGGTTGTACACCCAAACTCCTGCTCCTGCTCCTAATTTGTTAACTGAACCATCAAATTCTAAGTGCCAAAGAATTTCATGTTCATAATTGGTATCAGGAGTCTCAGGAATCTGTTTAATAGTGAGATTTGGTTTTTTACTTCCTTCTGGTTTCTCTTGGGTATCTGATGTTTCATTGTTCTCAAAGATTTCCTAGATTTGAACACTAGACTTTCCATTTGTAATTTCTTTTGGTTTTGTTACTAAAACTTCTAATTCATTTGAGGGATCACTTTCAGCATTGTAAAGAATGAAAGAATCCATATCAGAGTGTACTAAGTAGATAGGGAAATTTTAGGGTTTCTCCTAACTACTTACTCCATATTTCATTAAAGTTTCTTTGTATAGTTTCTTAGGTTGGCCGAAAAATGAAATAGTAGCATATGACATATCTAACTGAAGAGATCCTTGAAGCTTTGCACCCCAAGATCTGGACAATAAAATGCCATACTTCGGTGGAATATCTGCTACTACTATGTCCATTAAGATTGTTTTGGCAAGATATTGAACTAGTGAAACACACAAGTCTTTGATTAACCCTAGACATCTCACGTGACTCGAATCAAAATAAAAGAGGTCTTTATATGTCCTGGTGATGTCTAGGTCTAATTTCTCCATTACAAACTTGGGCATTAGGTTATGAGATGCCCCAGAATCGAACATGGAATTATGAAGTATATTATCATGTATGTTTAAACTTACATAGAAAGGAGGAATTCCTCCATCTACTGGTTTTCCATCACTTCAGGGCCAGAGATTAATTCAGGTTGGTCATCAAAAACATTTACTGAGTCTTCATTTACAGAGATTTTGAGTGATCTATTTATTTAGCTTCGGTAGACATCATGTTTAACTAATTTAGACAATGGAACAACTATTTTTAATTTGCCTACTTCAGTCTCTAGATTAAAACTTTTTTTCAGTCTGAGTTCTTGTATTTCAGACGGTTGGATCCTCTTTATTTTCTGTATTCTCTGTGTTTTTCTCATTTTCAAGAGTGGGGTTATGAGTTGAATTTGTTTCCAAATCAACTTCTGGAGGTTCTTCCACATTTCCTTTTGGAGGAGGAGAAGTGGAGAGTTTTTTTTTATTGGGTTGATTATCGGATACATCTTCAATAATTGGATTAGCAAGATTAGGATTTGATCTAGAAAGAATATGTATAGGGGTGGTATTGGTCTTACCTTTGTTAGGCTGTTTTGTAGCTTTCTGTTTGTTGGATTCAGGGACATCAATTCTTCTGCTCCTTAGACTATATTGCTTGTGGACTTCATAAATGGCTGTATCATATCCCTCCCTGAAGTCGGATGATTCACCTGACTAAGTTTGGAATTGTTTAAGAATGTGAGCTTCTTGATCCTCTCGGGTCAAGAAAAATTGTTGTTCATTATTGAGTCCCATCAAGTTTATTTGAGTATCTTCTTATGGTTCCTCATAATTTGAGGCTTCAGCATAATTTTCCTAGAATGGGGGCCTAATATTTTGGTCAGGACCAGCCTTTTCAGTGTTCTAGTTTTGATTCTTCCTGAAATTTGGATTTCTCCCAGTATTTCTTGGTTGAAAATCCCAAGGGGATTTCCTTTCAATTGTTTCTACTCTATCTCCTAGCCTATCCATCCCTTTAATAATAGCATCCAGTTTCTGTTCAAAGGCCAAGGGTTCTTCTTTTAATGGTATTCTCCTTTCACTTCTGGCTTTAGCTTGTTTGGATATCAGGTTGGATTCAACACTGACAACGATACTTTGCATATCTTCTAAAGTACGAGGATCTCTTTCCCTAAGCCGGTATGCCATATCAGAATCAAATCCGTAAGGGAATTTGATTAATGCCAAATCTGGAGGAGGTCTGATGTTTTGAGGGATAGCATTGTAAATGTTATTGAACCTAGTGTAGTAATCTTGCACAGTTTCTTGTGTTCCTCCCTTCAGGTTTTTATATTCTGATAAGATTTGGAGAGGATCTTTCTCCTTTTCCCATCGGTTTAATAATGTTCTATAAAGAGCTTCTAGGTCATTGATACTATTTGTAGGAAGGGCTCTAAACCAGGTTCTAACTTCTTCAGTCAGGCTTTGAACAAATATTCTCATCCTTACATAATTTGCATCTATTTCATATATCTCAAAGTAATCAGTCATTTTTTTGGTATGTTGTTGTCCAGTGTAGGTACCAGAACTATCGAATGGAGTGATTTTACTTTGATAGTCTTAGGGCATAGCTCGTAGATTGGCTGGTAATACCAAGGGAGTATATATGTTTGCCATTGCAGTAGATAGTGATGAAACAACAACTGGGGTTGGTCTTGGAGTGGTGGATGGAGGGGTGGAAGGGGTGATTTGAGGTTGAGATGTCTAAGGAAATGTTGATGAACTTGGAGAGGCTGTAGTGATCACAAAAAGGTTTGGTGTTCCTTCAGAGGTAAGCTCGGATTGTATGGAGTTCTGCAAATGTCTATCAAGATGTGAAGTGACAACTTCAAGTTGTAAATCTTCAATAAATACTGGGTCATGAACCAAGCGGACCAACTCAGACTCAGAAAAGGTTACAAATAAAGAGGTCTCAAATTGCTCATCAAAGGGTTCGTCCTCAAGGTAGATCCACTTTACAGGACAGGATCTTGATCTATATAGAGGCCGAGAACTAGTAGAACTTTCTTGGATTTCCTATCTCCTAAGAATTCTAGGGATCAGATTAGGATTTTCAAACACAGGTGGTGGATTTGGATCAGGATTAGCCCCAGTGTAATGAGTCCTTTCTGAAGACAGCTTTCTAGGTATATTTTTTGTTTTTCTCTAAATGGGTTTGACAATACAACTTCAACAATTTCTTCAAGAGGCTTTAGATATGGGATTTCAACTTTCTTAAAGACTTATTTGACAAGAGGAATTGATCAAGTATTTGAAAGCAGATGTTCAATCCATAAACTATACCAGAGATAGAGTGAATTAGCATTCATTTACTTATGCAATTGCAAAGCAAGAGCAATTCAAAGGCTACCTGGCTAACCTCAGGCTCCATCTATAGTTTATAAAGTAAACAATAGTAAGAAACAAATTATTCATTCCCTAGTGGAGTTGCCACTATGTTATCACTCATATTTTCCTTGAAGTTGTTGGGAATAGGAAAGGGGTCCGAGGTAACCACAAACCAACTTTTAGGTACAGAATCTAGTCAATATGTACCCAGAGAGGGCTCTCTCTTTAAGTTTTAGCTTTTTTTTGAAAGATATTAGGCTAGTTATAAAAGTTTAGGGGTTTTGATTGTGTTTGGGTGGTGAGATTCAGTAGCAGAGGGGTAGGACTAAGTAGTTTTAGGCCATTGGGCTAATGGAGTCAAAGAATATGGCCTAACTAGATTTGGTCTCTAAACAAGGGATGGTTTCACAGGGCAAGGTAATCAAACACAAAACAAATAAAGACTTTAAAATAGATGGAATGGACTCAAAATGGGTGAAGGGCAGTTAAGAATCCTTTACCATATTCGAAAGACGAAAACTTGAATGATTACTAATAAAGAGCAGTTAAGTATTCTTTACTAAATAATCAAAATGAATAAACTAGGAAATAGGAGAAATTAAGATTTCACTGTTTATGCTAGTCCGAAGGAAAACATTAAGAATAACAATGATTGAAAACAGATTTCACTCAAGCACTTTCCGAATTACTCTTTTTCATTTATCATTCAGATATGAAACACAGAGGATATAATAAACAAGGAAAACTTTAAAACATAAGGTATAGAAGACTTATTGATCCGGTGTCTGACTCAAGAATTCTATGGAAAGTCCTTTGCATGAATTCTTCATCCAGCCAGCCATACAAAATTTTTTCCAACAACTCTTTATTCCAAAATAATCAATATTACAGCAATGTCTAAGAATCCACACTCAATACTCCAATTGAAGGAGTATTTGTACAAAAATTTAACAAAAAATATCTCATAACAAAGTGAGATATATTCTAGGATGATTATGAATAAGTTACAAGAAATAGAGAAAAATAGTCTCGAAGATCGGAGAAAAGGTAAACTGATGTTGTGATGTTCGTATTCTTGTGAGTGTGCTGGAGGCAGGCCCTATGATTTGGCTTGTTGCTATTTTCTTTGGTAACTCTGTGTTGGCTGCCCAGTTTTCACTAATACTCTTTACCTGTTTTGATACACTTCGACCTGTTTGATCTCCGTTCATCTTCTTTACCATCACTTACTGTAGTAAATAGCCAAAATTTAGATTCTACCAAGGATAATTTCACAAAATTTCTAATATGTCTTCCCACCATTATGTTTCTGGCATTCTGGTTTTCTGAAGTTTTCTCAGAGTCTCATCAGTTTCTGTGTACCTGAAAAAGGTAGGCTGAATTGGAAACAAGTGCTTTATCTCATGCTCGACATAGAACAAGCTTTCTAGATTGTCATAGAGAACTCTGTCTGTAGGCAATGCTTTTGTTGTTGACACACTTGTTGATGGACCTGCTTGGTTGCATGCATACTTATTAAATTTCTCCACATAGTCTTTATGACTCATTAGTTTATCATGAATAACTAAAGGACTTGGCAACCCTTTACTTTGTAAGATATCAAATCTTTTCATGAAAGCATTAATTTCTTCTTGCATGTCATGGCACCTTCTTTCTATGTTTTGCATCAGAGTTCTTTTAGTAAAAACCCTTTTGATTTACAAAATTGTCCCTATTCTATCTTGAATGCCTAGATCTTCAAGTTAGGACTTATTCCTAGTATTCAAAAACTGTATGAGCCTGTTGGCTTCCTCAGGCATATTTCCTAATTCTGCCCTTGTCTTTTGAATTTCTTCTTGAGCTAGTTTCACTAAATCAATTTGCTCAAAAATTATTTGAATTGATGGCCCAACATCATTTATTGATTGAGTGATGTTGGCCCAAAGAATTTTATTGATTTATGTCAGAGGCTTGTCAAAGGTAAGATCCTTTTCTAATAATTTCACTTTCTTTTCCAATCCTTTAATCTCTCTTATCTTTTCTGCCACATTTATCTTTGAGAGATCATATCTTTTCTCTAAGTTGACATGCTGCTCTTTTACCTTATTTAGCTTTGAAACTTGTAGTTTCATTTCTTCCATTGATTTTATTAGTTCCTCTGTGCTCAAATTAGCAATGTTGCCTTGTGCTATTCCTATTGTTGTTGTTGTTGTTGTTGTACCTGTGATCATCTCTATTGTGGCTACTAGAATATTTGGTGCTAGTGCTGCTCCAAGAGTTGAAGGGACTGCTGTTGAGACTACTGGTATCACATCGGGAGGCTAAGAGGTCGAGTTTCCTTGCTTGTCCTTCAATGCTTTTTCAAGTTCTTGCTCAGTCTCATTCAGTCGTTCATTAAGTTTTAAGAGCAAATCCATCAGCCCTTCTTCAGATTTTTTCTTTATGATCTCAGTAGTTTGTGGATGCCTTGAAGGTGGCAGCGTTAGTTGTTTCCTTAGGGCAGCAATATCATCATCTTTCTTTTTGATTAAGGCTTCTATAGCCTTTACATCTTTGGGATCATGACCCAATCCAATAATTATTTCTTCTAAAGACTTTATTCTGTTATCTTTGGCCTGGGAGGAGGCCTTCTCCATGTGTAGTTGGGTAGTTGTGTTATCCAAGGAATTTTGTAACCTTTGGGCCATCATTGCCTTACCAGTCAAGGTTGAATAAGTCATTTCTCTAGTTTGTTTATGCAATTGAATCTGATCAAAAGGATGAATATGCTTTGCCATGACCTCAAAATTTTTTCTGAGATAATCTGCTGCTGATTTGGGTTGTTTCACCTTTGGTTTGAAATAGCTCATTATCATTTTGCCTTGTTTGATGTCACAGGCTAACATCAGTCTGTTTTGATTTGTGGGAGCCATTTTCAAATATTGGTTATAAGCTTGAAGCCTCAATGGATCATTCTTGGCCTTTATTTCTATAAATGTTTTCTTGATATCTGAGGCATCTATCCCTGGTTGCCTGAAAGAAGATATCTTTGCACTTTGCTATCTTTCTAGCTCCTATCTCTGTGAGCTAGTGGATGTTCCTTGTTGGGCCTCAAAATAGTCCCTGTTTTCACTCCATTATTCACCAATATCTTCACATTTTACCTTCATGTCACCTCCATTCCACCTCCATATCATTGCATTTACCTCGTTATTGGGTTATAACAATGCTTTTCCAAAGTTTATTAATTCTTAACATTTTAAAGTGAATTTATGGCTAAACTTTAGAAAATAAGATGCTTATACTTATACCTAACAATTAGAATGAGTTTGTTGACATGTGTAGGCACAAAGGAAGCTTCCAGGGCATCTTTATGTGGCCTTGAATGATCAAATTCGAATTTGATAAGATAAGCCTCATGGAAAAGATCATGGAGAAGATCATGGACCTCATGGAGGAAATCATGGAGGATAGGGTTATGTGTCTAGATGGTTGAGAAATGTATGGAACTAAAGGAGAGATTAGTGGATCATAATTATGAGTTTGTTATCTCATCTCGTTGTATAAATAGGAGTACCTCATCCATTCCAAGGGGAGGACTCTTAGAGCATGTATCCAGCTTATGATGGGATAGAATAAAGCTCCATTTTACATACATTTCCATTATGTAGTTTTTAGATATAAGTTTCCTTAATGTAGTATATGGAATAATTTGTCTTGTTCTTAAGAGAATTGAGCTCACTCTAAAAGGATGAGAGAAACATGTTATTTCATATTAGATCTTATTTCATTTAATTGCTTAGATGTTTGAGGATTTGATTTGTTTGAGATTGATGAATGAGTTTTAAATTAGAATCTTATCAGCATATGAGAGAACAACTAAGGGTCTAAGTTAGGCTCTCTCTCCATTTGATTTGCATGATAATTAAAACTCATTCTTTTGCTTTTATGTTTCAAGTATCATATGACGAGATACCAAGAGTCTAAGTTAGGCTCTCTCTCCATTGATTTATATGGTAATTGAAATTCATTCTTTTTTGTTTATGTTTCAAGTTATTTCATTTCTTATGCTTGTGAATGAATATTAGTTTAGTTTGGATTAGTACATGAGAGGACAATCAAGAGACTAAGTTAGTCTCTCTCTCTACTTGAATCTAAACAATAATTAAGTTCATTCTCTTGTTTTCATTTCAAGTTTTTAGTTTCATGTAATCAATGATTTCTCTATAATACTGTAGGGAAGGACAACCAGGACCTCCTTAGTTAGGAGCCTCTTCCCTTGCATATTATATTGAATCATAAATCATTCAGTTAGACATAGAGTTAGTTGCCTACTCCTGCATATATTTTGCTGGCATCATCACAAGCTTACGAGTTTCCCTGGTTGATAATTTAATGCAACAATTTAAGCCCAATAAATTGCCCAACATTTTGGCGCCGTTGCCGGGGATGGTGCTAAGGGATTAGGCATTAGAAATTTAATTTAGTACTAGTATTTTTCTTTAGACAAAATAACTTGTGAGACCTGGTGACAGCAGGATCTTCACAAAGAAGTTTAAGTTTGAGTTTTCTGATGGTTTAGTGTTTAGCTAGTTTTAAATTTCGTCTTTTCAAAAACACCCCCCTGCATAAATAAAAACGAATCAATCGACTAGTATGCTCTCTTCCTGCGCTTCGTGCGATCAGGAAGATCAGAAAATCTATTGATTTCGTTCGAATAAAACTACTCTTGCTGGAGAACTAATGTGCAACATGACAATAAAGAATTTTGTGAATGAAAAAAAACATCTTTTAATTTTTAGATGAAATTTAGTTTTTTATTTTAGATTTAAAAAAAATAAAAATTTAATAATATATGTATCATATATACATATTATTATTAAAAAAAAAAAAAATAACCATTTCTTTTGTTTTTTTTTTTATATTAAAAAAAAAAAAAAACTAACTTCATTATAGTTATTGTTTAATAATAGGTTTTAATAAAAAAAGGTTGTTGATTTTACAACTTTAAAAAAATTTCAACTTAAATAACAAATAAAAAAAAATTTGTTTTTTTAATTTGTTGTTTAACAAAAAAAATCTAAAGCAATAAAAAAATCAACATAAAAAAATACAAAAAAATATGTTTTCATTTCTTTTAATATTTTCTTTTTAAGATTTGTTGTTTAAAAAAAATTCTATGTAATAATAATATGTATATCTCCTATATATATATTATTATTAAAAAAAAAAAATTAAATTGATTGACTTTCATTGTCAATTACATTTTGATTGCCTGCAGGACCAACCACTCCCATGGGACCATGTCCAAGGCCCAGTCCCAATCCTTCCTGAGTAGATAATGGCAATAGAGGTTGAGAAATTATTTCATAGATTGGGGGCCATGAGGGCCAACTTTGGCTTGAAAATAAAATAAAATAAAAATTAAATTATTTCCAATGCTGAGTCGAATTCGATCGAAGCATAGTGGCTAGCCCGAGTTATTCTGCTAACCTATGCAGGAGTATTTTTTGTTAAGCAGGATTTGTCATCATGTGGGTCGAGTTCCCACCCTAAAACTGGCACTATTTCTCCTCCATTTCTGCTGAGCGTTACCAAGGGTCCACGGAATGGTGCACTGAGCCACTCCAGTTCTGGGTTGCGTGTTAGTTGCCGGGTTGAACAAATCAATTGTGGCACTTGTACTCTGCCATAACCAGCTCATGTAAATAGGTGAAACCCAAATTCAGGAGCTTGTCAATTGTGTACTGGTCCAAATCCACAAGGCCGAGGCCTCTTACAGTCTAGTGTGAATTGTCAACAAAGATTGGAGGCCGAATACTCGATTGGGTGCCAAAGAAGATCAAATACAGAAGGGCCATGAATTTATTCCCAAACAAAGAATTGCGGAGATTCCATTCTGGAGCAGCACAATTATAAAAGGCCGAGTACCGCTTTCCTTCGCAGTTCCGAAGGCAAAATTCAGATGCTATCGTAGAGATTGAATAACATAGTATTGGAACAATGATTTCTAGTCCAAAGATTCATAGGGGTTTCTTTATAAATTTTGCCATACATCATCCCAGAAATCAATCTACCAGGCAGAGCTTGGAATCCGATTTATTTTGGTAACCAAAGACACATTCAAGTGGCCAAATTTCTCAAAGAAAAAGGAGAGCCTGAATGCCCTGTATAGGTCATCTCATTGGTTCAATCGGAGGTGCTGCAGCAGAAGATCCTAATAACCAGAATTTCAGTCAAATTCTTGAAGGTCAAATGGTATTGTTTGAAGAGTTGGGTGCCAAAACCACTGCTTCCATTCCAGAATTGTTTTTGACTGATTGTTTCAAGGAGATTGTTCTAATCTGGTGGCCAACTCCCAGCAGAAATAAGAGGACGAGTTTCTAGAAGCCGTTGATTTGTTTCCAGAATTGGGTGTGGTTCCATTCCTGAATCCTGCTTCCTCCCCTGGCCACGAATTCTCAGTAGCCCAGGTTTCTCAGAGGGCTTACAAAGATGGTTTGGACCCAAGTGCCTGCGTTTATCAGAATCCTCATGTCCATAGCCCAGATGAATCTCTGCTTCCTGAGACGAAGTGGGCATAAGGAGTCCTCGAGATAAATCCCGTAGTGGGTATTCTTCTATCATACCGGTGGCCATGGCTATGTGCCTACAGCCCAAAACCTAGTATAACCCAATAATCCTATCGGCCTCAACAAAATTCAGGGGTAGGAAACGGGTACCCAACGCGACCATTGCAGGCATCCGCGGAGCCTCCGTCGATGGAAACAGCGACCCTCCACAATAGCACATGAAATATATTGGAGAATCCGTCGATCTTCTCGCTTGTTCGAGCGAAATTGGGGCATACACGAGTCGAATTGAGAAAATTTCTAGGGTATATTTAGATCTCGGCTTTTCATTTGTTTATGCTGGTAAATCCGTGGGAGAGAGCTATAATCCCGCATTAACAGTAGCAAGACGTGGGATTTCTTTTATACCTGGAACCCATTCCAAGCGATGGACCTCCTGTGCCTCTCTCTCAACTTGGTCTTCTCCTTCTCGCTTGCACTGGACTTGGGCTTCAGCAGCTTCTGCTCCCCTTCACGGGAATGGGCATCGTGAGAGCTGGATTCCTTCATTTCCGATTCCTTCACTTGCCAATATTAATGTTTTGTTTGGATTTCTTTTCTATTTTTAGTTTAAATTTGTTTTGTATTTATTGTAAAATATCATATTTATTTTTATTTTTATATTTGGGATTTGTTTGGTATATATTTAGTTATAATATATTAATGAGTGATATGTTTTAATATTTAGTTAATATTTGATTTATATTAATATATTCTGATTGTATTAACATATTAATTATATTAATATATTAATATAATATATTATATTAATATAGTATGATTGTATTAAATATATTAACTATATAAATATATTATGATTGTATTAATATCTTAATATATTATCTTTTGTTATCAAAAAAAAATTAACAATTGTTGTTTAGAAGTATTTAAAAAAAAAAAAAAAAAAACATTGGCATGTGCAGGGGTACTGGCATAAAACAAAATTTTGGGAGCATGAAAATTGAGAGAATCAGGGGAATTACAAGAACAGGATGAAAAACTTTGGAGGCATGAAAATTGAGAAAATCATGAGAACAAGATAAAAAAAATAATAATAAAAAATAAAAAAAACACAAACAAACAAACAAACAAACACACTTTTCACAAAATTCACGCAGACTTGAAAATAAAGAATGGAACATTTGGAAGCATAATTTGAAAGAACATTTGGTGGATTATTTAAATGCTGACTAAATTGTTTAGAGTTGGCAAATTGATATTGTTGTATGCTTTTATAACACACTAATCTGCAGGACACAAAAAATCTATGATGCCAAACTTTTCGCCATGCACAGAAGTCAGCTGACACAAACAGGGAGTATTACTCTTCATGGTTATTTTCACAAATGGATTGATATTAATATCACGATTAAGTCAATTTTAACACTTTGTTTGTCCTTAATTTTTTTTATTTGGTATGAAATTTTTGCGTAAGAATCATGAAGAAACTGGCCATTTCTTCATGAGCACACTTATGTTTTCTTTATACCAAGTTTTTTTTACAGGTTACAAGATAATCAAGTGAACATAAGGAGATTACATTGTGATGACAATTGGTCTTCCAAAGACTAAGTCATGACAGATTCTAAAGACAAATCCAACTCTACAACCACTCCTTTGCGACTCCCTTTTTGCAAAAGATTTTCACTTCCACCTATTGTCAAACCATGAAGCATGACCTTTCCATATCCATTTTTCACAGCAAGAGTTCTTATTCATACACCATGCATTTCCTTATTGCCATTTTCCATGTCATTACCATTCCCCTTCATTTCCGCAAATAAAACTCTGCTTGAGTCAAAGTCCTAGAGTCTAAGTATCATTGAAAAAAACACCTAGAGGCTTGCATGCCTTAATGGCAAGTACTCTTTCCAATGAACAATGGGAGTACATTAATATCCCTTGTTCGTTGGATCTTGTAGGTAACTCGACCACGACACATTTATTCGTACCTACAAAGATGTGTTAGGCATCCTGACTCCCACTGGAATCAATGGTGGGAGCTCTTGTTTTGACTAGGGGTATTCATTAATGGCCACTAAGCCAAAAACTTCTTGCTATGTTCGACATCGACACATTTAATCACATAGTAAGATTTGTGCCATCGAGCGTTGAATACTTGAAGACCCATATTTTGTAGCAGACGAAGCCAATTTCTTTTCATTGTTTTTCAGTTTGTCATCACTTGAGGACAAGTCAATCAATAAGGCTGGGAGGGAAAATGTAACTTATATATTTTATATACCTTCCAAGCCTTATATATTTTCAGCCATATTCAGCAGACTCATCAGATTCATTATCCAGCAGCAGAGGATCTAGCAACAGATACAACTTTCAGCCATATTCAGCAGACTCATCATATTCATCATCCAGCAGTAGATACAACTTTCAGCCATATTCAACAGACTCCTCAGATTCATCATCTAGTAGCAGAGGATCCAGCAGCCGATACGACAACACAGATCCATCTTTCATCCACAACTTGAAGAAGAAGATTTAGAGCAGAATTGTGGCAGCTGCACATGCATGATTCATGCATGATTTTTCCAACCAAGTAAAGAAGACCATGAACAAAAATTCTTGCAGCCACACGTGCACAGCTCTCATCCATTTTGGAAGGGTAAGTTAAGGTATGATATTTTCTAACTTTTAACCATTAAATTCCTTGAAAAGTTAGAATAATAATTTTTGGAAAAACTCCACTTCCTTTTTCCTTGCTTTCCCCATTTCACATAATTGCCCAAATCATCCGTTTAAAGGGAAGGATACATCCACATTCATATAACATCCACATTCATATATCATATTCTGAACCCCACTTACCTTCAAGCTATATTCACTATTACATGAGCATACAAATGGCTTTGTCAAAAGTATTTAAGAGTTAATTGGATGCCAACAGAATCATGGTTGTTACACAAGAACCAACCATGATGCATTCCAACAAAATGCCAATGGAATCATGGTTGTTACACAAGAACCAACCACGATGCATTCCAACAAACATACTCTGCGATAAAAATTACATTAGCAATATGAAAAGATCATACATTGAATGCAACAAACAAAATGTGGTTGAAACACAAGAACCAACCAAGTTGTAATTCATCAAAATAACGCTTTGCAAAAGTTATGTAAATGATATCATGCAGAGTTTAAGCCAAAGCTCAAGTACCAAAAAGTAATGTAATAGATTGCATGAGGACATGCAATATCTTCAGTTTGGGGCAGATGTTGGGCCTCAAAACAGTCCATGTTTTCACTCCATTATTCACCAATATCTTCACATTTTACCTTCATGTCACCTCCATTCCACCTCCATATCATTACATTTACCTCGTTATTGGGTTATAACAATGCTTTTCCAAAGTTTATTAATTCTTAACATTTTTAAGTGAATTTATGGCTAAACTTTAGAAAATAAGATGCTTATACTTATACCTAACAATTAGAATGAGTTTGTTGACATGTGTAGGCACAAAGGAAGCTTCCAGGGCATCTTTATGTGGTCTTGAATGATCAAATTCGAATTTGATAAGATAAGCGTCATGGAAAAGATCATGGAGAAGATCATGGACCTCATGGAGGAAATCATGGAGGATAGGGTTATGTGTCTAGATGGTTGAGAAATGTATGGAACTAAAGGAGAGATTAGTGGATCATAATTATGAGTTTGTTATCTCATCTCATTGTATAAATAGGAGTACCTCATCCATTCCAAGGGGAGGACTCTTAGAGCATGTATCCAGCTTATGATGGGATAGAATAAAGCTCCATTTTACATACATTTCCATTATGTAGTTTTTAGATATAAGTTTCCTTAATGTAGTATATGGAATAATTTGTCTTGTTCTTAAGAGAATTGAGCTCACTCTAAAAGGATGAGAGAAACATGTTATTTCATATTAGATCTTATTTCATTTAATTGCTTAGATGTTTGAGGATTTGATTTGTTTGAGATTGATGAATGAGTTTTAAATTAGAATCTTATCAGCATATGAGAGAACAACTAAGGGTCTAAGTTAGGCTCTCTCTCCATTTTATTTGAATGATAATTAAAACTCATTCTTTTTCTTTTATGTTTCAAGTATCATATGACGAGATACCAAGAGTCTAAGTTAGGCTCTCTCTCCATTGATTTATATGGTAATTGAAATTCATTCTTTTGTGTTTATGTTTCAAGTTATTTCATTTCTTATGCTTGTGAATGAATCTTAGTTTAGTTTGGATTAGTACATGAGAGGACAATCAAGAGACTAAGTTATTCTCTCTCTATACTTGAATCTGAACAATAATTAAGTTCATTCTCTTGTTTTCATTTCATGTTTTTAGTTTCATGTAATCAATGATTTCTCTATGATACTGTAGGGAAGGACAACCAGGACCTCCTTAGTTAGGAGCCTCTTACCTTGCATATTATATTGAATCATAAATCATTCAGTTAGACATAGAGTTAGTTGCCTACTCCTGCATATATTTTGCTGGCATCATCACAAGCTTACGAGTTTCCCTAGTTGATAATTTAATGTAGCAATTTAAGCCCAATAAATTGCCCAACATTCCTCCTACTAGAAAAGTTTGTTGGCTCTCTACTCTTTCTTCCCTCTGACTATCTGTAGTTTCTTCAGCAAATTCCTCCTTCAAAAGGGGATTTAGTCTTTGTCTTTTTGTTCCAGGCTGTCTTGAAGGTTTACTGCAGGGGTAGTTGTTTCCCTGTCTCTCTATTTGTTTCTTTCCTCATTAAGAGGAGTTTGCATGATTGAAGGCTCTCCCATATTGACCTGAGCAGGAGGAGTATGTATTTGGGCCTGTTCTTTGGAAGTTTCAGGCTTCTTAGAAATTGTAGACTGTTCTATGGTTTGAATGTTGGTCTCTAATTCCTTACCTTTTAATTTTCCTGTGGCTGGTGCGCTTGCTTCCCGTGAAGGTTGCTGAGAGGTTCCCACAACGGAGGCACGAATTCCTGATCTTTGAGATAACTCAAATGGTACCTGCCCAAAAGAATCTAGATTAAGCATTTTCTCAAGATCTCTCATAACATTCTCAATATTGACTTGTTCACTATCATGTTCTACTAGGTTCCCTTCCCTCCATTCATCCATATTTGCAAATTGTTCAATCTCTAGAATCCTATGGTGGATGTATGGTGACAACATGTTTTTCATTCTCCTATCATAGATGAAGCTATTAGGGTCATATGGTCTCCAACCAAAACTTTTGTGCAACTTAAGATAATCTTCTAGAATTATCTCTGCTTCTCTCCATGCTTCCCTATCATTGCAGACAAAAGGGCCTAACTGATTTTTTATTCTGAGTTGAGCTTTCTTTTTGGCTTTGCAAAAAAGAACCATATCTATATGTATCATTTGTTTGAAATATTCCAATGCAAACAGTCTCATTGGAACATATTTTGGTAATTTGAAAGAGTAGAGCTCATATCCATATATCCTAATTTATGTATGGTTCTTGTATAAGTACCAATCACCTATTTTGTACTGCTTGGAGAGTTGTAGGATTCTCTTGATGTCACCACTAATCCTAGGAGGGGAAACTCCTATAAATAAGGTGGTTGCTGGATGAAAAAATTGATCAATGAACTCATTGTATGAGTAAGAGGATTCATAGGATGCATGGAAGATGGGACTCCAAAAGATGATAGACCTTGGATTACCTTTTATGTCATGTTTCTTGACAGGGAAAGAGAAGTTCTCTAACTGATAATACAACATAAGATGATAAATGAAAGTGGTGTATTTGAAGACCCCTTCATTGTCTAGTCTCAGGAATTGATCATGAATCTTATTGGCAATATAGGAGGCATAATCATACTTGATAACAGGAGGTTGTCCAGGAGTAAAAATTGACAACAATACTAAGGTTATGTCATCGACATACTCACTAGAGTTGAATCCCATGATTAAGGATATCATATCATCAATGAGTCTTCCCATGTCTGTGAAGAAAGTTTGCAGATAGGGAGGTGGGCCTTTGGGTTGATGTTTAGGCAACATGAAAATCTGACAAATGCGATTCAACTCTGACTAGGACAATTGAGTGGATTTCTCAAGTATAGACAGGGGAGTGAGAGCTTGACCAGGGGAAAATTGCAACATTTCGTTAATGGATGCAGCTGTTCTGGGGAAGAGGACTGTTTGACTTGGGGACATAATAGCTCTGAGGTTAGGGTCATAGTTTGCCTGGCATTGATGAATTAGATCAGGGAAAATATGGACTGAGGGGAGAAAATACCTGGGAAGGTTGGATTCCCATAGTCCCAGGATATTTGAGCCATTTAGGTAGTGGTCTCTAGCTTGGCAAAAGACTTTAAGATGGTTTTTATCAGTGTAAGTCTTTTATCTGAAAGTCTTTATCCACAAGAGGCAAATAGTCTAAATATTTATGAGGGGAATTCATGGGTGCATCATACAAAGCCACAAGGGTTTCCACTTCTGGTTCTTATGGATTCAGAAAGGAATTTGGGTTTTTGGTGAAAAATGGGAAAATGAACAGGTCTGGGAACTTATATTGGAAAAACAAAGACTGAATTTGCAATGAATTTTGTCTTTCTCTGTGGATTTTATAATGTAAAACCAAAACTTGCACGGTTTCAGAAGAAATTGGATAAATACCTCTCTTTGGGGAATAAACAGTGTAATGGCAGGTGCTGACGGTGGCTAACAAGTTCCATGCTGCGTCGATGACAATTTTCTTAGCAAGGTGGCGGTTGGAAATCTTGGGCGATTGACTTAGACATTCTTTGCATGGGAGCACGTGTTGCAGTATAGAATAATGAAAATGACACTTTGTTGGTTTTATTCACAAAGTAAAAGTTGGCAGGAGTTTTTATTATTCGAGCGGATGACGTAAGCGGGAAAGGATGTTTTGTCGTATGCGGAGGGCGATAAGTGGTATGGTATCGCACCGCTTTTGGAGACGGGCGGTATTTGACCGAGAGTCAGTGATTCCATAGGTTTTGTGATGCGTAGCAGGGCACTGTGCGAAAACCACTTTGCGATCACGCGCTAATGCAGGGTCACAAAGTAGTGCACGATATCGTTAATGGTCTTTGGATGATGGAGGTGGGATCAGACAGCTAATGGGAGGCACGATGCGACGGGGTTTAATGTGAGTGGGCCCGACCCAATTTAAAAATTGTTTATCAGGGTGATATGAATGGTTGGGGAGGGTTCTTAATTAACTGTGAGGGTTAATTAATCCCAATTAATGCAGCGGGGGGATTAGGCTATTAACTAGTTGCAGGTTAACCAGTTAATCCTATTTAAACATATTTTTGGTTATAATTAACTAAAGGGGTGAAATATATAAAATTTGGGGATTTTTATATATATTTAAATATTACAGGAAAGGGTGAAAGATGAAGGATTTATATAATACATAGGTTAATAGTTAATATGACAATGTAATAAAAAGCGCTAAGTGAAACATTAGAATGGATATTTACCTTAGGCTTAAGTGGAAAAAAGGGTTTTTTATATGATATTGTGTATTTTTCGTAAGTAAAACAGGATTTTACTTAGGAAAAGACTTATGAGAGTGAATGAATGATGGTTTTAAGTACTTAGGCTTTTAAATTATTGGGCCAAGGGTCCGGTCCCTCCAGAAGTCAGAGAAATGCTCTGAGCCCCTATAATTTTCAAAGGCCTTAGTACTTAGGGTGAATTAGTGAAATTTTTAGGTAAAAATGAGAAGGGGGGTTAATTATTTGACCTTGTCTTGCTTGAAATGGTTCCAGTGTAATGTATGCCTTGCACTTGTGATGAAAGTGAAAATTAACACATTTAGAGACATTATCCATCACATTACTTTAACCTAACACTTTTTTCTTCTTTATTAGGGTGCACTTTGACTGGCAAACTCTTATCACACTTTCTTTTCTTTTACATGTAGAAATCTATCTAAGTCTAACCTTATTACATCCAAGGGCTCATATTAAGCTGTTGAGCTCCTTTTATTCACTCTACCTATCTACTTATCTGCCAAGATTAAACAGTTTGGTCAGATTTTATTCTCTATCTCTAAAACATAAAATTGAAAATATGAACTAGTCAAGCTTAAGCTGTTTGACTATTCATCAATTGTGGCATAAGTTACAAGTTGCACACAATTTTTTTATTACATAAGAGTAAAAAGTAGTGGCATTTAGACTTGCACACTTTCCTTGGTCTTTCTTTTGGTGGGGTTCATTTTCTTTCACTTTTTTGACCATTTTATTTTTTCACCCTTTGATTTTTCTTTTAGGGTATACCCTCTTTACATTTTTTAATTTTTTGATTTTTTGACAATATGGAAAACCTTTGCAACAAGTAAAGGTATGAACATATTACATAGCCCATCAAGTCAATCATGAAATATGACACCTATTGATATAGGAGCATAACAGGGCCCTAACCCAAGAGTTTCATCCCTCTGAGTTAACTCAGTGCTGGCTCAAAACAAACTCATTCTTATTATAAAAAACAATGGATTACATCAAAACTGTCACAAGTGTTGGAGCTTGAAAATAAAGTAGAGTTTTGCAATCAAAAATATGAATCCTATTCAAGTCCTAGGCCTCTCTACTTATGCGACTGAAGTCTCCAACGACTTCCTTAAAATTAGGGAGGCTCGGCTCCCAAACTTGAGATAAATTGGTGCTTTGACTTTCACTTGCTCGGCTTCCTTCTAGTCCTCATGATTTGGTTATCTGCACTCCGAGCTGATGGAGGAATATTCAAATGGAGGGGTAGTAAATGAGGAGGATTTACCTCCTATAATTCCTCTCCCTTGCCCCATTCGAGCTTTGACCAAGGTATTTGCCAATATTCCTTGCTTTTATCCTTTAATCCCGCGTTAAATGCACATTAGACCATAAAGCAAAATATCCAACTCTAACTCATCTCATAAACAAAATATAATCATAAGTATGCAATAAGTTGTGAGAATAGTTGGTTTTACTAAGCTATGATGTGAATTAAGGCCCATATAATTACCCAATGATGAGGCTCATCATCACCCCCCTACTGAAAGTGTTTCTCATCCTCTGAGCAACTTAGTCAATGTCCATGTCCCTCATGGCTCTGGTAGCCTCTCTAACATCCCATGCCTCTGGTGTGGTCTCTTCTTCTTGTTCATAGAAGCCTGATTTCTTTTCTACATCTTCTCATTGCCTCTTCTCCTCTTCTTCTTTTCTCCCTTCTAGCATCCCTCGGAGTAGTGGTGGACTGAGTTTTAGACCTATCCAGTTGATCTTCAACCTTTGCATTGATTTATTATACATAGATGTCCTGTTAAGTGCCTCTCTCAACCTTTGATGGAAGTGATATTCTCTGGTCTTCAAGATGTGTGGTAGTGTGTTCCATCTCCTGAAGCAGACATGTATACTCTCATCTCCTAGCAGCCTAAACATATCCTCAAAATGTGAAATTGCTTGCTCTTGGGCGGCAAGATATCTTGGTGCCAACTGAGGATCATTTGCAATTAGATTATGGGTGTTGATTAGGGCCTTGGGATTTTATTGTTCAACTCTGATGAAAAGAGGTTCATTTTTCTCTCTTGCTGATATTATTTTCATCTCTACAGCCCTTGAATCCTCATGGTTCATCCATGATGCCAAAGCCATTAATTGTAGATATCCTAGCTTGGAAATAGGATCCCAAACATTCATGTCTATGATGGCCATGTTGTGCAAGTAAAACTCAGTCATTTTGGCCCTTTCCTCTAGTGTACTTTGGTCACAAGGATTAATAAAGTTCCTATAGTCCTGAAATGGTATGGTGCCCCTTTGTGCTAGTGTTTTAATCTGAAATTGCAGCCATTGTTCTCTGAGGTAAAAAGCATAGGATTTAGCTGGCATCCTACACTGGATGGCTTCCAAGGAGAGGTTGGCCATACATGATAGTTGGTTTTCCCTTTCTTGCATCTATCCTCTCAGCCATCCATTTTCCCTCTCAAGTTGATCTCTCATTATTGCTTCTCTGTCCATTGGTGTAGGGGAGTCTTCAATCTCAATAGGGATTTTTGTTGATATTTGTGGCTTTCCTTGTTTGGTTCTTGTGCTCTTTCTTGTTCTAAAATATAGAGGGTTTTTCCTCCTTCTTTTCCCTTTTTTCTTGAATGGGGTGCTGAGAGAAGTGAAGGTAGCTACTGCCTCCCTCTCAAGGGCCTCTGGAGACACCCTAAGTGACTCCTCCTTGTGTTCTTCCCCTTTTGTTTCAATGCCTTCTTCCTCTCTGTTTTTCTTATCTTCTTCCTCTCGTTGTTCTTTCTTATCTCCATTAGTTTCTTCCTTCGTTTCCTCCTCTGTTTCAGCATCATCCTCCTTCTCTTCTCCTTCATCATGTTCCTCTGTATTAGTTTCTTCTTCATCCATCTCATCCCCATCTATCTTTGTATCTTCTTATTTTTGTTTTTCCTCGTCCCCACTGATAGAATGACTAACATCATAGGTGAGGGTTTTGATGTCATCCTCTACTGGTAAGTCTCTGAAGGATGACCATGTTATAGGGATCTTGAGGTTTTTGAGGGCATCCTCAATGAGCATCCTAATGAACCCATGGTGAGCCAATTGTTGGGAATTCCCTTCATTTACTTTGCTGCTAGAGTCTATGAGTGATTGCATCAAGAAATAAGGTATGTTGAGTCTTTGGTGAATTGGTGTTTCTACCCCAAATCTTAATTCTTCAAGCATCCTAAAATGGTAGCCATAAACAACACTGTATCTCCCCTCACATGAGATATATTTGATGAGTTGGTAACCTACCTCACTCCATGGGTATGGCAGACTGTCTCTCCTTAATCCATTTTTATCCTTTGTGGGTTCTTCACCTTCTAAAAAGAATTTCCTTTTTGCCACCTGACTGTCTGATTTATCTTCTTTTCTCCATGGAATTCCTAGGGGAAGTGTGGTGACCCTACTGATGAGCTCTGGGGTGAGATCTATAGTGAGCCCTCTAACTATAACAGTGGCAAGGATTCTACTATGTGGAGTGAGGGAATGAGAAAATTCTTGAGCCACCTCATCATTGTACCCTATGAATTTTCCGAAAAACCCCAACCATTGGTGTTTTATAAAGATTTCAAGCACTTGGGGGTGTTGTTGTATCCTCATAGTATTTGTGGGTTCTCTCCTATTAAACCTTCCTGTCATATTGGTTGTGAGGCTTGAGGAGGAAATGAGAGGTTTGACACAAGAATTTTAAATTCAGGAGAAAGCAGAGTTTCCTATGTATGAAATTCACCTCCCACAGTTGTTATATCCACTAGCTTTTAGAGCATTTCTAGTTCATTTGCTTGTAAATGGGGATGGATTTTCAGATCCTACCTCTTTAGAATGGTGGTAGTGGACAATTATCATGATATTCCCTCTTGAACCCCTCTCTTCCTATCCTGTAGACCACCTCTGTGTCTCTTGTATATCGCTCATGTAGACTACTCCTGTAGGAATTCTTGTGCATGCTCCTGTAGAAATTGTCTTGCAGAACAATGGATCCTTGCTTTTGGTGGGTGGCCAGAGTTATGAGAGCGACTTGAGTGAGGGATTTTTGAGGAGGCGGAATGCACAAATGCATGCAAACGATGTTATTTTTTCCTTTATGGCTTTTTGGGGTGAGGTTCTGTTAGTCCTTACAACCTCCTAGGCTCAAAAGGAAATCGAGAAGGGTAACCTCAAACCACTTTAGCTCAGTAGCTAGCCCTACTGAGCATGAGAGGGATATCTCTAAATCTCTTATCAGTAACATGACTTTAAATCAAATGAGTTTTAGGCTATATATATATATATATATATGTGTGTGTGTGTGTTTGTTTGTTTGTGAAAATTTGGGTTTTAGGGTTTGCTGAACTTAGGGTTTGGAGCCACAAGTTTGTCTAGGCTGTGGGAATGTAGGAGCAAACATAAGAAGGAGCTAGATATCAGAAGCCATGGTGTAATTTCAATATTTTTTAGTGTAGTATAGAGGATATCATGTGGAAGAAACTAATGAGCATAAATAAACATGATTTCATTAGCTTAGGAAGACAAAACACATAACTATGAAAACCAGATAACAGAGCTTGAAAAAAAAGAATTTTGAGTATTTTATCACAAGGCATTCATAGAAAGAAGAGAATGTAGTATACCTAGGGGGGATAATATGGGGTACAGAGGGAGGTACCCAAGTGAATAATGTAATAATGGGATGGGCCATAGTAATAAATAAGGTGTTTAACCCGTATCATGTAAGGGACCACAAGTAGTTAGCAATAATGTAATAAGCCCATGGTATTAAATAGATGGTATTGAGGGAACCATGGTAATGACCCATGGTATTGTATGTATGAGGCCTATATAGAGGCTAGAGACTCCTCATTGAGAGGTGTCAAGGATTATTGTATGAACAAGCATATGGCTTATGGAGTGTTCTCTTTCCTTAAGGAGTGAATGTATGGTGTTGCCCTACCTTGAGGGTTTTGATCAATAAAGAAGCATTTCTATCTATTTCTATCTTGTTATTCTTGGGTTTATTTCTGTTTATATTATATTTTCAGATCAGATATATAACAAGTGGTATCAAAGCACTTTCTTGGGCAAAAGTAGAGATTTTTATTTTTTATTTTTTGTAGGAAATTTCTGGGACGACGAGTTTGCAGATCAGATTTGTACGTTTTGGGGAAAAATATGCAAAATATAATTGTATATCTGGATTCTTTGTGAAAAAATACTCTAGTTCAAAAAAAAAATCGGCCAAATCGGAGTCCGGATGAAGGAGATATCGCTGATCTAAAAATCAGTGGTGTTGCAGACATTTTTCGAGGCGGCGAATTTGCATATCAGATCTGTACGTTTTAGGGAAAAATCTACAAAATCTAATTGCAGATCTGGGTTGTTGATGAACAAATACTCCATTTAAAAAAAAAATTAGTCGAGTTGGAGTCCGGATGATGGAGATCTCACTGATTTAAAATCAGTGTTGTTGCAGACATTTTTTGGGGCCGCGAGTTTGCAGCACATATCTATACGTTCTGGTGCAAAAAATACAGATTCTAATTGCAGATCTGGATTATTTGTAAAAAAAAAAAACCATTTTCAAAAAAAAAAATTCAGTCAAATCAGAGTCCGGATGAGGGAGATATCGTTGATTTAAAATCAACGATTTTTCAGCAATTTTTTGTGACAACAGGACAGTTGTAGCGTGAATAGGAAATTCCAGTTCTTGGATCATGATTTTTATTACATGGGAAGAAGCAGAATGGTTGTTCCATTTCAAAAAACAGGTCATAATAGGGATTCTGAGCAATATTGACTAAATTGTGGCCATTTCAAATTTTCGCCAAGTAAGTGAATTTTTTTTCAAAACACTCTTCATGGCGGTTTCAGATTTTACAGGAAAAGATAATGGTCCTACTATTGAAGAACACATAAAAACACAAAAGTCATTATGGGCAAAACATTGGAAATTTTGGGTAGTGGCTAAATTTAAAGATGAGGCAGCCACATGGTGGGAATTACTTAACCAAAAGAAGTGTTCCAACCTGCCCGATGAAGAATTTGAAAATTTCCTTTTAGACAGATGGTCTCATGCCAGAAAATAAGATAATGAAAAATATGTGGGGTTATTTCCTACTAGTATCTCCTTTTTTCAGGTTCATGGATTGATTCAGAAGGAGAAGATCATTGTATCTATAAATCCTAGTTGCAAGAATAATTTTATCAATGTTAATTTGGCAAAAAAATTGCAAGTTCCAGCAAAACACATTGAAAACACACAAGTTGATAATGAGGATGTTCAAGTTTATAAAGATTTGAAGTTTTCTATGGATAAGTATGTGTTGCATTGTGATTTTTATGCTTCAGATATGGATAACATGGATGTTTTTTTGGGATATCCTTGGATGGAATTTGTGGGTACTATCAATATTAATGTGTAGAAGAAATTCCTGAAGCTCTAGTATAAAAAGAAGAAAATTACATTGTAGGATATTTCCATTAGGACCTAAGAAAAGACTATGGAGGCAGAAGCACAAAACTCTAATGACACTGACACATCAAATGATGAGCCCTTGATGGTTGACAATCAAACACAAACATCAAACTAGGTACCAAAAAAACATGTAGTGTCTAAGGAGGCTGAAGCAGAAAATGTTACACGTACTGATACATCAGATGAGGACTCAGTGGATGAAGTATTATTGGAAGATAAGAAACAACAGTAGGCACCACAACATGTACCAGATACCAGTTAGGCTCCATTAGGTGGTGAATTAAAGAAAAAGACACCATTGCTTAAAACTTCAGCATATCACCACCCACATCACCCTGCAAGAAAACAACCAATAAGATGGAAACGAAGTAGCCACAAGGACAACAACCCCTCCATGACAGATAGAGAGGGGCGACGATCCATATACTACACATTAACACAGAAGAGACGCCATGGCTAAATTCCATCTCAAGTGAGTGACACACTAGCTAGAGCAAGGGTTCACCTTTCTCTGGGATGGCTAGATGCACATGCATGGTACCAATGGACTACTCTTTTGAGTAGATCTTATTATTTGTGTTCTTCTTATGTTTCGGGGACGAAACATGTTTAAAGGGGGTGGAATGTAGTATACCTAGGGGGGATAATATGGGGTATAGAAGGAGGTACCTAAGGGAATAATGTAATAATGGGATGGGCCATAATAATAAATAAGGTGGTTAACCCATATCATGTAAGGGATGACAAGTAGTTAGCAATAATGTAATAAGCCCATGGTATTAGATAGATGGTATTGAGGGAACCATGGTATTGTATGTGTGAGGCCTATATAGAGGCTAGAGATTCCACATTGAGAGGTGTCAAGGATTATTGTATGAACAAGCATATGTCTTGTGGAGTGTTCTCCTTCCTTAAGGAGTGAATGTATGGTGTTGCCCTGCCTTAAGGGTTTTGATCAATAAAGAAGCATTTCTATATATTTATATCTTGTTATTCTTGGATCTATTTCTGTTATATTATATTTTCAGATCAATTATATAACAAATATAATGTAGATAAATCTATTTAGACCATCAGAAAAAAAAAAGAATGAAGTACAAGCACCATGAGCTCACTGGGCTAGAGTTCCTTGAAAATAGCTACAACCTATCTCTGTATTAGCTGAAAAGATGATTAGATGCAAGCTTCCTTCACAAAAATTTCAGCCCTCTTCTCCTGAAGTGAAATGATACATATAAACTCTCCTAGACCACTTTCCCACCTTCAGGAGTCGAATTCCTTGGTGGAGGAATCGACTCCAAGATTCTCTCAACCAACAGGTGAGAGTGAGAAGGTGAAACTCAAACACTTCATGAAGAGTTTGTTTAGGAGTTTGCTTCTTTTATGAGGCCTAATAAACATTAAAAACTACCTATGATGTAAATTTATTCATGCCTACATCACCTAGCCTCATAACTAGTGCCATTACATAAATAATTTTGACATTGACTAAGTCAAACTAGAAACTAGAAATTTACATAGTGAAATTTACAATTTGAAACACAGAAAAGTGTAGAAGCACAGTGCCAACTTTGAGATGTGTTTTGGGTGCCTTCCCAGGGTCCAAATAGCAATCTGAGAGAATTGCCAACTAGCCCTTCAAGTCTAGTTTCCATAATAGTTTGAATTTATTAATTTGGAGCATGGGAAGACCTTTAAACATCCATTCTCCCAAGGTCACTCCAGAAATCCAGTGCCTATTAAAAAATGGTCCAGATTGCTAGTTTTTTGCCACTTTTTTGCCTTTTTCTCCAAAACTAAGCCACGTTTGCAAAATATGAGAAAATGGGTTTTTAGAGGATGGAAAGATATTTCCAAAAATGTAGAACTTTCCTCAAATGGAGGCCTCAGGAAAAAACACAACGCCAAGGCGTTGCGCTTCTGGAGCCGCTGAATTTCTGAACTTAGACCAAAAATTCTCAAAAAAATCAAAATGCTCAGAATTTGCTCAAAATTGAAGGGAAGGTGTAAAAATATGTTTTTTATAGCTTCATGGATGCTTCAACAAGAATCACCAATTTTCCCTCATCCTTTTGGTCTTTTTTGGCCTCCTTAAGCTTATTTTCAAGTTGCTTTACCTTGACATTGGCGATCATGTTTTGAGCTTGGTAGTGGTGCGCCATGTGTTTGAGCAACTGATTGTCTTTGTTTTTATTCTCAAGAAACTTCTCCAAGTGTTCATTCACCCTATTGAGCCAATATTCCTTATCTTGATGAACCTTTAAGGCAATCCTATCTTCTAGGTCAAGGTCCTCATTCATCGGAATTTATTCTTGCTCCTCTTGCAAAGCTTTCTTGAGGCCTCTTGTCCTTGGTATTTTCCTTTTTCTTCTCCCCTTTGATATTTTAGGCTCCCTTGATTCCATGATTTCCTTACCCTTTCCAACTTGCTGCAATAGTTTGGCTTTTTCCTTTTCTATAATCAACTCCTTTGCTTTGAGTTGATTGTTTTCCTGTTCAAGGAATGATATAACATACTTTTCCCTTTCCAAATTGATTGCTAGTTCCTTGTTTTAGTAGTCCTTATCCTTGATAGTCTGTCTCATGTTTGTGGTCTGATCTTCAGTCTCTGGATCGATTAATTCAAAATCATGCTCAACTGTGTCTTTCTCTTTGGATTTCGGTTTCTACTTTGTTGATGAAGAAGGCTTGGCCCCTTTCTCCCTATGAGAAGAAAACACAAGCCTCTACCACTTCTTATACACTTTAGTCACCTCAGGTTTGGGTATCTAAGTCTTCTCCATTGTTTTTCTAGATGACCCCACCTTTGTTTGTTGCTTTGATGCACTAGGAGACTGAGATGTTTCATTATTCTCATGCCATTTCAAGGTTGCTTCCAAAAAGGCATCCCAAGCCATACCTTTCTCTACCAGCTGGTGAAGGACAATGGTATTGATGAGACTATCATGGAAAAAACTTGGGGAGTGCTCTTTGTCCTTTAATTGTATTATTTTAGACATTTTGGAAATTCTCCTGAATAGATAATTACACATGTTGAGTGGCTTTTGAGAGGTGAAATGCATCAGGAGGTGAATATGGTAGGCATACAGCCGAGAGAATATACCTTCACAAGTGAAGAACCTCATGAAAATTTTCATCAAAAGGGTGTATTTCTCTAATAAATATCTGAAAGGTATGAAGTGAGTATGTGTACTTTGTATGGCGTCTTCAAGAAAGGCTTGTAGTATTCAAGATCTAGGCTCGTTCCTTTGAACCAATATTCACCATTATCTAGTAACCCAGTTGCAATTGAGATAGAAGCCACTGAGAAACTGAACTCAACACCAACAATGACAACATTTTCTCCTTTTAGTTGAGTTGCCACCCAATCTGTTAGTTGCTCATGAAATCCCACCTCGCTCACCCTTTTGCAAAATTCCAAGCAGTGGACATCCTAAAAGCATTGTTTGATGAAAGGATAGGAGTTGATTGTGTTGTAGTTTGATGGCTCATATCTAAGGATCATCCCTCCTTTATGTTTTTTCTTTCTTTCTGGTGAAGATTCTACCTCCATGATGACACAAAGCCCTAGCAGCAGATAGTGAAAACAAGATGTGAGGTGTGAATGGAAATGAAGTGATATGAAGGTGATTTTTTGACAAAATGATGGGAGGGATACTGGGAAAGGTGAGAGGACTTTGAAAATTGATGAAAATTAGTGGAGAAATAGTGGAAAGATGATTTGATTGCAGGTGGAAACAACAGGGTTTATGACGAAACTTGCCCAAAAACCTTTAGGAATGAGCTATGGTTTTTCTTTTTGAGTGTTTAGACCTTGTTTTGAGGCGGGTAAAATGGTTAAAATGGCTCATCAAACATGTATGTATGTTTAGGATATCATTTTACATGTTTTGGAAATAAAAAATAATGATGACCATTTTCACCCTAACATTTGCCATATAAATTTTGCTACAAATCCTAACTTGAAGAATCATTGACATGAGATGAAATTGGAAAAGAAAAATATGGAGGATGATGGTGTACTTGTTCCTTAGCTTACAAGTCAGTAAAATCAAGATTTCAAGTGAAAAAATGAAGTTTGGGAGAGTTTTGAAGGATTTCGGGGCACTCTGTCCTGCGCACAGTGCCGGTCTCCTAAGCGTAGTGCCTATAATTTTTTGTTAATTTCTCCTAGGAAAACGACCTTTTCGCTTTTTTTTGGACAAGATAGATTGATAACAAAGAGTGAATATGATGTGAATGAAGGAGTTTTGGGGCTTTTGAGTTTATATAGGGAAATTTTCTTCACTTTGTCAAAAAGAAATGGGACACACCCTCCTTTAGAAAGTGATTTTCACTTTATGAAAATAGAATTACCTTTACCATTGAAAATTTGAGATGTACTTTACTTTCCTGAGTGCTCGAGCTTCTTTTTCTATAATTTTTGGAACATGAGAGTATGAGGAGTGTGTGAAAAATCAATTTCAAGCCCCAAAAGTTGCTTTGTAATGTTTCACTCACTGCTGGTTTTATTCATGAAAATGATGGACCTTGGAAACCCTAGAGACCTAATGGATGACTTGAGACCTAATGGAATAATGATGATGACTGGCCCATTTTTATTGTGACACCTTCATAAAGTGTGATAAGTGACCAACATGAGTGAATTACCAAAGAATGACTTCATCTTTAGACTGACCAAACAATGACCAAATTTACTTTGTAAACCTAGTAGCAGAAAAAATTTGATTTTGAAACTCTGGAAAAACATAGTAAAAGCATATTTTATCCAGGTGATAGGCTAACATGACTGAAACTAACATTGCCTCCAACTGGGGATGGCAGCTCCTTGGAGGTGTCAAGAACACTATAGACCAAGAAGCCTTATTCATTGGGTAATGGAGTCAACATGCATAAAAAACTAACTTTTGACTTAAGACTGACTGACCTTTCGACATGACAGAAAAACTGAATAAAAAGTTAGAATAGTGTTGACTTAAAGAGCCTTAGGGCCTTCACTTCAGGATTCAAAATCCTATGACAACTATCTAAAATGTTGGAAGTAAAATACACACTGGTATGTACAATGATGATGACTTTTCAGGACTTTCTAGATATAGTAGTGCTTGAGAAGCCTACCATTGGTTGCCCCTCCTGAATAATCTCTTCCATCCATTTCTTCCAACAAGAAAGAATTTTTTCCTCTAAAGGAAAAATTTTTGTAGGGCTCCTTCCATAAGTTTTCAAACTTACCATGTTTGCCTTTGTCTTCATTTCTAGCATCCCATCGAAGAACCACATCTCCCACATTGAAATTGTCTTCCTTGGTTTTGCAGTCATAAATATTTTTAATATTTTCCTGGAGTTTGGATGTGTTCTTAAAAACCTCTTCTCTTTTTTTCTATAAATGAATCCTATGATTTATCCTCCTTTGTATGTCATTAGTTTCACTATCCAATTCCTGTAGAAAGTTTATTACTGGGACAACAAGAGATAAAGGAAATACTGTATCAACTGCATATACCAACTGAAAAGGAGAAATACCTATTGATTTTTTGGTGCTAACCCTCTTTACCCACAAGGAATTGATGAGTTTTTTATGCCAATTCTTCTTGTTTACCTCCAGGACCTTCTTGATGATGCTAACCAAGGATTTATTGGAATATTTGGCAAGACCATTCCCTTGTGGATGATAAGCAGTAGAATGTCGTAGCACAATATTATATTTGGCACAGAAGTGCACCATTATTTTTTATTTGAAAGCAACATCATTGTCTATAATTGTTTTCTATGGGCAGCTAAATCTAGACAAAATATTTGACTCCAGGAATTGAATGATGACAGAATCAGTAGCTTCCTGGTTGGGATAGCTTCAATCCACTTTATAAAGTAGTTGGTGGTTGTTAATATCCATTTATGTTGTGCTAAAGAGGAAGGATGGATTTCGCCAATGAAATCAAGACCCCATTGCTGGAAAGGAGCTGAAATCAAAATGGTTTGTAGTGGTAATGGAAAAAGTTTCCTCTTTCCTTGAAAAGTTTGACATTCATGGCAGCTCATGACTATTTTGTATGCATCAGAAAAGAGGGTGGGCCAATAGAAGCCAGCTCTTAAGATCTTGTTTGCTGTGGTTTTCCAAAAGTTATGACCGCCACAATATCCTTTATGAAAATCCTTCATTATATCTTTAGCTTCATTTTCTACCAAACAATTCAGCAACACACCTCCAGGATCTTTCCAAAATAAAACACCATCCATAATACAATATTTTGAAGCTTTGAGTTTCAGTGATCTAGCTTTACCTTTTGGGACATCTAGAGGGGGATTCAAGTATTACAAGACATAGACAATGTCGGAATACCAAGGTGAGGACATGAACATATCGGGCACCTACAGGAAAGGTTCATCTTCTTCTTGTTCTTCTGACAGTGCAACAATCAAATTGATATCTAGTGCGTGTAGATTTGATTCGGCCATGAGTCTGGCTAACCCTTTTCCTTTGATGAGATTTGTAGGCTTTATCTCCAAGTCATACTCCAGCATGGATGAAATCCGCTTTCCTCTTCTGTGTTCAGGATCTATTTGCACAAGAATTTCTTTTACTACTGTAGTAGGGACATAAGCAATGGTATGATAACGTAGAATATAAACTTGGAAATCCTTGAGGGCTTTTACCAACACCAATGCCTACTTCTCAAAGATATTGTATCCCAGTGCTGCATCTCTTATAGTGCAACTGAAGAATGCTATAGGCTTCTCTTTTTTCTGATCTTTTTTCTGCATTAAGACTACTGCTAACGTATGCTCATAAGCAAAAGAGAAGATGATGAAATTTGAAGTATAATATGGTCTAATTAAAATAGGAGCAGTAGATAATGAAAACTTTACAGCATGAAATGATTTCTTAGCCTGCAAAGATCACTTTACCTTGCTATGCTTCTTCAACATGTTTTGTCATTTCTTTCAAGTGCTTAGCTAGATTAGGAATAAATCTTCTAAAAAAATTAATTTCCCATCGAACGACTAAATTTCTTTCTTGTTCCTACAACAGTCTAGCTGTTGAATGGCCTCCACTCTTGCAGGATCAATGCGGATGCCATCTTTAGATATTTCATGTCCTAGTAGCTTACCTTCTTCCATGGTGAACAAGATCTTCTTTGGGTTAAGTGAGATGCCAATTTTTCTGCATTTCTGAAAAACAATCCTTAAGCGATGCAAGTGATCTTCATCAGATTTTGAGAATACTGTAAGATCATCTAGATAGATAACTAGAAATACATCTTTTTCATTTGCAAATGCTATGTCCATAGCTCGTTGAAAAATAGCTCCTACATTCTTCAACCCCAAAATGCATCTTGGCATAGATGAATGTACCCCATGGCATTGTGAAGGCTGTCTTGAGTTCATCGTCCTTGTGCACCAGAATTTGATTGTATCCAGAGTATCCATCTAACAGTGACATCCTAGAGTATCCAACCACCCTCTGTAGTATGTGATCCATCTTAGGCAAGGGATAGTTATCTTTCAAGGACACCTTATTGAGATTTCTTAAATCAATACATAGACGAATTTCCCCGGTCTTATTTCTCACAGGTACTAGATTAGACATCCATTCAGAAAACCGAATGGGGAGTATTATTCCAGACTTATAAATTCTATTTACCTCTTTTTCAATTGATGGTGGCAACTTGGGATTGATTCTCCTCAATTTCTGGCGAAATTGCTTCTAATTGGGCTTCACAGGAATGGTGTGCTGAATGATACTTTTGTCATAAAATTTCAGATCTCAATAGTCTAAAGCAAATGCATCAACAAATTCCTTCATTAAAGACATATACTTACCATTTTTTTTAGGAGATAAAGACTTTGATAAATTGACCATTTTAGGATTTTCAGCTATGCCAATGTTTACATCTTCAACTCCCTTTTCTGTAAGAACCATGGTGGGCTTCTTGGCGACATCATCTCTATCAAATAACTCTTCCAAAGGCACCAAGCCTCTTGGAATGTTGCTTTCCTTGAGCTATAATACTTCAGTGTTAGCTGAGTGGATTTTTGGATCATCAAAGTTGTATCCATCATCAATCTGAGAATTATGAAATTCTCCCTCCAATTGTAGAAAACTACATATTTTCTTATCATCACCAAACTCTTTCCAACACCTCATATTATCTGGGACAACTGGGCGATGTTTGACATGGATGGAGTATTTATGAATAGGATGAATAAGGATCTTCACCATACTTGCTGAAGTGGCGAGTGAGTCAACAATGACATTCTGAGTTCTAGGAATAAGTGATAAAGTATATTCTGAAAAATTCTTGAGAATATCAAGTACAACATTGCGATAAGTTATCATTCTTGGGTGCTTGACCTAGTATTCCCCTTTGACTTTCTTGATCACTAATTCATAGTTTCCATAAATAGAAATATTTTTTGCTCCCATTTTTTTCAGAATTTTGAGACCAGCAATCAATGCCTCATACTCCACCTCATTGTTTGAACATTCAAAAGCCAACTTGTAAGAGCTCATTCTCACATTTCAAGGGATTTTATTTGACTGATTTAATGGACCATGTATCCAGACACCAATTCCTGCTCCTTCTCTCCTTGCTGCACCATCGAACTCCATGGTCCAAATACCATTTTCTTCATCTGGAAAAAGGATTTCTGAAGACCGAATTTTTTTATTTTTAGGATTTTAAACAGCTATCTCAAAACTTTTTGTTTTCTACGCTATTCTTTGAATTTCCTCAATAAGATTTGCAGGCTATCGATATTCTTCACCAACCTCTTTACCTTCTGCTGTAATAGTTTCATGTATGCTTCCCATTACCTTGGGAACTTCTGAAATTTCCATTAGCTGACTTTCATCCTCAACATAATTCATATCACTAAACAGAATGAAAGAGTCAAGATTAGTATGAACAACATGTATAGAATGATTGACTAGATTCTCCTTACTGCTGATCATAAATTTCATCTTATTTTCTCTATAAAGTTTCTAGAGCTGTCCAAAAATAGGGATAGTGGCATATGAAAAGTCAAGCTATAGAATGCCCTTTAATTTTTCTCCCCAAGAACTTGAAAGCAACATGCCAAACCTAGGATGAATATCGGCAACTATGACATCCATGAGTACATTTTTGGCCTGGATTTGGTCCAAGGACACTACCAAGTCTTTAATAACGCCAAGGAATTTCACTCTTCCAGAATCAAAGGAATAAAGATCACGGTAAGGTCGAGTGATGCTCAGTCCTAGTTTATCCATGATGGCTTTAGGCATCAGAGTATGGGAGGCGCTAAAATCTAGCATAGCATTATGAAGGATAAAATCATGAAGTTTAAGGCTTAGATGAAAAGGAGGAATTTCACTATCTTCAGGAGCTCCTTCTAAGGCTGGACCAAAAAGGATTGATGGCTCATCATCAGCCACATTAACTATATCAGACATCTAATCAACCTTAAGCATCTTTCCAATCTGAAATTTATATTTGTCATTCCTTACCAATTCGGTGAGGGGAATGGTGATTTTCAGTTTCGGAATTTCATTCTCCAAACTAAAAAGATTATATTTCTTTTCTACCTCTTTTGAAGCGATGTCCTTCCTTTCTATTTGGCCTTTAGCTTGAGGTTCCTTCCTTTGACTTTCAGTTTACAGTTCTTTATATTTCCTCACATTGCTAGTGGAGGATTCATTTTTTGTATCCTAATTCAATATGACAATGTCCTTGTCTTTATTCTGGCCTGCATGAGTAGTTTCTTTGCTTGGTGCGTCCTTTTGTAGATTTTGTCTTTTCTGAGTTAGAATGATAGGTACATTTCTATTCCACAAATTGTACTGCTTTTGGAGATGATTGAGGGCATTCTGATATCCTCTTTGGTGCTCTTCAGTATGAACAACCCACAGATCTTCGCTTGCGAACACAAATTGTTGATCACTTGTTATGAGAGTCTTTGGAAAACTAATCTTCCTCTGCTAGGAAGGTAGGCAGTTCATCTTCTTGAAAGAAGTGATTTTCTTCTACAATTTCTTCTTCATCTTCTTCCTGACCTTCAGTGTAATTTTTTTGGAATGGAGCTCTTACTTGACCTTGAGGATATTTGTTTCGCTGCTCTTTCTGTTAATTTCTGAACTGATATTGTTGTTGTCTGCGAAAGTTAGGATTCCTAACTGAAGGTTCAGCTTGTCGATCAGTTATGGATATTATATCCATCATCCTCTCCATAGTTTTTATTAGATTTTCAAGCTTTGCGTCAGAAGCTGATGCATGCTCTTATTTGAAGACAACTTTCTTCTCTGTCTTCTCTGGCTTTGATTTTGACTTCTTAATGAGAAAATGTGCTTCAACACTGACTACATTCTGCTGTATCACTTCAAGAGTAGTGGGTTATCTTTCTCTGAGCTGGTATGCCATGTCCAGATTGAAAGCATCAGGATAATGAAGAAGAGCCAAACTAGGAGGAGGCTTCATATCATCAGGTATAGAATTGTACATTGTATTAAATCTTGCTATGAATTCTTGAATTGTTTCATTTTGGTTCCTTTTCATTGAATTATACTCAGCCAATATCTGTAATGGATTTTTCTTCTCTTGCCAATGAGCTAAGAATAATTCAATCAATCTTTGAGAACTATTAATAGAATTAGTAGCCATACTTCGAAACCATTTCCTAACATCTCCTGAGAAACTCTAAGCTATAATCCTCATCTTAGAATTCTCCTCATCAATTTCTTCTAAATCAATGAAATCTATTAACTTGTCAACATGTTGTTGAGCTGTAATTTCTGCACTTCCGTCAAATAAAGGGAGTCTTTGACCATAATTATGAGGAAAAGAAGCAAGTTGAGTAGGCAGTAAAAGAGCTGAAAATCTTTCCATGACTGCTGGAGATAGTGAAGGTGGTACAATGGATTGTGTAAGTAAGTGTGGTGATGCTGATGAGGATGATAGAACTACTAAAATTGGTTGTGGAGGCAAAGATGGAACGAATGGGGGAGGTAGGAAAGATGATGAAATTGAATCCTTGGGAGATGTAGCAGATGTGCTTAGAGGTGAAATAGAGGATGAAGTTGTGGCCAGGTATTCAAGTTGGTATTGAACAAAAGCTTTTTAGTAGTGATCTAGAGTTGGTCAGCAAGGCTTTGAAGCATATCAAAATTTAACCGCAGTTCATGATCAGTCTTAGTAGACAAAGATTCTGAAGAGATAGATTGAGTTTCAACCTTTAAAGGTTCTAATGCTATATTAGAGATACATGAGTCAGACTTGGACCTTGTAAGTGATAATTCTATCTGGTCTTCAAAAGGGATTTGCTCAAAGGCGAATAGATTTTTAGGCAGAGAAGTTGTTCTTTTAATTTTACGAACTGCACTTTTAGTGATGAGTAATCTAAGTTTTCTAAGCAGTCTTTTTGGATCTTCAACAATAAAGGGTGGATTTGGGTCAGGGTTTGACATGGTATGCCTTTTGGAAGCCAGAATGTATACACCCTAAAATGATGAGAATTATAAATTCACCATATCCTTGAATAATGGAAACTGAGAAGTATAGAACCAGTTCTTTGAAAGCTCTTAGATATTTCCCAAGAATGATTTAACAGTCGTTCCCTGGAAATGGCACCAAAAATGTTAGTCCTTACAATCTCCTAGGTTGAAAAGGAAATCGATAAGGGTAACCTCAAACCACTTCAGCTCAGTAGCTAGCCCTACTGAGCATGAGAGGGATCTCTCTTAATCTCTTATCAGTGATATGACTTTAACACAAATGAGTTTAGGCTAGATATATGTATTTGTTTGTTTTTTTGTGAAAATTTGGGTTTTTGGGTTTGCTGAACTTAGGGTTTGGAGCCACAAGTAGGTCTAGGCTATGGGAATGTAGGAGCAAACATAAGAAGGAGCTAGATATCAGAAACCATGGTGTAATTTAAGTATTTTTCAGTGCAGTATAGAGGATATAATGTGGAAGAAACTAATGAGCATAAATAAACATGATTTCATTAGCTTAGGAAGACAAAACACATAACTATGAAAACCAGATAACAGAGCTTGAAAAACAAGAATTATGAGTATATTATCACAAGGAATTCATCGAAATAAGAGATATAATGTAGATAAATAGGTTTATACCATGAGAAAAAGAATGAATTACAAGCACCATGAACTCACTAGGCTAGAGTTCCTTGAAAATAGCTGCAACTTGTCTCCGTATTAGCTGAAAATATGATTACATGCAAGATTCCTTCACAGAAAGTTCAACCCTCTATTCCTGAAGTGAAATGATACATATAAAATATCCTAGATAACTTTCCCACCTTCAGGAGTCAAATTTTTTGGTGGAGGAACTGACTCCAAGATTCTCTCAAACAACAATGAGAGTGAGAAGGTGAAACTGAAACACTTCATGAAGAGTTTTTTTAGGAGTTTGCTTCTTTTATGAGGCCTAATAAACATAAAAAACTACCTATGATGTACATTTATTCATGCCTACATCACCTAGCCTCATAAATAGTGCCATTACATAGAGAATCTTGACTTTGACTAAGTCAAACTAGAAACTAGAAATTTACACAGTGAAATTTACAATTCGAAACATAGAAAAGTGCAGAAGCGTAGCACTGATTTTGAGCTGATTTTAGGTGCCTTCTAGGGGTCAAAATGACAATCAGAGAGAACGGTCAACTAGAACTTCAAGTCTAGTTTCCCAAACAGTTTGAATTTCTAAATTGGGAGCATGGGAAGACCTTCAAACATCCATTCTACCAAGGTCGCTCCAAAAGCGCAACGCTTATCAAAAAATGGTCCAGAATGCTAGTTTTTGCCACTTTTTTGCATTTTTCTCCAAAAATAAGTTGCCTTTGAAAAATATGAGAAAATGGGTTTTTAGACGATGGCAAGAGATTTCCAAAAATGTAGACCCTTCCTCAAATGGAGGCATGAGGAGAAAGCCCAGCCCCAACGTGTTGCGCTTCTCGAGAAGTTGAATTTCTGAACTTAGACAAAAAATTCTCTAAAAACTCAAAATGCTCAGAATTTTCTCACAATTGGTGGGAAGGTGTCAAAATATGTTTTTCATAGCTTCATGGATGCTTAAGCAAGAATCTCCAAGTTTCCCTCATCCTTTTGATATTTTTTGGCCTCCTTGAGTTTATTTTCAAGTTGCTTTACCTTGACATTGGCGATCATGTTTTGAGCTTGGTAGTGGTGTGCCATGTGTCTGAGAAACTAATTGTCTATATTTTCCTTCTCAAGGAGCTTCTCTAAGTGTTCATTCACCCTATTGGGCCAATATTCCTTATCTTGATGAACCTCTAGGGCAATCCTATCTTCTAGTTCAAGGTCTTCATTTAGTAGAATTTGTTCTTACTCCTCTTGCAAAGCTTTCTTGAGGCCTCTTTCTCTTGGTCTTTCATTTTTCCTCTCCCCTTTGATGTTTTAGGCTCCCTTGATTCCATGATTTCCTTACCTTTGCCAACTTGCTGCAATAGTTTGGCTTTTTCCTTTTCTGGTATCAACTCCTTTGCTTTGAGTTGATTGTTTTCCTATTCAAGGAGTGATATAACATACTTTTACCTTTCTAATATCTTGCTAGCTCCTTGATTTGGTAGTCCTTATCCTTGATAACTGTCTCATGTTTTTGGTATGATCTTCAGTCTCTGGATCAATTAATTCAAAATCATGCTCAACTATTTCTTTCTCTTTTGATTTCGGTTCCTGCTTTGTTGATGAAGAAGGCTTGGCCCCTTTCTCCGTATGAGAAGAAAACACAAGCCTCTGCCCCTTCTTACACACTTTAGTCACCTCAGTTTTGGGTAGCTAAGTCTTCTCCATTGTTTTTCTAGATGACCCCACCTTTGTTTGTTGATTTGACGCACTAGGAGACTGAGATCCTACATTATTCTCATGCCATTTCAAGGCTGCTTCCAAAAAGGCTTCCCAAGCCATACCTTTCTCTACTAGCTGGTGAAGGACAATGGTCTTGATGAGACTGTCATGGAAAAAACTTGGGGAGTGTTCTTTTTCATTTAATTGTATTTTTTTAGACATTTTGGAAATGCTCTTGAATAGATAATTACACATGTTGAGTGGCTTTTGAGAGGTGAAATGCATCAAGAGGTGAATATGGTAGGCATAAAGCCGGGAGAATATAACTTCACAAGTGAAGAACCTCATGACAGTTTTCATCAAAGGGGCGTATTTCTCTAATAAATATTTGAAAGGCATGAAGTTAGTATGTGTACTTTGTATGGCGTCTTCAAAAAAGGCTTGTAGTATTCAAGATCTAGGCTCGTTCCTTTGAACCAATATTCGCCATTGCCTAGTAACCCAATTGAAATTGAGATTGAGGCCACTGAGAAACTAAACTCAACACCATAAATGACAAAAATTTCTCCTTTCAGTTGATTTTCCACCCAATCTGTTAGTTTCTCATGAAATCCCACGTCGGTCACCCTTTTGCAAAATTCAAGCAGTGGACATCCTCAAAGCATTGTTTGATGAAGGGATAGGAGTTGATTGTGTTGCAGTATGATGGTTCATATCTAAGGATCTTCCATCCTTTATGTTGTCTCTTTCTTTCTGGCAAAGATTCTGCCTCCATGATAACAGAAATCCCTAACAGCAGGCAACGAAAATAAGATGTGAGGTGTGAATGGAAATGAAGTGATATGAAGGTGATTTTTTGACAAAATGATGGGATAGGTCTTGGGAAAGGTGAGAGGACTTTGAAAGCTGATGAAAATGAGTGGAGAAATAGTGGAAAGATAATTTCTTGTAGGTGGAAACAACAAGGTTTATGATGAAACTTGCCCAAAAACCTCTAGGAATGAGCTAGGGTTTTGCCTTTTTAGTGTTTAAAATTTGTTTTGAGGTGGGTAAAATGGTTAAAATGGCTCATTAAACATGTATGCAGGTGTAGGATATCATTTTACATTTTTTAGAAATCAAAAATAATGATGACCATTTTCACCTAACATTTCCCATGCAAATTTTGCTACAAACCCTTACTTGAAGAATCATTAACATCAGATGAAATTGAAAAATCAAAAGATGGAGGATGATGGTGTACTTACTTGTTCCTTAGCTTAGAAGTTAGTAAAATCAAGCTTGCAAGTGGAAAAATGAAGTTTGGGAGAGTTTTGAAGGATTTCGGGGCACTCTGTCTTACGTGCAGCACAGTGTTCCTGAGCACAGCGCAGTTCTTCTAAGAGCAGCGCCGGTATCCTAAGCACAACGCAGTGCTTCTAAGCACAGTGCCTGTAATTTTTTGCTAATCTCTCCTAGGAAAACGAATTTTTCTTTTGGATGAGATAGCTTGGTAACAAAGAGTGAATAGGATGTGAATGAAGGAGTTTGGGGGCTTTTGAGTTTATATAGGGAAAGTTTCTACACTTTTTCAAAAAGAAATGGGACCCACCCTCCTTTAGAAAGTGATTTTCACTTTATGAAAACAGAGTTACCTTTATCATTGCAAACCTGAGATGTCCTTTACTTTTCTGAGTGTTGGAGCTTCTTTTTCTGGAACTTTTGGAACATGAGAGTATGAGGAGTGTGTGAAAAATCAAGATCAACCCCTGGAAGTTGATTTGTCATGTTTTACTCACTGTTGGTTTTATTCATGAAAATGATGGACCTTGGAAACCCCAGCGACCTAATGGATACCCGAGACCTAATGGAATAATGATGATGACTGACCCATTTTTATTGTGACACCTTCATAAAGTGTGATAAGCGACCAGCATGAGTGAATTTCCAAAGAATGACTTCATCTTTAGACTGACCAAACAATGACCAAATTTGTTGTGTAAACGTAGTAGCAAAAAAAAATTGATTTTCAAAGTCTCGAAAAACATAGTTAAATCATATTTGATCTAGGTGATAGGTTAACAATACTAACACTAACAGGTTCCTCGAAATCAGCTCCCACTCCTCATAATCAACTCTCACCGCGTAGATCCATAGTTAACCACTTATTTTCCTACTCCTCCTCTGTCTTTGAGTTGACTGCAACCACGTGTGAGAGGACACCCGGTTTTTCATGTGTTGACTAAACAAAGGTGGCCAAGTTAAATGGCCACCTTTTCACTTATAAACCAACTACCTCGCGACTCTTACAAATTTTGATCAAATGATTCATATGAGTGAGTGAGCAGGATACTTACCTGTGGTCTCGATTAAATGCTACAATTGTCGAAGATCAGAGGTGCTGCGTTGTTTATTTGTTGCATGGGCATTCTTCTTCCCCCTCTGTTGTCTACTGTCTAGCTCCTAGATCATCCTAGTGAAGACCTATAGTTGATAATTGATACTATGTGGTATAGGCTACTACAAGACTTAACCAACCTCCCATTCACCCTCAGATTGATTCCTGTAGGTTTTTGGGGGATCCTGTAGAAAACATAGTCTTCGCCTAAATAGAAGCAATGAAGTGAAAAAAAAATGGAATTGATGGAGAGATGCATGGTAAGGAGTGGAGGATATGAATATATGTGAGGCAGGGTTCCCTTTGGATCCTCTCTTTTCTCCTTGATTTTCTTTCTCGCCCACCTACAAATAACAATTATGTCTTTTTATCTGTTTTCTTTTTATTTTTTGAAAAACACGTAGGCTGCCCTAGAGAGGTTTTAATCCTAGTTGTTTGCCTTGGGCGCCTCAAGGAAGGTTTTCACCTAAGGATATTCTTGTTCTATTTTCATTTTTTTTCATCATTGGGCTGCCTCACGAGGTTTTCAACCCAAATATGGGACTTAGGAAACTCATGGAGGTTTTCACCTGAATCCTTATTCTTTTTTCCTTTTTTTTCTTTTTTCAGTGACCAGATTAAGGAGGAGCTGGAACTTGCTCCACCATCATCACTGTCTTATTGATATTGTCAATGAACTCTTGTTTTGATAAAGGCTTCTTGTACATTTTCAATCGGTGTCCATTAAGAAGAAATGGAATGGCTTCTTCATCTATAGTTTTGATTTTCGTTGAACCATTACCGTGGCATCTTTCCACCACATAAGGTCTGATCCATCTTGTCCTTAGCTTGCCCTTGAAGTCTTTATACCTAGAATCATATAACAATGCCCAATCACCCTCTTGAAATTTCTTATCCTTGATACATCTATCATGCCAGATCTTCCTCTGAAGCTAAACTATCTCTGTATGTAGAAGGGCCTACATTCTGAATTCATCCAAGTCATTCAAATGGAACAATATTTCTTTTTGTGCATGACTGAGATCCAAATCTAGTTGTGCTACCATCCTCATTGTGTTATATTCAAACTCAATGGATAGCAAAGCCTTTTTCCCATAGACCAGCTCATAAGGTGTAAATCTAGTGGTGGTCTTCCATGTTGTATTATAGGCCCAGGTGGCCTCAACTAGTCTCTCTACCCAATCCTTCCTGTTGTTGCTCACTACCTTGGTTAAGATGCTCTCTGTTGCCCTGTTGGTCACCTACACTTGCCCATTAGCTTGTGGATGATAATGAATGGAGGTCCTATGCTTGATTTTGTGATGGCTGAGTAGCTCTTCAATCATGTTGGAGGTAAATTGGCTGCTTTGGTTGGTGGCTAGCTCTATAGGGTACCCAAATTTGTAGAATACATTCTCCCTTAGGAACTTAGCCACCTTCTCTTTTGTTATTGCCTTAATTGCCTTAGTTTCAACCCACTTAGTCAAATAATCAGTGCACACAATAATGTACTATTTTTTCTTTAAAGGAGGGTTGATAGGCCCAATGAAGTCCATGCCCCACTTGTCAAATGGCTCGAAAGTCACTTGAGGTTGTAGGGGAATTTCATCCCATGGAGAAGGCTTTCGCATCCTCTGGCACTGATTACATTGACTAATGTACTTTTTCACATCCTGATGAATAGTGGGCCAATAATAGCCCACTTGTAACACTTTGAATGTTGTCCTCTTTGCTGCAAAGTGACCTCCACAAGGCCCATCATGACAATTCATAAGGATGTCAAAAAATTCCTCTTCCCTTACACACCTTCTCAAGGTTTGATCTGGGCCAAGTTTGAAAAGATTACCCCCAATCCAGGTGAAGGGGGCACTTTTCCTAACTATCTTGCTCTTTTCTTTAGAGGGAAAGTTTAGTGGGAACTTTGCTAATACAAAATAGTTTTCTATATCAACAAACCATAGGGAGAGAACTGAAGTAGCAAACAAAATCTCATCTAGTAACTGATCATCCACCATTCCTTCTTCACCTACAAGTAGATTCATCCTAGATAGAAAGTCTGCAACAACATTTTCCTTGCAAGGCTTATCAAAAATGGTTAGATCAAACTGCCGTAATAAAAGTAACCATCTTATAATTCTAGCATTCACATCTGGTTTGTTCATTAAATATTTGATTGCAACATGGTCAGTATGCACAAACGTTTGATAGCCTGTAATGTAATGCCTAAATTTGTTTAATGAGTGAACAATACCAGGAGTTCCTTTTTAGTCATAGTATAATTTAGCTCAACCTTTGACACATTCTTATTGCTAAAATAGATGGCATAGGGCAATTTCTCCTCTACCTGACGTAAGGCTGCTCCTATGGCTTTGTGTGAGGCATCAACATGAATATGAAAAGGGAGGGCCTAGTTTTAGCCTCAAAGAATTGGTGCAGTGGCTAACTTACCTTTAAAATGTCTAAGGCCTATTGACATATTTTTGACCATATAAACTTAGAATCTTTGGTCAACAACCCAAATAAAGTATAGGCCAACTTGCTAAATTCCTTTATGAACCTTTGGTAGTATCCATCTAACCCCAAGAAACTCCTGACATCCCTATGCTTCTGTGGAGGTGGGACCCTTTGGATGATTGCTATTTTGTTTGGGTCTAACTAGAGTCCTTTCTAAGATATTGAATGACCTCGCACGGTCCCTTCAGTCATTAAGAATTCACATTTTCCAGACTTAGAGACAGGCTCTGAAATAAATAAGTGCCTATGCAAAGTTTTTTGAAGAATGAAAAAAATGAAAAACGAAAAAATAAATAAGGCGAAATAAGAGAAAGGCTTCATGGACAGAGTGATGATGCAAGTAACTCTGCTGGGGTACTGACTAGGCTCATGGGAAATAGAACAATGCTTGTGTTCCTGCATGACTCCACCGAGGTACTGTTTAGGCCTGGTGGCAGCAGAGCAACACTAGAAATGAAACTAAGACTTTGACATATTTATTACTTGTGTACCAATATACCCCTCATCCCCAATAAAAACAATTGACTTGACTTCACTTGGAATGTGTGCTACCTGATCAAGAGAATGGTAAGGGACTGTATCTTTAACTGAAGCTTAGTGTTGAAACCATGACGATTGAAGAATCAAACAATACTGTTGAAGGAGTTAGACTCAATTTTCATGAACAAGGTCCATACAGAGAGCTAGAGTTCTACAATTGTATCACCAATGTTGTAGCGGCTACAACCACCCTCCAAAGTTTTTCCTTCACTTCGTTTTAAAGCCTCCCTCCTTGAAGTCATCATAGCTATCCTACACGGATCAGGCACTTGTGATTATTTGAGTTCATGATTCGTTTCACAGCTTGTGTAAATTTAGTCAACCACAAGAACACCTAGCACTTGGTTCACATCCAGTCAACTGGCTATCGGGAAAAATTGTGAAAACCTAGAGGGCAGCTTGCCTTCCCCTCCAAGAATGCACAGATCAACCCAGCAGCTACCTTATACTTAGAAATTGCGCAGAGCAGGCCAGCCAACCTTGATCTGGAAATTGCGCAAAGCAAGCCACCCGACACTTCTCTCAGGAAATGTGCAAATTCAACCAGCTGCATTGCCATCAAGCATTTTGTAGAAACCGGACCAGCCGCACTGCTCTCTAGAAATGCGCAAAGTAGCCTAGGCCAGCTGCACTACTTTCCAGAATTACATAGAACCGACCAGCCTCACGTCTCTCCTGAAATGCACATAGCAACCTAGCATCACTTCTCTAGAAAATTGGGCAGAGCTAGCCAGTCAAGCAAGCTCTCTTAGTCTAGAAGCAACACAAATGTTTTCCCTCACTGACTATCCATCACATGTACCGGTAGGTTGTTTGTATCCCTCCAGAAACGTTTCCTAGATTTGTGGCATTTGGGTCATAAAACCTAATTTCACCAAATCTATTTAAATGACGTCTCAGGGCTCATTCTTCACATTGAACCTTGTAGCTTTGGCATTCCCGAGGCATCTAGGAACCTTCAACACAGTCTGAGCAAATTTTCCGGGTAATTTTTGGTTTTCATGCCTTTTATCGCTTTTTCTATTTCCTTTTAGTTTTTGGCTTGTATGAGTGTTGTTTCCCTGATTTTATTGAATGAATGTTGGTGTTTCTATGTATTTTATCTTGTACAAGTGTTGCTCCAAGTTTTGCATTACCTTTCCTTAGTGTTGCATGCATAACACTGTTTCTACACTCACAATTGTCGTTTCAGCGACTCGCTTCATGAGCTTCTTGGTTTTGTTGTTTGACCGATTCTGCACTTTCTCAAATTGCATGCATGTTTATTTCACTCATATATGCACCGAATTCACACAAACATTCACTCCTTCATGTTTTTAGGTTGCCATTGGGAAGATACAGGTTGTCTCAGCCCTAATCCTACGCCTCATAACGAGTTTTGCACATTCTTGGTAGTCAAGGCTCTGCCTTGCCTCCAGGAATTGCGGAGAGGTTGCCCAAACTATCCCCAAGATGTGCTCTACACAATCCTTGGAGGCAGTGTCCAGTCCTTCCCATTGGTACTATGTAATGCGTAGTTCCAGCTAGCAACCCGACTTGACTTTTTTGCACATTACGCAGTTTCAATCAATAGTGAGCCTCTTTGGACCATACATTGTGTAAACCAACAGTCAACCTCACTGGTATTTGGGACTATGCAATGTGCAAAAATAACTGACAGTCACCCTCCTTCCTGATGCCAGTGCTTCACAATCTTGCCCAACAGTCGCCAGTTTGTTGCCTGAATACCTCTTAAAGTTGTTTGATGTTTTTAGCTTAAATTGTTTTTCCATGTGTGTTTTCTCTGTCTCTAGGTACCACATCTATTTGAGTGGCTTCTCAGCAGTACAGGTATCATGTCCTCCAAGAGATCTGGATCAAAAGACACAATTGAAAGCAATAATGGGGACATGGTTGAACAGGGGTTAATGAGCTTACCCATGTACAAAAACACACACCCGTTCATCGAGAAGAACATCAAGGTCACATGGCAAGACATCAACACCATATTCTCAGACAGCTTTGAGGAGAATCTGGAGGATTTACAATTTTATTTGAACATCCATAAGTCAGGACTATACAAGGTTGCATTTAGGTTTCCAGTGTTCCCTTGTGCATATGTGATCCACTCAATTGTCTCACACACTGATCCTAAGAAAATGATACTAAGTAGTGCCAATGGAGAAAGACTTTATTCCTTTAGGATGAAGGATTATCAGGAGATATATCATTTGCCATTCCTAGTAAGAAGGATGGATGCACTGTTTTACACTCCCAACAACAACGCAAACACAAGGGATATCTTGAAGCATTGGGTAAAGGAGCATTCAAATTTCAGGATGACACCCAACCAGATATATAGGACGAAGACACTCAGGAAGGCATATCAGTTATTGGTCATGTTTGCGTGCCACTTGTATGGCCCATGGAGTATATAAACCTTCCCGCAAAGTTGGGTTTCTATGTTGGATCAGTTGTAAATTGAAGGAAAAGCATTCAACTAGGTTGACATGTTGGCTCTCTAGTTTAAAATGCATCTATCTAATGCTCAGAGGCTGCCCAAGGATCAACAAGCAAGGTTCTTCATGTATGCATACTTGCTCGATGTAATCTATGTTTGTCAACAGTTTCCTGGCATGGGTTGGGCATGGAAACCTTTGGAGAGTGTTGTGAATTTATATTGCAAGTTCGTCTCAGATTGCATCTACCGAGGAGTCATGTCTAGAATATGTGACCATTTTATCGCCCCTCTGTACACGATGATCTTTGAACAAGATTCACCATGTATGTCCTAGGCAACAATGGAGGCGCTACTAAACATTTCATAGTGGTACAACTCACCCAAGGGAACCTTCATCAGGATGTACAGTGCAGAGAAAGCTCTACATGTGTTGGTGAGGTTTTCCACAAATAAGTTGGTCATGAAGGAGGTTGCATACCACATCTTGATAGGATTATCAACTAGATTGCACAGGAAGAAGAGGGAACCATGGCCCATGCTTCCTATGAAAATTGGGTTGTATACGATCGAGAGTTTGAAAGAAGCGGATGTCGAGGTGGAATACTTCAAGAAGCTGAAGTTCGACACTTGGAGTTTCAACCTGTACGGCGCACATGGTTTATGCAAGTACCACTGTATGAGATTGTATTATCCTTGTATCCATGGGGAATGTCATTGGCCATGGGAAGACCCATGGAGATATTTTTGCAACTCCTCTAGGCTCAGTGAATTGGTCATCATTGCAGTGGAGTGGCTAGCAACACTCAAGGCAACAACACCATAGGGAGTAGTAGAAATAGCAACAACAAGAAACAAACATGTGAAAGACAAAGGCAATAGGAAGATTTACAGAAGCACATAGATGGAGCAAAGCTACAAGTTTAAAGAAGACCCACTTGTGGAAAACATAGCTTTCGAGATAAATGAAAAGAGGAGACAACATGACGGGAGGATAGCGAAAAGAAAGAGAGAGAAGAAAAGGCTAGAAGATGCAAAGAGGATGTTGGAGGAAGTCTAGAAAAATTTCAAGGAAGAACAAGAGCTACGCATGTTGGGATAAGGTCCCTAGGGTTAGTTTTGGGGTTAGTTAACCCAATTTTTGTATAAGTTTTTGTAAAAGATGTAAAGTCTCCATGAAATGTGGGTGCGGAGTGCACAGGTAGATAGGAGTCAAAGGGGTCTTAGCCCTTTGTTTGGATAAGTAAATAGGTCAGTTTTGAGACTCACCCATGGCCCACAGACCATGGTATTGTATTGAAGATAGCTATATATAGTTGAGCCATAGCGAGTCTAAGAAATAACAAAAGGAAATTAAGTAAAGAGAGAGACTATTTTGGAAGTTCTAAGGAAGGAAGTCTCTACTTCCTGTACTCAGGCGAAAGGGGAAGACTCCTACAGTTGAGTGCGCATGAGGCCTTAGTAAGTCCATAGCTGAGTGTGCGGATCCTTGCATCTAAGTGCACAAGGTGAAAGAGTCTGTAATCTGGATGTCAAGAGTGAATAAAGACTGATTTTGAAGAATTATCATGCAATCTAAGCATTATTGTTGATTCTATTTATGTTATGACATGTCGCTTTATAATATGTTTTATATTGAATAATGAATAAATGTTGCATGAAACTACTGAATCTATCTTATTTATGCATGAATGAATTAATTATCTGTGTTCACGAAGTAAAGGGTTAATTCTTCTATGTTTCCTAACGAATTGGAAAGATTTTAATGAAGAAAGATATAAGGTTATTGATTAATGCACGAAAGTGGATAATTTTCCTATTTAGGGTCCGCAAAGATTGATCATAGGCCTTCACAAAGGTCTAGAAGCCATTTTACCCGAGTTACAGTAGCGAGCCCTAGAAGGATACTGATCTCCACGAAGACAGATATGAATTGTCAGAGCTTAAGAACCACTTATCACATGTCCTTGTATGCAGAAACTTGGTTCTAGCATCCCCCAATACTGCTTTAGGTGAGACTGCAGCTTGCGCTATGCAGGTTGTTGCTAAAAGGGTGAACAGTTAGGGTTTTTTCGGTTGGCACGAACAACTTTAAATATGGGTGAGGCCCCCATAAGCCAACAAATGGTTGGTTGCCACAATTGGAAACGAGCAAGTATATGATGAAGATATACTATGAAAAGAATGGGGTTATGCAGTTGGAGCCCATTTTTACATAGGAAAATTACCTCCACATCAACTAAGAGGAGAAGATTAGGATGACTGAAGGATTGACCAAGTTCACAGGCCCATTTGTCAAGCTAACACTGTCTAGGAACAAGCAACCTACTTTATAAAGCTTCCTAGAAAGGTATAAGGTGTGTTAGTGCATAGGGTAACTTTGTTTATTACCTTGGGAGGAGAGGTAGTAAACCTTAATGAGTTTCCATGGGAAAAGGAACAAGTTGACTGAGAAATATACCGATATTCACTCCTATGTCAGCTCACAAAAGTAGGGAAACATCAAGATTCGACCTGTTTGGAGGAATTACTATTCCTAACGGAGTCTACAAATGGGAAAGAGCACAAAAGCATGGAAACATATTTTACTTTACCCAAAAGAACTCGTCAGGGATTTGGCAAGGCTTATCCTCTCATGCTATATATGTGAGGCTAGGGCCATTGTGGAAAAGGGTAGAAACATTTGAAAGGATTTCCTATTTGACTGTCGAGACTAGTCTCTGACTAAGGCATTACAAGAGGTTAAGAAGGGAGAGAGAGAGAAGCAGGAGGAGTAAGGGAAGGTTGATACAACCAATGGTTGTAATCACCCTTTTCTACATTAATATAGAACTAAAATTGTGTTGTCCACTCCGCAACTTTGGTAGTGTAATTTGTTTACATTTTTATGCAATGTTGTTATTATGAGTGGCTTAGATATATGTAATTAGATATCTTTATATGTTAGTGCATTGATTGTGAAAGTTATATGTTGTGATATTAGCCTTGTCTTACCTATGTGTAGGTTTTGATCTGCAGCTAGCTGAGGGGTCTTCCACCTCGCTACTTTTCACTCTCCAGCAACACCACACCAAGACTTGAGGTAATAATTCCTTCTTCCTTCTTTGATTCTCATTTGTTTAACATAGATATGCATGTATCTTTGTGTGAGTTGCAGCTAATCTAACAATCTTCCAAGGATCCCGGGAATATCCTTAAGGGTTTCTACATCACCAAACACCTGTGAATTAATCCCTATAGTAGAATTGGCGACTCTATTGGGGACTACACTTAGTTCCTTATTTTTTCCCAGAAAGTTCCTAGACATCTCTTTCTTCGAGGCCCTCCTATACCTCTTGATCCCCTTTCTAACCACTTAGGACTATACATCACCCTTCTCTCAATGCTCATACTTAGATTTGATCCCCACATCCTACGTTTTGAGACTTTTTCCTCACTAACATTGTATTCTAGTGTAAATAGTGCTTTATAAAGCACTATGGCCTCACACACAGTGCATTAGTGCATCCACTAACTCTATGTACCCTCTGTTACAGATCATTAGCCAACCATTTCGTGATAAACAGACTGCTCTGTGACCTCATGGGTTGGGAAATATGCTTGTAAACTGATCAAGGATTTGTAGTTGTGCTTGTTTGGTTGATATCTATCTCTTGAACAAATTTTATTTTAGAGAAATAGCTTTAGTTAAAGTTTTTTTTTTCTGTAAAAGAGAAAATACAAAAGTTTTACTATTTTCTGCTTAGTTGGTTAGAACTAAATCTATTTGGTTTCAAAATTTGTTAGTGAGCGTTGTAGTTCTATCGGTTGTGCTTGTGTTTTACTGAACTAGGATGCATGGTATATATATTGACATATAAATGGCTCTTCCTTTGTAGAAGCAACTTACTCATCGAAAGTGAAATTTAAAAGCATTGTTTTTACATGATTTGAGTCAGAGTCCCACATAACTTCATACGTCAACACCCCCAGCGAAGACTTTAGGAAAGTACATTTAAAATTTTCCTAATAAAATCAATGAGCAACTCTTTTATGAGAAAATACATATTATTTTAGGCTAGGATCTTGGGTTAGTTAGTTGTGAGTTAACTTCCTAAGATCATACACTGAAACTAGTGTCATTAATGAGTTAAATCCTTCTGCACTCATACTATCTGGGACCACTCCAGTAAAAGTGAATTTAAATTTGAGACAACATTAGACTGTAAATGAAGCTAGCCTACCTTCGCTTACATCTCCTTTGGGTATTATGTGTATCGGGATCCCTTCGGGGATATCGAAGTTGAGTCGGGGACTCAGGTATCTTGCCCACACAGCATACTGTCTACGACTATCTCCCCCCTGGTAGTGTCTATGATTTGAGGTAACCATAGTGGCCATACTTTTAGGGATGAACAAAAAGTGACTGTGGTGGGCTGCCCTGGTACCTAATATAGACAAACCTACTCTATCTTCAGTTTTTGGGAGGGTGCTCGTCTTCACGAGAGTACTTGGCCCCTTAATCTAAGGTTCGGGTAAAGCTCAAGAGTAATTGTAACTATACATTTGGCCAAATCTCTCTTTTATCCATTGTGATACTGGGTTTCATCTCCAACAAACAATGGTTATCAGACAGAGTCATACCCTCTACTTGTTGATTGATTTCTTTAGTGTATTATTTATTTTTTAAGTGCCAGATTGTTATCACCGAGAATTTAATAAATATCACTGTAAAATCTATTGATAAAATTTATTGGTCAGCGTGGATACATCCGACCCTCATCGTCAATCTATACGATTGTTAGGTCTTCCCCCACTCATTGTGGAGGATCCTCCAAGCCCCACTGAACCAGATAGCTCATCTTCGGGCAATCAATCTCCAAGATCTAACACTAAATCAGTTTGGACATCCCATGATTCAAGCTTACCAAAAGATTTATTTACTGAAGATTTCAATCCTCCATACAATCCTTCGATCCCGAATCTGGTGGGACCACTCTTGATTCCAGTTGCATTTTTACCTCATATGCCTTCTATTGGACCTACACCTACCATCCCATCAATGACTAACGGGTTGTGGGCTTTTGTGGACACTTTTGGTACACCACCACCTCCCCAATCGACAATTATTACCACAACTATGATGGAAAACCTTGCTATCCCACCTGTCCCAGGTTCAAACCCTATCATGACACCCAATATGAGTGGAAACCAATACATACTGGTTTCTGCCCCTTTTGTGTCAGCTATCGGACCTTTGAAAAGTGCTACATATAGTGCTCCTTATAACACTTCATATAGCATGGTTAACACAGGTCCCTTCAACAACCCCTTTGGTTAGAATCCATTGTTTAGTTCCAAGCCCCAGGTTCATATGCCTAGGAGCAATGTTCCCAATAGGCACATACTGACTGTGAACGTTACTATTCCCCCTCCATTCATAGGACAAGGGGCATAGTCCTTGATTGACATGAGTCCTCCTTATGTTAGTCAAGGACTTGTAGTTAATTACATGGAAAGTGGGATACCTCAACAAGGTCTGCTCAATCCATATGGGTTCCCCACTCTGAACCTCAAATGAGTCAAGGGGGCATCCCTTATCCTAGGGGAACTTACATCCCCTAGTCTAAAAATCCCTATGGGTGGCTACAATACATGAGTGTACCCCAAGGAAATTACTATTCCAACAATCCTGTGTATAATATTGGGAACAAAACGATGGGAGGACCGCAAGGATCCTCAAGTCAATTATCATTGCCTTGGTTCGATTCGGGGGCATCAAACAACTTTCATTTTTTTGGCAATGCTTGATAACCCTGACTTGTACAAACTCACCAAAGACCCCATCTATCACAACTTACTTTGGCCTCCAATCCTGCAAAAAATTCCCACAAGCATCCCGAAGTTCGAAGGGAAACAAGGGGAGGATCTAGGCATGCACATCACCACCTATCATTTATGGTGTGTTTCTAACTCCATAGTTGATGAAAGTATCTGGCTACGGTTCTTTCACCACACCCTTACTGGAAATGCAGCCAAGTGGTACATAGAGTTACCACATGCGTTAGTCAATACCTTTGGCACTTTAGCGATGGAATTATTAAAGGACTTTCAGCCACCCATCTGCTATGAAACTAGGACGGAACTCCTTACTTCTTTACGTCAGTACACCGCCACCCACATCTATGATCACATCCAAGAATGGAGACTTAGGCAGAGGCTAGTCAAAGCTCCTCTCCTATACTATCTATTAGCATATTGGTTCTACAAATCTCTTCTCCCTCAAATCGCTAAAGATGTCACCTTAGGTGGTGCGATCATGGAAGATCAATCCATTCATCATGCGTAATACTTAGATCTGATATATTCATAGTCTGTCACATTATATGACATCATTCCCAATGCCCCTAGAAACTCCAATTCTCCTGCTACTCAACAACCTGGTGTGCACGCCAATGGTATTATCGGCACTACCTCCAGGGATGCTGTAAAACAACTTATAGGTCACATTGACTAGTTTTTAGTTGACCCCGCTACCAAATCGACTACTCTTCCTACTGCCACCATAAAATTTGCGTAGTCTACAAAAAAACCCGATGGTAAGAACAAGAAGAATAAGGAAAAGACCACTCCTTCTAAAGAGCAGTCAACCAAGTAGTACAACCTGAAGAATAAAGTTGTTGTGCCTCCTGACAATGGAAAGGGCAAACCCACCAAATTCCCTTGCAAAATCTATGCAGAAGACCATATGACACATCGTTGTCTGCATCTTCACGAATGCACATATTTCCTTTCTCAAAAGGACACTGGCCAGACCCATGTGGTCCTAAACAATCCTTTCCCTGCTCAGCAACAACAACACCGGCGGTTCGCATCATCCTTCAGCTGGTGAAGGACCATCTACCATTTACACCTCTGAAACGATAGATCTTCAAGCAAGAGAAACACTTATGGAGCTCCAGCTGCTAATGCTGAGGAACCCTCCTTGAGTCAAAACCCACCGTCACCTAACGATCTTCATATCGAAAGGCCAGTTGTTGATCTTGTGATTCGCCCCCCAAAAGGGGCACTTCATCACACAACACATAATACATTTTCACGTGCTACCCAGAACTAAAGTATTGTAGAAGATTTGGCACAAACACCACCATCTATGTCAGTTCTTGATGTATTGCAAACCTGTCTAGCATAAAAGAAAGCTTAGCTTTCAACAATTGGTGGGGTCGACCCTCAGGATTCCATGCTTGCAATTTTTGACATGGACAAATGTAAACCTCCCCTTTCACACTAGCTTGCATTTCAGGTGCAAATATTTTCAAAAGGGAGAAGCATACACAGAACTGTCATTGACGAAGGTGCCTCAACTTGAATCATGTCGGCTTCATGTTGGCTCGCTTTGGGTTCTCCAACCCTATCCCCACCATAGAATTCCCTTAAAGATTTCAATGGCCACACTTTCATACCAAAAGGTTACCTAGCCAAATACCCCATCACTTTGAGTGGGAAAATGGTAACGGTGGATATCGAAGTCAGGGATCGAAAAATCAACTATAATATTCTGTTGGGTCATAATTGGACTTATTCCATGACCACCATTTTGTCTACTATCTTTTGCATCATCCTATTTCCATTGGATGGAAGGATAGTCATAGTGGACCCGTTGTCCTTTTGCACCCTAGATTACTCCCTGTTACCTAGAAGCTACGTACCCTTAGTGGGTGGTGTACCTAACTCTTACGTCAATATTGGTACCAGTTTATTGAAGGGATCTTCTCTGATGGGTTGTTTTCCTCTTCCACCGCCTGTGGTTCCACACATGGTCTCTATGGTCTCATCTATTCCTCACGAACCGACTGATCCTTTGATCCTCCCGACCCCTTTAGACATTGACTCTTACGAAGAACAAATGTCGTTGTCACCTACTGAATTGGCCTACCAAGCTATTAAATCTGCATCCAAATCTCCGATCACTTTGGTCACGACCAATGGTACCACCTCTTCTCCCATAAATTCTCCTTCTAAAGATCTCCTCAATCAAGTCTTACCTTTGGGCGAAGCTATTAGAGAAATAATGTGTTTAGAAGAGTGACCTTGGAAGGATTCTCACCACTGCATTTTGATATTTGATTCAGACATGATACCTATACAAATCTTGTCTTTTGAAGCACCTGAGATTGTTCCCTCGAGTTCTACAACTATCCAAATTTTGGATTCAGAAGGGAACATGGGTAATATTTCAAAGATATCTCTCATCGATATTTCAGTGAAGACAGGCACCGTGGAAATTATTTATATTGGAGCCGATTGAAATCCTGAGGAATTGCGAGCTTCACCTGCCCTTTTAAGGATTTCCATGATGTTTTCCCTTGGTCTTATGGGGAAATACATGGCATAGACCCTTCTATTGTCAAGCATGAGATCAAGAAGAATCAAGTATTATTTTTATGGTATTTTTCTTTCTTGTTAATCTGAAAAGCCTTGAGTCTCCATCTTTGGGCTCATTAAACTACTACAAAGAAGATATGAGCATGTTCTTTCTTGGGACATTTTCTTGCTCTTGAACTAAAAAATCCCCGAGTCACTTCTTCAGGCTCATTAAAAGTTTATGAAGAGTATCTGAGCAACTCTTTTTCTCTCTTTTTCTAGCTCATTAAACTAAAAAAGATAGTCTAAGCATTATTTTTAGGAACTTGTTTCTCACTCATAAAATCGAAAAAACCCCAAGTTACTTCTTCAGGCTCATTAAAAACTTATGAATAATCCCCGAGAATTCGTTTTAGGAAATTTTCTTGCTTGTAAAATTAAAAAAACCCTGAGTTTTCATCATCTGGCTCATTAAACTCCTACGACGACAATATGAGTGCTTTATTTTTTGGGACTCTTTCTTGCTCATTAAACTGAAAAAGATACCTCAAATTTTCTTCATTTAAATCATTCAAATTTTATGAAGATATATTGAGTTTTTCATTGTGTGACTCATTAAAAATTCATAATGAATATCGAGTTTAGTCTGTCTCCTTGTACTCGTAACAAAATGAGGAAAACATCTATTGAGCGCAGGTTTATCTCTTTATCCGGACTCAATAGATTAACTTACAGAAAAGGAACCTTTTCGAGTATACTATTAAACCTTTGTCACACTCGGTTAAAAACTATGACAAAGGAACCACCCTGGAGTCACTCTCTACGATCTTTTCAGTCTCTCGAAATATGAAAAGACCACCGAGTTGTCCCATCTGGACTCGTTAATTAAACAAATGAGGGATGGAGTCTCTCTTTACGATCTTTTCAGACTCTTGAAACATTAAAAGACCAATGATTTTACCCATCTGGACTCATTAAACTAATTAGATGAGGAATAGAGTCACTCTTTACAATCTTTTCAAACTCTTAAAATATGAAAATACCAATGAGTTTACTCGTCTGGACTCACTAAATTAATCAAATGGGGAAAGTGAACAATACAATTGCTTTGTGTTAGTGTTTTGAAAACATTTTTTGGCAGCAGTCGCTCCCTTGAACATGGCACCCCCTCAACAAAACCTTCCTCGTGAGGGCCTCTCAATATGAACCTTACCATCCTGTGATTTTAGCTTATATACCCCGATGTTCTTGCATCTATATATCCTAACACTTTGATTTTCATGAATCTAGTGTTGCATGGTTAAAACCTTTGTGTCGTGCCTTCTATTGTTCAAGGGAAAAAAATTATCTTCTATTTACTCCATCAAACCATCAAGCATATTCTTCCATCATGCCCTCTATTGTTTTGATCCAATGCTCAAACTATTATTCAAAAAACAATCATTCTTGTCCCGTTTTGTGTCGATTGATGTAGGACACGTTATTGCCTACCTTTCGACAGGTCTCTTCCTATCGACTTCAATACTCTATCTAGGAAGCAGATCTAGAAACACTACAGTTCTTTAGAACTTGTAGACATCAGTGGTAGGTTACCTTGTGTTTGGTCATGGGTTTTCATAATTGGCTGATGGTTAAATGATTCTACGTGTTTTCGATGACAAAAACATTATTCACACTCGTTAGATTGTACTGTTCATATTGGATACCATCACCATTATTGGTGGCCATCCTCGTGTCTATTAATAGTCTCCATTATTGACTAGTAATCAGACAATTTCGCACATGTTTGACCTCAACGCCTTTATTCACATGTATTGAACTATGTTGTTATGGTGAAGAAGAAATCAAGACCTTGGGTAGAGGCTTACATCACTCAGCCTTGTTTCCTTTCCCAAGTTGTGTTTACTTTTTTTTGGAGACAGCTCATCAAAATGATCTTATTATGACACAGGTTCCGCATTGTGCTTATCGACGGCCATTACCATCATATCTCTTTATTAAGAAATCACTCTAACATAGCTATTGAGTGTGGAAATTCCCAACTCAGGACATGATTTTAGTTTTTTTTATATATATGTGTTGTATTAGGTTTCTTGTATTCTCGAAGCTCCGGTCCTCTCTCTCTTTTGTCAAAAAGAAAATGACAGTTATATATAAACTGTTTCGGCCATCGTCTTTGCCTCTAATCTCACACTTTAGGGGGCATCTGTTACACATGAAAATGACCTCCTCATCAGCTCAGAGGAGAAGATCAAGATGACTAAAGGATTGACCAAGTTCAAAGGCCCATTTTTCAAGCCAACATTGTCTAGGAACTAGCAACCTGCTTTATAAAGCTTCCTAGCAAGGTATAAGGTGTGTTAGTGCCTACGGTAACTTTGTTTGTTACCTTAAGAAGGGCATTAGTCAACCTGAATGAGTTTCCATGGGTCAAAGGAATAAGTTGACCAAGAAATATCTTGATATTCACTCCTATGTTAGCTCACAAAAGCGGGGAAACATCAAGATTCAACCTATTGGGAGGAATTACTATTCCTAACAGAGTCTACAAATAGGAAAGAGTAAAAGAGAATGGAAACATATTTGATTTTTCCTAAAGGAAATCATGAGGGATTTAGAAAGGCTTATCTTCTCATGCTATATATATGAGGCTAGGGCCATTGTGGAAAAGGTCGAAACATTTGAAAGGATTTCCTAGTTGACTGTCGAGACTAGCCTCTGACTAAGGCATTGCAAGAGGTTAAGAAGGGAGAGAGAGAGGAGCTAGAGGAGTAAGGGAACAATGATATAACCACTGGTTGTAATCACCCTTTTCTACATTAATATAGAATTGCAATTTGTTGTCCACTCTATTGTAACATGCATTTTTATTGCTTGTAGTATTCATTGTTCATACAAGAACTTGAAAATATTTCAAAAATAGATAAAAGCAAGAGGAAGGAGTAATAATGGTATATTAGGTATGTTCTTTGTAAAGAAACAAGTAAAAATAAAAGAATCGGCCCCGGTATAGCCAAGGATTAAGCAAATGGTTATATGGATGTATATGTATATATATATATATATATATATATATATATATATATATATATATATATATATATATATATATATCGAAAAGCATAAATATATTGGATTTAACTTTAACTTTAACCTTATTATGCTTAATTAGTTTATTAACCCTTATTATGCTTAATTAGGTTATTAACCTTTCTAGCTTTTCTTTCTCCCCTGCTGTGTTTAGCCTTTTAAGCAAGGGTCTAAACTTTGCCCTTGCCCCTAGAAATATCCCGGTGGATGACATTATTTGCGACGTGGAATATGGGATTAGAGATCTTCCGGATAGGATCAAGGACACTATTAGACAGGATTGTGCTATCGTCCTTAGAAAAGCTAAGCCCCCTCGGAAGAACCTCAGCAATGAGGAGTTCTCTGCCCTAAAATCCTTAAATCAGAACAAAGATATTGTAGTTATTAAAGCGTACAAAGGAGGAGCCACGGTCATCCTTAACAAGGATGATTACCGCAAGAAGATGTTAGATCATCGTCACAATAGTGGCAGTTATAAAAAACTACCCAAGAACCCTCTGAAAAAGATTTCTAGGACTGTGGCTCTCGCCATCAAATCGAATAACTCGGTGAGTTCTGGTGGGCTCCAGTATTGTAGCAATAATGCTACAACTCCTAGAGCTTCCTATCTCTAATTTTATCAACCCGGTAGTTCGTACAAACTTGGAAGCGACGGTGCTGTATGCACAAGTACTAGCTCTTGTCGCAGCTGGCACAAGTCCGCTAGGGCTCAAGCCAACTTCTATAGGCTCATAGAAGAAGCTTTATGAATGATGGATGAAAGCTAACTCAAAGGAGACTAGTCTAATTGCAGAAAGTAACTGAAAACCAATAAAGCATGAAAACCCTAGTAAACCCTAATTTAACTAGCTAGACCCTAACTATGCAAAACTGTGAATGAAACAACTACCAATAATGCCATTACTTGCAGTGAACTGAAATACATGCATCTAAGCTACTTGCAACTGAAAAGACATGTTTTTGTATTTTTTCATTAAGTGGTTGGATTTATTGTGATGATGCTTTTGATTAGGGTTTGGTTGTGCAGGAGCGGTTGGAATGGAAGGAAAGCATGGGCAAGGTCAGGATGGCTAAGGGAGGTCCCAGAGGGTCTCCAGCATCAGTCCACAGAAGCCTACCACGTTCGGATGCTTAGCAACCGAGTTTGCAGGTTTCTACAGGAAGTCTGCAGGGGATCCTGCAGGAAACTCAGGGGTTTCTACAGGAAGTCTGTGCAATTCTACAGGATGTTTGGCCGTGGAAGTTTTGAGAGATGGTGGAGTGTTGGAGTGGTGTGGAAGGATAGGTGAGATGGAGATGGAGCTGGTGATGGCTCAGGAGCAGAGGAATCAGATGGAGGAAGAGTGCATGCAGTGGTTTGATGGTTGGGAGGATGGGATCAACGAAAGTTGAAGTAAATGGAGCTATGTGAGGAATAGGAGAGTTGGAGGGTAAATGAGCTGGACAGAGGCTGAATAGGACTCAAGGATAGGTCAAGAAGAAGAAGAAGGAAGTGGATTGATAAGGAGCCGCGTAAATGAAACAAATGACTTTATGCATCAAAACGAGAAATTCATTAACCTATGATAACTGTGCCATGAAACCTATGAGCAGCAATGGAAAACCAAGAAATGAAACTTATGCGTGGAAATGGAAAACCAAGAAATGAAACTTATGCGTGGAAATGGAATGTAGAAGTATGGTTCAATTTCAAAAAGGCATGGATGGATCCTCAATGAAAATGTCTATGTTGCAGCTTGCATGGAAATGAGAAGAACTGCTTTTCTTTTTGGTGGTTGGTTATGGACTGCACCCCAATCCCTAACAGAGATGGCAGTGAGCCTTAACAACCTTTTGCTGGAGCTCCAATAATTTATAACTATCCTCCTATTGAATCTAAGCAACTGAAACAAATTCACCATAAACTAATCCTAACTAATCTCATGAAAAAGACTAAACTAACAAACTGTAAATTCGAATTGCATGTGAAAGCAAAAACTCAAAGTGCTGGAACGAAATGAAAACACATTACAACACCGAGGAGATCTATTGCTCTCAGGTTGGGCCCTAACCTGAGAGCTATATCTCCCTTAGAAACTCAGAATGAGATCAAAATCTGACTGCCTTTATTCATAAACGAAAGTCTGATGACATGCCAAAATTGGCTTACAAAACCGAGCTGTAGCTCGTACTTCCAAATTACAAGAATAATACCAAGGTTCAAAAAAGCTTCTATCGAAGGCTACGGCCTCAGTATTTATGCAAAATGTTCATCCAACAGATGTCCTTGATTTTAGGAGCTCGGCTGTCCAACTGAAGTTTAAACTGCTGATCGTGTAGGACAGTCATGATTGCTGTTCCTGTAGAACAGTTATAACTGCTGTTCCTGTAGAACAGTTGGCTGCTTCTAAGCTCGGTGGGGAGATGGATTGGAGCTCGGAGCTATGGTGGGAATCACGAGGAAGGTCCCCAAGACCGTGGACATCCTCTCCTAAAAACCAGTAGTGCCACCTCATTGTCTCCTTGTCTCCTTTCTCGTTGTCTTTTCTCCCTTTTAATGCCAAAAACCTGAAAGCATCATGCATTAGTCACGTAGATAGAATGTCTACCCTTCTCCCTACAAACAACACGAATAAACCAAGAAATGAATGCATAAGCAATAAAAAATGAATGGTTTGAGCAGAGCAAGTAGGCCAAATGAGCCCAAATTGTACCAAAAATTGGGGCTGATCATCACCCCCCAGCTAAACTATTTGCTCATCCTTGAGCAACTTTGCCCTGGCTCCTCGTCTTTGGCCGAGAACTAGAGCCTAGAGCATGCTTTTCCTTCCCTGTTGTTGGTGGCCTTGCCTTTTCTACCGAGGGTGGCGCTTCTTCCTTTCCCGTTTTTGGCGGTCCTGCCTTTGCTGCCTCTGGTGGTGACGAAGGTGATGCTTCTTCCCCCTTTCCTATTTCCTTGAGCCAGGCTTCGGAAGGCGACTGGCCTATTTTTCGTGTCCAGGAAGTTATTTTTGGGCTCCCCTTTTCGGGGGTGGCTGATGTTTTAGAGGGGGTTCTTGCACTAGGTGAAGTAGGGACATCCCCTGAAATGGTTTGGCTGCTGGGTGGAGGCTGTGGCTTGCCCGTGGTCATCCTCTTGCTTCTCCTGGCTTCAGATGGTAGAGGGGTCTCCCTCTCCCTTTTCTCCTTCGGTTTTGGAGGTGTACTGAGGGCGGCCAGCGCCGCTGCTGCCTCCTTTTCGAGAATGTCAGCCTTCTCTTTCTTGCGTTTTGCTCTCTCAGAGCTCCTTGTAGAGGGTCCCTCCTTTTCAGATTTCAGGCTTCCTGTAGAAGACCCTGCTTTGCCCACTTTCGGGCCTCCTGTAGAAGATTCTTTCTTTCCCGCTTTTGGGCTTCCTGTAGAAGACCCGGCTTTAGCCACTCCCGGGCTTCCTGTAGAAGGCCCTCTCTCTGTCTTCAGACCTCCTGTATGAGGCTGTGTCTCAATCACTTTCGGGCTTCTTGTAGAAGCCCCTTTTTCCAATTTCAGGCTTCCTGTAGAAGCCCTTGTCTCTGTCTTCGGGCTTCCTGTAGAAGCCTGCTTTTGCAATTTCGGGCTTCCTGTAGAAGCCTTTGTCTCCGTTTTTGGGCTTCCTGTAGAAGCCTGTTTTCCAACGATTTTCGGGCTTCCTATAGAAGCCTTGGTCTTTGCTTTTGGGCTTCCTGTAGAAGCCTGCTTCTCACTGATCTTCGGGCTTCTTGTAGAAGCCTTTGTTTTTGTTTTTGGGCTTCCTGTAGAAGCCTGTTTTTCAATGATCTTCGGGCTTCCTATAGAAGCCTGTGTTTGTGTTTTCGGGCTTCCTGTAGAAGCCTGTTTTTGCTTTCCTGTAGACACAGGTGTCTCCACCTCTGCTTGCTTGCCTGCTTGAGTTTTTCTTTTTACGTTGGTTGCAGGTGCTGTTGAGGTGCTTGGGCTGACGTGGGCCACCTCTGCTTTGTCCATTCTGCTCTTCATCCTCTTTTCTCTTGCTGACAGGATAGGTGTGCCACCTTTTTATTTGTCCTCCTTTCCCTCATGCTTCTTCCTCTGTTCTCTCTTCTGTACTATTGTTGGGGTCTCTTGGCCTTCTTCTCTCTGTTCCTCGGCCACTGCTTCGTGTTCCTCACTGCTGGAGGAACCCGTTTCTTCGATCAACATTTTAATGTCCCCATCTTTTGTCAAATTCCGGAAGGATTCCCATGAGAGGGGAACCTTATATGAATGCAATGCATCCTCCACAAGAAGCTTGATCAACCCATGGTGGGCTATCTGATCTGGTATACCCTCTCTCAGCTTTGTAGCACACTCCATTAGAGACTGCAGGAGGTAATAGGGGATGCTCAGTTTTTGTTCTACAGGAAGGTCAATTCGGTGCCTCAACTCAGTGAGCAGCCGAAAGTGATATGCATACACGATGCTGAAACGACCTTCACAAGTAATATATTTCATGATTTGCAAACTGGCTTCGTTCCAAGGTGGCGACAGGCTCGTTCTTCGCACCCCGTTTTTGTCCTCCGATAATTCTTCCTCAGGTGGAAAGAATTCTTTCTTTGCCTGCTGACTCAGCTTTCTCTCCTCTTTATCCCACGGCAGACCCATAGGAAGTTCTGTGATCCGACTGATATGTTCTGGGGTGAGCTTGAGGCTTAGACCTCTGAAGTTCACTGTGGCCAGTGTCTGAGATTTAGGCTTCAGAGCCTGCAAGAATTCTTCGGCCACTTCATCATCGTAGCCCTGCAGCTTATCACAAAAAGGCATCCATTGTGCTCTGGTGAAGAGTTCTACCACTGCCGGGTTTCTCCTTAGTTTAGTTGAATCAGTGGGTTCCCGTCTTATAAACCCACCCGGCATGATGAACACGGTCAGTTTAATTAAAGGTGGCAAATGCAACAGAGATTTGGTCTATTAAGGCAGAGCATGCATATAATCCACAAAATCTCAACACGGTCTACCTAAACTGACATCCTGTAGAACGACAGCATAGGTACAACAAACAACAATTCCACCAATATCTTTATGACCCGACTGTGGACGATGGTCTTGCCACTTCTACTAACCAGTTGCATGAAGAGTTCAGGGTTACCTCTTTAATTGGCCACCTTTTTCGTGAGGCACCCGCTTTCCTGTAGATGACTGTGTTCCTGTAGACTGCATTCCTGTAGACTGCGCTCCTGTAGAACTGCATTCCTGTAGACTGCGCTTCTGTAGAACTGCGTTCCTGTAGACTGCGCTCCTGTAGAACTGCGTTCTTGTAGAAACAGTGCGCAATTCTCGGAGAGGACTGTAGTTGGCCCGCGCTCGAGGTGTGCTTTACCGGCGTTCTGGTAGCCAACAGCTCGGCGTATCAAAGTGCAGAGGAGATCAGAATAGCCACCCGAGTTTGAAGTGTTGGATGATAAATGCATGCGCATGATCTAGCCGATTAGATTTTGAATCGGCGCAATCCGTGGCGCGGGGGATGAGCTGTCCCCGCCGGACCGTTGGGCGACGTCATCCATCATCCGCCTGCGTATTCGTTTGCTGCCGCATCCATTCCCACGATTTGCCGCCGCCTCTTCCTGTTAAACTCATGCTCTGACGAGAGTGTTCTCACGTGCGTGCCGTTCATTCTCCTTGTCGTGGTTGCCACCCAAACATCCAATTACACTTTAACTAGCCGACGTGGCCAGTCGACTGGCCATACGGCCGCTCAACCATTCAATTTTACGCTTTGCAAACAATTTCAAAGTAAGATTCATGCGATTTGATGGAAGGAAGGGTTGAGACACTTACCTGCGTGGCTGCACACGATTTTTCCAGTTCTTGGACGATGGTGAGGGGATCTACCTGCTGCATGCGACTTACACAGACCCGGAGGCTCGTGGTTACAGGCTGCCAACGATGGAGTGGATGTTTTGCTTGCATGCGCCTGCGTTTCATTTCAGATGGCGGTACTGTGAATGGTATCCACTCGAGCAGGTTGAACTGTTACAAGATTCCCGCGAGGGGTCTCGTAACAGTCCTTTCTCCTTGGGTGCATGCTGCACGACGGAGGTTCTGGCGTTTCAATCACGTTCCCGGAGCTCTTGATGCCTACGGTATGAGATCCCAGCATTTGTTTGACTTTGAAAATGGCTTTTCCCACGAGGACTCATCGATCTTCTTTGTTGGTGCAGGGACTTGGTCGCATGACTACAAGGATGGTGGAGCAAGGTGACGACAATGTGCAAGGATGCTAACAGAGGCTTGCATGCATCCAAACCAATCCATAGTCGCGCAATCTCTTTTTAAGATGAATTCTGGCCGTCCAAAACTCCTACAGGAAGTTTCCTGTAGAACACAGAGCTTCCTGTAGAAAGTTCGGCCTTCCTGTAGAAAGTCTGCACTTTCCTGTAGAAAATCTGCGCCTTCCTGTAGAAAGACTGCACCTCCCTGTAGAAAGACAGCATCTTCCTATAGAAGATTCAAACCATGATAAGATTGCACATACTTTGAAAAAACATGGGTACTCTTGGAGGAGGTGCTTGTGAGCATGATAAGGACCCTTGGCTGAGAGTTGAAGGGCTTCCTCTTCTCCATAGAGCATCTGCGACCTGCATGCAATTTTACCATATTTTGCTTATTGTGTTTCCTTTTTTTTTTTTTACCTTTTTTTTTTTTTTTTGAAAGATAACAGGGGCACCTCAAAGAGGTTTTCACCCGTGCCATCTGCCCTGAGCGCCTCAGAGAGGTTTTCACTCAAGGATCTTTTCCAACCTTTTCTCTTTTTTTTTTTTTGAAAGACAATAGGGGCGCCTCAATGAGGTTTTCACCCCTACTACCTGCCTTGGGCGCCTCAGAGAGGTTTTCACCCAAGGATCTTTATTTACTTTTCTTCTTTTTTTTCTTTTTTCTTTTTTTTTTCTTTTTTCATTTTTTCCTTCAGGGTATGCCAAAAGCAGAGGCAGAACCCTTCTCTATGACCAATACAGACTTCTCCATAGTTTTGATGAACTCTTGTCTTGAGAGAGGTCTCCTGTAGATCTTCAAACGATGCCCATTGACAAGCATGGGAATGGCTTCCTCATCAATGGTTCGAATGAGGACAGATCCATTGTCATGGCATTTCTCCACTGCATATGGTCCTAGCCATCTGGTTCTCAGCTTCCCCTTGACATCTTTGTATCTTGAGTCATACAACAAAGCCCAATCTCCTGGCTGAAATTGCTTGTCATGGAGATGTTGGTCATGCCACACCTTTCTCTGAAGTTGAACCACTTCTGAGTGAAGGAGGGCCTGCATTCGGTGCTCATCCAGGCCATTCAGCTGCAACAGCCTTTCTTGTTGTGCATGGCTGAGATCAAGATCTAGCTGAGCTGCCATCCTCAAAGTGTTGTATTCAAACTCAATGGACAGCAAAGCTCTCTTCCCATAGACCAGCTCATACGGTGTGAAGCTAGTGGTGGTCTTCCAAGTGGTGTTGTAAGCCCATGTGGCTTCAACCAGGCGATCTGCCCAGTCCTTTCTGCTGCTGCTCACCACTTTAGTCAAGATCCCTTCTAATGCTCTATTGGTGACTTCCACCTGCCCATTTGCTTGAGGGTGATAAGGGGTGGAATTCCTATGCTTGATCTTGTGATGAGCTAGGAGATCTTCAACCAGGTTGGAGGTGAACTGGCTCCCTTGATCGGTGACCAGCTCTCTTGGATAGCCAAACTTATAGAAGATGTTCTCTCTTAGGAACTCGGCCACCTTTTCTTCTGTTGCTGCTTTGATTGCTTTGGTCTCTGCCCACTTTGTCAAATAGTCAGTACACACAATGATGTAAGTCCTTTGCCTTGAAGAGGGGTTGATTGGGCCCACAAAGTCCATGCCCCACTTCTCAAATGGCTCAAGAGTCACTTGAGGTTGGAGAGGCATCTCATCCCTTTGGGTCGGTTTCCCCATTCTTTGGCATTGGTCACACTGACTGACATATCTTCTGACATCTTGATGAAGTGTGGGCCAATAGTAGCCTACCTGCAAGATCTTGAAGGCAGTTCTCTTTGCTGCAAAATGTCCTCCACAAGGCCCATCATGACAAGTGAGGAGGATATCAAAGACTTCCTCCTCCCTTACACAACGCCTTAAGATCTGATCGGGGCCAAGCTTGAACAGATTGCCCCCGATCCAAGTGAATGAGGCACTTTTTCTGATGATTCTGCTCTTCTCTCTGGAAGATAGGTGTGGAGGGAACTGTGCTGAAACAAGATAGTTTGCTATATCAGCAAACCATGGAGAGAGTACTGAAATAGCAAACAGATGTTCATCAGGCATCTGGTCGTCCACTGTTCCATCCTCATCTGCAGACAAATCCAATCTAGATAAAAAGTCAGCAACAACATTTTCCCTACCTGGTTTGTCAACAATGGTCAAATCAAACTGCTGTAATAAAAGTAACCATCTAATAATACGAGCATTCACATCTGGTTTGTTCATTAAATATCTAATAGCAACATGGTCAGTATGTACAAAGGTCTGGTAACCAGTAATATAATGTCGGAACTTGTTCAATGCATGGACCACAGCCAAGAATTCTTTCTCGGTTACAGTGTAATTCAGCTCAGCTTTGGACAAGTTTTTGCTAACAAAGTAAATGGCATATGGAAGTTTCTGCTCAACTTGTCCTAAAGCTGCACCTATGGCTTTGTTCGAGGCATCAGTGTGGATGTGGAAAGGTAGGGCCCAGTTTGGACCTCTCAGGATTGGGGCTGACACCAACTTGTCCTTTAATTCATTTAAAGCCCTCTGACAATCGTCAGTCCAATTAAACTCCACATCTTTTGCCAACAGGCCAAACAATGGCGAGGCTAGCTTGCAGAAATCTTTAATGAATCTCCGGTAGTATCCTGCTAATCCCAAGAAACTCCGGACATCCCTGACCTTTTGAGGAGGTGGAACCCTCTTGATGAGAGCGATTTTGTTAGGATCGACCTGCAATCCTTGGCAAGAAATGGTATGGCCTAGCATGGTCCCTTCAGTAATTAGGAATTCACATTTTTCAGGACTAAGGGACAAGTTCATCTCAGTGCATTTGGTTAGGACTTTTCCCAGGTTGGACAATGCTTCCTGGAAGTTGGCCCCATAAGGAGTAAAGTCATCCATATAGATTTCTACTGCATCATGGACCAGCTCCGAGAAGATGCTCAAGACAGCTCTCTGAAAGGTAGCAGGAGCATTGCATAGCCCAAAGGGAAGGACTCGATAGGCAAAGGTACCCCAAGGACAAGTGAAGGTGGTCTTATCTTGGTCTTCCGAGCTGATTTGGATTTGGTTGTACCCGCTAAACCCATCCAGGAAAGAGAAGAACTTCTTTCCTGCCAGTCCATCCAACACCTGATCTATGAAAGGTAGAGGGAAATGGTCCTTCTTGGTCACTTTGCTCAGTTCTCGGTAGTCCACACAGATTCTCCATTTCCCATTTTTCTTGGGAACCAACACTAGAGGGGACACCCATTCACTATCTGAGATGGGGTAAATGAATCCAGCATCCAACAGTTTTTGCAATTCTTCCTTAACAATGTCCTTAAGGGCTGGATTCATTCTCCTCTGAGGTTGCTTAACCGGTTTACAATCCTCTTTGATGTATATATGATGGGTACAGACCGAAGGATGGACTCCTTTCATTTCCTTATAGCTCCAAGCGAAAGCATCAAGGTGGTTGGCCAACAGACTACACAGCTCCTTTTCCTGGGAAGGGGATAGGGAGGAGCTGATCTTCAATGCTTTCTCAGGGCCGAACTCCACATTCTTGACTCTGGGAGTAACAGGGTTGGTTGTACAAAGATCCACTAAGGTGCTAGCTTGGGCATCCTCCACCAATTTCTCTAAGGGTAGTGCACTGGAATGTGGATTCTGGATCAAGGTCTCGATCAAGTCATCCTCGGTTGGGGGGTCTCTTCTAGTGGTATCTAAGGTGCACAGAGGTGCTGAGTACACCTCGTCTTCCTCTCCTTCTTCCAACCAGAGTGGTAAGTCATGCTCTAAGGAGGGTTGGGCAGGAGGGTATAGGACTAGCTGCTTGGACATGGGACCATTTTTGATGGTCATGTTTCCTGCATGACAACTTATGTAAGCATCTGCAGTAGCTAACCAAGGCCTTCCCAAAATGAGAGGATATCCAGTAAGCTTGGCCTTTGGTTGCAGAACCAGGAAGTCTGCAGGGTATTCCCAAGAGTCAATAGAGACCAAGACATCCTCCACAATCCCTTCGGGAGTCACGGTGGAGCGATCTGCTAATTGCAGTACTGTCGAGGTCTTCCTCAAGGAACCCTGAAGATTAAGCTTAAGCATGGTATCCCTGGTCATCACATTAATGGCAGCCCCCAGATCAATCAAGGTGTGAGGTATAATAGTGCCATTGATGTGAACATCTACTACAGGACTTCCAGGATCTAGGTACTTTGGGCAGATGACTTGTCCTAACATAAGGTTAGACAGTTGTCCTATGACATTGATAGTTGAGGCATCTTTCTTCCGTCTGCCTGGGTGTTTGAAACACTTCTCCTTAACCAGCTTGTTGTATATGGCACATCCTTGATGGCTTGGAGAAGTGGTATTTTTACACACAACTGATTGAGCTCACCCAAAAGCTCATCCTCCTCTGGGTTGGGTTGTGTGGTGGCTGTTAGTCTCTCAGGAAAGGGTGGAATAACCTTTGGTTCACTTTCCTGTTTATCTTCCTCATCCTCTGGGGGAGGAGGTTGGCGATCTGGTAGAGTCTTTCCAGATCGAAGATTGATCTCCTGGATCTCCACAGCATAGGTAGGGCATGAGGTTTCCCCAGTGTATACCTGCTGGGCCTGTCTATTGTTGGGGTTCGGGTTCGGTTGAGCAGGCATTTGAGGCTGCCTTGGAGGAGCAGGAGGTAATGGCTGAGGTTGAACTGGTGGTGGAGGAAAAATGGCAAGAGGAGTGTTGTATTGGGGCCTCCACCCCGACTGAGGTGCATTCCATTGAGGTTGTGGCTGGGTATGTGAGTGATATGAATGAGAAGTAGGTTGAGTGGGGTACTGAGGTGGATAAGACCATGGAGGAGGCATGGACCATGAAGGATGAGCAGGGGGACCCCAGGAAGGCATAGGAGTCGATTGGTTGGGGCTGTAATAAGCTTGAGATGCCCCTTGCATCCCCTGCTGATAAGGTCTAGATCCCTGTGGCCTCCTTTGGTTGAGGTAATAGAGAGGCTCTATGGGAGCTTCTATCCCTTGGTACATGGCTTTAAACCCAGGTAAGGTTGGACACTGATTTGTGGGATGGTCCTCCTCACAAACGAAACACACTTCAACCGAATGCAATGGACATTCGTTCTTAGGGTGCCTCCTTGTGCACCTAGGGCAGAAAACAGCCAAGGCTCTCTCATCCTCTTCTTTCTTTTGCTGAATCCTGAATGTGTCAAGCTGCATGGCAATGGTTTGTCTCACCTCACTCTTAAGATCTTCTAATTGATTTGCAAGCTCATGTTTAGAGAAAGGAACACTAGTTGAGAGGTGGTTTCCTCTACCTCGTTTCCGAGCTACCCTGGAGTGGTTTCTAAACATAGTCTTGATGTCCTCATAAGGAAGTTGGTAAATGTCCCCCCCAGCTAACATGTGTAGGGTATCTAAGAGGTCTTCAGGGACTCCTCGGAGCAGGACCAACTTGAGGGATTCAGGGTCAAGTGTGAACCTGGCCCGCTTATAGCTTAGTTGGAACCTCTCCTCATAATCCTCTAAGGACTCATCATTTCCCATGGACATCCGAAAGATTTCCCCCTTTGTTTCCTTGGACCTACAGTAATCCCAGTACTTGGTGTTGAAAGCTTGCTGCATCTGAGCCCAAGTGGTGATACTATTCCCAGGTAAGCCCATGAACCAGCGTAGTGCTGCATCCTTGAGAGTGGAAGGGAAAAGTTTCAACTTTTGCTCATCTTCAGTATAGTCATAGGTTCTACAAAGGACAGCAAACTCAAACAGGAAGGTGTCTGGATCTTCAGTGGTCAGCCCATGGAAGTGAGGTAAGGCAGAGGGGCTAATGTTCTTCATTTTCATCTCTCCATTGGTCTCTCGGATGGGGAAGGCACCTTCTATTCTCTCATCTTCTCTTCTATTGTCAGCCATAGCTTCAGATGGATTGGTCTCTAACTCTTCTTCTACTATAGGGTCTTTGGATATCTCAGGTTGTTCACCTATAGGTTCTTCTGGGTCACTGTCACCAGAGAAGAGAGAAGGGTGACTGAGTGATGTGGTGGGGGTGTTTGGTAGGAATTTGCCTGATCTATCTCGGTTCCTACGAGGCATGAAATGGAAAAGACTTTCTTTTTCTTTTTGATTTCTTTTGCTTTGCTTTTCTTTTGGTACCTGCAAAACTGAGACAGATTGATCTACCACTAACTATGAAAGATGCAAAATTAATTGAAAGCAGGAAAGAACTAATCTACTTTGCTCAAATGAAATTGCAGAAAGGAAATGCTAGTCTACGCTTGCAGAAAGGAAATGCTAATCTATGAAAGCAGGAAATGCTAATCTATGAAAGCAGGAAATGCTAATCTATGAAAGCAGGAAATGTTAATCTATGAAAGCAGGAAATGTCTATGCTACTTTTGCAGAATGGAAATGAAGTAAACTACTCAGCAGAAGGCAAGAGTAAGGAAATAGAAGAAAAGCAACAATTACTGATACTCTGACGCTTCCCCGGCAACGACGCCAAAAAGATGGTGGGCTCCAGTATTGTAGCAATAATGCTACAACTCCTGGAGCTTCCTATCTCTAATTTTATCAACCCGGTAGTTCGTACAAACTTGGAAGCGACGGTGCTGTATGCACAAGTACTAGCTCTTGTCGCAGCTGTCACTTGGTCAGCTGGCACAAGTCCGCTAGGGCTCAAGCCAACTTCTATAGGCTCACAGAAGAAGCTTTATGAATGATGGACGAAAGCTAACTCAAAGGAGACTAGTCTAATTGCAGAAAGTAACTGAAAACCAATAAAGCATGAAAACCCTAGTAAACCCTAATTTAACTAGCTAGACCCTAACTATGCAAAACTGTGAATGAAACAACTACCAATAATGCCATTACTTGTAGTGAACTGGAATACATGCATCTAAGCTACTTGCAACTGAAAAGACATGTTTTTGTATTTTTTCATTAAGTGGTTGGATTTATTGTGATGATGCTTTTGATTAGGGTTTGGTTGTGCAGGAGCGGTTGGAATGGAAGGAAAGCATGGGCAAGGTCAGGATGGCTAAGGGAGGCCCCAGAGGGTCTCCAGCATCAGTCCACAGAAGCCTACCACGTTCGGATGCTCAGCAACCGAGTTTGCAGGTTTCTACAGGAAGTCTGCAGGGGATCCTGCAGGAAACTCAGGGGTTTCTACAGGAAGTCTGTGCAATTCTACAGGATGTTTGGCTGTGGAAGTTTTGAGAGATGGTGGAGTGTTGGAGTGGTGTGGAAGGATAGGTGAGATGGAGATGGAGCTGGTGATGGCTCAGGAGCAGAGGAATCAGATGGAGGAAGAGTGCATGCAGTGGTTTGATGGTTGGGAGGATGGGATCAACGAAAGTTGAAGTAAATGGAGCTATGTGAGGAATGGGAGAGTTGGAGGGTAAATGAGCTGGACAGAGGCTGAATAGGACTTGAGGATAGGTCAAGAAGAAGAAGAAGGAAGTGGATTGATAAGGAGCCGCGTAAATGAAACAAATGACTTTATGCATCAAAACGAGAAATTCATTAACCTATGATAATTGTGCCATGAAACCTATGAGCAGCAATGGAAAACCAAGAAACGAAACTTATGCGTGGAAATGGAATGTAGAAGTATGGTTCAATGTTAAAAAGGCATGGATGGATCCTCAATGAAAATGTCTATGTTGCAGCTTGCATGGAAATGAGAAGAATTGCTTTTCTTTTTGGTGGTTGGTTATGGAATGCACCCCAATCCCTAACAGAGATGGCAGTGAGCCTTAACAACCTTTTGCTGGAGCTCCAATAATTTATAACTATCCTCCTATTGAATCTAAGCAACTGAAACAAATTCACCATAAACTAATCCTAACTAAGCTCATGAAAAAGACTAAACTAACAAACTATAAATTCGAATTGCATGTGAAAGCAAAAACTCAAAGTGCTGGAACGAAATGCAAACACATTACAACACCGAGGAGATCTATTGCTCTCAGGTTGGGCCCTAACCTGAGAGCTATAGCTCCCTTAGAAACTCAGAATGAGATCAAAATCTGACTGCCTTTATTCAGAAACGAAAGTCTGATGACATGCCAAAATTGGCTTACAAAACCGAGCTGTAGCTCGTACTTCCAAATTACAAGAATAATACCAAGGTTCAAAAAAGCTTCTATCGAAGGCTACGGCCTCAGTATTTATGCAAAATGTTCATCCAACAGGTGTCCTTGATTTTAGGAGCTCGACTGTCCAACTGAAGTTTAAACTGCTGATCCTGTAGGACAGTCATGATTGCTGTTCCTGTAGAACAGTTATAACTGCTGTTCCTGTAGAACAGCTGGCTGCTTCTAAGCTCGGTGGGGAGATGGATTGGAGCTCGGAGCTATGGTGGGAATCACGAGGAAGGTCCCAAGACCGTGGACATCCTCTCCTAAAAACCAGCAGTGCCACCTCATTGTCTCCTTGTCTCCTTTCTCGTTATCTTTTCTCCCTTTTAATGCCAAAAACCTGAAAGCATCATGCATTAGTCACGTAGATAGAATGTCTACCCTTCTTCCTACAAACAACACGAATAAACCAAGAAATGAATGCATAAGCAATAAAAAATGAATGGTTTGAGCAGAGCAAGTAGGCCAAATGAGCCCAAATTGTACCAAAAATTGGGGCTCATCAAGTTCCCTGTGCCACAAGCTCATTGAGAGCAATCCCATTGCTCCTAGAATCTATGGGTTACCGAAGATTCACAGGGAAGGAGCTCCTCTGAGGCCTATCATCAACACCATTGGTGGTCCGACCTATCTTGTGGCTAAGTTCCTTGCCCTTAAACTTAAGCCCCTGGTTGGTCGCACTGAGTCATTCGTGAAAGACTCTGCTTCCTACATTAATCAACTTAAAGATATTAAGCTTATCCCTGAGGACATTCTCGTCAGCTTTGATGTGGTCTCCCTTTATACTTGCATCCCTATAAAGGAGGCCTTGGAAGTGATCTTTCGCCTAACAGATCGTGATACCACGCATCTGGTGGAGATCTGTCTCACTTCCACTTTCTTCTGTTTCGAGGGTGAGTTCTATGAGCAGACATGTGGTGTTGCCATGGGTTCCCCTCTTTCCCCTATTGTTGCGAATCTTTTTATGGAAGATTTCGAAGCCAAAGCTTTAGCGTCGTCTCATCTCCTTCCCAAGCTTTGGAGAAGGTATGTAGATGACACTAATGTCATCTGGCCCCATGGTCCAGAGGAGTTGGATCACTTCTTTAATCACCTCAATAGCTAGTCCTCGGCCATCAAGTTCACCATGGAAAAAGAGGTCAACGGTTGCCTCCCTTTCCTAGACATTCTTTTATCCAAGAATAAGGATGGCTATCTCTCTCACTCTGTTTTTCGAAAGAAAACGCACACTGAGCAGTATCTTCATGCCAATTCCCATCATTTTCCTGCTCAGAAGATGGGTGTTCTTAACACCCTCGCTACTCGTGCCCTTAGGATTTCTCATAGTGAGAGCTTTGATAAGGAAAGATCCCATCTCCTTGATGTCTTTGTGGAAAATGGATATAGTAGGCGCCTAGGTCAGAAGGATTTTCGTAAAGCCTCTAAAAATGCGTTAATTAAGAAAGAGCCTAAAGAGCTCCGTCTAGGTGTCCATCTTCCCTATGTTCAAGGGACCACAGACAAGATTTCTCGGATCCTTAAGAGGTTTGAGATTCCCTCAACCTTTAGGCCCCTCAACACCATTTGCAATTCCCTTCGATCGGTGAAAGATCCCATTAACCCTAAGGACATGAAGGGTGTCTACTTGATCCCTTGTTCTTGTGGGACCCCCTATATTGGGGAAACAGGGCGGTCCATCCATCAGAGGATCAGCGAACATGCTGCCGACCTAAGACATGGGAGATCCAAGTCCTCAGCATTGGCGGAGCATGTGGAAAAGACCAAGCATCAGGTGTGTATTGAGGAGGCCAAGGTTGTCGCCAAAGTTGCTCAGTTCCATCATCGAAAATTCAGGGAAGCTATTGAGATTGAAAGAAGGCCAAACAATCTCAATAGAGATGACGGCTGGAAGATCAGTAGATGTTGGATCCCTGCCCTTTCATCCTAGTCTTCCTCCTTTTCCCCCCCTCCCCCCTTGTCATCTTCTTTGCTTTCATTAGGGTTTTGTCCTTCTTGTTTTTGACTTTCTCGGGTCCTTCTCCTTCTTTGTCGTTAGGCGTTCTTTCCTTTAGTTCTTCCTGCTGGTTATTAATGAATATAATCGTAACTATTATTATTATTTTTATTATTATTTATTGATTGATTGATTATTATTATTATTATTATTATTATTATTATTATTATTATTTTTATTATTTTTATTATTATTATTTATTTATTTATTATTATTATTATTATTTATTATTTTTTTTATTTTTTTATTATTTATTATTATTTTTTAACTGAGTATTAATATTTAATTAATATAACCATAATGTTACCTTATATACATAAATATATTTATCTTTTATATAACTAATGTCCTTTGAATTTATATTTTTATTAGTAATCACCATATAAAATTAGTTCATTTTAATTAACTAACCTACTTTATATATTTTTAAATATATTAGTCTTTAATTCCCTCTTTATTGAATTTTTAGATTACACCTTTCCCTAACTTGTATTATATATATATATATATATATATATTAATCTATTTAAGTTGATCTTTCTAGGAATATATAGTTATTATAACTACTATTTTCTTGAAATTACCTTACATTTTTTAGATATATATATATATATATATATATATATATATATATATATATATATATATATGTCAGGTCCTTAAATTAACTAATTCCCATATAAGTCACGGTTTTTAATAAACTATTAACGTAGTCAACTTCTAGAATTATTTGTTTTATATTATCTATAACTTATAACTAACTCCCATTAAATGATCTTTTTGCCTTTTTGATTACCATCCCTTAGTCAAAGTTAGTCGTTAATGAAGATAGCCATTGGAGGCTCTGCTCAGACTATTTAACATGCAAAGCTAGATCTGTTTCTTCAACTTGTCCTGACGATGAGCCACACTGGTTGGTTCGAAACGTGTCAACAAATGTCTCTCTTTATGTGATTTACGTCGAAGTTCTACTTATAAACTAATGATTTTGTTGATAATACATCAAGAATTCAGAGTTATGAACAAGTCTCTGAAAGCAAGGAACTATCATGTTATAAAAGGATGTAGAGAGAGTTATAAAATAGTTTTCTTCAATAATCTCCCAAGCAGAGAATGAGTTGACTCTATTCCAAACAGATCAAGAGAGTATTCAGATAGAGGAAAGTTCAAGCATGCACCAAGAATTTTTGCTCAGCAGTTGAGAGGAGGAAGAAATAATTAAGTTGCAAATGAATCCCTAGATTTCTTATTTTTTTAAATTTGATGATCCTCCTATCTATACTGAAAATGGTTTAAATGGGGAACAGGATGAAGCTCTTCATGTGCATCAGTTGGGTGTTGAACATACAGGAAGAAACCAGCAAGTGGGATATGTTGTACAACAATATATTGAGCCATCTATCATATAAAACGAGGCTATCTCATGTAAAAAGGAAGCTGATAAAGAGGTTGTATATCACTGCATTGAAGAACATAATGATGCTCATGGATAAAAGGTAAATAATCTATTTGAATTTGATCATATGCCGTATTGTAATGTGAAAAAAATTCGTTTTCTTCCTGAAGTTACAATTACAAGTTATTTTGAGTCAAAGCTTAGAGATGAAAAGTGTAGACATGAAAGTGACATAGATAATTTTCTTAAAAATGTTACTGATTGTTCTGTTAACCATATTATCCCAATAGAAGGTCTATTTGGGCAAGAACCTTCATACATTGAGAATTTCTTTCTTGGATCTAATCAGGATTATAATTTTTCTTATACTTTTGAAGATCCCATGGCAGATTACATGGAAGAATTTATCAACAGTCTATACATATCATTTTGTGGATACTCTTCTAATTTTTGCTGTGAGTTGCCTTTATACATAATTTATTTTTCATTCAGGATGAATTGTATTTTAAAAATTCACTGGCAAAATGGTTCAAGATTATGCACTCAAATGCTAATCTGGTATCATTGGAATATTCACTTCACCTAATTGAGGTCAGTCATGTACATATGTAGGGACTTGTACATAAATAAGATCAAGTGTTGAACATTTGGTTTCTAGTTGCAGTTCTTCAGTTTAATCATTATTTGATGAATAAGGGTGACTTTCCCAGTTGGAAACTAGTTTGCAGAGGTGTCAGACTTCAAGACTATCAGGTTTTAGTTGTCAGATTTCAGGGTTTTCATAGTTTTGGACTCCATGCCCAACTAAGGCTACCGATATATGATTCTTAATATTTTGTTATCAAAGCACAAGCATCTTATTACTGCAGGTATTGGTGTGGGTTCACTGTACAAATTTTCACATAGTTAATCTTGGCGAAGAAATATATGACTCCATGCCCAATGGATAAGGCATTAATCTATGGTTCTTAGTGCTTCTGTGGCAAAAGAACTATCCCCAGATGGAGCTAGATGTTGTAACATGAGTTTTTGTTTCTTGTAGTATTCATTGTTCATACAAGAACTTGAAAATATTTCCAAAATAGATAAAAGCAAGAGGAAGGAGTAATAATGGTATATTGGGTATGTTTCTTTGTAAAGGAACACGTAAAAATAAAAGAATTGGCCCCATTATAGCCAAGGATTAAGGCAATGGTTATATATATATATATATATATGCAAGGCATAAATATATCATATTTACAAAGGAAACAAGTATTAAAGTTAAAGGCTCGGACCTGAAATATATATATTATGCTTTATAAAGTTCATTGAGTCTGCTGCACAATAGAACAATGAACGTTGGGTACCGCTGATTGCGATATGCAATGGCCAGACCCGAAACATATATATATATATATATATATATAGGTTGGGTTCCGCCAATTGTGATTTGCGATAGGCAGACTCGAAACATATATATGTTATGTTTTATAAGCCTCGGCTGGTTTGCAAAGCAATGGGTGTTAGTTCAATCACCGATTGTGATTTGTGATAAAGTTTCGGAACCGATAGTCTATACATTATGTTTTATAACTCTGATGCATCTGTTATATCATGGTTTTGTTAAGGATTAGGTCAATACAATGTTTGATAGCGTCGATTGCAATTTATAATAGGAAGTCAATGGAGCTCTAAATAGGTGGATCCGATAGATTTATTAAATTGGGTTAATTCCATAGATTTTGCTGTGTAAATGAAAAAATCAGTGTTAAAGCCATTCTTGAAGAAAAAGGTTGTTGGTCAAATTTTTTGGTGTTTTGGCCAATCAAAACGCCTAATACATACATAAGTCCCGATTTAAGCATGACTAGCACAATTTATCATGACTAAAATAGACTAATCATTATTTAAGCATATATAGAAGAACCCAGCAGTCGATTAACAGAGAAAGTCAACAGTTAATGTCATCTTCGAAGTTCAGTTATTTTCTTGTTATTTCATGTGCTTTGAGGTGTCTTTTAACCTCTACAAATTCTGTAATAGTTTTAATTCAGATAGTTATGGAAACAGTTTAGTAGTTTGATAGTTTCATAGATCAGAAACTGTTACACAAATGTATAAAAGGATGAAAATTAACAGAGAAAGGGATGGTGGTTGGAATTTTGGAGAACCGAGAGACTAGACCACTGTATTCCTGATATCATCATTGATTAATGAAAGAATCAAAAGATTCCATGAGTTATTGCATATAATTTTGTAAGCTTCTCTATCATGTGTCATGCTATGTTTTGTTTTTTTCAAGTATAGGAATGAAGCTACAGGTCTTTGTTTGCTAATGTAGATAAAGTTAAAATTCCTTAAAAGAGCACTCCTATACTTGAAGTCCTCACTTCCTTTCTAAGTTATAGATAATAGTTTCTGTGAAAGACCAACATATTGTCTATGATTTAGCTCTCATCATCATAGTTCCTCTAAGTTACACATAATAGTTTCTGTGAAAGATCAACATATTCTTTAACTTTCCCTTCAAACTTTCTTCATTCATCATTTATGTTTAGCAAAAAATGGCATTTTGAGATGTCCTGGTCATACATGTATTACAAGTTAAAGACCAAGTTTTCCAGGTCCTTCATTTGAAGACACAACAAACAATAAGTGACAATAAATAATATTTATTAATGTCTTAAGCACATCTTCCCCCACAGCCAGGAAATTGGTTTCTTAAGGAACAACACACTCCATGACATTGGTAGTGTAATTTTTTTACATATTTATACAATGTCATTATTATAGATACATGTAATTAGATATCTTTATATGTTAGTGCATTGATTGTCAAGGATATATGTTGTGCTATTACGTCTTGTCTTATCTATGTGCAGGTTTTGATCTGGAGCTAGCTGAGGAATCTTCCACCTCACTACTTTGTGCTCTCTAGCAACACCACACCAAGACTTGAGGTAATAAGTCCTTTTTCCTACTTTGATTCTGATTTGTTTAACATAGATATGCTTGCATATTTGTGCCAACTGCAGCTAATATTATAGTCTGCCAAGGATCTCGAGAAGATCCTTGAGGGTTTCTACATCACCAAACATCCATGCATTAATCGCTATAGCACCCATGAAGTGGGTCAGAGGTGTTGAGAAGGCAGGGTTGATGTGCATGATCTGCGTACTGCATTTCCATAGGTCGACAATCAACACGGTGTATGTGCGCTAGCTCCTCACACTGGTGCACGATGGTTGTCTATGGCTTAGGGAGCCCATCCCAATAACATACATGTTAATTCATTGGGTAATGAAGCTACCTTACAAAGCAGTGAACTCCGCCAAAGAGTTTTGAGGGAAAAGTGGGGAAAAATACTTAGCAGACAAGATGAAGGTATAATATGGGATTGTCAAGAATTTGTATGGATATTATATCCACTCTATTCAAGACTAGGTAGTGTAGTTCACTGCCCAGATTCTTGCAGGAAAAATCATGAGGAATTATCGTGTGGATGATGTTATGGAACCAATAGTATCACTAGCAACCCATTACACAAAACGAGTTCAATACAACTAGGTGAAGTATCTGTGCAGAGTTATTAGAAAATTGTTGTGCAACTCAGGAAGAGAGAAATCCCTTCCACTATCTGTGGTTGTTACTGTCTATCGTGTTAGTAGCTTGGAGATTGCTAGAGGATAGTCAGTTTCCCCTATAGTTGGAAGACTTACCCAAGGCAGTGAGGTTCACTTCGTTGTGGGCAATAAAGGATCAGGAAAGGATCAAGGAGTAAAAAATTTTCTGGATCCTGATGGAGATGGACGTTCTAATGGTTATTAGTTAGAGGCCAAGGTTGTCCCTAAAATTATTCGAGAAATTGATGGTATACACAGAGTTCAAGGTCGATTTCCATAATGTTTCAATAAAAGCACAAAAGGACCCAAAATACACATGGCACAAGTTTCCCTATTTGTTATTTGAGATGGACGCACAAGAGATCGGGGGGAGTTGGCCAACGAAGTGGCATGAACCCATGGAGCTTGGGGTGGGTACAAGCAAAGGTGTAGAGATATTTGCAGCACATTCAACCGCTACCCAGAAGTGTAAGGAAGCAACTAAGAACGTCGCACGAGCTGGCTGAGTATAAAAACAAGGAAGTTGTGGCTAGGGATGCCACAGAGAAACAACAAATAGAGGACGAGAACAATTCTGAGGAACGTGCCGAGAAACATTGCCTCAACATAGAAGAAGTCAACAAGTCGGCTTCACAACACACATTTGAGCAGGAGCTTTCATAGCAGGAAGGAGACGATGGTGAGGAGCAGAGCACTCCTTTCACCTTGAAGAGGTGTGTAAAGGAGAAGATTGCTGGACAATGAAAAAAGCTTAATTTTGATAAGTAGACACACATTGACCCGATGGTGCTTACAGAAGGTGATCGCGATGAGATCGGTCACAAGGTTAGAGGCATGTTGATGATTCTCAACCCACCAACATGTCAGGGGATATCCCATGTAAGAAGTCCCAATTAGACCTCAGACTCTTTGGTGTAGGAGTCCTAGCAGTGGGTCATACGGTAATGCCTTTACTGCAGTTTCTCACATAGGCAAATAAGATGTACCTGTTGGTAGCAAGGGTGTGACAACTATAGTAAGTCAAGGAAGGTGCATGAGAGGTTCTAATACACAGAGAGTGGGATGAGTGCGCCCATTGGAAACCTGTAATAGTACATGGCTCAGAAGGGAAAACATGAGCGAAGATGCATCATAAGATGGAAAGCAAGTTAGAAAGACATCCAAAGTGATGGTTAAACCAACAACACATTTCAGAAAGATTCATACATATAAAGAATAGTCCATACATGCATGTGTAAGAAAACAAATACATATATCATTTAGAGTAAACAAGATAGTTGGAATAAAATACAACATATGCATGAAACATGTTGGCTCTATTATATTAAGAAGTGCAAGTTCCAGTCATACAATACATCCATGTCCAACCACTAGTTCTGATAGCTGAATGTTACAGCCACAACCACCTGCTCCTCCAAATAGATATACTAGCTCTTCATAGTGGAGAAGCCAAGGCACATTATAATAATCTCCAACCTATTTCTAAGATACTCCTATTGAAGCTTGGCTAACCAGAAGCCTTTCTAATGAGTTATGAGGGGCTATTTATAGCAAAGGGTGAGGTGTCCTATTGGGTTGTGTTATATTCTTTCCACAACTAGCCCACGTAGTTAACCGGGGGTTGAGAAGGGAGGTGGAGCACCCCTTCGTTGCACCGATTGTGTAGTAGGGGGAGTCATATGGGGTTTGAAGGGTGGAGGTAACCCCACTCTATGGGGTATGGGGTAGCGGCCAAGAAAATTTTGGTTTTGGACCCTATATTAGGTTGGGCGGACCTACCTATGGTTTTGTGCATGTTTTTCGCACATGGTTTGGATGCAATGGTTTTTGGTCCATGGTTTTGGATGCGATGGTTTTCTGTCCATGGTATTGGATGCTTCAGCATATATAAATATGTATTGTAACATTGAAATGAACATAATGAAAAATCAAGCTAGTAGTCCCGGTTTTGGGATCAAGGGGAAAAACTCTATGTATATGTGTTTTATGTGTTATGCTCTCACATTGTTTATTTTCTGTGTTTTAGAATTCGTATGCAGGTAATTTTTGTACAGGGTTAAAACCTACATTTGGTTTTAGAGCTATTTTGGCTTCAAGGGGATGCCCTTGTTGCTGAGGGGTTTCGCTTGGGCCTGTGGTAGACCCCATTCAGTCGGAGATCTGCGGGATCGGTTTTGGTGGTTAAAGAAGATGGTGAGCAGTGGAAAGATAGAGATCGAGAAATTTAATGGTTAGAGTTTTGAGTTGTGGAAAATCAAGATGGAGGATCTGTTGGTGGATAAAGATCAGTGGATCATGGTATATTCAGGTACTAAACCAACGAGAGTTTCTGATGAAGAATGGAAGAAGTTGGATTGGAAGGCAAAGAGAACAATACGATTTTGTGTCTCAGATTCAGTATTGTTGAATGTATCAAGGGAAGCTATGGTGAAGGCTTTGTGGGACAAGTTAGGGACTTTGTACCAATCTAAGTCTCTAGTGAATAAACTGTTCTGATGGAAAAAGCTATATAACCTGAGCATGAAATATGGAGACTCAATGACAGAGCATATGAATGCATTTAATACTATGGTAAGTCAGTTCTTGTCTATTGATATCAAAATTTCAGATGAAGATAAGTGCATTAGTTTGTTGTGTTCTCTACCAAATTTGTGGGATAGTTTGGTTATTGCAATAGGTAGCAATGCAACTGCCTTGCAGTTTGATGAAATAGTCTCATCCTTGCTGGCGGAGGAGATGAGACAGAAAAATATGGAGAGCTAGAATGGTGATGCCTTGTCTGTATGAGGATGCTCCCAGAATAGAAACAAAAATAAGTCATCGAGTGGGAGATATAAATCTAGAGGGAGATCTAAATCTCCAAGAAAATTTGTAAGGGTGGTGTTCTGGAATTATGGAAAGGAAGGGCACTACAAAAGGGACTGTAAATCTAAAGCTCCTGACAAAGGAAAGGGATCTAATGATACTCCCTCTGCAGAGGCAAAAACCACTCCAGATGAAGGTGGGGATGTGTACTTGGCTTCTTCAAGTACACATGCAAATCATGAGGCATGGTTGATTGACTCAGGTGCATCCTTTCACTTCACTCCCCATAGAGAGTGGTTCTGCGAGTATGAGAAATACAATGGTGGTGATGTCTTCTTAGGGGATGATAGGAAGGCTAGAATCATTGGTCATGGAAATGTAAAGTTGAAGTTGCAAGGCAGAAGGGTTAGAACACTTCTAGGTGTTGTACATATTCCTGCATTGGCCAGAAATCTAATTTCTATAAGCAAGTTGGATGATGCAGGTGTAAAAATAGTGTTTGAGAAGGATACCTACAAGATGGTTCAGAGAGCACTCGTATTGATGCAGGGAGTTCGGATTGGAACTCTGTACAAGCTGCAAGGTAGAACTGTTGTTGATGGGTGCAATAGTTATGTGGTTCCTGAAAGTGGAGCAAAAAATCTAGTAGTCTCTGGATAGAAGACCATGATGTGGTATCAAAGGCTTGGACATATTGGAGAGAAGGGCCTTCGAATACTTCATGGTAATGGTATGGTAGAAGGTATGAGTAATAGCTCTCTGGATGTTGATTTCTGTGAAAATTGTGTATATGGGAAGTAGAATAAGGTGAGTTTCCCCTCTAGTGGTAAGAGGGCGAAATAGATATTAGAGCTTGTGCACAGTGATGTGTTTGGACCTGTGAATGTTCCATCACTCAGTAAGTCGTTGTACTATGTATCATTTATAGATGACTTCTCAAGGAGTACATGGATATATTTCGTTAAGAAGAAATATGAAGTCTTTGATAGGTTTAAAGAATTTAAGGCTCTGGTGGAAAACAAAACAAAGAAGAAGATAAAGGAGTTGTGGAAATATAACATGGAGTGTTTTGTAGTAAGGAATTTGAAGAATTTTGTAAGAAGTGTGGTATAGGACAACAGAAGACTACTCCATATACACCTCAGCAAAATGGAGTTGCAGAAAGAATGAACAAGAAGTTGATGGAAAGGGCAAGAAGCATGCTCAATGGTGTTGGGTTAGGATAGGAATTCTGAGCAGAGGCGGTGGAGACAGCATGTTACCTGGTCAATAGATCACCTTCATCAACATTGGACGATAAGACTCCATAAGAGGTATGGACTAGTAAGAAACCCCCTCTTTCACATCTGAGGGTATTTGGATGTGATGCATATGTACATATTCCAAAGGAGAAACGAACGAAGTTAGATAGTAAATCTGAAAAGTGCATCTTTATTGAGTATAAGGATGGTTTAAAGGGTTATAAGCTTTGGAACCTAGTAACAAGGAAGATTGTGTACAACTGAGATGTGGTGTTCAAAGAGGTGAAAGATGTTATTAAACATGAAGTCCAACCAAAGGAACCTAAGAAGATAGAGTTTGAGCTAAAGGAGAAGAATCAGACTCTACAGTAGAGGAGCAATCAAAAGATGAAGATCCACAAACTCCCGGTGTGAGAAGATCAGTTTGAGAAAGAAGGAAGCCAGAAAGGTATAGTCCATCTGCTTTCTATTCAAATTTTTCTTTATCTATTACTGATGATGATCCTAGAACTGTGAAGGAAGCAGTAGATTTAGAGGATGGAAAACTTTGGAAAGAGGCCATGGTTGATGAAATGGCATCTTTGCACAAAAATGAGGCTTGGGATCTGGTGGAGTTGCCAGCTGGAAGGAAACCCATTGGCAGAAAATGGGTGTTCAAAAAGAAGACAATTGCAGAAGGAAAGGTGGAGAAATACAAAGCTATGTTGGGAGAAAAAGGTTATTCCTAGTGTCGAGAATTGATTTTGGTGATATTTTTTCTCCTGTTGCCAAGGTAACTTCTATCAGATTACTTTTATTTGCTGCTGCTGCTTTTGATTTTGAGGTAGAACAGATGGATGTGAAGACAACATTCCTTCATCGGGACCTGAAAGAGGAGATCTACATGAGGCATCCTGAAGGCTTTGTGGTGAAGGGTAAGAAAGAACTGGTATGCAAGTTAAATAAGTCTCTCTATGGGTTAAAACAGTCACCAAGCATGTGGTATCAGAAATTTTATACATTTATACGGGGACTTGGCTTCAACAGAAGCAAGGAAAATCATTGTGTGTATTTTAAATTAATTGGTGACCGTGTTATTTATCTGGTCTTATATGTGGATGATATGTTGCTGGTTGGAAATGACAAAGAAATTATCCAGGATTTGAAGACCCATTTGTCCTCCAAATTCAAAATCGAAGATCTTGGTGCTGCAAACTGTATTTTGGTAATGGAAATTAAAAGAGACCAGACAAAGAGGAAGCTCTGGTTAAACTAGAGGAAGTATGTCTAGACAATATTGTAGAGGTTTAATATGCAGGATAGTAAACTAGTGAAGGTTCCTATTCCTGTAGGTGTAAATTTATCTACTGAATAGTGTCCCAAGACACAAGAAGAGGAAGAGGAAATTCCCCGTGTTCCATATGCAAGTGCAGTCAGTAGCCTGATGTATGCGATGGTCTGTACTAGACCAAACATTGCACATGCAGTGGAAGTATTGAGTGGGTTTATGTTAAAACCAGGGAAGGAGCACTCGACAACAGTCAAGTGGGTTTTCAGGTATTTGCGTGGCACTAGTGATTATGGTTTGTGCAACCAAGGAAGACTAGGACTGGATAGAGTGTTGGATATTCGTGGCTTTGTTGATGCAGACTAGGCTGGAGATCTCGGTCAGAGAGGATATACAAGTGGGTATGTGTTTAACATATTTGGAGGTGCAGTCAGTTGGATGAGTAAAAAACAATATGTAGTGGCACTATCAACTACAGGGGTAGAATACATGGTAGCAACTCATGCAAGAAAGAAAACAGTTTGGTTGCAGAGATTGTGTTCAAGTATCGGGTTAGTACAAGGAGCTATAAGGATAGACTGTGACAACCAAGGTGAAATTTTCTTGGCAAAGAACCCTGCATATCATTCAAAGACAAAGCACATTGATGTTAGGTATCACTTTGTGAGGGATACGATCGAAGCCAAAAAGGTATCGCTGGTAAAGGTGGACACATTGAAGAATACTGCAGATGCATTGACAAAATTTGTAAGCTTTGAGAAGTTCTCTTGGTGTAGAGAAACAATGGGCATTGTAGGGCTAGATAAATGATTAAGCTCTCTTGTGGCCCCATGTGGAAAGAAAACAACAAGTGGGAGAATCTTGGGTTGTGTTATATTCTTTCCATGACTAGCCCATGTAGTTAACTGGGGGGTTAGAAGGGGGGTGAAGCCCCCCATTTATTGCATCAGTCACAGGGGGTTTGAGTGGTGTAGGTCACCCCACTCTATGGGGTCTTGGGTAACGCCCCAGAAATTTTTTGTTTTGGACACTATATTAGGTTGGGCAAACCTACCTATGGTTTCATGCATGTTTTTCACACATGGTTTTGGACACGATGGTTTTCAGTCCATGGTTTTGGACACGATGGTTTTTAGTCCATGGCATTAGATGCTTCAGCATGTATAAATATGTATTGTAACATTGACAGGAACATAATGAAAAATCAAGCTGGTAGTCCTGGTTTTGGGATCTAAGGGAAAAACTCTATGTATATGTGTTTTATGTGTTATGCTCTCGCATTGTTTATTTTCTGTGTTTTAGAATTCGTATGCAGGCAATTTTTGTATGGGGTTAAAACCTACATTTGGCTTTAGAGCTATTTTGGCTTCAAGGAGGCGCCTTTGTTGTTGAGGGGTTTCACTCGAGCCTGTGGTAGACCCTGTTCAGTCAGAGATCTGCGCGATTGATTTGGGTGGTGAAATAAGATGGCAAGCAGTGGAAAGATAGACATCGAGAAATTTAATGGTTAGAGTATTGAGTTGTGGAAAATCAATATGGAGGATCTATTGGTGGATAAAGATCAGTGGATTGCAGTAGATCCAGGTACTAAACCAATGGGATTTTCTGATGAAGAATGGAAGAAGTTGGATCAGAAGGCAAAGAGCACAATACGATTGTGTGTCTCAGATTCAGTATTGTTGAATGTATCAAGGGAAGCTACGATGAAGTATTTGTGGGACAAGTTAGGGACTTTGTACCAATCTAAGTCTCTGGTGAATAAATTGTTCCGACGGAAAAAGATATATAACTTGAGGATGAAAGATGGAGACTTAGTGAGAGAGCACCTAAATGTGTTTAATACTGCGGTAAGTCAGTTATCGTCTGTTGATATCAAAATTTCAGATGAAGATAAGTGCATTAGTTTGTTGTGTTCTCTACCAGATTCATGGGATAGTGTGGTTATTGCAATAGGTAGCAATCCAACTGCCTTGTAGTTTGATGAAATAGTCTCATCCTTGCTAGTGGAGGAGATGAGATGGGAAAATATGGAGAGCCAAAATGGTGATGCCTTGTCTGTATGAGGATGGTCCCAGAACATAAACAAAAATAAGTCATTGAGTGGGATATCAGATCTAAATCTCTAGGAAAACATGTAAAGGTGGTGAGCTGGAATTGCGGAAAGGAAGGGCACTACAAAAGGGACTGTAAATCTAAAGCTCCTGACAAATGAAAGGGATCTAATGACGTTCCTTGTATAGAGGTGAAAACCACCTCAGATGAAGGTGGGGATGTGTACTTGGCTTCTTCAAGTACACATGTAGATCATGAGGCATGATTGATTGACTTAGGTGCATCCTTTCACTTCACTCCCCATAGATAGTGGTTCTACGAGTATGAGAAATACGATGGTGGTGATGTCTTCTTAGGGGATGATAGGAAGGCTAGAATCGTTGGTTGTGGAAAATTAAAATTGAAGTTGCAAGGTGGAAGGGTTAGAACACTTCCGAGTGTTCTACATATTCCTGCATTGGCAAGAAATCTGATTTCTGTAAGCAAGCTGGATGATGCAGGTGGAAAAATGGTGTTCGAGAAGGATACTTGCAAGATGGTTCGGCGAGCACTGGTATTGATGCAGGGAGTTCGAATTGGAACTCTGTACAAGATGCAAGGTAGAATTGTTGTTGATGGGTGCAACAATTCTATGTTTCCCGAAAGTGGCGCAGAAAATCTAGTGGTCTTTGGAGAGAAGACCATCCTGTGGCATCAAAGGTTTGGACATATTGGAGAGAAGGGCCTTCAAATACTTCATGGTAAAGGTATGGTAGAAGGTATGAGTAATAGCTCTTTGGATTTTGATTTCTATGAAAATTGTGTATATTTGAAGCAGAATCAGGTGAGTTTCCCCTATGGTGGTAAGAGGGAAAAACAGATATTAGAGCTTGTGCATAGTGATGTGCTTGGACCTGGGAAGGTTCCATCACTGGGTAAGTCTGTGTACTATGTATCATTTATAGATGACTTCTCAAGGAATACATGGATATATTTCCTTAAGAAGAACTTTGAAGTCTTTGACAGGTTTAAAGAATTTAAGGCTCTAGTGGAAAACCAGACAGAGAAGAAGATAAAGGAGCTGTGGACATATAATGTGTAGAGTTTTGCAGTAAGGAATTTGAAGAATTCTGTAAGAAGTGTGGTATATCATGGCAGAAGACTACTCCATATACACCTCAGCAAAATGGAGTTGCAGAAGGAATGAACAAGACATTGATGGAAAGGGCAAGAAGCATGCTCAGTGGTGTCAGGTCAGGACAGGAAATCTGGGTAGAGGCAGTGGAGACAACATGTTACCTGGTCAATAGATCACCTTCATCAACATTGGAGGATAAGACTCCACAAGATGTATGGACTCGTAAGAAACCCTCTCTTTCATATCTGAGGGTATTTGGATGTGATGCATATGTACATGTTGCAAAGGAGAAACGAACCAAGTTGGATAGTAAATCTGAAAAGTGCATCTTTATTGAGTATAAGGATGGCTTAAAGGGTTATAAGCTTTGGAACACAGTAACAAGGAATGTTGTGTACAGACGAGATGTGGTTTTTAGAGAGGTGAAAGATGTTATTAAACATGAAGTTCAACCGAAGGAATCTGAGAAGATAGAGTTTGAGCTAAAGGAGGAAGAATCAGACTCTACAACAAATGAGGAATCAGAAGATGAAGAGCCACAAACTCCGGGTGTGAGAAGATAAGTTCAAGAAAGGAGGCAGGCGGAAAGGTATAACCCATTTGCTTTCTATTCAATTTTTTCTTTATCTATTATTAATGATGATCCCGGAACTGTGAAGGAAGCAGTAGATTTAGAGGATGGAAAACTCTGGAAAGAGGCCATGGTTGATGAAATGGCATCTTTGCACAAAAATGAGGCTCGGGATCTAGTGGAGTTGCCAACTGGAAGGAAACCCATTGGTAGCAAATGGGTGTTCAAAAAGAAGACAAATGCATAAGGAAAGGTGGAGAAATACAAAACTCTATTGGGAGAAAAAGGTTATTTCCAAGTGTCAAGAATTGATTTTGGTGATATTTTTTCTCATGTTGTCAAGGTAACTTCTATTAGATTACTTTTATCTGTTGTTGTTGCTTTTGATTTTGAGGTAGAACATATGGATGTGAAGACAACATTTCTTCACGGGGATCTGGAAGAGGAGATCTACATGAGGCAACCTGAAGGCTTTATGGTGAAGGGTAAGAAAGAACTAGTATGCAAGTTAAAGAAGTCTTTGTATGGGTTCAAACAGTCACCAAGGATGTGGTATTAGAAATTTGGTACATTTATACAGGGAATTGGCTTCACCAGAAGCAAAGAAGATAATTGTGTGTATTTTAAATTAATTGGTGACCGTGTTATTTATCTAGTCTTGTATGTGGATGATATGTTGCTGGTTGGAAATGACAAAGAAATTATCCAGGATTTGAAGACCCATTTGTCCTCCAAATTCGACATGAAAGATCTTGGTGCTACAAACTGTATTTTGGGCATGGAAATTAAAAGAGATCAGACAAAGAGGAAGCTCTGTTTAAACCAGAGGAAGTATGTTGAGACAACATTGCAGAGGTTTAATATGTAGGATAATAAAACGATGAAGGTTCCTATTCCTGTAGGTGTAAATCTATCTGTTGAACAGTGTACCAAGACACAATAAGAGGAAGAGTACATCTCCTGTGTTCCATATGCAAGTGTAGTCATTAGCCTGATGTATGTGATGGCTTGTATTAGACCAGACATTACACATGCAGTGGGAGTATTGAGCAAGGTTTATGTCAAAACCAGGGAAGGAGCACTCGACAACAATCAAGCGGGTTTTCAAGTATTTGCATGGCACTAGTGATTATGGTTTGTGCTAGCAAGAAAGACAAGGATTGGACAGAGTGATGGATATTCATGGCTTTGTTGATGCAGACTGGGCTGGAGATCAGGATCAGAGAAGATCTATAAGTGGGTATGTGTTTAACCTATTTGGAGGTGCAGTCAGTTGGATGAGTAAGAAACAATCTGTAGTGGCACTATCAACTACAGAGGCAGAATACATGGCAACCACTCATGCAAGCAAGGAAGAGGTTTGGTTGCAGTGATTGTGTTCAAGTATGGGGTTAGTACAGAGAGCTATAAAGATAGACTCTGACAAACAAAGTGAAATTTTCTTGGCAAAGAACTCTTCATATCATTGAAAGACAAAGAACATTGATGTTCAGTATCACTTCGTGAGGGTTACGATAAAAGACAAAAAGGTGTTGTTGGTAAAGGTGGACACTTTGAAGAATACTGCAGATGCATTGACAAAGGCTGTAAGCTTTGAGAATTTCTCTTGGTGTAGAGAAACAATGGGCATTGCAGTGCTAGATAAATGACTAAGCTCTCTTGTGGCCCTCTGTGCAAAGAAAACAACAAGTGGGAGAATGATGGGTTGTGTTATATTCTTTCCACGACTAGCCCACATAGTTAACTGGGGAGTTATAAGGTGGGAGAATCCCCCACTTCCTTGTGTTGATTATGTAGAAGGAGGAGTCACAGGGGGTTTGAAGGGTGTAGGTAACCCCACTCTATGGGGTCTAGGGCAGCACCTCGGAAAATTTTGGTTTTGGACCCTATATTAGGTTGGGCGGACCTACCTATGGTTTTGTGCATGTTTTTCGCACATGGTTTTGGACTCGATGGCTTTCAGTACATGGTTTTGGACACGATGGTTTTCAGTCCATGGTATTGGATGCTTTGACATGTATAAAAATGTATTGTAACATTGAAAGGAACATAATGAAAAACCAAGCTGGTAGTCCCGGTTTTTGGAACCAGGGGAAAAACACTATGTATATGTGTTTTATGTGTTATGCTATCACATTTTTTTATTTTTTGTGTTTTAAAATTCATATGCAGGTAATTTCTGTACAGGGTTAAAACCTACATTTGGTTTTAGAGCTATTTTGGCTTCAAGGGGATGCCTTTGTTGCTAGGGGGTTTTGCTCGGGCCTGTTGTAAACCCCGTTTAGTCGGAGATATACGGGATTGATTTTGGTGGTGAAAGAAGATGGCGAGCAGTGGAACGATAGAGATAGAGAAATTTAATGGTCAAAGTTTTGAGTTGTGGAAAATCAAGATGGAGGATCTGTTGGTGGATAAAGATCAGTGGATCGTAGTAGATCTAGGTACTAAACCAATGGGAGTTTTTGATGAAGAATGGAATAAGTTGGTTCGGAAGGAAAATAGCACAATACGATTGTGTGTCTCGGATTCAGTATTGTTGAATGTATCAAGGGAAGCTACAATGAAGGCTTTGTGGGACAGGTTAGGGACTTTGTACCAATATAAGTCTCTAGTGAATAAAGTGCTCCTATGGAAAAAGCTATATAACCTAAGGATGAAATATGGAGACTCAGTGACAGAGCATTTGAATGCATTTAATACTGCCGTAAGTCAGTTATCATCTGTTGATATCAAAATTTCAGATGAATATAAGTGCATTAGTTTGTTGTCTTCTCTACTAGATTCGTGGGATAGTCTGGCTATTGCAATAGGTAGAAATGCAACTGCCTTACAGTTTGATGAAATAGTCTCATCCTTGCTGGCGGAGGAAATGAGATGGAAAATTATGGAGAGCTAGAATGATGATGCCTTGTCTATATGACAATGGTCCCAGAACAGAAAGAAAAATAAGTCATTGAGTGGGAGATCTAAATCTAGAGGGAGATCTAAATCTCCACGAAAACCTGTAAAGGTGGTGTGCTGGAATTACAGAAAGGAAGGGCACTACGAAAGGGAATATAAATCTAAAGCTCCTAACAAAGGAAACAGATCTGATGATGCTCCCTCTGTAGAGGCGAAAAAAGCCTCAGATGAAGGTGGGAATGTGTACTTGGCTTCTTCAAGTACACATGTAGATCATGAGGCATGGTTGATTGACTCAGGTGCATCCTTTCACTTCACTCCCCATAGAGAGTGGTTCTGCGAGTATGAGAAATACGATGGTGGTGATGTCTTCTTAGGGGATGATAGGAAGTCTAGAATTGATGGTCGTGGAAAAGTAAAGTTTAAGTTGCAAGGTGGAAGGGTTAGAACACTTCCGGGTGTTCTACATATTCCTGCATTGGCCAAAAATCTAATTTCTGTAAGCAAGCTAGATGATACAGGTGTAAAGATAGCGTTCGAGAAGGATACCTGCAAGATGGTTTGGGGAGCACTAGTATTGATGTGGGGAGTTTAGATTGGAACTCTATACAAGCTGCAATGTAGAACTGTTGTTGATGGGTGCAACAGTTCTGCGGTTACCGAAAGTGGAGCACAAAATCTAGTGGTCTCTGGAGAGAAGACCATGTTGTGGCATCAAAGGCTTGGACATACTAGAGAGAAGGTCCTTCAGATACTTCATGGTAAACGTATGGTAGAAAGTATGAGTAATAGCTCTCTAGATTTTGATTTCTGTGAAAATTGTGTATATGGGAAGTAGAATCGGGCGAGTTTCCCCTCTGGTGGTAAGAGGGCAAAACAAATATTAGAGCTTGTGCACAGTGATGTGTTTGGACCTATGAAGGTTCCATCACTGGGTAAGTTTATATACTATGTATCATTTATAGATGACTTCTTGAGGGATACATGGATATATTTCCTTAAGAATAAATCTCAAGTCTTTGATAGGTTTAAAGAATTTAAGGCTCTGGTGTTATACAAAAAATTTACCTCCTCATCAACTCAGAGGGGAAAGACATGATGACTGAAGCAAAGACCACAATTATAGGCCTTGATTCCACACTAACGCTGGTTACACACTAAAAACTTGCTTTATAAAGCTTGTTACCAAGCCTAAGGGTGCGTTAGTGACCCGGCTAACTCAAGTTGTTAGGTAGGGGACAACGTTACTGAAACTAGATGTAGTTCCAAGGGTCAAAGGAACGAATTGACTCACAAATATCTAGATATTTGTTCCTAAAAATACTCAAGAAAAGCAAGGAAACATCCAAAATGTACTTATTTGGAGAATTTCTAATTTGAAAGAAGGAGGCAAATGGGAAAGAGATGAAAAGCAGGGAAAATTCATTGTTTTTGCGCTAGTGAACTCTATGAGGAACTTGGCAACCATAACTCAATTGCTACATAAGCAAAGTGAGGGTCATTGTGAAAGGGGTCAGAGCATTTGAAAGGATAACCTACTTAGCTGTTAAGAACTATCTCATATCATAAGAAGTTGGCAAGAAGGGAGAGAGAGAGAGAAGCTGAAGGGGAAAAGGAAGACTGATGCAACAGATGGTTGTAATCACTCTTCCATTATTAATACAGAACTGCAGTTGTGCTGCCTACTCTACGGTGTCGATACTATCGTTCATTAAGTTGTTTATTCAATACCTGTTTGCATGAGTAGCTTAGTTGTATGCAATTCTATGTTCTTCATGTATTCATATATTAGTTTTCAAGGTTGTATGCAGTGATTTCACTTGCCACTTCTTTGTGCAGGAATTGATTTGGAACCAGGTTTGAGGGAGTTTGGCTTGGCTGCATTGTGATCTCCAAACAAATCTACAAAGTGGCTCGAGGTAATCCCCTTTCCATACTTTGATAGTTTATAATTGTTTATGAACATGTGCATAACTCTGTGACATTTGCAGATAATCTTACAGTTTGTTGAAGGTCCCAAGAAGATCTTTGAGGTTATTTTTCATTCTCCATACACCGTGCATTTACCGAATAGCAGAATTGGTGACTCCACTAGGGACCATACATCTAGGTCCTAGTTTACCTAGACTCTTCTCGGTTTTCTCCTCCTTCTAAGAGCTCCCTATACTTCTGCAATCCCTTTCTGACCCACCGAGAATCTTGCTACATCTTTCTTACATACATTCATCTCTGAATCTAATCTTGAAAGCCCTCTTTTTGACTAATTTCCCACACTAACGCACGTTAGCAGGCTACACAGAGCTTTGTAAAGCACTATGCCTATTTAGAGGGAGCGTTAGTGGACCCATTAACTCTTTGTAACCACTGTTACAGAGTGTTAGTCTCCCAAAATTTTGATTTTTGGCTGTGTCTGGAAGCCAAAAGGGATAGGAAGCATTCTCATGGACTGAAATAAGACCTGTAACTGCATTTTGTCAGCAAAATAGGTGTCCTAGAAATTTATTTTTAGGAAAAAAGTTTTGTTTTTCTTTCTCAAAAGCATTTTTCTGAAAGAAGGACTCACAATTTCTATTCATCCTTTTGTTGAACTAGTTATAAAACTGCTTTATTTTGGTTTCAAGTAGTTTTTAGGAAACATCGGAAAAAAGTCTTTTGGTTATGCAGGTGTTAAATGACTAAAGATGCATGGAAAAACTATGAATATGTGAAAAATATGAATATGTAGAATACAACTTGTTTTCATCGAATTGAAAATTTTTCAAAGCATTGTTTTGTGCATGATTTATTGAGTCAGAGTCTCATCACATTTCATACGTCAACTCCCCTACCAAAGAAAATAATCAAGTACACATATAATTTACCTAAAATCAATCAGTAACTCTTTATTGAGCAAACAAACATTAGTACAGGCTAGGATCTTTGGCTAAGCAGTGTGAGTAAACTTCCCAAGGTCAAGAACCAAACTAATGTCATTAAAAGAGGGAAGAATTCCTTTTACACTCATACTACCGGGACCACTCCAGTAAAAGCGGAGAAAAATACGAGACAACAATGGACTGTAAGTGAAGGTAGTTGCCTTCTCTTACAACTCCTTTGGGTATTCTATGTATTGGGGATCCCTTCGGGGATTTCGGAACTAGTCGAGGACTCAGGTATCCTGCCCACACAGCATGCTGTCTACGACTATGTCCCCCCCAGTGGTGTCTGTGATCTGAGGTATTTTAGTGACCAAAATTTAAGGGACTTACACAAGGTGACTGTGACGGGCTGTCTTGGTACCTAACATGGATGGATCGACTCTGTCTTGAGTTTTTGGGAGGGTGCTCAACTTCACGAGAGTACTTGGCCCCTAAATATAAGGTTCGGGCAAAGCTCTAGAGTAACTGTAACGGTACATCTGGTCATCCTTCTCTGTTATTCGTTGAGATACTAAGTATCATCTCTGATGATCGGTGCTTACTAGACAAGGCAATTTCCATCTGTTTACTGATTGATCCATTTAGTGTATTTTTTATATTTTTTGGTACCTGAGTGCTATCATTTGAGACTTTAACGAATATCATGATAAAATTTATTTGATAAAAATTAACGGTCACCGTGGCTAGATCTGGCCCTCATCGTCACTCTAGACAATTTCTAGGCCTTCCTCCAATCATTATGGAAGATTTGTCGAGTTCCACTGAACCAGGTTCCCCATCTTCGAGGAATTAGTCTCCTAGATCTCACACAGGATCTGTTTGGACTACCGACGATTCAAGTTTGTTGAAGAATTTCTTTACCAAAGGATTCCTTCCTCCCTTTAACCCTCTTCTCACGAATCTGTTGGAACCTATCTTGGCTCCCGTGGTACCTATACTTCCTGCTTCGGTAGTTGGAACATTTCCATCCATCCTGTCGATGACTAACGGGTCATTGAACTTTGTGGATGCTTTCAGTCCTCCACCACTTCCCCAGTTGACAGTCATCACAACACCGTCGATGGCAAACCCCACTCTCCCATTTGTCCTAGGTACAACCACTCACATGAAACCCTCTACAAGCGGGACCCAGCCGATGCTAGGTTCCACTCCTTTCATGTCAAACTGCATAACTTTGACAAGTGCCACATACATGCTCCCTATAATGCTCAATATGTCACTATGGTGTGGTTCCCATCTACCAACAACATGGTCGGCCACCGTTGTACAATCAAACCCCCAAATCCATATACCTGGGGGGGTTCCCACTATGCACATGTTGGTAGGGAACATAACAATTCCCCCTCCATTCTCAGGCATGCATGGTCAGTCGCTAACTAACATGAGCATTCCCTTTGTCAATCAACGACAAATCGTTAGTTCTATGTTGAGTAGGAATCCTCAAGTGATTCCCTACCAATCCATGGGGGCACCCTACTCACATATTCAAATCAGTCAAGGGGGCACTGCTTATCCTCGGGGAAATTCTATACCCCAGTATCAAAATCCTCATGGAAATCCACTCTACAATACCATAACTTAAAGCAACTGCTACACCATGCAACCCATGTATAATATTGGGAACCAAATGATGGGAGAAGCACAAAGCTCCTCAAGTCATCCATCATCACCATGATCCGAGTCAAGGGCACCAAACTCTCTGCATTTCTTGGCAACATTGGATATACCCAACTTATACAATTTGATGAACAACCCCATCTATCACAACTTACAATGGTCGCCGATCTTGCATAAGATACCAATGGACATCCCAAAGTTCGATGGAAAGCAAGGGGAGGATCTAGGCACACATATCACCACCTACCATCTTTGGTGTGTTTCAAACTCTATGGTGGATGATAGTGTCTGTTTACATCTTTTTCGCCACACCCTCATTGGCAATGCAGCAAAATGGTATATTGATTTACCACGCGCATCAGTAAACACCTTCGATGCTTTAGCGATGGAAATCCTAAAGCACTTCCAGCTACCTATCCACTATGAGACTGGGACAGAGCTTCTCACTTCATTTCCTCAGGATACTGCCACCCACATCTCCGATCATATACATGAATGGAGTCGTAGGTGGAGGTTAGTCAAAGCTCCCCTTCCAGACTTTCTCTTAACAGACTTGTTCTACAAGTCCTTACTCCCGCAAATCGCTAGATATGTCGCTCTAGGTGGTGCGGTCATAGAAGACCAATCTGTACATCATACCTAACACTTAGATCTGATATATTCATAGTTTCACACTCTTTAGGACATAATCCCCAATGTTTCTGCTACTCAACACCTCAAAGTGCATGCCGACGGGATTTTTGGTGCCACCTCTGGGGCTGCTGTAAAACAACTCATTGGTCACATTGCCATGATGACAGTGGACCTCTCTACCAAATCAGTTGCTCTTCTTGCCTCCACAATAAACTCTGTACAACCTGTCAAAAGTCCCGGGAAGACCTTTGAGGGTATTTTTCATTCTTCATACACCGTGCATTTTACCTCTGTCCAGTCTACGCAAAAACCTGGTGGCAAGAACAAAAAGAATAAGAAAAATACCGCTCCTTCTGAGGAGCAGTCAACAAAGCAGCCAAACCCAAAACAAAAGGCCACTGCACCTGCTGACGAGGAAAAGGATAAACCCGCTAGATATCCTTGCAAACTCTGTGCTGAAGACCACATGACCTGGCATTGTCTGCGTCTTCAGGAATGCACAAAATACCTTGCCAAAAGGGACACTGGTATGACCCCCGCTGTCCTTAGAAATCCTTTTCCCACTCAGCAACAACAAAATCATATTACAAACCAACTGCAACCCCCGCAAGGGGGCAACAATGGTTCACCACATCCTTCAACTGGTGAAGGATCTTCTACCGTTTACACATTTAAAATAGTAGAACTCACCACAAGAGCCAAATCTTATGGAGCTCCTGTCACTCATGCAATGGAACCTTCCTCAAGTCCAAACCCACCGCTGCCCAACGATTTGCATATAGAAAGGCTGGTTTCGGACCTTCTAATTCGAGCCCCAAAAGGGGCACTTCGACGCACAATGCACAATACATATACACGTGCCGCCCAAAACTACAACATTGTAGAAGATTTGGCGCAAGTTCCATTGGCTATGTCAGCGCTTGAAGTATTACAAACATGCCCAACACAACGGAAAGTTTTGCTTTCGACTATTGGTGGTATCGACCCAGAGGATTCCATGCTTGCTATTTTCGACATGGACAAGTGTAAACCTCCCCTTTCACACCAGCTTGCATTCTAGGTGCATATAACTTCAAAAGGTAATGGTATACACAGAATTGTCATCGACGAAGATGCTTCCACCTCCGTCATGTCGACTTCATGTTGTCTTGCCTTGGGTTCTCCAACCCTATCCCCACCATCAAACTCCCTTAAAGATTTCAACAGCCATACCTTTATCCCAAAAGGATACCTAGCTAGTTTCCCCATCACTTTGTATGGGAAAACCGTAACGGTGGACATAGAAGTCATAGACAAAAAACTTGACTATAATCTCTTGCTGCGTCACAGTTGGACATATGCCATGACGACCGTCATATCTACTATCTTTCACATCATCCTATTTCCATTGGATGGAAAGGTAGTTATAGTAGAACAGTTGTCTTTCTGCACCCCTGATTATTCACCATTACCAAGTGGCTCCATACCCCTAGTAGGAGGTGGCACTAACTTTTATGTCAGTTTAGGTACCGGTCTACTAAAGGCTTCTTGCCTCATGGGTTGTTTTCCACTTTAGCCACCCAAGGTTTCATAGATGGTCAACATGCTTTCCTCTATTCCTCATGAACAGACCAATCCATGGATCCTACCGGCTCCTTCAGACCTTGACACATTCAGAGAATAAATGACATTGTGACCAACTGAATTGGCCTACCAAGCCATTCAATCTGCATCCGCTTCTCCGATCACGTTGGTTACTGCTGACAATACCACTGCCCCTTCCATAACCGCACCTTCTTTCGATCTACTTAATCAAGTCCTACCTACAAATGAAGTTATTTGAGAAATCATGAGTTTAGAAGAGCGACCTTGGGAGGATTGGCATCATCATGTTTCGATATCTGATTCGGACACGATGCCTCTTCAAATCCTGTCCCTTGACATACCAAAAATCGTTTCCCCAGCCTATACAACCATCTAGACTTTGGAGGTGGAAGGAAACATGGGTAATATTTCAAAGACATTGCTCATCAATATTTCTGTCAAGACAGGCATCGTGGAAAACATCCAGATCGGAGCCAATTGCAATCCTGAGGAAATTGCAATCTTCAGCTACCTATTTAAGGAATTTTGCGATGTATTCGCTTGGTCTTATGAGGAAATGCCCATCATAGATCCTTCTATCGCTGAGGATGAGATCAAGCTTTATGAAAATACAAAACATGTCCGTCAAAGACTTCGACCAGTCCATCCCCGTAAAACGGTGGCCATAAAAATCGAAGTGGAAAAATTGTTACATGTTGGTTTCGTCTATCTTGTTCCTTTAACGGAATGGGTTTCCAATTTGGTTTCTGTGGATAAAAAACAAGTAACCATCCGCTTATGTGTCGACTATCGAGACTTGAATGCCACATGTCCTAAGGATAATTATCCGACACTATACATCGAGGACTACGCCGGTTGTGAATCATTTTCATTCATGGATGGATTCTCAGGTTACAACGAGATTGCTATAAAACCCAATGACTAGCATAAAACTGCCTTCATTTGCATGTGGGGTGTCTTTGCCAATTAGAAACTCCCATTCGAATTAAAGAATGCTGGAGCAACTTTTCAAAGAGCCATGGACTACGCATTCCACGATATCAGGCATATCGTTCAAGCTTACTTGGATGACCTCCCAACCCATTCCAAGCAACGAACACAACAGCTAAACCATTTAAGAGCAATATTTCTAAGGTGTTGGTTTTACAACATCTACCTAAATTTGCATAAATGCATTTTCTTCGTCAAGTCTGGACACTTACTTGGATTCATTGTCTCCAAGTACGAGATTAGGGTTGATCTTGATAAGGTAAAAGCAATTGTTCAAATGACAGAACCACAATCCATTCTTCAGCTCCAATGTTTGCAGGGGAAAGCAAACTTATTACGACAATTCATCATAAATTATGCTGAATTGACGAAAGGCTTCATGTGCCTACTTAAGAAAGGAGTGTCATATCTATGGGATGATCAAGCTAAATGGTCATTTGATGCCTTGAAAAAGGTGCTTATATCAGCCCCACTCCTCAGTGTTCCCGACTATAGTTGCGACTTTCTGATTTACTTGGCATCCTCACCATCCTCTCTTGGAATGGTCCTGGTTCAAATGCACGATGACCAGAGTGAACATTTGATCTATTATTTGTCCAAAGGCCTGGCTAGGCCTGAGCTCAGATATTCACATGTGGAAAAGCTATCATTGGCAGTCATCTTTGTTGTCAACCATTTCTGACACTACATAATGCTACGACAGACTATTGTCATCGCCCTGTAGAATCCCATGAGACATATTTTGTCTCATCAAGTAATTTGAGGAAAATATTCAAAATGGATCATAATCCTCCAACAATTTGATCTGGTTTTCATAGCTGCCAAGGCAAAGAACTCCTTAGTCTTCGTAGAACTTTTGTCAAATCTTCCCATTGTCGATCCGAACGAGATAGCCCATGATCCCCTCCCAGATGAGGCTATCTATCTTATCTACACCTCTTATCCTTGGTATGGGGACATCCTTGTCTACCTCCAAGCACAACGGTTCCACCCTGAACTCACGACAAGCGACTGTCATCACATTCGTCACCAAGAGCGACATTATCTAGTGATTAACGATACGTTATATCATCGTGGTGTGGATACAGTTGTTTGGCATTGCCTTACCCATGAAGAGGCGGAGCATGTTTTAAATGATTGCCATACTGGGGCATGTGGCGGTCATCTTTCTTGCATATCCACTGCACAGAAAATCTTGTGCGTAGGCTATTACTAGCCGACCTTGTTCAAAGATTGTGTCAAGGTCGTCCAGCAATGACATCCATGTTAAGTATTCACAAAGAAAATGCGTGCCCCTCCGACCCTACTGCACCTCGTGATCTCTGTTGGCCCTTTTTCCAAATGGGGGATAGACTTTGTCAACTGTAATCCTGTTTCCTCTGCTGGACACAACTATATCATAGTAGCTGTGGACTATTTTATGAAATGGACTGAAGCCCTTCCTACCTATAGCACCGACGGAGAAATTGTGGCGCTATTCCTGTTCAATCAGGTTATCTGTCATTTCGGTGTACCCTGCATAATCATAACAAACCATGGATCTCACTTCCATAACCATATGATGTCTGATTTAGTGTCGCTGCTTGGTTTTCATCAGGATCAATCATCCTCCTACTACCCCCAAGCTAATGGTCAAGTGGAGGCTGTAAATGGCATCTTGAAAACCATGATCTGTAGGTTGGTAGGAAACAATAAAACTAATTGGCACCAAATGTTATATTCGGCGCTATGGGCATACCGAACTTCATTAAAGACTGCCACGAGCTTTAAACCTTTTCAACTAGTGTATGGCCTAGAAGCAGCTCTACCCATTGAGTGTCAGATCCCTTCCCTGAAACTAGATGTTAAACTCCTGCTCGGCACTACTGCCGAAGAAGAGAACTTACTATACCTTGATCAGCTAGATGAAACTCATCGAGATGCCGAACTGGCACTCGACGCTCACAAGCACCAGGTAAAATCCCAATATGACAAAAAGGTTAAGCTTTGTTCTTACCAAGAGGGTGACCTTGTTTTACTCTATGATCAAAAACATGATCTCTTGGGGGCAGGCATGCTCCAACATTATGGCTAGGTCCCTATATTGTCAAGAAAGTCCTCTCAAAAGGGGCATATGAACTACATGACTGGGAAGGAGTCCCGCTCAAGGAGCCCAGAAATGGGCTCTACCTGAAAAAGTACTATGCCTAGTATTGCAATAGGCATGTGCTGTGTAATTTTATGCAATTCTCAATAGAGAAATTTTTGAGATATTTTATTGTCTTTAAAAAATAGAAACATCTTCGATTTTTCATCGTCGATCTCATAAAAAATATACGACAATGGTTTGAGCAACTCTTTTTTTATCTTTTTCAAGCTCATTAAACTGAAAATGACTAATTGAGCATTCTTTTTAGGTGCTTTTTTCTCACTCATTAAATTGAAAAAAATCCCAATTTTTGTCTTTAGGCTCATTAAACTTTATAAAGATGACCCCAACATTATTTTAAGGTACTTTTCTCGCTCTTTAAACTGAAAAACCTCTAGTTTTTGTCACCGGGCTCATTAAAAATATATGGCAACAACCAGAGCACTTTCTTTTTTGCGACCATTTCTCGCTCTTAAATTGAAAAATCCCCAAGTTTTCCTCCTTTAGGCTCGTTAAATCATTGAAGGAGGAATGAGCAGTTATTTTACCTATTTTTTCTCGCTTACTAAATTGAAAATGATACCTTGGGTTTCCTTCATTTGACTTATTAAAAATTGATGAAGGTATTGAGTTTGTCGTCGCGTGACTCATTAAAAATTCACGACGAAAAACGAGTTTAGTCCGTCTCCTCGTACTCGTAATAAAATGAGGTCGACATCTGTTGAACATAGGTTTCTCTTTATCTAGATTCAATAGATTAACTTATGGAAAGTAACCGATCTAGGTATACTATTAACCTTTTGTCGCACCCGGTTAACAACTATGACAAAGGGACCACCATGGAGTTGCTCTTTATGATCTTTTCAGACTCTCTAAATATGAAAAGACCACTGAATTGTCTAGTATGGACTCTTTAAATTACACAAACAAGATATAGAGTCACTCTTTTTGTGATACTTTTCAAACTCTTAAAACATGAAAAAATCGACGAGTTTGCCTGTCTGGACTCATTAAACTAATCAGATAGGGCAGAGAGTCTCTCTTTTTCTGGACCTTTTCAAACTCTTTAAATATGAAAAGATCGATGAGTTTACATGTATGGACTCATTAAACTAATCAAATGGGGAATGTGGACAATACAACTGTATTCCGTATTAGAAAGCGTGGTTTGGCAACAGTCATTCCCTTGAACATGGCACTCCCTCAGATAAACCTTCCTTGTGACGACCTCTCAAATATGAATCCTACCATCCTATGAGTTTAGCCTAAGTACCCTGATGTAATTGCATCTATATATCCTAACACTCTGTAGTGTTCATGAGTCTAGTGCTGCATGGTTAAAACTGTTGTAATGCCTTCTATTGTTCAAGGGTTAACCTTTTGTTTCCTCCATCAACCCATCACGCATATTCTTTCATCATGTCCTCTGTTGTTTAGACCCAAATGCTCAAAAGATTCATCAAAAAACAAAACCATTCTTGTCTTGTTTCATGTCAACTGATGTAGGACACATTATTGCCTACCTTTCGAAAGGTTTCTTCCTATCGACTTCAACACTCTATCTAGGAAGATAACACAGAAACACATTTACTGCCTTCGTACTTGTAGACAATAGTGGTAGGTTGCCTTGTGTTTGATCAGGGGTTCTCATTATTGGGTCCTAGTTAAGCAATTCTACGAGTGTTTGACGACAAAGACATCTTTCACACTCGTTATTTTGTACTGTGCATCTTGGAGACCATCACCATTATCGGTGGCCTTCCTCGTGTCTGTTAATGGTCTCCATTATTGACTGGTAACATATGATTTTGTACATGTTCGAAGTCAATGCATACTTTCACATGTATTGATCTATTTTGTTCGGTGAAGCGGAAAACAAGACGTTGGGTAGAGGCTTGCATCATTCAACCTTGTTTCCTATCCCAAGCTGCAGATAATTTTTTTTGGATACAACTATTTTAGGATGATTCTATTATGACATCGGACTTGGATTGTGCTTATCGATGGCCAGTATCGTCATATCTCTTTAGAGAAAATCACTCTGACATAGCTACTGAGCATGGGAATACCCGACTCAGGACATGATTTTAAGTAGTTATATATATATGTGTTGTATCAAGTTTCCATTGTCGCCCGAAGCTTCGATCCTCTCTCTCTTTATGAAAGGGAAAATTACAGTTAAAGTAAAGTATTTTGGACATGGTCACAACCTCTGATCTCATACTTTAGGGGGCATCTTTTATACAACAAATTGACCTCCTCATCAACTCAGAGAGGAAAGACATGATGACTGAAGCAAAGACCACAATTACAGACCTTGATTCCACACTAACGCTAGTTGCACAATGAAAACCTACTTTATAAAGCTTGTTATCAAGCCTAAGGGTATGTTAGTGACCCTACTAACTCAAGTTGTTAGGTACGGGACAACGTTAGTGAAACTAGATGCAATTCCAAGGGTCAAAGGAACAAATTAACTCATAAATATCTAGATATTTGTTCCTAAAAATACTCAAGAAAAGCAAGGAAACATCCAAAATCGACCTATCCAGAGAATTTCTAATCTGAAAGAAGGAGGCAAATGGGAAAGAGCTGAAAAGCAGGGCAAGTTCGTTTCTTTTGCCCTAGTGAACTCTATGAGGAACTTGGCAACCCTAACTCGATTGCTACATAAGCAAAGTGAGGATCATTGTGAAAGGGGTTAGACCATTTGAAAGGATAACCTACTTAGTTGTTAAGAACTGTCACATATCATAAGAAGTTGGCAAGAAGGGAGAGAGATAGAGAGAAGCTGAAGGGGCAAAGGAAGACTAATGCAACAAATTGTTGTAATCACTCTTCCATTATTAATACAGAACTACAGTTGTGTTGCCTACTCTACGATGTCGATACTATCATTCATTAAGTTGTTTATTCGATACATGTTTGCATGAGTAGCTTAGTTGTATGAAATTATATGTTGTTCATGTATTCATATATTAGTTTTCAAGGTTGTATGCGGTGATTGCAATTGCCTCTTCTTTGTGCATGAATTGATTTGGAGCCAGCTTTGAGGGAGTTCCACTTGGTTGCACTGTGATCTCCAAACAAATCTACACGGAGGCTCGAGGTAACCCCATTTCCATACTTTGATAGTTGATAATTGTTTATGAACATGTGTATAACTCTGTGACATCTTCAGATAATCTTACAGTTTGTCGAAGGTCCCTTGAAGAACTTAGAGGGTATTTTTCATTCTCCATACACTGTGCATTTTACCCCATAGTATCTGGTGGAAAACCAAACAGAGAAGAAGATAAACGAGTCGTGGACATATAACATGGAGTGTTTTATTGTAAGGAATTTGAAGAATTCTGTAAGAAGTGTGGTGTAGCACGGTAGAAGACTACTCCATATACACCTCAGCAAAATGGAGTTGCAGAAAGAATGAACAAGATGTTGATGTAAAGGGCAAGAATCATGCTCAGTGGTGTCAGGTTAGGACAGGAATTCTAGGCAGAGGTGGTGGAGACAACATGTTACTTGGTCAATAGATGACCTTCATCAGCGTTGGAGGATAAGACTCGACAAGAGGTATGGACTCATAAGAAACCCTCTCTTTCACATCTGAGGGTATTTGGATGTGATGCATATGTGGATGTTCCAAAGGAGAAACAAACCAAGATGGATAGTAAATATGAAAATTGCATCTTTATTGAGTATAAGGATGGTTTAAAGGGTTATAAGCTTTGGAACCCAGTAACAAGGAAGGTTGTGTACAACTGAGATGTGGTGTTCAGAGAGGTGAAAGATGTTATTAAACATGAAGTCCAACCAAAGGAACCTAAGAAGATAGAGTTTGAGCTAAAGGAGGAAGAATCAGACTCTACAGCAAAGGAGGAAACAGAAGCTGAAGAGCCACAAACTCTGGGTGTGAGACATGGAAAATTTTAGGGGCTAATGTTCGCCCAGTGGGCTAATTTTCCATGATTTTTCCACAAAAAAGATTCGCCAATTTCCAATTTTATAAAAGACAATTCACCCAAATTTTACAATACAAAATTATTTTAACTTAAAAATCGCCAACATGATATAGAGACTATATATAAAATCATTATAAATTTGAATAATTTTACAAATATATCAATAAACATTTTATAGTTTGCATATTAGGGATTACTGGGATTCGCCAATGTTTTTAAACATCAAGAAAATTTTCCATCCTTAAAATTTTCCTTGGTGTGAGAAGATCAGTTCGAGAAAGAAGGCAGTTGGAAAGGTATAATCCATCTGCTTTCTGTTCAAATTTTGATTTATCTATTACTGATGATGATCCCATAATTGTGAAGGAAGCAGTAGATTCAGAGGATGGAAAACTCTGGAAAGAGGCCATGGTTGATGAAATGGCATCTTTGCACAACAATGAGGCTTGGGATCTAGTGGAGTTTCCAGTTGGAAGGAAACCCATTAGTAGCAAATGGGTGTTAAAAAAGAAGACAAATGCAGAAGGAAAGGTGGAGAAATACAAAGCTCTGTTGGGAGAAAAAGGTTATTCCCAGGTGTCGGGAATTTATTTTGGTGATATTTTTTCTCCCGTTTCCAAGGTAACTTCTATTAGATTACTTTTATCTATTGATGCTGCTTTTGATTTTGAGGTAGAACAAAAGGGTGTGAAGACAACATTTCTTCACAGGAATCTGGAAGAGGAGATCTACATGAGGCAACCTGAAGGCTTTGCAGTGAAGGGTAAAAAAGAACTGGTATGCAAGTTAAACAAGTCTTTGTATGGGTTAAAACAATCCCCAAGGATGTGGTATTGAAAATTTGATACATTTATATGAGGACATGGCTTCACCAGAAGCAAAGAATATCACTATGTGTATTTTAAATTAATTGGTGACCATGTAATTTATCTGGTCTTGTATGTGGATGATATGTTGCTGGTTGGAAATGACAAAGAAATTATCCAGGATTGAAGACCCATTTGTCCTCCAAATTCGACATGAAAGATCTTGGTGCTGAAAATTGTATTTTGGGCATGGAAATTAAAAGAGATCAGACAAATAGGATGATTTGGTTAAACCAGAGGAAGTATGTCGAGACAATATTGTAGAGGTTTAATATGTAGGATACTAAACTGGTGAAGATTCCTATTCCTGTAGGTGTAAATTTATCTGCTAAACAGTGTCCCAAGACACAAGAGGAGGAAGAGGACATGTCCTGTGTTCCATATGCAAGTGCAGTCAGTAGCCTGATGTATGCAATGGTCTGTACTAGACCAAACATTGCACATGCAGTGGGATTATTGAGCAGGTTTATGTCAAAATAAGGGAAGGAGCACTCGACAACAATCAAGCAGGTTTTCAGGTATTTTTGTGGCACTAGTGATTATGGTTTGTGCTACGAAGGAAGACCAGGATTGGATAGAGTGTTGGATATGCGTGGCTTTGTTGATGCAGACTGGGCTGGAAATATGGATCAGAGAAGATCTACAAGTGGGTATGTGTTTAACCTATTTGGAGGTGCAGTTAGTTAGATGGGTAAGATGAAATTTGTAGTGGCATTGTCAACTAGAGAGGCAGAATAAATGGCAACCACTCATGCAAGAAAGGAAGCAGTTTGGTTGCAGATATTGTGTTCAAGTATGTGGTTAGTACAGGGAGCTATAAGGATAGACTGTGACAGCCAAAGTGAAATTTTCTTGGCAAAGAACCTTTCATATCATTCAAAGAAAAGGCACATTGATGTTCAGTATCACTTTGTGAGGGATACGATAGAAGACAAAAAGATGTTGCTAGTAAAGGTGGACACTTTGAAGAATACTACAGATGCATTGACAAAATCTGTAAGCTTTGAGAAGTTCTCTTGGTGTAGAGAAACATTAGGCGTTGCAAGGTTGGATAAATGACTAAGCTCTCTTGTGGCCCCCTATGTAAAGAAAACAACAAGTGGGAGAATGTTGGGTTGTGTTATATTCTTTCCATGACTAGCCGACATAGTTAACTGGGGGGTTAGAAAGGGGGTGAAGCCCCCCCTTCGTCGCATCGATTGTGTAGCGAGGCGAGTCATAGAGGGTTTGACTGGTGTAGGTAACCCCACTCTATGGGGTCTGCGATAGCGCCCTGGAAAATTTTGGTTTTGGACCCTATATTAGGTTGGGCGGACCTACCTATGGTTTTGTGCATGTTTTTCGCACATGGTTTTGGACGCGATGGTTTTCGGTCCATGGTTTTGGACATGATGGATTTCAGTCCATGGTATTGGATGCTTTGGCATGTATAAATATGTATTGTAACATTGAAAGGAACATAATGAAAAATCAAGCTGGTAGTCTCGGTTTTTGAATCCAGGGGAAAAACCTCTTTATATGTGTTTTATGTGTTATGCTCTCGCATTGTTTATTTTCTATGTTTTAGAATTAGTATGATGGTAATTTATGTACGAGGTTAAAACCTACATGGCCCTTGACATTCCCCTTTTTGATAGTTCATCTACCCTCATGACTCTTCATCTACTCTATGACTGTTACATCCAACTATCGACACTTGAACTTACACTTGACAAGACATTACATTACAATGCACATGTACCCATGTGAGACAAAATGGCTTGAGAAAGTTGTGCAAGACATTACTAACACTTGGAACATTGTGGTGAGACCAACTCTTTGACATCCTTGTGATGGTCAATGGTGGCAAACTAATGCCAAGCTTGGTCGTCCATGATAGTGTTCATGCGCTCAATGGTGACATCTTGTTGAAGCGAACACTTGCCTTTGTTGGATCTGGGTACACTGATATAGCTCCTCCATATAGATCGTCTCATAACATGTGCATGGTCATCCTTGGTGTGACCAGACTGACAAAATGTTGATGCATAGTATCTGCACTAATCTCCAAGCATGTGTTGGTGTCAGTGCGCATAAACTTGTCAAAATACATGTTCAACTCTAGTTGGACTTGCTTCTTGTCTTCGCCTTGGTGAGTGTGCAAAATGGGTGGGTTTGCATGTGTGCACACAATGACATGCATGCTAATGAATTCCCTTGCATGCGATGAACAACACTACTCACCTTGTTCTTTGTGCCAACTGCTGGGATGGATCTATAACTTGTATGGGCATAGTTTCATCCGTATTGCATGTTGTGCCCCTTGTTGTACCTGTTCCTATTGCAACTCATTCCTAGTCTATGCATTTCCTATTCTTCCTTGAGTTACTACTTCAACACATGCAATTCCTTCTCTGTGTCGTTCTCTTCCTTCACGTGATCTTCATGTCGTGTCATCACCTCATAGCCTCAATATCTGAAGCTGATTTCGTCATGAGTGGATCTTCTTTGAACTTGCAGCTTTTCTCTACCTCTATGTTGTCAACAAAATTCCTCTTTCCTTCGTCACATGTAGATGTGCTACCTTATGCTACTACTGATGGTGCTTCTTGCTGTAATGTTGTTGCCTTCATATATTTATGTCCTTGTCTATGAACAACTTGATGTCTTCATGGGTAGGTAGGTTCATAGACACTTGATCGAATACATCCCCAAGTGTGCTCTGAACAATGTCCTCGACTCTGCTCTCCTAGAAACCATTGAACCTGTGCTACTGAGAGGAAGATGAACACCTGCGATACATGGAAACATGGAAATACTAATGGAAATCTATCAGTTGAAAACCAAAATGAACTTGAGAACTGACTTGAAACATACCTGTGTGACTGATCATGAAGGTTGCGCAATTTCTGCAGGGAGTTCGAGAGACTGACTACCAAAACTGCGCAAGACATAGTCTGGGTTATCAAGAGGTTGCTTGACTACTAGAACTATACAATGCACAGTCTAGTTTGGCTTACTGAGGACTAAAACTATGCAATGCGCAATTTTAGTTAGCAGTGACATGCAATCAACAAACTACATTGCACATTTTCTGGGGGCAACAGGACAGTACCTCCAAGAATTGCACAATGCAAGCCTGGAAGTTAGTGCCTCACTAGACTTGCACAATTTCTAGAGGGAAGGCAGAGATTTCGCTTCTAGAAATTCACAGCGCTAGTCGAGCAAGGCACGGTCCGGGCCAAGGCAGCTGAGTCCGGCCAACGACTGACTGAAAGCATGAGAAGTGTGAATGCATGATGTGATGAGTGCAAACAAGAGTGAATGATCATTCATGTAAACAACAAGCGCAGGATTCAAAAAATGGGGAAAGCATGCATGTGTGTGAAGTGAGTCGCTGCGACGATGACCATCCATGCAAAATAGTGTAATGCATGCAAAAACAATGACATGAAAATGAAAACTGAAACGATGCTTCTATAAGCTAGAATACATCAAAACGACAACAAACAATCACTGAAATCAAGAAGACAACACTCACATGAAGCGAAACTTAAAAAGCGATAGAAATGCAGCACATGACATGAAAAGCGAGCTTACCCCAAAATAGTTGAGCTGAATGTCCTGACAACTCCTCGATACAATGTGGGATATCATAGATGTAAGTTCAATGTGAGGAATGAGCTCTACAGTGTCCGGTTGATGAGTTTTGATAAAACCAAGGTTGTGACACGCATGCCACAAATATAGGAAAAGCAACACTTGGTGGGAGGTTTCTGAAATGATCCTTGCATATAACCTCCAACTGCTAGAAATAGACCCCTGAATCAAGTGATGCCTTTGCATGCTACCTTGGGAGAAGCAGTCCATTCATGAAAATCATTTTTGATCGGTCCTGGAGGGAACCGGTCAACTCAACTACACATGTAACAGTCTGCTTAGTTGGGAGGAAAAAATGTGCATTTCTGGGAGGTAGCTTGGTTGGCTGCCTAGAATATTTGCGCAATTTCTAGGCAGAGAAGTTGACTGCTACCCAGGATTGTGAAATTTCTGGGCTGAGGAGCCCTACTGAGAGGAATTGTACAATTTTTCTAGTGAAAAGTGACAGGCATATTTGTGTAATTCTAGAGCCCAGCAAGCTGCCAGATAGAATTACGCAATTTCTAGAGGGAAGACTGGTTCCCCTCCAGAATCACATAATTTCTTGAGGGAGTTGCTGAGCTTGCAGCTGGACCAAGTCTAAAGAAATAGCCTGTGAGGGGGATGCAAAAAGTTCTCATGGGTAGGCTATTATTCTGTAATAAAATTACTGAAGCTTGTGTACTTGACAAGGCAAGACATGTTGATGTGAAAGGTTGGTAGGGAGGTTCAAAATGAAGCTAAGGCAAAATTTCAGAGGGTGGTTGTAGCCACTACGACACTTGATGACCCACTGGTATAACTCTAGCACTCCGAATGGACCTTATTCATGAAAAGAAAGTCTAACACCTCCAGAAGTATTGTTCAGTTCTCAGTTCATCTTGGTTTCCACACTTGATTGTAAGATGTAGCATCTGCCAATCTCTTGGTCGATTGACACACATTCCAAGCTAAGTCAACATAGTTGTTTCGATTGGGGTTTAGGGGTATTGGTGCACAATCAATATAGTCGTCAAAGACCTAGTTTCATCTTTGATGTTGCTCTATTGCCAACATGCCTTACAGTACTGTGATGTAGGAAAGTGTTCCCTCTGTAGACAAAGGCAACCCCTCTAGCCCTAGAGTGGGTCTAGTCACAAACAAGGAAAAATCAACAATAGCTTTCCTTAAATAGTCATAGTTGGAGGCCTACCTCAACTGGTGGTCGATGGAGTTCCGTTGCGCTGCTCCAGCTTCCGCTTCCTTCTCCTAATGAGTAATCAACCTGAAACAATGCAAAGGAAATACAACAAAGCATGTAACCGAGATAATAATGATCTATTTACTCACAAAGTCAAGAAGTCATGAGCTATCAAGTACATTACATACAAGACATAGGAAAACATCATTGATTGCATTAATAATGAAATAAGAGTAAGCTTACAACGAAAGTCTTGACGTCACAAGCCTTCTCAGAAGGGTCCAGCCAGCATGTTCCTTAAACATTCACTCTTTGAAGATGGATCTCCCAACATACAAGACTCTCTCACTCACAAGTTTTACACAATATTAAGGGCACTTCACAACCTTCCACAAGCTATCAACAATACCACACTTGTCACACTCACACCAGCTATCTAGGAAACTCACAAACACTAATAGCACTGCTTCACTAGCCAACTATGAGCAACCATTCCAAAAGCTAGCAATGCATAGCAATGATGAGAGTTTAAATAGGAGAAGGAGTCTCCATGAAAGGTGGAAGAATGAGCTTATCTCTAAGGAAGGTAGCACAAATGATGGAACAATAATGCCAGAGAAAGGAGGGCGATACAAACTATGCCAACAACTAGGTCTAGAGTCATCTGGAAGGCCGACTATTGGAACAAATTCGCCCAATATGGTTCATCGCGGGTACATAAATGATCTATAGCGCTGATATCGCTATTGAATAACGTAGCTAGTCAGGTCATCGCTAAAGATCACAAGCAAACTCGCGCTGGCACACAAAATTGGACCATCGCGGGAATCAGCTGTACTTCCACGATGGTAGTGCTTCCAGACTGTTTAGGAGCGCCATTTAGCGCATTTATTTAGCCAACATATGTGATGAGGCAGATAACTTAGGAAAAGTGGGTCATTTGGCAACATCAGAGAGCATTTGTCTAATATGAGCATGTATGACTTGGACACATGACACAGTAGGAAGACTGGAGTGAAGACAGTGACAGATTACTGTGTAACAGATGCCCCCTAAAGTATGAAGCCCAAGAGAGTGGAAGGGGTGAAATGCTTTACGAAATTGGCTAAGCTGTAACACGATCTGGAAGAACCTACACGCAAGTACAACTAAATTACTAATGTCTCTAACAATGAAGTACATGTAGTCTAGGCATGAGCAAAACCATCTAAAAGACATACGAAATAGGTCTGTGGTATGGATGCAGCCATCCATCTAATGAGACCAGGATGATAATAAAGGTATGGTTGTAGCCATCCATGAAGACTCAGGTATGGTCGTAGCCATCCATCAATGAGTCATGTAAACATAAACCAATCCATGCAGCCCGAACATATGTAATCTGAGTTCGGGGTCTTGAACCCATCCAATCATAGTACAAATTCTATCATGCGAATAGATGTGCTAAAGTCGAGCATGATAGAAAATCGCTTGATTACCGGTCAATGATGAAAACCGTTAACAAGCATGAGAGAAACCACCAATAATGCCAATGGTTCTCAAGGTACTAGCTAGCACAATCCACGAAGTGTGGAAAAGGAACTGAATTCAAACACTCGTGGAATCACCCGATCGAAGACCAGTGATGAAAGCTAAGCGTCAAGTGCAAAGAACTTGCCATTGAGGCATGCAAGCTCTAAGCTACCAAAGGGGATCTCTAGATCAATCTCCTCGATAATGAACTGATGTCGACAGGAGACGACCCGTTGCAAAAGGGCCATAATGTTTCCCCCATCAACGACATGAGATAAGGAACAAGTGGAAGATGGTGAAACAGAGTATCAGAGGAGGAGGCGAGGGTGTAAACTGTAGAAGGATTATACTCTTAAACATGTCAGTGACACGAATCTAGAGGGTGGCAGCATTCAGGTACCGGGGGATCAAAGGCTTGATAGGAATGATGTGAATCAGATGGAATGAGGTTGAATGGTATCCCAACCCGCGGAAGGCCAAATGACGATGTGTGGATGTCCCAATCCGACAAGAAGCAAAAGTGTCAATGTTCAAGAGTGACTAGCTGCCATAGACAATCAATGATAAACCTGTTGTTGAGTCTAACCTAGTAATAATTTAACGAGCCCTAGGAAGGAGAAGCTCAAGTCTCGTCATGGTGACGAGTCCAATGTCGTTAGGATTTAATGAGTCTGACATAGGTAAAACTCAGAGTCTTTTTCATGTTTAGAGAGTTTGAAAAAGACACGAAAAGGAAAACTCCACGGGGGTCCTTTTTCGTAGATTTGTGTCTCTCAAGCCCGAAAAAGTATAAAACGATACTCGAAAGAACTGCCCGACCATTACGATCGAGGAGTACTTTTCATGATTAGTGATCTTGACCTAAAAAAGTAGAAAAGTGATTGAAATCACGTCGTTTCGTAACTGATAACGAGCTTGAAACGACAAAGGCCCAACAATCTTTTCGTGTTTACACAGTCGAAAAAGAGCTTAAAGCAAACCTCCTTTTTTGTTCTCTTTAACGAGTCAAAAAAGGAAAAATACTCGACAATATTTTCATATTTTACGAGTAAGAAAAGAGCTTAAAGGAGACTCGTCCTAGAGGAACAAGTGGTATAAAGTGTAGCAACTGGTTCCAACAATGGTGGAACTGCTCAAAACATGTAATGGTCAAGAGGTTGGATAATAAAACCACTCATTGCTGTAGTTCCTTAGGAAAGGATAAAAAATCAAGTGAAAGCATATGATCAGCCAAAGAGATGGTGGTGATGGAATGAAACAACCAAGGCTCATCTAGCAAAATTTAGCGGATAAATGGTAATCACGATATGTAAATCGGGTGTGGGTTCATTTTTACACAAGCTTGAACCATGGAGAACTCTGCTTGGATTCAGTTTCATGTTTACACAAGCTTGAAACAAAAAACTATGCTTGTTATAAGTTCACATGCCCCCAGCATAATGATGCAAATTGAGGTACATACCCCCAAGCTTCATTGCATTCAACAAGGTGGATGGAATGAATGTTCACATTTGAGATCTTAGAAAGACTCGACTTGGATTTTACGAGATCTTAATCAAAGACTTGATTTGGAAAAGGAGGAGTTGTTTCATTTCTTAACGAGGTTGACACAGTGAAAAAGAACTTTCCTCAAGACTCCTTGTTTCATTTTTTAATGAGGTTGACACAAGATCAAAACTATCCTCGGACTATTTGTTTCATTTTTTAATGAGCTTGACACAAGATAAGAACTATCCTTGGACACCTTGTTTCGTTTTTTAGTGAGGTCGACACAAGATCAGAACTATCCTCGGGACTCTTGTTCATGGGCCATACGAGAACATGGCTCCCAAGAGGTCTTCGCGGGATGGAAGAAACACACTATGAGAGGAATACATGTCATGAGGCACTAATGACAGATCAGGTTCCAATGCCCCTAGTACATGATGTACGAGACCATCTGTATGATCATCAGTAAAGGCGAAGACGGAATAGGTAGCCACATAATTGACCTGTGGCAAGGAAGGCACTGCTTGTTAATAAGAACCAATAGGGGACGATGGCTGCACAGGAGGCACTGAGGGATTGAAGAACGATAATTGATCTATGGTCAACACTCTGCCGTCATGTGGAAAACAAACCACATAGAAAAGTGAAGAGATAAGGGCCCCCATGGCATAAACATAGTCATGGCCAAGGAGAAGACTGAAATCTAAAGCACCTTGGACAACCATTACATCTATATAGACAATTTTACCCCCCAAAGTAACCAGAAGCTTCAGGTGGATCCCTAAAGGTTGACTGGTTCCTCCGTCAAATGCCAACAGATTCTGCGTGACTGGCACAAGCTGTGGGGAGCCCAAAGCTTTCCAAGTAGTGGAAGGCATAAGACTGACAGACGCACCCTCATCCAAGATAGTGCCAGGTACTGCCTTATCATAGGCAGGCACTATAATCTAGAAAGGCACATAGGATGGAAGGTAGAATGCAGTCAAATGACTCCAGTCGAGGGAAACGACCGAACTACTTGGTGGGGGAATAGTATGATTGCCCCCTATCCTACAGGAACCAAAGGAGGACGACCTTGATCAGCGGGGATAGGAGGGTCGTTCTCGGACTCACGAAAATATGACAAGATGAGAAGAACATGAGCATGAAACTTTTCCAAAACAAAGTGATCAATAGGTGGTGAACCCAAGTCGACACTCTCTCTGACCAATGGTTGGTCTGGAATAGGCTTAGCACAACTAGGCTCAGAAAGAGGAGGATGGACAAGAGAAGAATCTAATTCAATCTCTTTGCCAGTGGGGAGAGGGTCTGAAGAGAGCCTCTGATAACCAATGGGGAGTTGGGGTGATGAAGCTGTAAGAGTTTCCAAAACGATGGAAGCTTCATCCATGAGCGGACAAAGGTGAAGGGGATGGTTGCGTTCACATAGCCTATAGGGGAATTGAATCTTCCCTTCCTTCTTACTGTTTCCAGTTGATAGGGTAGCATCACCATGAGCTTCAGAGGATGATGAGGGATGAGTTGGATCATGAGACCATACTTCTAAGATCCTAGGAAGACCAGGACAATCACGAAGAAGATGGTCACCCTTGCACAATTTACAAGGAAACTTAACCTTCTGCGGAGGAGCAGAAGGTGGTCCGACCTGGGATGTACTTGGAGCAGTAGCTACACAGGTGGTCTCACATTTATCGGACTACTTCTTTGTCTTGGTCTTCTTCTTCTTCTTCTTGGTCTCCTGGTTACTAGATGTGAAACTTTCACCAGGCGAAGGGGGAGAGGAGGAGGAAGAAACAGGGGAAGAAGGCATACGCTCAACCTCGGAACCATCGTGTCATGGTTCGGACGAAGGAGACAGTGGAACAAGAGTCATGGCACTCGGGACCACAGAGGTTGAAAACAACCAAATGGGTAAACCAATGGTTAACCCAGGCAAGGACAGTGTTGCCATATACGGAGCATCGGCATTTCCAACAGGAGGAAACGGACCGGGATTTCCATCTGGGGGAAAAACTTGGCCGGTAGACTCGGGGAATGTTGCCATCGAGAAGGAGCCTGAAAAAAACTCTTCTCACAACCAAGAACTCGAACTGTTACCAGGAATATTTTGTGAGCAGTAAATTTTATGACACAGGAACAAAACTTGACCTTTTCATCTTTAAAGAGTCGAGAAAAGGATGAAAAGATGACTCTAGTTGCCTTCGAATATTTAATTAACCTGAAGTGACAAGTGCTCAGATGGACCTTTTCTCTTAGGGAGTCTGAAAAGGAATGAAAGTGACTACTCTAGAGAACTAGGAAAAAGGTTTACCAGACAACTCGTAAAACTGCATATACACCTTGGTAGTGATATGAAAACCAAGGACTTTCTGTACGGCAGTCAATCTTCCCGAATGCTGTGTTCAGTGTGTTACGGCTTGTAAGGCGGTAGACATGGCTTCCTATGGATAAAGGATGATAACCTACTGGGGTCTCCCAACATATACTCGACGGTACATAGGAGCACAATTCCGTGCTAGACCACTATTGAGTCACAGAAGGAGGAATCACCCAACATTGAGTGGAAACAAAAGTGACTAGGTTTAACGACGCCGGAGCATGTCTCTAACCTAGACCTCTAAATAGTCTGCGTTATGTTCCAATGCGTTGTTAGATTTATTCAGTTCATTTTAGAGTTGATCTTGGATTATGTTTCAGTTTTCAGGCCTTACCGTATGTATATAACAAATCCTAGGATGCAGCTAGAATGAATGAAATATCCTTTTTCTCCGATGAACACCTACCTACGGGAGGGTAGAGAGATCATTCCCAAACCAAGAAAACCAAGACAACAAAGGCGGTCACTCAATGTAAGCAGACATCAATTCCTAAAGTGCACGAATACTAATAATGAGATATTTAAACATTCGCTTTCCAATATGCAAATTCAAATTCACTTTAAGTTTCATATACTAAATGAATGCAATTATTTTGATTTTGATGTCTTTTAGATATAGAAGAAACAAATAATCAACAAACAACTGTGGAAAAATGGTTGATCCAAACAATTGTGATCTATGTTTGGGTAGTGAAGAGAAATCGAATCAATGTCAGAGGTTGGTTCAATAATATACACTAAACAATCAACCAAAAACAAGCAAAGGGGAAGGCTCAATCAAATCGACAAGAAGCTGCAAATGAACCTTGAGCAATCAAGCAACCAAGCCAAACTGATCCAAGAGACTTGAAACAACGAACTAGGTCACATAAGCAAAAAAGGAAGATTCATTCAACAAAGCTCACAAGAGAGTGCCTCAAACATAAACAATGAAAAACAAGTGAGAATAGAAAGGGACCAGCAGGACTGATGGACTTAGGAGGCAAAATTGAAAAAAATCAATTCTATAGCAATCAGCGCGAGTAATACACAAGCAACAAGTGTGGATAAAGAACACGCTGCAGCAACAAAGCGATGTCAGGGCAGAAGTACACGACTTTTCTGCGATGGTCCAATATACAAAACTGTCATGACTGTTAGGTGTAATCACACGATGAACAGGATATCAGAAAAGGGTTGACGTGATGATAGCGCGACTGTTAAAATTAAATCCGCGATGACTTTCAAAACAATAACAGGCAAACCAAAACTCCCAAATCAAAAATAGTCAAATATTCAATCAAATAAGGGTAGATCAGGTCAGGAAACACAGAAGACTAGTAACTAATCCCCAAAACTTCAAAAGAGACCAAATCAAAAAATCAAGGCAAGAGTAAAAAAAAAACTAACAAAGGCCAAATCTCCCCAGTGGAGTCGCCAATTTGTGATGCAGGAAAGTGTTCCCTCTGTAGATAGAGGCAACCCCTCTAGCCCTAGAGTGGGTCTAGTCACAAACAAGGACAGATCAACAATAGCTTTCCTCAAAAAGTCATAGTTGGAGGCCTACCTCAACTGGTGGTCGATGGAGTTCCGTTGTGCTACTCCAGCTTCTGCTTCCTTTTCCTAACGAGTAATCAACCTGAAAAAATGCAAAGGAAATACAACAAAGCACGTAACCGGGACAACAATGATCTATTTACTCACAAAGTCAAGAATTCATGAGCTATCAAGTACATTACATATAAGACATAGGAAAACATCATTGATTGCATTAATAATGAAATAAGAGTAATCTTACAACCAAAGCCTTGACGTCACAAGCCTTCTCAGAAGGGTCTAGCCAACATATTCCTCAAGCATTCACTCTTTGAAGATCGATCTCCCAACATACAAGACTCTCTCACTCACAAGTTTTACAAAAGATTAAGGGCACATCACAACCTTCCACAAGCTATCAACAATACCACACTTGTCACACTCACACCAGCTATCTAGCAAACTCACAAACACTAATAGCACTACTCCACTAGCCAACTATCAACAACCATTACAAAAACTAGCAATGCATAGCAATAGTGAGAGTTTAAATAGGAGAAGGAGTCTCCATGAAAGGTGGAAGAATGAGCTTATCTCCAAGGAAGGTAGCACAAATGACGGAACAGTCATGCTAGAGAAAGGAGGGTGATACAAACTATGCCAAGGACCAGGTCTGGAGTCATCTGGAAGTCTGAATATTGGAACAAATTCATCCAATCTAGATCATCGCGGGTACATAACTGATCTACAGTGATAACATCGCTATTGAATAACGTAGCTAGTTAGGTCATCGTTGAAGATCACAAGCAACCTCGCGCTAGCACACAAAATTGGACCATTGCAGGAATCAGGTGTACTTCCGCGATGGCAGTGCTTCTGGACTGTTTAGGAGCGCCCTTCAGTGCGTTTATTTATCCAACAGATGCGATGAGGCAGATAACTTAGGAAAAGTGGGTCATTTGGCAACATTAGAGAGCATTTGTCTAATATGAACATGTATGACTTGGACACATGACACAGTAGGAAGACTGGAGTGAAGACAGTGACAGATTACTATGTAACAAGTACCCTGGTCGAGTCAGGCAGGAACACAAGCATCGCTCCATTTCCAGTGAGCCCGATCACTACCCCTGTGAAGTTACTTGCATCACCTCTTTGCACAAGAAGCCTTTTTCTTCTTTCACCTTATTCATTTTTCATCTTTCATATTTCACTTTTCATTTTTTTTTTCATTTTCTTACTTGTGCATAGCACTTATTCATTTCTGAGGCAGAATAGGAATCCAAAATTATTGAGAGAAGAAGAGGTTGTTCCTTCAGATAATTAGTTTATTATATATCTCTAATGTTCCTGCTAGGGTTTTCCCCCTCACCTTACTCTAATTGACTTAGCAGACAAGGGTTAACCCAAAAACAACTGACTAGAGAAGGTGACACTAGTTAGCATGCAAATGTTGTGTTTTAACCAGGTTCACTTTGAACAGTACATATTTTCCATCGACGTATCATGGACTAAAAGTAACAAGTTCATCATACGGAGGCAAGATGAAAGATAATCAAGGAGTGATAGCTGCACAAGGCCTCTTGTACTTTTACCCAACTTGTTTCAAGAGTCATGCATGGTTTCATGCGAAACTAACCTATGAACAAAAAAAAGCAAACAAACAGCAAATCAAAGTAGAAGAAAAAGTAAATTTGAAATCAAAGTGAGTAAGAACACAAACAAGAAAGCAAACAAACACACAAAGAAAGAAGCAAACATGCATGCAAGAAAAAAACTAAAAAAAAAACAAACACTACTCCTACTCCTAAGCTAACAATGCATGGGTCATCTCACATGAAGTGAGACTTCCAATTTACTCACTGGCACATTGATTGACCCATGTTGGTGAAGGAATGGTTCGCAAAAAACACAATTGTGTGATCCAACAGATGTGAAAAATAAAACAATGAAAACAGAAACACTCCAAGCTTACAAGCGTCCACAGAAAAAAAATAAGTGAAAGTGCATGACATGCACTCTGTGGACATGTCATGGTGTTGTGCTACACTGTGCAGATGTTTAATGTATGCACTCCCTTGACCATGACATGCAAGAAAATGTGAGAAAGGTAGACCACTTACGTTGCGCAAGTGTGCTTGCTATGTAACATTCCTCCAATGCATGAGCGATGGGATCGTGCAGTACAAGTGGAGAAAGCATGATCTGTGTGTGAGATTGATCTTTAATGCATACAAATGAGTGATGAGGAGCCTCGGGTATTTGAACAATTTCCATATTGGAAGTGAGAACAACATCACGATAGCGAGGGCCTAACATAACCATTCGCTTGAGCTGAAGTGCCTGGACAGTATGGGGGGTTTCGACTTTGACAATAGGTAGGTCATCGTAGACTAGTGGCTTAGACAGATTAACAACAAGTGAATCAACATCACGATCAAATGATGAGGTAAAGAGATCACAATGACCAAGATTAGAAAACTCAGGATGTTGGTCGGCGTCCTCATGATTTGATGAATCACACAGAGGGGCAGATGAGAAGAAAGGATGTTAACCCTTTGTATTTCCGGAAAAATCAGATGAAAGATCAAGTGGATTTTCAATGAATGATTGGTCCTCTCCATTGTCAGATGATGGATTGATGTTTGGTGTGTCCTACGAATGATCAACAATGGGTGCATTTGTGGATGGAGATGCACATGAAAATTAGGGTTGGAAGGATCATCAAGGATGTCAGGAAGACATGAAGGAGGTATGGACAGAGAGGGATGGTCCCCTACTACTGGTGGATGTTCAAGCTCCCCATCATGCTCTTCATAAAAGCTAGCACATGTTGGTTGTGCAACACCAACTTCGTCAATAGATCGATCCTTGTTCAAAACAAGTGTAGAGTCCAAAATGGAAGAACACAAGACAATGTCATTCAAAGGATGATCAGAATACAAAGACAAAGGTTGAGGTACAAAATACATATGACAAGGTATGGGACTCACAACCAAGTCAACGTGAAAATCAGAAGGAGCGATGTCAGGAGGTCATGACGGTTCAATATATGTGTTGTCATGCTCTCCCACATCACTTTGTGATGGTGGAGCTATTTGACAAGGGGACAACGGATAGTCACTTGTGACAATGACCGTATCCATCTGTGATTTCGTAGCTCCATCACTGAAGTATGCTAAGCGGGGTTTGAGCTTGAAATTTTTCTTGGGATGAGAAGATTTCTTAAGATAGTACTCACATCAGTTCCAAAGATAGGGAAATTTCATCTGGCTCTTTGGAGCTTGAAATTGCAAATCATGGAAGTGCTGTCAAAAGTCCATAGGCGATTCATGCAGAGCCATGTGTTGTTGTAATATTTTTTGGTCAATATGTTTTGGATCAAAATGATAGAAAGTGTCTTCAATGAGATAACAGAAGTGCTCAAGTGAGTGCATGTTGTCAATTGGTAGGCTCCATAGCCACCAATGTGGAGATTCATGAAGTGTGTATGCAAGTAGTAGATTGGCCTATTCATCAGAACATCCATCATCCTTATGAAGCAAGGCAAGGAAGTCATGTAATAACTTAGGCCAGGCCACTTCGCCTTCACCATCATACTTATATGTGGAGAAGAGATCAAAGAACTCCCTCTTGATGGTGATAGATTTAGCATGCGAAAAACATTGTGGAGGGAGGAGAGTGAAAGACTCCATGATATATATGCAAAGGTTCAAAATAGGATGAGAGGACACAACTTGTCATCTAGCCCTCCTTCTATGCCAGAAATGTTCACGGTGCTGGACCTGCCAACATGTCAGGGCATCTCCTTGGTAAGAAGTCCCAATTAGACCTTAGACCATTTAGGTGTAGGAGTCTTAGCAGTGGGTCGTACGGTAAAGCCTTGACCATGGTTTCACACAGAGGCAAGTAGGATGTCCCTATTGGTAGCAAGCATGTGATAACTGCAGTAGGTCAAGGAAGGTGCATGAGAGGTTCTAACACATGGAGAGTGGGATGAGTGCACCCCTTGGAAACTTGTAATAGTACACGGCTTGAATGGGAACACATGAGGGAAGATGCATCCCAAGCTGGAAAGAAAGTTAGCAAGAAATCCAAATTGATTGTTAAACAAACAATGTATTTCAGAAAGATTCCTACATACCTATATAGAATAGTCCATACATGCATGCATAAGAAAACAAATACATATATCATTTAGAGTAAGTAATATAGCTAGAATATAATACAACATATGCATGAAACATGTTGGATATGTTATATTAAGAAGTGTAAGTTCCAGTCATACAATATATTCATGTCCAACCACTAGTTCCAATAGTGAAACATTACAGCCACAACCGCTTGCTCCTCCAAAGAGATATACTAGCTCTGCGTAGTGGAGAAGCCAAGGCACGTTACAATATTGTCCAAGCTTTTTCTAAGATTCTCCTACCGAAGCTTGGATGACTAGAAGCCTCTCCAATGAGTTATGAGGGGCTACTTATAACAAGGGGTGGGGTGGCCCTTGACATTCCCCTTTGTGACAGTTCAACTACCCTCATGACTCTTCATCTACTCTATGGTTGTTACATCCAACTATCAACACTTGAAATTACACCTGATAAGATGTTACATTACAATGTACATGTACCCATGTGAGAAAAAATGGCTTCAGCAATCCATGCAAGACATTACTAACACTCAGACCATTATGGTGAGATCAAATCTTTGACATCCTTGTGATGGTCGATGGTGGAAAACTGATGCCAAGCTTGGTCATCAATGATGGTGTCCGTGCACTCAATGGAGAAATCTTGTTGAAGTGAACTCTTGCCTCCATTACATCCGGGTACACTGATATGGATCCTCCATCAAACTCATCTGATAACATGTGCATGGTCATCCAGGGTGCGACGGGATCGGCTACATGTTGATGCATAGTGTCTGTGCTGATGTCCAAGCATTTGTTGGTGGCCATGCATGTAACACCCTCCTCCCACATCTACCCAAGCAACTAGCCAGTCGGGGTAAACATGTGACGAGAGGCCGCTATGATAAGATTCAACCTCCTTGGTGACTTTAAGGAAATAGAATCAAAGGAACATCACATACAATCATCCAAGATCATCCAAATAACCTTCAGGAGACAAGTCAACCACTCATACTACCTATCCCTAGGTCCCACTAATGTTTGATAGACTTAATGGTAGGGTAACACTCCCTAGAGATTGCTGAGGTGAGTTGGTTTCAGGACTAACGCTCCCCAGACACTGCCCAGGTGCTTTATAGCGCTTCCCAAACACTACCCAAGTGAGTTAGTCTCAACACTAATGCTAACATTCCAGGATTTGAGCCACCTTTTATGGCTCAGACCCTGGGACACTTCCTAGAATGGAATGATCACTTAGAATTAGTAAGGATGCAAGGAAAAAATGATGCAAAATAAATACTATGAACAAGATAATCACTAGACCCCTACTAGCCATCATAGGCATTTCGTCAAACATATCATCAACATGTAACCTACAGGTGTGAATAACATAATTAAGTGTAGGTATCTCATACTTATTTGAGAATCACTATGAACCATTTTTCCCTCATGCCATTTACTACATTATCCTCCATTAACTCATAAAAACATTATCCGTTGATATACAAGTAAAAACATGCTTAGATCCATACATAGTTGTTGTCATGAAATGTACATATAACCAACATAACAGGAACATAAATACAATAAATATATTAGCCATCAAATCCATAAATACATAAGTTACTTTACACATGAAAATCAAGGGAATGGATTTCTCATTAATGAATGTAATGAACCAACTGGAGATGGTACTACCATGTTCCACCTGACTATAGAATGGCTGAGCCAAATCTCTCTTCAACCATTCACCCCTGTGCCATACTCCAAGCATGAATGTGGGATCTCATAGAACACATCGATCAAAAATCATCTAGGGCTTCGAGAGGTCATCGACCTCAACCCATCAAATAGTGATTCCACCTCACGGTCGGACATCACCAAAACCATCATCAGATTTGTCTCCATCCAAGCCTTCCAAGGCTTATAGATCATTTGTCTAACCAAGGCTTCCATAACTAGTAACTCAACCCACAACTTATACAGGGCTTCCAGAGTGTTTTTCCAACCAAGGCTTCTAGGACTAGTAACTCAACCCACCAAGGGCTTCCAGAGTGTTTGTCCAACCAGGGGTTCCAAGACTATTAACTCAACCCAATCTGTTACAGGGCTTCCAAGACTAGTAACTCAACCCAAGCTATGGAAACATGAGAACCAACCAAAACGAAGCAATGAAAATAAACCCACAATCCCCATGGCTATCCAAGAAATGGCAAGGCTAGGCAATCCAATTTCAATCTTGTGCATCCTCCATGCCAATGATAGAGCATAACCAAGAAACCACATGCATGTTGCATGCATGTCAAAACTAGTGAATAAACCATTCATGCAACTCAATACCTGCAAGAAAATATGATGTAGATGCCGATGTTGATGCCCTCTTTCACTTTCTTGCTCTTCCTTTGCCTTCTTGTTCCAAGAATCCAAGTATGGCACACCCTCCAAGAGTGCTCCAAGAAAACTCTAAGTATCCAAGAGTATGAGAGAGAGAGAGAATAATGAGAGAGCTCCAGAACTAAACTGATCAAGACTTCACCACCAATCCTCAAAAGCCTTTTTATTAATAAGGCCTCTATTTTCTTCATTTTCCATTATTTTCATAAATAAATGTGCCAAAATACCTTTTTTCCTCTTTAATGCCTTAGCCATAGACTTTGCCAATTTCCTTAACCATTAACAACTAAATGAACACCCACTAGGATGTCCTGCCCACCATTTAGCTTGGAATACGTGTCCCATCATCTGTGCTATTTAGAAATTTTTACATGGAATTTTCACCAGGGCTGTTACAAAACCCTCCCCCTTGGAGGAACACCTTCCTTGGTGTTCAATGACACCAATAACCAACATGACTGCTGAAAAAAAAAACATACTACCCATGGATCTTTATAGCATAGCTCATTGTAGTATCTACAATGAAAGTCCTACTCCAAATAAAAATATCATGACAACTTGACAACATACTGGAGCTTTACAATATAGCTCATTATGGTATTTACAATAACCACATATACATTACATATATGCACATTTTCTCAACCATAAAATAAAATAATATCATGCCTACATCAACAATAAGGGAATCCATAGGTTCAAACCTCCACCATCAAAGTCATACCAAGATTCAAATCCTTCCCAGGAAGTTTAGAATCCACTGGAAAGTCAAATATGCATCCAATGTCTAGCACTATAATCCTGCGCCACTTGTTCTCTCAGTGAACAGTTACCAGATCATTATTCAGGGGGCACTCCCAATGTGCATTTGATTCCATATGGCAATGCTAATGACCAAAACAAATCCATCTATGACCTTCCCTTCTCTACTACACAGTCCCTCGGGAATCCGGTCACCCCTTCCGTGCAGTCACTCACCTTCCAAGTTCTGCTGGCACTCCCATCCTAGGCATTCCATCCCTTGGAAAGGCTTCCTCGCATAGGAAGATACAAAAATCAAGGCATATACCTACCTCAACACATCATACTGGTCATAGCATGCTCATGGAAATCAATGAAAACTATTAGGTACCAGTGTCCCACAATGGCCATGTTCCTGAAGTGCTTTACCAACATATTGTTTCTTGTTTCAATTCCTTTGTTGTCGCTACTAATTCTTGCAGTCGGTTTCAATCACCCAATCGTACATTTCATACATTCCTGTGCCAAGCACATAAATTCCATTAGATTCAAAATAAATTGAAATAAATTCACATCATACCTCATTAGTAGCTTGCCAATAAGGTACATTTTCAATCCTGTTCGTTTCCTGTCACAACAAGTCAAACTAGCATATTTGACCAAATCAACATATATAAATATATCTCATCATGTTAGCTCAAACACAACCATCATAGATCAAATCATAAATCACATGTAACCATCGTAAACCATAATCATAAGTCACATAAAATCATCATATACCATAGTCGTAAATCACACACATAATATAACTAAAATAAAATGTTGATATTTATCCTTTCATCAATCCTTAGCTTCTACCTTCATCTTTATTCCGTACACACTCCATATCAGTCGCTACACCTGACAAACACCCAGTTCCTTTTCCTCAACCATGTGCATAGACACATAGTGTGTATCACACACATACAAGTACACCTGCCACACAATATCATGAAATACATGCGCCTACACCTGATGTACAATGCATACACCTACAACCAATGTACAACACAATGCATCCATCTATACCCGATTTCCAATACCACCCAATACATGTACCTACATAGAGTACAACACAACAAGTACACACGCTGCAATGCCATGACTACATGATGCACATACATAATACCGTATGCCCATAACACAACATGGATGACATCCACACAATACCACACATACACCACACCACCTACACAATGCATGCACAACGTCACATGTACATGGCACCACGTGCATAACGTGTACACAACACCACATGTACAATACACCACTATACAATGTGAACACAATACCACATGTACACAGTACCACACACACAACATGTACGCGACACCACATGTACATAATGCCACATGCATGACATGTACATAGCACCACATGCACATAGTGCCACTTGTACAATATGTACACAACACCACACGCACACGACACCTCTTGTACAATCATGCACACCACATCATATGTACATAGTACCAATGTACCACATGCACGCAACACCATTATAGCAATGCATATCCAACACGTGCATAGCATCATCTATACACAACACTGCATATCCAACATGTGCATAGCACCATATGCACACAAAACCACATATCCATCATGCACATAGTACAATATGTACACAATACCACATACCCAACATGTACATTGCACCATTTATACCCAGTATTGAATATGTAACATTCATACTACACTATTTGTACCATCCTGTACATAGCACTACATAAACAACATGTACACACACTATATATAAACAACACCACATGTGCATACATCATATATGAAACATGTACAACATATACAATATATGCACAATAGTTGTACCACACATCCAAAACCATATTTTCCTTACCAAGAAACCTTGCTTCTCGTGTCTTATCCATGCTTACCCTAGCAGATCGCAAACCACACTACTTTCACTTTGCTGATGCATCCTTCAACATTACCTGTCATAACATAAACATAGGCATAACACAAGTATGCAATACCAAATCATATCCACATGATACTGACCTCTTATATTTGTGGTGACTACTCTTCCCAATTGATTTCTCATGAACTAGGAATCTCTTCACGCCATTCACTTGCATAAGAAATTATTCTGCCACAAGAATGATCCTGACAACCCTTGTCAAACAATGACATAAATACATACATACATACATACATATATAAACCTCAACTTAAAAAAAAATCATCATCCTGTCAAACAACGACATATATACATACATACACGTGTACATATATAAACATCAACATAATCATGATCATAACAAAATTTCCAGATAACATAAGGTCTAGGTTTCGAAAAATTCCTTTATTCATGCAACACGTGCGCAGCATTGAGAACAATAGTTCCCAACATAGCCAAGGCATATGATGCCTCAAATCCATTTACTTTACCTTTTCCTCTTACCTTTCTCATGACTATACTACTACCGTCCATTTACCACAATGGACCCAGCCAGTCCAACTGACAGTCATAGTCTTATCTTCCGCTGCCCTTACTCCTGGACAGAGCTTCATCTGAGTCGTACATCACCTATTGAGTACCACATGGCTCTCCTCGAGCTACAATAACTCTTCCTTTTTCCCAACCAATTCCCAAGACTCAAAACACAGAAGGCAAGACAAGAAACAAACAAGAATAAGACCATAAAAACCAATAACAACATGACTCCGCAAACAAAGTGGCATAGCTATGCACTAGACACAATCAAAATTGCAAATCAAGTGCAACAATCGCAAAATACCAAAAGCACAAGACTAATAGAAAACACGCTGACTCAATCCCCAAGGATCCTAAGGAAATCTCAACCTAAGTCTTCTTCAAGATTTCATGGAAATTTCCTTTGCCATGCACTCCCCTGCATCATACTTCCATAAACACATAATTGTAAGTGCATATATAACATAACAATACACTAGTTACCTTATCTTTTTGTGCCAACCATATTGCTTGCAACTGAACACATCCACGCCATCTCTAAAGGGACATGAATCCTTTGATAGATCCACCTGTAGCTAAATACTAGCTAATATACATGTCAAGTGCATGTTCATGAATATAGTACATATCCACATAATGTTAGACTAAATCAAGGTTAATAAGACTTCGTGTGTGCAAAGCACTCATTCGTTCGAAATTAGGGTTTCCAAACATAGCCAAAGGAATTCTTTCCCAATTCCTTTCTTTTACCATTTTAAGTTGTTGGAATTGAGGCTTACTATATGTTGTCACACCACCCAACTGTTATTTATATAAACACATCAACTATTACCTTGTCAGGCTAATACCGACATGGTTCCTGCAACTGCTCACACATGCCAACCACATGTTCCAAATAGCAAGACAATCATATTTATCAATTTGAAATCAAATTTTAGAACAATCATGCCATAATCCATAGTCATTAGATATAATGCAACAACTATCAACTACATTCAAGTACATATCAACTATCTCAACACATACATGTTAGTACAATCATCTTAAAACAAAATCATTTGAACACTTACTCATATGAAGCAATTCATCAACCATTCAACCAATTGCAAACATGCCATGTTAAATAAATCAACTAGGCACTAAACACTCAAACACCAAATAGACGTCATAATCAAGAATAAAGCACCAAGTATACTACATAAGCAACCTCATACCTTAGTGTACCTTAGGGGAGGCTATCTTGTCTACATAATCAATCTAGGTTAGCATGATACAACTTCACAACATATCAATTTAAACATAAATCATGATATCCATAGCAGTAACTAACTAACGTTTTCACATCATAAGTTCATAAGCATTTGTCGTTCATGCATAACAATCACATATGTATGATCAATGTAGATTAGTATGACACCATATCAAAAATATGTTGACCCATACCTGAATATCACAACCATAACCATTTGCATAGATCGAACCAGGTTAACACAATACATATAACATCAAGATCTTCAATGCGATGAGCAAAACCATTATGCATATGACCAATCCAAATTAAAACATCCATAACTCAATGAAATAACCCTAATCATCAATTTAATAGCATATAACAACAATAAGAAATGCATATGGTCGCATGTTACTATCATTCATGACTATTCGACACATGTGCATATAACTATACTAATCAACTATCATCTATCATTTATGTAACCATAACATCAAAAGACATATACATAAATCCAATTTATATAACCCCTTAATGCATATAAAAATCCATTAACTAATATACCTGGATGTCGAACATACAATACTTGTATGATGATCTAATCTTACCCCAAATTCCAATGTTGCAACCTCATTATGATGACCTGCATCTCCTACTCTATCTCAGCCAAAACATTAGCATCATAACAACCAATAGCATCATGATGACCTAAATTACTTACAATGAATTCACAAGGCATGCTTGACCTACTATACATGCATAATCATAACCAAGACCATACATGCATAAAAACTAGATATACACACATAACAAATGAGTACCAAACCATGTACACATCATTATAGCTATAGTGTAGTCATCAATGCATGACAATATCAACCACACAAGCCATGACCTCATGCATGACAACAAAAACCACATCATGTCCACTTGATAACATGTGAACACTGACGTGCATAACAATGCATAATTAATCATACACACATTACGAAATACTCCACGACAACACCTTCAACCTTCAAGGGAAACAAGCACATGGACGACAACACAAGAGACACACATGAAACTGACATGAATGCATGACCAACATTTAAACCAAGGAGACTGAAACCACGCTCTGATACTACTATGTAACACCCTCATCCCACATCTACTCAAGCAACCAGCCAATCGGGGTAATCATGCGATGAGAGGCCACTATGATAAGATTCAACCTCCTTGGTGACTTTAAGGAAATGGAATCGATGGAACATCACATATAGTCATCCAACATCATCCAAATAACCTTCAGGAGACAAGTTGGCCTCTCAGACTACCTATCCCTATGTACCACTGATGTTTGAGAGACTTAAGGGCAAGGTAACGCTCCCTAGACACTGCCCAGGTGAGTTAGTTTCAGGACTAACGCTCCCTAGACAATACCTAGGTGCTTTATAACGCTTCCCAGACACTGCTTAGGCAAGTTAGTCTCAGCACTAATGCTAACATTTTTCAGATTTGAGTCACCTTTTTCGGCCTAGAGCCTAGGACACTGCCCATAATGGAATGATCACTTAGAATTAGTAAGGATGCAAGGAAAAAATGATGCAAAAGAAATAATATGAATAGGATTATCACCAGACCCCTACTAGCGATGACAAACATTTCGTCAAACATATCATCGACATGTAACCTACAAGTGTAAATAACATAATTAAGTGTAGGGATCTCATACTTATTTGAGAATCTCTATGAACCATTGTTCCCTCATGCCATTTGCCACATTATCCTACATTAACTCATAACACATTATCCATTCATATAAAAGTAAGAACATGCTTAGAGCCATACATAGTTGCTGCCATGAAATGTGCATAGAACTAGCATAATAGAAACAGAAATACAATAAACGTATTAGCCATCAAATCCATAAATATATCAGTACCTTTACACATGAAAATCAAGGAAATGGATTTCCCATTAATGAATGCAATGAACCAACCAGAGATGGGACTACCACGTTCCTCTCGACTGTAGAATGGCTGAGCCAAATCTCTCTTCATCCATTCAACCCTGTGCCATATTCCAAGCATGAATGTGGGATCTCATAGAACCCATCAATAAAAAATCATCTAGGGCTTCAAGAGGTCATCCACCTCAACCCATCAAATAGTGATTCCACCTCATGGTCAGACATCACCAAAACCATCATCAGATTGGTCTCCATCCAAGCTTTGCTGGGCTTCTAGAGCATTTTTCCAACCAAGGCTTCCAGAACTAGTAACTCAACCCACAACTTATACAGGGCTTCTAGAGCGTTTGTCCAACCAAGTGTTACAGGACTAGTAACTCAAACCACTAAGGGATTCCAAAGTGTTTGTCCAAGCAGGGCTTCTAGGACTAGTAACTCAACCCAAGCTATGGAAACATGAGAACCAACCAAAATTAAGTAATGGAAGTAAACCCACAATCACCATGGCTATCTAGGAAATGGCAAGGCTAGGAAATCCATTGCCAATCCTAGCCATCCTCCATGCCAATGATAGATCATAGCCAAGAAACCACATGCATGTTCCATGCATGCTAAAACTAGCGAAGAAATCATACATGCAACTTGGTACCTGTAAGCAAATATGATGTAGTTGTTAATGTCCATGCATTCTTGCACTTTCTTGCTCTTCCTTTGTCTTCTTTCTCCAAGAATCCAAGTATGCCACACCCTCCAAGAGTGCTCCAAGAAAACTCTAAGTATCCAAGAGTATGAGAGAGCTCCAAAACTAAACTGATCAAGCCTTCACCACTAATCCTCAGAAGCTTTTTTATTAATGAGGCTTCTATTTTCTTCAATTTTCCATTATTTTCATAAATAAATGTGCCAAAATACCCTTTTTCCTCTTTAATGCCTTAGCCATAGCCTTTGCCATTTTCCTTAACCATAAACAACCAAATGAACACCCACTAGGATGTCCTGGCCACCATTCAATTTGGAATACGTGTCCCATCATCCATGGTATTTATATATTTTTACATGGAATTTTCACCAGGGTTGTTACTGTGTGAATCAGCTTGTCAAAATACACGTTCAGCTATAATTGGACTTGCTTCTTTTCTTCACCTCGGTGAGTGTGCTAAATGGGTGGGATCACATGCGTGCACACAATGAAATGCATGTTGCTGAATTCCCTTGCATGCGATCAATAGCACTTCTCACCTTGTCTGCTTTGTGCCAGCTACTGGGATGGATCTATAACATGTATGGGCACAGTTTCATCCATCTGTGCATGTTGCGTCCCTTGCTATACATGTTCCGTATGCAACTCATTCTCTGTCTTTGTAGCTCTTGTTCTTCCTTGAGTTGCTACTTTAGCACATGCAACTCCTTCTTTGTTCCATTCTCTGCCTTCGTGCGATCTTCATGTCGTGCGGTCACCTCATAGCCTCAATCTACAAACCTACTTTCATCATGAGTGGATCTGCTTTGAACTTACAGTGTTTCTCTACCTCTATGTTGTCAACAACCTTCCTCTTGCCTTCGTCATGTGCAGGTGTCCTACCTTCTACTGCTACTTGCTGTGATGTTGTTTCCATCATATCTTGATGTCATTCTCTATGAAAAACTTGATGTCTTCGTGGGTAGGCAAGTTTAGAGACACTTGATTGACTGCATCCCCAAGTGTGCTCTAAATGTTGTCTTTGACACTGCTCTCCTGGAAACCATTGTACAAGTGCTGCTAAGAGCTAGATGAACACATGTGATACCCGGAGACATGGAAACCCTCATGGAAAGCAATCTATCAATCAAAAACCAAAGTAAACTCACAATCACCATGGCTATCCAAGAAATGGTAAGGCTAGGAAATCCACTGTCAATCCTGGCCATCCTCCATGCCAATGATAGATCATAAGCAAGAAACCACATGCATGTTCCATGCATTCTAAAACTAGCGAAGAAATGATACATGCAGCTCGGTACTTGTAAGAAAATATGATGTAGTTGTTGATTTCGATGCATTCTTGCACTTTCCTGTTCTTCCTTTGCCTTCTTTCTCCAAGAATCCAAGTATTCCACACCCTCCAAGAGTGCTCCAAGAAAACTCCAAGTATCCAAGAGTATGAGAGAGAGAGAGAATAATGAGAGAGCTCCAAAGCTAAACTGATCAAGCCTTCACCACTGATCCTCAGAAGCCTTTTTATTACCGAGGCCTCTATTTTCTTCATTTTCCATTATTTTCATAAATAAATGTGCCAAAATACCTTTTTGCCTCTTTAATGCCTTAGCCATAGACTTTGAAATTTTCCTTAACCATAAACAACCAAATGAACACCCACTAGGATGTCCTGCCCACCATTCAATTTGGAATACGTGTCCCATCATCCATGGTATTTATATATTTAAAATGGAATTTTCACTAGGGTTGTTACAGTGCACATCAGCTTGTCAAAATACACGTTCAGCTATAATTTGACTTCTTTTCTTCACTTGGTGAGTGTACCAAATGGGTGGGATCACATGCGTGCACACAACGAAATGCATGTTGCTGAATTCCCTTGCATGCGATCAATAGCACTTATCACCTTCTCTGCTTTGTGCCATCTACTGGGATGGATCTATAACATGTACGGGCGTAGTTTCATCCGTCTGTGCATGTTGCGTCCCTTGCTATACATGTTCCTAATGCAACTCATTCTCTGTCTATGTAGCTCTTATTAATCCTTGAGTTGCTACTTCAGCACATGCAACTCCTTCTTTGTTCCATTCTTTGCCTTCATGTGATCTTCATGTCGCGCGGTCACCTCATAGCCTCAATCTACAAACCTACTTTCATCATGAGTGGATTTTCTTTGAACTTGTAGTGTTTCTATACCTCTATGTTGTCAACAACCTTCCTCTTGCCTTCGTCACATGCGGGTGTCCTGCCTTCTACTATTGCTTGCTGTGATGTTGCTACCATCATATCTTGAAGTCATTGTCTACGAACAACTCAATGTCTTCGTGGGTAGGCAAGTTCAGAGACACTTGATCGACTGCATCCCCTAGTGTGCTCTAAATGTTGTCTTCGACACCGCTCTCCTAGAAACCATTGTACATGTGCTGCTGAGAGCTAGATGAACACCTGTGATACCCGGAGACATGGAAACACTCATGGAAATAAATTTATCAGTCAAAAACCAAAATGAACTTGGTAACTGACTTGCAACATACCTGCGTGATTGATCATCATGGTTGCGCAATTTCTGCCGGGCGTTCAGGAGACTAACTACAAAATCTATGAAAGGCATATTCCAGGCTGTCAGGAGCTTGACTGACTACTAGAACTGGGAAATGGACAGTCCAGCCTATCCTACTGAGGACTAAAACTGCGCAATGCACAATTTTAGTCAGCAATGATATTCAACCAACAAACTGCATTGCATAGTTTCTGGGGCGAACAAGACACTTCCTCCAAGAATTGTTCAATTCAAGCCTGGAGGTCAATGCCTAGCTAGACTTGCGCAATTTCTAGAGGGAAGGCAAAGCCTTTGCTTCCAAAAATGCGCAGTGCTAGCCAGGCAAGGCATGGTCTAGGCCAAGGCAGCCTAGTCCAGCCAATGGGCGACTGAAAACATGAGAAGTGTGAATGCATGATGAGATGAGTGAAAACTACAGTGAATGATCATTCATGTAAGAAAAAAGCACAGGATTCAGAAAATGGGGAAAAAATGCATGTGTGTGAAGTGAGTCGCTGCAATGATGAATGTCCATGCAAAACAATATCATGTGTGCAACAACAATGAGATGTGAAAAAAAGCTGAAATGGTGCTTCTACAAGAGAAAGTGCATCAAAACGACAACAAGAACTCATTGAAATCAAGCAGACAACACTCACATGAAGCGAAACATAAAAAATGACAGAAACTCAATGCAGGACGTGAAAAGAGGGCTTACCCCATAACAGCTGAGCTAAATGTGCTGAAAAATCCTAGATGCAATGTGGGATGTTAGAGCTACAACTTCTATGTGAGGAATGAGATTTGCAGTGTCCGGTTGATGAGTTTTGATAAAATTGAGGATGTGACGTGCATGCCACAAGTCTAGGAAAGGTGACACTTGGCGGGAGTTTTTTGAAATGGTCCTTGCATGTAACCGCTAGCTGCTAGAGATAGATCACTAAATCAATGGATGCCTTTGCATGCTTCCTTGGGAGAAGAAGTCCATGCATGGAAATCAATTTTGCTAGGTCCCGGAGTGAACTGGTCAACTCAACTGCACATGCAACAGTTTTCTCAGCTAGGAGGAAAAAATGTGCATTTCTGGGAGGGAGTTGGGCTAGCTGCCCAAGATATTTGCACAATTTCTAGGCAGAGAAGGTGAATGCTACCCAGGATTGCGCAATTTTTGGGCTTAGCAGCCCTGCTGGGAGGAATTTCACAATTTTTCTAGTGAACAGTGTCAGGGAGATTTGCGTAATTCTAGAGCTGAGCAGGTTTATAGACAGAATTGCGAAATTTCTTCAGGGAGCTTCTCGGCCTATAGCTTGACCAAGTCCAGAAAAATAACCTATTATGGGGATACAATAAGCTCTCACAGACATGCTGCCATTTTGCAAGAAAATTATTGAATCTTGTATACTTGACAAGGCAAGACATGCTGTTGTGAAAGGTTGGTAGGGAGGCTCCAAAACGAAGCTAAGGAAAAATGTTGGAGGGTAGTTGTAGTTGCTACAACAAGACATGAAAATTGAGTTGTTGCAACAATTTTAGAAGTAGTATATGCAGACACTAGGGAGCGTCCAAAGTGATTTGCACGAGCTGCAGATCCATACTAGTAGGATTCAGGCGAGCGTCAGGCAAGCAAGCGGGGTGCAAGCGATCCTGACACAAGGAAGTAGAACAGTCATAGAGCTGGATCAGACTCTGGGCCTTAGACTCATACCATTGCTAGAAGGGTCCGTTCGTGCAGAGTAAGATCAGGATCACACTGCTCTCAGTATAGTGAAAGAAAGGGGAGTGAATTTGGTCACACTACTGCTCTAGACCCTCCATGCATTGCATCAGAGGTTTTTAGATGAGTTGTGGATCAGAGATCAGTGTGCCCTCATGGTCATCAACGAGTTCAAGGTAAATAATGAACATATGCTCGTGGAGAAAGTGTAGGCATTGAAGGAAAAGGAGGAGATGCAAAAACGAACTTAAAGCTTGGAGAAAGTAATAAAGCGGGCCTGCAAAATAATGCCAGAATTGAAAAATATCCCTAAGGATGCCAAAGTTTCGTCAAAAGTAAGGAAATTGGCTATTGTGGTACGTGCATCAAAGGATGAAGTCAGTAGGGTTACTTTTGACTTCCAAATGAGGATATTAGAGCTTTAGTTGAAGTTACATCCAACAACTCTGCTAGAGCTTTAGAAGCAACGCGGAGTAGCAATCAAGGAGAATATGAACACATTGGATAGTTTAGTCACTGACTGCACAATGATATTCGACCAAGTAATGGAATTATGGAAAAATCTACAGGAGGACCCGAATTTGAAGAATCTAAACACCGATGTGAGAGAGAAGCAACAGAATTATGATGAGGTCCGAGCAATTTCACACACTTTGGTGCTAGCGCAACGCTTCGTGAAGTTACAGGAAGGAAAGCATATGCAAGCACAAATGGAAGAATTGCAGAGGAAAGAGGCCCTTCTAAAGGCTAGATTATAACCATGGCTAGAGTAAGTTTGCTAGCTTACTCTATCACTCTAGGAGAATCTAAACATGATATAACAAACATAAATGACAATGTCCCTAGTAGTGGAAGGCCCAACAACAGAGAAGTTAGTCGAAGACGTGCAATAGGTCGCAACGCAAAGCACTACTGAAGTTGTAGTATTGCAGGTCAAGCTAGGTGGTATCCGCAACAAGATTAAAGTGCCAACTGAGTGACTCGAGGACGAGTCATGATATTTTTGTTGGGGGCATGTTGGGATAGGGTCCCTATGGTCAGTTTTGGGGTTAGTTAACCCAATTTTTGTATAATTATTTTGTAAAATATGTAAAGTCTCCGCGAAATGTGGGTGCAGAGCGCGCAGGTAGATAGGAGTCAAAGGGCTCTTAGCCCCTTGTTTGGGTAAGTAAATAGGTCGTTTTTGAGACTCACCCATGGTTCGTCGACCATGGTATTGTATTGAAGATACCTATATATAGTTGAGCCATAGAGAGTCTAAGAAGTAGCGAAAGGAAAGTAAGTCAAGAGAGAGACTGTTTTGGTCAAGTGCTAAGGCAGGAAGGCTCTGCTTCCTATACTTAGACGAAATGGGAAGACTCCTGCAGCTGAGTGCACAGGAGGCCTTGGTAAGTCAGTGGACCCCTGTAGCTCAGTGTGCAGGGTGAAAGAGTCTATAATCTGGACATTGAGAATGAATAAAGATTGGTTTTGAAGAATTATCTTGCTCTCTGAGCATTATTGTTGATTTTGTTTATGTTATGATCTGTTCCTTTATAATATGTTTTATATGGAATTAATGAATAAATGTTGCACGAAACCACTCAATCTATCTTATTTCTATATGAATGAAGTAATTATTTATGTTCACAAAGTTAGGGGCTAATTCTGCTATGTTTTCTAATGAATTGGACAGATCCGCGTGAAGGAAGATCTAGGGTTATTAATTAATGCATGAAAGTGTATAATTTTCCTGTTTAGGGTCTGCAAAGACTGATCGTAGGCCTTTTTGAAGGTCAAGAAGCCATTTTAGCTAAGTTACAACAGTGAGCCCTAGAAGGATACCAATCTATGCTAAGGAAGATCTAAACTATCAGAGCTTAAGAACCACTTACCACATGTCCCTGGATGTAGAAACATGGTTCTAGCATCCCCCAATACTACTTCAAGTGAGACTACAACTTGTGCTATGTAGGTTGTTTCCAAAAGGTCCAACAATTAGGTTTTTGTTGGTTGGCATGGAAAACTCTGAACCTAGGCTAGGCCCCCATAAGCCAACAACATATAAGAGAGAAGGAAGTGCAACATGAGCATGAACAGAAATAGGAACAGGAACATGAACAAAAGGAAGTGCAAGGCACACAAATAGCGCAAACTAAACCAATATAGGTTGAAGACTCTGAACTAGCTATAGATGAGGAACATGGTGAGCAGACGTAGGAACAAGAACTTTATATGTAGTATGAATAGATAGTAGAATAGATGGACATTTAGATGGAGCAGCCAGAACAAGATCAAGGTACTGACCTCATGCAAAAAGCAACCAAGGTCACTCAACAGGCTTCACCACCTCCAACAACAAAGCAAATATCGAGTTAAGAAGAGGATAAAAATTTCCTTGGGGAGCATTCGAGAATAGAGGTGTACAACATAGATTTTAATGAGTCATAACACAGAGTTGTAAAATCACGTAGAGCTTTAACCCCAGATGAGCATGCATCACTTGCATACATGGAAGAATGGTTGATTGTGTCAGATGTACGGAGACATCCTGTCACTTTTGCGAATGCTACAAAGGCTTATGCAGAAACCACTAGCTCAAGTGTTAAGTTTTTGATAGCAGAAAATGAGCGCATGTCTAAGGAGTTGCAAGAACCCAGGTAGAGAGAGGAACAATCAAAAAGATCTGCTAGAGTAGAGATGAAGATGGCCATACTTTCTTAAGTATCATCTCTTGAGATAGTCACATGGAGACTGTATGACAGGTTCATCGCTGTGCACAAGGTAGTTGTCCACCTACATGGTCATCAGTAGCACTACACCAAGATAACATGAACACTTGAAGAGATACATGTCGCAATTGATCATATACAGACATGGACAATGAGGTATAGGGGATCCCCGCTTCACCTATACAATATGATGAAGCTGCATGTGGAGTTGGACAAAGCACACATCCAGAGTCAGATCTGGAACTATGAGAAACTCTCACCACTCATCACTAGTATTGAGGCTTTGTATGCATAGTTGTATAGGAGTTTGGATGTCATGGTAAGGAAGTATGGCACCTGTTCTATTAGTACACTCATCGAGGCCATAGAGAAGAACCAATTCAGACTGGAGCTTGATGCGTACTTTTATCAGTTGATGCTCACAACCACCAGTGTAGATTTGTAAATCATCACAGATAATATGTTGATGTACATTGTCGGTATGACCTTGCTCAGGACTAAGCTACCCATGTTACAGGATGGGTTGGACCGAGGTTCCAAATCGATATAAGCAATGGACGCAAGAGTTAGTTTCTAGAAGGACATCATTAAATAATATGTGGACACCATTTCACACCATCAATCATGGCATCAGTTCATGAACGAAGATCATGAGGAAAATGTCGATGAGCTGGTCTTTCCACAGTCATCTGAGTATTAGTGTTGTCTTTTCTGGTTGACTCAAGCCAATTTTGTCCCACATGGGTATATGTGGAAAATGTATCATTTCTGTAAACATGATGTAAAGAGAAATTCCAAGTGTCATTAGTGGAATACAAACAGTCATATGTAATGTAAAGAGTCATGAGGGTAGTCCAAGAGTCACAAAGGGGATGTCAAATGTCACCCCACCCTTTGTTATCAACAGAACCTCATAACTCACAGAAAGGGATTTTGGGGGCCAAGCTTTTCCTAGGCATTTCTTAGAAAGGGCTTGGAGAGTATTGTGACAAGCCTTAGATTCTCCATAGTGTAAAGCAAGTACGTCTCTTTGGAGGAGTAGGCGTTGTTGAGTGTTACATTCCACTGTTGGGGCTAGTGGCTCTCATGGTTGTATGTATGGATGGAACTTCCACTTTATATAATATAACAGAGCCAACACGTTTCATGCATATGTTGTTATTGTAGTTCGACTATTCTAGATACTTTAACAATGTTTGTAGTTTTACTTATGCATTGATGCATGGACTATTATGTATGTGGTTGTGTGAATCTTATTGAAGCATGTCGTTGGCTTAAATTATCACTTTGGATTGTTGACTATTCTTCTTTCCATCTTATGATGTCATTTAGCTCGTGTGTTCCTTTTAGGTTGTGTACTATTATAGGCTCCTAAGGGATACACTTCTTTTCCCATTTAGTGTGTTAGAACCTCTCCATGCATCTCTCCTAACTCACTGAAAGGTCACACACTTGCTTCCGAAAATGATACTTTGCTTACCTTTGTGCGGTATCATAGTCAAGACATAGCTTTACTGCCCACTGTTGGGACTCCTACTCCAAACGTCTGAGGTCTAGTTGGGACTTCTTACTGGGGAGATCCCTTTACGTGTTCACAAGTCCAACACCATCAAAAAGAGGCTAAAGCTTGGAACACACCTTAGTCCCACCCAATTAGATTTGTAGTATTGTGTGTGTTGTAATTTTTCATAGAGCATATCATTTTGAGATCTTCCATGTACCTCTCTATATATGTAATTATGAATAACTCCCTACTTAAGAGGGAGTGTTGTAGAATGTAACTAGTTTCACTCTTCATAATTGCATTTGTCAAAAGTAAAAATTTATTGTAAAAGAAAAATATTTTTGAAGCATGGGTTCCATGCTCTTTCTAGGTCATAGTCTCCATTAATGGATTATAGGTTTTATCAAGTTCCAAGAGAGTCATTGTCATATTTTTTAGACCCTTCCTTGGATTTTGTATCATGTAAAAAAAAAAATTAGTCAAAATAGTAATTTTTTCCCTCCTCACCAAGTCGGCCTTGTCCTGGAGAATTCAGCCCTATTGTAGGCAAGTCGACCCTATGGAAGAAGTATAAATATAGGTAGATTGAATCACTTGGAAACACACTCATATAAGTTCGAGCTATAAAGGGAAAGAGGATGAAAAAAAATGTGAAGTGTAGGAGACGAAGATTTAATCGAAGAAAGAAATAAATTCAATGTTTTTGGGCATCTCCCTCACATGTGCAAAGTTTACTAGGGTTTATAGACTAAAGCTGGGGGTCAAAATTTTTGAATTAATTGCAATTCTGAAATTCTGAAGTCGAGGTCAAATTTTTGGATTGAAGCTGCATTTGAAGAAGCTTACACTTGAACAATTTGGCTGAGCTCATCTAATTGAAGGAAGGGATGACTTGGTGAATGGAGGAGGTCTTTGTTTAGGTCTAAATGGTCTTGTATTGTATCATCTTGGTTGGAATCTACTAGTAGAAGAGTTTGATTGAGTTTTCCCCTTCATAGGGGTTTTAGCCCTAACTGAGTGCCTATATATGGTTTCCTTAATCTTCATGTTTTATTTTGATGATTTCTTGATTAGAATAAGATAAAAGAAGAACATAAATAAAGTTAATAGGAATACAATAATATCACAAGTAATTGTCAACATAAGAAAATATTTCTATCTTTCTGATTTTTAACACTTATCACAGTGAAATCATTTATTATTAGTGAAATATTTTTAGTTGAGTACTTATAGGTGGCTTTAGAATGATACTAGAGCGTACATAGAAACATCTAGTGGAGAAGTAATTGTTTGTTGCAAATTATTATCATATGTGTTCGATTCAGGTGTTGTTTCTCCCTTTCTTGACTATACTAGCATTGAAGTAATCTCTAAGTATGATTGCCAATATTTTACAATTTCATTAGCTAGTGGATTAACTGAAGAGGTCTAATCTCGAAAATCTATAGAAGAAATATAAATTGTAGTAGTAGCATGAGGAGTAACTTGTGTAGAAGAGATAGCTAATTTTTCTATGAAACCCTAACCTTCAAGTAACATAAGCTAATTCAGTGTCAGAGTGGACCTTCTAGTGTCTATAAAAACCATAAAGTGCTAAAAGTTGTCTAGAGAAAACTAATTTTTTTTAAGCGAACTTAATCATAAGAAGAAGCTCGATATAATAAATCATCATAATGATTGTGTTCATGACTATAAATCTTTATGTGTGCTTCATCAACCAAATTCCTAGCTACTTTGGAAGTATCATAAGGCATAGCATAAACGGTAACAAGATTTAATTCATGCAGTTCCTCAATTTATTTCTTAGCATGCTCATAATTTTGAAGTGTGAACAAACCAGCATGTAAAGGGAATCTAGGCCAAAGTATTTTGGAGGATTTCTCAATTTCAAGGGTTATTCTGGTCCCAATAGTTTGATAAGTAATTTCCCTATATAATAACTTGTCTAGGATGGAAAGGGGGAAAACATGAGGGAAACCATTACTTTACCCTAACATAAGTAAAACTCTCTTCAACAAAATAATCCCTAATTCATGTCAAACAATCCTGGGCATCAGATGACATTCTTGTAAATGTAGAATTGAAAATGGCTCGACACAAGGGAATCGTTACAAGGTGACAGATGCAGTAAAAGTGATCAAAAAAGTTTTCTTCCCAGAGAATGTTGTGGTAAATATGAATGGGAAAAGGTTTGGAAAGTGTCCATTTCCATCCCATTCATGGAAAGTCTATTAAAAAAAATGGAATCCATCACATAAAAAAACATATAGAATGGCATATTATGAGTGGTGGTGTGTTTTGAATGAAACTTTAGGATGTTCTTGGCCATATTATTGGATAAAATATAGGCCCAATTAAAAATATAACCATTCAAGGAATTTTCAATAAGAGGGACCTAGTCAATAATGAATTGGGAGATATTTTGCATAGAAAAAAATTGACACAACATGACAATAATGTAACAATAATGGGAGGCTAGGGGCTCAATAGCGCACATGCTAGAGGATCATTTTTTGATCTTAATTGGGTCACTTCTCCATTCTTTTATTAATTTGGGTAATGCTTCCTGTTTACCCTCGCATTCCTTTTTAATGAAACTTTCCAGAAACTGGGAATTGTACACTATCTGTGGCTCAGGAAAATGATACATACCCCGAATACTTTCAATCTTGAAAGAACCAATGGTGGTGCCTTCTCGGGTGAAGGATTTTCTTTTGCTAATATCAAAATTCTCCACCACCCAAAATATCATGTATGTATAGGGAAGCCACCTTGGTCGTGCAACAATTTTGTGTAGGTGATATTTGGAAGCATATCTAATTGTCACTTAAGAGGGTTTATTTCCACCTTGGTCTATGGTTGCAACTATTGGTGGCTGTTCATCTTTTTATGGTAATTCCTCCTCAAACATCTCATAAATGGAACTCCAAGATGACTGAATGAAATCTCTTATGCATACTGTATCAGAGAAGAGGAAAGTATATGACAACATTCATCAATTTCTTCCTTGAAGGGTCTAGTTTCTTATTATAGAGGAACTTTCTTCTTTCCTTTCACCATTTTAGTAGTGTGAGAAAATATTTATGTATCAATCAATTATGATAGGGAAAAGAAGAATTAGAGGGTTTTATGATAAAAAACACCTTATAATTGCATAAAAATAAAAGTTAAATAAATTGAATTAAATGATGGTAAGTACATAACTAAACCAAAAGTGTGTATTTCAATTATTTACATCAAAGTGATGGTGGTTTAAAGATGACAGTTGGCAGAGATTTAATGGTAAAAAATAATGAGCTGATAGATTGTGTGGGATGTTACATCATCCCATGGGCTAAATACCAGAAGGAATGAAATAAGTGATGTTTACAAAAATCCTGGGTTGATTAGGCTTTGGGCTAACATGTAATGGAATTTGGACACTCCAATCAGAAACCATACATGCATTGAATGCATATACCATGTCATCCTAGAAGGAAGATCTCGAATGGAACTAGTTAAAACAATATAAAAAGGGAACCAGTTAAATAAGAGCATGAATACATGGATAAGTGATGCCTCTCATCAAATTACAAAGTGGGAGTAAAGACAAATGTGGGCCCAAAATATGTAAGTTGTCTTGGTGCTTACTCATCCAGTGGTTTTTGAATAAATGGTTTATATGTAGCTCCCAAGCAAGAAGGGCCAGAAAAAAGTGTACAGGAGTGAGCGTGAGGGCCATTAAAAGGTTAAAACACATGAAGCCATGCCACAACATCCTAGGAGAAGGATCCTAGATGCAATTGAAAGGTGAAATTTTGGAATGAGCTAGGAGAAGACCGTTGGGCTACGTGTTAAGTGTAGAAGTGATGAGAATGAATGCATTAATATGAAACTTTGATATAATAAAGATGCACAATACTTAGTTTTTTATTTGTTAGGTTGTGTTATATTCTTTCCATGACTAGCCCACATAGTTAACGGGGGGGCTAGAAGTGGGACGGAGTCCTCCCTTCGTTGCACTGATTGCATAACGGGGGGAGTCACAGGGGGTTTGAGGGGTGCAGGTAACCCCACTCTATGGGGTCCGGGGCAGTGCCTAGGAAAATTTTGTTTTTTGGACCCTTTATTAGGTTGGGCGGACCTACGTATGGTTTTATGCATGATTTCTCACACATGGTTTTGGATGTGATTGTTTTCAGTCCATGGTGTTGGATGCTTCGACATGTATAAATATGTATTGTAACATTGAAAGGAACATAATGAAAAATCAAGCTGGTAGTCCCTGTTTTGGGATCGAGGGGAAAATCTCTGTGTATATGTGTTTTTATGTGTTATGCTCTCGCATTTTTTATTTTCTATGTTTTAGAATTCGTATGCAGGTAATTTCTATATGGGGTTGAAACCTACATTTGGTATTGGAGCTGTTTTGGCTTCAGGGGACGCCTTTGTTGCTGAGGGGTTTCACTCGGGCCTATGGTAGACCTTGTTTAGTGGAAGATCTGCAGGATCGATTCTGGTGGTGAAAGAGGTTGGCGAGCAGTGGAAAGATAGAGATCGATAAATTTAATGGTCAGAGTTTTGAGTTGTGGAAACTAAAGATGGAGGATTTGTTGGTGGATCAAGATTAGTGGATCGCGGTAGATTTCGGTACTAAACCAATGGGAGCATCTGATGAAGAATGGAAGAAGTTGGATCAGAAGGCTAAGAGCACAATACGATTGGGTGTCTCAGATTCAATATTGCTGAATGTATCAGGGGATGCTATGGCTAAGGCTTTGTGGAACAAGTTAGGCACTTTGTACCAATCTAAGTCTCTAGTGAATAAATTGTTCCTATGGAAAAAGTTGTATAAACTGAAAATGAAAGATGGAGACTCAGTGACAGAACAGCCGAACACATTTAATACTGTGGTAAGTCAGTTATTATCTGTTGATATTAAAATTTTAGATGAAGATAAGTGCAAAAATTTGTTGTGTTCTCTACCAGATTCGTGGGATAGTCTTGTTATTAGAATAGGTAACAATGCAACTACCCTACAATTTGATGAAATAGTCTCATCCTTGCTGAAGGAGGAGATGAGATGGAAAAATATGGAGAGCCAAAATGGTGATGCCTTGTCTATACGTGGACGGTCCTAGAACAGAAACAAAAATAAGTCATCAAGTGGGATATTTAAATCCACAGGGAGATCTAAATGTCCAGGAAAACCTGTAAAGGTGGTGTGCTAGAAATTCCGAAAGGAAGGGCACTACAAAAGGGATTGTAAATCTAAATCTCTTGACAAAGGAAAGGGATCTGATGATGCTCCTTCTGCAGAGGCGAAAGCCACCTTAGATGAAGGTGGGGATGTGTACTTGGCTTCTTCAAGTACACATGTAGATCATGAGGCATGGTTGATTGACTCAGGTGCATCGTTTCACTTCACTCCCCATAGAGAGTGGTTCTGGGAGTATGAGAAATATGATGGTAGTGATGTCTTCTTGGGGGATGACAAGAAGGCTAGAATCATTGGTCATGGAAAAGTAAAGTTGAAGTTGCAAGGTGGAACGGTTAGAACACTTCCGGGTGTTCTACATATTCCTGCATTGGCCAGAAATCTGATTTTCGTAAGCAAGCTGGATGATGCAGGTGTAGAAATAGTGTTCGAGAGGGATACCTACAAAATGGTTCGTGGGGAACTGGTATTGATGCGGGGAATTCAAATTGGAACTCTGTACAAGTTTCAAGGTAGAATTGTTATTGATGGGTGCAATAGTTGTTTGGTTCCTGAAAGTGGAGTAGAAAACCTAGTGCTCTCTAGAGAGAAGACCATGATATGGCATCAAAGGCTTGGACATATTGGAGAGAAGGGCCTTCATATACTACATGGTAAAGGTATGGTAGAAGGTATGAGTAATAACTCTCTGGATTTTGATTCCTATGAAAATTGTATTTATGGAAAGCAAATCGGGTGAGTTTCCCCTCTGGTAGTAAGAGGGCGAAATAGATATTAGAGCTTGTGCGCAAAGATGTGTTTGGACCTGTGAAGGTTCCATCACTGGGTAAGTCTGTGTACTATGTATCATTTATAGATGACTTCTCAAGGAATACATGGATATATTTCCTTAAGAATAAATTTGAAGCCTTTGACAGGTTTAAAGATTTAAGGCTCTGGTGGAAAACCAAATAGAGAAGAAGATAAAGGTGCTGAGGATAGATAACGGTGGAGAGTTTTGGAGTAAGGAATTTGAAAAATTCTATAAGAAGTGTGGTATATCATGGAAAAAGACTAATCTATATACACCTAAGAAAAATGGAGTTGCAAAAATAATGAACAAGACGTTGATGGAAAGGGAAAGAAGCATGCTCAGTGGTGCAGGGTTAGGACAGGAATTCTTGGCAGAAGCAATGGAGACAACATGTTACCTGGTCAACAGATCACCTTCATCAGTGTTGGAGGATAAGACTCCACAAGAGGTATGGACTGGTAAGAAACCCTCTCTTTCACATCTTAGGGTATTTGGATGTGATGCATATGTACATGTTCCAAAGGAGAAAAGAAACAAGTTGGATAGTAAATCTGAAAAGTGCATCTTTATTGGGTATAATGATGGTTTAAAGGGTTATAAGCTTTGGAACCCAGTAACAAGGAAGGTTGTGTATAGCCAAGATGTGGTGTTCAGAGAGGTGAAAGATGTTATTAAACATGAATTCCAACCAAAGTAACCTAAGAAGATAGAGTTTGAGCTAAAGGAGGAAGAATCAAACTCTACAGCAGAGGAGGAATCAGAAGATGAAGAGCCACAAAATACGGGCGTGAGAAGATCAGTTCGAAAAATAAGGTAGCCAGAAAGGTATAGTTCATTTGCTTTCTGTTCAAATTTTGCTTTATCTATTACTGATGATGATCCCAGAACTGTGAAGGAAGTTGTAGATTCAGAGGATGCAAAACTTTGGAAAGAGGCCATGGTTGATGAAATGGCATCTTTGCACAAAAATGAGTCTTAGGATCTGGTGGAGTTGCTGGCTGGAAGGAAACCCATTGGCAGCAAATGGGTATTCAAGGAGAAGACAAATGCAAAAGAAAAGGTGGAGGAATACAAAGCTTGGTTGGTAGCAAAAGGTTATTCCCAAGTGCCGGGAATTGATTTTGGTGATATTTTTTCTCCTATTGCCAAGGTAACTTCTAATAGATTACTTTTATTTCTTGCTGCTGCTTTTGATTTTGAGGTAGAATAGATGGATGTGAAGGCAACATTTCTTCACGGGGATTTGGAAAAGCAGATCTACATGAAGCAACCTGAAGGCTTTGTGGTGAAGGGTAAGAAAGAACTGGTATGCAAGTTAAAGAAGTCTCTGTATGGGTTAAAACAGTCACCAAGGATGTGGTATCAAAAATTTGATACATTTATACGGGGACTTGGCTTCACATGAAACAAAGCAGATCATTGTGAGTATTTTAAATTAATTGGTGATCGTGTTATTTATCTGGTCTTATATGTGGATGATATGTTGCTGGTTGGAAATGACAAAGAAATTATCCAGGATTTGAAGACCCATTTGTCCTCCAAATTCGACATGAAAGATCTTGGTGCTGCAAACTATATTTTGGGCATGGAAATTAAAAGAGATTGAACAAAGAGGAAGCTCTGGTTAAACCAGAGGAAGTATGTGGAGACAATATTGCAAAGGTTTAATATGCAAGAGAGTAAACCAGTGAAGGTTCCTATTCCTATAGGTGTAAAGTTATCTGCTGAATAGTGTCCCAAGACACAAGAAGAGGAAGAGGACATGTCCCATGTTCCATGTGCAAGTGTAGTCGGTAGCCAGATGTATACGATGGTCTATACTAGACTAGAAAATGCACATGCAGTGGGAGTATTGAGCAGGTTTATGTCAAAACAAAGGAAGGAGCACTGGACATCAGTCAAGCAGGTTTTGAGGTATTTGCATGGCACTAGTGATTATGGTTTTTGCTACCAAGGAAGACCAGGATTGGGCAGAGTGTTGGATATTTGTGGCTTTGTTGATGTAGATTAGGTTGGGGATCTAGATCAGAGAAGATGTATAAGTGGGTATGTGTTTAAATTATTTGGAGGTGCAGTCAGTTGAATGAGTAAGAAACAATCTGTAGTGGCACTATCAACTACAGAGGCAGAATACATGGTAGCCACTCATGCAAGCAAGGATGCAGTTTGGTTGTAGAGATTTTGTTCAAGTATGGGGTTAGTATAGGGAGCTATAAGGATAGAATGTGATAACCAAAATGCAATTTTCTTGGCAAAGAACCCTGCATATAATTCAAAGACAAAGCACATTGATGTTCAGTATCACTTTGTGAGGGATATGATAGAAGAAAAAAAGGTGTTGCTGCTAAAGGTGGATAGTTTGAAGAATACTACAGATGCATTGACAAAATCTATGAGCTCTGAGAAGCTCCCTTGGTGTAGAGAAACAATGGGTGTTGCAGGGTTGCATAAATGACTAAGCTCTCTTGTGGCCCCCTGTGGAAAGAAAACAACAAGTCAGAGAATGTTGGTTTGCATTATATTCTTTCCACGACTAGCCCACGTAGTTAACTGGGGGTTAGAAGGGGGACGAATCCCCCCCTTTGTTGTGCCAATTGCATAGCGGGGGGAGTCACAGGGGGTTTGAGTGGTGCAGGTAACCCCACTCTATTGGGTCTAGGGTAGTGGCCCGGAAAATTTTATTCTTGAACCCTATAGGGTGGGCGGACCTACCTATGGTTTTGTGCATGATTTTTCACACATGGTTTTGGATGCGATGGTTTTCGGTCCATGGTATTGGATGCCTCAGAATGTATAAATATGTATTGCAACATTGAAAAGAAAATAATGAAAAATCAATTTGGTAGTCCCAGTTTTGGGATCCAGGGGAAAATCTCTGCGTATATGTGTTATGCTCTCGCGTCTTTTATTTTCTATGTTTTAGAATTCATATGCAGGTAATTTCTGTAAGGGGTTAAAGCCTACATTATTTGATTAAAGCTTGGTTACACCAGTTCTTGGTTGTGAGGCATTAATACATGTTTTATTAAACTAAGCATTAAATTAAACCTAATGTATGAAATAAAAAGGATTTATTCGTAATGTAAAGAATGTTTTTTTAAAGAAATTTTTTTTTTAAAGGGTTCCCATTTTTATCATGATACTAAAATAAAATGGGGGTTGTTGTTTGCCACAACAATTAGCGACATACTTAAAAAACTAGTTATCTTTGTTTATATTAATGAAGAGAATACTAAATAATTTTTCACAAAGGAAAGAATTGATAACTTAATAAAAATTCACAAAGAAAGTTTTATGATCATTTTAAAGAAAATAAAGATAAACTTGTACTCATACCTTTTAGATCCGACCTTTATCTAGAAGGGAAAGGGTATTTGAATAAGAATTTAGGATTTGATTTGATTACTTAGCTTAACTTAGTACCATGTTATGCATTTTTATTAATTTAAACTTTCTATTCCCAACATCACTTCACTACCAACAGGTCTGTTCAGTACCTCAACAAAGTTACCTTCATATCATGTATGGATTTACCCACTTACAGTGAGCCTGTTCAGTACCCTGGCAAGTTCACATACATTTTCCAAGACTTCCCATGTTTGATTTATTATTCACCTCTAGATTAGATAATTTATGATTGTGTATGTAGCAATGGTGTATTAAGAAGCTGGGTGATAAACAAATTGACTTGAAAAAGAAATGCATATTATGACATTCAATTAGTTGTTCATCTTATAATTTTTCATTCTTATTATTTTCAAAGTGTGTAAAGGGAGTTGAATACTTCCGAGAAAGACAAACTTTAAAGTACCTTCCAAAGAATATTTTCTTAATTAGGATGAATTAATCATAAAATTTATTATGATACAGGATAAGTTACAAATCCTTCACTTTAACAAGCTTTAAATTGATATTTTTCTATTAAATATGTATAAACAGGATATAAAAATACAACATGTTTCTAATTATTGTTAAAAAATGAACAAAATAAAAACCAAATTTATAAATTATTGCTTACATATTTATAGAAAAATATTTCAAGAAAAAGATCTCTTCAAAATCTATTCATTTACTGGAATATTTTCCTCAACTCGTTGAAGGGTTTGAAGAACAAAGACAGATTGATTGATTTGTTAGGGAAAAAACTATGACGGGCCTGGGGGTGAATCGATATTATTTCACTTGGTCTTTTATTTCAAATTTGAAAAGTGTGTGTTATTGTTATTCAGACAAATTGTGTGTGTACGTGCCTTTAGTGAATCAAAATCGTGTACGTGCAGGTTACTAATTTATCATAGATTCCATTAGTTGTTTAACTTTAAACAATGAATTATTATTTCATTATCCCTTACTTATTCATTAGTATGAGTAGTAAAGAGAAAATAAACAAAAATAGATAAGAAACCAAAAAGGACACTTGGTGTTACACTAAAAAATGTCACCATGACTATTTGTAGTTAGTATGGCTCCATCCACTGTCATACTATCCTCCTTGGCAAGTCTCATGCCTCTGCTCTTCATGTCAAACTTCAAGAAAGAAGAGAAAATTCATTTAAAGTCAATTATCTCTGGTACGCAGTTTCTCTTAGCCTTACCTGCGTGTACGAAACCCAAGTTCACAATACATGTGTACGTGCACGCTTTGTATGTAAAGGGGTGGGTGCGTACTCCTGTAAAGGTCAAAAGGCGCAAGTTTCACTCTTAAAAAGTTACTTGTGGTCATTTCTAGAGTCTTCTAGAAGCTTGTTTGACGTGTATGAAGCGCCTAAAGATGGTTCATGTATCCCTACCAAAGAGGAACTTATCCCATCAAGAGGGGAGCTATCCCATCCAAAGAGGGGCTTATCCCATTGATGGTGGACCTGAATAACTTCCTCTAGAGCACTATAAATACAGGCATTGGGCCAAAGGGAGGGGAGGTTGAAAGCTGAATATTCCTAAGGGTAGATTCTGCTGGAATTAGGACTTCCTTGTAGAAGCTTGTGAGGAGAGATTACCATCTTTGTTTGTTCTATTTGGAAGTGGGTGAGCTGATCAGAGTAAAGGAGAACTCTTGTGGACCCTGGGAGGGACTTGCGCAACACCAAGGCTCAGGTTGTAATGGTTCCTTTTGTTACCTTTTAATACAAATTAGTCCATTCTTCTCAACAATTTGTTATTTATGAGTTGTTTCATATACTCCTTGGTCTATATGTTAAATATGTTTTATTTTATGTGATATTCAGGTGCTATTTAATCGTTTGATTGTTAGTGAATGCAGGTTTCGAAGGGAAGGAGGAGCTCATCCGGATCAACGAAGATGGACTACTACAACAGCGTTGGGTTACAGGTAGGATCTAAACACTTGATTTCTCATATTGTAAAAGCATATTTAGAGAAGGATTGCTCTTATTTGTCTTGTTTGTCACTAGAAAGTCTTAGGCTTCTAGGGAGGTCGGTTGTGTCCGCACTAACGACTCATTATGTGTGACAAATTGGCGACTCCACTGGGGACTCCATGAATGTGTTTGAGTTCTTTTTTATTTGATATTTTGGTCTGAGAAAAATCACTTGTTTTCTAATTTTTGGCTGTCTAGCTGTGTATTTGGGTGGGATAGTTTAGTGTCAATTTAGATTTTTATTTTTCTTAGCTTTGCCAGCAGTACGCAGTCTCTGAGTTTGACACAGTGCGTACTTGTACGCACTGCGTCTTTGTGCACAGGGCGTACCCGCGCCTGTGTCAACAGATCACCGCGTACCCCTGTCAAATTTGAGAAAATTTCATTTTTCCTCTTTTTGCTCTTTAGATTTTGTTTTTACTTTATTTTCACTGCCCAGATCCATTAGTTTACTGTCAGAGATCTTCACCTGAACTTGTCCCATTAGTGTCGAGGGTTTTGGTGGAATTCATAGGGATTTTGCCTTAGGGTTTGATTTTTTAACTGGTCCTGTAGTGACTTTGGCGTTAGAGGTTGTCAAACTTTGGATCTCCTTGGTTTTGGTCAGTCCTCTTAGGAGTCGGGCCTATCATAGAAGTCACCCTTGTGAGAGACCTACCTTTGTGTCTTCTCTTTGCGAATCTAGAAAAGTTTGTTTGTTAAAACCTTGAATTTCATTCTTGAGAAAAAAGAACAAAAAGATTTCGATTTTGTTTTTTGATTAGTTTATGATTCTGCATGAACTGATCCTTAGTTGCATTTTGATTGAGTAAAAAATCTGGGAATTATCCTTGTAGGCTTTTGTCCTCATTATTTTTTTCTTTTAGGTAAATCTCCTTTTAATTTGCTTTTGAGTGAATTTGATTTGATTGTTTTAGATTTGTTAAATTTCATTTGATAAATAGTTTTTATATGCTTTATTAATATAGGAAAAACAAAAAATTCTTTTGGAAAAAGTTTGCTTTGGTAGCATTTGTAGACTTTTGGGAGAAAAAGGAAAATTCGTAGAGTAATTAGTGGTCATGAGTTGTGTGTTTTGAAAAGATAAAGAGATTGTTTCTTTGATTGTCTTTACTAAGAAAGTTGTTTTCTATAAAATTTGCATTTTCCAACTCTCTTAGCTAGGAGATTCATTGAAAAAGAAAAGTAGTGTAAATCATCTTAGGTGCATCTTTGTAGTGATTGCGAGTCGAGTCTACACACCACCAGTTTCATCTCCACTACCCTTTGTCTTTAAGAAAAACCATAAAATTAACGCTTAAAGTAAAATCAACTTAGTAACTTTTATTTACTAGGGCTCTGAAACACCAATTTAGATCAGGATAGTGTCTTGGAGTAGGAGAGTAATTAACTCTCCAAGACAACAAAACCAAACAAGTAGCTTATCTTGTGATAGAATAAATCCAATTGTTTCATTTGTACTCTGGGAAAGCTCCTCTTAAAGGAGAAGCACGAGCTCGTGTCCGAACCAGTGAGGGGATCAATCCTCCCTCGTTGGGAACGATGCCAGACATGCACGTATTACAAACGGTAAACCTCGGATTAACCATTGTTGAGGAGCCAGGGGTCACTTGTCGGTAAACCTTGGATTATTGTCAAGGAGCCGGCAAGGGGATTGAGCTTGATACTCTGCCCTTGCGTGCTGTCGGAGTGTAGACTGTTCCCCCAGGTGCATTTGTTGCTGTTGGTAACCTTAGTGACCATTATCTTTAGGATTCTACCGAGGTGACGGTGGAGGGAAGATCCCACTGTACCTGTAGTAGACGTCGGCTAGACTCACTTGGATTTTCCAGGGGGTTCACTTCACTCGAGACGGTTAAAGTGGAAGAACTTGTGCCGGTCTATTCATTAAGCAGGTTGCCGGGGTAACTGTTCCACCTGACACTTCTGTACTGAATCCGGCGATGTTGGGTTTCATCTCCAACTAGCGTTTTTGGTCCGGAAGGCTACTGTTTGTGCTTGGTTTAACGCCCTAGATTCTTTAGGCGTGTGATTCAAATTTGTTTGGTTCTTTAGAGACTTTAGGTGGTTTGCTTTGAGATTTTACTTTGTTTGCGTGTGCAGTAGTTAAAAGTTTTTAACTGTGGCGGAATTACCGAGACAGTCCTGTCGACTTCGGGGCAATTCTCCTGAGGTTGTTTCTGTGGCCGAATTGTTGAGGAAATCCTGTAGACTTTGGGGTGAGCCTCCTCAAGACGTCCCAAGTCATTACGAAGGTTTAAAGGTACTTGTTACTCCTAGTGGCAGTAAAGTAGGTTCACCTGAAGAAGGAGAATCGTCATTGGTAGTCCATCCAGATTACCAAGGTCTAGAAATAGGTTATAATCCTGAGGCAGTTGCAGTTTCTGAGCTTGCTGGTAGTTTTTCATCTACTAGTGATACAGGCGAAGAACTTGAAGTATCTGAACCTGTTACTCCAACTTCTAGTGCACCAGATTCACCTAGGGTAGAAAGAGTCATCACCGAAAATCTTCCTACTGGTTTGATAGCTATTGAAGAACTTGCTCCAGAGGAAGAATTAGGCGTATCTATCCTTGAAGATCAACCTACTATTGATCTAAGGGACCGTGAATCTATCTTTTACAGTCCTCCTAGAAGTACTACTTGGTACCTTTCGTTAACCAATTATTTAGACAACTTAGGGATAGGTTTTTCTCCACCTCGTACTCCTTTTCCACCTGGAGGTATTTATACTCCTGTCAATATGTCTGGTCAGTCGTCCATGTTCACTCAATCTCCTGAATCTTTCTTGCACGGCGGTCCTTCTGTTCTCGCCGGGTATCAGTCACTTTCTGGTACCTTTGCGGGGGCATCTCCTCAACCCATTGATCATGGGATATTAGCTGGAAACAATGGTAATAAACTGTTGGGTGTAGGGGACATTTACATGATGTCAGGTTCAGTTCCCGTTTCTCAACCTCAAGGTGGCCAATTACCGCCTAGGGGGCAGCCTAAACTAACGCCTGGGGGGCAACCTCAAGGTATACAAATTGTGTCTGGGGGGCAACCTCAAGGACAGTATGTACCCATAGTACAATACATGCCTCAAGGTCAACCCCAGCCTCAATATGTACCCCAAGGTCAACCTCAGTATCAATATTTACCTCAAGGGTATCAACCTCAAGGGTATCAACCTCAAGGTCAAGGTCAACCCCAGTATCAGTATTTACCCCAAGGTTATCAACCTCAAGGTCAATACTCGAGTCAAGGTTATCAACCACCTCAAGGTCAGTCATATGTTCAAGGTATGGGAACTGTGCCTTTCACTTATCAATCCTATCCTCAATCCGGTTACAGATCTCAGTATCCTCAACCTGTTACGGGTCAATACCTCGGCATGATAGTGTGGGATCCATCACAAGGTCAACAGGTGTTGCAGCCAAGTATACAGTTGTTACCTCAAACTGGACAACCCGTAGTTTTTGGTTCACCCCAGCAACCGCAACCTGTCCAGTCAAATGTTCAAACTTCTGTAACTTCGGTAGTTACTCAGTCGCCAATTGCACCTAGTACTCCATCTCAAACGACTGCTGCAACTACCGCAACATCTACCGCACTTACTTCTGGAGTATTGACAGCTCCGGTTTCTACTGTCTCTGCAACCACTCCTCAGACATCTTTACCGTTGTCCGGATCTATGATTCAAACCACGGTCCAGATGCCTGCAGGGCAGCCTGGTTTAAGTACTGTTGTAACAAGTCAACCTCAATTTACCTATCAACAGTACCAGGGACAGTACCAATTCGGTCCTGCTGTCCAACAACCGGTTTACCAGTATCAACCATATCCTGGGTACACTTATCAACAACCTCAACAACCCCAGTACGGTCCGGTTAATCCTCTTTTTCCAGGAGGATATAATATCCCTAATGCGATTCCTGTTCCAAGTTATCCTTGATATCCTCCTCCTGGGACTGGTCTTGTGACCCAGAGTTTTAGGGATCCTAATCGGCAATTACCATTTATCGCAACTTTGGATTTACCTGACTTGACGCGCCTAACGAACGATCCAATACAATATCTTCTGTTCTGGCCGCCAATGCCAAATAAGTTGCCCAGTGATATACCCAAGTTCGAAGGTAAGTCTGGAGAGGATCCGTCCAATCACGTGATGACTTACCACCTCTGGTGTGCCTCAAATTCCATCTCGGATGATTCGATCCGCTTACGTCTTTTCCAGCGTACGCTCATTGGTCTCGCGGCCAAGTGGTACATTGAGTTGCCACGGGCCTCTTTTTACAATTTCAGCCAGTTAGCTACCTCGTTCCTAACTCATTTTCAGTTGCCGGTCAGATACGATAATGGCACGGAGCTATTAACTTCATTAAAATAGTCGACCTCCACTTATATTTCCGATCATATACATGAATGGAGACGTCGACGGCGATTAGTGAAAGTTTTTATCCCGGACCAAATCTTAGCTGAATGGTTTGTAAAATCATTATTACCGAATATTACTGAAGATGTAGCTAAGGCCGGAGTAGTTACTGAGGAGCAAGTCATTGCTCAAGCCCAGTACCTTGACTTAGTTTATACTCAGTCGGGTACGTTGCACGAGAAGATCCCAGATCTTCCTAAATCAAATCAAATTGCTGCTGCTCCTTCGGGGTCTCATGCTGCTGATGGCATGATTGGTACGGTGAATACTAAAAGTAAGAAGAAATCCTCAAAGAATTCTTCTCCAATAAAAACCTTACCAGACTCCCCAACAGGAGAATCTTCTCCTGAAATTACCGCCGACATTCACGCTGTAGAGTCATCTACGGCTAAATCAAAAAACGGTGGTAAGAAGAAAGGCAAGAAGAAGGACAAAACAGACAAGGCTCCAAAGTAGAAAAAAGAGAAGTCAGAATCTAACAACGAAAAGCGCAAACCTCGCTATCCTTGTTTAATTTGTGAAGAAGATCATTTCACAAGAGATTGCCCTCATCGGGCAGAGGTTGCGAAAATCGTTAAAGGTTCCCCAACTCCTGCTGTTTTGAAAGATCCATTTCCAAAGCAGGAGAGTAAAATGATAGGTTCTTCCTCGAGTGCCAGTGAAGAACCCATATTGATGATGTATCATGTACCGATTGCGACTCAATCACAAGATTATGGTAGTAAAAGTCCTGTTGATGGATCGAAAGAAGCAGAATCTTCTTGTTCTAATCCATCAACCTCAGCTCCCGGTTCCGATCCACTACAGATCGAGAAACCTAACCCTGACTTAGTAATAAAACCGCCCGCCAAGGGTGTACTTCGAAGGTCTGCTTTCAATCCACATGCGAGAGCGGCCCAGAATTACAACATTGTTGAGGATTTAGCTGTTTCACCCTCAGCAATGTCGGCTTTCGAAGTGCTGCAATCATGCCCAGCACAGAGCAAATTACTTTTGTCGGCTATAGGAGCTGTTGATGTTCAAGACCCGAACCTGATAATCTTTGATCTAGAAAATAGTACACCGCGTCTCCCTCATCAAATGGCTTTCCAGATTCCAGTGATAGTAAAAAACAAGCCAATTCATCGGACTGTAATTGATGAAGGAGCTTCTACGTGTATTATGTCGATTTAGTGTTGGAGATCGCTTGGCTCTCCTTCACTGAACCAATCCCCGATGATTCTTAATGCCTTTGATGGCCGTGGTTTCCATCCGTTTGGCATTCTACAGGATTTTCCTATAGGGGTTGAAGGAAAAACCGTTAGTCTGGATGTGGAGGTGGTTGATGCCCCTCTAGACTACAACCTTCTTTTGGGTCGCAGTTGGTCTTACGCTATGACAGCGGTCGTGTCATCGGTCTTCAGAGTTATAAAGTTTCCACACAATGGTAAGATCGTGACGATAGACCAGCTGGCTTACTTTTCATCCGACCCAGCCTCTTCAGAGAGTATCCAGCATGTCGGTAAAACGACTATCCCTTACAAGGATGTTGGTGTAGGATTAGTTAAAGATTCCGGTTTACTGGGAACTTTTCCTTTCCCTCCGATCAACGCAGACCCTTCATTCGCAACCATTCATATGATTACTTCAGACACTATTATCTATGATGATCCTTGGGTTTTCCCATCTGAATCTGAGATAGACTAATTCGGTAATGCAATGCCTTTGAGTCCATATGAAATTGCTTATGAGGCCGTGCAGTCTTTTTCCGACTTAGGTTCAACCCAAATTGACCAAATGAATGTGGTCCGTGAGGAATCACTTTTCACATCAACCTTAGAATGGATAACGTTTCAAGAAGTTGTGTCATCTGACGAACAACTTCGCGAAATCCTAAGTGTAGATGATCTACCATGGGAAGATCTTCATCATCGATCTTCGTTTTTACCTGAGGGTGATGACATTGAAACTGATTTTTCATCAATTTTTACAGCTGAATATGTCAAGGACGCTCAGAATCCAATGAAACATCCTGATTCAGAGTTGAATTTGGGAGACATTTCCCAAACTATTGCCATTGACATTTCAGTTAAAACCGGAATTATTGAGAACATTCATATAGGTGCCTCGTGTACAGATGGCGAAATTCAAACGTACAAGGTCCTATTTCAAGAATTTTGCGACGTCTTTGTGCTTGGTCCTATGAGGAAATGCCAGGAATTGATCCCTCCATTGTTGTTCATGAAATTAAGACCTACTCGGACGCTAAACTCGTTCGGCAACGTTTGCATCAGATACACCCTAGGAAAGCGGCTGCGATTAAAGCAGAAGTCGAGAAGCTTTTGAAAGCAGGTTTCATTTATCCGATCCCGTTAACGGATTGGGTATCGAATATTGTTCCGGTTAACAAGAAACAAGGAACAATAAGAATATGTATTGACTATAGGGATATAAATCGTGCTTGTCCAAAAGACAACTATCCCACGCCCTATATCGATCAAATAATTGATGATTGTGCCGGCAGTGAAATATTTTCCTTTATGGACGGTTTTTCCGGTTACAACCAAATCAATATTCTACCTGCCGATCAACCAAAAACGGCTTTCATTTGTCCCTGAGGGACATTTGCTTATTGCAAATTACCTTTTGGACTTAAGAATGCCGGAGCCACTTTCCAACGGGCAATGTCTTACGCGTTTCACGACATCAAACACATTGTGCAACCGTATCTCGATGATTTGCCTGCTCATTCATTACATCGAGCTGATCACCTTGTCCACTTACGCGCTATTTTTATGAGGTGTCGGCATTATCGAATTCGGTTGAACCCACACAAATGTGTCTTCTGCATAGAAGTGAGACGATTGCTAGGATTTTTTGTTTCAAAAGCCGGTATCCGCGTCGATCCCTCGAAGGTCGAAGCTATCATCAAATTGCCTCCCCCTTCGAGTTTGCGCCAACTCCAAAGTTTGCAGGGGAAAGCAAACTTTTTACATCGATTCATTCCTAACTTCGCCGAGATTACAAAGGGTTTCACCCGGTTGTTGAAACAAAATGCTCAATTCTCTTGGGATGAGATAGCTCAGAAATCTTTTGATGCACTTAAGCACGCGTTGACCCATGCACCGTTGCTGCATCCTACCAACTACAACCAGGACTACTTTTTATATCTCGCCGCGTCCCACTCCACCATTGGAATGGTCTTAGTTCAGGAAGATGAATTCGGAACGGAACATGTGATATATTATCTTAGTAGGACGTTAAATCCCACTGAGCTAAAATATTCGCATGTGGAGAAATTGGCCCTGGCAGCTGTTCAGGCTGTCCAGCGTTTTTGTCATTACATTCTTCTCCGTAAAACTATAGTGATTTCGGATTGCAACCCTATGATCTATATTTTGACTAAACAATTTCTAGGGGGCAAGTACTCCAAATGGATCGTTATCCTACAAGAGTTCGATTTGGAGTTCGAGAAGTCCAAGTCTAAGAAATCCTTAGTTTTTGCGGAATTGATGTGTGACTTCCCGCGTGCTGACACGGAAACTGTGGCAGAGGAACCCATTGTGGACGAATCTCTGTTTCTCATCAGCACTTTAGATCCGTGGTATGGAGATATAATCGTCTATCTCCAAACCCAATCCTTTCGGCCCGACGCTTCAAAGTCGGAACGGTGGAAAATTCGATTCCAGTCCCAACAGTACAAGATTATTGGCGATACTCTTTATCGTCGTGGGGCAGATTTAGTTTTTCGTCGTTGTTTAACTCATGAAGAGGCAGAAAGGGTTATGAATGATTGCCATTCTAGAGCATGTGGCGGTCATATGTCTGGGTATGCCACAGCTCAGAAGGTGTTGCGTGCTGGCTATTTCTGGCCGTCCATTTTTAAAGATTGTATCATTGCGGTCCGAAAATGCCACAACTGTCAAGTGTTTGATCGCAAGATGCGCGCACCACCTGCTCCTCTCCACCCTATAATTGCCGTTGGTCCTTTTGCTAAATGGGGTATCGATTTTATTACATGTAACCCTCACTCGGCCGGGGGGCATGCATATATCATCCTTGCGGTTGATTATTTTACTAAGTGGGCCGAGGCGATGCCTACATTCAAGGCAGATGGCAAGACAGCTGTGATTTTCGTATTCAATCATATTATTGCTAGGTTTGGTGTCCCACAAGCGATAATCACTCACCATGGACGCCATTTTCGAAACATTATGATGACAGAACTTACAAGCCAGCTTGGTTTACGCCATGATAGTTCTACTCCTTATTATCCCCAAGCGAATGGTTTGGTTGAGTCCATCAACAAAGTTCTAGTTATCATGATCCGACGAATCATTGGTATTCATCGGTCGAATTGGCATAACATGTTATTTTCAGTGCTTTGCGCGTACCGAACCTCAGTAAAAACATCAACAGGGTTTACTCCTTTCCAACTAGTTTATGGTTTGGAAGCACTGTTGTCCATTGAATGCGAAATCCCATCACTTCAAATGGCTATCGAATTAATCCCAGCTACTTCCGAAGAGGAGAAGCGTCTGTTATACTTAGCTAAATTAGATGAGACTCGACGTGACGCTGCTTTGGCAATCGAGACTCACGCAAAAAGGATGAAAGCTCAGTATGATCGCAACGTGACCCCTCGTAATTTTTTGGAAGGAGACCTAGTGCTATTGTATGATCAAGCTAATGATAAATTAGGTGCTGGAAAATTCGTTCCCATGTGGCATGGGCCCTACATTGTCAAGCGAAAGCTAGCAAAAGGGGCCTATGAGCTGGTAGATTTTGATGGGGACTCTTTGGGTAAGCCCAGAAACGGACTTTACCTAAAGAGGTATTATGCTTAAATGGTGGATATGGAGATTCAGTTAGTTTAGTTAGGCTAATTTTTCTTTCTAGTTGGTGTGTTTTGTTAGTTTAGACAGTGTGCTTAGCTTAGAGAGTGTGTTTTTCGTCGTTATTCTGGCTTATCTTGGTTTTACTCTTGATATTGCAGATGTCGACGCCTCTCCAAACGTACATTGGATTTGCTGATGGTGCTTGTCGTAGTACACGGAATATCTCTTCCGTAGCTTGGGTTATCTATTCGCCCTCTGACGAGTTAGTTTCTATGCATGGGGTGAGCCTCGGTCAAACAACAAACAACATTGCAGAATACAGTGCAGTGATTGAGCTATTATCTGAATCTATTTCATTTGGGATTCGGAGTTTGATAGTGAGGTTAGATTCTGAACTCATTGTATTATAGCTTAATAGAGTCTATGCCATTAGAAATCCAGTGTTATTAAGATTGTTTTTGAGGGTGCGTCTCTTGGAACGTGAATTTGATTACATTGAATATCAGCATATTCCAAGGTCTTTAAATACATTAGCAGATGCAATGGCGTCTTGAATGTTAAATAGACATTTGTAACAATCATAAATGTAAATTTATAAACATTTCATCACACATGTTTAACAAAATAAGCCAGTAATAATGATATATATATAGATAGGAGTGTGTCAAAAAATATACATCGTCTTCGATCATAGGTTGAAAAACACCTTATGATCGGCAAAAATGATAAGTACAAGAAACCAAAATGTCATATGTGTCTACAAAAGTGACTAGCCAATCACTGGTGGTGCTCTCTATATGAGACCACTGCCCGCGCTACCCTACACAGGAACCTCCTGAAAGGTCCTGGGACTGCGGCCACATAGCGCTGAAGTCGGATAGGAATATCGTCTATAATCGTCTCTGGTATGCCTGCCGTGAGACGCTCTAAGTCTTGTTCCAGCTCGGCTAAGGTCTCTGCGGCCGCATCCTGTGGGGCCGGTGCTGGTACAGCTGGTACTCTTCTCTCAAAAGCCCGGAGATTGGCCGGACGCCGTGGGCCTACATCTGCATTTTGAAAATTTGTGCTGTCAGTTTTGAGACGATATATAAAAAACAAAAAAAAATATAGATAATTTAAAAACTTGTGAAAAATGAAGTACCTCTGTCGTCCCATTATTCTCCCTGTGGAAGAACCATGTCCGGATCATTGCGAAAATCCATTCCGGCATAAGGAAAATCCTGGATCGCAAAGACCTGGCCCTCCAGCCAGTGAAAGTAACCATCAGGAAATCGAACAACTGCTGCTCCCTCATCAGGATGCCGGGCCATTACCGCAACCCATCTCGTCAACTTAAGCTCCCGAGGAGGCCCAACTGGAACTGTAAGATGCTGGGGGATCAGCATTGGAACTCTCTCTAGGGCGAAGCTCACAACTAAAGGCCCATATCCAAAGGTCTTCAGTTGTCCGTTCTTTTCCCTGGTTAGTTGGCCCTTCATATTGGCCAACACAGCATCGCACCAGTTGAAAATGGTGCCTTGGAAGCAATCTATAGCCATCCGCATTTGGGAACCAGTGGCTATGTGCAAAGCGGCAGCACCGAAAAGTCTGGTAACTGTAAAGGCAATTACCATAAGTTTAGGTCGGGATATGTATTTGATTTCTATCCCCTTATCCTGGTTTTGATTGTTGCACCACTCTAGCCAGAGACTAGCAAGGGATTGGCCACCCGGCCTAGTCCCGAATAGAGAAAGTTGCTCGCCCCTGTTAGGCAAGCCAGTGAGAAAATATATGTCGGAGGACTCTATCTCGAGCTGGTGTTCTCCGATGTAGAAACATTGATCCTGAATGTTCCACCTTTCAACCAGCCACTCTAAGAATGGCACCTGGGCCCTCATGCCAGGTATGGCCCAGTACTTGTAGAGACCGCATGCCTTTAAAGAATCAATGGAAGGTTGATGACCTATTGCGGCCAGATCGACATCTTCGTGTTCTCTTTCATGCCAATCTAGCATGGTGGACAATCTACACACCAAAAAACATTGATTAGAATTCATAAAATTAAAATTTGATGGTTGATTTTTGTGTTTGGGGTTTGAAAATCCGCTTTACGAGGAGTACGCACCCCGCGTTCTGCAGCTGTTCTGAAGGTGGGCTGCGTACTCCGACAATTTTCCCATATACGAAAATGTCGGGGTACGCAGGTCGCCCGTGGGGCACCTGCGTCCCCCGAAAAGCGGACCCTAAAACCCAAAACCCTCTAAAAAATCAAACTAAGACTTGAAATGAAATTCTAAACGGATGAAATTGAAGAGGAGGATGTTGTGAAATACCTGAAAGAGACGGCGCTCGATTCTGACGGTCGGATTCTCCGCAAAGTCCACGGGAAGTTTCTTGCCAAAACACCTTTTCTCACCCTCAACAGGAAAATGGTAAAAATGACATGGTAAAAAGTCTTTTTATAGGTTTTTTGGATAAATGAATGCTAAGTTTGTTTATTTTTCACCATGAAGGGATATTTTTCAATGTTTTTTTGCCCATCTTAAACAGGTATGAGTAATGTGTTGTTTTTTGTGCAGGACAAAAGGACTTTAGGGTAAAATCATCATTTTTCACGAACCAAGACATCAGAGTCATCTTTTAAGCCCTTTTCTGACTCCTAAAAAATGAAAAGATTGCCGAGCGTTTCTTTTACACTCGTTAAAACGGAATTAAAAGACGGTCCTCTTGCAGCCCTTTTCTGACCGTAAAAACAAGAAAAGATTGCCGGATTTTTGTCCTTTCAAATTCGATACTGGAAATAAAACGACATGCCTCTGATCGCTTTTTACTTTTCAGGTCAAAGGCATTAATCATGAAAGTACTCCTTGGTCGCAAGATCAAGCAGTTCTCTCAGGTATTATTTTATACTTTTTCGGGCTTGGGAGACACAAATATACGAAAAAGTTCACCTTGGAGTCTTCTTTAGTTTTTTCAGACTCTCTAAAATTGAAAAACGCCGAGTTTCTCCTATACTGGACTCGTTAAAATTTCACAGTAAAGGACCTGTTCGATTACAAACAGGAACGGACCACTCCTTCTTAGGGTCCGAATCTAAGCTAAGTTGGACTCATCCGAAGGATGAGCTTATAATCAAGCATATGTTATCCTCCTCAAGCTTGTAAAAAATAAAGAGGTACTTGCCAGAAATGGTGGGGGAAAAGAGAGAAGAATGAACCTATTTTCTATCCTTTGTTACAGAAGAACCTTATCACCGCTCTTGAACACGGCACGTTTCATTCACCTGGGTTGGGAAATCCTTTGTCTTAAAGTTGATAAAACCACTTTGAAAGTCTTCAACCGTTTCTGGGCATTAACTTTGGGTCAATCGCCACCAAGCCATCTGTCGTGTCGTTATGTGTTCAAGAGGTCTCTGCAAATAAACCATTCATATGCAAAATACTTGTCATCCATTTGACCATCCCTGAGTCAGTCCTTACAGCAACATTTCTTCAACTTGAACAATAATTTCGTGTTGTGGGCTTGCCTGCGACGGGTCGCTTTCTATCAACATCAGCACATTATCTAGAAAGATGACTTAGAAATCGCCAGTACCTTGAAGTCTGCATGCATCAATGGCAGGTTTCTCGCTTTTGACGACATTTTACATCATTGACTTTCGATCAAAGGATTCCGTGACGTGTTCGACATCAACCCATTCATTCACATTTCATGGATTGTACTGGGTACTTTGAGAACCATTGACATTACTGGTGGTCTCTCTCACACTTGTTAACAATTTACATCATCGACTAGTAATCAAGTGGTTTCTACCATGTTCGACACCAACTCATTTATTCGCATGGATAGAATCGTACCAATTCAGGAAGTAGAGATGAAGACCCTGGATCTAGTTTCCACCATCCAGGCTGCGAGGATTTTTGTATTCATTATATAGTAGACTAACCATAAACAGATGGCTGCGTCCATACTGTGTCTACAAAAGTCTACGATTGTGATGTACTGCAAAATCATTCTTGTATCAGAGCAGTAGTTAGATTGTTAGTTAAAGTTTTCAATCTGAGTATGGGAATGCCTACCTTAGCGATGATAACATCTTATATATGTATTTTGTGTTGAATATTTGCAGGTTCTGACCAGGCTCTCCGCAAGATACTCCTTGAAATGATAAAGTAATTCACCCTTCCTAGATCATATAAAACCCTAATCTACTACAGGCTTCGCACTTTAGGGGGCAATCTGTTACACTAAAAAATGTCACCATGACTATCTGCAGTTAGTATGGCTCCATCCACTGTCATACTATCCTCCTTGGCAAGTCGCATGCCTCTGCTCTTCATGTCAAACTTCAAGAAAGAAGAGAAAAGTCATTTAAAGTCAATTATCTCTGGTACGCAGTTTCTCTTAGCCTTACCTGCGTGTACGCAACCCAAGTTCACAATACCTGCGTACCTGCAAGCTCTGTATGTAAAGGGGTGGGTGCGTACTCCTGTAAAGGTCAAAAGGCGCAAGTTTCACTCTTAAAAGGTTACTTGTGGTCATTTCTAGAGTCTTCTAGAAGCTTGTTTGACGTGTATGAAGCGCCTCCAGATGGTTCATGTATCCCTACCAAAGAGGAACTTATCCCATCAAGAGGGGAGCTATCCCATCCAAAGAGGGGCTTATCCCATTGATGGTGGACCTAAATAACTTCCTCTAGAGCACTATAAATACAGGCATTGGGCCAAAGGGAGGGGAGGTTGAAAGCTGAATGAATATTCCTAAGGGTAGATGCTGCTGGAATTAGGACTTCCTTGTAGAAGCTTGTGAGGAGAGATTACCATCTTTGCTTGTTCTATTTGGAAGTGGGTGAGCTGATCAAAGTAAAGGAGAACTCTTGTGGACCCTGGGAGGGACTTGCACAACACCAAGGCTCAGGTTGTAATGGTTCCTTTTGTTACCTTTTAATACAAATTAGTCCATTCTTCTCAACAATTTGTTATTTATGAGTTGTTTCATATACTCCTTGGTCTATATGTTAAATATGTTTTATTTTATGTGATATTCAAGTGCTATTTAATCATTTGATTGTTAGTGAATGCAGGTTTCGAAGGGAAGGAGGAGCTCATCCGGATCAACGAAGCTGGACTACTACAACAGCGTTGGGTTACAGGTAGGATCTAAACACTTGATTTCTCATATTGTAAAAGCATATTTAGAGAAGGATTTCTCTTATTTGTCTTGTTTGTCACTAGAAAGTCTTAGGCTTCTAGGGAGGTCGGTTGTGTCTGCACTAACGACTCATTCCATGTGACACTTGGATTTTAGGTGGAAACCTAATGTGGGAGAAAAATACCATTGTTGAGGTCTCTTTCTTCTTCTTTTATTATAAAGAAAATATTCTTACAAGTTTGTAATGGCAAAGAATTTTACCAACACATAGGCTACTACCTTTAGGAGGCTACAAAATCCACTCGATCTCTAGCACCCATTGGAAGAGAGATATGACCACCCGATCAAGCTTATGGCTCCTATCGAAAGGAAGCTCCTACTCCCTCAACGGGTTTACCATCTACCACTAGAAGGAAGCTCTGACTCCCTCATTGAAGGCTCCAACCCATAGCTCCTTGTGGACCACATTTCATAATGTTTGATACTGGATACGACTATCTAAAATACACATCAAAGCATGCACACCACCTTTCATCAAATTTTCAAAATAGACCCACACTCATAATTATGCTTAATACCAATTAACAATTTAAAACCAAATATTGAATATTGAATACCAATATTCCTCTACAACCAATCATTGATCAAATCTTCAAAAAATCACTAATAACCAAATTGTCATATACCATACCACTCTACTATCATTACAAACCCTGATCAAACTCACCTCAGAATATATATGTGACTATTATGAAAATTATCCACATATATATGTGCTTCTTTTGCATAAAACCTACGTATAGATATCAAATAACTGAATAAAAAAACTGAATCACTGAATAACTGAATCACTAAAAATAAATCAACAAGATATTCTATCATAAACCCTTGTCAAATGTAAAACTAAGGTAAATATTATCATAACTAAGTAGTTCCAATATGTCAGAATCAAGTTAATGGTCATCCATGCTCATCATCAAAACCATATTCTTATCACCAGCCAGTCATAGATTAACCAGATCAAGAGCAAAATTCTAATAAACAAGTATCATAACAACAATAAAGACATCCCTATGTTGATGGTGCTAGAAATACGTCAACCAAGGGGGTCATCCCGATGTGAATTCCCAATTAGACCTCACATCATTTGAAGTAGGAGCTCCATATTTTACAATGGCCTAGTTTCCATATATCTTGAAGTTATGCCTTGTCTCTATGTGTCATCAAGAGTGAGGGATGCATATGTTCCTTCAAACAACAAGGGGGGTGTGCATGGTGAGTGTCCTCTAGCATGTGTGTCTAAGTTATTTCACTATGCAGGGGAGGAGAAGTGAGCCTCTAAGAGAGAGGTAGAAGTACCACACTAGTAGAGACACAAATAAACAAGAACTACCTATACAACATCAAGAAGAATAGTCCATATAGATGAGACTATCATGAAAAAAATGTGGAAATGAAATGCCCATTGAATATCTAGTGTAGCCCACAAGGATCAAAAAACATTCATAACATTCACAACACATTCTCACAAGATGAGTGCCAAAATAACCGAAATAGTTCAACTACTTTAACACAAATGAAAGAAAACATGAATTAAAACATTCAAGGAATAGTCTTACAAATATCCATAATCCATGCATGAAGAATGTGTTGGCCTTGAAGGCTTCTGTTATTAATTAAAAGTTCCAAGGCACATGTTTACAATGTACATCACTAGCCCCAATAGTGGGACATTAGAGCCACTCCTTCCTCCTCAAAGAACTAGATGATCTCTTTAATGACTTGTATGAGGAGCCAAGGTGAAAAATCATTTTCTCATACAATGAGGGGGTATATATAACCAAGGGGTGATGCTTCCCCTTTGTGACTCTTTGACTACCCTCATGATTGTTCAAATTCATATGACTTTTCAATTTATATGACTATCCACATTCATGTGTGTCATTTGGACTTACACTTTAGAATACATTTGAATATAATATACATGGTCCAAAATAGCGATGTGGCATATGACCACTCATGACATGACATGACATGACACTGCTAACATGGACTGCTTGGTGATGTGGCAGTTTCAAGTCATTATTGTTGATGAGTGTTGGATGTCTTATTGGATATTCTTTATCTTCTGCTCTGCATGGTTTGATGATGTAGAATCTTCAATGATCTTTGGTATTGGATGGTAGTAACTGCAAACTTGTGTCCCTTTGCTGTTCTTTGATAGATGATATTTCATGTTTCAACTACAAAGATGTATTTTTGCATGCTTCCCTTTTTCATATCCTTATTCATTGTCCTATCATGGTGTAAGAGTGTACCTACATCTGCAAGTCACTAGTGACGAGACAACATCAGTATGAAAAACCATAGCCTAAGATAGAGCATTTGGATTCATGAACTGAGCTAGGACTAGGTAACAGGTTAAGAAGAAAGGCCCAGTGACTATGCAATTATGTAATTCAAGAATCCAATGGCTAGGATTGATCGTTGAGACTACATAGTGTGCAACACAGGTAAGACTGAGGGAAATTTCTACGCAGTCCTCCTTGAGGGAAAAAATTGCACAGGGCCCACTAAGGGAAAATTTTCCCAGTTCTCACTAAGGCAAAAATTTCATAGTCCCCATTGAGGGAAAAAATTTCTCAGTTCAAGTAGGTAGTGGAGGCTATGGGATGGGTCCCTGGGAGGAAAACTGCACAGTTTCAGGATGCAAGGGGTACTGGGAAAATGAGACTACACAATGCGCAACTTAAGGAGGCTTGAAGGACAAAATTGCGTAGTTTCTAGAGGCAGTGAGGTATGGTTGAGGGAAAGGACACTAGGAGAAGCATCTGTGCATTTTTGGGTGCCAAAGGAGGCTGGACTTCTCTGCATTGTGCAATTCCATAATACAAGAGAAAAAATTGAGGGTTGAAGATACAAAGTGCACAGTTCAAGGTAGACTGGGAGACACAACTGGAAAATCATAGAGGTTAAGATTAGGAGCTGGGATTAGGAATTGTGTAGAGAAACAACCCTGGAGGATAAGGACTATGCATTGCGCAGTTCCAAGAAGTAAGGTCACAACATAGAGGGCTAAGATTACGTAGTGCCTATTTCAGTTGGGGCCCAGTGAAGCTAAGATTCTTAGTCAATATGATTTTTTGAAAATGCCTAAGTGTGGGATGGGTGATGAACTATGATGAACCTTGAGAATGATCACCCACTTAGCATACTTTGACAACAGGACACCATAGGTCATCGGAATGTGAAAATTCCTCAACAAGAATCCCTGTTGCAACAACTGATGATATTACTCCTATTTGTTAAATTCCTTTAAAAAAAATTACTTGTAGTTTTCTATGGAAATATCGTAATACATACATTGCAACCTTCATTTAATTAAATTATAAGTGGAAACAAGAGACTGAAAGAAAATACAACACAATAGACACCATTATTTTTGGAAAAATGTCCTTGGAAAAACCCAATGGGGGAAAATGATGCAACAAATCTTAGGGTTCTATTATTATGCAGGAGAAAATCTAAGTACAATTATTGGATGCTCAACTAGTAATCTGATACAGAGAGAATACTGGACAAAAATGAATGGTGAACTGACCTCACCCTATCACTAGGAAAATCTAATAATGATCATGCTAAAGTGGAGCCTCTGTGTACCCTCTGCGTAGCCTCTACATAGAACTGCATCACTCCTATGTAGTTCCTGCATCACCCCTGCTGGGCATCACGCTACTCCTTCTCTAGACCCTCTACTACCTGGAAATTTCGAATCTCTACCTCTCGGTCTCACACCTTGGATTTTAGCTGCTGAAAGTCGATTTCTTCGACAATAAATCAATTTCCCTCTAAGGCATGCATTGCCACAACATCAATGTTGCATTGGGAAATGTCTGCCTCTCTCTGGACGTCTTTCTTCCCTCTCTTTGCCTCATACTCTCCGACCCAGGAAAAATTCCTTCTTTCGGATACTCACTACCCCTCTCTGCAAGAAATATCCTCAATTAGAATTTCCTCCTAAGAACTTCTCACTTCATAAATTTGATCTCTTAATCTCTCGGTGTGTTTTCCAAATGACTCTCAAGCCCTTTATTATATTTTTCTGTTGGAAAACCAATGACCTAGATTAACTCTTAATCAAAGGCTTGGATCATTTTGGCTTGATCTTCATCTTCTTCTAGAAGATACACCCACAATTAGATTAATACCTATTAATATTTTAATTTTCCAAAGTTTATATTTAGGAACTCCATTAAAAATATTAATTATTTTAATAAAATCATTTCTAGGTGGAATTTCCCAAAACAAAATTGGCGTTCTTTGGAACACATGTGCCCAGGAATCCTTGCAAAATTTGAGGCCTATAACACAGATGATGCTACCCCAAATCAACCCTCCATCTTAGCAAGAAATGTGCTCTAGCAATATACGCTACTGCATACTAGGCTGACTCTGAAGCATCATCCTCTATGTTGTTGATGTCTGACATGTTGTCCATGAACTACTACTACATTGTTACTCTAACTATACTTCTACCTTTGGCACTGCCACTACCAATGCTACATCTGTACTACATTTCCCTCTGAAGTGTTGCATCTGTGCTGCTGCTAGCACTGTCATTGCCAACTGCTATTTCACTTCAAACTGTTGCTTATAGCAATGGAAAAACATCCAAAATTACTCAAATAACTGTGTTCAGTATGATACCATGTGAATTCTAGAGCCTGACAGTTTCTAGTCTCTACACTAATCCTCTAAATCTATTGCGTTGTTCCTAACCTCTGCTCTGTGCCACCTACACTGCTATCAACTCTGTTGTCCAATGCTTAGACTCTGACAGTCCTGGTCACTGTAACTATCTCCTCGACACTCCTTCACACCATATGACACTAGTCCATCCTGCTACTCCTTATTTGGGATCCAGTAGCAAGGTATTGACTGAGAGGTGGACCCCTCAAGAATCCTGTCGATCTGTATCTCTTTTGATCTACAACTCCAAATTATCCCACCTCCCTCCTGGAGGTATCATGACTATCATGGGGAACTCCTCCTCTTCGATCTTTGCAGGCACAAACTTCAGATCATGTTTCTCATCCTTTTCCTTCTTCTTGAGAGTACACTGAGTAGAGTAGTGACCCATCTCACCACACCTGAAACACTTGATCTTCAAGACGTCCTTCTCACATCTCTGTTGCTCCTACTATCCCTTCAATGCAAGGGCTGCATTATACTCCTCCTCTTTAGGCATCAAAGCACTTTTGTTGTTGCTTCCATTAGGTTTGTCCTTGATTAGGTCTCTCCTCAGCTCCTGGTTTTTTAGAGCTTCCCACTTCTCATCCTAATTCAACAATGCTGCTTTGCCTAGGATACTCTGGACAAAGACTTTCCACTCAACCGAGACATAATTGAGGGCTAGTCTAACCAACTCTGAATCCTGAGGTGTATACCCCACAGCAGAAAAATCATCATGGGTTTCCTTCATCTTTGTGAGGAATGGATACACATGATCCCCCTTCTGCATCTGAGAAGATCTTAGCTTCTCCTCTAAGTACATCTTTCACTACTTGGAAGATCCTTGATATAACATAGCCAAGGCATCCCACATCTCCTTAGCACTGACTCTGCTAGTGACATGACACACCACATGATCCTTTACTTCATCAAGGATCATCCTCTTAGCCTTCGCCATTTATGATATGTACTTCTTCAATAGATCTACATCTGAAGGCAAAGCCACCACATTGTCGACATGTGTCTTTAGGGCATGCTAATCTAGAAGGAATGACATTCTAGCCTTCTAGATGACGTAGTTTGATTCTCCGACCAACTTGTCCTGGTCCCTCAAGCCACTAGTTTCCGTTTCTACTAAAAATAGAAGGTCGAATGACCTCCTCTCTCCTCTATGCTACTACTGAGCTAGCCTATGCTCTCCTTGCTAGAGCTAGTCAAATTGTTTCCCCTTAATGTTGCTTAGATTTAGAGAATTTGAATTTCTTGGCTAGGGAATTCTCTGAGGAAGAAATGCCCTCAGTCGTGCTTCTCCTCTTTATTCTAACGATTTTCTGCCCATCAAACTACCCACAGAAAAATATGCATCACACCAGCTCTCTCACATTGAGGCTTCAACGCCCCTCCCTCTACCATGACAAAAAATCAAATTAGAAGTCCTTCTCTCTGTTCACTCACTTAGAGAGAGATTGCCTCGAAAATATACCCTCCCGGCTTGGAATTGCGTCAACCCTATGGGGGTTTCAAACTACTACCTCTTGCAACTTTTCAGAACTCCCTTCTTCTGCTTATCGTTAAAACTATTGGCTCTGCTCTTCTTGCTACACATGCATCTCTCCTACAATGTGAAACTTCCTCAACAGGAATCCCTAATGCGGCAACTGATGATATTACTCCTATTTGTTAAAATGCCTTAAACAAATTACTTGGCATTTTCTATAGAAAATATCGTACTACATACACTACAACCTTCACTTAATTAAGTTATAAGCGGAAACAAAAGACTGAAAGAAAATACAACACAATATGTTATCACCAAAAAATTGATCATCTAGACTAATTTACTAGATGGATCGAAGTACACCATGTAAAGCCAATTTTATCATAGTAAAATTGCTTTCATTGTGAGAAATTACTTAATAAACCACCTTTGTTAAGTAATTTATAGTTAAACCCATGAAGAATAATTAAATAAATCACTATTTATTTGATTTTCTTCTAGGAATAATTAATTAAACCATTGTTTTATTATTATTCCTTGTCAAATTTTACCCAATCATAAAAAATAAACAGATAAATCTTTACTTATATTTTTTTCTCTAAGAATAATTAATTAATCACTAAATAATTATTATTATTTGTTAAATTTGACTAAATCCCCTAGGAATAATTAAATAAATCCTTATTTGTTTATTATTCCTCAACTAATTCCTTGAGATGATAAATAAATCATTTATTTATGTATTATTTCTAAATAAAACTTTAAATACTTTTTCCCTCCTAAACAAATATAATAAAATATTCCAAGTGGTTATTCTGAGAATGGGATCAATAATATTTTATTATTGCTCATTATTTGAGGATAACTCAATATTTTGTTATAAATAGAAGGGTTTTCCATTCATTGTTCACTTTTGATTATTTTCATTATTGCACTCACTGTTGTAACTCTGATTATTTTCATTATCGCACACCATATTTTTGTTGGGTTTATGCATTATAGAGGAGAGAGACTCTACATAAGCTTAAGAGATTTGAGGATAGCCAAGAACCCATCCCATAGAGTGGGACCGGTAACATTTATCTATTCTCTTCACAGGTGTTATAATAAAATTATTCTTTACATATCTAGTTTCCATTGGATGATTAGAGTTATTACTCTTTCTTTTTGTTGTTTAACTATGATTATGGGAGACGGACTTTTGAAGCGAAAATCGCTCTGATGCGAATTCCTGCTCATCGTAGCCAAACCCTAACCAGCCGCCGCCCCTGACTGTTTACCCTGCTACAGCCGTCGCTCCCCTGCTGATCGATAGCAATGGATATGGCGGTCGGAGGGGAGAGCTCTACCTCCCCTCCAAAAAACTCCACGAATTCTGACAATATCCAGTTCTCACAGCCTCTGCACCCTTCTGACGCAGGCCCATATGCAGGTCAAGACGGACATCGGAAGGCTGAGGCAAGGATTCATACGGCCCCGACAGGAGAAGACGATACTGACAAAGAGACCCACGATAAAGCTAAGGCGACTCAGCCAAAGGCAACCTCAGCCACTTGTATCCCAAAAGCTGCTGAACCCATCAAAGTTGACCTACCCAGCCACCGCATCAATGGTGAAATTCAGTACATGCAAGATCATGCACTCATAGGAAAGTTTCTAGGCTTCTGGCCTACGGAAAAAGCCCTACAAGGTTGGATAGCTTCAAAATGGAAGCCCAAAGGACAAATAACTCTGCAACTAGGACCAAAGGGCTTCTTTACAGCAATCTTTCACTGTGTGGAGGACAGAGTGCGGATATTCGAAGGAGGGTCGTACTTCTTCAACTCTTCAGGACTCTATCTCACAGAATGGAAACCCAGATTCAATCCCGATAAGGAAGATTTCAGCTGGGCACCGGTCTGGATCAAGATGTACTCCCTCCCAGCAGAGTACTGGAAAGAAGAAACGCTGGCGGATATAGGCAACAAATTGGGCACCTTCATACGAGTTGCAGCGGAGACAAAAACTCGCAAATACACCTCATACGCCCGGATCTGCGTCCAGATGCATCTGACCAAAGCTCTCGCTGATACGGTAAAACTCTATCACGATGATTATGAATGGACTCAACCTTTAGATTATGAACACATTCCCTTTCGCTGTCGTAAGTGTCATGAGCACGGCCACCTATTTCGTGACTGTCCATTAAATTCCCAGTCCAAAGCAGCTGCTGTTGTCTCTGACAAAGACCCTGAAGGTTTTATCAAAATCCCCAACCGCCGAAGGCATGCCAAAAAGAGTCAGCCAGTTATTGAAAACATTTTCAAAGCGGATCACCAGAACAAATTCTTTGTTCTTGCTACGCATGACAAACATGATCATCCCAGTTCTGAACCCCCACACACCCCCTTTTCGCCCTCTTCATCCCTCCTTCACTCAGATCCCTTACAGCCCTCTGACCCTGCCTCAATGAATCCCACTCCAGGCCCTTCTTTGGAGAAAGGTAAATCCGTATCAGGTTCTAGTCCCCTCTCTTTCTCTAAAGAGAAACCCTCAGTGGATAATATGCAGCAGGACTCTGATATGGAAACCGATGCTACTCTAGCTCTCAGTCTTCAGCAAGAAGCGGATGAGGAAGTTCTAGGTGAAACTATTGTTATGGAAGAAGATCAGGCGGATGTCAATATAGATGGATTAGACATCTTCACACTTGAAGCGGCATGTAAACAAAAATAATACAACTCTATTCAACCCTGGCAAATAGACAAGCTGGAAGGAGTTCTAGCCAAGGCGCAGCATAATAAAAGCCTGGGCATACAGGGAGGCAGTCTATGGGATGGAAAAAAGATACTCAAGGATCTCAAGAAAAGGGGAAGAAAGACAGACCTACAACGCACCATAGCAATAGGTGAAATACTTATGGAATCAGGGCGATTCCCTAAGTTGACAAAGTTCTACAAACCCAAATCACAGTTTACATGAAGTTAATATCCTGGAATGTGAGAGGACTCAACAGTCCCTCAAAACACAGAATGATCAAACATTTGATTCAACAAGAAAAGCCAACCATAGTTTTTCTGCAAGAAACCAAAATCAACACTGATGCTATTGAACGAATCCGCAACAAAGTTTGGGCAGGAAGCAGGGCCATCTCTGTAGATGCCTCCGGAGCCTCAGGCGGTTTAGCTATTTTATGGAACCCACAGATCATCACTCTATATGACTTCCACGCCACCCTCCATCTCATTCAAGCCTCATTCCACCTCGTAGGCACCGGCATACACGGTCATCTCACAAATGTATACTTTCCACAACTAATTCAGCAAAAATTAGAACTACTGGAAACAATCTCTATCCTCAATGAAAACAGACAATTCCCGCTATGGATCGGGGGCGGCGACTTCAACATAATAACTTCCATGGCAGAGAAATAGGGCGGCAGAATCAGGCTTGACAGTGACAGTGAAGGCCTCAAAGAATTCATTCAAAACAATCAACTTATGGACATCCCTACCTCCAATGGAATTTTCACCTGGACAAACAAACGACGAGGCATTCATCACATAGCCTCCCGACTTGACAGATTTCTCCTCTCTGATAATGCAATCCATCTGGGAGGGGATTTCAATGCTTCCATCCTCCCCCAAAGCGGTTCTGATCACTGGCCAATTTTGCTACAATGGTCCAGACCAGGCAACCAATGCAACAGACCCTTCAGATTCGAAGCATTCTGGCTAACAAATACCACTTTCAGGAAGGTAGTCAGTGATGCTTGGGCAGCCTACACTCCGCCAGAGGGAGCCAAAATGTATCAATTCCAACAAAAGCTGAAAAATCTGAAATTTGTCCTCAAAGTTTGGAATCGCACAAGTTTTGGCAACATTCAGGAGAAGCGCTCACAATTAGAACAACAAATGTGCAAGCTCCAACAAAATTTCATTCTCCAAGGCAGAACAGAAGAACAAGCACAACAGGAACAGGCACTTTGGAACCAAATCGAGGAACGCAGGAAGCAAGAAGAAATACTCTGGCGGCAAAAATCGAGAATCAACTGGCTCAAAGAAGGGGAGAAGAACACAAAATTCTTCCATAAGGCCACCATTCAAAGGCGAATGCACAATAATATCGCGTTCATCAACAACCAACAAGGCGTAAGAATTGAGGAACATCAGGACATGGAAAAGGAATTCACAGGGTATTTCAAGGAAATCTTAACGGAACCCATTGAGAACAGGGACGCAGCAATTCGGGCCATCACGCAGCATATTCCAAGCATCATAACTGAGGACCACAACAACAGATTACTCCAGCCCATGACCCTGCAAGAAGTTGAAGAAGCCATGGCTCAACTCAAGGACGGAAAAGCACCTGGTCCTGATGGCTTTACAGCCAATTTTTTCCACGAATTCTGGGACCTCATCAAAAATGAAGTTTGGAACCTTGTTGAAGAATCCAGAAGTATGCACTGGATCCTCCCGTCCCTCAATACCACCTTCCTAGCTCTGGTTCCCAAAGGTGAAGAACCCAACAGGCCAGAAAACTTCAGACCTATTGCGCTATGCAATGTCATATACAAGCTAATCTCAAAGGTTATTGCAAACAGGCTCAAACCTCTCCTACCCCTGCTCATATCTCCGGAACAAACAGGATATGTGGAAGGAAGGCATATTATGGACGGAATCATACTATCAAATGAGGTTATACACTCTTTAAAGATCCTTAAGAAACCAGGTATGATTCTAAAACTCGACCTCTCCAAAGCTTTTGATAAGCTTAGTTGGAATTTTATTCAAAAAATGCTTTTAGCCTTTGGATTCAGTGCAACATGGACCAGGTGGATCATGAATCTCATTACCTCCCCCAGCTTCTCAGTTCTTTTGAATGGCTCTCCCTCTTCTCCCTTTCGACCCTCCCATGGCATAAGACAAGGGGATCCTCTATCTCCTTTTCTATTTGTTCTAATGGCAGAGGGTCTCAGCAGACTTCTCAAATCAGCTATTGCCTCTCAAAAGCTTAAAGGTATCTCTATCCATGGTCTTAATCCGCTGTCCCATCAGCAATTCGTGGATGACACCATGTTATTTGGCCATCCATCCTCAAAAGAAGCCTCAGTATTTAAATCTCTCCTCTCCCTCTACTCTGATGCCTCTGGCACCTCCATCAATGCCTCAAAGTCGCAACTATTCTTTTTCAACACCCCCCCTTCCACACAAAGGAACATTGCCAAAATCCTGGGATTCACCATTTCCCATCTGCCATCTAAATACCTTGGAGCACCCCTCTCAGACTCAGCTATTAAACACGCTTCATGGCGGTCCCTCCTTGATAGGATGGAATCAAAACTCTCCTCGTGGACCTTTCGTGCTCTCAACATGGCAGGCAGATTGGTCTTGATAAAGTCTGTCCTTCAAGCTATGCCGCTGTACCTCTTCTCCACACTGGCAGCTCCAAAATGGGTCCTTAAAGCCATTCGTAACCTTCAGCGCAACTTCCTATGGGGCTCCACGGGCAGAAATCGAAAATGGGCCCTCGTTAATTGGAAAGAAGTGTGCAAACTCAAAACAGAGGGAGGACTAGGGCTTAGAGATCCCCTTCAAAGTAACAACACTATGGGAGCCCGGATGTGGTGGAACTGGCTCTCCAAGCCTCATTCACCTTGGGCACGCTTATGGCAAGCGAAGTATGCTATGGGAAGTCAATGGCACGATCTCATCAGAATTAACTCCATCGCCCAAGGCTCTCCAATCTGGAATGCTGCTAAGATACACAGTCGCTTCATACAGGAACATAGTTTTTGGGAAATCCACTCTGGCATGTCAGCTAAGTTCTGGGAGGATTCGTGGCAGCAGCTCCCCAAACTGGCAAATCTATTCCAGATGCCACTCTGGCAATCGTATATGCAGCAAGAAAACCTCATTCAGGTTCATCAATTCTGGCAACAAACGCAGCATCAAGAATACCGAATATGGAGACCCGCAAACAGCTGGCAAAGAGACTGGGAAGGTGAAACTTACTCAGACTTGGACTAGGAACTCACACAACGTAGAATTCGCTACTCCAACTAGCAGGACAAGCTCAGATGGGGTCACAAGCACAAAGGCACATTCACCACTAAAGAAGCACATCAGTTGCGCTATTCAGACACCCAAGGGGATCAAGACCAAATTTGGGCACGAGTCTGGCTTCCAGGGCTTTGGCCTAAAATTTCAACCTTTTTATGGCTACTCAGTAAAAGGCGCATTCTTACTTGGGATAATTTGATAAAACGGGGATTCATTGGGCCCTCTAGATGCCCAAATTGCAATCTTCATACTGAGACAATCAGCCATCTAATGGAGACCTGTCCGTTAGCAAAGCAGCTTTGGGAGAAAGTGGAGAAATGCAATAAAAGAACAGCACCAAGAGGCGAGGATGTAACGGACAATATTAGGAACTGGGACAAGAACCCATTCAAAAGCAAACTTCTCAATACCTTATGGCGTCTAATTCCAGGTTTTCTGTACTGGCTTCTCTGGAAAGAGCGCAACTCTCGTATCTTCAACAACACCTCCCGGACAACAGACGCTCTGTGGCTTATCTACAAAAGAAATATCCAGGAAACCTTAGCCATAAGAACCTGGTATGACACTGACATGCCAGAAACGCAACAAGAAAGGGATATTTTTAAAGAATGGAATCTTGACCTTTCAGCCTTTGCAAAGGTCATCACCCGTCCCCCTCGTAGCTCCACCTCCCCGTCCTCCTGGTCCCCACCAGCTTTCAACTCTTTCAAGCTCAACTTTGATGGGGCAGCAAAGGGTAATCCCGGTCCGGCAGGTTACGGAGGAATCATCAGAAGTCATACAGGAGCACCTCTGCACATCTATTATGGCTCTCTAGGCAAAGACACTAACAATGTTGCAGAGATGGAAGGACTTTGGCAAGGGATCTGTTTAGCAGAGCAACAACACTTCTTCCCTCTTGAGGTGGAAGGCGACTCTCTCATCCTAATCACTGTAGCCAAGAAAATTCAAGCAGGGGCGACAGTGGACAAAGTAGCAACCAGCTGGAGACTTCTTAGCATGTTGGAATCCTTGGAAGCGAAGCTCAAAAATCCACATAGCATTACCTTTCAGCATGTGCGAAGAACAGCAAATCAGGTAGCTGACAGAATGGCCAACCAGGGAGTTTCTCAGACTTCACCATATTTTTCAGGCTCCCTGGACATAGTTGAAGATGAACAACTCAAAAAAGACTGCAGCACCTCGGTGCAAAAGGACCTCTCCCCCCCGGATGCGGGTGGTTGTTAGATATAAATGGCTCATGGCTTGTCATCAGGGCATGTGTCTGCCCGGACAAGCCACGTACACAAGGAGGACTCGCCCACATCGTTACAGCATGCAGCATTTAAGGAGGAGGGATATGGCTCATAGCAGAAGCATCCCCTCGACATTTACTGCTCGCCTTGAGAATCGGAACATGGTGCTTCAAAGCCAGAGGTTCTCGGACATTCTCCCGCATTTCTCGATTGTTCTTGCTCTGGTCTTGAGGGAGGTGGCGGACGCTCACTGTTTCGGCTCCCATTCAGGTTCTGAGAGTGAATGTGATGGTTTAGAGGCCATAGATTTGGGCAATTTGGGGGCATACCCGCAGTCTGGTCAAGAGTTTGGGAGCTTGGCGGTGTTGCATACCTGCTACCCGCAGTCTAGTTTGAGAATTGGGAGTCTGGTTCAGAGCGACAATTCGCGTGATCATACTTGCCACCCGCACATTACCATCATGCAGCGAGAACGCCAAAGAGGAATCAGTCGGCGTGGTAGTTACAGTGGCAGAGCCCCGTCTCAGAGGCATGCCCCTTCTCCCTCTTCCTCAATTGAAGTTTCTTCTGAGCGAAGATGAACCAGGGGAAGGCCTCCGGGCAGAGGAAGAGCGATGGATTTTCAAGAGCGAATGGAATGTGGGCACTCTGAGCACCCAATGGTAAGATACCGCATTCCATGTACATTGTCCAATTCCACCTTCTTTGTCACAGTGTCGGTGGAGCATTGCAGCAATCCTTGGGGTGAAGATGAGGCTCCTCGCGCCAGCCCTCCGCGGATTCCTGGGATAGCATCCACAGTTGACATGCAACTTCCAGCCATTGACATTCTGCGCCCTGTACAAGACAGCCTCTCCCCAGATCCTGGAGCAGGCCCGAGTGAACCTGTGCAGCGCAACGTTGGCAAGGGCATCCACCAGCCTCCCCGTTGCAAGATGGAGGACGACCCGCAAACCACTGATGATGAATAGTACGCCCATCTCGCGCTCCAGGTTTCTCAGCAAGGAATTTTCTCTCTGTCTGCTCCTTACGCTATCTTATATGTGTCTGCACTTTGTCACTATGTATCTCTGTCCTTCTCTGTCACAGTGTCGGTTATCTACAGTTGTTTCAGACTCCATGTGTTTCTGTTGTTTCAGTCCCCATGTACTTCAGTCCATGTGTCGGTTTCATGAATGTCGCTCTGGTTTCAATCTTTTGTAATCCTGGAAATGCATACTCCTGAGTCTACTGTCTATCCTACGACAGGTTTTACAGGGCCTCAGCTCTGTTGTAATACTGCTGATGTAATTTTTGTTCTTGCTGTAATATAATAGCTCAGTCTTATTTAGAAAAAAATAAAACTATGATTATGGTATAGATCTAGACTTTGGTAGGTTTTGTTTCTATTAGTTGCTGCAGATCTACAATGTTTAGTAGCCATTTATATTGTTGAGATTATTTATCGGCCACAATCTTAAGTCGGTTCTTTTCATACATCTTTGAGAAGAAAACACTACAACAAAATTGGTGACTCTACTGGGGATTTTCTTATTGTTGCCAACCACAAAATTGGTGACTCTACTGGGTTTTATAGTTCAGATCCAGAAACCTAGGTGACCTTCAGTTTTCAGCTTAGGGTTTCTTCTCTTTTCAAATCTCTTAATTATTCCTAGCTTTTTAACCCTATATCTATTAAAATTCTAACTTCGCAAGCTTTCTGGTCGTTTTGGCAAGTCACGGGAACCAGTCGCGACAAAGGAACCACTTTTTTCGATATTTGCTGACTGAGAGCCACGGAGCAGAAATTGCAATTTTTGGCCCAAAAGTACGATCTGGAGGCCAAAACGCACTAAACAGCCCAAAAAGTGTGATCCCTACAAAGAAATAGGTCAATTACCTGCGATTTTGGGGTTTTAAGGTTTTTCTCAGATTTGTTTCTAGGTTTTGCATATAGTTGGTTTCTGGGTTGTCTGACCTCTATCTCATCCCACTGAGGTCTTTATCCACTATGATTTACTCGTCGAAGTCAAATTTAGCCTCCCCTAGGGCTTCTGGTACACTTCCACCTTTCTAGGAGGAGTTTAGCTGAGTGAGTAGTCTGAGTTTCTACAGTACTTTCAGCCACATTTTCTAGATATGTACCCTTTTGTTTCAGATCTATTAAGATAGGTTGCTACCATTCATAGTTTCACATTTAAACTTCTTTGGTCAGTTGCCTTAGGGTCCCATCGGTTTACAAAGGTGTTTCGCCCATCTCCCTATCTTTTTATAGTGATCTTCCTCTCTGGTTTTTTTCTATTGCTACACAAATTTCGAGTAGCTTAGTGTCACTTGATCCCAGTAACATTGACATTTAGATCTTTTGACGATTTCAGTGTATTTTCCATCGGTTTAGCCACCAAGCAGCACAGTGTTTTCAAACCCAGTTTGGGTGGGGTTTAGTTAATTGTTTTTCTATTAATTTTCTGTTATTTATTTCATATTATTTTCAGCAAGATTTTTTCTTCTTTTTTTTACAAACACGACCTCGACTTAATCAATTAATACACTTGCACACACAAGCACACCTTAAGCGAAGAGAACTTGGTTTACACCACCAAGCCAAGACTTAACATAATAAATTTATGTCCCCGCATCGAGACAAATATATATTGTTGATTGCCCTTCACCATTTCTATGTCACGTGTGTCTTACCACCATTGTGCCGCCAAGGCATTTGTCAAGGAGACTCTTAGGCCTTCACCCCCAGTTTCCACTTGGGCATATTACCCCTCCCCATTAGGTTCGAGTTCATAGCCCTCTAAGTCACCACACTTACTCTTCTCCTGGTCCTTCTAATTCCTCATTTGATTCTTAGCTTCCTTCACTGCATATCATCACCATGTCTGGACCCACAACTAGTGTAGGAACCTAAATTGGTGTTGGATTTGGTTCTATCCTAGTGGTCACATCAGGTGGAACAGTCTTAGGAACCGTTTGTTAGGTTGTGTTATATTCTTTCCACGACTAACCGCCCTAGCTAAACCTGGGGGTTAGAGGGTGGGCAGAGCCCCCCCTTCATTGCGCTGATACATAGCAGGGGGGTCACAGGGGGGGCGGTAGCCCCCCCTCTACGGATCATTTGAGAGGGGTGATTAGCCCCTCTCTACGGGGTCCAGGGCAATGCCTTAGGGAATTTTTTTTTGGATCCATTATATTTTCCATTGTTTTGTGTATGGTTTTCACACATGGTTTTGGGTGCGATGGTTTTCGATCCATGGTATTGGATGCTTCGGCATGTATATATATATGTATTGTAACATTGAAAGGAACATAATGAAAAATCAATCTAGTAGTCCCGATTTTGGGATCCAGAGGAAAATCTCTGCGCATATTTGTTTTATGTGTTATGCTCTAGCTATTGTTTATTTTCTATTATTAGAATTCATATCTAGGTAATTTATGTACAGGGTTAAAACCTACATTTGGTATCAAAGCTGTTTTGGCTTCAAGCGGATGTATTTTTTTCTAAGGGGTTTCACTTGGGGCTGTGGTAGACCATGTTCAATGGGAGATCTGTGGGATCGATTCTGGTGATGAAAGAATATGGCAAGAAGTGGAAAGATAGAGATTGAGAAATTTAATGGTCAGATTTTTGAGCTATGGAAACTCAATATGGAAGATCTGTTGGTGGATAAATATTAGTGGATCGCCATAGATCTGGGTACTAAACCAATGGGAGTGTCCGATGAAGAATGGAAGAATTTGGATCAGAATACAAGGAGAAAAATATATTGTGTGTCTCACATTCAGTATTGCTGAATGTATCAGGGGAAGCTACGACAAAGGCTTTGTGGGACAACATAGGGAATTTGGTGAATATCACTACCTTTGGTGAATAAACCATTCCGATGAAAAAAAACTGTATAACCTAAGGATGAAAGATGGAGACTTGGTGACAAAGCATCTGAACACATTTAATACTATGGTAATTCAGTTATTACTTGTTGATATCAAAATTTCAAATGAATGTAAGTGCATCAGTTTGTTGTGTTCTCCACCAGATTCATGGGATAGTCTGGTTATTACAATAGGTAGCAATGCAACTGCCTTGCAGTTTGATGAAATAGTCTCATCCTTGCTAACGGAGGAGATGAGACGGAAAAATATGGAGATTGAGAATGGTGATTCATTGTCTGTATGAGGACGGCCCCAGAACATAAAAAAAAAATAAGTCATCGAGTGGGAGATCTAAATCTCCAGGAAAACCTGTAAATGTGTGCTGGAAATGCGGAAAGGAAGGGCACTACAAAAGGGACTGTAAATCTAAAGCTCTTGACAAAGAAAAGGGATCTGATGATGCTCCTTTTGTAGAAGGGAAAACCACCTCACATGAAGGTGGGGATGTTTAACTGGCTTCTTCTTTAAGTACACATGTAGATCATGAGGCATGGTTGATTGACTTAGGTGCATCCTTTCACTGCACTCCCCATAGAGAGTGGTTCTACGAGTATGAGAAATAGGATGGTGGTGATGTCTTCTTAGGCGATGATAGGAAGGCCAGAATCATTGGTCTCGTAAAAGTAAAGTTGAAGTTGCAAGGTGGAAGGATTAGAAAACTTCTGGGTGTTCTATATATTCCTGCATTGGCCAGAAATCTAATTTTTGTAAGAAAGCTAGATGATGCAGGTGTAAAAACAGTGTTCAAGAAAGATACCTGCAAGATGATTCGGGGATCACTAGTATTGATGTGGGGAGTTCAGATTGGAACTCTATAGAAGCTGCAAGGTAGTATTGTTGTTGATGGGTGCAACAATTCTGTGGTTCCTAAAAGTGGCACAGAAAATCTAGTGGTCTCTAGAGAAAATACCATGCTATGACATCAAAGGCTTGGACATATGGAGAGAAGGGCCTTTAAATAATTCATGGTAAAGTTATGGTAGAAGGTATGACTAATAACTCTGTGGATTCTAAGTTATGTGAAAATTGTGTATATGGGAAGTAGAATCGGGTGAGTTTCCCCTCTGGTGGTAAAAGGGCAAAACAGATATTAGAACTTGTGCACAATGATGTGTTTGGACCTACGAAGGTTCCATCACTGGGTAAGTTTGTGTACTATGTATCATTTATATATGAATTCTCCAGGATTACATGGATATATTTCCTCAAGAATAAAGTTGAAGTCTTTGACAGGTTTAAAGAATTTAAGGCTCTGGTCAAAAACTAGTCAGGGAAGAAGATAAAGGTGTTGAGGACATATAACAGTGGAGAGTTTTGCAAGAAGGAATTTGAAGAGCTCTATAAGAAGTGTGGTATAGCACGGCAAAAGACTACTCCATACACACTTGAGAAAAATGGAGTTGCAGAAGGAATGAACAAGATTTTGATGGAAAGGGAAAGAAGCATGCTCAGTGGTGCCAGGTTAGGACAATAATTGTGGGCAGAGGTGGTGGACACAACATGTTACCTGGTCAACAGATCACCTTCATCAGCATTTGAGGAGAAGACTCCACAAGAGGTATGGACTGGTAAGAAACCCTCTCTTTCACATTTGAGGGTATTTGGATGTGATGCAGATGTACATGTTCCAAAGGAGAAAATAAAAAGGTTGAATGGTAAATCTGAAAAGTGCATCTTTATTGGATATAAGGATGGTTTAAACGGCTATAAGATTTGGATCCCAGTAACAAGAAAGGTCGTGTACAACTAAAATGTGGTGTTTAGAGAGGTGAAAGATGTTATTAAACATGAAGTCCCATCAAAGGAACCTGAGAAGATAGAGCTTGAGCTAAAGGAGGAATAATCAAACTCTATAGGAGAAGAGGAATCAGAAGATGAAGAGCCACAAACTTTGGTTGTGAGAAGATCAGTTCGAGAAAGAATGAAACCAGAAATGTATAGTCCATCTTCTATCTATTCAAATTTTTCTTTATTTATTACTGATGATGATCCTAGAACTGTGAAGGAAGCAGTAGATTTAGAGGATGGAAAACTTTGGAAAGAGGCCATGGTTTATGAAATGGCATCTTTGTACAAAAATGAGGCTTGGGATCTGGTGAAGTTGACGGCTGGAAGGAAACCCATTGGCAACAAATGGGTGTTCAAGAAGAAGACGAATGCAAAAGAAAAGGTGGAGAAGTACAAAGCTTAGTTGGTAGCAAAAGGTTATTCCCATGTGACGGGAATTGATTTTGGTGATTTTTTTCTCTTGTTTCCAAGGTAGCTTCTATTAGACTAATTTTATCTATTGTTGTTGCTTTTGATTTTGAGGTAGAATAGATGGATGTGAAGAAAAAATTTCTTCATGGGAATTTGGAAGAGGAGATCCACATGAAGCAACCTAAAGGCTTTGTGGTGAAAGGTAAGAAAGAACTGGTATGCAAGTTAAAAAAGTCTCTGTAAGGGTTAAAACAGTCACAAAGGATGTGGTATTAGAACTTTTATACATTTATACAGGGACTTGGCTTCATGAGAAGCAAAGTAGATCACTTTATGTATTTTAAATTAATTGGTAACCATGTTATTTATCTGGTCTTGTATGTGGATGATATGTTGCTGGTTCTAAATGACAAAGAAATTATCAAGGATTTTAAGACCCAATTTTTTCTCCAAATTCGACATGAAATATCTTGGTGTTGCAAATTATATTTTGGGCATGGAAATTAAAAGAGAGTGGGCAAAGAGGAAGCTCTGGCTAAACTAGAAGAAGTATGTCAAGACAATATTGTAGAGGTTTAATATTTAGGATAGTAAACCGGTGAAGGTTTCTATTCTTGTAGGTGTAAAGTTATCTGCTGAACAATGTCCCAGGACACAAGAAGAGGTAGAGGACATGTCACATGTTCCATATGCAAGTGTAGTTAGTAGCCTGATGTATGCGATGGTATGTACAAGACCAAACATTACACATGCAGTGGGAGTATTGAGCACGTTTATGTCAAAACCAGGGAAGGAGCATTGGACAACAGTGAAGCGGGTTTTTAGGTATTTGCATGGAACTAGTGATTATGGTTTGTGCTACCAAGGAAGACCAGGGTTGGATAGAGTTTTGGATATATGTGTATTTTTTGATGTATACTAGGTTGGAGATCTAGATCAGAGAAGATCTACAAGTGGGTATGTGTTTAACCTATTTGGAGGTGCAGTCAGTTGGATGAGTAAGAAACAATTTGTAGTGGCACTATCAACTATAGAGGTAGAATACATGGCAGCCACTCATGCAAGCAAGGAAGCATTTTGGTTGTAGAGATTTTTTTCAATTATGGGTTTAGTACAAGGAGCTATAAGGACAGACTATGACAGCCAAAGTGTAGTTTTCTTGGCAAAGAACCCTACTTACGATTCAAACACAAAGAACATTGATGTTCAGTATCACTTTGTGAGGGATATGATAGAAGACAAAAAGGTGTTGTTGGTAAAGGTGGACACTTTTAAGAATACTACAGATGCATTGACAAAATCTGTGAGCTCTGAGAAATTCTCTTGGTGTAGAGAAACAATGGGAGTTGCAGGGCTAGATAAATGACTAAGCTCTCCTGTGGCTCCCTGTGGAAAGAAAACAAGTGGGAGAATGTTGGGTTGTGTTATATTCTTTCCACGACTAGATGCCCTAGCTAAAAAAGGGGGTTAGAGGGGGGGCGAAGCCCCCCCTTCATTGTGGCGATGCATAGTAGGGGGGTCACAATGGGTTTGAGCAGGGCAGTTAGGCCCCCTCTATGGGGTTTGGAGCAACAACTCAGGGAATTGCTTTTCTTGGACCCATGGTTTTGTGCATGGTTTTTGCACATGGTTTTAGGGGCGATGGTTTTCGGTCCATGTTATTGGATGCTTTGGCATGTATATATATGTATTGTAACATTGAAAGGAACATAATGAAAAATCAATCTAGTAGTCCCAGTTTTGGGATCCAGGGGAAAATATTTATGTATATTTTTTTTATGTGTTATGTTCTCTCTATTGTTTATTTTCTGTTATTAGAATTCGTATGCAGGTAATTTCTATACAGGGTTAAAACCTACACCATTATGACAGCTCCCATTCCCCCCCTTTATGGATGGGCTAAGTCTACTGGATTTTAACTAGTTGATAAACAACCCCACACACCATGATGCTAGTTGGCCCACTATGCTGACTAAACTTCCCTCAGACATCCAAAATTTTGAGGGTAATGCTAAAGAATATCCTACCAACCATGTTCGATCCTTCCACATGTGGTGTTCGTCCAACTCCATAACTGATGACTTCATTCATCTTCAGCTCTTCCAACACACGCTCACTCGAGAAACTGCAAAATGGTATGTAGACCATCCCTCCGCATCTCATTCTATTTTCGCGACACTTGCTAAAGTGTTCCTTTCATATTTCCAGTTGCCTCTCCGATATGACACTAGTACAGATCTATTGACCACATTCCTTCAGTCCTCTGCCAGTCGCCTTTCTGACCATGTTCAAGAGTGGCGTCAAAGGAGGAGCACATGTCGTGCCTTGCCTTTCGAAGACTGTGTTTATCTAGATTGGTTTCTTGGGAGCCTTCTATCTCCCATTAGAAAAGATGGCACGTCCCACTTTCCTCAAACTGAGGAAGAAGCTCTCCAAACCGCTCCAAGATATGATATGATTTATGCATAATTCGGTTATGTCTATACCATTATTCTAGACCTCCCTCATCCTAGAAGTTCCTATGCATCGAGGGCATCTCATACCACTGAAGGTATCACTGGATCCCTTTCACACTCTTCGCCATATACTCAACAAAGCTATGGCTACCCACAAGGGGGCACCATTTCCTCCAACACTTATGCCCCTCCTGTTAGCAACATGTTTCTAGGACCCCAACCCATCTACCAAACTATTGCTCCTCCGTATGCTCAGCCAAGCACTCCAATCCCCCAGGCATTAGCGCCGCAGCCTCTTATGCATCCTCAACCCGAGTAGTCACCGCCCCCTCAGGGCTGTTTGCACAGTATAGTGCTACCAATCCCCCAAATTCGAATAAAGAGAATAAGGGGAAGGGTAACAAGGGTAACCAACCTAGTGAACCCCAACGGAACTAGCCTAACACCAATAACTAGCAACAGGGCGACCAACCCAAGCAAAACAAGGCTATTCATATGATGGATCAAAGTAAACCATATAAAGCCTAATTTACTAGATGGATCGAAGTACACTATGTAAAGCCAATTTTACCATAGTAAAATTTCTTTCACTATGAGAAATTACTTAATAAACCACCTTTGTTAAGTAATTTATAGTTAAACCCATGAGGAATAATTAAATAAATCACTATTTATTTGATTTTCTTCTAGGAATAATTAATTAAACCATTGTTTTATTTCTATTCCTTTTCAAATTTGACCCAATCATGAAAAATAAACAGATAAATCATTATTTACCTTATTTTTATCTAAGAATAATTAATTAATCACTAATTAATTATTATTCTTTGTTAAATTTGACTAAATCCTTAGGAATAATTAAATAAATCCTTATTTGTTTATTATTCCTTAACTAATTCATTGATATGATAAATAAATCATTTATTTATTATTTATACATAAACGTTTAAATACTTTTTCCCTCCTAAAAAAATATAATAAAATACTCCAAGTGGTTATTCAAAGAATAGGATCAATAATATTTTAGTATTGCTCATTATTCAAGGATAACTCAATATTTTGTTATAAATAGAAGGGCTTTCCATTCATTATTCACTTTTGATTATTTTCATTGTTGCACTCACTATTGTAACTCTGATTATTTTATTGTTTCACACCATATTTTTTCCGGGTTTATGCATTATAGAGGAGAGAGACTCTACACAAGTTGAAGACATTTGAGGATAGCCAAGAACCCATCCCATAGAGGGGGGCTGGTAACATTTATCTTTTTTCTTCACATGTGTTATAATAAAATTATTCTTTACATATCTGGTTTCCAATGGATGATTAGAGTTATTACTTTTTCTTTTTGTTGTTAACTATGATTGTGGCATAGATCCTGACTTTGGCAGGTTTGTGTCTATCAGTTGCTGCAAATCTACAATGTTTAACATCCATTTATATTGTTGAGATTTTTTGTCATCAACAATCTTAAGTGGTTTTGTTTCATACATCTTTGAGAAGAAAACACTACAACACAATGGACACCATTATTTTTGGGCAAATGTCCCCAAAAAACCCAATGCAGGAAAACTGGTGCAACAGATATGAGGGTTTTATTATTATGCAGGAGAAAATTCGAGTACAATTCTTGGATGCTCAACTAGCAATCTAATACATAGAGAATACTAGACAAAATGAATGGTGAATTGATCTCACCTTGTCATTGGGAAAATATGAGACTGATCACGCTGAATTGGAGACTCTCCGTAGCCTCTACATAGCCTCTCTACAGAACTGCGTCACTAATATGAAGTTCCTGCATCACCCCTAGTGGATATCATGTTTCTCCTTCTCTCGACCCTCTACTGGCTAGAAAACTCGAATATCTACCTCTCGATCTCACACCCTGGCTCCTAGCTAGTGAAACACTTTTTCCTCACCAAGAATTTAATTTCCTTCTAAGGCCTATGCTTCCACTGCATCAGCTTTGCATGGGCCAACATCTGCCTCTCTCTGGACATCATTCTTCCCTCTCTCTATCTTATACTCTCCGGCTTAGGAAAAATTCCTTCTTCTAGATACTCACTGCCCCTCTCTGCAAGAAATCTCCTCAATGAGAATTTCCTCCTGAGAACTTCTCGCTTCAAAAATTCAATCTCTTGATCTCTTGGTATGTTTTCCAAATGACCCTCAAGCCCCTTCTTATATCTTTTTATTGGACAAATAGCAGCCTAGATTAACTCCTAATCAATGGCTCAAATAATTTTGGCTTGATCTCTGTCTTCTTCTAGAAGTTACACCCACAATTAGATTAATACCCATTAATATGTTAATTTTCCTAAGTTTAGACTTACGAAATCCATTAAAAATACCAATTATTTTAATAAAATCATTTCTAGGTGGAATTTCCCAAAATTCTTTCTAGGTTCTTTGAAATACATATGCCCAAGCCTCCCTCCAAAATTTGAGGCCTAGAGCACATTCAGTGCTACCCGAAATCAACACTCCCTCTTAGCAAGGAATGTTCTTTAGCAATATATGTTGTTGCATACTACTCTAACTTTGAAGCATCATCCTCTACGTTGCTAATGTATAACATGTTTTCCATCAACTACTGTGTTGCTACTATAACTATACTACTATTTTTGACACTGCCACTGCCAATGCTACATCTGTACTACAACTCCCTCTCAAGTGTTACATCTCTAATGTTGTTAGCACTATCATTGCCAACTACTACTGCACTAAAAAATGTTTCTTATAGCAATAGAAAAATATCCAAAATTATTGAACTAACTATGTTCAGTATGATACCATGTGAATGTTGGAGCTTGACTACTACTATTCTTTGCGCTAACCCTTTCAATCTATTGCATTACTGCTAACCTCTACGCTATGCCACCTACAATATTTTCAACTATACTCTGCACTGCTTAGACTCTGGCACTCCTAGCCACTAGAACTATCTCCTTGAAACTCCTCGGCACCATCTAACACTAGTTCATCCTTCTACTCCTGATGTGGGCTCATGTATCAAGGTATTGATGCGAGAGGTGGACTCTTCAAGGATCTTGCCCATCTATATCTCTTGTGAACTACAACTCCAAATCAATCCAGATCCCTCTTGGAGGTATCTCAGCTGTCATGGCAAACTCCTCCTCTTTGATCTTCATGGGCGTAGCCTTCGGGTCACGTTTCTCATGCTTGCCCTTATTCTTGAGAGGATACTGAGTAGCATAGTGAAACATCTCACCACACTTGTAACACTTGATGTTTGAGACATCCTTCTTATGTCTTCGTTGCTCCTACTATCCCTTCAATGCAAGGGTTCCATTATCCTCTTCCTCTTTTGGCTTTGAACCACTGTTGCTACTACTTCTGTCAAGTTTTTCCTTGACTAAGTATCTCCTTAGCTCCTCTTGTTTTAGAGCTGCCCACATCTCATCCCAATTCACCAATGCCGCTCTACCCAAGATACTCTGGGCAAAGACTTTCCACTAATCTGAGACAGAATTGAGGGCCATTATAACCAACTCTTAATCCTGAGGTGCATGCCATAAAACAAACAACTCATCATGGGTTTCCTTCAACTTTGTGAGGAATGGATCCACATGCTCCCCTTTCTGCATTTGAGTAGATCTCAGCTTCCACTCCAAGTACATCTTTCGCTGCTTTGAATATCTCTGATATAACATAGCCAAGGCATCCAACATCTCCTTAGCACTCCCTCTACTAGAGACATGACACACCACGTGATCCTTTACTCTAGCAAGGATCATACTCTTGGACTTCACCATTTTTTATCTATACTTCTATAACAGATCTACATCTATAGGCACAACCACCACATTGTTGACATATGTCTTGAGGGCATGCTCATATACAAGAAATGACATTCTAGTCTTCTAGATGACGTAGTTGGATGCACTGTGCAACATATCTTGATCCCTCAAGCCACTGGTTTCCATTTATGCCAAAAGTAGAAATTTGAATGACCTCCTCTCTCCTTTGTGTTGCTGCTAGGCTAGCTTATGCACTCCCTACTAGGGCTAGTAAAATTGCAAACCATTGCTTATGATCAACTTTAGAGAATTTGAATTCCTTGGCTAGGAATTCTACGAGGAAGAAATTCCCTCAACCCTACTTCTCCTATTTCTTTTGACAATTTTCATCCTAGCAAATTGCCTATAGAAAAAATGCATCTCATCAATTCTTCCACACTGAGGCTTCAACACTGCTCCCTCTGCCCCGAAAAAAAATATAACTCGAAGTCCTTCTCTCCGTCAACTCACTCGGAGAGAGATTTCCTTGAAAATCTGACCTCCTGACTTGGAACTATGTCAACCCTCTCGGGGTTTCAAACTACTTCCCCCTGCATCTTTTTCAAACTCCCTTCTTCTACTCAGCACTAGAGCTATTTTCTCTACTCTTCTTGCTTCACCTACAGCTCTGATACCATATGAAAATTCCTCAACAGGAATCCCTATTGGAGCAACTGATGATATTACTCCTATTTGTTAAATTCCTTTAAAAAAAGTACTTGTATTTTTCTATGGTAAATATCATAATATATACACTACAACCTTCACTTAATTAAATTATAAGTGGAAACAAGAAATTGAAAAAATACAACACAATAGACACTGTTATTTTTGGACAAATGTCCCTAAAAAAACCCAATGCGGGGAAACTGGTGCAACAAATCTTAGGGTGTTATTATTATGCAGGAGAAAATCTGAGTACAATTCTTGGATGCTCAACTAGAAATCCAATACAGAGAGACTACTGGATAAAATGAATGGTGAACACATCTCACCTTGTCACTGGGAAAAGCTGAGACTGATCACGCTGAATTGGAGCCTCTACATACCCTCTGCACAGAACTATGTCACTCATATGTAGTTCCTGCATCACCCCTACTGGGTATCATGTTGCTCCTTCTCTGGACCCTTTGATGGCTGGAAAAATCGAATATATGCCTCTCGGTCTCACACCCCAGCTCCCGGATATTGAAACTCGATTTCCTCAACAAGAATTCGATCTTTGTCTAAAGCCTTTGCTGTCAGTGCATCAACTCTGCGTGGGCCAGCGTCTACCTCTCTCTGGACGTCATTCTTCCCTCTCTCTACCTCATACTCTTCGACCCAGGATTTTTTTTTTTTTCCAGATACTCACTCCTCCTCTCTGCAAGAAATCTCTTAAATCAAATTTTCCTCCTGTGAACTTCTCACTTCATAAATTCGATCTCTTGATTGCTTTTTTTTTTCCAAAGGACCCTCAATCCCCTTCTTATATCTTCCTGTTGGAAAACCAATAACGTAGATTAACTCCTAATATAAGGCTCAGAACATTTTGGATTGATATTTGTCTTCTTCTAGAAGTTACACCCATAATTAGATTAATACCCATTAATATTTTAATTTTCCTAAGTTTAGACTTAGGAACTCCATTAAAAATATTAATTATTTCAATAAAATCGTTTCTGGGTGGAATTTCTGAAAAAACTTTCTAGGTTCATTGGAATACATGTGCCCAAGCCTCCTTGTAAAATTTGAGGCCTAGAGCACATCTGATGCTACCTGAAATAAACATGGAACATTTAAACAAATAATTTCCCTTTGTGTGACTACCTCATGACAAAATATGACAAGTGCAACACTTAAGATAATATTTAGAATGACCATGATGACACTTGTGCGAAAATTCTCAATACTTTGTGTATGGATGAAAAATATGTTTACATGGTTGGGACAACTGATATACACAAAGAATGACCATCGAAACCATCAGAAATGTCTCGTAAACATTGAACAATAGACAAATATGCAAAAATACAATGGTTAACCCAACATGCAGAAGGGATCAAAGAACTGCGAGAAAGCTCATGAAATGAGTTGTAGGGTTTGCAACAACAATGTAGAAGACCAAGGAAGGCTCTGAAATGTGAGCATAAGCCAAAATTTTGGAGGGTGTTGCAGTAGCTACAACACTTGGTGACACGTTGGTTGGACTCCAAATTCTCAGTCTCGATTAAGTTATTATGTACAGGGCCTTGGTTCTTCAGGGAGTATTGATTCATCATGCATATTACCTCAGCCTTCCCACTTACCCCATGAAAAAACATGGCATCTTCTATACCTTATCAATTGAACACGACATAATATTCAACATACTCATAATATTCTCTTTGCATGAAACCTTTCTCTATTTTCACATTTATTTATTTATTTGAAGATAACTATGCATTCACACTTATTTATTTTGGGGAGGAAGATGGATCTTGACTTATTGAGAGGAGAAGAGGTTGTTCCTTTAGAGAAGCATATAGAGAACTTTGATTAGGTTTTCTTGTTTAGATTTTCCCCTTCTCCATTTCTACTAGTTGAATAACATTTAGAACACCAAAGGAGAAAAAACTAAGTATAGGTGTGGGTTTTTCGTATTAGATGTGGGTTCATGGTTTAACCAAAATTCTCCTTATAGATGGATCATATTTTCCTTTGTAAATTCATCAACCAAAAGATATAACCAACATAAGGAAGACAGACACAAGGTGAGCCAAATGCTGAAGTGTCACAAGACTCTTTATAGTTTAGCCACACACATACTAAGAAGCCAAAACAGGTCGAGGCACGACACTTATTCGCACGATGAAAAATAAAGGAGAAACTCAACAAGAAAGAAAAAAAATATGAAAATAGAGAGAATACACAAGAAGGGAATCAGAAGAAAAGAGAAATAAATGGTTAAAGAAAACATGATGTAGAACCAGAATAAGAAAACAAGGACAAACAATAGGGAACGATTGCAAAATGAGTGCAAGAGAGGGAAAACTAGGATGACTCTAATCCTACTTCTAACCTAAGGACTAGAAGGTCGGGATCACATATAATGAAATTTCTAGTGAAGTCACCATAGTTTTTCCCGACCTGCATTCACAAAGATACAAATAATTAATATAGATATAAATAAATGTGCAACAAAAAATATAAGAAATTGAATAACCTGCAAAATAAAAGGAAGGTCTTTCCTGCAGGCAAAAAGATGTGTCACAACCACTACTTTCATCCAATTTGCATTCTTACTTTTCTAGGAACATCATATTTTAACAAAACTTGGAGTCTTCTTGCTAATTTGTCTCCATCTACAATGAACCCTTTAGCAAGTGTGAGGGAAGATCAAAACTTTTTGTTCATGATAGAGCTTTCTAGGTAAGATTATTCCAACCATTCGACGTTTGGATTGTACAATTCGCGACAACCCTCTTGAAATATTTGAAGATATAAGTTTTCAATTATAAGCATGGGATTATGATGAGAATATTGTAGGGGAAAATAGATATGATCATTTTCAATAGTCACGTCGAGATTGTGAGGACCTGACATAACTATCAACGAAGGCTGAAGTGTTTCAACTACTCGACACCATTCTGAACAGTGAGATATTGAAGGATGAAGATCAAGAGATATAAAACCATTGTTCTTGGATGTGCTGATGGGAAAATGATAAGATGAATGGAAATAGTCAAGGATAGAAGAATGATCAGATGAACTGATTGAAGCATCAGATTCCCATTTTGTGATCAACAAAGATAAATCAATTTGAACAGTTTCATGAACATTTTGAATAATAGAATAATCTTCTTCACATGATGAATGTGATAGTTCATTTCTTTGTAATTGGTGACACATTGTACTAGCATAAAAATCATCGAGAGAAGTGGGAAGGGAGGCTAGTATAATAAGCACATTACACCAGTCAATATGGAACGAACAAAAAGGAGATTGATTTGCATAATAATTCGTGCATACATTCGCACTCAAGAAGGTTTTAGGTGCATTGAAGGACAAGATTTGAGATACGTGTTGAGCTAATTTGTTAGCACAAATTAACACAAGTATTCTTATCAATCCGGGTTTGTAAAACTTGGAGGCAAGTCCATAATATATGGATATCAGATGTAGCCAAGCTTAGAAGATAAAATTTGAAGAGTTAAGGAAGCACATATTACAAATATAAACCTATTTTAACAATTTCTAATTCATTTATGTAATATGTGAGGGATGAGGCTCCTAACCTAGGAGAACTAGGTTGTTCTTCCCTGCAATACTACTTTCATGTAGAGAAATCTAAAAGCACTAATCTACAATGGTTTATGATGCAGAAGATGTAAAAGAAGAGGCTCCTAACTAAGGAGGACTAGATTGTCCTTATTCACAATTCTACCATATCATAATCACCATCGCTTCAAACCAAAAATGCAGAAATAACTTCAAATAAGAAAAGGAGAATGAAATTAAGTTTTAGTTCAAGATTAAATAGAAGGTGAATTTAACTTAAATTCCTACATGTCCCTTCATATGTAGATTAGAATTAAACCAATATTCATTCAAAAATCATCACACATCTAAATACATTTGAAACAAGAACTAATTTATGAAAACTATGAAAATTGAACCAAGAAGTGCACTTAGCTTGGTGTGGGGGCCCTCCATCCTTGCCTTGCACACTTGAAGAAATCTCAGCTACAACAACTTTAGTAAATCAACCAAGCATGAAAAACAAATTGAAATGAAAAAGGTTCTTTAATTATATTTTAGTCTTGAAAGAGTCTCAAAATCAAATTACATAAATTCTACATTTCATAAGCCTTCAAAGTTTTGGCTTAAATAGAAAATCATGAAAAAAAACTGATCTAAAGTATCTCTAACAACTATATCTATCCATATCGACCTGTCCAAGTCGAATCCATCCAATCTATCACTAAAAATATGGAAAATCCCATGAAATCATAAAATTGCCCTATTTCCTGTGGATTATCTGAATGACTAGTCATGTTTGACTAGCCTTGATGAGGCCTGATTTAGCCTGTTTTGACTGAACCAATTAGAAATAGTTCAGTCCTAGTTCCCAAGCTTTTCGTTCATGTATCTAGTTCAAGCCCAAGTTTCGTGAAAATATGTCATCCACATAGCCATTACGGGAATTTCTGATTCTGTCCAAAAATACTCTTAAAAACCATTTTTTGCAAAAATATCTAAAAATTGAAAAACATAATTTATTTGCTTGAATATGCATAACAAGGTCAAAATAAGGTGTATATGGATGGTATATGGTGGAAAATGATGGAAATTAGGTGTATTTTAATAAGAAAAATTTGATCAAAAACGAGGGCCAACATCTTCCCCTTGCTTACTCGCAAGCATGTCCTCATGCTTGCCTCTGTCTCCTTGAACTTTTGCTTGTATATGCTGATTGGCCTACTGATATACCTATGGCTCTGACCCTTGAAGATGAAGCTTTCTCTTGAGCTACCTGTAAAAGGATATCTATGCCTTCATGTACTTTTTCTTGTTCCTTGTAGATGACATTCTTTACTTTTTCTCCTTTTCTTTCCTTTGTTTTTCTAAAAAGAAATTTTATCATTTCTCTTTGAAGTGTTTCTCTTTGTAATATTCTTCACCTATCAGTGGAAAAATTATGGCTTGGGCTATGTATTCTGGAGTGATGGGAACAAAAATGTCTCTGATGTGTGATTAGGTTTCAACACCAACAATCAAATAAAACTTTACACTATTCTTCCTCCGATGATAAAACACCAAAAATAACACTAATAAATCATTTTGGATGAGAAGCTTTAGAGAAGATAAAAAATAAAAATCAAATTTTATAATACATTCTGACACAGGATTCATGTCCCTCTCAAATTAGCAATATCAACAACTTCACTTAAAGGAACCAATATCCATTTTCCCTCACATCTTCACTGAAAGAAGCCAATCTTGCAATGTCACATAGTCATAGAGAAAACACCAATAAGAAAAAATTGAAGCTTCTTTCACTTGTGCAAGGGGTTTTCTTCTTGTATAATTCTACTACAAAAAAACTTGTGCCAATCCTTTTTATGACTAGGCATTCACTTTCAATTTAGCAACTATTTTACCCACACAATTTGCAAAATAAGGGTCAAAACAACCATAAAAATATCCCAAATAGCAATGAATTTGAGAAAATTGTCCGCATGAAGCCTAATTAGGCTCATTCTGAAGAAAACCCATGTTTTTTTTTTTTCCAAATTTCATTTTATTTTGCTCAGAAAAAGCAATGAAAAATAGTGGCTTCTTAAAATCGAAATGCATTTCTGAGATTGAATGATCATTCAATTTGAAATCAATTTCTGAAAAATTAACCAATGCCTGCATTCAATTGGAAATCGATTTCTGGAGATAAAAACCATTATGCAATTTTGAATGTTGCTTTTAAATTTAATAACACCACCGCTCACTTTTTTTAAATCAAATTTTGGAAATAATCCTGAACAATTTCTTTTATTTTTACCTTCTCTGCTTCCTCAGGAATTGAAATCGATTTTCCTCTGCCTCCTCAGAATCTGAAATCGAATTCTAGAAATAATTACTCACACTTCCTTGAAATCGATTTTAAGATGCACTGTCTATCTTTTTGGAGAAATCAATTTTTAAATATAGGAATGAAAATCAACTCACTTTGTCTTCTTAGAAATCAAAATCAGACTCCTTCTGCTCTTTTTTTAAAGCCAAATAAAGCCTTGTCACTATTAGAGCCTAGATTTACCTTAGGCTGAAAAGGTAAGATTCTAGGTCCACATCGAACCACGCTCAGCCTCGTAGCTAGCCCTACGAGGACAGAAGAGGGCTCTCTCCGGGTCAATCTCAACAAAAGATGATCTATGGGGCTTGAGATGATTGAAATACAAACTAATTTTAGGCTAGGTATGAAGTGAAAGGATTTGATTTGATTTTTTGGGAGTTTTGTTGGAATCAAGGGAAAGGCAAATTTGGGTCTAGGGATGAGGCCAAATTTTTGCATAGTTCTGTTTGAGGCAAGGTAGGCAGTAGTTTTGATGCTTTAGATTAAATGAATGGATAGAAAAGACCATTGAGGAGCTGAAGAGGGCAGGAGGCTACAAGAAATCCTCTCCAAATAGATGAAAACATGTAAAACTAAACAAAGTTTCAGGCAGAGCACAACAAACTCATGAATTCTACCTTTGTCACTCAATTTTTTTAATTTCAGAAGCAAAGAGAAGGGAAATGGCATACATGAAACATCAATGAACTTACAATTGCATGAAGAAAAACACCATCAAAACACAGAGCCACAAGGATCCCAACAAGTGCTGCAAAACCCTGGTCTTTCCTTTGCCAAAAATACAGAAATCAAATGTACAATGGAGTGCCAAGCAATCCCAAGTGTCCAACCCTGAAAATGACTGAGAAATTACATGATATAGACAAGCCTAACTCCTTCCCATGCCTCTAGGGGTCGAGCTCATCATTCTAGGAGCTGTTTCAACCATATCTAAACAAGGAACTGAAAAATAGGTAAAGAAAGAACTTGCCTCTATATGCTAGGAACTGATTCATTCACTTACATTTCACCTTTTGGTGAATGAATCTACTAGAACAAGTAAAAATGTGCCAAAATTATATCATGGTCATGCAATTATATCAAGTTAGATCAAGAGTAACATCAAAAAGTGAGACTAGTCAAAACTGGCCGAAATTCTGAGCTGGAGAGTGAAAAATAGGCCAAAATTCTCTATGTGTCACGCCTAAAATCTCTATGCAGAGCAGAACTTTGGAGCTGATTTGGAGGCCCTTCCCGAAGTCCAAATTGAGTTCATGATAGATCGTTGGAAAGCCCTACCTATCTAATTTCCAACAAAAGTGGAATTTCTGGATTTGGATGTCATTTGCCACTCCAAAACTTTAATCTCCCAACACTGCTTCCCGTGGGTGCAAAAAGTGGCAGAAATGCCATTTTTAGGGTGTTTTTGACCCTTTAGGCAACCTAGAACTTGATGGAATCCCTAGGCCATTCCTGAGCATGCATAAATTTTCATAAAAAATCTAGAAATGTAAAGTTTTCCCCCTAAAGAGTTGCCGATTGTAAGCGCGCACCAAGTGGCGCTACGCGTCGAGCAGGAAAATCTGTTTTGTGACCAAAAAATTCAAAAATGACAATTTTTTTTCCAAATTCCTTGAAATTTGAGATGAAAGTGCCTCATGAAGTACTATGCTCAGCCAAAGAATCTTCGGCCAAAATCATGCCTTTTCATGCCTCCTCGATGCCTTCATGGTGCATGCAGTTCAGTGGTGGAAATCACTGTCTTGTTCATATGATACCTTTGTCTTGTCTCCATAATGTCCATGCAAGGTGTATGTTTAGCAACCTGTTGAAAAGGAGAATTTGATACCTTTTATTTCAACGCCAAATATGTGCCAAGTAGGAAGGGACTATTGGGATAGATTTTCTTTAGGGAAATATAGGATGTTTGGGATTATAGGATTAGGGTTTGGGGATTTACAATTGAGATTTTGAAAAAGGGAAATTGGGATAGGGGATTAGTGAATTTAGGGGGTTGGGGAACTTTAGGGAATAAGGGAATAAAATGGAAACAAAGGTTTGAAACGAAGGGATAAGGGAGTAAACTTGCTGGAAAAACAATCATCCAAACCCTAGGCAACAATCTTGTTTGACATTTTTGAAGAGATAGGTTTTGTTCTCCTTTACACATTCATCATATAATAAACACCATCACACAATCATCATATTTGGATGCACAACAGTATTGGAGACTCTACCTACTTGAAACGAGGCAAATCCGTGTGTTTTTTAGTGATTTGAACAAGTTTTGACCATGTTTGAGGCCTTTGGCTGTATGCGCCGTGGCAAGCCCAATGCGCCACGCCTCCCCAGTGCACCACGTCTGTGTAAAATAACACTGCGTATTCATGCCTAGTGCGCCACGCCTTCTGCTCAGTGCGCCGCGCCGGCCGATATTCACCCAAATTCACCCAATTTCTCACTTTCTCATCAAATTTTCTCTATCTTGCTTCTCTTTTGCCAATGAGCTTATCAAAGGAAGGAATAGCTTATAGACCAAGAGCTTTTGAGATTTTAGCTCATGAAACCCACTTTTATAATGTTTTTGCTTTAGCACTTTTCACTTTCTAATGCAAACTCTGTTTTCATTGTTTCCTTTTGATTTTTTGACTTAAATGATGAACCTCTTGGCAATTTTTTGCAGGGATGAAGGCTTGGATTTTGGAAAAGGATGACTAGGACTGCACTGAAGAACTGTATAGCTTGAAAAACCTTAGAAAAAATTACATATTTATTACAAAAAATAAATTTGACGATTTCTTCTTCAAAACAAAGTTTTGAAGAAGAATCATTCTCGAGCATTATTGGCAATGAAACATCTGGAATAAAAACTTATTGTGAATATCCTCATGGCCTGTTGCCATTATTAGACACTTTGAAGACAAAATTTGTGAAACCCTAGACCCAATGACTGACATGACTCTTGGTTGACCAAAAGACCATCCATAATGACTGTAAAATTGATTTTGATGAACTTTGATGATCAGACACGAACCAATAGGTACAAGACATGAGGGAAGTATGGAGACAAGACCCTCCCGTCAGAAGATCGATGTTCCTAGTGGAATGCAGATGATCGAGTTGAATGAGACACCTAAAAATGAAATGCAACAAAAGAGGGTTTGATCTCTGACGGAGGGATGAACAGATCGACTCTAACAGTGACAATGGATATAAAATCAATCTTCTCTCTTCTGCTACAAAAGGGAGTTTGCTGCTTCGATAATTTTTTCTCTGATCTTTGATTAACTGCAAGAAAACTTGTTGAAATTTTTGGTGGATGGTTGGCTTACCATGTTAAACAAAACAATTTCAATTAAAAATCTTCTCTTGGCATTTCAAAATCTACATGTGGTAGTGTGTGGCAGCGTGTATCTATGGTGACAAATCCTTAACTAAAGTTGTATTTCCATACTATGACATCTCTTTAAATAAAATTCTGAAACTATCCTTATAATCCTCTAACTGTTGATGAATTTACGGAATTAACTCTTACAGGTGGCAAAGGATTTTACGCAGAATAGATCTGGAACTGAAGACATAAGATCTGGGATTCGATTTTAAATTTTGATGCTTACCTTCATTGAGACTTCACCGCATAATTTGAGGGATTCTCTGCATAAACTATAGCTTGCACAAAATACTCCACCTTTAAATAACCCTTCAATTCTATACGCTGCTCAACGTTCCTCTTTCCCTACGCAGCTCATTATTCCCTTTTCAGCTATTCAGATATGGCTCTATGCAATTTTAATAGCCTATTCTTTCTCAATTCAAAGTTCTAGGCTTTTTTTTTATGACTTCAGTTGTTTCCAGCTCTGCGTAGCTATAGCTCAGTGTAGCTCTACGTAATTCTCTACGACTGACAACATTCTTCTACCTCTCATAGCAGCTCTGCGTTAGGCTACAGTTTTGCTTTAGCTCAAAATAATCTTTGTCACAGCCAGGAATGTTTTACTACAGCTCCAACATTTTTCTACAGCTCATAGGGTTTCAAAACTGCTTAATTCTCTGAGTTTCAGAACCGCAGACTTCTTCTTTGAAAATTTTGACCATTTTGATTTGACCTTCTAATGTCAATTTCAATGCTTTCGTGATTTGAAAATTTGTTTCATAAGACCTTAACTCATTCTATTGTATGCCCATATTGGTTCAACCATTTCAATTCACTTTTTACATTTCCCATGGCACAACCATCAGAAATTTGCAATGCTTTTCTTGTTTGGATGGAACTCTTATTTGAATACCGAGAACTATGCCTATCTTGTCACCATTATTTTTGCATTACCCACTTTTGTTATGTTCATGGCTTCGCTCATTTCGCTGCCCCATGTTCTTTATCATTTCATTTTTCATTCATAGCCACCCTCATTATGCTGCATGCCCATATTTTAGTTTGTATGCATCATAATTTCATGTCCTTCGTTGCATTGCATTTGCATTTTCCACTTAGGTTTTGTCATATTTTCATATTGCGCTCATTCCATACCTTAGGTTATACTCTTTTCTTAATTTATTTTTAAAATGACCATAGGATAGGTCATTTTTAAAATTGAATTATTTTCCTTATGATACTAACCTTTAACCTTTGTGTGGTTTTTGCAGGTCAAACAAATTCCTTAGGGGAAAACCTTGCCCTTATTTTTCAATAAAAAATGCTTATAAAAATATATAGGGAAATTATTTTTGTATGGTAGGAGTAAGGTAAATGATAGTTTGTAATATAGATTATTATGATGAAGTCAATGGGATAAATGTGGAATGTTGAATGTAGTAGAGGAATGGTAAATGTAGTGGAATGGATATCAAGTTAAACTAGTTTTATCAATTTCTAGATTTTTTTCAAAAATCAAAGGTTCTAAGAGCAATTTTTTTTTACACTTACTATACTTGTACTTGCATAATAGCTTGATGTCAATGCTAATTGATGATGTCCTTTGTTGGTTCATTTTTTCCTCATGATGATGGTTCTTCAAGGATATTCTTTGATCGAATGTAGACACCATTTTTTGCATCTGATATTCAGGTCCCTTTTATATTGTCTTTGTTCAGGTCCCTCGCTGATGAATGTGGATGCATATTCTTTATTCAAGTCCCTAACTGATAAATGTGAATGTGGGTGCTTTATTTAGGTCCCTTATCAAACCATTGCTCAAACTATTTGCATAGTTTTATTACGTATCTTCTCCCTTGCTTATTATGAGACTTGTCCCAAAGTCTTGCTTATTCTAGAGGATGATTCCTGCAAACTCAAACTGAAGAAATGGTAAAACAAAATAGAGAATTCATATTGGCCAAACAAGTTGGTTTTCTGATATGAATTCGAGTTTGTGTTGTGCTAGTTTCCTAGATTTTCACAACCAACCTCTATTATTTTTTATCTTTTTCTATTTTTTTTATTATTTTCTTTTCTGGATGGAGGTGGGGTGTAATGGAGTAAGGAAGTATGAAAAAATTATGAAAATAGGTTATATTGAAGTCATGATTTAGTAGTAAATGGATAGATAGTAAGTCTGGACTTCAACATGTATGATTGTGGAGCTTAACATACAATATAGATGATGGATGAAATCATGAACAATATGGCTTTTGAAAGGCTTCTTTGGAAATTGATGTCACTTGACATGGTACAGAACTTGACTTCTTTTTTTGATTATTAACTTCATGCCTTTTTCCTCGATCTCAATCATGTCATAGAGTGATTGGTGTTGTTGGTCAGCAACTAAGAGCAAGCTTCACAAATTTGAATTTCATTGGAGGAACTCAACATCAGGTGAATTTTATCTTTTCTTTGACTTGAAAATTTGTATTCATATTCTGGAATATGAATTTAAAATTGACTTTGAAAATTACTTCATCCATGGAGTTCACTCCTTCTTTCTCCCTATGAACTGCAAAAACATAACACTTGGCTACAATACAATATTAGATGATGGAGGAAGAGAGGTGTATAGTTTCTATTCTTCCAATAAATATGTAAATAATTACAATCATTGTTTAGAAAACAAGTCCAAATATGATATATATAAAGAAAATGCATTTGTTTACCCCTTGAGGAATGGTGGCCAGCCTACACCTCCTAGCGGTATTTTGTTTACAAAATATTTGTTTTATATCAAATTAGAGTGATTCCAAAGCCAAGTTGAAATGAATTTATATGGATACCTCCAGTATAAACAAGTTTTCAAAATGGTTTAAAATGATATGGTAAAAATTATAAGGAGTGCCATGTATGATAGAGCTGCTTGTTAATTTTTAACGATACCAATAGTCACTATTTGAAGTGTAACTTCTTCGATAAAGATCGGATCAATGTGATTCCACTTGAAGATTAAATTAGATTCATTTTTTTCTTTTCAATAGAAACAGGTTTTAAAAATTCTTAGGCTTGATATCACAAAATTGGTAATGAACAGACCTAGGAGGTAGAGTTTTACTATGCTAGTTTGAAGACATGTAGTTACTAAATGTGGCATAACGTTTTCATTTCACCTCAAAATGGGATGATTCAAATTGTTTATTGATCTAGACTTGAATATAAATCTCCCATATAAACAATTGTTTAAAATAAGATGATTTGGTATGTCAAATATGCCAATGAACAGTGAAGCCCTAGAATTGTCACCATGCAGATTTTTCGACAAATAGTTAGTATTTCAAGAATAAACTTTTCATATGATCCCTGATTGAAGTGATTAAAATTTATTTCAAAACTATATTCCAAGGGCTATCTTCCCTATGAATTTCAGGTAAAAATGTTTCCATTAGACACCTCAAATATACACTGTACTAACTCTGTCCTCAACATTTCACTTGAGACCTAATTTTGATTTTGATCACATTTTTATTTGTGATATAAATTGAAAATTTCAAAATGGATTCCAAAACTAGATTTCAAGAGATATTTAAAAAAAAACATGATTTAAAATGGTCCTATATGGTTACCCAAAATATGATTGTTCTTACTGCATTTTTCCATATAGTCCTTTCAAATGAATATTGAACAATGATTTGAAGAAATATTCATGACAGTTTGAAACAAAATTATTATGGAAATCTTATTGTGAATTCATTCTACTTGTTTACTTATTCTATGTTATTCTGTCCTACTCCATTGTAGAAAAATAATTCATTCTCTCAAGTATAATAGAATTTCCAATGCATCCATTTTCGTAACAAGATCATAAGTAAACTCACATCCAAATTTGAAAAATATACTTTAATGAATGTTTGTACATGAAAATTTATCTAATCATAAAGATTTGATGAGAAAGAATGTTGAAAAATGGAGTACTGTTGTAACCTAAAGACTAGTTGAAACCAAGTTTTAAGATGATCTTTGTTTGTTTGGCTCTCATTAATTGGCATAACACAAAACTCTTCTTGTGGTACTTGTTCAAAATCTTGTATGCACAAGAGATCTTGTGATATACATGATAGAAATTCTTTAATTTCTAGGTCTAATGTTTGATCTTCATTGCATATGATCCATGACTCATTCACCTCCTCACAAAGATAGCTAGAAGAAAGTCTAGATTCTCTTCCTGTGGATCATCTTCATGGATGTTTTATTGCTCTTCTATCCTTAGACATGGAGATTCATCCCTAGTGAGAATTCTAAATTGGGGACAAGGACTTGAGAATAGTTGGCATACCCTCGTTTTCTAAATTATTTCTTTAACATCATTTTTTTAGATATTGTCTTACAAATGGATTTTGTAGTTATTTTTTATTTTATTTTTTGTTGGGGGTTTTGTTTTGGGAATCTACTTTTAGGATCTCTATTTCTAGGCATAAAGAAACATAACTAAGAGAAATGTATCTTAACTAAATTTGTAATCAAATTTTTAGTGTTTTTGTTTATGTTCTATTTTACTATGCTGAGAATTGCCTCCCTGACAACAGCGCCAAAACGTTGAGCTAATTTATTAGCACAAATTAACACAAGTATTCATTATCAATACGGGTTTGTAAAACTTGGAGGCAAGTCCACTGTATGTGGATATCAGATGTAGCCAAGCTTAGAAGATAAAATTTGAAGAGTTAAGAAAGTACATATTACAAATATAAACCTATTTTAACAATTTCTAATTCATTTATGTAATATGTGAGGGATGAGGCTCCTAACCAAGGAGGACCAGATTGTCCTTCTTCACAATTCTACTATATCATAATCACCTTTGCTTCAAACCAAAAATGCAGAAATAACTTCAAATAAGAAAAGGAGAGTGAAATTCAGATTTAGTTCAAGATTAAATAGAAGGGGAATTTAACTTAAATTCCTATTTGTCCCTTTATATGTAGATTAGAATTAAACCAATATTCATTCAGCAATCATCACACATCTAAATACATTTGAAACAAGAACTAATTTATAAAAACTATGAAAATTGAACCAAGAAGTGCACTTAGCTTGGTGTGGGGCCCCTCCATCCTTGCCTTGCACACTTGAAGAAATCTCAGCTACAACGACTTCAGTAGATCAAACAAGCATAAACAACGAATTGAAATGAAACAAGTTCTTCAATTATCTTTTAGTCTTGAAAGAGTCTCAAAATCAAATTACATTAATTCTACATTAATTCTACATTTCATAAGCCTTCAAAGTTTTGGCTTAAATATAAGATCATGAAAACAAACTGATCTAAAGTATCTCTAACAACTATATCTATCCATATCCACCTATCCAAGTTGAATCCATCAAATCTATCACTAAAATATGGAAAATCCCATGAAATCCTAAAACTGCCCTATTTCCTAGGGATTTTCTGGATGACTAGTCATGTTTGACCAGCCTTGGCCGGGCCCAATTTAGCTTGTTTTGACCGAACAAATTGGAATTAGTTCTGTCCAAAAATACTCTTAAAACCCAATTTTTGCAAAAATATTTAAAAATTGAAAAATATAATTTATTTGCTTGAATATGCATAATAAGGTCAAAATAAGGTGTATATGGATGGTATATGGTGGAAAATGATGGAAATTAGGTGGATTTTAATAAGCAAAATTTGATTAAAAAATGAGGGCCAACAATATGATATTCACAAGTAAATCTAGGAGATTTTCATCATCAAATACAAACGATAGATATGATTCCTTCGACTAAATATGGTCTTCGAAATGATCAACTTCCATGAGAGTTACATATTCCAAGCCTATGTTTGTTGCAAGATACTTGCATGAAGATGAATGAACTGAAAATGATTCTTGAGTCCAGTCAGAAATAAAATCTCGAGAGTTTGAAAGATTACATATTAAATACCAAACATCTTTGAGAAAGATATTTACACTTAATGAAACCATGCAAAAAGAACGATTGTGTGAGAAAAACTAGATCTAACTTAGTTTAGGGGGCTTACTAGAGTCGTGGGATCTTGACATAACCATCAACAAAATTTGAAGTGCCTCGTCTCCCTGGTAGGACCCAAAACTTTCCAGGATTGCAGAATCGCATTTTGAAGCTTGAACCAGATCATGCATGGTTTGAGGATAGTTGTTGTTTCTGGTTTCAATACTATTCACCAGATTAAAGCCATATTTTCCACAAATTTCACCAAATTTTTTAACTTCAACAAGCATATTACTCAAATGGAAAGGCTCTTCTGATACCAAATTCAAAGATAAATGAATCGAGGAAATCTGGTGAGCAAGATGATTTAAAGAGTTGTCTTCATGCAAGAAAGGTGATGCCGAGGGATGGGAAGGGTACTCTATGTTTTAATTGTTTTCAATCTCATCATGGACAACCTCACCGCCTTGTGATAACTCATTAGATGAAGAAACTGAATATCATGGAGTATCTCTATCACAAGTAGATGCATTGCAACTGGCAGAACACAAGGGACAGTGAGGTGAAGAGGAAGTTTTGATAAACAAATCTTATTTAATTGAATAAATTTTTTCATCAAAGGTAAGATATTCATGAGAAATCAAAAGATCTGATGATGCACTTGGGAATTCGTTACTCGTACACCAAAAAAATTATCTTCATCAAAATTATGGTTGCCCAAGGTTACGGATTGATCAAGAGAATTGATTACATTTGATTCACCATCAATATTGATAGATTAACAATCATCCAATAATGCAAGCACATCATCTTGAAATGAAGGATCTTGAAAAAAATAAGAAATATTAAAAGCACCTTCACCTTCCTACTCCTCTACCTGTGTAGAGTGACTGCTTTGTACCTAATCATCATTTGAACTAGCAACGTGAAAATCAAGAGAGTGTGGAAGACTAGATGGTGGAATAGATTGCTCAAGTGGATCATGGTACAAAGAATCATGACTTGTAGATGATAGAGGATAATAGAAGTCTAGATCATATTCAAGACTAGAGTTACGAACAATGACATCCTCTTGCAAAATGAATGAGTTAGTCTTCGTCATAGGCCTCATAATCCATTCTGGAATTTCTTCCATTGAATCCAAACCATGAAAGGTAGAAAAAGAATGAGAATATGGTTGGGAATTTGATTTGCAGGATTTTCAACTTTATTATCATCGCACAGAGGCACCCACATCAGGACTGGAAAAGAAGGAGGACAAGGCACAAAAGAAGTAGTAGGTTCCTCTTCTAAAATTAGAGGTGCCTCATGATTCACAAGAGTTGGGGAAGCAGGAAAACTAGGGGGTTTGGGTTCATTGTGTGAAGCAACAAGAACCAAGTGCTCAAACTCTTGTTTCAAGGATTCCCAATTCAAATCTTCTTTTAGAATTTCATAACAAAGGTGAAGGAATCGATTAGAAAAATTCTCAACTAATTCATTAGGCTCCATTCTTTAGAGATTGATTATTTTACAAACATTTCTGTAATTATACCCACCAAAGGCTGAATGAAGCTCTCAAAGAAAGTGATGAATTGAATGAATGGAAGTGGTCAGCAAGGTATGGAACCACCGATTAGCACTGCCTTCAAGGGCGAGGAAGAAAAGAACAAAAGCCAACTATTCCTCATTTGTTTCATAAGATTTGCAAAATTTAAGAAAATCTAGAATGTGCTCAGTTATGGATGTTCCATCGTCACTATCAAAATTTTAACTAGGACAAGTGATTAAGAGGCTCATCAGGGACTGAAAATTGATAAAGGGAAAAATTGGAGAAAGGATTATGATTTTTGTATGAGCCATTTTAGATAAGAGATTCAAACTAGATGCAATGGGCTCAACTTGTCATTTGACCCTCCTTTTAGCATCATTTGTTGATGCTGCTAGAAATCCATCAACCAAGGGAATCTCCCCAAGGTGAAGTCCCAATTAGACCTCACATCATTTCAAGTAGGAGAACCATTCAGTACAATGGCCGTGTTTCCATATATCTTAAATATATTCCTTGGCTCTAACTATTAGCAAGAGAAAGGGATGCAGATGTGCCTTCAAACAACAAGGGCAGTGTTCTTGGTGAGTGTCCACTCGGTTGTGTGTCTATTTTCCTTCACTATGAAGGGGAGGAGAACTAGGCCTCTAAGAGAGAGGCAGTAGTACCACCCTAGTAGAGAAACACATAAACAAGAAGTACCCGTGCAACATCAAGCAGAATGGCCCACATAGATGAGATGATCATGAAACCGATGTGTAAAGGACATGCCTATCAAATATCCAATGAAGTATTCCACAAGGATGAGACAAATTTCATAACATTCATAATACATTCTCATAATATGAGTGCCAAAATAACCGAAATAGTTCAACTACTTTAACACAAATGAAAGAAAAAATGAATTACAACCATTCAAAGAATAGTCTTTCAAATATCCATAATCCATGCATGGAGAATGTGTTGGCCTTGAAGGCTTATATTATTAAATGAAAGTTCCAAGACACATGTTTACAATGTACATCACTAGCCCCAATAGTGAGAAATGGGAGCCACTCCTTTCTCCTCAAAGAACTAGTTGTTTTCTATAATGCCTTGCGGGAGGAGCCAAGGTAAAAAGTACTTTTCTCATACAATGAGGGGGTATATATAACCAAGGGGCGATGCTTCCCCTTTGTGACTCTTTGACTACCCTCATGACTATTCAACTTCCTATGACTTGTCAACTTATATGAATCTCCATATTCATGTCTGTCCTTTAGAATTCAACTTTACAATACATTTGAATATAATATACATGGCCCACAATAGTGATGTGGCATATGCCCACTCATGACATGACATGACATGACATGGCTGACATGGACTGCTTGGTTATGTGGTAATGTCAAGTCACTGTTGTTATTGTATGTTGGATGTCTTGTTGGATATGCTTTCTATTCTCCTCTACATGGTTTGGTGAGGCAGAGTCTTCAAGGATCTTTAGTATTGGATGGTAGTTGCAAACTTATGTCCCTTTCCTTTTCTAGGATAGATGAGCTTTCATGTTTCAATTGCAAATATGTATTTATGAACTCTCCATTTTTACATCTCCTTCTTCATCATCATGTCATGGTGTAAGAGAATACCTGCATCTGCAACTCACTCATGATGAGACAACATCAGTCTAAAAACCCCTAGCATAAGATAAAGCATTTGGATTCATGAACTGGGTTGGGACGGGGTGACAGGTTAGGAGAGAAGGCATAGTGACTGTGCAATTACATAGTTTAAGTAACCAAGGGTCAATCTTGATCACTGAGACTGCATAGTGTATAGGTCAGGCCAGCTTGAGGGCAATTTTTGTGCATTCCTCGTTGAGGGAAAAATTTATGCAGTGCCCACTAAGGGAAAAAATTGCGCAATCCCCACTAAGGGAAACATTTGCATAGTCCCCACTAAGGGAAAAAATTGTACAGTTCCCATTGAGGTAAAATTTGAGTAGTTCCCACTAAGGGAAATATTTTCACAGTGCCCACAGAGGGAAAATTTTGTGCAATGCCAACTGAGGGAAAAAATTATGCACTCCCCACAGAGGGAAAATTTTGTGCAATGCCAACTGAGGGAAAAAATTATGCACTCCCCACTGAGGGAAAATTTTGTACAATGCCAACTGAGGGAAAAAATTATTCACTCCCCATTGAGGGAACGATTTGCACACTCCCCACCGAGGGAAAAAATTGCATAATCCACACAGGAAGTTGAGGTTGCGGGATGGGACCATGGGAGGAGAAACTGCACAATTTCAGGTGGCGAGGGGGACTAGGCAAGAGATTGTGCAATTCATAGCTCAACAAGGTTTGAAGGATATAACTATATAGTTTCTAGAGGCAGTGAGTTCCGACTCATGGAAAGGAAATTGGGAGAAACATCTGCGCAGCTTTGGGTACCAAGTGAGGATGGGATACTTAATATTGTCTAGTTCTAGCATATAAGGGAAAATATTGAAGGTTGAATGTGCGAAGTGCGTAGTTGAAGGTAGACTAGGAGACACAACTGGGCAATTCTAGAGATCAAGATCGGGAGTTGGGCTCAGGAATTGTGTAGAGTAACAGCCCTAGAAGATAGGGACTTTGCATTGTGCAATTCCAAGTAGCAAGGTCACAACTTAGGGTTGATACTGTGCAGTGTGTAGTTCAGTTGGGGCCCAGTGAATCTAAGTTGGTCAGTCAGGGAGATTTTCTAAAAATGGCTAAGTGTGGGATGGGTGATGCACTATGATGAACTTTGACTGTGATCACCCACTTAGCATACTTTGATGACACAAAAACATATATCATTGGAACACGTAAACGAAGCATTTCCCTCTATGTGACTACCTCATGACTAGATACAAGAAGTGTGGAACTTAAGATAAGCTTTAGAATGATCGTGATGATACTTGTGTGACAGTGCTCAAGACTTTATGTATGGATGTGAAAGATGTTTACATGGCTGGGGCAACTCATATACACAAAGAAAGGCCTTCAAAACCATCAGAAAAGGCTCGCAAACATTGAATGACAATAAAACAATGTCAAAAGATGACGGCTAACCCAACATGCAAAAGGGATCAAAGAAATAATAGAAATCTCATGAAATGAGCCCTGGTGTTTGCACAATAATGTAAAATACCTAAGAAGGCTCCTAAATTTGAGCATAAGCCAAAAATTTGGAGACTTTTGTAGCAACTACAACACTCTGACGAATATTAACAAATAATATGAGATTCATTCACTGTCATAGCTAGAGAAGTACTGTGACAAAGAATGAAAAACAAAAACTGGAGCAGAGATTTCTCTTCTCAATATTAAAAAGGCTAAATAGATTACATTGAAAACATCAATAGTAAATGACTAGAGTAGAGCTCAACTAAATTGAAGTAAAACTGAACTGAAATTGAACTCTCTATGACACCTAACAAACAAGAGAATTAAATGTGATGACATCTAGCAGACAACGAGATTACTATCTCAACATCCCCTCCTAATATCAATTGTTACATGTAGAGGAACTTATAATGCCTAATTGTTCTATTTGAAATTCAAATGTACATTCTTGCCCAATGGCTTTGTGACAATATCTGCTAGTTGACCTTTGGAACCACAAAAAGCAAGTACTATGTCCCCATCACTAACAAGCTCACGATGAAATGAAAATGGGTGTCAATGTCCTTTCCCTTTTTGTGGAAAACATGATTTTTTGATAAAGAAATTGTTGAACTGTTATCACAATAGATTGGACTTGGCTCCTTTTGAATATTTGAAATATCTTTCAATAATCTTCTAAACCACAGAGCTTGAAAAGTTGCTGAATTTGTTGCCACATATTCGGCCTTTGTAGAAGGTATTAAAACGATTGATGTTTCTTGGATGCCCATGAAATCAGATAGGTTCCAAGATGAAATGCATACCCCGAGGCACTTTTGAAATCATCTAAACTCCCTGCATAATCGTTTTCTGTATAACCTGAAAGTGAACAATTTTTAGAATGTGTATAAAACAAAGCATAGTCTATTGTCCCTACAATATACCTTAAGATCATTTTTGCAACCTTCCAATGAATTATCTTAGGTGACTGTATAAACCTGGGGAAAAAACTTGTTGTGAACATAATGTCAGGTCTAGTTGCAATTAGATACAACAAACTACCAACTAGACATTTACACAGGTGGAATCAACTGGTGGGGCTACATCTTCTTTTCTCAGTTTTGTACCTTGAGCAATTGGTGTATCTAAAGGTTTGCAATTGGTTATTCTGAATTTTTGGATGATATCAATGGCATATTTTTCTTGACCAAAAAAATTTCCATTAGCAGATTGGTGAATTTCAATGCCTAGGAAGTATTTCATGAGTCCTAGATATGTCATATCAAACTTTGTTTGCATTACTTCTTTGAAATCTTCTAACATCCAGTATAAATAATATCATCTACATAAAGGCATACAATAAGAATTTTACATTTATGTATTTTGGTATACAAAGTTGGCTCATGACTTCTTCTGTAAAAACCACTTTTGATGAGATAGGTGTTGATGCCACTGTATCAAACTCTTGGAGCTTGTTTAAAACCATACAAAGATTTCTTCAATCTATATACCATATGCTACTATCCTGGAACTTCAAAATAAGGAGGTTACTCTACATAAACTTCTTCCTACAATATACCATTTAGGAAGGAAGATTTTACATCAAGCTCATAGACTTTCCATTTGTGTTGAGTTGTTGTGTACAAAATGTTTCTAACAATGTCTAACCTTGCTACTGGAGCAAAGGTTTCACCATAATTGACACCAAACTATTGTGAGAACCCTTTGGAAACCAACCTTGCCTTATGTTTCTCAATATATCCTTTTTCATTCATCTTGGTATTATATACCCATTTTACACCAATTTTGGTTTTGTTTGTTGGGAGATGAGCTAATTCCCAAGTCTGATTCTTCTGCGTGGTAGCAATTTCTTGGTTCATTACTTTAACCAAATTCTTCCATTTAGATGCTTCTTCAAAATGATTTGGTTGATATGAAAGAAATGCAAACATATTATGTTGGTCAAACTCATGCTCCTGCTCATATATTTCTCTAGTGCTTCTTGTTTTTTGATTACCTTATGAAGATGTTGAATCACTAGTGGCTTCACTGCTTGAAGATGTACCATTTATAGAATAGTATTGTTCTTCTTTAACCTGCAATATTGGTGGATGTGGTGGATAAAAAGACTGATTTTAAGATTGATCAACATTATCAGACCAAGATCTATTTAAAAAAAAAATGACATCTCTGCTTAAAACAGACTTCTTGGTAATTGGATTATAAAGTATGTAGGTCTTTGACTGTTCACTATAACCTACAAAAACACATCTTTCACTCCTATCATCAAGCTTATTTCCTAGCTTCTCAGGAACATGTGAAAATGCTACTGATCCAAAAATTATAAAGTGAGATACATTTACCTTTTTATCATCCCATGCTTCTTGAGGTACTGTATCTTGGAGACTGGTTGTTGGAGATCTTTTGAGAACATACACTGTTGTCGAAATTGCATCATCCCAATAATTATTTGACAACTTCTTCTCATGAAGCATACATCTGGCCATGTTCATGATCGATTGATTTTTTCCTTTTTCTACTCCATTTTGTTGTGGAGTGTATCTTGTTGTGTTTTGCATTATGATTCCTTATTTTTGACAAAAAACTTTGAAGTCATTGGAGGTGTACTCTCCTCCTTTGTAAGATCTGAGTACTTTCTATTAGAAAATTATATATTATAGAGTAATGGAACACATAAAATACATTGCAGAAATATAAACACATAAAACAAGAGAGACACAGATATATGTGGTTCACCCAATTTGGGCTACGTCCATGGAGAAACAACCAGTACTTCCTTTTACATTATCCATGATGTTGGGTTGTGTTATATTCTTTCCACGTAGTTAACAGGGGGTTTGAAGGGCACCCGTAACCCCACTTTATGGGCTTCAGGGAAGCACCCTGGAAAATTTTGGTTTTGGACCCTATGTTAGCTTGGGCAGACCCACCTATGGTTTTGTGCATGATTTTCGCACATGTTTTTTGGACTTGATGGTTTTTGGTCCATGGTATTGGATGCTTCGACATGTATAAATATGTATTGTAACATTGAAAGGAAAATAATGAAAAATCAAGCTGGTAGTCCCAGTTTTTGGATCCAAGGGAAAATCTCTATGTATATGTGTTTTTATGTGTTCTACTCTCGCATTATTTATTTTCTGTGTTTTAGAATTCGTATGTAGAATTTGTATGCAAGTAATTGCTATACGGGGTTAAAACCTATATTTGGTATCAGAGTAGATTTGGCTTCAAGGGGATGCCTTTGTTGCTGAGGGGTTTCACTTCGGCCTGTGGTAGACCCTGTTCAGTGGGAGATTTGCGAGATCGATTCTAGTGGTGAAAGAAGATGGTGAGCAGTGGAAAGATAGAGATTGAGAAATTTAATGGTCAGAGTTTTGAGTTGTGGAAACTCAAGATGGAGGATTTGTTGGTGGATAAAGATCAGTGGATCATGGTAGATCTAGGCACTAAAACAACGGGAGTGTCCGATGAAGAATGGAAGAAGTTGGATCAGAAGGAAAAGAGCACAATACGATTGTGTGTCTCAGATTCAGTATTACTGAATGTATCAGGGGAAGCTACGGCGAAGGCTTTGTGGGACAACTTAGGGACTTTGTACTAGTCTAAGTCTTTGGTGAATAAACTGTTCCTGCAGAAAAAGTTGTATAAACTAAGGATGAAAGATGGAGACTCGGTGATAGAGCATCTGAAGGCTTTTAATACTGTGGTAAGTCAGTTACCATCTGTTGATATTAAAATTTCAGATGAATATAGGTGCATCAGTTTGTTTTTTTCTCTACTAGATTTGTGGGATAGTCTGGTTATTGCAATAGGTAGCAATGCAACTGCCTTGCAGTTTGATGAAATAGTCTTAGCCTTGCTGTCGAAGGAGAGGAGACAAAAAAATATGGAGATCCAAAATGGTGATGCCTTGTATGTACAAGGATGGTCCCAGAAAAGAAACAAAAATAAGTCATCGAGTGGGAGATCTAAATCTAGAGAGAGATCTAAATCTCGATGAAAACCTATAAAGGTGGTGTGCTGGAAATGCGAAAAGGAAGGCCACTTCAAAATGGATTGTAAATCTAAAGCTCCTTACAAAGGAAATGGATCTGATGAGGATCCTTCTACAGAGGCGAAAACCACCTCAAATGAAGGTGGGGATGTGTACTTGGCTTCTTCAAGTACACATTTAGATCATGAGGCATGATTGATTGACTCAGGTGCATCCTTTCACTTCACTCCCCGTAGAGAGTGGTTCTGCGAGTATGAGAAATATGATGGTGGTGATGTCTTCATGGGCGATGACAGGAAGGCTAGAATCATTGGTTGTGGAAAAGTAAAGTTGAAGTTGCAAGGTGGAAGGGTTAGAAGGCTTCCAGGTGTTCTTCATATTCCTGCATTAGCCAGAAATCTGATTTTTGTAAGAAAGTTGGATGATGCATGTTTAAAAATAGTGTTCGAGAAGGATACCTGCAAAATGGTTTTGGGAACACTGGTATTGATGTGGGGAGTTTGGATTAGAACTCTGTACAAGCTGCAAGGTAGCATTGTTATTGATGGGTGCAATAGTTCTATGGTTCCTAAAAGTGGAGTAGAAAATCTAGTGGTCTCTGGAGAGAAGACCATGCTATGGCATCAAAGACTTGGACATATTGGAGAGAAGGGCCTTCGAATACTTCACGGTAAAGGTATGGTAGAAGGTATGAGTAATAGCTCTGGATTTTTATTTCTGTGAAAATTGTGTATATGGGAAGCAGAATTGGGTGAGTTTCCCCTCTGCTGGTAAGAGGGCGAAACATATATTAGATCTTGTGCATAGTGATGTGTTTGGACCTATGAAGGTTCCATCACTGGGTATTTCTGTGTACTATGTATCATTTATAGATGAATTCTCAAGGAATACATGGATATATTTCCTTAAGAAGAAATCTGAAGTCTTTGACAGGTTTAAAGAATTTAAGGCTCTAGTGGAAACCAGACAAAGAAGAAGATAAAGGTGTTGTGGTATAGCACAATAGAAGACTACTCCATATACACCTTAGCAAAATGGAGTTGCAGAAAGAATGAACAAGACGTTGACGGAAAGGGGAAGAAGCATGATCAGTGGTGCCAGGTTAGGACAGGAATTCTGGGCAGAGGCAGTGGATACTGCATGTTACTTGGTCAATAGGTCACCTTCATCAACGTTGGAGGATAATACTCCACAAGAGGTATGGACTGGTAAGAAACCCTCTTTTTCACATCTGAGGGTATTTGGATGTGATGCATATGTACATGTTCCAAAGGAGAAACGAACCAAGTTGGATAGTAAATCTGAAAAGTGCATCTTTATTGGGTATAAGGATGGTTTAAAGGGTTATAAGCTTTGGAACCCAGTCACACAAAAGGTTGTGTACAATCGATATGTGGTGTTCAGAGAGGTGAAAGATGTTATTAAACATGAATTCCAACAAAAAGAACCTAAGAAGATAGAGTTTGAGTTAAAGGAGGAAGAATTAGACTCTACAGCAGACGAGGAATCAGAAGATGAAGAGCCACAAACTCTGGCTGTGAGAAGATCAGTTCAAGAAAGAAGGCAGCCAGAAAGGTATAGTCCATCTACTTTCTGTTCAAAATTTACTTTATTTATTACTAACAATGATCCTAGAACTGTGAAGGAAGTAGTAGATTCAGAGGATGGAAAATTTTGGAAAGAGGCCATGGTTGATGAAATGGCATCTTTGCACAAAAATGAGGCTTGGGATCTGGTGGAGTTGCCAGCTGGAAGGAAACCCATTGGAAGCAAATGGGTGTTCAAGAAGAATACAAATGAAGAAGGAAAGGTGGAGAAATACAAAGCTCGATTGGTAGCAAAAGGTTATTCCTAGGTGTCAGGAATTGATTTTGGTGATATTTTTTCCCCTGTTGCCAAGGTAACTTATATTAGATTTCTTTTATCTGTTGTTGTTGCTTTTGATTTTGAGGTAGAATAGATGGATGTGAAGACAACATTTCTTCATGGGGATCTGGAAGAGGAAATATACATGAAGAAACCTAAAGGCTTTACGGTGAAGGGTAAGAAAGAACTGGTATGCAAATTAAAGAAGTCTCTGTATGGGTTAAAACAGTCACCAAGGATGTGGTATTAGAAATTTGATACATTTATATGGGGACTTGGCTTCACCAGAAGAAAAGCATATCACTGTGTGTATTTTAAATTAATTAGTGACCGTGTTATTTATCTGGTCTTGTATGTGGATGATATGTTGCTGGTTGGAAATGACAAAGAAATTATCCAGGATTTGAAGACCCAATTGTCCTCCAAATTCGACATGAAAGATCTTGGTGTTGCAAACTATATCTTGGGCATGTAAATTAAAAGATATCATACAAAGAGGAAGCTCTGGTTAAACTAGAGGAAGTATGTCGAGACAATACTGCAGAGGTTTAATATGCAGGATAGTAAACCGGTGAAGGTTCCTATTCCTGTAGGTGTGAGGTTATCTATTGAATAGTGTCCCAAGATACAAGAAGAGGAAGAGGACATGTCCCGTGTTCCATATGCAAGTGCAGTCAGTAGCCTGATGTATGCAATGGTATGTACTAGACTAGACATTGCACATGCAGTGGGAGTATTGAGTAGGTTTATGTCAAAACCAGGGAAGAAGCACTGGACAACAGTGAAGCGGGTTTTCAGGTATTTGCGTGGCACTAGTGATTATGGTTTGTGCTACCAAGGAAGACAAGGATTGGATAGAGTGTTGGATATTCATGGCTTTGTTGATGCAGACTGGGCTGGAGATCTGGATCAGAGAAGATCTACAAGTGGGTATGTGTTTAACCTTTTTGGAGGTGCAGTTAATTGGATGAGTAAGAAACAATCTGTAGTGGCACTATCAACTACCGAGGCAAAATACATGGCAGCCACTCATGCAAGCAAGGAAGTAGATTGGTTGCAGAGATTGTGTTCAAGCATGGGGTTAGTACAGGAAGCTATAAGGATAGATTGTGACAGCCAAATTGCAATTTTCTTGGCAAAGAACCCTGCATATCATTCAAAGACAAAGCACATTGATGTTCAGTATCAATTTGTGAGGGATATGATAGAGGAAAAAAAGGTGTTGCTGGTAAAGGTGGACACTTTGAAGAATACTACAGATGCATTGACAAAATCTATGAGCTCTGAGAAGTTATCTTGGTGTAGAGAGACAATGGGCATTTCAGGGCTGGGAAAATGACTAAGCTCTCTTGTGTCCCCCTGTGGAAAGAAAACAAAAAGTGGGAGAATGTTGGGTTGTGTTATATTGTTTCCACGTAGTTAACAGGGGTTTGAAGGGCACCTGTAACCCCACTTTATGGGGTCTGGGGCAGCACCCCATAAAATTTTGGTTTTGGACCCTATGTTAGGTTGGGCGGACCCACCTATGGTTTTGTGCATGATTTTCGCACATGTTTTTTCGATGCGATGGTTTTCGGTCCATGGTATTGGACACGATGGTTTTCGGTCCATGGTATTGAATGCTTTGGCATCTATAAATATGTATTGTAACATTGAAAGGAAAATAATGAAAAATCAAGCTGGTAGTCCTAGTTTTGGGATCCAGGGGAAAATCTCTGTGTATATGTGTTTTTATGTGTTCTGCTCTTGCATTATTTATTTTCTGTGTTTTAGAATTTGTATGCAGAATTCGTATGTAGGTAATTTCTGTACGGGGTTAAAACCTACACATGAAAATGAAGAGATACAACCTACAACAGATCCATTGTAATTCCCTCTTTGCTCTCACACAATCTCCTCTCTCTTCCTTGCTAGAATACAGATCTACATAGCCACAATACAATTCCCTCATATATAGCGAGGGGTTGCCTTCTAGGGAAAAAACCCTAAATTAAACATAAATTCTAGTGTCTCATTTTTGCATAATGAATGTTCCAGATTGAATACGAAATCACAACATCTTACAAGGCAATTTTACATCTATTTTTAGCTTCGGGGGCACTGCCCCGATCCCCGCCCTGAACCCCCCTCGTGTTGCACATAAACAGGCAGCGTTGCCACCACATTATGAAATGGGGTCCAATGTAGTGATACCTCTGAATAAAGAAGATAATCAGGCTCCATACCCAACACTTTCAAAGGATTTACACTCTGATTTTTTGCTTCTTTGAATTCCTTGAACCTTGAGAATATATCTAATTTATTTTTGAGAAAATACACCCATGTCCTCCTGCTATAATCATCATTGAATGTCATAAAATAAATACTACCACCAATGGATTGTTTCTACATTAGGCCACATATATCTGTATGGACAAGCTTTAAAGAGTTTTTTGCTTTAGAGGAAGATGTGGGAAATCTATCTCTTTTATGCTTGGATAGAACACAAATTTCACAATTACAATCCTTTTCATTCATTGTAGGGAGACCAATGAATATTTATTGTTTCTGAAGCTGACTTAGAGTCCTAAATAGGATATGGCCATACCTAGAATGCCATATATGAGACTCATCTATTCTTGACACATTGTGGACAAAAGACTGTGAGAGATTTCGACTTCTAAGAGTCAATGGAAACATCCCATTTTTGGTTTTTTAAACCATTTCTATCAGTCTTCTATTGGTAGGTTTGTCATAGATATATCATGTTTTCCCTTGAAATATTACATCATAACCATGTTCCATCAGTTGCCCTACACTAATGAGGTTATGATGCATATGTGTAACATAATAAATATCAGGAATGTATTTATGTTGATTATTTTTAGCAAGAATAGGGGTAGTAGAATTTCCTTCATCTTTAATGAAAGAACAATCTCCAAGAGTAATTTATGATGTTATGGAAGCATCAAGATAAGAAAGTAGATTTTTGTTACCTGTCATATGATTGTTGTAGCCACTATCCAAAAACCAAAGATCCTTGTTGTGTGTGTCTTCAAAAAGATGGCAGGAAAGAAACATTGTCTCAGAGGATTCTCCTTCATTGTTGGAGAGATGTACACCAACCCTTTGTTGATATGACTATTTATTTATGCATTCATGTCAATAATTCCAAATTTCTTACAGTGATAACATTGGACATTAGATTTTCTCCATGGTCTGCTTCCTTGAGTTTGGTTTTGTGGAGGTCTCCACTGTTATGTTACATGATGATGTTTCGATCTACCTTTGCTTCAGCCTATGCCTCGCTTGTTTCCGCCTCTATATCATTTTCCTCCGCCTCTGCCAAAAGAAAGTTGTGCTTTGAAAGCTTGTTCCATGGAATCGTCTACCATGTTGAGTCTTGTTTCATGTACCAGAAGTGATCCAGTCAATTGTTCTACTAAGAAAGTTGTAAAATATTTGGATTTGAGAATGGCTGTTACAATCATGTCATATTTCTTGGGTAGACTTCGAAGGACTTTTTGAATAATTTTTTGATCTGAAATGGTTTCACCAATGAGTTTGATCTGATTGACTCTTCCCATAACTCTAATCATGAACTGATCCACATTTTTTGTGTTAGTCATATTTAAGGTTTTGAATTGTGATCTTAATTTCTGTGATTTGGTTATCTTCATTATATCATTACCTTGATACGCAACTTTCAAGATTTACCAAGCTTCATGTGATGTGGATGTGCCGTATATCTTTTCAAAAATAGAGTCATCGATTGAGTTTTGTATCCAACATTTGGTTTTGTGTTCTTTCTTTCTAAGTTTAGTTGCTTCATTCCTATGATTATTGGACTTGGCTGCCCATGCTTCTTGGGTCAGCTGTACGTATGCAGTCTGAAGTGTATCCCAACACTCTTGGCCTTGTAGGAATGTCTTCATTCTCAAAGACCAAAACTCGTAAGCCATTTCTTCAACTACAGATGTGCGTGGATTTAGTCTTCTTCCAAAACTAAAAAACATAAACTCCTCCTCTTTCCTTTTTTTGGAAAAATAATACTTTATTTAAATCAACGCTTTTAACTAAAAAGTTTATTTTAAATAAAAAAATTAATACAAAATCCCCTTTTCAAAAAAATCACTTACAAATACTCTTTATAAAAGTATTATCCTCCTTTTTTTAAAAACATCTTTTAAATAAAGACATTCGATTACCCCTTTTTGAAAATCACTTATACTCTTTTTTAAAAAGATTTTTTTTGAGACCATGACCATTCAAATTAAAAGGGTCACATTATTTATTTGGGCTACCTTTGAACAAGTGTGGAATACCTTTCCCTACCATTTACTTTTGTCTGAAGTCTTCGAGGAGAGACAACATGGATCATGAACCTATTTTTTGAGTAGCTTTCCATCATGACTTTTCCTAACCCAAGCACCATAATTCACAACGTTGTTGTGCAGCATTACAACTCTGAAAACCACATTTTCATAAGTTTACGACTGCTAATGCATGTGCTCTACTTACCATGGGCGCTCTGCATACAATTAAAAAAAAAACTTATTTTCAATCTTATGTGCCATATTTTACAGAAAACAATCAGGTTGTTGAAAGAACTTCTAGATCCTTCTACTATATGTCCTATTTGAGTTCTTGGTCTCTACTACTCTCTACGGATTCTTGTGCGACCTGAAGCTCTGATACCATGAAAAAAAATGAAAAACAAAAACTGGAGTAGAGATTGCTCTTCTCAATATTCGGAAAGCTAAATAGATTACATTGAAAACATCAACAGTAAATGACTGGAGTAGAACTCAGCTAAATTGAAGTAAAACTGAATTGAGAATGAACTATCTATGACACCTAACAAACAAGATAATTAAATGTGATGACACCTAGCAGACAATGAGAATATTATCTCAACACACTGTAAAACCTAACCATATCAGAATGTATATGCGGTTGTCAAAAAATGGATCCACGTATATACGCAACATATATACGGAATACCCGCATATAGATATCATACCACTAAATTCCAAATATAAACCATTCTATCTGTTTAAATCAAATCTACCATTAACATAAAAATTACTTAGTGGAAACCAAAAAATTCAACAACCCAGGTCAAGCAACAATAAAACACTTCATAATGTATAAGCAATTGTTATAGGTAAGATCCATGTATGTACGCATTATTTAGGAATCTAACTCATGTACAAATCTTGACTCATTGAATTAAATCATCTATGCAAACATAACCCATGTCAAACACACATTTTGCATACTTTACTATCAAAATCACAAAACTCTGCACACACATTCAAATCATATCTCAACTATAGCCATTGATCCTGCATTCATTATCAACTTAAACATTTACAAATCAATAAAGCATATCCATCAATTTTTAGATCTCTTGGATCTAAGCCGTCTCTTTACTCCCTAGTGCGCACCTATTCTAGATAAGAGCACACATGGATACTTCATTACATTGCACACCCAACTCCTTGATATCCTTGTCCTTATATAGCTATTTTCCTTGCCAACACCATAGGTAAATCCCATGGTAAAGTTGACAGTAATTGTTGATGAGATAAAATAGACATTTCTGTCACAATAATATGGGCGATTACCATGGGAAATGCTCCCGATTTTCTCTTTTCCATGGTTAGGTTTCCATATGCGACTTTTGTTCACATAACCTGCATATGTACGTGACTATTCTTTGCAGGGGTCCTATATAATTTTTAGACTTCACACTTTCATGTTTTCTGAAACTAAACCTATTACAAGATCATCAATACCATTCCTCATTACTATAATACCCAAACAATATTCCTGTCATCTGCATCATTTCCATATTCATTATATTATAACAAGGTTGAATTCAAGGACATATTTGTCATGTAAGTTTCCATTAAGGAAAACATATTAGTCATAATTCCAACAATCACCCCCTTTGGACTTGATGGAAACCTCTTGCAAACACCAATTCTTCTCTCGCCCTTTGGAATCAAGTGAAAAGGGAAAAATCATGTTGATAGAAGTACTCCCCTTTTAAAGCTCGACACTGTAAATATGATCTGCTGATATGGAATCTACATATTGACCATGTACCCCTTGAGCATATGTTTGACCTTCTAGAGATATGAAATATAATTACAAGGCTTTATGACTCAAAAAATAAAACCTCTCCTATATCCAAGAACTCTATGATCCCATATTTACATCCACCACCAAGAATAATGGGGTTACATATATAACATGGCTTGATCCCAATAGCTCATACATGACTAAATTTTACAATGATTACAACATAAGACTTTTCTTGACCAATACACCAACAAAATAGAATAATAATGATACATTACTTTTACAAGTGCACAAGTGGGCTCTAATGACATGGAATCTATACTTTGTGTAACATCTCATCCATAAACAAGGATCTCATCAATGAAATCTTTGCAACAAAATCATTAGCAACCACCATACTCCATATAGGAATCTACCACATGATAATTTGAAAACAACAACATGAATTACATAATGACATCAACATAAACATCCTCACCATCAAGAAGTAGTATATCATCAAGTAGATAAGGCAGCATAACATCTCTCTATCATCAATATCTCATGGCCAAATATGTAATGTATCCAAGAAGCACTAAGAAGCACCACTAGAAAAATAATATTACACAATAAAGCTTTGTCAACAACTCATCCCCTTAACCTCATGCCATCAATATCAACAAATTCTCTCCACATGTAGAAAGATCTAGAATCAGAAAAACATGTCAATTTCTCTGACCAAAACACCATAGAAAGCATATAAAAAACATAGTCTCTCCATCCATCGACAACATATCACAAGCCATTTAATAACATACCAACCATCATACATATCCTCCTCATCAAGTGCATCAAGATTTAAACAACAATAGAAATAATAAGGAAACATCCATAACTTCACCACATGCAACCCAAGCATCATTGGTAACCCATCTCATAGTGAAAATAAGATATATACTTTCCAGTAGTAAGAAAATAAATAAGACTGATGACAATAGTGATAATCATGGACTCATCATAGACAACAACATATCACAAGCCATAGTCTCTTCATGACCAATACAACAACATATCACAAGCCATAGTCTCTTCATGACTAATACACCAGGAAAATAGAATAATAATGATACATTACTTTTACAAGTGCACACAAGTGGGCTCTAATGATATGGAATATATACTTTGTGTAACATCTCATCCATAAACAAGGATCTCATCAATGAAATATTTTCAACAAAGTCATTAGAAACCACGAACCTACAACATAATAATTTGAAAACAATAACATGAATTACATAATGACATCAACATAAAAATCCTCATCATCAGATAGTATACCATCAAGCAGATAAGGCAGTGTAACGTCTGTCTATCATCAATATCTTCTGGCCAAATATGTAATGTACCCAAGAAGCACTAAGAAACACCAATAGAATAATAATATTATACAACAAATCTTTGCCAGAAACGCATCCCCTTAACCTCATGCCATCAAGATCAGCAAATTCTCTCCACATATAGAAAGATCCACAATAAAAAAAACATATCAATTTCTCTAACCAAAACACCATAGGAAGCATATAAAACAGCATAGTCTCTCCATCCATCAACAACATATCACAAGCCATTTAGTATCATATCAACTATCATACATATCCTCCTCATCAAGTGCATCAATATTTAAACAACAACAATAATAATGAAACATCCATAACTTCACCACATGCAAACCAAGCATCATTGTTAACCCATCTCATAATGAAAACAAGATATATATTTTCTAGTAGTGATTAAAGAAATAAGACTAATGACAATAATGATAATCATGAACTCATCATAGACAAAAATATGCAATAAGGAGTGCTAACGAAACAATAATTCTAACAATGAGCCATTAGAATCATAGGAGATGCTCCCCTTTAACTTTTCATATCTATCCCCGTTACATTCACTTCCTCAAATGCAATATTAGTAACAAAAATAATCAAAGAGAACATATGAAATCATCAATGCAAGTCTTCCCCTGAGATCAGCTGCCACTGATCCTGTCAACCTGATCGATCTACATTTCTTTCATAAATAACATTAGATATAATAGGTTACAATGGGGACTATTTTCTTTTACTTAGAATTTGATTAAGAGGAGTTAGGCCTCTTATTTCTGCCTGAATTCTTTGTTAGTACATATAATTATCTAAATTTAGGTATCCTTTTGCTATGACTTTTCTAGTGTATTTTTCTATGATATTGCATCTTGAGTAAAGATAATTGCATTTCCTTTATTAGCTATTTGGTCTACACTTAGAATGTTTTGATTTATACATTCAACCAATAACACATTACCTGCTTATCTATTCTTAACATCAACCTTAGCATTACCCATGCCTAGTACCTAGGTAGATGAACAATTTCAAAGAATAATCTTACCACTCTTGTTTTTCTTAAGAGATATATTTTTTTCTTTATTTATAGACATGTGATGAGAACACCTACTATCAATGTGCCATTGATCTTCTTCTTCAAATGGACATAGAGCAAGGCCACACCTTACTTGTTCTTCTTCTTTTTTCTTAGTGTGAGGAGTGCCGGTGGATCCAACAATGTTCTTGTATTTTTGTATGTTTTGTTGAATATATGTGTTCTTGCATTCTTTTTCTAAATGTCCAAACTTGTTACATGTATAACACATTACATGACTAGAGAAGGGAGAAAAATAATCATAATATTTTTGCTTCATATTTTCTTATTTTAATCGATAGCTTTTTGACCAAACATATTGCAAGTAAAACAATATCCCTTAAAGAAACCTGAGTACCTAGGAGCTAATGATCTTCTTTTGAGTCTTCTTATACAATTCGTTGCAATGTGTTCAAATTCATGACAGATAAAACATTCAATATCATTGGCCAAAGGACATAATCCATTGTTAGAGAAAATGATTTCCTTTGAAAAAACATTTTCCTTAGTTGTTGGTTTGGTTAAACTTTTGATTCTTTACCAGAATTTTCTTTGTCAACCTCAAGATTGATTGCACAAGCTTGTGAATTAGATTCTCCTTTTACAATTTCATGAAAGCGAAGACTAGATTTAATGGAGGGAGACCTTTGACTGTTAAGAAGATTATCCAATATCCTTGAGCTATCTTGAAATCTCAATTTATTATCCTTTTATGCTAATCTACCTTCTATATACTTACCTCAACTTAATTTTCTCCTCTTATATTTTCCAATTGAGTTATCATCTCGATGATCTCCTTTTAAGCTTGTTTTCTTGTTCTTCGAATACTTAAAGTGTCTCCTATTATCATTTGTTTGACTTTTCAAGATCATATTTGAGAGAGATGATTTTTTCTTCAAGTGATTCATAGTAACTGATTCTTTCTTTGGGTTTCTTGATTGTTGCATCTTTTTTAGTTTTCATTGCATCATGTAGCTGGGAGATTTCCTTTTTGAATCCATTTCTCAATGAAGCTGCTTCATCCTCTAGTCTTTGACAATGATATTCCATTTCCTTAGATTTATTCCTCATTCCTTCTTCATTTTTTCTTCCTTCTTTTAACTGAGTCTTTAACCTGATAATTTATTCTTAGGAATTCTCCTTTACATCAAAAAATTGTAATAACTTTTGATGGTATCTATTCTTAGTTGTGAGTCTTTAATCTCTGCTTCTAGGGCCATTATTTTTTAATCTAGATTTTTTGTAGAATGACTACTTTAACTTATAACCATGAGGGAAATTTCAGTAGATTTACTATAATCACCACTATTTGTACAAGGAAATGGACTACAATTATAACAAGATCCAATACCATATGATTCTTGATCACTATATTCGTCACTCTTGACCAACAGAAAACACAGTGCTCCTGAATATAAATATTTGTTGATATCTTTCAATACAGTTTTTCCTTGATCTATGAATGCAGATAATTCCATGAAATTAGACACATCACTCTTACAACTTTCTAGACTTAATCTCTTCCTTTCTATTGCTTTCTTCTTATGCTTCTTTCTCATTGTCCTTGATCCACTCTCAAGCAATTAAGCTTCTACTTGAGTGACCTGCTCTAATACCAAATGTTAGGAGAAATAGTGAGAGGGCGGGGGGGTGAATCAATATTTATTTCACTTAGTCTTCTATTTCAAATTCAAAAAGCGTACGATACTGTTATTCAGACAACCCATGTGTTTACATGACTTTAGTGAATTAAAACTGCGTATGTGAAAATAACTAATTTCTCACAAATTCCATTAGTTGTTTAACTTTAACTAATGCATTATTGTTTCATTATCCATTCCTTATACATTAATATAATTAATAAAGAGAAAATAAAACATAATAGATAAACAACACATAAGGACACTGCGATTTTAGCTGGAAACCCAATGTGGGAGAAAACCACCATTGTTGCCTTATGTGTCTTCTTCTTTTATTATAAAGAAAATCCTCTTACAATTTTGTACTAGCGTAGACTTCTACCAACACGTAGGCTCCTACCTTAAGGAGGATACAACCTCGACTCGTTCTCCAACATCCACTGGAAGGGAGCTACAACCCCCTAATCAATTTTACAGGTGTAGAAATTACTTGTATATTCAAAATGCTAATTGTAATTTACTAAAACAATAGACTTGAATCTACTCTACCTCATCAGTGGAAACAATTAAACAATCGTGAAATAACGAAAAATTCAAGAGAAAGAATTCAATAAACACATTACACAATGATTTCATAGGGAAAGCCATAGCTAAAAACCCCTACTATCTATATAAACAATGTAAACTTTGAAACGGGAACTGATACTGTTACCTGTTTTGTAGAGGTGGCAAAAAAATGACCCGATTTTCAAAAGTGGTGATGCAGAATACACATGTTTTTTTTAGAACATGGTTTTTGGAAAAAAAAAAATTTCATGTGCATTAAGTTTTAGAATGGTAGTGAATGGTCGTGATTTTCATCCTAATTTTAAAAAGTGAGTATTCTGCATCACGCCCTTTTTTTAAAAGACCTATTTTTTGACTTTAAATTTTCTAGTGTGTGAAATGTAACAAATTATTTTCTAAATTTGATAGTTTTTGAAGTCGTCATTTTATTCATATTTTCTTGTTCTCTATCTTAATTTTTTTTTTTTAAGTGGGGTTTTTATTGTTTTGCGTTTTTAAATTAGAAAGTCGATAGTTTGAATTTTAGATAATCTACATATTTATACATCCTTAATTAATTTTTCAATCCACATGAAATAATTGTTTCTAAAAAACAACATTTTTTAACAATGGACATAAAAATAACCATTTTTAACATAAATATAACAAAAAAACTAAACGTTTTGATAATTTTTTGCCAGAATTAACATGTCAAAATCACAATTTTTATACAAAAATATTAACTAAAAATGGTCAAATAATAGTTTTTTTTATGAATTTCATGTCAAATAATAGTTTTTTTTATGAATTTCATGTCAGAGATACCATGAGAATCACCATCCTCTCTCAATTGAGCACTTCTAATGGAAAGACTCGAGGATTTGCCAAATGCCCAACATGATCTGTAGGGAAGTTGATCGAATGAATTTTGACAATATAGAAGTTTTTTCATGATTTATGAATACCTTAATAATTATACTTTATTCCTAAATCACCAAACCTTATTATTGATGAATACCTTAATAAATCATACCGATGCTTTATTTTTACTATAATAATTGGATAATCTATATACTAAAACCATTCAGTAAAAAATTACTTGCGCAAAAGAAACATAAGAAATAAACTACATTAATTTCTCAAAAGCAACCACAAAATTAAAGTGTGAAACAATGATTAAACTAAACCTTATTATTGATGAATACCTTAATAAATCATACCAATGCTTTATTTTTACTATAATGATTGGATAATCTATATACTAAAACCATTCAGTGAAAAATTACTTGCGCAAAAGAAACATAAGAAATAAACTACATTAATTTCTCAAAAGCAACCACAAAATTAAAGTGTGAAACAATGATTAAACTAAACATTTGAAAAGGATTTCTCATAACAAGCAATTTACTGATGTCGAGGATCTATGTCTTCTAATAGTTTAGGGTCAACCTAACAAATGGTGCCCATACGATAATCGATTATGACCTTTACCTTAATATCCAATTGTATAAGATTATTGAGTTGAAAATATAGAAGTTGGTCTGTAAGGAAATTTATATTTACTGTGAGTTCATCTGGATGGATAGCCAAACAACACAGCCCCCTCTCATGTTTTTTTTTAAGAGCAGCCGCTGATATGTTTCTATGTGGGCTCATAAGCAGTTAAGCAACTCAATATCGTGAGAATTACCGTACTATTCCAGTTGGAATCTTCAAATAGAAATGATAATATAGGTAGAGATTTGCCAAAAACAATAATCATACCGATGCTTTATTTTTACTATAATGATTGGATAATCTATATACTAAAACCATTCAGTAAAAAATTACTTGCACAAAAGAAACATAAGAAATAAACTACATTAATTTCTCAAAAGCAACCACAAAATTAAAGTGTTAAACAATGATTAAACTAAACATTTGAAAAGGATTTCTCATAACAAGCAATTTACTGATGTCGATTGATGTAGACACCTTGTGCATGGTTCGTTGTGGATTGATTTTAATGATTTGTATGCAATAAATATGTTGTTTATTGTATGTATTAAAATAAGTGGTACTCTTAAAATTTTAAATTTCAACTCGCGTGCATGCTCTCTCTTCAAATCACACACAAAATGTTATAAAAAAGTCAATACCCACTTACCAAATCCACCCTCAAAAATGGCAGAAGCCCGCCACCAGTATCGATCCTCCAATTTGCGCCCCAGAAACCGTAAAAATAACGAACTTATCTTCTCCACCATACCAAAAAATAAACTCCTCCAAAATGTCCAAAACCTCTTTATAATGCCATAACGTCCTTCCCACTGACAGGCACCTTGTCTTTTAACAGCGCAAACCCCTCTAAGAACGCCAGAGTGAATTGCCCACTAAAAGATAGCAAGAATATTCCTGTTCCGGGAGGCACCCAAATGCACCAAAGCCGGTATGAACATTACCCACATGCCCAGATTTATCTCTCAGAATAACTGAAATTTATCCCACTTGTCACACATACCTGCAACTGAACCTCGGAGAATACATTACCACCAATAACAAATATGAATATACTTCTCTTCCCCGGAGGCCCCCCTCACAAATTCCGAACCCTTCCATATAAATTTCTTTTCCAAGGTGACACACAGGTACGCAACCATCGTCATAATTCAAATTATTTAATCACTCTTACATCACCTTAACGGTACATTCGTAGATTTCAGGCCCCGGGTTTAATGGTATCCTGATCCTTATTGAGTAAAACTACATGACAACGGACTTGGTGTGCACGAAATATACGTTTGAACTCTTTCGATTCTTACATTTTTATTGGAAAACACTGGCTTATAATTTCATGCGTGCACAGTGCATGTTGAATCTTGATATACACATAAAATATATAAGAACAAACAAATTTCAGACCTACACAAGAAATGACAGAAGGAGGGGAACGATTATGAAAATTTCACACACAAAAATAAATTGAGATGAGAACAAAGACACTGAAGGATTGTGAGGAATTCGAAACCAGCAAGAAGTTGTTTTTATTGCTTAGAAATTTCTCAATAGTTTATATATTCAAACGGATTATTCGCAGCGCCACCCACGGGCCGCCCCGCCCCGCCCAACCGGCGGCGGGTCGATTCCCGGAATCGACCCGCCGCCGGTCGGGCGGGGCGAGGCGGCCCAGGTGGCACTGGCGGGGCGGCGGGGTGGCCTGAGGGTGACTTATCATTTTCATTCCACTTGGAATAATTCGTTCCAGCACTCGGATGTTTTTTGTATGTTTCGTGTATAAAGCGAAGAGTGCTTGCATTCGTGGCAATTTTGAGGCCATCAAGTGGAAACATAAGTAAAATACATGCAATCAGATAAATCATGTGTTCATTTCTCAGCCTTTTGTGCATTACAAGCTTTCAAGAGTATGCTATGCGTTGTAAAGATAATGGACCCTTAGTATGAAGCGGAAAACGCTTAGCATCTAGGTGAATGCCAATATTGCATAAAACTTTAAACCAAATGAAATCTGGAAGCAAATTCTAGACGCAACTGAAGCATTCGTTTCACGCTCCCATTCATGCTCGTAGGAGGTTTAGCTTGGGCGTACCTATATCTTCTTAAAGCTTGAAGTTGTAAGTCAATGTCAAAAGTATTGGCTACGTCGGGACTGGCATCATGGACGGCCTGGGCTCTCTGCTGCATGTATTTGTACCAGTCTGCCGGATTCGATCTCTTGCCTCTCAGTTCGTTGCGCAGACTCATTCCCACGACCGCTGATGTGCCCTTGAAAGCGGTGGCCATGGTGGAGAGCCCCTGGATCCACACCCCTGGATCAAAATCAGCGTCTCCGAAGAACCCATTCCCATCGTCGTAGCCGCAGCACCAGCGGGGTCTACTGACGTGATTATCGAGTATGACCATCAGCCCCGCCTCTCCCAGCCCCGCGACCACTCCCTTATAGGCGTCCATGAGCGTCAGGTCGAGAAACTCCGGGTTCTTGACAGACATTGTGGCCACTGCGTCGCTCAGATTCAACGAATTCAGGGAAGCTCGAACCGTCAGGTTTCGATTCGCCGGGTCCGTGACCATGAAGGTGGCCCATGTGAGGCGTACGCAGTTGAATCCCTGGGCAGTAATGGTGCTCGTTATGTATTTCAATGGCTGCCTGTTCAGCCCCTCCGTGACCATGGGCTCCAAATGCACTCGATTCCGGGAGCTGCGCAGTGCCACCCCCGGGCCGCCCCGCCCCGCCCGACCCGGCGGCGGGTCGATTCCGGGAATCGACCCGCCGCCGGGTCGGGCGGGGCGGGGCAGCCTGAGGGTGGCGCTGCGCGGCGGTACCGCCGCGCAGTCGGCGGGGCGGGGCGGCTCGGGGGTGGCACTGCGCAGCTCCCGGAATCGAGTGTATGAAACACCACATTTTTTATTCCTTCTTCCATGAGAGCACGAGATTGTGGAGACAAGTCTTGCGGCTGCCTGCAACGAGCAGTGAGAACAATAGTGATACCTTTGTCTACAAGTAAACGAGCGATCTCCAACCCTATTCCTCTGTTGGCCCCTGTTACCACACCCACTCTCTTTCGTCCAGCATTCATCTGTTGCGTCACACGAGGATTTATCCTATCATCACAAATTAACAATTTGTTATATATCTAATCGACATGATAAGCTACCAACTAACTCTCTGTCGAAAGCATGAACTCACCATTTTTGGTTCCGTGAAGATCTTCTAAATGCTTAGAGGTAGAAAGAAATTAGGAGACTGGAGCAGTATAAAATGAAAGATAGCTGCTATGCCATTTGAAAAAATGATTGTTGGCATTGGAATTAATAGTGCATATAGCTCTCATAACTTTTGATTGAAGGAGTTCCAAAATATCATTGGATGGTACATGAGCTCTCAATCATATAATCCTCCCAGAATTGGAGGAAAGTATCTATGGGGAGGTGTGTCATTGAGTTATTCCGTTAAAAGTCAATCTCATTGAACCATTCTCTTAAAAGCTAGGAAAAGATGAATCCATTCCACCAATGTACTTGAATTACATCACTCACTTATTAATCTAACGGTAAACATATACAAGTCCACTCATTAAATTTATCCCCTCTGGTACAAGAACCTCACATCCATGTAAAATATGATTGATTCAGGAGGCGAGTTAACATGTGGACGCTATTCGTGATCGCAGCCTTTCACAAATGGTTCGATTTGAGGAGGAGATGGGGCCGTTTTCTTTGTGGCGGACTTATAAATGACCTTTGGTGTGAGTAGATTTATAAATATTGTTGATGTGATCAATGAACTATTGGTGCTTTATAAATATTGAAGACGATGGGTTGCAGAATAGATACGAACGAGAAATCGGAGTGTATTTTTTGCGTGTTCACTTGTTTTCCCTTTTTGACCATTAAAATTGTGCAAGGAGCATTCTCATGTACTTTTGCATGGCTACACAAGTTTTTATATGAAAGTTAGAAGATGAGGATGGCATCTCTGAAAACACATTTATGTTAATATAATTATGATAGGGTGTCAAAATTTTAATTAATGCAGGTAGAAATTTAACAAGTAATTATGTTTATATTTTATTTTTAATCAAATTAATTAATTAAAAATTGTTATATAAATATGTTGTATGAATATGAATTATTATTTTTTGGGCATGAATATGAACTATGATTTTTTAGACATGTAGTATTAGTAAGTCATTGTATTAATATATGATATTGTAATGAACTTTGTTTTTAAGAATAGATTGTTACGTGTTTTCTTTTTCTAATTTTAATGTTTAACTCATATATTAATTATTGTTACAATAATAATAATATTAATAATAAAGTTATAATATAGTTAATTTTTATAATTTTGGTGATGTGAGATGTATCACGAGATAAGTGTTTTGGTGCCTAAGGAAACAAGATACTACTTTTTGTTTTTATGATATAAATGTAATTTCATGAATGTGTTTTGCCATTTATACATAACACTTGAATAAATTGTTAATTTTATTATTTAATTTTAAAATAGGTTTGTAACAACATTAATCAATGAAATTGTATTTATTCAAATTGAAAATTTATTTGGTGCCTCTTTACTAAATCAAGAGTTCACTTCAAACCTTTGCTCTCTAATCCCTCAATCCAATGTAGAACAATGGGTAAGAATACAATAGCCAACCACAATCACAAACTACCAACAATAGCCAACCACAATCACACACTACCAACATGTCATTGCTATTTTTTACTTCTTTTCACCTTTCTTTAATTATAAAAATCCAATCAACAAAGTAAAGTTCCAATTAAGTGTGTCTATCCTCCTCTTCTTCTTCTTTCTTTTTGGTCGACATTTATCAACGTAGGCTTATCTATCATATGACCTATCCCTATCAACCTAGATTTCTCTATCAAATGACCTATTCCTCTACCCATTGTTTTGACGTTGGTTCATGTTATATGATAAATACTTTGGGCATGTCTCTTGCATCTTGCATGATACACAAACTTGCATCTTGATTCCAGGAATCGACCCGCCGCCTAGTCGGGCGGGGCGGGGCGGCCCGGGGGTGGCGAGGGAGGGCGGGGTGGGCCGGGAGGGGGAGGGGGAGGGGGAGGGAGGGGGGTGGGACGGCCCGGGCAGGGGGGGCCGGGGGGGGGGGGGAGGGGGAGGGAGGGAGGGGGGTGGGGCGGCCCAGGCGGGGGTGGCCGGGCGGGGGAGGGAGGGAGGAGGAGGGGGGTGGGGCGGCCCGGGCGGGGGGCCGCGGGGGGGAGGGGGCGGCCCAAAATGATATTCTACCAGAAACATTAATGTGTTTTTTCCTTAAAATTTAACTTTGTTTGAGACATAAAAAATTGGTTTTATTAGCATTTTTTAAAAAGTATGAAAATTGACCCTAAAAAAAAATCATTATTCCAGTATTAACACTTTCGTTCTGAAGCTATATTTTGCAGGAAAATTTCGTAGAAAATTTCGTAGTCACTGCCATTTTTAAAACAGTCGCAAAATTGACACCTAAAAAAAAAATCATTATTCCAGTATCAACACTTTCGTTCTGAAGCTATATTTTGCAGGAAAATTTCGTAGTCACTGCCATTTTTAAAATAGCCGCAAAATTGACACCTACAAAAAAAAAACATCGTTCCAGTATACACACTTTTCATTTTGAGCACTGTTTTTGTGGTTTTTTTGGGGTTTTTGGGCCAGAGTTCCCGTTTTGAGTTTATAGTTCCCGTTTCAAAGCTTACATTGTTTATATTGCATTATTCAGAAAATAGGAGAATATTACAATGCTTTCCTCAAGCCTAAGCAACTTCTCCATTATCTTTATCTCTCTCACAACTTCCTAGAAAATCCTAAGCCAATACTTAACTAGATTCTCGCTTGCCCAAGTCCCCATTTCCTTTAATTTTTTTGTTGGGAATTAGCCCCTATTAATTAGGGGAATTCCTCAATTGGAATTGCACAATCCTCATAGGCCTTCCTCTGACTGCATGCACCACTTGTACAATTTGGATGATTATACAATTGATAATACACTATCCTTGAACTCCAATCTCAATTGGGTAACTCTCATATTTGACATTCATGAGTTTTGCATGAGTGAATCATCATTTAACTGGTTGAACACATGAAGCAACACCCCAATTTTTGACCTCCTACTAGTTCCTCCATTAGTTGGAACTAGTTTAACTGACATTAACTCAGTTAAACTAAATTAATTAATTACAACTCAAAATAAACTTAACTAGGGCTCCTATAATGTAGGAGACACTCTACATGACCCAAGTTAGACCCTCTTTTACAACCCTATTTTCTACTCCATTATAGTGAAGAGAAAGCTAGTATCAACTTACCTTAGTTGTTTGGCTAAAATGCATCCCTTTTCACCTTTTACTTTACTTATGTGAGATTCATCCCATAATAAAAGGGTGGAATTACATGATTGAGTTATTTCTCATAATTATCTTTCCAAAATATTATAATTATGAGATAATAACATTTCATAATTGAGATAATTGAGAAAAAGTTTATAGTTGTGCAAAAGGTTTCTAGGGTTTGTCATTCTGAGGGAGATAAAATTGACCCACTTGTGTATGAGTTGGTTGGGGGTCCATTATTGTAGAAGTTTCCTAACTCATCAAGCCCCTAGGTGTCTAGATATCCTGGATGATAGAATGAACCTATAAAATCTCACCAAGAGGAAAGGAGGAAAAGGGAGAGGATCCAAACTATAGCACGAGAGCTCTGTTGTCTTGGGAGAGGAGACCATACTAGAAGTTGGAGGAGTGGATCTTATTTTTTGAAGGTATATTGATGTAATTTCATTTATACGGTTAATAAAAGTCTGTGTTCCTTCCCATTATATCAGTTTTGCACTAATTTATATGTGTGATTTCTAGATTTTTTGAGCTAATGATCTTCTGTGGAATATCACTTGTCATCTTTGTTTGGTTGTGTTCATGTGTATGTTTTTAATCGGGAGTGGATAAAAGAGATTTCTTGATTGGAGCGCAAGGATTTTACAGCAGGCCCAAAACCCTTCACCAACCTGTGAGGAGGCAAGGTACTTGCTCATACTTTGTAGCATCAGAAGCTACATCGAAATTGCTTGCAGGCCATCTCGATTGGGAATTGATATTAGATTTTATTAGCCATTCTATTTTGTTGTCTGGTGATCTCAATTGGGCATGATATCATGGAGCAATAACTCCTTGCATAATTAAATGCAACAAAATTGTTGCTTTCAATGAGAGAATTTTTAGTTTGCCCTCTTTGTTTGAGATCTACTCTTCTTATTTATGTTTTTGGTTTTTCTGTTGTTCCCATTGAGTTGTCTGTAATTTTTTGGATTCATTTTTATCTGAAATGATTTTAATTGCTTCAGGTCTGAATTGACCTTAGATCTCAATTTTTAATTTTGTTTTTTGTATGAGAGAAGAACAGATCTAAGAATTAAAATCAAATTCTGTAATTTTTTATACATAATTTGATTGAATTGATTGAACGGACTATGCATGAGGAAGTTATGGCCAATTGAGAATTGGGCAGTTTGTGTTTCTTCCGCCCTCGCACACGACTATTTTTATTGTTAGTTTTTGTTATTTTATATATAGAATTTAGTAAAAATAACTACATATCTATAATCCTCTTGACTTTTTACCTCAAAAAAAAACCACCTAAAACATAGTTTGTATGAGGAAGATATGGCTGATTGAAAAATCAACCTGTTTTCTATCCATTTTTCCCAATTTTCGAGTTTTCTTTCAGCTTATTTGCTTGATTTTCAAGTGTTTTTCTTCAAAACTTTCCACTATTTTTTGGATCTATTTGTTTTTTTTGCTGATAGCTACTAATATCTATCAGATCTGAGTCATTTCTTATTTATTGGTTGGGATCATCCATTGCTTGTGTTCTTCAAGGTTTCTCTTGCATAATTCTTTATGTGCTTTGGTTGAGGACTAGTGTTCTCATCTCTAGATCTTTGTTTTATATCTGTTTGGTTGATTTTGATAACTACTTAGATCTCTTTTATATCCCACTTTCGTCTTTTGTTTCCTTTTTGTGGTTTGGTCACTTCTTTTTAAGTTACCTATTCTCTCTCTTGTTTTTTTTCATCACAATTGGTGGTGTTGTGATTATTTGTGCAATTGTCATCTAGGAAATTTCGTTTGAGTGTGTTTTCACTACTTTTTATTATTCTCATTTGTTCCTATTTAGGACTTCCTACCTCTAGCGTCTGGTTTTGACCTTTGTAGAACATTGGCTCTTGTTGAGTCATTGTACTACAGCCCTAGCTTATTGACATTGCCTTCTTTCTTTTTCTTTTGGCTTTCAATTTGATCGTTTTGAGTGTGTTTCTTTGATTGACCTTTGTTTTCCTAGCTGTGAAACTTTTGGAGTGCTTTGCATTCTTAATTAGGAGTCTTTTCCTTTGGTTTCTTTTCGGTTTTTTTGGTTTGCATTCTTGGTTTGTTTTGGGTCATTAATTCACAAAATTTGGGATAATTTTCATTTAAGAATATTTAATTCAGAGGCGCATCATAATAGGGATTGGTTTGTTAGAAGGCTCTTACCCTCCTATAGTTAGTATTCATCAAATTGAAAATAGAAAAATTCATATACCTGCATTAGGGTGACTAACTAAGAGTCATTCAGACCATCTCAGTTTCACACCACATCCCACTTGTGTAAACAACTACCACTAGAATCAACGTGATAATAAAATTAATTAGATTCATCTTTTACTTTCACTGGCAGTACTCCAACACTAGCTTAGGCTAGGGTATTGGAGATAGGAATGTGAGTTAGTTGCTCCAAGACTTCAAAATAAACTTAGTAGCTTGTTGTAGGGAGTTAAATCCATTTGCAGTAATGCGGTCTGGGAAGCCCTTCTCACAAGAGGGTTAAGCATGAGGTGACACTTTGGCTAGGAAAATTGATACAACCGTTTTCACTTAGTTTCGAGTGGCACGATATAGAGGAATCTCCACGCATGCAAACATTGAAATTATCACTTGGAGGCCACTTGGGAGACAACTCTCAAGGGGGTTTCATTCTTATCTCTTTTTTGTGGTTAAGTTTACTGCCCTTGCATTTGGATTTTTCCTGCGATTGTCTCCCTAGGTCATGTTATTGTATGTGGTGACCATAGTGGCCTATATTCTTAAGGATCATACACAGTTGTAGGGTCGGGTTCATCTTCTCTATAATTGGGATAGATATTAGTCATACTCTCTCAGTCGTCTCGAAGGGTGTCCCACAGTTAATAAGGGCACTTTCACTGAGTTCACAGATAAAAGAGCTGGGAAGTATGTTGCTAGTATAGCTATTCCACCGCTAATTTCTAAATTGTATTTTGGTTTGCGTATGCAATCTTTTAGGACATTTCTAGTGTCTATTGTTTGGTCTGAGTCAGTAGTTTTGGCCTTAGGGTATTTGCGCTAACATAATTGTATTTAAATTATATGTTATCAACCTGGCTAAATTTCTTCATCGACGGTTAAGTCGTATTCACGGTTTACCTCCTCAAGGAGGTGGACTTGTTACCCTTACATGAAGAGTACCCATTGGCGCTCAAGACTTAGACCAACACATTGTCTTGGAATCTATACCTAGTCCTTTGGATAGTGACTTGATTTCTGTTTAGAGTTTGGCAAATGACTCTGGTGCCCCTGCGAATCAACCGTTGACTGATCCTTTAGGACTAGAGTTATTGTGGCTAAATCATGATGGTTCCACACCTGCCTACACTCACGTGACTTTGTCCATACTTTACCCTATGGTGGAGTTTGAGACATCCTTACCATCTGCCTTAGTAGTATCAGCTTCCATGACATCATTTCCACCTCTTAGTGTGGCTATACCCACTACTCCATTCACACCTCTTACTTCTTCTTGTGGCATTCCACTAGTTTCTTCTATGACTCCTGCAAATTTCTCGAATGTTTCCATGCCCACACCATATCCTATGCTGATCATGGCGCATCAGCCTAGTCAGCCTAGTCAGTCTATAGGTTTAGGAATCTTTGCACCACATTTTTCCCAACCAACTATTCCTATCCCTCAGTTAGGCATGGTTACTTCTAGTAATATGTGGGGGGGCTCACTAGTTGTCCCTCGTCCGTGTGGGGGCAACGCCACTTCTACTATGTCACAGGCTTGGTACAGTTCTCTATTTGGAGGGGTGCCACCTACCAGTACCTTCACTGGATGGGCTAGTTTACCTGGGGGTAACCTCGCTCCCAGTACTATTTCTCACATGGGTTAACCTCTTTATGCCGATACTACTACGCGGAGTGGTCCTTCTTCTATCATTGGGTACAACCCCATTGGAAGCCATGCTTTTATGGGTCCTTTGCTCCCTGGAGGTACTTATCTTGGGGGGAAACATCCATTTACCAGTTATGCTGGCTTGCAACAATATTATGCTAGGGAAAACCCTTTTCTTCACCAATAGGTGCATCACTCCACTCCCTATATGACAAGACCACATGGTTGGTGTTAGCCTCCTGTTGCAACAGGGGTTCATATTTCATGATTGACATTTTTACATGCCAAATATGTCATCTTTCATGCTGCAAGGTTCCATATTTCCAGAAGAGGCCAAAGAAGAGGCCATGAAAGTGTGCCAGTCAAAATGCCACTACTGTATTCCAATTTTGATGACTTAACCATTTTTGAAGAATGTTCTGTTAAGGGAAGTCCAAACAGCTTAATATTGGCTTCCCTAGGTTTCAATTTCTTGTTTTAGAGTATAGAGAAATGATATCTATCCAAACAGCTTAATCTTGGCAGATTTGTAGATAGGCAGAGAAACAAAGGAGTCCAACTGCTTAATCTGGGCCCTTGTAAGAAATAAGGATAAAATTAGATAGGAGGGCAGCCAAAAGAAAAATTGTAAAGTAGGGTCTGCAAGTCTAAATGCACCCAAACCAAAAAGAAGAAAAAATGCTAGATAAATAGGCTGGGTAGGTACTCTTGAGGTTGCAGAATGTTGATATGTGGTCAGTCTTGTGTTTTAAAGTGATATTATACTTCAGATCACAGCTACAAGGCAGTTTTTGTTTGGAGGAACTCAAACTGGATATCTCTAACCTCCCTTTCTTCCTTTTCCCCCAAAACACTCACTAATTCCCCTGAAGAGGTCAAGATCTGCTTGAGCCTCTTAGTTTCATCATTTCCACATCATTTTCCTTGGTGAAGATCTACTTTACTCAAGGCATGTTCATACTTCCTCTATGAATCATTTTCCCCCCTAACAACCTAAGTTTCACATACTTAGCGCTTTCTGATCATTTGTCATATTAACTACTAATTTTACTATATAGATTCCTATCTGTTTCCCCTTCCCCTACTAAAACTAAGTATAAAAATCCCCTAGGTACATATCCCCATCCCTTGGCACTATAGCCATCTAATATCAAGTTTGGGAAATGCTGAGTTCACCAGGAGCTTGACATTAGCCTTCCACATTCAAACCCTGGGATTAACTTGACATCCGGTTAAGTTAATAACCTTTACCCATCCCTTCACCCTAAAGAACCTCATATTTCTACCCTCTGCAGTCATTATTCCCAAAACTTAAATGTTTAAATGCTTTTTTGAACATTAAATCATCGTTTAATTCCCTGGCTCATAACCCATAAACCCACATATCTAATGTTTAACCCTCCCCCCCGCCCTATGAATAAACAAATAAAATAGCGGGCGAGTCCCCGCCCTAACCTTCCACCGACTTACCTGTCCCGTCGGCCGCTAGATCTGGCCCGCCCAAGATCTACGGTGGGCGGGTCCTTTCACACGCCAACATGCCGAGGGTTAGCATCCGAGAGTTCGGCGGTTTTCCCGCCATACTCCCGCCACACATCGCCCTCCCAGTTGTGGCGAAGCCCCTTCCTTCGAAACCGCTTCAGTGTAAAGGCAGTGCGCCCGAAACTGCCAAACCGCACCCCCCTGGGTGACGTCGGTGCCACATCCTCCGCCCAGTGATGTCATCCTACTGCATCATCTGCCTGCGTCGGCCCCCTGCCACCATACTACCAACTCACCATTGCCACGTCACTGCCACCGTGTATTGCCACGTCACCCACCGTACTGCTGACATCATCATCTGACGTCATCTCGCCATGTCATCTGCCGTATTGGGTCCCACCCGCTGACGTCATGCTGACGTCATCACTCAAAAATGCGCGAAGGGTGAAAATCGTGCTTAGGAAGCCCAGATTCAAATTATGAGGCAGTTTTTCATGCGCAATTAGCGCCTAGCGCTAATCGCGCATGGCTACGGGAAATGGGCCAAAATGGAAAGCCCCTGAACGCGCAGCCCCCAGAAAGCCCAAAAGGCACAGAATGACCCGTTTTTCTTCGTGAAGCATTCAGAAAGGGGAAAACATAGTTTTTAAAGCAACAGAAGGCCGAGCAGTTGCCATGAAGGATCGATGGGACAATCTAAACCATTTAGGAGATATTAAAGACTCCAGGATCAGCACCAAAGAGTATCAGGAAGCAGCAAAGAGTATCAGTTTAGCAACATCAAATCAGGTGAAAATTAAAAACCTTCATTAAAGTTAGCAAAGCAGTTAAGGCCATTTAAAAGCCTATCTGGTTGGGATTAGTGCACATTAATGCCAGCAAAGCAGCAGCAAAACCAAGTTAGAGGTGGAGATAAAGGAAAAATCACAATTATTACAGGAGGACTGCACTGAGCCACCCAGGACAGACATTAACTCAGTTTTGATACAACTACCCTCAGCGCAACTCAAAGATATTTTCATACATTTATTTCTGGATAAGATTAGGTTAATGTAGTCATTTTCTTTCAGACCTATTTAGGTCAGCTCTAATAGATTAGTTTTTGGATAATTTTCCCTATATATACCGACCCTCTGTATTGTTTAAAGGGTTGGTTGGGTGATAATCCTCATTAGAGACTCGCACTGGATATCTGAGATGTTTTACTTAATCAAATATTGTTGAAAAGCTTTGGAGGAATGGTTGTCTGCTTTGTGTCTAATGGTTTGAAGAATTGAATGCGGAATTCTTGTGCTGCTATATGAATCAATAAGTTTTTCCTTACCTCTGTTATTTCGATTTCACATATGCTCAAGTCACAGAACAAAGGATTGGTTTAGAATTTGCTTGGTTGCACTCTATGCTCAGTTTCTGTGGCTTCTTAATGTTTTCCTCTTGAATTAGGCATAAATATGAATTCTTTTATGGCTCATGTTTGACCTATATTCATATATGAATGACTGTTACCAACGGAACCATAATGGCGACTCCACTGGGGACATCCTCAGTAATTTTCACAAATCAAGTTGGAAAACTCCGAAGGAATAAAAATTAGTGTTGTCTATTCCTTAAAACTACAGATGAAGTCTGAATGTCGGACAGGAAGCCTTTGAAACAGTTCTTGCTTTGCAGTTACAGGAGTAAATAAATGCTGCTTCAGTCAATCTTCATGCTAGGTTTAAGCTACAGATAGCTGTCCCCGAAATTTAATCAGTTCCTTGCCAATTCTAAAAACATTCACAGAGAATACCAAAACAAATTCAGAATCTGGCTCCCAAAAAGAATTCTCATTATACTAGGTCAAATCCAGACCCAAATCCACTAGCTGCTTTTGAAAATCCGAACTTAATCCCAAAAATCCTTAGGAAGAAAGAAGAAAGAGAAGATTTTGTTGATAATAGTCCTCGAGTAGTTCGTCCAAGCAGTGTTCCAACCCCTGTCAAAGTCTTATTTCGTTTAACCCCTACTTCCCCTTGTTCATCATCTAATTCCCAAAGCACTCCCTCCACACCTCCATTCACTATACATACTATCGTTACCACTACTAGTGTTCCAATTGTCCCGGTTGTTCCACTCATCCCTGTTGGTCCGGTCGTCCCTATAAACATGGCCAATAGATATGCACCCCTGCAATTACCTACAAACCCTGGGGCTATGCCTAAGGATTATCAAACTAAAATCACATATTTTGATGGACCTGGCACTTGCACAACCCTTCAGCATACAAAGAAGATGCAACACTACTTTGAGAACTACGAAATAGATGATGATAGCGTGAGAATGAAAATTTTTGTTCAAAGTTTAACAGGTGATGTAAGAACTTGGTTCAGATCACTTGCTGCAAATTCCATAACCATTCTGGATGAGCTTTACCAATCCTTTACCAACAGATGGGAGAAAAAGAAAGACCCCTTGCACATACTTGCTGAGTATGATACAATAAAAAGAGGCCCTCAATTGTCTGTCCTAGATTACTGTGCTAGATTCAATAATGTCTATAATGCAATACCACAGAACCTGAGACCTCCACCTGACCTTGCCTTGTATAAATTCCCTGATGGATTCAACCCAAATATGGCCTACCAGTTAAAAGAAAGAGCCCCTCAAACCCTTGCAGACATGCAGAATGTTGCTGTTAGCGTAGAGGCCAACCTGATTGCCAAAAGAAATAGAGCTAGAATTGAGAGAAGAACCACTTTCAAAGAAGAACCCATAGCCTTAGATCAGAAACTTGATGCTATTATCAATGGCATGCAAAGGCTGGGAGATAGAGTAGAAAGTGTTGAGAGGAAATCATCATGGGAAGGACAACAGTCCAATACAATAAAGAACCCAAATTTCAGGAAAACACAGAATACTAATGCTGGTAGGTCTAGTCCAGACCATGATATAAGACCACCTTTTCATGAAAATTATGCGGAAGCATCTACATCTAGTGAACCCCCAGAGGACACTCACATGAACCTAGTGGACTCGAGGGCTGAGCAACAAATTTTCCTAACTCAACAAGATCAAGATGAGCATGACTTTAATCAATTTCAGACTAAGTTTGGTGAGTCTTTTGATTTTAAACAAGGCTATGATACTACTGTGTATGATGTCCACAAACAATATAAGCTGAGAACTAGAACCATTGACATTCCTGAACCTAACAAACCAAAGGATGGAAAACAACCCAACAAGATTAAAGGCAAGATTGTCATAACAGAACCAGCTGATATACCTGTCCCAAACCCGCATCAAGTGACTATAGAGGACATAACACAAATGTAGCCTTCTATTGACCAGCCTCCGCCACCTTCTTCTTCGAAATAAAATTTGAAAAGCATTCTGAAAATCCCTCCTAAAACAGAAAAACTGCAATTGAACACTTCCCATAACACTAATAAACAAGGCCAAGTTGCTGATACTCCAATGGAAAAAGGAAAACTTGCCTCTCACATTATTAAAAACCAATCTGAAAAATCATTCGACTTAGAGGCAGAAATAGGTAAATTGAAGATATCCATCCCCTTATCCGAACTGGCCAAACATGATGTGTATAGGCAAAAAATTCAAAGGTCACTTCAAATGCTGGAGGTAAAGGATGATGTGAATGTCCTTGATGATCAACCTGAGCTGCTGTTTGGTCTAGAAGTTAATGGAAAATCAACATATGGATCTGTCTTGCCCTTTTATGTCAGTTTACATATACATGACAAAGTCCTGCACAATGCCATGTTTGACTCAGGTGCCTCCCACAACCTTATGCCCAAAGTTGTAATGGAAAAGCTTAACCTTGATGTTACAAGACCTTGCAAAGATCTATTCTCCTTTGACTCAAGTCTAGTCAAGTGTTTAGGCCTCATCAAAGACCTGTGTGTCTCCTTAGTCCAATTTCCTAACAAGACAATCCTCATGGATGTGGTGGTTGCTGACATTCCACCAAAGTATGGCATGTTATTGTCAAGATATTGGGGAGCAAAACTCCAAGGATCCCTCCAATTAGACCTCTCTTATGCCACTATATCTGTCTTTGGGCAACCAAAGAGACTATATAGAGAAACACTGATGAAATATGTGGTAACTAGTGAGAGCTAGCCTGAAAATTTTCCCATTTACTCAATCCATTCTGATATGGATTCTTTTATTTTATTTAATGATGAAATACGTCCTCCCATTGATGACAAGCCATTGGCTTCAGAAATGAACACACACATCAATGAAGAATCGGTTGCCCATACTGATAAAACTGTCAAAACAATCAAGGCAACCAGCTTACAAGAAGAACCTCCCCAAACTAAAAATTCAAATCTGTCTGCTGCAAAAATGACTGAAACTCTTGACACTAACCACAAGCAAGAAATCATATGGTATTTTGAGTTTGATGGCTCTGTCAACAAGTTAGGAGCAGGGGCAGGTGTTTGGATTCACAATACAGATAACAATCATGCAGAAGGCCATGCTTACAGACTAAATTTCAAATGCACTAATAACATGGCAGAGTATGAGGCTCTCCTCTTAGGCCTTAAACTGCTCAAAGCTCTAGAAGCTGCAAAAGTATCCATTTTAGGTGACTCTGATTTAATCATACAATAGATGAAAGGTAATTTTGTTACCAATGACAATAGAATGAGGGCCTATAGGACCGCTGCCACTAGTATACTCAACACATTCACTGAATCTTAGCTTGCCAAGATTTCAAGAGAGCATAACATTCATGCACACAGCCTGGACACTTTTGCTAGTACATGCAAGCTTCCCTTTGAACCAAATCATCATTTCACTACTGAAATAAAACACAGGCCCGCGGTCCCAAATAATGTTAAAGATTGGCAAGTGTTCGAGAATGATGCCCAGATTAACAATTTCCTCACCCTTGAGCATGAGTTTTCAAATATTAACATTGACATGGATGCTATGATGGATGAACAACAACAAACCAATGAAAATCGGCAGGCTGTGACACATATAACGGCCAAGCGAATGCTGAACCACACTGTTTTTGATAACACAAATATAAAAGAATTGAAACTGATGCATTTGGAGGAAATAGCCGAAACAGGGGCCGAGATAGTTGATCTGAAAGATAACTTACTCCCTGCTGGCCTCACTCCGTTGGAAGACATGTTTGATGCTAATGATGTTCCCAAGAAATCGAAAATGCAACCCCTAAATGCTGCTATAGAAGAACATAACATCGGGACAGCAGAGAAGCCCAAAATGATCAAACTATCCAAAAATCTACCACCTGATCAAAAGCCTAAATATGTTGATTTGTTCAAAGAATTCCAAGATGTATTTGCTTGGAGTTATGAGGACTTGAAGTCCTATGACACCTCAATGATCCAACACACCATTCCCTTAAAACCAAACCAAAATCCCTTCAAACAGAAACTGAGGAGAATCAATCCCATTCTTCTCCCTTTGATTGAAAAGGAAGTGAAAAGAATGTTTGAAGCAGGTATCATAGCACCCATCAGATTTTCTGAATGGGTATCAAATATTGTTCCTACAAGAAAAAAGACAGAAGAGAATAGGCTATGTGTAGACCTAAGAAATTTAAACCAAGTCTCCCTAAAAGACCACTACCCATTGCCCAAAATGGATCATATTCTGCAGAGAGTAGTGGGATCATCTAGAATTTCTCTGCTAGATGGCTTTTCAGGTTTCAATCAAATACTGGTTCACCCGGATGACCAAGACAAGACAGCCTTCACCACACCGTGGGGAACATTTAAGTATGTGAAGATGCCATTCGGACTTAAAAACGCCGGTGCCACCTTTCAAAGGGCAATGGATATTGCGTTTGCCAAAGAAATACATGATTTCCTAGTTGTATATTTTGACGATCTAACCCCTTTCTCTAAATCTGATCAAGAGCACCTGAAACATTTGAGGAAAATATTCATGACATGCAGGAAATATGGCATTTCCTTGAACCCCAAAAAATCCCTCTTTGGCCTTGAAGAAGGAAAACTCCTTGGCCATATCATATCAAAGGACGGGATTAGAATTGATCCTGAAAGAATCCAAGCCATCCTCCAAATCCCATATCCAAGAAACATAAAAGAGTTGCAAGCATTCTTGGGAAAGATCAACTTCCTAAGGAGATTTATTCCAAATCTAGCTGAGTTGGTAAGACTGTTAAGCAACATGTTAAAAAAGGATGCCAAAGTAAGATGGTCTCTTGAAACCAATCAAATCTTTGAGGGCATAAAATCCGCCTTACCCAAGCCCCTGTCCTCACAAGTCCACAATTTGATAGGGACTTTATCATATTTTATTTGGCATCTGATCACACCATAGTTGCTGTTCTTTTGCAAAAGGATGATCAGGGAGCTGAAAAGCCAATTGCATTTTTCAGTCGAGCCTTAAGAGATGCCCCTTTGAAATACCCAATCATGGAGAAGCAGGCCTATTCCCTGGTTAAAGAAATCAAAGATTTCCGAGTGTACATTTTATATTCACATGTGATTGCCTTTGTCCCAAATGTTGTTGTAAAAGACATATTAACCCAAGAGGGATTAGAGGGAAAAAGAGGCAAATGGATTGCAAACATCTTTGAGTATGACATAGAAATAAAACCAACCAAGCTCATAAAGGGACAAATTTTAGCCAAACTGATGTCCGAAAAGAACTTTTAAGCCTTAGACATTAACCAATTAGACAATGAACAGGAGCTGGCAACTCCACAGATCAGTGAAACCTTTTTGCAATCCCCATGGTATGCTGATATATGCTTTGTTTTGTTAAACCTATTTGCTCCCCCAGGATTGTCCAGAACTAAGAAAAGATTTTTAAGAATGAAGGCTTCAAAGTTTTGTGTCATAGATGGTGCATTATTTTGGAAAAATCATGAAGGTATATTGCTTAATTGTTTAATCATGAATGAAACTAACAATGTCATTAAAGAATTCCATGCAGGTGACTGTGGAGGACATCTATATTGGAAATCCATAGCTGATAAAATTCTAAGGGCTGGTTTCTATTGGCCCTCTCTTTTTGCAGATGTAAAGAAGTTTTCCATTTCATGTCACAAATGCCAAATCTTTGAGGGCAAAAGAAAGCTATTGTCCCTGCCCCTTAAACCCATCTCAACTGAAAGACCTTTTCATCAATGGGGTCTTGACTTCATTGGAGAAATCCATCCCTCTTCCTCAGGCTAGCACAAATGGATTTTAACAACCACCGACTATTTCACCAAGTGGGTTGAGGCCATCCCATGTAGACAAGCAAATGACACCATCATTATCCAATTCCTTGAGTGAAACATCCTTTCTAGATTTGGCTGCCCTGAGAAGATCATTATTGATAACGCCGCTACTTTTAAATCCAAAAAAATGATCAATTTTTGCCACAAATTTCACATCACCTTGGGGCATTCCACAACCTATCACCCCCAAGGTAATGGCTTGGCTGAGTCATCTAATAAGAGGCTGATTAATATCATAAAGAAAGTGCTAGAAGAAAACAAGAATAACTGGCATAGAAAGCTCACAAATGCCCTATGGGCAGACATACTTTCAACAAAGAAATCCATTGGGATGAGCCCTTATGAGCTAGTATATGGCATGGAAGCCAAGTTTCCTTCATCTTTGGGCATCCCTACTATCAGACTGTTACAGGAGATTCAGGCTGAACCAAATGATATTCAACGAAGAATCAACCAAACCATTCATCTTCAGCAAACCAGAGAGCAAGTTTATGATAGAGCTCAGATTTTGCAAGAAAATCTTAAAAGGATGTTTGATAAGAGAGCTAAGGCTGAGGATTTCTATATTGGTGACAAAGTTCTAAGGTGGGATTCACGGAGAGAAGACAAGGGAAAACATGCAAAGTTTGATTTTTTAAGGAAAGGGCCATTCGTTATTTCTGTTGTTTAGGGAAATAACACATATTTTATCAAATCTGTAGAGGGCAGCACAGCCGAAGAAGGCCTTATTAATGGTCGTATGCTGAAAAATTACCATGATCCCTTTTAAAGGGATACAATACAGCTCTGTATATATTTCTTGTACAGTAATATTTGTATATATCAGCACCCTGTTTTCATTTTTATATAAGCAGACCGATTGTTATAGGAACAACAGTAAATTTTGTGAAGATACAGCCAATGCAAATACTCCACTTTTAAAAGCTCTGTCTCTGCATTAATTTCAGCAAAACAGCAAGAGTAGCACTGTCATATCACAGAAATTTATGGTGAAAGCAAACAGTGGGCAGCTTGCAGTCTTCAGTCAAACAGTATCAATAAGAGAGGAGCATTTTTTAAAATTTCACATCAGCAACTATTTCTAGACCAGAGCTAAAGCAAACACATCAGTTTTTGATCTCTGTTTTTCAAAGGCACAATGCTCAAGCAATATTGTACATAACATCAAGCACGTAGAAGAAAGCAGGCAGTGCTTCATAGTTCACAGCAATTCAGTTGAGGGAAAGTGCCATTCTTATTCCAAAGTTTCAATTATCTAACAGTCAGCACAAAGAAGTGTTTCCAGTCTACAGCAACAACAGAAGATCAAGGCAGTCTGACTTGCTGTTCTTGGCTTTTCACAAGGAAAAGCCATCCCCAAGTGGAGCCACTGTTAGCCTCCTGTTGCAACAGGTGTTCATATTTCATGATTGACATTTTTACATGCCAAATATGTCATCTTTCATGCTGCAAGGTTCCATATTTCCAGAAGAGCCAAATAAGAGGCCATGAAAGTGTGCCAATCCAAATGCCACTACTGTATTCCAATTTTGATGACTTAACCATTTTTGAAGAATGTTCTGTTAAGGGAAGTACAAACAGCTTAATCTTGGCTTCCCTAGGTTTCAATTTCTTGTTTTAGAATATAGAGAAATGATATCTGTCCAAACAGCTTAATCTTGGTAGATTTGTAGATAGGTAGAGAAACAAAGGAGTCCAACTGCTTAATCTGGGCCCTTGCAAGAAATAAGGATAAAATTAGATAGGAGGGCAACCAAAAGAAAAATTTTAAAGTAGGGTTTGCAAGTCTAAATGCACCCAAACCAAAAAGAAGAAAAAATGCTAGATAAGTAGGCTGGGTAGGTACTCTTTGAGGTTGCAGAATGTTGATATGTGATCAATCTTTTGTTTTAAAGTGATATTGTACTTCAGATCACAGCTACAAGGCAGTTTTTGTTTGGAGGAACTCAAACTGGATATCTCTAACCTCCCTTTCTTCCTTTTCCCCCAAATCACTCACTAATTCCCCTGAAGAGGTCAAGATCTGCTTGAGCCTCTTAGTTTCATCATTTCCACATCATTTTCCTTGGTGAAGATCTGCTTTACTCAAGGCATGTTCATACTTCCTCTATGAATCATTTCCCCCCTAACAGCCTAAGTTTCACATACTTAGCGCTTTCTGATCACTTGTCATGTTAACTACTAATTTTACTATATAGCTTCCTATCTGTTTCCCCTTCCCCTACTAAAACTAAGTATAAAAATCCCCTAGGTACATATCCCCATCCCTTGGCACTATAGCCATATAATATCAAGTTTGGGAAATGCTGAGTTCACCAGGAGCTTGACATTAGCCTTCCACGTTCAAACCCTGGGATTAACTTGACATCTGGTTAAGTTAATAACCTTTACCCATCCCTTCACCCTAAAAAACCTCATATTTCTACCCTCCGCAGTCATTATTCCCAAAAGTTAAATGTTTAAATGCTTTTTTGAACATTAAATCATCGTTTAATTCCCCGGCGCATAACCCATAAACCCACATATCCAATGTTTAACCCTCCCCGCCCTATGAATAAACAAATAAAATAGTGGGCGGGTCCCCGCCCTAACCTTCCACCGACTTACCTGTCCCGTCGGCCATTAGATCTGGCCCGCCCAAGATCTACGGTGGGCGGGTCTTTTCACACGCCAACATGCCGAGGGTTAGCGTCCAGGAGTTCGGCGGTTTTCCCGCCGTACTCTCGCCACGCGTCACCCTCCCGGGTGTGGCGAAGCCCCTTCCTCCGAAACTGCTTCAGTGCAAAGGCGGTGCACCCGAAACTGCCAAACCGCACCCCCCTGGGTGACGTCGGTGCCACGTCCTTCGCCCAGTGACGTCATCCTGCTGCATCATCTGCCTGCGTCGGCCCCCTGCCACCATACTGCCAACTCACCATTGCCACGTCACTGCCACCGTGTACCGCCACGTCACCCGCCGTACTATTGACGTCATCAGCTGACGTCATCCCACCACGTCACCCGCCGTACTGGGTCCCACCCGCTGACGTCATCACTCAAAAAGGTGCGAAGGGCAAAAATCGTGCTTAGGAAGCCCGGATTCAAATTCTGAGGCAGTTTTTCATGCGCGATTAGCGCCTAATCACGCATGGCTACAGGAAATGGACCAGAATGGAAAGCCCCTCATCGCGCAGCCCCGAGAAAGCCCGAAAGGCACAGAATGACCCATTTTTCTTCGTGAAGCATTCAGAAAGGGGCAAACACAGTTTTTAAAGCAATAGAAGGCCGAGCAGTTGCCATGAAGGATTGATGGGACAGTCTAAACCATTCAGAAGATATTAAGGACTCGAGTATCAGCGCCAAAGAGTATCAGGAAGCGACAAAGAGTATCAGTTTAGCAACATCAAATTAGGTGAAAATTAAAAACCTTCATCAAAGTCAGAAAAGCGGCCATTTAAAAGCCTATCTGGTTGGGATTAGTGCACATTAATGCCAGCAAAGCAGCAGCAAAACCAAGTTAGAGGTGGAGATAAAGGACAAATCACAATTATTACAGGAGGACTGCACTGAGCCACCCAGGACAGACATTAACTCAGTTTTGATACAGCTACCCTCAGTGCAGCTCAAAGATATTTTCATACATTTATTTCTGGATAAGATTAGGTTAAAGTAATCATTTTCTTTCAGACCTGTTTAGGTCGGCTGTAATAGATTAGTTTTTGGATAATTTTCCCTATATATACCGACCCTCTGTATTGTTTAAATGGTTGGTTGGTTGATAATCCTCATTAGAGACTCGCACTGTATATCTGAGATGTTTTACTTAATCAAAGATTACTGAAAAGCTTTGGAGGAATGGCTGTCTGCTCTGTGTCTAATGGTTTGAAGAATTGAATGCGGAATTCTTGTGCTGCTATATGAATCAATAAGTTTTTCCTTACCTCTGTTATTTCGATTTCACATATGCTCAAGTCACAGAAAAAAGGATTGGTTTAGAATTTGTTTGGCTGCACTCTATGCTCAGTTTCTGTGGCTTCTTAATGTTTTCCTCTTGAATTAGGTACAAATATGAATTCTGTTATGGCTCATGTTTGACCTATTTTCATATATGAATGACTGTTACCTAGGAATTCTTAACTGCTCCTAGATAGGGCTCATTTGTCTTCTTTCTGCTAATCTAGACGAGAGATCCTTAATTTCCCCTCATTCCTTAGCCTTTAATCCATCTCTTTTACCTTGAATGATTATTTCATATGCAGCTAGCTTGCTCCATATTCCTTCTTGTGACCAAGAGAACGCAACAACAGTCCTACTCCTTGACTCCATGCCCAATGGTTCTAAAAATTTCATGCTATCCCTGCCTCTTTACTTGAAAGCATCATCCTTCCCACCAAAAAAAAAAACAAAACCCCTTGAACTCAATAACTAGCCTAAAAACAATATCAACAAAGCTAAATAAAAAAGAGAGAGCCCTCTCTAATTGCAGGTGGGTTAGAACCTGCAGTCCAAAGATTGGTCTGTGGTTACCTCGGCCGTATCCTTTTGATGCCGACCAGAAGGACAACCTGAGTGATAATAGTTGGTAAGGGGCCTCTCCCACCTTTGACTGATTTAGTCAACTTCAAAATCCTTTTTAATCTTCTATCGATTTACCAAATTTGGCGAAACTGACTAATGACCCCATCCGTCATGATCCTTGGTGACCATCGATGCCTCCCAAATTACCATTCGATATTCCCAATTTTAAAGGAAATCTTGGGGAGAATCCATCCATGCACATTACTACTTATGATTTGTGGTGTTCATTCAATTATTTTGTGGATGATTCTCTTAAACTTGGCTTATTCCAATGTACATTGACTAGGGATGCCACAAAGTGGTACATCAAGTTAGATACCACGTCCTATAGTGACTTTGCCTCCCTTGCTGAAACTTTCTTGACACATTTATAGTTATCCACTCGATATGATATCAACTCTGACCTCCTTTCTAATTTCAAGCAAGATGTCTCCACATTAATCTCTGATCATATTCATGAGTGGTGTCATTGAAAGAGGTTAATAAGAACCAAGTTACCTGATGATATCTTACATAAATGGTTCACTCGATCTCTCTGACCTTAGATTACGAAGGATGTGTCTATGTTTCAATTTGTTACTGAGGAACAAGCTAATTTAGCTCCCCAATAGTTGGATCTTATTTATTCATAGTTAGGTACACTTTACGAAGTATTGCCTAATGCCCCTAGGCCTTCCGTTGACCCTCCAAAACTTGTTCCTCACCCACATGCTGATGGCATGATCGGGTCTGTTTCTGATTCCATGAGCCAAATTACTTCCCAACTTGGGTAATTGATTGTTACAGCTCAAGCCCCAATAAGTGTACTTGGCCCTCCTAAAGTACCCCTTCCCGAGCAGTTCACCAATGTTCTCATGGTGAAGTCCACTCAACCGAAGAACAACCAACAATCCATTGGAAAAAACAATAAGAAGCAAAATAAACAAAAGAATCAAAATGATCAGGAGTCTCAACCCAACCCTTAGAGTCAGGGAGGAACCACTAGTGAACGTCATCGTAAAGTGAATTTCCCCTGTAAAATTTGTCAAGGTGAACATCTTACTCACAAATTCCCTCAAATGGATTAAGTCTATAGTCTTCTTTCACCACCATCTACTCAACAACTTGCCAACTTGACTCATCCATTCCCTACACAACATTAGCAATAGATGGTTACTCAATCTCCTTGACCTCCGCAAGGGGGAAACGAGCGGTTATCTTCCCATCCTCCTCATCCTTTATCCATATTCATGTGCAAGGAAGATGTCAACATGAATAAGCGATCCAAATATTACGATGTTCTTGAGTCAAATTCTACCTCTAAGGACTCATCAAATCCACTAGCTTCAACCCGACCTCTCACTTTGGATAAAACTATGGAACTTGTTTATCACCCTCCCAAGGGTGTTCTTAGAAGATGACACACAATCCTTCTACTAGGGCTACTCAGCAATATAATATTGTTGAAGATCTTTCCCAGGCTCCTTGTGCCATGTCTGCCTTGGAGGTCTTGCAAAGATGTCTTGAACAACATAAAGCCCTGTTGTCTTCCAATGGTGGAGTTGATCCATCTGACTCTCATCTCATTTATTTTAACGCTGATAAAGCCGCTCCTCGCCTTTCCCATCAGATTGCTTTCCATATCATTGTGCGTATTTTCCATCGAAATATTCATTGCATTTTGTGGATGAAGATTCTTCCACATGTGTTATGCTAGTATCCTGCTGGTAGGCTCTAAGCTCTTCAGCTCTAACTACGTCCAACACCACTCTCCAAGCTTTTGACAGTCACAACTTTGTACCTAAAGGGGTTCTTCCAAGTTTTGTCATTGCATTAGGAGGGGAAAATTTCTATGTCGTTGTTGAAGTCATTGATGCTCCTTTGGACTATAACCTGCACCTTGGCCATAGTTAGTTTTATGTGATGACTGTAGTTGTCTCATCTATTTTCCATTTGTTGAAAATGGCAACAAGAAATGCTAAAAATAGAAGTGCTAAAAATAGCACTATTATAAATAGAAGTTCAGGTACCAGTGTTGGACATAGCAAAAATGAATGAAAAATGGAAGTGCTAAAAATAACATTGCTATAAATATCATTTCGGGATGGATTCCAACTTTAGTTAGTCCCTGAACTAAAATTGAGAAGTAAAAATTCGAATTTGATCTTAGCAGTTGTTTGTAAAATAACTAATTAATTCATCTTGAGTTGATTAGTTGTAGAAAATCAAACATGAATTCTATGTGGGGACATGCAATGTTTCTCCATTGATTGAGGAATTTATCCATCAGTTAGAGAGATAAGGATGAGTTGTAATATTGAGTTGTAACTAGTTGGCTCAGTGAACTGAGTCAAGTCCAGTTAGATTAGTTCAAATAGTTTGTTGAACTAATTGTGAGTTCAGTTAGTTAATGCATGCATGCATGTAATTGTTGCACTTCAGATAACTGAATATTATCTCATAAATAACTCATGCATGTCTGTTCAGATAGAGACCCAGTTGAGATCAGAGGAAGGGACAATGTACTATGAGTTGGAGGATTTTTCCTGTAAAGGAAAATCATCCATGCAGAAGGAATTATCTCCTTCAAGATTGCGCAATTAGATTAGAGGTTAGTGAGTGTGTGAAGAGGCCAATTCAAACAAGTGGCAACACTAGACCCCAAGGAAAACTGTGCAAGGAAATATGAGGCTTGGAGGGTAGAGGAGAAGGTTTATGAGAAGCCTTTGACTATCTATGAGCAGCAGTTGGATTGTAGAGAGAGAAGGATAGCTTGTGAGATAATTATTTTTGTAATCTGAACATATTTCCACTTGTATGATAATACAGAGATTGGGGTTTTAGGCTGAGGATTTCCCCGGGTTATTCTTTAGTGTTCATGTGTGATTGATTTCTCATTCTCAGTTATGTGTTCTAATTTATCTTGGTCATATTCGATTAAGCTTCCACAAAGTTTGTTGTAGAAGTAGATATTGTATTTTTCTTTAGTATATTGCATAATCTGTTGATCTACAGTGGGAATTTCTACATGGTATCAGAGCAAAGGTGATCAAAGGAGAAAATTGTATACAAGAAGGGAGAAGTTCATAGTTTGAAGTTCCTGAATATAGAAATCGAGTTCTTATCGCATCTCAATTTCACTAATGTCATTCAATGGTTTAAGACTCAAGTATGCCCTTGATGGCAACTCAAATTATATAGCCTGGAAGGATCACATGGATGTAGTATTAGAGGATAACAGTCTAAAGGACTTGATCAATCAAGAAGTCCCCAAGCCAACTGATGCTACAAAATTGGCGGAATGGAAGAAATGTGTGGCTAGAGCAAGAAGAATCCTTCTAGAGGGAGTTCGAGACCGCATAGTCTCGAGTCTCCATGGGAAGGAGACACCCTTTTCAATGTGGAAAACATTGAAAGATATATATGAGAACATCAGTGATCAAAGGAAGCTGGCGCTGAAAGACAAGCTTTGGAAAACCAAGTGTGAAAAGGGTGACACGATTTCTACATATCTGAACAAGCTCACCACTTGCAGGGATGAGCTTGGAAGTGTAGGGATCACAATAGCCGATGATCACATGGTGAGTCTTGTGCTCCTTGGTCTTCCTAAGAGCTGGCATAGCTACCAAGACTTGGTTAATGGAAGAGAAAAACTGCCAGATTGGGAACGACTTTGGTCGGATCTGATGTAGGAGGAGATAGGAAGAAGCACCAGAGATGGTTCTTCATCCAAGGAGGATGAAGAAAATTGTGCCTTAGCGAGTAAGGCGAAGAAAGTGAAGGAGAAGGATTCTCATCGCAAATTGAGTTCTTCCCATGGTGGGAATAAGTTTGGCAAATCAAAAGTGTGATGCTTTCGTTGTCATGAGGTGGCCCATTTTGCTACAAATTGTCCACTGAAGAAATCCAAGATGGGATCCAAGGAAGGATCTGAAGGTAAGGCATTGGCCTCATAGTTTGAGTTGGATTTCACCCTCTTCACATGCATGGTTTCATCCATGGTGGGATGTGGTTTTTTTATTGACAGTGGAGCTTCTTCCCACATGATCAATGACAAGAGTTTGCTCATTACCTTGGAGGAGAAAGATCTCCAGATACTCATAGTGATGGGTAATGATGAAAAGTATAGTGTCTCAGGTGTAGGTACGGTTGTTTTTCAGAGCAAGCATGGAGCTCGTATTACCTTGACCGATGTCAAGTATGTAGCAAGACTGAGGGAAAATTTGGTGTCGATCAAAATTCTAGAAGACAAAGGCTATGATGTAGTCTTCAGTAAGGGAAGGGTTTTCCTTAGACACATCACCACGAGATAGGTGAATTAGATCGGTTCATGAGTCAAGAAACTATATGCTCTTGAGGTTCAAGATGCATGCAAAGCCTTGAGGAGAAAGGCAACGGTTGGAGACTTGGTAGTTGAGAGGGAGAGTAAATTACCTCTCAACATGCAGTGCCAGAAGAAGTCTCAGATAATTATGGAGGAGCCACAATTGGTGAAGCCGCTTCAGGAGGTTGTGGAGTAGCCACAATTAGAGAAGCCGAGAGGAGATCGAGTAGAGACATCTACTCATACAGAGACCTCTAATAGGGGGAAATTTCGAGCCATGTGGGCAGAGGTATCACATGCATCCATACCTCCAGGTAGGAGGTGGGGCGATGTGGAGTGACAGTCCCAAAAAGGCTGGAATAGCGGCAGGATCATTGAGGTACCCAAAATTTTTTATTAGACCTTGCTATGGGAGCATCGACGAGGAGTAGAAAGACTAGCTGAGTGGGTAGAGACAAATGCAGATGGAGTAGTAGAGAGAGCTATAGTGCAGGAATCCCAAGACAATGCAAAGCTAGCAGGCTACAACAATGCGAAAGGCACAGGAGTGTTGCACTAGTGAAAGATGGCACAGAGAGGTGTGCAATGATGCAAGATGCGTGGAGTGTTGCAACAACTCAAAGGTTAGAGAGGGAGCACTTGTCAGTGGCAGATGAAGCTTTAGCATCAAAGGATGTTTCTAGCCCATCAGGGAGGTCAGTTGGGATATTTTTTTTTGTTTCTAGAGTTGCTGGAGTAACAATACTTGGAAGAAGTCTTGCATGCAAAACATTCCAAAGGTTCAGGATCAGGTTCGAGTTGAATACTTTCTTGTTGAGAGGGAGTGTTGAAAATGGCAACAATAAATGCTAAAAATAGAAGTGCTAAAAATAGCACTCCTATAAATAGCAGTTCAGGTACTAGTGTTGGACATAGCAATAAGGAATGAAAAATGGAAGTGCTAAAAATAGCATTTCTATAAATAGAATTTTGGGATGGATTCCAACTTTAGTTAGTCCCTGAACTAAAATTGAGAAGTAAAAATTTGAATATGATCTTAGCAGTTGTTTGTAAAATAATTAATTAATTCATCTTGAGTTAATTAGTTGTAGGAAAATCAAACGTGAAGTCTATGTGGGGACATGCAATAGTTTCTCCATTGATTGAGAAATTTATCCATCAGTTAAAGAGATAAGGATGAGTTGTAATATTGAGTTGTAACTAGTTAGCTCAGTTAACTGAGTCAAGTCTAGTTAGATTAGTTCAAATAGTTTGTTGAACTAATTGTGAGTTTAGTTAGTTAGTGCATGCATGCATGTCACTGATAACTGTATTATCTCATAAATAACTCATGCATGTCAGTTCAGACAAAGACCCAGTTGAGATCAGAGGAAGGGGCAGTGTACTATTAGTTGGAGGATTTTTCCTATAAAGGAAACTCATCCATGCAGAAGGAATTATCTCCTTCAGGATTGCGCAGTTAGATCAAGGTTAGTGAGTGTGTGAAGATGCCAATTCACACAGGTGGCAGCACTGGACCCCAAGGAAAACTGCACAAGGAAATAGGAGTCTTGGAGGGCAGAGGAGAAGGTTTGTGAAAAGCCTTTGACTGTCTATGATCAGCAGTTGGATTGCAGGGAGAGCAGGATAGCTTGGGAGCTGATTCTTTTTGTAATATGAACATATTTCCACTTGTATATTAATACAGAGATTGGGGTTTTAGGCTGAGGCTTTCCCTGGGTTATTATTTTGTGTTCATGTGTGATTGACTTCTCATTCTCAGTTATATGTGTTATAATTGATCTTGCTCATATTCGATTAATATTCTACAGAGTTTTTTGTAGAAGTAGATCTTGTATTTTGCTTTAGTATATTGATAATATGTTGATCTATAGTGGGAATTTCTACACCATTTACTTTTCTTTCCTCAACTCCCTCTGCCCAACACTCCTACTTCTACCACAACTACTATGCATATGATCTCTTCCAGCACCTGTGGACCCCATCGACCTCTTGATCCTTGGGTGGTGTCACATGTTATTATGGAAGTTGATCAAGCTAGTGAGCATCCTCTGCCACCTATTGTGGAAGATATTGCCTCTTCGGTAGTCCTGCCAGTACCTTCTAATGCTGGTCAGAAACTCCCTCCGAATATGGATATTATCAGGATCATTTTCCCACATGGCCTGCCGCTCTACTTATTCCACATGACTCCCTTGCTGATGAGCCTCCCCAGTCAATCATCTTGGAGGTCCTGGATCTATCCATTAATAAACCTAGGGATTTTATGCCCCTTTATACCTCTAGTATCCCCTATTTGGAATGAGTAGATCTTGGCACTTGTTGGCCAACAACCTCCCCCACCCCATCCCCATAATGTTTTCACAAAATATGGGGACCCTCCATTTTAATTTCACAAAACTCCCTTTTTTAGCATTTTGGTGACTCATGATTCCTTTGGTCTTTAGTACTTGGCTTCAAAAAAATTTCAAGATTTTATAACGTCTTGAGTGTTGCGATTGTTTCCTTATTTGCTTAATGTTAACATTTTTTATTCATGATGACATTGGTTAGACGACACCTTTTGTTGCCACATCATCTCATATTTCGTGTTTGTGTTGCATTGGTTGTCTCCCTTCTTCATGGCTTGACAACAACACAAAAATGACAAATCATAAATTGCAAATATCACCTAAATTTAACATATAATGTAAATATGTAACTTGGATAATAATATATGAAAATCATTACATTTTATAAAAAAAAATTACAAAATTATAAAATAAAACACAATATTTCATATATTAACAAAAACACAAAGTTGGTAAATACTGCAAATTTCTTTGCATTATATTGTATATGTTATTATGAGTTATATTAAACCACACCATACATAATTCCCAAAACATAATTATCACAAGAAACCAATATATATATATATATATATATATATATATATATATATATATATATATATATATATATATAGTGTGAAAAGTTTGTACATTATATCACTATTGTGTATATATATGGCACATTGTAATATCTGTCATCATGTAAATTTTCCTTTAATAAACACACATTATTTTCATAAAAGTTTACTAACCCACCTCATATGTAATTCCACCATAATAATGTAACGTAAAGATGAAAATGGATTTAAATATGAGTGAAGAATAAACTTTAGAAAGTGATCAAGTTAGTAATTTTTGCGTAAATACAAAGTGGATGAGCTCACACAGAACTACGTCATCATCAACAACTCAAATGACAACGCAATGATGAGCCCCATCACTGGTAATTATATGGGCCTTAATTCACCTCCTAGCTTAGTCAAACCAACTATTCTCACAACTTATTGTATACTTTTGATCATATTTTGTTTATGAGATGAGTTAGAGTTGGATATTTTGTTTATGGTCTAATGTGCATTTAATGCAAGATTAAAGGATAAAAGCAAGGAATTTTGGCAAAGGCCTTGGTCAAAACTTGAATGGGAGAAGGGAGAGGAATTATAGGAGGTAAATCCTCCTCATTTACTACCCCTCCATTCAAATATTCCTCAATCAGCTCGGAGTGCAAATAGCCAAATCATGAGGACTAGAAGGCAGCTGAGTAAGTGAAAGTCAAAGCACCAGTTTATCTCAAGTTTGGGAGCTGAGCCTCCCTAATTTTAAGGAAGTCATTGGAGACTTTAGAAGTACAAGTAGAGAGGAATAAGACCTCAGTAGGATTCAAACTTTTGATTGAAAAATTCTACTTTATTTTCAAGCTGCAAGACTTGTGACAGTTTTTGATGTAATCCATTGTTTTGATAATAAGAATATGTTTTGTTTCGAGCCAACACTGAGTTAACTCATAGGGTTGAAGCTCTTTGGTTAGGGCCCAACCCTAGCAACTAAGGTTCCTCTTTATTTTACATGTATGATAGCGTAGATTCATGGTTTAATCTTTCATTTTCTTTAGTATCTGCATTTCCATTACAACAGTCTAGCGCATAGATTCATGGTTTAATCATTCATTTTCTTAAGTAGTTGCATTTCCATTACAGCAATGTAGCGTAGATTGGTTGTGTTTTAGTTTTCTTCCATTTGTGCCTTCTTTCAGTTAGCAGGTTAGCAAGGAGAAAAAGATCAACATAAGTTTTCCAGTAGGTGTCTCGGCCCCACCTCCTCCCTCTAGGACCATGACTTGAGGAAGAGACCCTTCAGCAACCCCAAAAACACAGATTTCTAGTTCTTGCATGAGCTTTGGAGTTTGTCATCTTGATTTGGTCCTTGGTTCATTTTAGTGTTATCTTTTTGTAATAAGATCTCACTCATATTCTCATTTCCTTCAGCACTTTCCTCATGCATATATATGCAGAAGGCAATAAATCACGTCTTAATCAAATTATACCTATAGATCTCCTTACTGTTCGATCCATAACAAACTTGACCAATCGCCGTTAACCGAGTGTACTATATTCATTTCAATATTAGACTTTAGGTGCTGCACATCTCCACCGTCGATCTACTTCACCTGATCCAATGGGTATCACCTCACCCGATTGCCAACTAGCTTGTCTGATCTCCACCGTTAATCAATCCTGCATGATCCAATGGTTATTGCACAATCTCACACAAATTCTTACACGGCTGGTATCCACCCGAGAGCATGTGAGAAAAGTGGTTTTATCATGCTACGTGTCATTCACTTAGGCTAATCGCGTAAAATTTAGGAATTCTTCTTACAACTTTGAGGGTGTGTGAGAAACATCTTACCACCTACGAAAACCCGCTCCATCATTCTGCACGTTTTCCACCCTTCTATTGACACATGACTTGATGTGATCCATCCGTTTATTGACTTCATCTCCAGTGATAAGATCTCCACCATTCATCTCCCGTGAATCTTGTTCGTCCATCTATTGACTTCACCTTCCATGATAAGATCTCCGCCATTCATCTTAGGTTAATCCTATTCGTCCATCTATTGACTTAACCTCCCTCGATAAGATCTCCGCAATTCATCTTTTGTTAATCCTGTTTTTCCATCTATTCACTTAATCCCCTACAATAAGATCTCTGTTGCTTATCTTCCATTAGTCCTTTTCGTCCATCTATTCACTTAATCTCCTATGATACGATCTTCACCACTTGTCTTCCATTTATATTGTTCGTTGATCTGACTGATCCAACGGTTCCCATGCACTGCTGCTTTGTTATTTCTTCCTTTCATTGATTTTGATCTTCGCTTTCTCTCGTGCTTAACTCCTTGCATGCTTGATTTTACCAAAAAAAAAAAAAACATGAAAACAAATTTAGTTTAGTTTCCTTGCTTACACATTAGTTTGGTTTGATGCTCTTTACTTCTGTAACTTAGATAGAAACATTAGGTTAGTGTTGATTTAGCAATTCTGTTTAGCATATTTGTTTAAATGGTTAATTAGGATATGGTGTGATTTAGCATAACATGTTGTTTTCTTCATTACTATAGTAGAGTAGCTCTCTTAGAATAGATTTTCTCTTCTTCCATCAAAGAATCAAGCTTCTTCTGACTCTATAAAGTCTAGATTGGAACCACTGGGGTCTCTCGCCAGATGAACAGTGACAACAGGTAGGACTTTCACTTCTACTTGTGCATATAGCACTGTCACCTCAAGGTTTGTACAAACCCCAGGTTGATAAGTAAAGCTAGTAGCCCAGGAGTTGTAGCATGCTTGCTGCAATATTGACGCTCATCATGCAACATACAACCCCCATGTGGCACACGTTTCTACAAGGCTTGTCATTTTAAATTATGAGAAAAGTGTGGGCTTTGGCTACTTTATCATTACTAAATTTGCCATCGAATTATTGTATTTGGCCAACTGTTAATTGCTTAAATATTTTTTGTTTGCAGAAATCTAGTAATAAGGATTAGAAATCCCATTTTTTGGAACCGAAAACTCCAAATATTGAGATTCATATTTCTTAAATGAAAAATGAATTTGAGGATCGGATTTCCTGCCATGGTTATGGCTATAGCTACTTCAATCTGCCAATTTCTCATTTGATTGTGCTAAGTTTATTTACCATTAGTTGACATTTGAATTTATTTGTCTACAGGTATTCATGGCAAAATAAGTGGAAAAAAGTACAATAATGAAACAAAAGGGAAACAACGATTAGCGAAAACCAATGAGAGCTAATTTTCCATGAAAAAAATATATGTTGCTGAAATTTTGGGAAGGATTATTAAATGGAAAATTTTGAGTGATATGTTGAGTGATAAAATCTAATTTTACAATTTTTGCACTCATCGCCAACATCAACATAAGTATGCCACCAACAATGAAAATCCTGGATGTTGAAATCAAATCCACGTAATTGTAAAGATCTCACAGAATCTAAGATTAATGGAAGGGGATTCCAGATCTAAAAAAGGAGACGAGGCTATCATAATTTTTCGGTGGGGATTTAGATCCACGCATAGATGGAGGTCGCGACCCAGTACATGGGATTCTCTACTATGAATAAATTTGTGTTTATGCACTACTATTTTGCACAGAGAGAGGCATTGTAGAGATGGAAAGAGGGTTTTTCGGCTCTGTTTAATTGGTTAGCACTATTGTAGACAATGAGATCATAGGTATGAAATTCTCAAAGAATGCATATTTCGTATGAAGCTTTGGCATTGTCTAAATGAATTCCTATTCTTGTGCACTATTATGGGAATGTTGATTTCTTTTTTTTTGTTAATGTTTTGTAATTGATTTCGATCTTTATTCTAAATAGTATTTCTTGTTGATAGCTAACACTATTGTTGGTTCAATTTTGATATGTTGTTGAACCTTTCCAGTAGCTATCTCCAAGAAGCAGAATGAGATCGAATCTATAATGAATTCATTAAAGTATATATGAGTTAAATGATAACTATTTATCATTTAAATCCAAATGTATTTTGATTTTTTATTCCTTTAATTAATATGAACTATTTCTTTTAGTTAATGGAAATCACATGGTGGATTTGTTCATAAACCAGTCGTTCCCCCTGTTTTATTTAATGTTCTCCCGGATTAGGAGAGGGCTATCCCATTCTAGTTCGAGATAGGATTTTCATTTTAAATTAGTTTTGCATTTGTAAATAATTCTGCATAAATTCCTCTTTCGTTAGAGGCAAACATCTTAGTTCTCAGTGGCAAGGTTGAGCCCTTATATCAATTAATCTTCTTGATTGATTCTAATATTTATTCAAAACACTAAAAAATCAATCATAAGGATTAATTTAACATATTGCATATAAATTTGGTTTCAATCATTAACATTTAATAGTTGAGGCATTTGAAACTACCTTATTCTTTTTTAGAGTTAGTTTAAGTATGTTAATTCTTAATTAGTATTTGAACTAAAAACATTAACTTTAATAGATAATAATGTATAATAAATAGATAAATGCATTAACATTAGAACAAGTTTAGTTATAATGTTACATTTCGAATAAGTAATTAACTATTACTTTTTAAAGTTAGAATATATAATTTTAGTGTTAATGTAGTCTAGCAATATTTGTAGTATTATAGGGTAACATTAATATATCATAAGTATTTAACATTAGAAACTTAGCATAAGCTTAGTATTAGGATCACACTAACATATATTTAACACAATTTTACTTTAGGATTAATGATTAATATTAACATAGTATCATAGAGTTAGTTAGGTTAGAATAGGTTAGGTTAATTTTAAAGCACAGCTTAATCGTGGCTTGGTTGAACCCCAGATCGACTTAAAGGTCAATTTCTTACCTAATCAACAAGAGGGTTGATTTGATGTCTATTCTCCATTGGTGGATGAAAGTCATATTTTAAGTCATTGGAGATTGAGAGAAGGTAACTAGACCTAGTTAAATCAGTCGAAGCCACTAATCCAAATGGATAAGGGATGGTATTCATGTCCCTGACCAGGTGGTTTTCCCCCATGTTGTTGCATCGATTTTCGAGGTTTCGACAACACTTTAAATCTCGAATTGACTCAAGGGGCACCTTTTTGGTGTTCCTTGAAGTTGCCACCCATGAACCAAGTCAAGTCTTGGGATTTTAATGCTGAACTTGTCAATCAATTGTGCAACTTATTACCACCTGTGGATGAGTGTCTTGTACCCACTTTATGTCTTGATCCTCCCTTATGTTTTTAGGTTAATCTTGAAATTTCAACTATGTTAGAATGTCCCTATGTTAAATTTGGAAACAGGGGTCAAAATTCACCTTAGACAGCTCATATGAGGTAGCTCATATTTTTATTCGATTCCTCTCTCCGAGAGGTGTAAAATTGATCTAAAGATCATCCCATTCTGACATGTACAAATGGAATTATGAATTTATTTTGATTATGGACAAATTGTCAAGGTCGACCAACCATCTAATTTGCACCCTGAAGCCCACAATGTTGCATATAAATACAAGGAGCCTCCTCCTCATTTTGTTACCTCACTCACTCATATTCTTCTCTATCCTTCATTGATTGGGTACAGATTTATGAGGCATCTCTCCACATGTGCGAAGAAGGAAGGTTTTTGTCCCTGCGTTGACCAATGTTGACCAAAGTTGTAGGAAGGTTGTTTTGAACAGTGTTGACCTACTTTGACATATTTTGACTGTGTTTTTGTAAGGGGTATTTCTATTTGGGTAAGCTACATTTCTGTGCACAAAAATCGAGGTTGTTTGACCAGCGTTGACTGCAGAAGGGTTTGTTGCAGTTTTGCCTTTTATTGACCAGACTTGACTGGATATTTTTAGACTATTTTTGGGCTGATTTGACTAGCTATTGGAGGTCGAGTTGACCGAGTTTGACTGAAATGTTTTAGAGGTGAAAATATGCCTTGTTGATTAGTGTTGACTTTCTAGTTAGGGATTTCTGTTACTTTTGTTTGACTTGGTAGATTTCACTTTGATTGGGCAAGTGAATATTGTATATTGTACTCTCTCTGTGCTAAACTTTTGAAGAATAATAAGAATAATTGATTAAGGGTTTCCCCACATTGGGGTTTGTCCCTAGCCAGTGCTATATATTGTGTCCTCTTGTCTTGGCTTGTCTTCTACAATTACTCTTTATGTATCTACATTTTACTGTCATGTTGATGTGATTGCAAATCTGGATATTGATATTGGGCTAGTAAGAAAATCAAAGTAAAATTACTCTTAAGCATAAAACATATCATTGTTATCTAAAATTAACACCTTGGCATGGTCAACCTTTCCAGATTGGGTAGTTTTACTTCCTTTGGCATGGCCCCACACTGATGATCCATAGGGTCACCTCATTCTCCATGAGTTCATGCATATAAACCCTTGGCCTGTACTCGGCTGTGGGCACACTTTGACATGACCTATTACACTGAGTTGCACTTGTACATATTGTACATGGGAGTGATGATTTATCTCATTTTTTGGTTTGGTGTGTGAAGCGAGTATTTTTTATGCCTTATTTATGCCCAAAATCAAAAAAATTATAACTTCCAAAATCAAGAAACAAATGATCTTTTTTTTACCTCCCCATGTTTATTTCTTTCATTATGTCATTTAACCATGGGTCTAGTCTTTTTGGATGGTTTTTTCAGGATAGGATGGAATTTCTATTGTGACATCTATTGGGCCTGAGGTATGTTTCCTCTTTGGCATATAGGGGTAGGTCACATATCACTATCATCGATGCATTATTGACCATCAATTCCATCATTTTGCCTTAGGTCCAACCCCGTCAAGTTGTGACTATCACCACTTTCCATTATGCATGTCATTTCTTGGAGGTAGAGCTTACCTTCTCATGGATACCCTAGTTAGCACCTTTTTTACGAGTTGGTGTACATGCAGTCATTTTCTACTCCTTTTCGAAATCCCTCCTTCTGACCCACCATGACTTAGAATCTGAGCCTCGTGTCCTCTTCTTTGTCATATTTCTAGCTTTACCCCAGGAGGATTCCACCACTTTGTCCCTTGTGATTACCACTTTTATCAACCTATTTTTGCAATATTGAGCCTCGGTTTCTCTTTTCCATCATCATCATCTGCTTGGCCAACCATCCTCTTTCACTTGGTGTTTTACCCTTTCTTGCAGGAACCACTGCAATGGGTGGTCCTATTAGCAAGGCTCTTTCCCTCATTATGTCATGAGAAGTTCCAGCATTACTGGAACTAGTTGCTACCCTCTATACCACTTGTTCCTCCAAGGGGAGTTTTCTTTAATCTCTTTTCAGACTCCTTAATTTAGAAAAGATTGTTGAGTGAACTTGTATATTTCACGCTCGTTAAAGTACCTAAAGTGTTGTCTACCCAATATAATTTTAACCCTTTTCTCGAATGGGATAGACTAGTTACGAAAAAGGAAATCATAAAAAAAAAGAGAGAAGAGGGAGAATATTTTTCCATTAGTCATTGAAATTGCAGCGTTAGTTTTACTACCCTTGAACACAACACTTTTCTATCTCATTATCTCACAATTGGATTTTAGCTTTACTAGGATTCGTACCATCCATATGAGTCTCTTTACTCCTCCGCTTGGTTACTCTTCTAGTCATATGGAGCATGCTTCGATGCCTCCTATGTCATTGCATGATATCAGATGGTTCTCATTAGTCATGCTGCCAAGTCACTCTTGTGTCATGCCACTATGTGTTCAAGGGAAGTCTTAGCCTATGTCAGCCATCTGTAGTATCCTGTTGACCTTTTTGAGTCGACCATCCTTTTGTCAGTTGCAGTTCACTGCTTCATGACTTCATCCATTCATCACATCATCTTGGTATGTTCTGTGTCGATTGATGGGGGATACATTAAGGCCCTCCTTCGACGGATCTTCTCCTGTCGACTTCAGCTCATTATCTAGGAGATTGATCTAGGAACCAAGAGTACCTTGGAGCTTGCAGACGTTAGTGGCAGGCTTCCTCATGATTGACAGTGGGTATATATCATTGGTTCTTGATTGATCGAGTTCACTGTTGTTCAACATCATCTCATCTATTCACACTTAGTGGACTGTACTAGGTACCTTTGGGTCCATTTCGATCATTGGTGGATACCCTCATGTCTATTACTGGTTTACCTCATTGGATGGTAATCAAGTGGTTTTTACCATGTTTGAGTTTAGCTAATTTATTCGCATGATGTAGATTCATACCATCAGGGTTATGTCAAAGACCCCGGGTTAGGGACATCTCACTCTTATATGGCATCCTTCCTAGGCTGCGTTGGATTTATGTATAGTTTATGTACTTTGAGAGCTATTTGGGACACTTATCTATTTGTCATGTGTACATAGACCTACTGATGTATACTGTAACATAGATACACATCATATTTGTTGGTGGCTATTCTCTATCTGTTGAGTCACATGGATCCATTGTGGATTTCTTCGTGGCCATGTTCTATCATTTCATGTCATGGATTCACAATGTATTTTATGGTGGCCATGTTTAGTACTTTCTTATGACCAAGCATGGGTATGCTAGCCTCAGGGATATTATGAGTAGTGTTGAGACTTCCACACTTGAGTTCCTTCGATCCAACTTTGTAGTTTTGGCTCCTTCCTCCCATTTTGAGCATTGAGTATTATTGTAATTCATTTTGGCCATTAGTTTCTCTTCTTACCTCATGCATTAGGGGGCATCTGTTACAACACTATTTTCCACTCCATTATAGGGAGAGAAACCCAAGTTCAACTTACCTTAGTTTTTTGGCTAAAATGCATCCCTTTTCACCTTTTATTTTACTTATGTGAGATTTATCTCATGTTAAAAGGGTGAAATTACATAATTGAGCAATTAAATGCAACACCCTCAACTCTAATTAACTAAGCCAACTAAGTAAAATTAACTTAGTTAACTCCTATAAGTTGTCTAGTGACGTGCAATTAAAATTTTATTCCTAATTTAATTCAAGGACAAAATTAAATTAAGATTTTCTTGTTGCATTTTAAACACTCCCTCTCAACAAGAAAAAAATTATTAGATACAACAATCCTACCTCTATGGAACTCAAATTTTCCTCTTGACCATGCCTTAGTCAAGATGCATGCATCCTATTCCTCTATAGGAAAGTCGTCCAGTAACATGATTCTCCTCTGTACACAATCTCATAGATGATGATATTGGATGTCAATATGCTTGGAATGATCATGAAAAACTAGATTCTCATAGAGTTTGATACATATCTTAGTGTCACAGTAAATCACTGTAGGATCCATCTACTAAACAAATAACCCAACAAGGATCTTCCTCATCCAGATAACCTCACAAGATGCTTGAACAACATCCATGTACTATGCTTCTATTGAACTAAGTGCAACTTGATGAGCCCCAGTATTGTGGAAAGAATGTTGCAAATCCCAAAACTACCAACTTTACCTTATCAACCCAGGGTTTCGTACAAACTTAGAGGTGATAGTGCTATATACATAATAGATGCATTTTTCTACTCATGCCACCATCAACAGGGGCTCTTGAACATTAAGGTTCCAGACCATCCTTCTACTGAAATGAACGAACTCTAACTACTGAAAGAAGAATGTGAAGTCTACTCCTAGTGAAGAGAAAGTAAATGATTTTACACTCAGAAGATGAAAATTTCCAACTTGTAAATGCTATGAAATGACACCAATCTTATGCTACTTTGCAAAAAGGAAGCTATCCTAACTTGCATTTAATCATATAGCTATTGGGATTTCTTGAAAACATAAGATTATTCTACCATTTCATAATTCAAGAATGCATGCATTTACTATCTAATTCACACTTACAGAGTAAATAAATTTCTAATTGCTAAATTCAGAAATCAAAGAACTAATGCTATTTGATCTTACAGGAAGGAAAATGAGTGAAAAGACTGGTCTAGGTGGCACCTCTAGTCATGGAGGCCAAGTTGAGGGGTGGAGCTTCTCTAAACAAGGCTAAGCTATCATTCCAGGTCAAAACATGGTCAACACACGTTGCTACAAGTGAGCTATAGGATTTTGCTACAGGATGTCCTGTACTACTATAGGATATCCTGAAATGCTACAAGAAGTTGGCTGAGAGGTTTTGGAGAGTAAGAATGGTGACATGAAGTGTTGGAAGGGTGTATGACAACTGGGAACAGTGCGGGAAAGGTGATCTTCACACTTAGCCAAGCCCAGTACTTGAAGAAGGCTAAGTTTGGCTGAGATGGATTTCTCACGGTGACATGGAAATAGAGGTTTGGAACGTGGGTTGGAATGCATCAACAAAATAGGGACATGGCCTAAATGGAGATGGTGGAAAGGACCCTTGCTTGCAAATCAAAAATCCTAACATAACACCTGCACTTATTACTTTTCATTTGCAAACTGTTTTATGCTAATATGGAAAAGATTAATTGATTTTGAAAGGAAAAACTAATCTAACTGCTCCTAAGAACTTGATTGATGAACTGAAATATCTTCTAAGCTAAAAAAATAAGGAGAATAAAAACAAAAAGTGTAACTCTTTCCAATAAATCATAAACAACTATCCAACTAATGCTACAAATTGATTGATGCAATTGACAAGAAATCAAACTCCATTTTTGGGTTGTGAGAGTCGAGTCCTCTAATCATGATCCCATGAGGGAGATGAGATAGGGGTCACTATCACAATCTTTTTGATATATTCTACTCTATTGCAATGCAACAACTAATTTATCCTCTAAGATAATGGAAGCATGAATAAACCAACAACTTAATAATTTTTTAAGCTAAAAGAGACATGAATAAACTACAACAACTAGTGAACGTTATAGCCTAAAAATATAGAGAAAAGAGAGGAAATTCTGCTGCTAGGGTTGGACCCTAACCCAAGTGCTTCAGCTTCTAATTCAACTCAATGCTGGATCTAAAACAAATTCTCATCATCATTCAAAAAGTGGCAAATACATGATAAGAATAATAGTCAAATGTGATTTAGCTTAATGGCCTCTTGGCTATAATAAAACTTTGAATCCTAATGAGTCTCTTAGCTGGTTTATTTATACAAAAATGGATCTACCAACAACTCCCTAGAAAATATGGATATTTTCCTCCCTAACTTGAGAATAGGTGAATCTAACTCTTCCTTGACTTGCACTGGCTCGATTGCCAATGAACTCGACCTGCTTGGTTACCAATGACATTGAATTGATGAGATAGAGTGGGGGATCTTTGACTGATTTGAGGAATTAAAGAGGTGGACCATCCCCTAGAATCTCTCTTGCTTGTTTACTTTCAGTTCCTTCACTCAAATCATCTCAAAAGTTCTCCAATTCCTACATTTAACACACATTAGTCCACATGGGATAGTAACACATATTTACTCCTCACACTAAGCATAATATAACAAAATTTGTAGATAAGTGTGAGAAAAAGATAATTTAATAATATGGAGGATGACATTGTGACCCATATAATATATGTATTGATGAGCCTCATCATCACCCCCTTACTGAAACTATTTCTCATCCTCTAATCAACCTAGTCATCTATGTCAATGTCCTTCATGGCCCTGGTGGCCACTCTGACATCCCAAGCCTATGTAGACGGTTTCTCTTCCTGAGGATAGAATCTTGCATTATTATCTATTTCTTCCCATTTATTCATTTCCTCTTCTTCCTTCCTTCCCTCCTCTAAACCCAATAGCAAAGGTGGATTGAGTTTAATTCCACTCTTTTTGATCTTTAGTATTTATATTGCCTTCTTGTACAAGGGTGTTCTAGCCAATGCATTTCTCAATCTCTCAGGAGAGTTATACTCCCTGATCTTAATACTGTGTGGCAGGGTATTCCATCTTCTTTGACATGCTTGTTGCCTCTCTTCCCCTAACAACCTTAGAGTGAGACAAAAATGGGTGATGGCTTTCTCTTGTGTGGCAAGGTATCTAAGTGCTAGATTAACATCATTGGAAACGAAGTTGTGATTAATGATCAAAACCATGGAATTTATCTGCTCTACCGTGATGTAGAGGGGTTATATTTCCTCTTTTATCAATACCCTCTTCACCTCCTTAGCCCTGGCCTCCTCATGACTCATCCAAGATGCAAGAGCCATCAGCTGCAAGTCTCCCAACTTGGCATTGGGATCCCAAACATTCATGTCAGTTAAGGTGAGGTTGTGTAGGTAGAATTCAACTAATTTGGCTATGTCTTCAAGGCTACTATTATAACACAACTCAATGAATTGCTTGTAGCCCTGGAATGGCATGATCCCATGTTGTGCTAATGCCTTAATATGGAACTGCAGCCATTGGTATTTGAGGAAAAATGCATAGGATTTGGGTGGCAGTTTTAATTGAAGTTCCTCCATGGAGAGGCTTTCCATTGTTGCCAATTGGGACTCCTTTTCTTGCAGTTTCTTCCTCAACCATGTGTTGTCTACTTGCAACTATGTTCTCATTGTGTACTCTCTGTCCCTTAACTCACTCAATTCTTTTACCATTTCCAAGATATTTTCCTCCTGTTGACGGTGCTGGACCCACCAACAACATGGGATCTCACCGGTATGAAGTCCCAACTAGACCTCACACCGTTTGGTGTAGGAGTCCCATCTAGTACGATGTCCTTATTTCCATTACCTTAAATGTTTGACTCGGTTCTTTCTTGTTAGCACATGAGAGTGGTCTGCTTTGTCTTCAAGTAGTGAGGTCCGTGTGCGTGGTGATTACTAGTATTACTTGTGCCAATGGTTCTTTCACTGTAGAGGAAGAGGGTGAGAGTGAGTCCCAAGTTGGATTGGAGGAAGCCCCAACACTGTTAGGAACACACAACACAATAGGATGTGCATAGCCTCCAGAGGAGAAGTCCACACGGATGCAGCAGTCACAACACACTAGGAAAGATAACACATACAACACACAACGAAGGAGTCCACGCAAGTGCGATGGTCGTTATAGTAAGTTTATGTGAAAGGCCTGTTTGATGTCCAGGGAGGTAACCAACATGGGCAGGACATCGTTAACAAATCATACAACACATTTTCATTAATATATATGTATTACAACAATTGTATGAGTTCAAGTGTTAAAAAAAGGTTAAAGCAACATGCATTACAAGTGTTCAAGATCAGTCTTACAACAGTTATAATACATGTGTGAAAACGTGTTGGCCTATTAGCAAGCTTCTAAATTAAGCAAAATTTCCAAGACAAATTGTTACACCATACATCACTAACACCATGGGTGGGGCATTGGAGCCACTACTTACTCGAAGAAAATATTACAAACTCTCAAGGCTATGTGGGAGGAGTTGAGCTGAAAATCCCTTACATGTACAAATGAGGGGGTATTTATAGCCAAGGGTGAAACTGACCCTTGTGGTTGTTCAACTTCCCTTATGACTATTTAACTTCCATTATCTTTCAACTTTACATGACTCTTCATATGAAAAGTGGATCTCTTGGATTTCCACATTACATTACATTGATTGACAATATGGCCCATAGTAGAGATGTGGACAACATGACTCATGACAAGACTCGACATGTTAGTGCTGGTACATTCGTGCTGCTGCTAGTGTGCATGTCGATTTGTAGTGTTGCTAGGTTATGTATGTCCTCATGGTGTGTCACAGTGACCCAAAATGGATTCAGTAAAGCCTCCAGATCAAAAGTATTCAAATACAGGTGAAAGTGGAATCATGTTGAAGTGCTCGTTAATATGAAGCCAACAGTGTAAACAGTGTGTAAATCTGAGTTCAGATGAAGAAATTAGAGCCAATTAAATATTTATACCGAAACGTCAATGCGTATGTCAGCAAGACATGTGGAAACCCGAGGAAGAGTCATAGGGTCTTGATGATGTCAGTGCAGAAGGTGATGTGGAAGTTTGTGATTGGTTCATACCACAGGCGATGGGATCATCGAACAAGAGAGGAGATTGTTCGATCAAAGGAGATCGACACATATCGCATCGAAACACGCAAGTAGGTTATCTTGGAAAATGGACATGATGAAATTATGCAAAAGAAGTTAAAGTCCTTTGAGTTTTGGTAGGGAAGCGGTAAGTGGTTTATTGGGTGCCTTTAAGGTAGGAAATAGTTTTTCAAAAATCTACACAATTCAACTCAGTGGTCAACACGTAGCAGCCCGAAACAACTTTTCTCGCGTGCTTTCAGAGAATTAACCAACGTGCTAGTTGGAGCATGAGATTGTGCGATAGTCGTCAGATTAAGCAAGACAGAGCAATGATGTAGGAACATCTAGATTAGTTGATGAGTAGGACGCGATAGCCGTCAAATTGTATGGTATCAGGATCTGCACTGGGAAAAGGCTGGATGGTCGGGGTCAACTCCACGCCCGTCAGTTATTTGGTTTATCCTCTACTTTTAATGTAAGTATATTATTTCATGATTATCGTAGTTTGTAACTATATGTGGTATATTAATACCATAACATAGAAAAAGTTGAGAGTGTAGTTTTGAACTATTCCAGGGGGTCTGGAGGTCATAGTGACCAAGTACGGTCGAGTGTATACTCATTTCGACTCAAAGGTTGGAGCTGAAAATAGTGGTGACATCCATTTCTAGGTTTGAGACTTTATTTCTGAGCTCACACCTGTAACAAAAATTTGAAGACATAATAGAGAGGTCAGCACTGGAAGCGAAAGGACCAGGAGATGTAACCGGTAAGTATGGTGAAATCCTTTATTAAACTTGGTTATGTTGATGGTTTCAGTGTGTTTTCTAATTGTTGCAGTGTTTATGTTATTCGAAATCTTTTCAATTGGTTGCATTAATTAACATAGGCACTTCGCACATAGTCTATAATACCTTTTTCATTAACAGATCAAGTGGTATCAGAACTTAAGGTTTTTAAGGTTTGACAAAGTTTCTGTGGAGATTTGAATGCTTACTAGGTTGAGGATTAGATGAGGTGAAGGAGAACCTGTTGAGGTGAATCCATAGATTGGAAGTGTCTTTTCACAAAGAAGGACGGAAGATGAAACTCCACTTGGGTCAGAATCCCAATTCTTGGATCGTTTCATGATGATACGTGCAATGGTGGAAGAGATGTATAATGAGTTCAAAAATGGAAAAGGTGAAGGTACTTCATCACCTAAACCAGACAAAGGAGTAGAGGAACATTTTTTTTTTGTCCCTCTAGATAAATAAGATAAAGGAAGAGGAGAAAAGCCTCCTCCATCTCCTCCATCATCACCATCATCATCATCATCATCATCTTCTTCTCATAACACTAGTTCTTCTAAGAAGAAGAAAAAGAAAGCCTCTTTGATTAAAATAGATGTAAAATTTGATTTTCCAATTTATGATGGAGAACTCAATGTTGAAAAGCTTGATAATTGGATAAGGAAAATTGATGTATATTGAAGGGTGCAGAAAGTTGATTCAGAAATGAAGAAGATCCATCTTGCTAGCCTTTGACTAGGGGGAGCCGCACTTGTATGGTGGTAAGGCAAGACACAAGCAGATCTACAAAAACATGGTAAAATCATTTCAACTTGGAATGAATTTTTTTTGCCATTAAAAAGAAATTTTATCCTTTGGCTTATATGCAACAAGTAATGATGAGTTGGAAAACACTACGTCAACTAAAAGGTCAAAGTGTTTAGAGTTATACTTAGGAATTTCATAAGATAGCTTTAACATTAGGCATATCATTAAACTCACCAGAGACATTGTTAAAATATATAGGTGGTATTCATAGTTATTTGATGCATACTATACTTATGTTTAACCCAACTAGCTTAGATGATGTATTAGTTCAAGAAACTCATCTTGAGGCTAGAGGTAAAAATGTAACCCCTAATGTTGGGAAATCATCCAAACCTATTGAAAGCAAGAATAAAGGCAAGAAGAAACTGAAATGGAAGGAGAGTAAAATAAACATTGCCTTCATGCACTCATTGTAATAAGGAAGGACACAATGAGGCACACTACTAGTCTTTGCATCCAGAAATGAAGCCTAAGAAGTTCGGGAGTAAAGAGCAAAAGAATTTTGCTGTTGTTCAAAAGGACTTGAGTTCAGATTTAGGTGACGAGACAACAGTTACAGCAATGGGTATAAAAGGTAAAGGTTATAAAGAATCTACAAGTACTTCTTCGCATTCCGTTTATAATGATAATGATGAGAGGAAAGGGAATGAGATATTTCATATTAGAGTCATTTCCAAACATACTAAAATTGATACTTTATTTGATAGTGGATTACAAGTTAATTTGATTTCTAAAGAAATTGTAAAGAAGTTGGGTCTAGAAACAAAACCTCATAAAAATCCATATCCATTAGGTTGGGTGTGTGATAAAACCAAGCTAAAAGTTATGAAACAATGTAAACTTCATTTTTCTATTGGGTCAAAGTTTGTAGATGAGGTTGAGTTAGACATAGTCCCATTGGACATATGTGGAATTGTATTAGGAATTCCATACGTGTACGATAGAAAGGTTATCTTCTATCGCACTGAAAATAAGTATCAAATCACTAAATATGGAATTTAATATATTGTAAGGGCTCATAAACTCAAAGACAACTTTTCTCTCATAAATTCAGGATAGATGAAAATAATTGTAAATTCAAGTAAGAAATTTTTACTTATGATTGTAAAGGAAAAATATATTGATAAATTTGATGCATTCCAAGGCTGTAATCCTAAACAAAAAGTAGATCGAGTTAACATTGTTTCCTATTATGATATTATGTTTCAAGAGCCTAAAGGGCTTCCACCCAAGTGAGAGATAGAACATGATATTTATTTGTAGCAAGATTCTCCACTACCTAACACTGGAATGTACAGGTTATTAGCTCTAGAGAATGCAGAGATAAAGAAAGACGGTTCGTGGAGAATGTGCATTGATTTTAGAGCACTAAATAAAATCACAATAAAGAATCATTATCCTCTTCCTCGTATTGATGATTATTAGACTAGTTAAAAGATGCAGTTTACTTCTCTAAACTAGACTTCCGAAGAGGCTACCATCAGATCAGAGTTGCAGAATAGGATGTATGGAAGATTGCTTTCAAAATAAAGCAAGGACTCTATGAATGGATGGTTATACCTTTTGGCTTAACTAATGCTCCAACTATGTTTATGTGAGTCATGAATGATGTATTTATACCATTTATTGATGATTTTGTAATATTCTATTTAGATGATAATCTTGTTTTTAGTAGAACATTGGATGAACATGTAAAGCATGTAAAGAAGATTTTATATGTATTGAAAAGAGAAAATCTCTATGTAAAACTATCAAAATGTGAATTTGCTGGAACATCTTTGAATTATTTGGGCTATATTATAGGGGGTGGTGAATTGAATATAGATCCCTCTAAGGTCGAAGTCATTGTAAATTAGCCTAAACCCAATACTACTACAGAAGTTAGAAGTTTCTTAGGGGCAGTGCAATATTGGAGAAAGTTTATTGCTATCTTTTCTTTGATTGCAACTCGTTTACATGCTTTGACAAGTGCGAAACAGGTGTTTCAGTGGGGAGGAAAACAGAAGAAAGCCTTCGACACATTGAAAGAAAGGATCAGTACAACACCAATACTAGCACTACTAGATCTTCAACATCCATTTGAGATCGAGACAAATGCAAGTGAATATGCCATGGGGGCAGCATTGATGCAACACAAGAATCTTATATGCTTTCATTTTAAGACATTTACATCAGTAGTAGTTAACTATCCTACATATGATAAATAATTGTATGAATTAGTTTAGAGTGTTAAAAAGCAGAAACATTACATAATGGGTAAAGAAACAATCATACACACAGATCATAAACCACTTCAATATTTACACTCACAAACTAAACTGCAACAATCAAGATATTATAGGTGGATGGGTTTTCTAAAGAAATTTCATCTTGTTATCAAATATAATAAGGGCATACATAATAATGCTGCATACATGTTATCAAGACCAATTATAAATGCATCCACAATACTTAAGGATAATTCAGTAATTCATGAAAGTTACATTGAACAATATGCTCAAGACATAGATTTTAAGGATGTATATGCAACTTTAAGTCATTGCAAGAAGGTAGAAGAATTGAATTATTACATAAAGGACAAACTCTTATATCATTTGGGAAAGTTATGCATTCCACAAAACTGAAAGAGTTAACATACTTCTCTCATATCAGGTCATTTTGGTGTAAGTAAAACAGTTGCACAATTACAAAGTTCTTGTTATTGGCCACGAATGAATGAGACAATTTCTAGATATATAAAAGGATGTACTATGTGTGCTATAAGCAAGCCAATTAATAGAAAATTAGGCTTGTATACTCCACTTCCAATTCCTTCTCGTCCTTGGGAAAGTGTTTCCATGGATTTTGTTGGGGGATTGCCAAAGTCTAGAAAGGGTCATGCTTATTTGTATGTAGCTGTGGATAGATTTAGTAAGATGTATATTTTGACACCACGTAATAAACAAGTCACAGTTGAACAAACTGCAAATTTGTTCTTTCAAAATGTATGGGTTCATTTTAGGTTACCCACTTCTATTATATTTGATCAAGATTCTTGATTTGTTGGGAAATTTTGGTCAAGTTTGTGGGAGTTAATGGTCACAAGGTTAAAGAAAAGCATGACATTTCATCCACAAATAGATGGTCAGATAGAAGTGGTCAACAAGACAATGATATAGTTTCTTCGAGGTTATTACAGCAAGCATCCAAAAATTTTGGAAGAGAATTTGTGTTATGTGTAGCATGCTGACAACCATGAAAAACATTCTTCTACTCAGAGATATCCTTTTGAGACTTGTTTTGGTTTTATATCAGAGTCTCCCTTGGATTTTTTCTTTGGTAAAGACATAGCAGTTGATGTACACAGTGATGTGGACAAAGCAACCAAGTTCATTGAACAAATCCAGGAAATTCACCAGGCAATACAGGAATAGCTAGAAAAGAGCCATGCAAAGTATAAGGCACGACATGACAAGAATTGAGTTGAGCATAGTCTTCAAGTTGGTGAACAAGTTTGGTTGTATATCAGCAAAGAAAGACTACAAGGTGAAGGTAAAAATTTAAAACCAATTAGATATGGTCCTTTCAAAGTACTTGATAAAATTGGTGAATATGCATTCTGCCTAGATCTACCAACCTACATGAAATTCTACTCTGTCGTAAATGTTGAAAACTTGCGATTATATGAACCTTCATTGATTGAAGATCTAGAAGAGCAAGGTCAAATACCTTTCATTGAAGATCTTCTTATCACCTAGAACTACAGTCACATGTATATAATTTTCGTCCAAAGTTCACTGTCAAAAAGTTGGTGTCAAATGGGTTTTTGTCCTATGTTTCTTACTTAGGGGTCATGTTTCTAAAGGGTCTTGATGTGAATCATTATCTAACACTATTGGTCATCCTCCATCATGATTTCATAAGCTATGTCTTATCTTGTACATGTCACTGGTCCTTTCCGTATTTTCGCAGCGCAGTCTTATTGGTTGATTTTGCAGCGCAATTATGTTTTAGCCTTTTCGCAGCGCGTCAGCATCCAGCCATTTTGCAGCGCATTTTGCTAATTTATAACTGTCTGCGCTACGAAATCGCGGTTTCGGGCATTTTGCAGTGCAGATTCCTAAAGGGTCACGTCTGGGGATGAGTCATTGTCTCCGTCCGGTTATTGTCAGTTGGCGTACCTCCCAAACACTTATGAGACATCACTCCACCAATAGATCCATAGGCATGCGCATAAAAATCATTCTAACGATTTTTATCATGCATGAATGTTTTATGATGTTTGTAAATGATACATAAAGTGGCCAGCTTGTGTGATAAGATATTCGAATTGCAAATGAGCCCGAGTTCAAACGAGCCCGAGTTTCTTTTTCAAGCGAGCCTACGTTCTAAAATTTTTGAAATTTGCTGTTTGAGCTGAAGCTGGTGGTGATTCTCTGTGCAAAAAACTTCGAAAGCGGAATGGAGAGGAAGGAGCATCGGTCTGGACGATGTCAGAGAACAGAGCCTGAAGGATTGGACCTTGCATTAAGAGATGAAGGTGTTCGGAAAGCTTTCAAGGATGTTGGCTGTTGGAATTTCTATGAGAAGCTGCAGGGTGGCCATGCTGAGGAAACAAAAGAGTTTGCCTTGAACTTTACAGGTTTAAGTTATAAAGTATCTATGTTAGAATTTCAAGTATCTCCAGTGGAAATTTCTAATGTAACTGAAATTCCAAGAGGAGGGCAGGAGTGGTTTAAGAACTTTAAATTTGATTTGAACCCCTGCAAAGAATTTCTTAAAGAGGCATATGTGAATGAGGATTTAACAAAGGCTGTGCCTAGGAGCTATGTTAAGGAGCACTATGCTCTGCTTCTTACATGTATTCAAAAGTATTTAACCTGTGAGGGTAGGTATAACAAGGTTTACTCCTATCACTTTAAGTTGTTGTTGCATTTTACTGGTAAAGCCTCTATAGATATTCCATTTTACTTGTTTCGTAGTCTCAGCAAGATGTGTGATAAAGTTCAATTAAGGAAGGATGACTGTGAGAAATCATTATTTCACCATGGTTTAGTGAAACTGTTAGTGCTGGATGGTCTTCAGAAAATTGGTAGGGATTGGAATTCTTTCATCTATATGGCTGGTTTCCAGAGTAAGACAGGCCTCACCCCACAGCCGGTTAGGGAAAGAGAAGAATCAGTGGAGGAACCTACAATAGCTGAGCTTAGAAAGGAGGCTAGGGATAAAAAGAAAACCAAGTCTCAGTTGAACAAACCAGTAAAGCCCTTGGTTCTTAAAGAGCCACCTCAGCCATCATCAAAGGAAAAGGTTAAGCACAAGAAAGATGTACTTGGATCAAGTAGGTCTGAAAGAGTATCAAGTGTTAAAACAAGGAGTCAATTAAGCAAAGAGAAGGGCAAATCAGTAGCTGTTGAGGAAAGTCCAATATCAAAGGCCAGCTTAAGTGATTTGCTTGAGGCCATTGAGTTTGAATAGGGAGAACCGGTGCATGTTGAACCCATGCATATTGATTTGACTAAATCATCACCGGAAAGCACTAAGAAATCCAAAGCTTCGAAGAGACTAAGGTTTGATGAACCTAGTGAGGAGTTTATTTTCAAACCACGAAGGCCGGTTACAAGGAAACAAGTTAGAGAAGCTGAGAAAGTGCATAAGGGAGAGAAAGTTGTAAAGATGCCCAGAACAGAGGTAATTGAAGTATTGTCCAAAACAGTGGAGGCAGTCAAGCATAAAGACAAGAACAGAAAAGTTATTATTACCCAAGGAGGAAATGTTATAGCCATAAAGAATCAAGCGGGGACAGCAAAAGATGAAATTGCCAAAGCAAAGAATGTCATTAGAGAGCGTGCAGTCAGGTATGCCAACTATCGAAGAGCTGTGTTAAAGGGTAGTAAAAACCTAGTGAGTCAAGTGGATTCAACGGCTGATGTGTATACATGGACAGTTCCAGCTATTAAACAAGCTAAATTCATCAGTAAAATGAACATGACTCTAAGAGCTGAAAACAAAGCCCTGAGGAGGGAGATTGCAAATTTAAAAGCACAGCTAGGTTAACTAGCTACTCATTGATGGTGAGAGAGGTCATTTTCTAAATTTTGGCAAATTTTGTTAAAGCTCCATTGTTTTGAAGACATATAGGTCTCTGCCACCTGTAAAGAAGATTTAAAAAATTAGAAGTTCAAGCAAAAAATTCCTTACTGCAAATACACTCTGTTTTAGCAAAAACAACAGTTTCGTAGCGCGCTACGAAACTGCTGTAGGTGCTGTTTTTGGATGAAGGAAAACAGTTTAATGGTAAGATCAGCAAATTTTTGAAGGAAACGCCTAAGGAGCATAAGGGAGACCACATGAGGCTATCCTAGCCATTCAGATAATGACAAGTGTGCCTTTTTGTAAAGGTGAAATATTTTGTCTCAAGTTAAAACTTCTATAAAGGTACTTTATGACCAGTTAGGGTTTGGCAGAAATGGAATACGAGGAGTATTGTTTTGGTTTATACACATGTCCATCAGAGAAGCTTCCAGCACATTTGGGAATATGGTGATGCTCGTTGTTTTTGGGGTATTAAAGAGCTGGGAACATGTTGCTTAATTTTTGAAGAATGGTGGGAGACAAAGACCGGAAAAACAGGGGTTTTATCCTTATGATTAATGAACCATCAGCGCATTCAGTATCCAAAGCTAGCTTGTTCATTGCATTTTTCTCTCAGCTATCTCGACCAAGCTTTAAGGAGACAGGTGTTAAGGATCAAGAAAGAATCATGCTACGAGGAGAACAAAATCAGAGTTTTGGTTTAGTTAGGACTCTTTGTAATTACAGCTCAGCACTTAATGTATTTAATGAGTTAGTTAAATGGTAGATAGGAGTAATTAGTAGCAGTCATCGAGCTCCCCTCATGCTGGAGGAGGAAGCTCAAAGTAGTTAAGGGTGTACCTCTATATATAGATCAAACTTTGATGTAATGGGGGTTGGATGTTTTGGAGAAGACTGTTTTTGGTTTATGTATAAACAAATTTCAGTAATGCAAATGACTGTGTTTTCTTCTCAGGATTCACAATAGATGTTCTTGTTCAAATGTGTGATGGTATTCTTTCTTTAAGGTTCTTTTACAGCTTTGTTAATGCATAATCACTCAGAACTCATGAATCATGCTCTGACTTCCTGTATGCCTTGGAAAACTGTGGTTTCAAAGTTATGTTTGAACATATAGATGTAAAGTGCCCTGATTTCTATGAAAAGATAGTGTTTTTGTTTGCTGAGATATGAGAGACTCCATAAGCCCAATGGGAATCAATTCAATGTTGTCCAGCCAGCTTATTTTCATGTGTCTTATAAGAGTTAGCCATCTTTTCTTATCATTAGTCAATATTCATAATCTGTGAGAGAGCCCTCTCAGACTAAGGAGGCTAAGCCTTAGTCCAAAGCCTGGTTTGAAATAGTTACATAGAATCTTGCTGATTGGCAGCCTTCAGTGCATGATTTTGTGATAACATTTATTGCCCGAGCATCTCAATGAGTTATAGGAGGACACAGTTCTACACAGGAGGATAAGAAATTCACAGCGGGGAAATGTTGAGTACCTTCGGTTTGGACTCAAAGGTACAAGTCCAAGTAAATCACGATGGATAGAGATTAGAAAAGTGAAGGAACTTTATCCTCACTTACTTGATAGCTAAAACCAACTTTTGCTGGACCAAAAGCTTCCAGTGGGGAGGAGTGATCCAATTTGGATTCAGTAAAACCTCCAGATCAAAAGTCTTCAAATATAGGTGAAAGTAGAATCATGTTGAAGTGCTCATTAATACAAAGCCAACGGTGCAAACAGTGTGTAAATCTGAGTTCAAATGAAGAATTAGAGCTAATTAAATATTTAGGCCAAAAAGTGAATGCCTATGTCAGCATGACATGTGGCAACTGGGAAAGAGTCATAGGTTCTTGATGATGTCAGTGCATAAGGTGATGTGATAGTCTGTGATTGGTTTATACCATAGGCGATGGGATCAGTGGACAAGATCAGAGATCGTTTGATAAAAGGAGATCAATGAATATCACCTTGAAACATGCAAGTAGGTTATCCTGGAAAACAGACACGTTGAAATTATGCAAAAGAAGTTAAACTCCTTTGAGTTCAGATAGGGAAGCGGTAAATGGTTTATCATGTGCCTTCAAGGCAGGAAACTGTTTTTCATAAATCTACGTGACTCCACTCGGTGGTCGACATGTAGCAGCTTGAAACAACTTTTCTTGCATGCTTTTAGAGAATTAACCGACGTGCTAGTTGGAGCTTGAGATTGTGCGACAACCGTCAGACTAAGAAGGACAGATCGACAGTGCAAGAACATCTGGATTAGTTGACGAGAGAGACGTGATAGCCGTCGGGTCATATGTTATTAAGATCTGTGCCAGGAAAAGTTCGGATGGTTGGGGTCAACTCCACACCTACCGGCTCTTTGGTTTATCCTTTGTTTTTAATGTAATCGTATTATTTCACGATTATCACAGTTTGTAACTATATGTGGTATATTAATACCATAACATAGAAAAATTTGAGAGCTAATTTTGAACAGTTCCAGGGGGTCTGGAGGTCATAGTGACCAAGTACGGTCAATTGTATACTTGTTTTGACTCAAAGATTCGAGCTGAAAATAGTGGTGAGATCCATTTTCATGTTTGAGACTATGTTTCTGAGCTCACACCTATAACAAAAATTTGAAGACATAATAGAGAGGTCAACATTGGAAGCAAAAGGACTAGGAGACATAGCCAGGAAGTTTGGTTAACTTCTTTATTAAACTTGGTTGTGTTTATGGTTTGAATCTATTTCCTAATTGTTTTAGTGTTTATGTTATTCGCAATCTTTTCTATCTGTTGCATTAAGTAACATAGGAACTTCGCACATAGTCTGTAATAACTTTTTCATTAATGGATCACATAGCTTCACCTCTACATGGTAAGGTGTGTGGAGTCTTCGATGGTTATTGGGTTTGCCCATTCACGAAAAGTGCATGTCCATCCATCCGTGAACACATCTTGCATGTTCGCTCATCTGTTCGTCCATGTGCGAACACATCCTTTCATTCGTCCATTCATGAGAACATATCTTTGCATGCATCGTTCGTTCATCCATTGGTGAACATGTCCTTCTACATGTATTCCCTTTAGTCATCCCATATGTCATTGTGCCATGTTTGTTTGTGTACCTGTATCTGTAGTCACTCATGATGAGACAACATCAAATCCATAAATCTCCTAGTCTACCATGATGCATAATCATTTCGGATGTAGGTGACCGGGAGAGGAGACAAGGTTCTGATTTGTGAGCTGGGATGGAGGCTCCAGATACTACTGGTGAGAATTGCACAGAAGTCACTTGGTGATGGAGATGGGAAATCCAGATAGACAATGATTGTCTATGGGGTCTAGATCAACTAGGGGACAAAACTACGTAAATTTTTAGAGGAGCAGTCTAGGCTGTGGGAAGGCTGAGCAACCAAAATATGCACAATTTTCAGAAGGAGTGGGTAGTGGGAGCCTAGTAGCCAAAAGTGCGCAATTCTTGGAGGGAACTAGCAGTCAACTGCTGGGACATTGGCAACGAAAACTGTGCAATTCCTAGAGGGGATTGACAGTCAGTTGTTGGAGCTTGGCACCAAAAACTGCGCAATTCCTAGATGGAACTAGTAGTCGGCTGGTTGGACATTGGCAGCAAAAACTGTGCAATTCTTGGAGGGGATTGGCAGTCAGTTGTTGGAGCTTGGCACCAAAAACTGTGCAATTCCTGGATGGAACTAGCAGTCAGCTGCTCGCAGATGCTAGCAAGAAAAACTACGTTGATGCTAGGAGGCTGGCCTGCTGATAACCTCTGCATAGTTTCTGAGCTGAGATGACTGCTAGGAAGAAGTGAGATTTCTCATGAAATCTGCGCAGTTTTCCGCATGAGCAGCCAGTCAGCAGATTGGTGGGCTAGCTGGAAAAATTGAGTAATTTCCTAAGGGATATAGGTGCGAGCACTGGGAGTTTGTCTAGCCTGTTTACACAATTTTCTCAGTCATAAAAGCGGGCAACGTGTACAACCTCTGCGCATTTTTTGATGGGATTCAATCCCGGGGTGACTCCTGGGTCAAACTCTTTGGTTGACTAGTATGAAGGCTAATTGATCTGCTTGTGGGCAGCACAACTTGAAATGGCTTGCTTGGTGCTTCTGCTCTGTTCTGTGTAACAGTCGATTGAGTTAATGGAAGGGAAAAGGTTCCTCTATTAGAGGGGAATCCGATCGTCTAAACTTCAGCAAAATGACTAAATGTGTGAGCGAGTGAAAAGATGCATACGTGAACTTGTAAACACACACTTTCATGACTTGATGATGAGATGACTCAAACCATACAGACACACATGCTCAACATGACTGACTGATGGTGTGAGCTACAAGCACGATTCTTTTGATTGATCATTGGTTGACCATGATGATGCTTGGGCGACAGTGTATATGACTCTGTGTGTGAGTGTGACGGACATTTACATAGTGAACATAACATGTACACATGAAGTGAAGACCTTGTGTATGACCATAACATGGTCGCAAGCATGACATTGACATCAACATGCAAAAGTTGTCGATGGAATGATCAGGAAAGGTGGGAGAGCAGACTCACATGAGCTCATGGAGTGAATAGAGTGCATGCAGTCATGAAGGAAAACTCTCAAAGGAGGCTCTGAAATTGGATGCAGGACAAAATTTTGGAGGGTGTTGCAGCCGCTACAACACTTTACAACACACTAGTAGAACTCCAGCTTCTCTGTTTTGGTTCATTTTCAGCACAGGGCCTTGATCTTTCTGGGAGTATTGAATCACTGTGTAGTTACTTCGGCTTCCCTACTTACCCCATGGACATACATGGTTCACCTTTTTCCAACTCAGTCAAACACAATCAAAAGTTCAGCTTGATCACAGTGTTTCAAAATCGAGAAAGGTAGTTTAGCTTGCAAGTTGAATATTTTCAAAGTATAAATTTTCATCTCTGGTGTTTCTTTGCTACTAGCAGGCCTATACATTACCTCGATGGAGTCACACAGGAACAAATGCATTGCTCCACTGCCAGCGAGCCTAGTCAGTACCCTGGTCAAGTTGCATGCTTCACCTCTCTGCACAGGAAACCTTTCTCTTCTTTCGCCTTTGTATTTTTTAAGAGGACTGTGCATAGACACTTATTTATTTTTGGGGTGGAAGAGGGATCACAACTCATTGAGAGCATAAGAGCTTGTTCCTTCAGAGAAGCATGTATGACCTATGACATAGGTTTTCTCATTTTGATTTTCCCCTTCTCCGTTTCTACTAGTTGGATGAGCTTGAAAACATGGAGTAGAAGGATGAGTATAGGCACGGGGCTTCCTGGTGTGGATATAGGTGCATGGTTGGACGAAAGATCCCCTTGCAGATGGCTCATATTTTCCATCAAGGCTTCATCGACCGAAGGTTATAACCAAGCACAGAGAAGACGGACACAAGACTAGCAAAGCGTTGCAGTGTCACAAGTCTCTTCATATCTCAGCCACATACTCATTCAAAAGCCAGAACTCAGTAGATGACAACACTTATTTCCAGAAAACAAAAACAGCAAGCTATTAAGAAAACTAAAAAAACGAAAACAAAAATAGTAATCAAATAAAACAAATTGAAAACAACAACAAGCAAGCAAAGCAACCAAGTCATCAAGAAAACAAACATGCAAACCACAAATCAAAGACAAGAAAGAAAGAAAACACTACTCCTACTCCTACATTAAATGGTTGAGGTTATGTGAAATGAAATTTCTAGTGAAGCAACCGTAGGAGTACCTGACATGTTGTCACAAAGATACTAGCGATTAAAACAGATAAAAAATAATGTGCAACAAAAAATGAAAAAGCTTGGCAAACTTGCACACGAGAGAGAAGGTCTCGCCTATGGGTGGAAGAATGTGTCACAACCACCCAACACACATGCTTACCTCTTCAGTGACTATCATTTTTCAAAAAACCTCAGAGGCCTCTTGTGAGTGTATGTTTTTCTGCACTAAGTTTCTTAGTGAGTGTGGGGAAGGACTGAAGCTTGTTACTTGCAACATGACTCACCAAGTAAGATTGTTCCAACCATTCAACGATTGGATCATAAAATTCATGATGGCTATTTTGAAAGATTCATGATCTTTGAGAAGATGGATTCCTGATTCAAGAAAGGGGAGAATGATGGGAATATGATATGGATAGATAGATCTAGTCATTCTCATTAGTCATGCCACGATAGTGAGGGCCTTCCATAGCCATCAGTGCAAGCCAAAGTGCCCCACTTGCTTGACAGAAGTCTAAGAAGAAAGATGTTACATGGTGAATATCATAGTGTGCAAAGCGACTGCCATCGGATGTGTAGTTGGGAAAATGATAAACTGCTTGACAACCACCCAAGATAGAAGAAAAATTAGACCATTCGGTTAAGATGACGGATTCCCGGTTTGACATGAACAAAGAAACCTTTTGAAAAATCATGCGAACACTATAAATGAGGGAACCAAGTTCGTTGTGTGCTAGGAATGATAGAACACCCACCTGCAACTAGTGAAAAAGTGCATAGGCATCATGGTCATGACATAAATGTAGAAAGGATGCAAGCACTATGAATGTGTGAAACTGGTTGGGGTATGGTGAAATGAGAGTAACTCGATTCGCGTGATAGGTTTTGCACTCATCATCACACAGGGATATTGTTGGTGTGATGAGTGGGCATATTTGACGTGAAAATTTTGCAAAAATACCAAGGAGATGATTACGAGAGAAACATCCGATAAGTATGATTCTGGATAGAGATAGTCTTTGATATGATCAACTTCGTTTTCCCATGATTGCATGAGGGACGAACACTGCCAACCTGAATTGGATGTAAGAGAGGTGCATGAAGATAGACATTCTATAACAGACTTGTGGATTTGACCATTAGTGAAAATAAAAAAATTTAAAACATCACACCCTGAATAGTAAATATTATTTACACGTGGATCCATGATGAGTGCAACCATGTAGATAGACAAATTGTACGTGAGAAACAAGATTTGATTTGGTTTGACGGGCTTACCAGAGTTGCAAGGTCCTCACATAACCATCAACAGATGTTGAAGTGCCTCCACTCCCTGGTACGTCGCGAAACTTTGTAGAATTGAAAATTTTCATTTTGAGATGTGAACCAGATCATGCATGGCTTGAGGATGGTTGCTGTTACTGATTTCAAAAATTCTCTTAGGATGACAACCATCTTTGTCACAGGCTTCATCAAAATTTTCAGCAAGATGACTTGACGAGTTTTCTTCATGCAACACATAAGATGATGATGAGTGTGAAGAGTCTTGTGTGTTGAGACTATTTTCATCATGGACAACCTCATTTTCTTGTGTCGAATGAAGAGATAACTCATAAGATGAAAAGGCAAGAAAACGTGGAGTGTCTTCAATGCATGTTGATGCATTGTGAATGATAGGACACACATGCAGGTGAGGTGCAAAGGAAGCTTCGATATTGATGTCTTCTTTGACCAGCGCACATTATAGATCTGAGTTAGAGTGTACATAAGATGAAAATAGATCATATGATGTGCTTGGGCATTCATCACAACATACAGAAGTGTGGGAGTGATGACAACCCAAGACTGGAGGTTGATCAAAAGAATTCATTATGCATGATGTTTCACCAAGATTCATAGATTGAGGATCGATCAAGAATGGAAGCTCAATGTTTTGAGAGGAATTGATTGTGTCTTCATTGTCTTGCTCCTCCACTTGTATGATGAGACTGCCATGCACATGACTGCAACTTGACCCAACAGCTTGAGAATCAAGAGAGTTCGCACAGTGAGCTTGTGAAGTAGGTCACTCAAGCGAGTCATGGTGCAATGAGTCATGGATTGTAGATGATGGAGGATGGAAGAGATGTAGATTAGATTCAAGACTTGGGTTAGGAATGGTGATGTCCTCTTGTAGAATGGAGGGATGAGTTTGCACCATAGGATTTCTTAACCATTCTGGAATTTCCTTCCTTGGGGCAGGAGACAACCGAGCATATGGATTGGGAACATGATGCGCATATTCTTTAGCTTTGCAACCACTATGAGGGGGTACTCACTGCATGGATTTATTAGCTTGGTGGTTGTTGCGAGGGGGCACCCTCTTCAAGACATGAGGTGTCTCATGATTCGCAAGAGTCAAGGAAGAAGGGAAATCAAGAGGTTCACCGTTTCAGGAGACATGAACCAAGTATTTCAGCTCTTGTCTCATGAAGTCAAGGTCCACAAACCATTCAAGAATTTCGTGACACAGGTGAAGGAAGTGGGTAGCAAAGTCCTCAACTGATTCTCCAGGCTTCATTCTTAAATGAGATATTCTTTCATAGACATCTTGATGGTCACACTCATCAAAGGTTTGATGGAGCTACTTGAGGAAAGTGAGAAGGGAATGGATGGAAGCAAGTGCTAGGGTATGAAACCATCAATTAACATGACCTTCAAGGGTGAGGAAGAAGAGTACACAAACAATATAATCACTATTGATTTCATGAGATTCATAGAAATGAATAAAATCAGAAATGTGCTCAGTTACAGATGTTCTCTCCACATCGTAAAACTTTAACAAGGATAAGTGATCGAGAAGCTCATTGGGGATTGATAGTTGGTTAAGGGAGAAATGAGAGGAACACCCCGAGAGAAGGTTTTGTGTATGATTCATTGGGTAAGAGATTAAACCCATATGTATAGGCTTAGCTTGTCATTTTTCCCTCCTTCTAACGCTAACGTGTTGATGGTGTTGGACCCACCAACATCAGGAGATATCCCCAGTATGAAGTCCCAACTATACCTCACATTGTTTGGTGTAGGAGTCCCATCCTGTACGATGGCCCAGTTGCCATTATATTAAATGTTTGCCTCAGTTCTTTCTTGTCAGTATAGGAAAGTGGTCTGCTTTGTCTTCGAGTAGTGAGGTTCACGTGCTTGGTTATTGCTAGGGTTGCTTGTGTCAATGGTTCTTTCACTGCAGAGGGAGAGGGTGAGAGTGAGTCCCAAGTCGGATGGGAGGAAGCCCCAACTCTATTAGGAAAACAAAACACAAAAGGACATGCACAACTTCTTGAGGAGCAGTCCACACAAATGCAATAGTCACAAAACATAAGGAAAGAAAACACGTACAACACACAACGGAGGAGTCCACGCGAGTGTGATGGTCGTTATAGAAAGTTTATGTGAAAGGTCTATATGATGTATGGGGAGGTAACCCACATGGGCAGGACATCATTAACAACTCATACAACACATTTTCATTAATATATATGTATTACAACAATTGAATGAGTTCAAGTGTTAAACACAGGTTAAAGAAACGTGCAATATGTTAGGCTCCTATACCAATATGAGTCATAATTTTGAATAACTAAGGTTAAGCCTTGTAATATTGTACATACCTTTGCTTTATACAAATTTTTTTCATATTAAAAAATTAAAAAATGTAAAGAGGGTATGTGCTAAAAGAAAAATCAAAGGACAAAAATAATAAGAGTAAGTCAAAAAATCAAAATATATGAACCCCAAAAACAAAAGGAGACCATGAAAGTCTGCAAGTCTAAATGCCACTACTATTTACTTTTATGCATAATAATGATTGTGTGCAGCTTGTTATTCATGCCACAATCCATGCTAATCAAACTATTTAATCTTGGTTATTTCATGCTTTGAATTTTATGTTTATAGTTAGAGAATAAAATCTGACCAAATAGTTTAATCTTGGCAGATCATAGATAAGGTATAGAAATAAAAGGAGCTCATAAGCTTAATCTGAGCCCTTGGATGATATAAGGTTAGAAATAGATAGTTTTTCTTATAAAAGAAAATATATAATAAAGGTTTACTAGCCTAAATGCACCCAAAGAAATGAACAAAACATGTTAGGGTAAGAAATGGGTAAGTAGAAGAAAGGTTGCTAAACTACAAGGTTGATTGGATAACAAACAAATTCATCATGCTTAGATATATTTCAACATGTATGATTAGTTATGAAGGCAAAAACAAAGGTTTACAAGTTAACGTGATTAACTCCCCCTCATTCATTTTCCCCTTTACTTACTAATTTCCTATTCACAATTATGTTCTAGTACTTTTAATCCTACAAGTCAAAGAGGCTCAGAGCATTTCTCTGACTTTTGGTGGGATTGAACCCTAGGCTTAATGACTTATGGACATCAAGTGCTAGAATCCCCTTCATAAAATCCATTCCCCCTCCATTACCCTAATAAAAACCCTTTTCCTAAGGTTAAACACCATTTGCCTATGAAAAGTAAAAATCCCATGTTAAGTCCCATTTTCACTCAAAAACCCACAAAAAACACTTTATCCTTAGTATTGGGTATATGTAAATAAAGTGCACAAACGCATGCATTTTAACTTTTTACTTAAGGAAATACCCACCCTGCCCATCGCATTTCATATTAATTATTAATTTTATTGTATAATCCCCGATAAAACCCTTTTCCCATATATTAACTAAATCCCTATGTAAATACCCCGAACCCTCAGTTTTAATACAAAGTAATATATTTTCCCCTTATCCTAACAAAAAAATATAACCCCTCCTTAACCTTAAATAATCACAAATCACTTGTGATTAAAGCATTGAGCCCCCCTAAAGCCTCCGTACATTTTGTCCGTGTTATTCCCTCGCCCGACCACTGTTAAATAATTTGCACCCAAATCCAAGGGTCCATAGCCATATTGGCTGTGCCCGATGGAAAAATGTTACCTACCCGATAAAGTGGTTTTCCTTGACCCCCCGAAGGCTACGTGTCAAGCTCTAGACTATATCGGGTGACCCCTCCTAAAAATTGCCTTCAGCTCATAAGCGGTGTGACGACCTCTCATACCGCCCCCCTGCCAACCTGTAAAACCACCTATTATCCATTAATGAATTTTCGCGCCATATTCAAAAAGTTGCCCATTAAGACTTAAACCTTGAAAACCCTTGTTTTCGTGCCTTTTCCCCCACTTCACAGTAAAACCCATTAAACCCTTCGATGCCACCCTAAACCTCTGCAACATAATTCGACCTCCAATTACTTTCAAAAACATTGCCATGACTCCTTCCCCAAACATCCCTATGAAATAAAGCCATCAATTGCCTTTCCTGCCAACCTGTGTTATTAACCAATTGTTGTATTTTGCAGCTAATTAGTAGAAGACCAGAGTTTGGATAAACAATTTTGATACTAGTCACAAAATTTGTTTACTCCAAGATTCGAAAAGAAATTTGTTCAAAAGCCTATATTACGAAGAAGAAGACAATTATACATAGAACAGAGAATAAATCATCCACATAGATACATTTACTATCAAAACAGAGGAACCATATAGAGTATGTAGTTAGAAGACAAACAGTTAAAACAGACAGAAAGTTGATCAATATCCATTACCATATGCTGATACATATAAAAACTAAATGATTTACTGTTGAAATACATAGTAAAAGGTTAAAATGTACAGTAAAAGTAAAAACACAGTAAAGGATATTGACAGGTCATCAAAGTATTAGTAAAAATGTATTAGATTGAAAAATCAAAGTGAAGATAAAACTGAGAAGAAATGGTACATTTTCCAGAAATTTCATGTTTAAGTCATTATTTGGTAGAAACTATTGTGGCCAATCCAAGATGAATTTGGAGAAACGGGAGGATGTTTGTGTTCCAAAAAGGCCAATATACAAAAAACTATCTCATTGTTTACACAGGTATTACAAAAAGGGAGGTAAATGCATATCTTCAGAGCCTATCTTTCGGACTGTGCAAATTCCTATTTTTGACATCGTTTTTCAGAGAATCTTGTGAAAATATGGGGATGCATTTTAGGAAACTGAAAGAGGTTTATCTCAATAACATACTTATCTACAATAATCGCTTTCACATTTTACGTAACTATCTCGAAATGAGATATACAAAGGTATCACTAAACCCTAATTTTGCAGAATTTCTGGGCCAGAATGCACAAAGGAAGGAGGCAGTTAGTGACTTTGAAGTCTCATCATCAATTAAGAGTTTCTATCAAATTATAATTTCTATTCTTTGTCACCCTCAATCCATAAATATAGTGCCAAATAGATTCATTAGTTTTGAGTGTCCTTTATTTAAGTTCTATTAAGGTAAAACAGTTTGAGATATTTGTAAAACCAATCTTGATATTTTTTCAAGATATTCTAGTTTAGAATTTGTATAAATACTTCTTCATTTGAAGTATTGGGGGTGGATTCTTAGACATTTCTATAGAATTTCTTTTATCAAAAGTCTATAAAGCTATTGTATCACTGACAGGACCAACAAGCTGGATTGATGAATAAAGACAAGATATTCATAGGATTCATGTGTAGAGAAAAGTGCAGACAAGTATTTTCTCATGTTGTTGTTATCTTTCTTAAAGGTTTTCCCACAATGTATATCTGAATCTGAATGCTATAACTAGAATATTATCTCATAATTTATTTTAATTACACTCTGTTTTAACATTTAGGCATATAAATGTTCTCTATTGGTATCTAAGTTAAGGAATTCTTAATTGCTCCTTAGTTTAGGTTGTCTCTTATCGGCCAAATAAATCGTTCTTGCAGACAAGACCGATCTCCCTAGTATCAACATATATCTAGCAACAAGTAGGACAAGAAAATCTACCTTTCTCTAAATATATTGCAATTCATTAATAAAAAATAAGAGGTGTTTTAGACCCTACCTTAAGTCCAACTCTAGTTTGTGGCAGCCACGTTTCGACCGTCCAAAAGAGTTTCCTTTTGAGAACCTGCAATCACAAACAAGCACACATCAAATAACACCTTCATAGCTAATATAATAAATCATATTCATCATGGTGATCAAGGAATCCATGAAATAAACCATAAAACACAGCTTATTGAGAAAAATAAACTTGATTGTATTAACTTTGAAAAATAGAAGAACTTTACAACCTTTGGTGCCTTGATGTTGTACAAGCTCCTCCTAGGGTCTGAAACAAGAATCTCCTCTACTTTGACAAGCCTCACACTCTTCCAAATGAGATCAACAGGGTATGTAATCTTTCCTCACTTAAGCTCAATTAGGAGGACTAAGTTTCAGCAGCATTTCACCTCAAAAATATTTAGCTTTCAACCTCCTCAGTAACCAGCCCAATGCTTCATTTTATAGTGCAAAGGAAGGAGGTTATAGGTCCACCTATGAAGGGATAGAGTCCTCCTTCAAAGGGATAAGCTCCTCACATCAAGGGGTTAGCTCCTTAAGGTATGGGATGCATGAACCTTAAAGGAGCGAACTTGCCACCTCAATATTCCTTCTAGAAGCTTTCAGAAATGACTCAAAGTGAGTTTTTAAGAATGTAATTGTGCCTTTTTGACTTTTTAAGGGGTCCACACCCATTACACAGAGAGAGATCAGTCAGGTACACAGGGAACATGACCAGTAGCTGCAGGACCGCAGGTAATGCTAAGAGAAAGTGCGAAACTAGATTTTTAGAGACTTTTAAGTGCTTTCTCTTATTTTCAACACTTGACATGAAGAACTGAGGTTTAAGACTTGCAAAGGAGGAAAGTATGAGTTGTGATAGACTCAAACTGATTGCAGAATGTCATGGTGACAATATTTTTTGCAACAGATTTCCCCCTAAAGTGCGAAGTCTGTAATAGATGAGGATAGCATTTGTCATCTAAGAAGAGCGAAGTACTTTATTTACAAGATCATCCTATGGACACCGCAGTCGGAACCTGTAAAAACATTCAATACAAAATATATATATGTGAACATATCATCGCTGAGGTAGGCATTCCCATACTCAGATAAAAGCTGACTAGAAAACTAACTAAATTGCTTTGATATAGGAATGATTTTGTAATACATCACAAGTATAGACATATGTAGACACAGTATGGGTGCAGCCATCTGTTTATGAATATTCCACTATATAATGAATAACAAAATTCCTCACAGCCTGGATGGTGGAAACTAGATCCAAGGTCTTGATTTCTGCTTCCCGAACTAGTACGATTCTATCCATGTGAATGAATGTGTCAAAGTCGAACATGGTAGAAACCACTTGATTACGAGTCAATGATGTGAACGGTTAAAAAATGTGAGAGAAAACACTCGTAATTTCAATGGCTCTCAAAGTACTCAGTACAATCTGTTATCACTGAAAATATTTCAAAGGAAAAGGAGAGCAGAAATCTTCATCAAATTCAAGCAAGGCAGCTCCTCAATTAAGCAAGGTATTTTCTTCCAAGTTGTTTTGTCTAAAGAAATTTCAAAGGAGAAAATTTCAAAAGAAAGGAAAATATCATCATCAGTACAACCATCACCAATGTACAAGAATGACAGAAACAAGGCAGCCAACAGTCAAGAAGAAAGACAGAGCTTTGAGGAGGATAAGGAGAAATTTTGAAACTAGCTACGAATCCACGTTTTCGTAGCGCAGAGAGTGTAAAAATCCTGTTTTGCGCTACGAAATCAGTGTTTTCGCAGCGCGCTGCGAAACCCCTGTAGCAGCCTGTTTCAGCTGAAGAAACTATGTTTTCTGCTTTTACTAGTCAATTTCTAAAAGCTTTCCTGAGCAGCTGAGAACTTAATTTTGCAAACTGAAAGAGGCTTTTCTTCCTAACATGCTGCACTACAAAAACCTCTTTCCGTTTCTTCAAATTCGTTCTGAGGTGGGAGTAATTTATGGTTAAACTTGTGCTACGAAACTGCAGAAAGTCAAGCTTTGTCTACTGGTTTTAGTAGTGGTTTTCAAAATCAGTTTCTGGTCACATGAAAGGCTATCTTGGAATTATGAAGGAGGTTTCTCTTCATAACATGTCCAGATACAATAACCTATCTCACTTTATTCGTATGTGTTTTCAGTTGGGAGATAAGAAACTTTCATTGAGACCCTAATTTCAGAAAACGGATTTTTCCCTGTTTGCCACGTGTTTTTCAAGGACAGGTTCTGGACAGCTGGAGAAATATTTTAAAAAACCAGGAGAGGTTTTTGTTATAGACATCATGGGCTAAAAAAAATCCTTCAGTTTCGTAAAATGTGTCATGGATGAAGAGATAAAGGCTCTGCAATTTTCAAGGATCTAACCCTAAAAACAGGGAAACATGTTCCCTAAACTCTAGGGTTTCTCATCAGCAGTTGGGTGACCACGTGGGAGGCTTCATCAAATTCGACCTCATGGAGTATTAGGTGTCAAAGAATGATTTAAATGTTTAGATAAGTTTGTTGTAATCATAATAAGGAGTTACACTCCTAGTTGTATTAGGTCTCTAGGACTACTAGTTAGGTGTCAAATACATTTAATGGTTTGTTTTATGGTTAGAATAGGTGTCACTGATGGCAAATTCAAATTCTCTTGAGGAGGGATGATGGAATCCTAATTGTAAATGCTTTATATAGAGCAAGAGTTCGAATTAGCAAAGGGTTGGAGACTTTTTGGCTCAATTGCTGCTCTATGTGCAGACTGTGTATATTTTTAACCTAATGCAGAATTTCTACTTAGACAACTCAAGATTCATGAAGAGTTCTTGTATGTTCTTGTTTTGATGGCATCTTCCAATACTTACATTGCAGTGAGGTTTACTTATGATACTCAGAATTCATCAATGATGCTCTGACTTCCTTCATAGATAAACTAATTGTGTTTCACTGTTTTATATTTGCATTTCTGCACTTGAACTCTATAATGCCTTGACTTCCATGCTAGGTAGAATGTTTTGGCTTCACTACTCAGGATTCAAAGAGGGTTTTTAATGTCCTATTGTCTCATGGCTTTCCTCTTTCACTTACTTGCAGTGGTATGAATACATGTTACTTATAATTCATCAATGATGCTCTAACTTCCTTCATGTATTTATAAACTGTGTTTCCTTGCATTGTATCTTTGTTTTGTTGATGTATAAAAACTCTCTATGCCCTGACTTCATGTTAAAGTTGATCTTGCTGTGGTACTGAACATACTTTGACTCCATAGCCCAATGGTAGCCAACCTTCATCTTTCAACCTATAAACATATACAATCACAAACTATAGAGTTAGCCATCTATCTTATTCTTTAATCAAAATCTTTAACCCTTTGAGAGAGCCCTCTCAGGCTGAGGAGGCTAAGCCTCAGCCAAAAGTTTGGTTTGAAATAGTTACTCAAAGTCTTCCTGATCAACAGCCTATCAGGGGCATGATTTTGTGATAACATTTTGGTGCGTCTGCCGGGAGCCTGAAGTCTATTCATTCCCGAAATCATGAAGCTGAACTTCTGAAGGTAGCAGGAGCTCAAAAAGGTTTTCGAGGCTGCAAAACTACCTTGGTGACTCCACACATCAAATAAGAAATTAGAAGGTGACTCCACTGCTAGAAGATCAGTAGCTTGATGAAGTTACAAGATGAGTTCCACTGCAAGAATGAATGCCAGGTATGCTCCTATGAATCGGTCTCATATCCCTGGTTTTCCAAATCCTATGCCAAAGGTTGATTGGTTAGAGGATCTTCCGATATTCAAAGATGAAAAGAAGGACAATGCTGCTCTTCATTTGGTTAGGTTTCATATGCATGTACGCAGTCTTAAGGTTCACTTTCCTGAGGATTGTCTCATGAGGATGTTTATGGCCACTTTAGAAGGAAAAGCATGGTCTTGGTATAAAAGTTTGGAAAATGGTTCATTATCTTCTCTTGCTGATTTCCATAATGTGTTCTATGACATGTATAAAGAGTGTCATCCTTCCTTATTGTTGCTCAAAGATTGTTGTAGACATTCTTTAAATCTCATTCAGTACTTGGAGGATTGTTATGATGATGATGAGTTTATGGATGAAGAAATTTTAGAGGCTCTTCATAACAATGCATTTCAGCATCAAGAAGAAAGTACAACATCTCATGAAATGCAGCATGAAGATCAGCAGGGGTTTACTTATGAAAACCATGTTCAATCCTCTGATATTGATGTAGAGATGCAGCAGACTTGTCAGTCTTCGGATCATTATCAAAATGAACATGATTACAAACACCAAGAAGAAATGTTGGAAGAAATTTTTTATGACCCTCAGGCAGAGGAAAAGATTGTTCATTTTTGTAATTTCTTGCAGCAGCTTACACCAAAGAATGATGATAATAATGAGGAAAATTTCATTGTTTGTTGGAATGATTCAGAAAAGCAGTTGGATAGCTTGTCAAATAGCAAATTGGATAGCACATCAAAGGGGTTTTGTGTGGCTAAGGATCAGTTGTCTAAAGAGATAGAATGTTATGATGATTATCAAACTAACCATGTGTTTTTTGACCCTATAGCTGACTACATGGAAAAGATTTACTGTTCAGGCTTCCAATTATATGTTCATCTTGAAGAACAGTTGCACCTCATGCTTCCTTGGTTATTTCAGTATCTGGTTTATTTATGCTTCAAGCACAGTAAGGAGATCCAAGTTTTAGATCAGATTGATGACTGGATTTATTGGAAGTTTCATGTTCCTTGAGCTACAAGTGGAGCTTGCAGCTGATAGGGTAGGTAGGTAGGAAAGTGCAAATAAGCTCAAGGTGACTGAGCATTTTTATTTTTCAGTAGATATATACTTCTTTCTCCTACAGTGATCATCAAGCTTAAGCCAGAGGTGAAGGCCCAAGGAACTTAAAGAAGATGTTTGTCAAATAAATTTTTGTTCATGATAAGAGGATAAGGCACTGGAACTGCAGGTTCTTAGTGTACCACAAGGGCACACTATCCCAAGTGGAGCCATTGTTATCACTGAAAATATTTCAAAGGAAAAGGAGAGCAGAAATCTTCATCAAATTCAAGCAAGGCAGCTCCTCAATTAAGCAAGGTATTTTCTTCCAAGTTGTTTTGTCTAAAGAAATTTCAAAGGAGAAAATGTCAAAAGAAAGGAAAATATCATCATCAGTACAACCATCACCAATGTACAAGAATGACAGAAGCAAGGCAGCCAGCAGTCAAGAAGAAAGACAGAGCTTTGAGGAGGATAAGGAGAAATTTTGAAACTAGCTACGAATCCACGTTTTCGTAGCGCAGACAGTGTAAAAATCCTGTTTTGCGCTACGAAATCAGTGTTTTCGCAGCGCGCTGCGAAACCCCTGTAGCAGCCTGTTTCAGTTGAAGAAACTTTGTTTTCTGCTTTTACTAGTCAATTTCTAAAAGCTTTCCTGAGCAGCTGAGAACTTAATTTTGCAAACTGAAAGAGGATTTTCTTCCTAACATGCTGCACTACAAAAACCTCTTTCCGTTTCTTCAAATTCGTTCTGAGGTGGGAGTAATTTATGGTTAAACTTGTGCTACGAAACTGCAGAAAGTCAAGCTTTGTCTACTGGTTTTAGTAGTGTTTTTCAAAATCCGTTTCTGGTCACATGAAAGGCTATCTTGGAATTCTGAAGGAGGTTTCTCTTCATAACATGTCCAGCTACAATAACCTATCTCACTTTATTCTTATGTGTTTTCAGTTGGGAGATAAGAAGCTTTCATTGAGACCCTAATTTCAGAAAACGGATTTTTCCCTGTTTGCCACGTGTTTTTCAAGGACAGGTTCTGGACAGCTGGAGAAATATTTTAAAAAACCAGGAGAGGTTTTTGTTATAGACATCATGGGCTACAAAAACCTCCTTCAGTTTCGTAAAATGTGTCATGGATGAAGAGATAAAGGCTCTGCAATTTTCAAGGATCTAACCCTAAAAACAGGGAAACATGTTCCCTAAATTCTAGGGTTTCTCATCAGCAGTTGGGTGACCACGTGGGAGGCTTCATCAAATTCGACCTCATGGAGTATTAGGTGTCAAAGAATGATTTAAATGTTTAGATAAGTTTGTTGTAATCATAATAAGGAGTTACACTCCTAGTTGTATTAGGTCTCTAGGACTACTAGTTAGGTGTCAAATACATTTAATGGTTTGTTTTATGGTTAGAATAGGTGTCACTGATGGCAAATTCGAATTCTCTTGAGGAGGGATGATGGAATCCTAATTGTAAATGCTTTATATAGAGCAAGAGTTCGAATTAGCAAAGGGTTGGAGACTTTTTGGCTCAATTGCTGCTCTATGTGCAGACTGTGTATATTTTTAACCTAATGCAGAATTTCTACTTAGACAACTCAAGATTCATGAAGAGTTCTTGTATGTTCTTGTTTTGATGGCATCTTCTAATACTTACATTGCAGTGAGGTTTACTTATGATACTTTGAATTCATCAATGATGCTCTGACTTCCTTCATAGATAAACTAATTGTGTTTCATTGTTTTATATTTGCATTTCTGCACTTGAACTCTATAATGCCTTGACTTCCATGCTAGGTAGAATGTTTTGGCTTCACTACTCAGGATTCAAAGAGGGTTTTTAATGTCTTATTGTCTCATGGCTTTCCTCTTTCACTTACCTGCAGTGGTATGAATACATGTTACTTAGAATTCATCAATGATGCTCTAACTTCCTTCATGTATTTATAAAATGTGTTTCCTTGCATTGTATCTTTGTTTTGTTGATGTATAAAAACTCTCTATGCCCTGACTTCATGTTAAAGCTGATCTTGCTGTGGTACTGAACATACTTTGACTCCATAGCCCAATGGTAGCCAACCTTCATCTTTCAACTTATAAACATATACAATCACAAACTATAGAGTTAGCCATCTATCTTATTCTTTAATCAAAATCTTTAACCCTTTGAGAGAGCCCTCTCAGGCTGAGGAGGCTAAGCCTCAGCCAAAAGTTTGGTTTGAAATAGTTACTCAAAGTCTTCCTGATCAACAACCTATCAGGGGCATGATTTTGTGATAACACAATCCATGAAATGTGAATAGATGAGCTGATGTCGAACATGTCACAGAATCATTTGATCGAAGGTCAATAATGCAACCTATCGTTGAAGGCAAGAAACCTACCATTGAGGCACGCAGATTCCAAGGTACTCATGATTTCTAGATCATCTTTCTAGATAATGAGCTGAAGTTGATAGAAAGTGATCCGTCGTAGGTAAGCCCCAACACGAAATCATAGATCAAGTTTGAAGAAATATATTTGGCAAGGACTAACTCAAGGATGGTTAAGATGGATGACAAATATTTCTATAGTACACAAAGAATAGTACTTCAGGAGATCATTCTATAGTACCTTGGTAGTCAATAGTATGACTAATGGCACAATTGAGCCTCCTCAGTGCAATGACATATTGGGCCTAATGCTACTGTTGGACTCTACATATATATTAGGGAGACATATCACTTGACACTCATTTGTCCCTAGGAAGTAATAACTTTTTCTAGTGAACTCATCCATGAAGGAGAATCAAAACCCTTATAAACAAACTTATACTTCCCGAAACAAGATTAAAACCCAGTTTGTTATAAACAAGTTGGAATTAATGTAAGGTTAGATAAACAAATTTTTGGAGTACATAATTTTTTTGGATGAGAAGACTAATAATAAGCTATATGGAAAGTTTGACAACTTTGAAAAAAATGTTGATTTTGAAGCTTCAAAGTAATAACTCAGGGCATACCAAAAGAAAACCATGGGACTACATAGCACATTGATCTATACTTAGAATAAAATTCTAAATAATACTATTTAACCACCCATAATACTCATTAGGTTTGCAAAACAATAGATCAATGGGAAATAACATATGGAACCATTGTCTTAGGGTGGACTTGAACAAGTTTGATGGTTTTGAATTGTCAGGATGGGTTAGCCATATAGAATATTACTTCACTCCCACAAGGCATTATTGATGACATGATGAAAGTCAAGGTGGGAGTATAGTATTTAGATCTAGAAGAATGGAAATGGTGGAAATGGAACAAAGAAGGAAATCCTAGCTACATCATCTAGAGCGAGTTTGTTAAAGTTGTCCATGTGCATTTTGAAAGAGTTACTTACTATTTTGGGTCTCTTAATAAGTTACACCAAATAGGTTTATTCACAAAATTTAGGGAAACATTTGAACAATTAGCCATCTATATAGATAATTAATAGATTCTTTTATAACAATTTTTTCATTAGTTTCCTCAAGGAGAAGATTCAAGCACAAGTTAGAATGCAATGTCTTACGACATGGTCAGAAGAAATTGAGATGGACCTAGAAGTGGAGATGGTGATAAGTGTAAAAGTAAAAAAACAACAGTTATTCCCCACATTTTTGATTCCCAAAGTAATTCCCCAAGAACAACTCCTACTCATTCCTTGAAATTATAAATGTTATCTCCAACAAAATGACAAATTTCCAAGCATGTGGACTATGCTATAATTTTTATGAGAAAAAAGATCATAGTCAACAGTTTAAAGAAAAAAATTTATTCCAAATTGATATTACCACTCAGTACTTATTTGAATACATAACTACTAAAGAGACACTATAGTTATAGCCTGAAGACATCAACATTAAAACCCAAGTAGATATTGAACCTCCATTTCCTCAGGAAGAACCCTTAATCTCCTTGTATGCATTATTGGGCATTTTGAATCCAAAAGCCATGATACTGACATGCTATGTCAAACATTGGAAAGTTTTATTGATGATGATGGTACTCATAATTTCATTCACATGAGAGTGGTATATGAAACCCATTGTTTTGTAGACCTGGTGCAAAACTTTCAAATCATGACCACCAATGGAGGTACGATGAAATGTGGGGCATGATGTGAAAATTTTAAACTCTAAATGGGAGGCTATCAACTCAAAACCTATTTATATTCCATCAATATGGGTGATTGTGGAATAGTATTGAGGGAAGAATGGATATGCATGTTAGACTAGTCACCATGGATTTCAAAGAACTCTATATGAATTTCATTAAAGAAGGTCATGTACACTCCCTTTGAAGGCTTCCATTAGAATCTCATAGAATAGTTAGTTGTCACTATATGGAGAACTTATTAAAGAAAGGACACTTGACAATTATTTCCCAATTTAATGCCATACATGTTATGGATAAATTTTCACAAGAAATATAACTAGATTTTTAATTGGTCCTTGAAAAACATCATTAGGTCTTTGAAGGTTTACCCCCTTCTTGAGGATAACATGAACATGAAATTCCTTTGATTTTAAGAAGTCAACCACCAAATGTATGTCCTTATAGAAACCATTTTGCACAAAGGAATGAAATATAAAATATCATTCAAGAACTATTGGAGACAAGCATCATTAATCCTTGTACAATCCCTTACTCATTTCTAATAATCATGGTGTTAAAGAAGGAAGCAACTTAGCACACATGTCCTAATTTTATGGCTCTCAATTAGTTGATGATCTAGGAAAAATTTCCCATCCCAATTATTGATCATCTCCTAGATGAATTTCATGAAAGAAATTTTTTCACTATATAAGCTTGATCTACATTTAGGATACCAAAAAATCTAGATGAAGGAGGGAAACACCCCTAAGTTATATTTTAGAACAAAAAAAGGTCATTATATTTTATACTAATGCCTTTTGGTCTTTGTAATGATCTATCCATCCTATAGAGTCTCATGAACAAATTTCCATACCCTTCCTAAGAAAATTTGTGTGGGTCTTATTCAATGATACCTTGATATACAATAAAGAATGAGAATCACACATAGAAAATGTTGATAAGTCCTTTAAAATCCTGAGTGAGAACCAATTATTTATGAAGTGCCCAAATTTTTTTTGGGGTTACTAAGGTTGAATATTTGGGTCACATTGTTATTCAGGAAGGAGTAGGAGTTGATCCCAAGAAAGTGGAGGATATGAAATATTGGCTCGATCCCAAAACATTAAAGAGCTTGTGGAGATTTTTAGGAATTATAGGGTATTGTAGGAAATTTGTGAAAAATAATTGCAAAATTGTAGGTCCCCCAACTGCAATCCTTAAAATGAATGATTCTATATGGAGTGGGGAAGTTTCACAAGCATTAACTACTTTAAAGGATTCCATTTGCACTACTCATATATTAATAGTGCTTTAATTTAATAAGGATTTTTTCTTAGCATGTGATGTCTTAGGTAGAGGTCTAGGAACAATATTTATATAAGAACGATGCACCTTGACATTCACCAATAAGAAATTTTGCAATTGAAATATGGGAAATTCCACATATAAAAAATAAATGATTGCTATCCTTCATTGAGTGTGGTTATATTTCATACAATGGCATTTTTAGATCAAGATTGACCATCATAGTCTAAAGTACTTCCTTAATAGTGATTGTCTTCACCATAGCAACATAAATGGGTCACCAAGATTTTGGTGTATGCTTATGAGATACTATATAAGAAGGGTAAAGAGAATGTTGTGTTCAATTCCTTATTTATACAATTCAAGGAGGATGTGTCCCTCCTTGCCTTATCATTACCAAGTATATGATGACTTGAGGAGGCCTAAAGGGAATGACTAGTAAACTATAGTTTAATGAAGATCATCCAATGACTTCAGATAATCTCAAGCCATGTAAAAGTTATATATGGAAATAAGATACATTGTGGTATAAATAGAATATTGTTCTAGAAAATATTTAAACCTAAAACAATGAGTTTTAGATGATCTACATTCATGACCAGTGATAGGTCACTTTTTCTTTTATGAAACCTATGAAAGAACTAAGCGTTTATTCTTTTAGAAAGGCTTGAAAATATATATCTATAATTTTGTAGCATCCTGTGATGCTTGCTAAAGAAACAAGGGCTAAACAATGAAGATACTAGGGGCATTGCAACATCCACCAATCCAACATATATTTTGGTAGACATTTCAATGGATTTTATCTTGGGACCCCCAAAATCAAGAAACAAATCAATCATCATGGTGGTGGTTGACCATCCTTCAAAAGCTTATTATTATTTTTTCCCTATATCATCCTTTCACTTATTCCTTAATGTCATATGATTTCATGGATTAGATATATTTAAGTTACACGGTATATCCACTTACATGATCTCGAATCCAGACCCCACATTCACTAGAATTTTTTTGCAGGAGCTCCTTAAACTTCAAGGTACACAACTAAATATGAGCATTACATATCATCCTTGAACTGATGATCAAATGGAAGTGGTGAATGAGTGCTTACAAACCTATTTGAGATAATTTTATTCTAAAAAATTGCACCAATGGGAATAATGTCTTCCTCTTGTTGAATGGTGGTACAATATAACTTATGCCAAAAGGCCTTTTCCATGGTACTGTTTGTACTAGGCACATCCAAGGTTCATGTAGGAGATAGAAAACATCCTACCATAGAAGCCATTATCTATATCATTAAGTAAAACTTGGTCATGGAAGAAAATTGAATTAAAAAAAAAGTTGATCAATGTAGATCTGGACATTCTTTTTTCAAAAGGGATGAAGTGTTTATTTTCTTGCAACCTTATAAACATAAAACACTAAAATATAATTTTCTCAAGAAGCTAGATCCTAAGTTATATGATCACTATCATAAAATGCAATGGCTAGGTTTCACATAAGTTGGATATTCTAGCCCACTCTAAGCTTCATTTATTCTTTCATTTGTCTTGCTTGAAGAAGGTTGTGGGATCAAATTGCAAAGTGAATACAAAGGTACCATATCTTGATAAAGAAAGTTCCATTTGGCTCTAACTAGATGCAATATTGGATACTCGTGAGTGCTATTTGTGCTAGCACACAATCAAGGAAATATTTGATCCAATGGAAAGATATTGCAATTGGAAGATGCCACATGGGAACCCGTAGTGTTTCTCCAACAATTTCCTCACCTTCAACTTTGAGGAAAATGCTTGTTCGCAAGGGGAGGGCATGTTAGGGTCCTACCCTTACACCCTTACATAGATTATTTATTAATATATGAGGCCACCTTCCTTGAGTAAGGCCCATTAAATAGTTAGTTAACAATAATTTATTGTAAACAGGTCCTTTTACTAATAAGGCCCAAATTTGTTGGTCAAATCTTGTTATAAGAATCCCGTAGGTAGATGATATTATCTATGGATAGACATAAATTTAGAATAAGTTTAAGTAATATTTTGTTAATAATTGTTATTGTATTTGGATCATTGATTTGGGAGGTTTCCTCTAGGCTCCTTGAAGATGTAAGTGAACATAGATCTCTTTTTTTAATTATCAAAGAGATCTTTCTTAGGGTTTACCACTCTTTTCTCTTACATTCTTGGGATTTCCATTATATTTTATGTGAATTACACTACAAATTTATTTATTAGATGGTAAGTGTAGGATTTGTGGTTGTCTGTAATAAAAATACTTCACTCAAATCACATAAGGTGAAGGCCTCTCTTTGTAGCACAAAAATATTGATTTGGGGTTTTGAACCTCATCAACCACACACATTCATCTAGATAAAGTGCCAAATTATCCTCCCTACCATTATTCAATCGAATCTATCTTTTCTATTCTAATATTAGTCTAAACTAATCAACGCAAACAAAAAAAATGTGAATGAATATGGGCGAATGTGGGAATGTAATGCAAAAAATGAAATAGTAAAGGTGAAGTTAACTAAATCCTAATTAAAGGACTAAGATAACAAGATCTGTAAATGAAATTGATGATAGGGAGAATAATCAACCACTCTTATCATGAATGAGCCAAAATTAGAACCTATTAACTTCCTTTTTTCCCAGAAAAAAGGGCAACTTTATTTTCATATCAGAATAAAATCACATTCTGCTAATACATGTCATGCATGTATTTGGTTGACAAAAATCATTCTTACGGACAAAGTCTTGCTGATAATACCTGTTCGTTACAGTCCAAAAAAAAAGTTGTCCAAAGTATAATCACAAAACATATCACAATAGTTGTGCATATGAGATGTTCAATATTTTTGGCATACATAGGACTAGCATAATAAAAAACTGTGTGGTGCAACAAATCATGCGGTTCATGTAATTTATATCATGAAAGGAAAAAAAAATGACAAAAGCATGCACTATGAATCTCTGGAGTGAAATTTTAATCTGATCCTCCAAAGAAGGTCTATGGAGGATCTTTGTGGTCCCATTCTCTAGCTATTTGATTATATCCCATGTCCCACAAGCCAACAAAACAACTACTTTAGACAGACCGTTGGCATTCGAGTTGAATTCCCTGTATATATGATAAATAAAAAAGGATGAGAATGTTGATTTGAGTTGCATGACATCATTTAATAAAACTTTCAATCTGAGGTTGTAAATTGTGCACTCCTTTGACCCAATTAACAATAATATATGAATCTCCATAAATGTGAATGGATGTGATGGTGTTCTCTAGAGAAAAACTAGAAGAAGTTTAAGAGCGATGATTTCTGCAAAATTATTTGTGCCCTCTCCTAGCCCCAATTTCATTTTGTAGTGAATGTTTTCATTAAGGTAAAGAGACATGCCTCCTCCAAATATTTTGGGACCTCCCTAGGCTGCTCCATCAAAGAAGACCCTTCCCTCAAAAGAGACACCATCAAAATATACCAATTCATAGGCCCATTTTGCCAGCTTTCACTTAACAACATAAGGACCATGCCACATAGGTACAAATTTTCCAACCCCTAGCTTATCGTTTGCTTGATCGTATAGTGAGACTAGGTCTCGTTCCGAAAAATTATGAGGTGTAACATTTCGATCGTACTGAGCTTTTATTCATTTGGCATGAGTTTCGATTGCTAATGCAGCGTCACGTTAATTCTCATCTAGCTGAGCTAAGTACAGCAAAAGTTTCTCCTCTTTGGAAGTGGCTGGGAGTAATTCTATGGCTATTTGCAATGACGGAATTTCGCATTCAATGGGTAACATAGCTTCCAAACCGTAAACCAGTTGAAAAGGAGTGAAACTAGTTGATGTTTTTACTGAGGTTCGATATGTCCAAAGTGATGAAAATAACATGTTATGCCAATTCGACCTATGAATACCAATGATTCGTCGGATCATAATGACTAGAACTTTGTTGATGGCTTCAACCAGACCATTAGCCTGCGGGTAATATGGAGTAGAACTATCGTGACGCAAGCCAAGTTGATCTGTTAGTTCAGTCATCATGATGTTTCGAAGATGACTCCCATGATCAGTAATAATCGCTTGAGGAACACTGAATTTAGTAATTATATGATTGAAAACGAAAATTGCAGCAGTTTTGCCATCTGCCGAAAATGTAGGCATCACCTCGGCCCACTTAGTAAAATAATTTACCATAAGGATGATATACACATGCCCCCTGGCCGAGTGAGGGTTACATGTAATAAAGTCGATACCCCACTTTGAAAAAGGACCGACGACAATTATAGGGTGGAGAGGAGCAGGTGGAGCACGCATCTTAGGATCAAAAATTTGACAATTGTGGCATTTCTAGACCGCATAGATACAATCTTTAAATAAAGATGGCCAGAAATAACCAGTGCGCAATATCTTTTGGGCTGTGGCATACCTAGACATATGACCGCCACATGCTCCAGAGTGACATAGAACCTTTTCAGCTTCTTCATGAGCTAAACAACGTCGGAAAACAGAATCCACCACATGACGATAGAGGCTATCTCCATTGATATTGTATTGTTGGGATTGGAAACGTATTTTCCATCGCTGAGATCGTGAAATTTCAGGCTGAAAAGATTGGGTTTGGAGATAAACTATGATATCTCCATACCATGGATCAAGAGTACTGATAAGAAACAAAGATTTGTCTGCAATGGGCTCTTCCGCCAGAGTTTCAGTATCAGCACGTGGGAAATCACACATCAGTTCCGAAAAAACCAAAGATTTCTTTGCCTTGGATTTTTCAAATTCCAAGTCAAATTCCTATAGGATAACAATCCATTTGGAATACTTGCCCCCTGGCAATTGTTTGGTCAAAATATAGATCATAGGGTTACAATCAGAAATTACAGTAGTTTTGCGTAGTAAGATGTAATGACGAAATCTTTGGACAACTTGAACAGTTGCCAAGGCCAATTTCTCCACATGTGAATATTTAAGCTCAATTGGATTCAGAGTTTGACTAAGATAGTAAATCACATGTTCATTGTTGAATTCATCTTCCTAAACTAACACCATCCCGATGGTGGAATGAGAAGCGGCAAGGTATAAGAAGTAATCCTGGTTGTAGTTGGGAGGATGCAATAATGGTGCATGGGTCAATGCATGTTTAAGTGCATCAAAAGATTTGTCAGTGATCTCATCCCAAAAGAATGGAGTATTATGTTTCAACAACCTGGTAAAACCCTTTGTTATCTCAGTGTAGTTAGGTATGAAACGACGTAAAAAGTTTGTTTTCCCTTGCAAACTTTAGAGTTGGCGAAGAGTTGAAGGAGGAGGCAATTTTACAATAGGTTCAACCTTCGAGGGATCAACACAAATGCCTACTTTTGAAGCAAAAAATCCCAGTAAACGACCCGTTTCTATACAGAAAACACATTTGTGTGGATTCAGCCTAATTCGATAATGCCTACATCTCATAAAGATTGCTCATAAATGAGTGAGATGATCAGCTCTACGTAATGAATGGGCAGGTAAATCATCGAGATACGGCTGCACAATGTGCTTGATGTCATGAAATGCGTAAGACATAGCCCTTTGAAAAGTTGCTCCGACGTTCTTCAATCCAAAAGGCAATTTGCAGTAAGCAAACGTCCCCCATGGACAAATGAAAGCCGTTTTTGGTTGATTAGCAGGGAGTATGTTGATTTGATTATAACCAGAAAAACCATCCATAAAGGAGAATATTTCACTGCCGGCACAATCATCAATGATTTTATTGATATAGGGGGTTGAGTAATTGTCTTTAGGACAAGCTCGATTAATATCCCTATAATCGATACATATTCTTATCATTCCTTGCTTTTTGCTAACAGGAACAATATTCGATACCCAATCTATTAAGGGAATTGGATAAATGAAACCTACTCGAAGTAATTTCTCAACTTCTGCTTTAATAGTAGCAGCTTTTTGCGGATGTATCTGACGCAAATGTTGCCGGACAGGGTTAGCATCCGGGTAAGTTTTAATTTCATGAACAACAATTGATGGATCGATTCCTGGCAGTTCTTCATATGACCAGGCAAACACATCGCGGAATTCTTGAAATAGGGCTTTATAAGTTTGGAGTTCATTGTCCATATAGGAAGCACCTATATGAATGTTTTCAATAATTCGAGGTTTAACTGAAATGTCGATAGGAACTGTTCGAGAGATATTTCATAAATTTAACTTAGAATCAGGATGTTGCAATGGATTCTATGGTTCTTTGACATAATCAGTAGTAAAAATAAATGAAAAATCATTTTCAAAATGATCAAGCTCAGGTAAGAATGAAGATCGATGATGAAGATCTTCCCATGGTAAGTCATCAATAGACAAAAGTTCATGAATCTACTCATCCATATGAACAGGCTCAAAAAACATTGTTGAAGCTGAGGTTGATATTGAAAGTGATTCTCCATGGACCACATTCATTAGATCGATTTCGGTTGAACAAGAGTCAGAAAACAACTATACAGCCTGATATGCAATTTCATAGGGACTCAAAGGCATCACATCACTAAATGAATCCACCTCAGATTCAGAAGGTACGATCCAAGGATAATCAAAAGCAATAGTGTTTGATGAAATCATATGAATAGTTGCAGTAGAAGGCGATACATTAGGAGGAGGAAAGGAAAAAGTTCCTAGTAAACCAGAATCTCTAATCAATCGTACCCCAACATCCTTGTAAGGGATAGTTGTTTTAATGACATGTTGAATACTTTCAGAAGAGTCTGGGTTAGACATAAAATAAGTCAGCTGGTCTATGGTTACGATCTTTCCATTATGAGGAAACTTGATAAGCCAAAAGACCTACGAAACAATAGTAGTCATAGCATAAGACAAACTGCGACCCAAGAGAAGGTTGTAATCTAGAGGGGCATCAACCACTTCCACATCTAGATTAACAGTTTTGCCTTCAACCCCTATAGGTAAATCCTGTAGAATGCCAAAAGGATGGAACCCACGGCCATCAAAAGCCTTTAGAATCATCAGGGATTGATTGAGTGTAGGATAACCAAGCGATCTCCAACACTGGATCGACATAATACACGTAGAATCTCCCTCATCAATTATAGTCCTAAACCAAGGCCTGTTTTTTACTAACACTGGAATCTGGAAAGCTATTTGATGAGGTAGGCAAGGTGTACTATTCTCTAAATCGAAGATTATAAGGTTTGAATCCTAAATATCAACAGCTCCTATAGCCGACAATAGTAATTTATGATGTGCTGGGCATGATTGCAGCACCTCCAAAGCCGACATTGCTGAAGGGGAAATAGCTAAGTCTTCAACAATGTTATAATTCTGAGTGGCTCTCGCATGTAGATTGAAAGCTAACTTCCGAAGTATACCTTTAGCAGGTAGTTTGATTACTAAGTCTGGGTTAGGTTTCTCAATCTGTAGCGGATCAGAACCAGTAGTTGAAGTTGATGGGTTTGAATTAGAAGATTCTACTTCCTTACCACCAACAGAACTTTTACTACCATAATCTTGCAATCGCATCACAATCCTGACATGAGACATCATCATTATGGGTTCTTCCAAGGCATTTGAGGAAGAACCAATCATCTTACTATCTTGACTAGGAAAAAGATCCTTCAAGACAGCAGGCATTTGAGAACCTTTAATGATTTTTGCAACCTCAGCGCGATGTGGGAAGTGTCTTGTAAAATGCTCCTCATCACAAATGAGAAAAGGATAGCGAGGTTTATGTTTCTCATCAATAGATTTAGTTTTATCTGATTTCTTTTTTGATTTTTGTTTATTTTTCTTCTTCTCCTTCTTTTTACCACTGGATTTTGTTTTGGTTGTAGATGAAACTACGACATGAATATTGGAAAGTATTTCAGCGGAAGAGTCTCCTGTCGGGGAATCTGGTAAAGTTATAATAGGAGAAGAATTCTTTGAAGATTTCTTCTTGCTTTTGGTAGTAATTGAACCAATCATACCATCAGCGGCATGAAACCCTGAAGGAGCTGTAGTTATTTGGTTTTGTTTCGGAAGGTCGGGGATTTTTTCATGTAAAGTACACGATTGTGTATAAACGAGGTGAAGGTATTGAGCTTGAGCAATTACTTGCTCTTCAGTAACAACTCCTACCTTAGCTACATCCTCATTGATTTTAGGTAATAATGATTTAATGAACCGTTCTACTAAAATTTGATTCCGAATAAAAACTTTCACTAAATGTCGCCTATGTCACCATTCATGAATATGATCTGAAATAGATGTGGACGTTGACTGTTTTAATGAAGTTAATAACTCTGTGCCATTGTCATATCTGACAGGCAACTGAAAATGAGTTAAAGAAGAAGTGGCTAACTAACTAAAATTATAAAAAGAAGCTCACGGTAACTCAATGTACCACTTGGACGCAAGACCAATCAGAGTGCGTTGAGAAAGATGTAAGCGAATTGAATCATCTATAATGGAGTTAGATGCACACCAAAGGTGATAAGTCATCACATGGTTTGACGGATCCTCTCCTGATTTACCTTCAAACTTTGGGATATCACTGGGCAACTTATTCGGCATTGGAGGCCAAAACGGAAGATAATTAATTGGATCGTTCATCAGGAGCGACAAATCAGGCAATTACAAAGTTTCAATAAATGGTAACTAACGGTTAGGGTCACGAAAACCTTGGGTGATAAGACCAGCCCCAGGAGGAGGATATCCAGGATATCTTGGAATTGGAATTGCATTTGGAATATTGTATCCTCCCGGAAAACTAGGATTAACCAGACCAAACTGGGGTTGTTGAGGTTGCTGATAAGTATATCCAGGGTATGGTTGATACTGGTAAACTGGGCTTTGAACAGCAGGACCGAATTGGTACTGTCCCTGGTACAGTTGATAAGTGAATTGTGGTTGACTTGTGAGAACCATACTTGGACCAGGTTGTCCTACAGGCATCTGAACTAAAGTCTGAATTGTAGGTCCCGACTGAGGTAAAGAGGCTTGAGGAGTTGATGCAGGAATAGTAGAAAGCGGAGCCGTCGATACTCCAGAAGTAGGTGGGGTAGATTGAACAGAAGCTGTAGTAGTTGCAGCAGTTGTTTGAGGCAGAGTTCGAGGTGAACTAGGCCCAGACTAATGAGATACACCAGGTTCAAAAGTTTGAATAGTAAGCTGGACAGGTTGCTGGGTTGAACTAGAAACCAAAGGTTGTCTAGATTGAGATGACAACTGCACATTAGGTTGCAAAATCTGTTGAGATTGAGATGGATCCCACACCATATTCATTCTGGGGTATGAACCCATAAAAGGTTGAGCATATTGAGGACCATAACTGGGTTGAGCATAGGGCTGATAATTAAATGGTACATTTCCAGTTCCTTGTACAAATGATTGACCAGAAGGTGGTTGGAAACCTTGGGTTGGGTACTGACCTTGAGGTTGATAACCTTGAGGCACGTACTGAAACTGGGATTGACCTTGAGGTATATATTGATACTGAGGTTGACCTTGAGGTATGTACTATGTCTGGGGTTGACCTTGAGGTATGTATTGTCCTGAAGGTATGTATTGTCCTTGAGGTTGCCCCCCAGGCAGTAACTGACTACCTTGAGGTTGCCCCCCAAGTTGTAATTGAGTACCTTGAGGTTGCCCCCCAGGTGGTGACTGACTACCTTGAGGTTGCGGATTTGGGATAGTACCAGACATCATAACAATTTCTTCTACGCTCAACGGTTGAGTTCCATTATTACCAGTTGATATCCCATGTTCAATGGGTTGAGGAGATGCTCCTAAAAAAGTACCAGTGAGTGACTGATACCCAGAAGGAATAGAAGGACCGTCATATAAACATGTTTCCAGTGATTGGGAAAACATGGATGACTGTCTCGACATATTCAATGGAGGATAATAACCTCTAGGTGTTGGATGAAAAGGAATTCGAGGTGGTGAAAAACTAAGACCTGGATTTTCTAAAAAGTTGGTCAATGAGATGCACCAAGCGTCCCTCCTAGGTGGACTGTAGAAAATTGATTCACGCTCCCTAAGTTCTAAAGTTGGTTGATTTTCAGGGAGAGTTATATCTGCTTCCGGACTAACAAGTTCTTCAATAGAAATGAGTCCAGAGGGAAGATTTTGGGTAATGATCCTTCCTACCCTAGGTGAACCAGGACCACTAGAAGTTGGAGAAGCAAATCCTAAAGATGGAGTAGCAGCAGGTTCAGTTTCAGGCTCAGAAATTTTAGGTTCTTTAGCTAATTCACTAGTAGAAGAAATACTACCAGTAACTTCAGAAAATGAAATTGGTTAAGAAATATACTATGTTGCTTGAACTTGATAATCAGGATGAACAATTAAAGAAGACTTTCCGACTTCTGGTGACCCAACTCTATTGTCGCTACGTGATACAAGAGGTCGTAGCCCTTCAAGCTGGCTTGGTGTACTCGGGAGGTTGCCTCGAAGTGTATGGGATTGTCTCGGTAATTCAACCACGATTAAATATTTTAATTACTTCACACGCAAACAAAGAAAATCTCAATAAAACCACCTAAAGTCTCTAAAGAACCAAACAATTGAATCACACACCTAAAAAATCTAAGAGTTCAAACCACACACAAACAGTAACTTTCCGTACCAAAAATACTAGTTGGTGATGACATCCAATGTCGCAGAATTCAATACAGAAAGGGCGGTTGGAACAGTTACCCCAACAACCTACTTAATGAAACAGACTGGCACAAGTTTCTTCACAAAACCGTCTCGAGTGAAGAGAACCCCCTAGAGAGTCCAAGTGAGTCTAGTCGTCTTCTGCTCCAGGTACAATGGGATCTTCCCTCCACCGTCACCTTAGGAAAGAATCCTATAGGCCACTAAGGTTACCAACAGAAACAAATATACCTGGGGGAACAGTCTATGATCTGATACACATGCAAGGGCAAAGTAGCAAAGCTCAATCCCCTTGAAGGCTCCTTGACATAATCCAAGGTGTCCCAACAAGTGACCCCAGGCTCCTCGATAATGGTCAATCCGAGGTTTACCATTTTTAATACGTGTATATCCGTTATCGTTACCAATGAGGAAGGATTGATTACCTCACTGGTTCAGATATGATCTCGTGCTTGACTCCTTTAAGAGGAGCTTCACAGAGCATACATGCAACAATTGGATTTTTTCCTACCGCAAGATATAGCTACTTGTTTGTTTTAACTATCTTGGAGAGTTAATTACTCCCTACTGCAAGATACTAGCCTACGCTATATTGGTGATAAGAGCCCTAGAAATAAAAAGATTTCTAGATCAATTTTAATTTAAGCGTTATTTTTATGGGTTGTTTCTTAAGTCAATAGGAATGGACATGAAACTTTTGTGGTGTGAAGAATCGACTCCATAAACACTAAAAATGCACCTAAGATGATAAACAATTCTTTTTCTTCAATGAATTTCTAGCTAAAAGAAAGAGTTGAGAATGCAATTCTTTGAAAAACAAATCTTTCCTTCAACATATAAATGAAAAGAAAATATTTTATGTCTTTTTCAATAAACTCAAAACGAGACTACTAATTATGCTCACAAAAAATCCCTTTCTTTTTCAACACTCAAAAACTATAGAAAACAATTTCTTTCAAAAGAGATTCTACAATTTCTAGAAAACACTCAAAACTATAAAAACTAATCTTGAGATCTAAACTTCTAAAAACCTAATTGAAATAAAAGCTTTAAATCTTTTTGAGGACGTTTTACTTAGTTATTTAGTAAACTAAGGATTAATTCATTCAGAATAACAAATCAATCAAAAACACCCACCTATGTTTTCTTTTATAAAAATGAAATTCAAAACTTACAAGCAAGTTTGTTCAAAGCTTTGCAAAGAGAAAACGAAATCTATTTCTCACCAAGGGTAGATTTCACAAATCAGTCAGACTCATCAAGAATACCAAAAAGACCAGGGTAATCTAAGGTTTCTTAGGCTTCTAATCTCTGAGTCACTACAAAGACCAAGCGAAAATCAATCCAGGCAGGCAAAACTTCTAGAAAATCACCTAAAACAAAAATGCCAATGGAACTCACTCACAATATATTCTTGACAGAACACATGCAGATCTGGGTAGACACTAAAAGCCAAAAATAAAAACTAAACTTAACTGGATGAAAACAATTTAATTTTTTCTAAAATTTTAACAAGGTCCGCAGGCTTCCAGTAGAACCAGATGCGGTACCGCTCTGTGTACTAAAGGAAAGATGTGGAGAGGTACGCACTGTCTGTAAAAGAAAAGTGCAGTTCCCTGTAAACTTCAGAAAAAACAAAAAGAATCTATATCCTAAAAACTACCCAATCCCAAACACATTAAGCAAAAACCAAAACAGGGATACGTTTCTCAAGTCAAAGAAAAAGGAAAAGCAAAAAACCAAATTCAAGTCCCCAGAGGAGTCACCAATTTTTCGACCGGATAAATCGTTCTTGTGGACAAGACAAATCTCCCTAGTATCAACAAATATATAGCAACAAGCAGGACAAGCAAATCTACCTTTCTCTGAATATATTTTGATTTATTAATAAAAACTAAGAGGTGCTTTAGACCCTACCTTAAGTCCAATGCTAGTTTGTGGCAGGCACGCTTCAACCGTCTGAAAGAGTTTCCTTTTGAGAACCTGCAATCACAAACAAGCACACATCAAATAACACCTACATAGCTAATATAATAAATCATATTCATCATGGTGATCAAGGAATCCATGAAATAAACCATAAAACACAGCTTATTGAGAAAAATAAACTTGATTGTATTAACTTTGAAAAATAGAAGAACTTTACAACCTTTGGTGCCTTGATGTTGTACAAGCTCCTCCCAGGGTCTAAAATAGGAATCTCCTCTACTTTGACAAGCCTCACTCTCTTCCAAATGAGATCAAAAAGGTATGCAATCTTTCCTCACTTAAGCTCAATTAGGAAGACTAAGTTCCAACAACATTTCACCTCAAAAATCTTTAGCTTTCAACCTCTTCAGTAACCAGCCCAATGCTTCATTTTATAGTGCAATGGAAGGAGGTTACAGGTCCACCTATGAAGGGATAGAGTCTTCCTTCAAAGGGATAAGCTCCTCACATCGAGAGGTTAGCTCCTTAAGGTATGGGATGCATGAACCTTAAAGGACCGAACTTGCCACCTCAAGATTCCTTCTAGAAGATTCCAGAAATGACTGAAAGTGAGTTTTTAATAATGTACTTGCGCCTTTTTGACTTTTATAGGGGTCCGCACCCATTACACAGAGACAGAGTGGTCAGGTATGCACGAAACATGACCAGTAGGTGCAGGACCGTAGGTAATGCTAAGAGAAAGTGCGGAACGAGAGTTTTAGAGACTTTTAAGGGCTTTACCTTATTTTCAAGGCTTGACATGAAGAACTGAGGTTTAAGACTTGCAAAAGAGGAAAGTATGGGTTGTGATAGACTCACACAGATTGCAGAATGTCACGGTGACAATATTTTGTGCAACATCTCTTTATAATCTATAGCAAAGGATTCTTAATTACCCTTTGTGTTCAATTACCCTATGTTCCTCGTTTAAGTCATGGTCTGAGAATCCTTGATTTCTCTCTCACCTTGATTCAAACCATTTCACCCCTCTGGCCCAAAGACTTACACTCTAATCTATTATCTTGCCCTTTGAACATTCTCTTTAGTGAGTTGATCTAGTTCTCTTACCCTTTTGTTGACTCCATAGCCCAATCGTCTAGAGACACCATTCTATTCATCTGTTTAAAGAACCCCACCACCCAATATTCAATACAAATAAAAAACCCCCTGAAAATTCATAACTAGCCTGAAATCCCAGCAAACAAAGCTAAATTATAAAGAGAGAGCCCTCTCTGAGCATAGGTTGGCTAGAGTCTATGCTCCAAAGTTTGTTTGTAGTTACGTCGGTGATTTATTTCTTTAACCTTGAGAAAATACTGAGTAATAACATAGTGGCGACCATACTAGGGAAGACTAACATTTTCTTTAGAAATATTTTATAGGTTTAGATCTGATCTATGATGGTGGATAGTGATCAGACACACAAAGGCTAAAATCATCCACCTGGCAACTCCAAATCAATTTCACAATCAAGACTCCACTGGAGGAATGAACCTGAAAGAACAATATGAAAAGATCAGGCTTTTAACTTGGATTGTTATCCAAGACATTATGTTCTTTCCCATCAATAATGTTTTTCAATGCATATTGTATTTTAGAGAATATTTTAGATTAATTTTTTATTACTTCCCTTTGAAAATTGTAGATGTAAAGTCTCCTTACACATTTGAGCAACATTCTTCTAACTCTTATGAAGATCATCTTCCAATTGAGGAGCATCAAACAATCAAGACTAATCATACAATCCCTGTACATATTCCTATACCTTATAAAGCTCCTGATAGATATAAGCCACTCATCTTACCTCCTACACTCCATGTTTTCCCTAACAATTATTACAAGTATCTCCCTAGGTTTGATGGAGAGAACGGTATCACTACCCAAAAACATATTCAGGGTTTTGAGAATTATATAGACTTATTTGAAATTGATGAAGATGATGTTATTATCAGACATTTTTCTCTTTCTTTGCAAAGTAAAGTAAAGAGTTGGTTCAAGAATTTTCCTATTGCAAGCATCTCAAATTTCCAACAGTTTGTCAAATTTTTCCTTGATATATGGATAATCAAAGTCAATCTTTTTGTGATCATAGAAGAATATAATCAGTTAAAAAGATAGCCAAATGGAGCAATACAACAATTTTTTGACAGATTTAATCAAGTCTATTATTCAAAGCCATCAAATATAAGACCTCCTCCTGATTCAACTCTTTTGCATTATCCAAAAGTATTTGATCTAGAGATAGAATTTTAGCTAAGAGAAAGAAACCCCTCAACACTAGAACAGATGCAGAACATTGCAGTAGATGTAGAAGTTAATCTGCAAATTAGAAGAGAAAAGTAGAAGCAGAGAAAAACAACATTGCAGAGGTAAAACTTGACATTTTGTAAGAAAAATAGAGGAAAGGATACATAAGATCACCATAAAAGATAATTTTTTTGTTCAAAATCACCATGACACATTTATTTCTCAAAAAGAAGAGGTTGATAGCCATGAACAAATTCTTGCTAATTCCAACTACCATAGATCAGAAGATAGATTTATAGAGAAACATGTGGAGAGGCAATCTATTGATTTAATGTGTATGTTTGATGACATTACTTCTTTTAATGATTTTCCTAAATATGATCAGTATGATGATAATTATGTTCTTCAAATCCAAACTAACCTCACTAAGCAATTAGAAACTAGTTTTGGAAATAAAGAAATTCAGTTTCAGCAGCTTGAAAACAGTGATCATCTTATTCATATCAGCTATGAAAGTGAGGAAGAAAGTACAGAAAATTTGGAAATAAGTGAAGCTTCTTTGCCTCTTTGTTTTACTTCATTTCAGTTCATCAGAGAAAACTTTAAGGAAATAAAAAATCAGCGGTCTTTTGGTATTGACATTAACAACAAAGAAGACAATAAAATTCCTGATCAAGATCCTTCAGTTCAACAACTACAGTGGTCAAATTCCATTGAAACACTTGATCAAATAATAGAGGAAATTTCTATACCACTATGTTTTGAAACATTTCAATTTTTAAAAGAAATGCAGTATGAAAACTCTAAATAAAAGGATGAGAATCTTGTATAAATTTGTGAAGTCCCTTTCGAACCTATGAGTAATAAGTTGCAGCAATCCTTCCAAGTTTTTCATGATCCCATAACTAATGGGTTGGATAGTGAATGCAATCAGAATTTTTCTTCATAAACTAATAATCAAATTCAAGATCAAGATGATAAAGGTTTCATCTGTCAAACATTTCAATCAGAAGAAATATCATCACAAAGCTTGTTTGAAAATATGCAGGGTGATAAAGGTGAAAGTGATATTTTAGCTTCATTGCTTGGAGGCCATCCAGAATAGATGTACATTTGCTTAAATCAGCTAAAAAATAGTGTGTATATTTTGGAAGATCCTTTTGTATAGTTTCTAGAGACAATAAAGGAAATCGAGTATTTCCTTATCTTCTCATTTGTTGACAAGGTTATAATTGGCTTTAGAATCTTAGCTTTAATCACCAACAAGCTCAAGCATCAAAATTCACCAATGTACACGATGCTTGGATGGTTGCATTGGTTGTTTCATTTTATCTAACGAGAAATTGGACAATTGATTAGAGTAAGTAGGTAGGATTTCAGTTTGAATAAATTCATTTTTGAGCAGCAAGTTTATTTCAGATCAAATTTCAGTACAACTTGTATCAGATTTCAGTTTGCAGAAAAGGGTGTATTTTCAGTTCAAGAGTTTCAGTCATAGAGATTATACAACAAAGCATATACATGTTTGGGATTGGCCCAATGGATCAGGCTACTAGTCAACGGTGTTCTTGACATCTCACAAGGAGATGTCATCCCCATGTGGAGCCACTGTTAGGTTCCTATACCAATAGGAGTCATAATTTTGAATGATTAAGGTTAAGCCTTGTAATATTGTACATACCTTTCCTTTCTACAAATGTTTTCCATATTAAAAAATTAAAAAATGTAAAGAGGGTATGTCCTAAAGGAAAAATCAAGGGACAAAAAGAATAAGAGGTCAAAAAATGAAAATATATGAACCCCAAAAACAAAAAGATACCATGAAAGTGTGCAAGTCTAAATTCCACTACTATTTACTTGTATGCATAATAATGATTGTGCACAACTTGTTATTCATGCCACAATCCATGGTACTCAAACTATTTAATCTTGGTTATTTCATTATTTGAATTTTATGTTTATAGTTAGAGAACAAAATCTATCCAAATAGTTTAATCTTGGCAGATCATAGATAAGGTAGAGAAATAAAAGGAGCTCATAAGCTTAATATAAGCCCTTGTATGATATAAGGTTAGACATAGATAGTTTGTCTTATAAAAGAAAAGATAGAATAAAGGTTTTCTAGCCTAAATGCACCCAAAGAAATGAAGAAAACATGTTAGGGTAAGAAATGGGTAAGTAGAAGAAAGGTTGCTGAACTACAAGGTTGATTGGATCAAAACACATTCATCATGCTTAGGTATATTTCAACATGTATCATCAGTTATGAAGGCAAAAACAAAGGTTTACATGTTAATGTGATTAACTCCCCCTCATTCATTTTCCCCTTTACTTACTAATTTCCTATCCACAAGTATGTCCTAGTACTTTTAATTGTACAAGTCAAAGAGGCTCAGAGCATTTCTTTGACTTTTGGTAGGACCGGAACCTTGGCATAATGACTTATGGCCATCAAGTGTTAGAATCCCCTTCATAAAATCCATTCCCCCTCCATTACCCTAATAAAATCCTTTTCCCTAAAGTTAAACACCATTTGCCTATGAAAAGTAAAAATCCCATGTTAAGTACCATTTTCACTCAAAAACCCATAAACGACACTTTATCCTAAGTATTGGGTATATGTAAATAAAGTGTGCAAATGCATACATTTTACCTTTTTACTTAAGGAAATACCCACCCTGCCCATTGCATTTCATATTAATTATTAATTTTATTGTATAATCCCCGATAAAACCCTTTTCCCGTATATTAACTAAATCCCTATGTAAATACCCCCAACCATTAGTTTTAATAAAAACTAATGCATTGGCCCCTTATCCCGAAAAAACAAATAAAACCCCTCCTTAACCTTAAATAATCACAAATCACTTGTGATTAGAGCATTGGGTGCTCCTAAAGCCTCCGTACATTTCATCTATGTTATTCCCTTGCTTGACCACCATTCGTTCATTTGCACCCAAATCCAACGGTCCACAGCCATATCAGCTGTGCCCAATGGATGAATGTTACCCGCCTAATAAAGTGGTTTTCCCCGACCCCCTAAAGGCTATGTGTCAAGCTCTAGACCATATTAGGTGACCCCTCCTAAAAACCGCCTTCACCTCATAAGTGGTGCGATGACCTCTAATACACCCCCCCGGCAACATGTAAAACCACCTATTATCCATTAAACACATATTTCATTAAATTGGAATTAAATGGTGGATCTAGAATTTCAAAATAACCAAAAAAATAAAAGGCTAGTGATGTCCTTGTAATAAAAAAAGTCCATATTTAATGAAATATGTGCTATTAACATGAGTTTTCGTGCCATATTCAAAAAGTTTCCTGTTAAGACTTAAACCTTGAAAACCCTTGTTTTCGTTCCTTTCACCCCGTTTCACAGTAAAACCCATTAAACCCTTCGATGCCACCCTGAACCTCTGCAACACAATTCGAGCTCTAATTACTTTCAAAAACATTGCCATGACTCCTTTGCTAGACATCCCTGTGCAATAAAGCCATCAATTTCCTTTCCTGCCAACTTGTGTTACTAACCAATTGTTGTATTTTGCAGGTAATTAGCATAAGACCAGAGTTTGGACAAACAATTTTGATACTAGTCCCAAAACTTGTTTACTCCAAGACTCGAAAAGAAATTTATTCAAAAGCCTATATTAAGAAGAAGAAGAAGATTACACATAGAACAGAGAAGAAATCATCCATAGAGAGACATTGACTGCCAAAACAGAGGAATCAGACAGAGTATACAATTAGAAGACAAATAGTTAAAACATACAGAAAGTTGATCAATATCCATTACCATATGCTAATACATATAGAAACCAAATGACTTATTGTTGAAATACACTGTAAAAAGTTAAAATGTACAATAAAAGTAAAAACAAAGTAAAGGATATTAACAGGTCATCAAAGTAAAAGTGTATCAGATGAAAGAGTATCAGTAAAAGTGTATCAGATTGAAAAATCAAAGTGAAGATAAAACAGAGCAGAAATGGTACATTTTCCAGAAATTTCCTGTTTAAGTCATAATTTTTCAGAAACTATTGTGGCCAATTCAAGATGCATTTGGAGAAACTGGAGGATGTTTTTGTTCCTAAAAGGCCAATATACAAAAAATTATATCACTGTTTACACATGTATTACAAAAAGGGAGATAAATGCATATCTTCATAGCCTATTTTTCAGACTGTGCAAAGTCCTGTTTTTGACATCTTTGTTCACAGAATATTGTGAACCATTGGGGCTGAATTTTTGGAAATTAAAAGAGGTTTATCTCAATAACATACTTATCGACAATAACCTCTTTCACTCTTTACATCTCTATCTCGGATTGAGATATAAAAAGGTATCACTAGACCCTAATTTTGTAGAATTTATGGGGCAGAATACATAAAGGAAGGAGGCAGTTAGTGACTTGGAAGCCTCATCATCAATTAAGAGTTGCTATCAAATTTGACTTTCTCTTATTTTTCACCCTCAATCCATAAATATAGTTCCAAATATATTCATTAGTTTTGAGTGTCCTTTATTTAAGTTCTGTTAAGGTAAAACAGTTTGAGATATTTGTAAAACCAATCTTGATATTTTTTCAAGATATTTTAGTTTAGAATTTCTATAAATACTTCTTCATTTGAAGTATTGGGGGTGGATTCTTAGACATTTCTATAGACTTATTGATCAAAATACTATAAATACATTGTATCACTGACTGGACCAACAAGTTGGATTGATGAATCAAGACAAGATATTTCACAGGATTCATGTGTAGAGTAAAGTGGAGACAAGTATTTTCTCATGTTGTTGTTATCTTTATTAAAAGTTTTTCCACAATGTATATCTGAATCTGAATGCTATAACTGGATTATTATCTCAGAATTTGTTTATTCACACTCTGTTTTAACAGTTAGGCATATAAATGTTTTTTACTGATATCTAAGTTAAGGAATTCTTAATTGCTCCTTAGTTTAGGTTGTCTCTTTATAATCTTTAACAAAGGATTCTTAATTTCCCTTTGTTTCTGATTACCCTCTATTCCTTGTTTAAGTCCTAGTCTGAGAATTCTTGATTTCTCTCTCACCCTGATTCAAACCATTTCACTCCTCTGGCCCAAAGACCTGCACTCTACTCTACTATCTTCCCCTTTAAACATTCCCTTTAGTGAGTTGATCTGGTTTTGTTACCCTTTTGTTGACTCCATAGCCCAATGGACTAGAGACACCATTCTATCCATCTGTTTAAAGAACCCTGGCACCCAATCTTCAATACAAATAAAATACCCCCTGAACATTCATAATTAGCTTGAAATCCCAACAAACAAAGCTAAATTATAAAGAGACAGCCCTATCTGAGCATAGGTTGGCTAGAGCCTATGCTCCAAAGCTGGTTTGTGGTTACCTCGATGATTTCTTTATTTAACCTTGAGAAAATATTGATTGATAACACATTACAAGTGTTCAAGATCAGCCTTACAATAGTTACAATAAATGTGTGAAAATGTGTTGGCTTGTTAGCAGGCTTTTGAATTAAGCGAAAGTTCCAAGACACATCGTTACACCATACATCACTAATTTTGTGGGCATGGAATTGGAGCCACTACTCACTCCTCAAAGAAAAGATCACGGACTCTCAAGGCTATGTGGGAGGAGACGAGGTGAAAATTCCTTTGCATGTACAAATGATGGGGTATTTATAGCCAAGGGTGAAACTAACCCTTGTGGCTGTTCGACTTCCCTCATGAATGTTTTAATTTCATGACCTTTCAACTTTACACGACTCTTCATATGACAAGTGGGTATCTTGGACTTCCACGTTACATTACATTGATTAATAGTATGGCCCACAGTGGAGATGTAGATGACATGTCTCATGACAACACTCGACATGACAGTGCTAGTACATTCATGATGCTGCTGGTGTGCATGTTGATTTGTAGTGTTGCTAGGAGACGGATTTCCTCATGGTGTGTCACAACTTCACCTCGGCATGGCAAGGTGTGTGGAGTCTTCGATGGTTGTTGGGTTCGCTTGATGTTGCATTTTCACATTGCTCCTTGCTTGCATGTTGGCATGCTTGCTAGGTTCCCCCGTTCATGAAAAGTGCATGTTCATTCGTTCATCCATCCATGAACACATCTTACATGTTCGCTCATCCATCCATCTGTGTGGGAACACATCCTTGCATGTTCGTCCGTTCGCAAGCACATCTATTTTCATGCATCATTCATTCATTCATTGTTGAACATGTCCTTCTGCACGTACTTCCTTTGTTCATCCCATCTGTCGGCGTGCCATGTTTGTTTGTGTACCTGTATCTGTAGTCACTCATGATGAGACAACATTCAAATCCATAAACCTCCTAGTCTACCATGATGCATGATCATTTCAAATGTTGATGAGCCTCATCATTGGGTAACTGTATGGACCTTAATACACCTCCAATATTATTAAAATCAACCCTTCTAATAATTCCTTACATATTTCGATTATATTTTGGTTAATGAGATGAGTACAAGTGAGATGTTATGTTTAGTGAAATAATGTGCATTGATTGCACAATCATGGCAATTTTGGCTAATTAAGGGCAGAAAATCGAATGAGACAAGGAGGAGATATTGTAGGAGATAGATACTACTCATTTAATCCTCACTAATTCGAATATTCCTCCATCAACTAGCTCAGAGTTGCAAGCAGCCGAGTCATGAAGATCAAAAGGAATTTGAGCTAGTGACAGTTAAAGAGCTAGTTCATCTTGAGTTCGGGTGTTGAGCCTCCCTAAATTTAAGTAAGTCATTGGAGATTTCAATTGTACAAATAAAGATGCTTAGATCCTCATTAGGATTCAAATTTTTTATGTAAGAGTGCTAATCATTTTCGAGTTCAAGACTTGTGGAAGACATTGTTATGTAATTTTCTGATATGATAATGAGAATTAGAATTTCCTTGCTCCAACACTGAGCTGACTCAGAGGGCTGAAGCTCTTAGGTTAGGGCCCAACCCAACAGCAAATGTTCCTCTTATTGTATTTATATGTTTATTTGATTTCATAGATTAATGGTTCAATTGGTTTTAACATTATTTCATTGCAAGTAGTTGTGAATTTGGATTTGGTTGCTTCCATTTGTGCCTTACTTTAGTAAGTAGCTTAGAAAGATAAAGAAATACCAAAAAGCTATTAGCAAGTTGACTTGGCCTCACTCCTCCCTTCAGGGACCATGGTTTGGGGAAAGAACTCCTATGCAATCCAAAAAGACAGAATTCTAATTTCGCATGGAATTTAGGGATTTCTGCTATTTATGTTAGTATTTTGTCAATTTTCAAGAATAGGATTTAATTTTCATTTCTGATATCTTCATCCTTTCATTAGATCTCATAAGGGTTTCACATTATTCTATAAGTTTTTCCATGCATGAAATAGGAAACTAGATAATGGAATTCTATTTTCTTAGTTGATTGAAAATATTTCTTGTTTGACATGGTTCATGGATAAATGCCAGTGATTGATGCAGTACATGAGTTCCAATGGTGCAGGAAGATTTCATGGCCAGCAACCCCAACCTAACCTCATCCATCCATGATCATCAAAAGCTACTAAGTCCCTGATCCAATTCATCATTGCATAAGGACAACTTTCTAGGGTTGTTGAGCAAATCCAACCATCCTACAAACATTGTTTTGGGCTCTGAAGGAGTCCTAGCCACTCCCTTTCCTTATTTCACCCACCATTCACCTTCCCTAAGCCCTACGCCACTTTCCAAATCATTCTTATTTATCTCGGTCGGATCCTACAGGAATATAGGGGATCTTATAGGAGCATTAGGACATATTGTAGGAGGCACTAGGACATCCTATAGGATGATCTGTAGTGGCCTGTTTTAAGGCCGAATTTTGGAATAAGCATTTAGGAAGATAGGAGAAGACCCCTACTTACTTCCTAAGCCATCTGACCTTCCACCACCATCTCTAACCCACCTGTCACATCACCAAGAGGATTTAGCATTCACATTTTCACACAAAAAGGACAAAAATGGAAAAAAGTTATTGTGTTCATTTACATGCACAACAGTAGAATGTTTGGTTATACCAGATTACATGCCTAGGACAGTAGAATTACACACATGTCAACTTAGCATTATTTTGAACCAAAGACTCTCATCAGTTAGTTAGATGAATGGTGTGTTTGAGCATTTGATTTCAATATTTCCTTACTACAGTAGACAAGATTTCAATTAGTGCAAATTTCCCCTTTCCTCATTGGTAATAAAGCTTCTTCTGAATCAATAGAAGGCTGGTTTGAGAAACCATAGTGTTCTATTTCCAGCTTAGCAGTGACAAAGAGTGAGTGGACCCATAACATATTCTTATGTGTATGACACTGTCACCTCCAAGTTTGTTCAAACTCTGGGCTGATAAAGTAAAGTTGGTAGCCCCAGGAATTGCAACATTCTTGCTGCAATACTGGTGCTCATTACTTTTTGGCGTCGTTTCCGGGGAGGTGTCTGAGTAAGATGTGATTTCTTATTTCCTTTTTCCATTTCTTATCTCTGACATTCTTACCTTATCTTCATTTCTGTAAAACTAATTGTAAGTTAGTTTGCTTTCTTTTCCATTTTGCAAGTGACATTTCATTTAGCAGTTAGTTTCCATTCAGTTTGTGACTTCAATTCTGCAGTTAATCTCAAAGTTTGAAAAAACCAGAAAACAACACAAAAAGAATTCTTTCATGTCTCGTAGGAATAGAGATAACTTAGGAAAATTTCTACCAAATACCCCCACCACTTCAAATAGACAACCTTCCCTCTTCCTCGGTAGCTGTGAATTGGAGGACCCCTTAGGTGAACAACCAAAGATTTTTGAAGAGCCTATAGGGGGAGAAGAATAAGGAGAACCCATTCCAACTAACCTAATGGTTGATAGTAGTAATGATAGAGGAGATAGAGAAAGAGTTGAGGGTGCCTTTCCCATCAGAGACACTAATGGGGATACCAAAATGAAAAACATAAGCCCCTCTACTCTCCCTCATTTTCATGGCCTGACCTCAAAGATCGAGATACTTTGATGTTTGAGTTCATTGTCATATGCAAAACTTATGATTACACCACTGATGAGAATAAGTTGAAGTTATTCCCATGTACTCTCAAGGATGCATCTTTGTGATGATTCATGGGTTTACCTGAGGATAACATCACAACCTGGGCTCAAATTTAGGAAGCCTTCAACGTCAAGTACAAAGACTACTTCAGGTCCAAAGACATTAAAGAGGAAATTTTTAGGATGACCTTGGGGCATGATGAATCGCTAGAGGATTATGAAGAAATATTATAGCTTGCTACAAAAGGTCCAAGTGCACCCTTGATCCTGAGTCACTAAAGCTAGTCCTACTCTGGGGGTAAGGGAAGATCTTTTGGATACCCTAAACCTGCTAATAGGAGGGGACATCTACCAGCTACCCTATGAAGATATCAAGACTGTCTTTACGAACCATTCTAGGGTAGCCAGGAAAAAGGGTAGGGGTAGTCAACCAAGGGATAGTTCATCCTCTTCCAACACATCTATAAACGGTGAAATTGGAAATATGTTTCAATATTTCAAGAGTGAAATGTTGCAAACCCCAAAAATAAAATTCTATTCCTGGATTTAGTTTTTTGGAGAGAAGAGAGGGGCGCTGCGGGGAAGACAAACTAGGGTTTTCGATAGGATTTAGAGCTAGTTACCATGGAGGGGAAAGGAGGAGGGAGTTACATTCCCTCCTACAGTCAGGCAGTGTCGAGCCGTTTCAAGAAACCATTGGTGACAGAAACTGGGAGGGTCAACAGAGAAAAACAGATAAATATAAGTTCACAGGATCGGGAGGAGAATTCATAGGAAGTCAGAGGAGAGAAAAGTACAGGAGGAGGCAAGCAGAGAACCGAGTACAAGAATATGACAGGCCTTTGTAAACATAAGTCTACCATCACACCCCAGGTGGTTTTAAGTGATCTAGCACTACAGGTGCACATGGATCACATGACGACTTATGCCGTAATATGTAAATTTATGGGGGTATGGCCTACGGAGAAGGCTCTACATGCTTGGATAAAGTACAACTAGAAACCAAGGTGGGAAATAGATCTTCACCTTCGGTCCAAGGGTTTCATCACAGTAGTTTTCACAAACCTTGTAGACAAAGATAGAGTGTTTGAAGGAGGACCATATTTTTATGTTGTGGAAGGCCTATACATGCGACCATGGGTGATGAATTTTGTTCCGGAATTGAGACTTTCACATCAGTACTGATATGGATAAGACTTTACTCCCTACCTTTAGATTACTATCTGCTAGAATCCTTAAAGGGCATAGGAAATAAACTAGATCATTTTTTAAAAATATCAGAAGCAACTATGCAAGGAAAATATACCTCTTTTGCCTGAATATGCATAGAAATGGACCTATCTGGAGCACTTCCAAACGAAATCATTCTAGAATTATATGATGAAGAATGGGTGCAAATGTTGGACTATGAACGTGTCCCATACAGATGTCGCAAATTTCATGAACTCGAAACCTCTTAAGAGACTTCCCATTAAACAAAATGGAGAGCAATATCAAAACCAACATAGGAGAAGATACCGAAGGTGTTACCAAGGTGGGAGGCAAAGGGAAAGGAGGGAAAAAGAACTATAAGAAAGTCTATGAGGAGAAGCAACCAGGTCATAACAAATTCAAGACATTAGAAGAAGCAGATGGGAACACTGGGACGAACCGAATTTCAGAGGATAGTCCAGCAGAGAAGGAAAAATATGACAGAATGGAGGATGTTCTGGTAAACAACAAACTAAATGACAATAAGAAAAACACTATGGAACTTGATAGGGACCAAGAGATGACCCCAAGTGAGGTTGGAATGGAGAACCACAACCTGCAGGAAATTCTTGAAAGGGAGAATCTTGATCTAGAAAAGTTCCTGGAATAGGGAACCAACAAAGGTGTTGATTCTCTACCTCAAGAGGAGTTCAACAGAGTACAACATATCTTCCTTTGGATATCTCAAACAAAGGGTTCTGGAATCAAAAGAAACCATGATAGTCAGGAAAACAGAGGAGTAAAAACGATGGAGGCTACATCAGGACATGCTCCCAAGAACCCAGGAAGGAAAAGAGGAAGAAAAATATAGAATGAGCTACTAATATAGTGTGGGAAACTAATGATCAACTCAGGTAAGATGAAATATCTCACCAATTACTCATTTACAAATCTTTCATAATGAATCTTACAACCTGGAATATTAGGGGTCTAGGAAGTAAAAGGAAACAGAGAAATCTTAGCAACAGAATAAAAGAAGAAAAACCAGATATGGTGTTTATCTAGGAAACAAAGTGTTCAATGGGTAGAATAAGAGAGATACATAGAAAATGGCTCATCAAGTATGAATATCTAGAAGTTAAAGTAGACAACGCAACAGGAGGGATTCTCACACTTTGGAAGCCTCAGAAACTAGGAATCCTAGATGTTGAAGCATCCAGGAATTACCTATCAATGGTGATCCATTGCTTAGGTGATAATGAAGTCTATTTAATCACTAATGTCCATGGTCCTCAAAAACTTGAAGAAAAACTCAGGCTTCTTATCTCAATATAGAAGCTAAGAGAAAGATACCCTGTTATGCCCTAGATTCTTGGAGGAGATTTTAATATGATTAGATCTCTTATAGAAAAAAGGGGTGGGACCAGAATACTAGGCAGAGACTCCATAGCCTTTCAGAATTTTTTAAACGACATGAGGCTAGTAGATATGGAGGCCAGAAATGGCACCTTCACTTGGAATAATAAGTGGGGAGGGGCTTCTCAAGTTGCCTCTAAATTGGATAAATTCATAATCTCTGAGGACCCCATTCTCAAAGGCCTCGAACTATCTATCTTAATCCTCCCTTTTGAGGCTCAGATCACTAGACTATCCAACTTGAAGCTGTTGCTATAGGAACTTTGAGAAATAGACCATTTAGGTTTGAAAACATTTGGCTAACCCACCCAGACTTCTTCAACAATATAAGTAAATGGTGGGCAGAAGATATGCCTGTTCAGGGAACTAACATGTTCCTTCTACATCAAAGACTAAAACACATAAAACTCAAGCTCAAAGATTGGAACAGAAATGAGTTTGGCAATATCTTCAAAGCCAAAAAAGAAGTTGAAAGGAAACTTCAAGAAATTAACCAGGTCCTCATCTCAGATGGCTTTATCGAGGAAAGGAAAGTTCAACCTAACTCTCTATAATAGGAATGGGATGAAAAATTCAAGCAAGAGGAGATCTTCTAGAGACAGAAATCGAGAGTGCAATGGATAAAATAAGGAGAAAGAAATACAAAGTTTTTTCACACGTCAACCATGGATCACAGGTCTCATAACAGGATCTCAATACTCAGAGATACTCATGGAAAGTAGCTCAGCTCCTACAAAGAAATAGAATCTTCTCTAGTACAACATTTACAAATCATAGCTGAGGAACCTCCCATAGACAGATCACAATTTATTAAGAACTTCACAAAGTACATTCCCAAGTTTGTATCTAAAGAAGACAATCACAATCTTAATAGGCCAGTGACTAAAGAGGAGTTTAGTGAAGTTATCAAAGAGATGTAAAATGGGAAAGCTCCAGGCCCGGATGGGTTCAATGTAGACTTATTCAAAGCTTGTTGGGAAATAGTCAAACTAGATATCCTTGATGTGATGGAGGACTCGAGGAAAAACAAAACTAATTTAAGGCCTCTTAATTCCTCTTTCATAACTTTGATTCCAAAGGAAGAAAGAGCCATAACACTAGATAGATTCAAACCCATAGCCTTATGTAATGTGGTGTACAAAATTATATCTAAAGTAATTGCAAACATGCTCAAGCCCCTTCTTCAAACTCTTGTGTCTGAGGAGAAAACTAGATATGTGGAAGGAAGACAGATACTAAATAATATCACTCAAGCTCACAAGGTGGTACACTCTCTCAAGAGCAATAAGAAAGCTGGTATGATCATGCAACTAGACCTAGCAAAATCTTATGATAAGATAAGTTGGGCATACATGAAGGAAGTACTAAAAGCTTATGGATTTGACCACAACTGGATAATATGGGTAATGGCCCTTGTAACCACAGCTAGTTTTTCAATACTGCTTAATGGTTCACCTTCCAGAAACTTTAGGCTTTCGAGAGGCCTAAGACAAGGAGATCTACTCTCCCCCTTCCTCTTTATGCTCATGATGGAAGGTTTAAGCAACATTATCAAATCAACCAAAGAAGAAGGAAAAATCTGGGGTCTCAAACTCACACAGAATGGAGATGCCTTGACTCTGTTAACTCCCAGGTTGTTCCCTATGACTCCCAAGGGAATACGGCCGGGGTAACCACTAACCAATCTTTGGATCACTGTTTCTAGCCAAACTGTGATCAGAGAGGGCTCTCTCTTTATGATTTGTAACTGTTTATGATAGTGTTTTAGGCTAGGTATTGAGCATAGGTTTTGTTCATGTTTTGGTTGATGAAACTCCTTTTAGATTCCAGTGATGTAGTTTTCAGAGAAGTTGAGTACCATTGGGCAATGGAGTCTGTGGCTATATGTGTTTGAAACTTTGAGATGAAAGATGGAACTTACAAGGCCATTTGAGTGCTTAATAGAACAGATTTTTGATTAAATGACTGGAAACAGGTTACACAAACAGTGAAAGCATTTAAGAATTTTCACTTATTGTTTATATATTCCCAACAGACAGGTTTAAGAGGAAAAGACAGAGGTCTCAGGGGCAAAAATTGAATCCCTGAGAATGCCTATCACAGTAAAGACACAGTTTTGAAATGCAGCAATTAAGAATTACAATTCTGTCACTGTATCTGAGGAAAACATGTATAATAGCTCAGTTTGAGTCCAGGGTAATCATGGGTTAAGTCCTGGAACTATCCTTTCACCTTGCTATCAAGTGTAAAACATTCAAACAACAAAAGAGAACAAAAGACTCGAAAACATATAACAAAGAGATTTGAGAATACTTATTGTTTTATGCAACACCCTGGAATCCTGTAACATTCATCTTTCACCACAATACATCAAAGTACACCAAGCCTTGGAAATTCCATTCTTCCTTTGTATTACTTCTCTGAAAATATTACAGTAAGAGAGAGTTCTCAAAAGAAAATTACATCAACCCCTTTCAACTGCTGTGAAGGGTGAATATATACTTGCGGTCATTTACAAAATATCTGAGTTCTGAGTTATCTCAGATTTTACATTCTTACCAACCACTTAAGATATTATGACCAAAATTTAATACAGCATTGATTACAGAGTACAGGCATTTTAATGCTCTGTCAGAAGATATTTTAGCCTTTGGAAACAGCTAAGTCGGTCGAGATATTATGAATAAATGCTGGAAGACCTGTCTTTAAGGCTTGTACGCTGTATCCTGGACTTGTCACCTGTGATTGTGACTGCTGCTTGTGGTGAGTCAATGGTCCTGCTGAGTTGGCTCAGCCTCTGCCTCTTCCCTGTAGATATCTTTCTTCAAAATTGTGCCTGCGCATGTATGCTCATTTGCCTGGAGAATTAGCGCTACTGATTATGTCCTGACAAAATTGTCTGTGTCAAATTTCTCCAGACATCCTGTGTGGGCAGTTGGTGTGCTAAGATTGCCCCTAGAGTTTCATCTGCTTCTGTGAATTTGAAGAAGTTAGGTGGTGTATCAAACAGATGCTCAACTTCATTCATGAGGAAAAATAGGTTCTCCACCCTGTCATACATAGTCTGCCCGGTGGCTGGCCCTGCGTCTGCTGAAGTGCTGGGCGGTTTTGCAATCTCTGCTACTGCATGGGCATCAATTCTCTTATTGTAATTGTCTAGGGTGAGCAGTCTTCCTACACTGCTTAAAATGCTGGGGAGGCCTCTGTTCTGTAGTGCCACGAATTTTTCCAGGAATCTGTTGATTTCAGTCTGCATATCCTGTGTCCTCCTCTCCAGTGTTCCAACCAAGTTCCTCAATGTTATGACTCTTTTGGCTACAGCAATTGTTTCTGTCCTGTTGGTGATTCCCATGACAGCTAATTGAGAGCTAGTCTTATAGTTCAGAATATTGATCATCCTAGTAGCAGCTTCTGGCATGTGTCCAAGGCTTGCCTTGGCTCTCTGTATTTCTCTGTTTGCTTTAGTGATGAGCACCATTTGCTCATCCATGGTCTCAATATATTGCCACTGGTTGGCAATGGACCGCCCAATGTTGCTCCATAGCACTGCTTTCATTTCAGCTGTTACTTTTTCTAGTGCAAGCTCTTTCTCTAGTTCAGCAATTCTCCTCTTAAGAGTTCTTACCTCTCTCTCCTTGGCTGCCTCATTCTGTTTGCTCTTGTCAAACTTTTCATTTACCTTAGCCAAGGTTTTCTTAAGTTCATCCAGCTCTTTCATTTGAGATTCCATGGCTTGGATCTCAGCTTGCAGCTTTTGCATGTCTAAACTAGTAGCCTGTTCCGATGTTGTAGTTGTTGTTGCTGTGGATGGCGCTGTAGTTGGTGCTGTAGCTTCTGTTTGCTGAGGAGGAGGAGTAGTCTTTGGAGGGACTTCCTCAAGATTTATTATCACAGGAGGAGGCTGGGAGGGTTGGCCCTCTTCTCTTTGCTTCAGTGCTTCTTGTAGTGCTGCCTTTGCAGCTTCAGTTTGTCCTAGCTGGTCTTGAGTCCTAACCAGCTCTTTGTATAGGGATACCAGCAGGTCTGTAGTATCCTTTTCTTGCCTTTGCTGGGCAACTTCATCTGTTTGTGGATGGATGGTGGCCGGGAGTTTGATTTTCTTTCTTAGGGCCGCCATGTCTGCATCCCTTATCTTCAGGAGTTCTTGGATTCCTTTGACATCTTTAGGATCATGCCCTATATCTATAATTACCTCTTCCAAGGACTTGATCCTGTTGTCCTTGGCTTGTGATGATGCTCTTTCTAATTCCAGCTGAGAAGCTGTGTTATCCAGGCTGCTCTTTAGTTTGTAGTTCTCCAATGTCTCATCTGCCAGGCAGGCATACACCATTTCACCAGTTTGTTTATGTAATTCAATCTTGTCCATAGGGTGTATGTCTTTGGCAAGAACCTCCATGTTGGTTCTTAGATAGTCCGAGGTGGACTGAGGATGCAAAGTTGTGGGCATGAAGTGGCTCATTATCATTTTGTCTTCGCTCACATCGAAAGCAGACATGAGTCTCTGCTGGTTGCTAGGAGCTAGGTTTAACAAGTGATTATACAGCTGCACTTTTATGGGATCACTCCTCCTTTTGATGTCAATGAATTGCTGCTTTATACTTGACTGCCCTTCTCTATGTTGACCGGAGGAGCTGACCTCTCCTCCCATAGTCATGTCATGTCCACACTGAGATGAGCTGGCCGAAAGTTCTCCACTGAGTGGGCCCATGCCCATGGCTTGCCTTACTGCTATGTCCTCCTCTTGGGAGTCATTCAGTCTTTGTCTCTTCTCTCCTCTGATGAAGGATGAGGTGTGGGGGGTCTCTCTCTCCCTTTTCCTGGTCAAGTCCTCCTTCTGTGGTGTTTGGAGGACTGCGGTGTCTACATTGGTGTCTGTCCTGGGAGGCACCTCTGTTTGGGGCTGCTGCTCAGTGTGACTAGGTAGATCTGTCCCCTTTTTCTGCTGCGAGGGCTGCTGTTCACTGGACTGTGCTTCTTCTTGTTGCTGCCCCAGTTCTTGCTGTTCCATTTCTTCTTGCTGCTGTAGCAAGGTGTCAACTTGTTCTTCTGTCAATATAGGTGGCTGTTCCACCTGTTTTCCTTTGTCTTTGCTTGCTGCCTGGGATGTCTTCTCAGTACTTTGCTGCTGTGCTGCTGAAGATTTAGCAGCTGTTCCAATTTGCTTTCTGTAGGAGAGGGGCACCTGTCCACAAGTTTCCAAGTCAGCTTCTTTTTGCACATTCCTAGCTTCTTTCTCAAGTAATTCTTCCTTAGTGACTTGTTCTACTAGTGTACCCTCTTCCCAATCTAGTGCATTGGCATACTGTTCAATTTCAGGTTGTCTTTTATGTGCATAGTTGCCCAATTTGTATCTAATTCTCCTGAGGGAGATAGAATGATTGGGGTCATAGGGAATCCATTCAAAACTGGTCTGCAATCTGAGGCCTTCCAGGATGCTGTCTGCCTCTTTCCACCCTTCCTCTTTCCTGTTATATAGGAAGGAACCTAGCTGGTTTCTTACCTTCAATTGTGACTTCTTGTTTCTACTCTGAAAGTGAAGGTAATCTGAGTTCCCAAACTGCCTGAAATATTCTAAGGCAAAAAGCCTCATGGGGACATACCTTGGCAACCTAAATGGGTTCAATTCACAGCCATATATCCTAATGACTGTGTGGTTCTGGTAGAAGTACCAGTTGCCAATATTGTAAGATTTGTTCAAATGTAGAATCCTCTTCATATCATCGGTTAATCTAGGAGGAGGAGTACCTTGCAGCGCTGTTAGGGCTGGATGAACAAATAAATCAATAAACTCACAGTATGTATAGGGTGATACTGAGGTAGAATGAAAAACAGAGGTCCAGAAAACAACTGATCTTGGGCTTCCTTGGGCATTGAGTGGCCTCAAAGGAACAGAGAAGGTAGCTGGCTGGTTGAAAAGGAATAAATGATATATATAGGAGGTGTACCTGAACAGTTTCTCCCTTTTCAAATTCATGAACTGCTCATGGATTTTCTCTGCTATGTAAGTTGCATAATCATACTGCACAGCTGGAGGCTTACCAGGGGCAAATATAGACAGCATTGCCATTATGCTGTCATCTACATCTTCCAACCCCCTGAATCCTAGGACATAGCCAATTAGATCCACCAACATTCTGCCCAACTCATTTAGATATTGGTACCCAATAGGAGGGGTTCTGACTGTTTCAGAGCCTGGTGTGACAAACAGTTGGTTGATTTTGACAATCTGGTCACTGGACAGCTTGATCCCTCTGTTAATCAGATTCTGCATGGATAGAGGGGTCAATTTCTTGGCTGTTTTGAAGCGCAGCATCTGGTTTATGCTCTCTGGGGTGATCTGGAACAGGACTAGGCCTGTGGGGCTCATGACTGCTCTTTGGCTGGGGTCATAGCATTCCTGGCAGCAATAAATGAGCTCTGGCATAGGATTGACTTGGGGAAGGTTGTATATGGGCAAATTTGACTCCCAAATCCCCAAGATATCTGCCCCACTGAGGTGTTGGGCTCTTAATTCATTCAACATTTGAATATTGTACTTGGTTCCCATGGGGAACCAATCCAGCATTTGGTAGTCCATGTCTCCCAGGGCTTTCCATGCTAATTCCTGGTGAGGAGCATTGATGGGCTTAATATTCAGTGCAATAGGGGTCTCCATAGCTCTTCAAGTTGCAAGAATTGCAGGTGGACAGGTGGAATGGTAAAAACACAGTCTGGAGGCAGTTCTCTGTGGAAACAGTTGATGTTTTGAATATCCAAGGGGAATTCTCTCAATAGCAATTGAAATACTACTGGAGTCTAGTGACAGAACTTCTCTGTGGTCTAACTGAACTCTCCAATCGGGTGAATTATATCTATTAGGAACTCTGCCGGGAAAACGCAGAATTACAGTGGTTTTATGTGAATTGCAGGTTTCTAAAGCTCTGCAGGTACTTCTTGGCCCTCACAATGACAATGGTGGATGAACAAATGGAAATGAACGGTGTAAATATCGTTTTTATGGTTCTACTATCCCTCTGAGCAATTTCAAGCTTAATGAAGGTCGTATGGAGGGCGAAACGGTCTAAATACCTGTAATTCGATGAGCAGAGGTTGAAGCAAAGGTGCACAGTTGCTGCTTGAGGAGGTCGCCCGGGCTAATAGACTGTTTGGCGAAAATTAGAGTGCAAACGGTCATGCAGAGCGTCCAACAGTAATAATAGTGAAAGTGGTAAAAAACACGGGAAAATTGGTAAATATGGGTTATTTTACCAATTTGGCGCTTTTTTCTGCTGACGTCATCAGGCGACGTGGCAGTGGGCGACTGGTCAAAGGGGCGGTGAGGTGGCAACCCAGTCAGCAGTGAGGTGGACCAATAACAAAGGCAGGTACGAGCAGATAAGGACGTGGCGGCGAGTCAGCGACGGGTAGGTGGCAGTCAAACCGCAGCGGTCACGGTTAAGGCCTTAACCGCCGCGGTTTCTCGGGGCGGTTTAGGTACGGCGCAGAAGCTGTCAGACTCGGCTCCGAGATGGTTGAACGATTGACGCGTGGAGGAGGCGTGACAAGGCGCAACGTCACTTTCTCGGAGGTTAAAGTGCTGCCATAGGATGCGCTCCGATATTAATGTGGACCGTCGGATCTGATGGGCTTGATCCGACGGCTGGCGGAGGAGAAAGATGCGCGCTTCATACTGCGGGCGGAAAAGATTAAAGTTTGTGGGTTTTTATGGGTTTTTCAAATGTTTTCGCTTAACCAATAATGTGGTAGGATTGGGGAACGTGCCAGAGGCGGGTATTAACCTTTGCAAAGGTTTTTATAGGCAAAAGGGGTTTGGAGAGGGGGTTTTATCAATGCAGAGGTGATTTGAGGGTAAATTAACTTGCAGCAAAGGGGGAACAGGGTGGAATAGGTTCACCAAAGTGGCCAGATGCCATTTTGGTCCCTTTTGAAAAATACACGGCTATTATGCCTAGGGGAGGGAATATACATAAGATTTGGGGTTTTATACACCTTAGTGTTAGTATTATTAGGGGTGGGGGTAAGATAGGGGAGGTTATATAGTAGAATTAGGAGTTAATATGAATGAAGGAGGGGAATTAGAAAGGGGGTGTTAGTGATGGACTAGAGAGGGAAAGAAAAGAAGTTAGTGATCCTCTTTGCTGTGAGTTCATGGAATTCACCACTTTGTTTGCTGATAGATTTATTGCCTTGGCAAGAGACCTAGTGATACCTGTGTAATGGTGATCATATTCTTTCTGCAACCACAACTGCCTACCCAACTATTTTGCCTAGCATTTTTTGTTTCTTCTTGGACGGGCACTTGGACTTGCAACCCTCAATTGCCTTTTCTTATCTTTGGCTTTTTCCTTTTCTCTCTATCTACTTCTACCCTTATGTCTTCCAAGGTCCCAGATTAAACTTTTGGGAACCTTTGCTTCTCTACCTGAACTACTTGTCTGCCAAGATTAAGCTGTTTGGACAGACCTCTTTCTCTATTCTACAACTCAAAATTGAAACATGGCATGATCCAGTTTAGACTGTTGAATCATCCACAAACTTGAAATAAGGTCCTCAATATTTGGAATATTTCACACACCTCTGATTTCCTGGGAAATATGGGATCTTTGTAGTACCAAAGCAGAGCATATTTGGATTTTCTATAGTCAATCATGAAATATGAAACCTATTACTATAGGTATCCAACAGTGGCTCCACATGGGGATGGTTTTTCTTTTGAAAGACCAAGAACAGCAGGTCAGATTGCCTTATTCCTTGACTGCCTATCTTAATCTTTGAAATTTGCTGCATATAATCTGTCAAAATTGTGTGCCTTTTCTTGGAGAACCTCTGATTCTATCTGCCTGTTGCTGCTAGGTGCAGCATTTGGGAAAACCTCTTTTTACATTCTAAAATAGAAGATAATATGTAAGGCTGCATATATACAATGAACCTCTGAATTTCTATCATAGTGAACAGTCAAAATAGTGCTTCAGCATCCTGCCATTGACAGGACCTTCATCCAGTTCAGTTACAGTCAAACTTTTTAGGAAGTAGGTGTTATTACCTTGTACTGCTTGGACAGAAAATGGTCCCTTCCATAAAGAGTCAAACTTCCCATGTTTTCCTTTCTCTTCTCTTCTTGCATCCCACTTTAAAACTTTGTCCCCTATATTGAAATCTTCTGCTTTAGTTCTTCTGTCAAAGGCCTTTTTCAGTTTCTCTTGTAGTATCTGCACTCTGCTGAAAACTTGTTCTCTGGTCTGCTGTAAACAGATTATCTGGTTAATCCTTCTTTGCATATTATTTGGCTCTGCTTGACTTTCTTGTAGAAGTTTCATAACCGGCACTCCTAGTGATGATGGAAATCTGGCCTCTAATCCATAGACTAACTCATATGGGCTGGTCCCAATTGATCTTTTAGTGGTTAATCTGTCTGCCCATAAAGCATTTACTAGTTTCTTATGCCAGTTCTTTTTGTTCTCTTCCAGCACTTTCTTTATGATGTTTATCAGGCTTTTGTTTGATGATTCAGCAAGACCATTTCCTTGAGGATAGTAAGTTGTAGAATGGCCCAGGGTAATGTGAAATTTATGGCAGAAGTTCACCATTTTCTTGGATCTGAAGGCAGCAGCATTGTCTGTTATTATCTTGTCTGGGCAGCCAAATCTAGCCAGTATATTGTTCTCCAAAAATTGAATGATTACTGAATCATTTGCTTGTCTGCATGGGACAGCTTCAATCCACTTGGTGAAGTAGTCTGTTGCTGTCAAGATCCATCTGTGTTGTCCTGAAGATGAGGGATGAATTTCTCCAATGAAATCCAAGCCCCATTGTTGAAAAGGTCTCTCTGTTGCAATGGGCCTCAAAGGAAGTGGCAGCAACTGTCTTTTGCCTTCAAACAGTTGGCACTTGTGGCATGATGTTGTGAATTTCTTCACATCAGAGAACATAGTGGGCCAGTAATAACCAGCCCTTAATATCTTGTCTACAGTGGACTTCCAGTACAAATGTCCACCACAGTCTCCAGCATGGAATTCTTGCATGATATTGTCAGTTTCACTCTCAAGAAGACAGTGCAGCAAAATACCTTCATGGTTTTTCCAGAGTAGATTCTCATCTATCACACAAAATTTAGATGTTTTCATTTTTAGGAACCTAGACTTAGTTCTGGACAGTCCTGGGGGAGCACACAGGTTTTGTAATACATAACAGACATCAGAATACCAAGGAGATTGTTCAAAGGCTACATTGATCTTTGGAGTCGCCAGCTCTGTTTCACTGTCCAGTTGGTTGATATCTAAGGCTTGGAAATTTGCTTCTGTCATTAACTTGGCCAAACCTTGCCCTTTTATCAGCTTTGTAGGCTTTATTTCAATGTCAAATTCAAGTATGTTTGCAATCCATTTTCCTCTTCTACCCTCTAAGTTTTCTTGTGTGAGAATGTCTTTGACAATAGGACTTGGTACATAAGCCACAACATGGGAGTAAAGGATGTAAATCCTAAAGTCTTTGATAGCTTTGATTAAGGCATAGGCTTGTTTTTCCATTATTTGGTACTTTAGAGGAGCATCTCTAAGAGCTCTGCTGAAAAAAGAAATGGGCTTTTCATTCCCTTGGTCATCTTTCTGTAATAATACAGCAGCAATAGTATGTTGGGAAGCAAAGGAGAAAATGATGAAGTCTCTGTCAAACTGAGGATTAGTTAACACTGGGGTTTGAGTCAAGGCCAATTTTATACTTTCGAAGGCTTGCTTTGCTTCAACGGTCCACTTGACCTTTGAATCCTTCTTTAGCATGTTGTTTAGTAATCTGATTAACTCTGCTAAATTTGGGATAAACCTTCTCAAAAAGTTGATTTTTCCTAAGAATCCTTGCAGCTCCTTGACATTCCTTGGGTGAGGCATTTGTAGGATAGCTTGTATCCTATCTGGATCAATTCTTATGCCATCTTTCGAAATGATGTGCCCTAGAAGTTTCCCTTCTTCCAAGCCAAATAATGACTTCTTGGGGTTTAAGGAAATACCATATTTCCTGCATGTTATGAAGATTTGTCTTAAATGTTTCAAGTGTTCTTGGTCAGATTTTGAAAAGGGTGTAAGATCATCTAAGTAAATGACCAAGAAGTCATGAATTTCCTTCGCAAAAGCAATGTCCATTGCTCTTTGAAATGTTGCCCCTGCGTTTTTCAATCCAAAGGGCATTTTCACATACTTGAAAGTGCCCCATGGGGTAGTAAATGCAGTTTTGTCTTGATCATCAGGGTGTACCAGGATTTGATTGAAGCCTGAGAAACCATCCAACAATGATATTCTTGAGGCCCCTACTACCCTCTGAAGGATGTGATCCATTTTGGGTAAGGGGTAGTTATCTTTGAGTGATACTTGATTTAAATTCCTTAAGTCTACACAAAGTCTAATCTCACCAGTTTTCTTTCTTGTAGGGACCAAATTTGAAATCCACTCAGAAAACCTGATTGGTGCTATGATACCAGCTTTGAACATTTTTTGTAATTCCTTTTCAATGGAAGGAAGGAGCACAGGATTGATTCTTCTCAATTTCTGTTTGAATGGTTTTTGATTAGGCTTGAGGGGAATGGTGTGCTGGATAACAGAGGTATCATAAGACTTCAAGTCCTCATAACCCCAAGAAAAGACATCTTGGAACTCTTTAAAGAGATCAATATATTTGGGTTTTTGATCAGGGGGCAAAGCAGCAGATAGCTTTATTATTTTAGGCTTGTCAGTGGTACCAATGTTACATTCTTCAATTGTTGCATCTAATGGCTGCATCTTTGGTTTCCTGGGGACATCATTTGAGTCAAAAATATCCTCTAGTGGGGTAAGGCCTGCTGGAAGAAGATTGTCTTTGAGTTGTATGATTTCATCTTCAGCGTTGCTCAGCTCTTCACAGTCAATTTGGTGAATTTGCTGAATGTTTTCTTTGTTGAAAATGGTTGGACTGAGTAATTGTTTGGCTGTTCTAGGTGACATTGGGTGGGCAGACTGTTGAAACTGTAATTGTGATTGACTTGCTCCATCAACTATTTGAGATTGACTTGCTGTCTCAAGGTCAATATTTAATCCTGTAAACTCTTGTTGCAAGGTTAAAAAGTTGTTTATTTGCATGTCATTCTCAAATACTTGCCACTCTTTGACATTGTTTGGAATAGAAGGCCTATATTTAACCTCTGCCGTGAAACAATTGTTGGGTTGTAGTGGAAATTTGAAGGTGCTGGCAAATGTTGCCAAGCTATGTGCATGGAGATTGTGGCCCCTAGAAATTTTTGTGATAACAAACTCAGGAAAGGTCTCTAATATTTCAATTACAGCAGATCTGTAGGACCTCAGCCTTTTGTCATTGGTGACAAAATTCCCTTTTACTTGTTGAATTACTAGATCAGAGTCCCCCATGATTGAGAGGCTATGTGCTTGTAATGATTTTGCAATCTTGAGGCCTAGTAGCAGAGCTTCATATTCTGCCATGTTGTTAGTGCATTTAAAGTTCAATCTATAAGCCCGGCCTTCTGCATAGCCTTTCTCTTTGTTATGTATCCATACTCCAGCTCCTGCCCCTAACTTGTTAACTGAGCCATCAAACTCTAGGACCCACAGACTATCTTGCTGAATAGGAGATTTCAAATTCTGTTCATGGGATGGTAGTGTGAGCATGAGTTGGGGTTTGTTCTCCCATTTGTTTTCTAGGATAACTTCATCATTTGCTTGACCATCTTTGACCACTAGAGGAGGGTTAATGGGTATCGTTGGGCTGATTGAAATTCGGCAGGTGCTACTTGTTTGATCAATGTTTTGTTCTTGTATGAGTGTTTCGGTCTTAATGTCATTGTTTGAGAAGCTTGCGCTGTCATTGAAGAGGATGAAGGAGTCTATGTCCGAATGGACAGCGTATATTGGAAAATTTTGAGGCTTTTCTTCACTGCTGACCATATACTTCATGAGTGTTTCCCTATAAAGTCTTTTTGGTTGCCCAAATACAGAGATGGTTGCATATGACATGTCTAATTGCAGGGAGCCTTGGAGTTTCGCTCCCCATGATCTTGATAAGAGCATCCCATATTTGGGTGGGATATCAGCAACAACAACATCCATTAAAATGGTTTTGTTGGGAAATTGAACCAAGGACACACATAAATCCTTAATTAGGCCCAAGCATTTGACTTGACTAGAATCAAAAGAAAACAGGTCTTTGTATGGTCTTGTTATAGCCAAGTTTAATCTTTCCATGACAGCTTTTGGCATAAGGTTGTGAGATGCACCTGAGTCAAACATTGCATTATGCAGTATTTTATCATGAACATGCAAGCTGACATAAAAAGGTAAAACCCCTGTGACTACTGTTTTTCCATCTACCTCTGGGCCAAACAGCAATTCTGGAGTGTCATCTAGCACATTTACATCATCTTTGCTATTGGTGAGCTGAAGGGATTTTTTGATCTGTTGTTTGTATATGTCATGCTTGGCTAGCTCTGAAAGGGGGATTGCTACCTTTAACTTGCCAATCTCTGTTCCTAGGTCAAAGGGTTTATCAATTTGGATTTTGCAGTCACGGGTAGCAGTTCTTTCTCTGTTCATTAGATCTTCTTGGTGGATTTCATCCTGATTTTGGAACCTGCCCCTTATATTGATGTCTTGAGGGTTAATGTTTGGGTTAGGGTGAGAGGACGAGGCTGCCATGGGCTGTTGTGGTGGGGACAGTAGTTCAGTGACCTCCTCAACCACTACTTCCTTTGTAGGCAAGTTTGTTTTGTCATTAGGTTCAGTGACTAAGGTTTCTTTAGATTGTTGTTTCTCCTTTATCTTTTCGGGCTGATTCACGTTCACAGTCCTACTCCTTAGTTTGTATTGCTTATGGACTTCATAGACAGCAGTATCATATCCTTGTTTAAAGTCAAAGGATTCTCCTGATTGAGTTTGGAATGTTTTGCTTTCATCCTCCTCATGGTCCTCCTGAGTTAAGAATACATGACTTTTGCCATCCAGACCTATTAGGTTGATTTCAAGATCCTCATTGAGCTGATTTGCTGAGGAAGTTTCTGCATAGTTTTCTTGAAAAGGGGGTCTGATATCTTGGTCAGCACCTGTCTTTCCTATATTGGGGTTCTGGACTCTCCTAAAATTTGGGTTTCTAGGAGGGTTGTTTTGTGGTGCCTCCCATGATGATTTCCTTTCTACTGATTCCACTCTCTCTCCCAATCTCTTCATGCTATTTAGAATTGCATCTAACTTTTGATCAAAACCCGAGGGTTCTTCTTTGAAACCAGTCTTCTTTTCCAGCTTTGCCCTGTTTCTTTTGGCAATTAGGTTGGCCTCTACAGTGACTGCAACCCTTTGGGCTTCTGCAAGGGTTGGAGGGTCTCTTTCTCTCAACTGATAGGCCATATCAGAATCAAAACCATCAGGGAAGTTATAAAGGGCCAAATCAGGAGGGGGCCTTAAGTTCTGGGGGATAGCATTGTATATGTTGTTAAACCTAGCACAATACTCCAAAACCGTTTCTTGGGGACCTCTTTTAATAGTGTTATATTCACCAAGTATATGGTGCGGATCTCTCTTTTTCTCCCATCTGTTGGTAAATTCCTGGTATAGAACTTCAGGGGTTGCAATGGAATTTGCATTTAAGGATCTAAACCAAGTTCTGACATCCCCAGTTAAGCTTTGAACAAAGATTCTCATCCTGACACTGTCATCATCTATTTCATAGGTCTCAAAGTGGTCTTGCATCTTTTTAGCATGCTGGATGGCTGTCAAAGGGCCATGGGAGTCAAAAAATGAGAGTCTAGTTTGGTAGTCTTGGGGTAGAGCTGGAGCATTGGCTGGTATCTGCAGAGGTGCATATCTGTTAGCCATATTTATGGGGTTTATAGGGTTAATAGGAACAAATGGGACAGCTGGGATCACAGGTATAACAGGGGTAACAAGCGGGAAACTGGTTGAAAGAGTATGTGCAGATGGTGAAGATGGGAGAGGAGGGCTTTGAGGTGTTGATGATGAACTAGGGGAATTGGGTGTGGAACGGAAAAGAACTTTGCAAGGAGTGGGAATGAGGATAGGTTGGTCCGAACTTATATTTGAATCAGCAGGCTTGTCCTGCTTTTGCTGTCTCCTTATGTTCTTTGGTATGATATTTGGGTTATCGACAATGATGGGTTGATTAGGGTCAGGGTTTGCCCTAGTGTGCCTTGGGTTTCTTTTGGGAGCCAGCTTCTAAGTATTCTTTTAGAACTTTATACAGGAGGTTTTGTATGTACAAGGACTAGGTAAGAATTCTGGAATGACTATATATTTTTCAAAGCTAAGATGAAGTTTCCCTAGTTAGCTCTTCCCTAAAGCTGTCCCTGTGTTTACAGAAACAGTCCTAAGGCCTCTTGGCTAGTTTCAGGCTTGATGGTAGCTTTTGAAAATAGATAGTAATTGAAAAAATCTTAAGTCCCCAGTGGAGTCGCCATTTATGTTAACACCCAGGTTGTTCCCTATGACTCCCAAGGGAATACGGCCGGGGTAACCACTAACCAATCTTTGGATCACTGTTTCTAGCCAAACTGTGATCAGAGAGGGCTCTCTCTTTATGATTTGTAACTGTTTATGATAGTGTTTTAGGCTAGGTATTGAGCATAGGTTTTGTTCATGTTTTGGTTGATGAAACTCCTTTTAGATTCCAGTGATGTAGTTTTCAGAGAAGTTGAGTACCATTGGGCAATGGAGTCTGTGGCTATATGTGTTTGAAACTTTGAGATGAAAGATGGAACTTACAAGGCCATTTGAGTGCTTAATAGAACAGATTTTTGATTAAATGACTGGAAACAGGTTACACAAACAGTGAAAGCATTTAAGAATTTTCACTTATTGTTTATATATTCCCAACAGACAGGTTTAAGAGGAAAAGACAGAGGTCTCAGGGGCAAAAATTGAATCCCTGAGAATGCCTATCACAGTAAAGACACAGTTTTGAAATGCAGCAATTAAGAATTACAATTCTGTCACTGTATCTGAGGAAAACATGTATAATAGCTCAGTTTGAGTCCAGGGTAATCATGGGTTAAGTCCTGGAACTATCCTTTCACCTTGCTATCAAGTGTAAAACATTCAAACAACAAAAGAGAACAAAAGACTCGAAAACATATAACAAAGAGATTTGAGAATACTTATTGTTTTATGCAACACCCTGGAATCCTGTAACATTCATCTTTCACCACAATACATCAAAGTACACCAAGCCTTGGAAATTCCATTCTTCCTTTGTATTACTTCTCTGAAAATATTACAGTAAGAGAGAGTTCTCAAAAGAAAATTACATCAACCCCTTTCAACTGCTGTGAAGGGTGAATATATACTTGCGGTCATTTACAAAATATCTGAGTTCTGAGTTATCTCAGATTTTACATTCTTACCAACCACTTAAGATATTATGACCAAAATTTAATACAGCATTGATTACAGAGTACAGGCATTTTAATGCTCTGTCAGAAGATATTTTAGCCTTTGGAAACAGCTAAGTCGGTCGAGATATTATGAATAAATGCTGGAAGACCTGTCTTTAAGGCTTGTACGCTGTATCCTGGACTTGTCACCTGTGATTGTGACTGCTGCTTGTGGTGAGTCAATGGTCCTGCTGAGTTGGCTCAGCCTCTGCCTCTTCCCTGTAGATATCTTTCTTCAAAATTGTGCCTGCGCATGTATGCTCATTTGCCTGGAGAATTAGCGCTACTGATTATGTCCTGACAAAATTGTCTGTGTCAAATTTCTCCAGACATCCTGTGTGGGCAGTTGGTGTGCTAAGATTGCCCCTAGAGTTTCATCTGCTTCTGTGAATTTGAAGAAGTTAGGTGGTGTATCAAACAGATGCTCAACTTCATTCATGAGGAAAAATAGGTTCTCCACCCTGTCATACATAGTCTGCCCGGTGGCTGGCCCTGCGTCTGCTGAAGTGCTGGGCGGTTTTGCAATCTCTGCTACTGCATGGGCATCAATTCTCTTATTGTAATTGTCTAGGGTGAGCAGTCTTCCTACACTGCTTAAAATGCTGGGGAGGCCTCTGTTCTGTAGTGCCACGAATTTTTCCAGGAATCTGTTGATTTCAGTCTGCATATCCTGTGTCCTCCTCTCCAGTGTTCCAACCAAGTTCCTCAATGTTATGACTCTTTTGGCTACAGCAATTGTTTCTGTCCTGTTGGTGATTCCCATGACAGCTAATTGAGAGCTAGTCTTATAGTTCAGAATATTGATCATCCTAGTAGCAGCTTCTGGCATGTGTCCAAGGCTTGCCTTGGCTCTCTGTATTTCTCTGTTTGCTTTAGTGATGAGCACCATTTGCTCATCCATGGTCTCAATATATTGCCACTGGTTGGCAATGGACCGCCCAATGTTGCTCCATAGCACTGCTTTCATTTCAGCTGTTACTTTTTCTAGTGCAAGCTCTTTCTCTAGTTCAGCAATTCTCCTCTTAAGAGCTCTTACCTCTCTCTCCTTGGCTGCCTCATTCTGTTTGCTCTTGTCAAACTTTTCATTTACCTTAGCCAAGGTTTTCTTAAGTTCATCCAGCTCTTTCATTTGAGATTCCATGGCTTGGATCTCAGCTTGCAGCTTTTGCATGTCTAAACTAGTAGCCTGTTCCGATGTTGTAGTTGTTGTTGCTGTGGATGGCGCTGTAGTTGGTGCTGTAGCTTCTGTTTGCTGAGGAGGAGGAGTAGTCTTTGGAGGGACTTCCTCAAGATTTATTATCACAGGAGGAGGCTGGGAGGGTTGGCCCTCTTCTCTTTGCTTCAGTGCTTCTTGTAGTGCTGCCTTTGCAGCTTCAGTTTGTCCTAGCTGGTCTTGAGTCCTAACCAGCTCTTTGTATAGGGATACCAGCAGGTCTGTAGTATCCTTTTCTTGCCTTTGCTGGGCAACTTCATCTGTTTGTGGATGGATGGTGGCCGGGAGTTTGATTTTCTTTCTTAGGGCCGCCATGTCTGCATCCCTTATCTTCAGGAGTTCTTGGATTCCTTTGACATCTTTAGGATCATGCCCTATATCTATAATTACCTCTTCCAAGGACTTGATCCTGTTGTCCTTGGCTTGTGATGATGCTCTTTCTAATTCCAGCTGAGAAGCTGTGTTATCCAGGCTGCTCTTTAGTTTGTAGTTCTCCAATGTCTCATCTGCCAGGCAGGCATACACCATTTCACCAGTTTGTTTATGTAATTCAATCTTGTCCATAGGGTGTATGTCTTTGGCAAGAACCTCCATGTTGGTTCTTAGATAGTCCGAGGTGGACTGAGGATGCAAAGTTGTGGGCATGAAGTGGCTCATTATCATTTTGCCTTCGCTCACATCGAAAGCAGACATGAGTCTCTGCTGGTTGCTAGGAGCTAGGTTTAACAAGTGATTATACAGCTGCACTTTTATGGGATCACTCCTCCTTTTGATGTCAATGAATTGCTGCTTTATACTTGACTGCCCTTCTCTATGTTGACCGGAGGAGCTGACCTCTCCTCCCATAGTCATGTCATGTCCACGCTGAGATGAGCTGGCCGAAAGTTCTCCACTGAGTGGGCCCATGCCCATGGCTTGCCTTACTGCTATGTCCTCCTCTTGGGAGTCATTCAGTCTTTGTCTCTTCTCTCCTCTGATGAAGGATGAGGTGTGGGGGGTCTCTCTCTCCCTTTTCCTGGTCAAGTCCTCCTTCTGTGGTGTTTGGAGGACTGCGGTGTCTACATTGGTGTCTGTCCTGGGAGGCACCTCTGTTTGGGGCTGCTGCTCAGTGTGACTAGGTAGATCTGTCCCCTTTTTCTGCTGCGAGGGCTGCTGTTCACTGGACTGTGCTTCTTCTTGTTGCTGCCCCAGTTCTTGCTGTTCCATTTCTTCTTGCTGCTGTAGCAAGGTGTCAACTTGTTCCTCTGTCAATATAGGTGGCTGTTCCACCTGTTTTCCTTTGTCTTTGCTTGCTGCCTGGGATGTCTTCTCAGTACTTTGCTGCTGTGCTGCTGAAGATTTAGCAGCTGTTCCAATTTGCTTTCTGTAGGAGAGGGGCACCTGTCCACAAGTTTCCAAGTCAGCTTCTTTTTGCACATTCCTAGCTTCTTTCTCAAGTAATTCTTCCTTAGTGACTTGTTCTACTAGTGTACCCTCTTCCCAATCTAGTGCATTGGCATACTGTTCAATTTCAGGTTGTCTTTTATGTGCATAGTTGCCCAATTTGTATCTAATTCTCCTGAGGGAGATAGAATGATTGGGGTCATAGGGAATCCATTCAAAACTGGTCTGCAATCTGAGGCCTTCCAGGATGCTGTCTGCCTCTTTCCACCCTTCCTCTTTCCTGTTATATAGGAAGGAACCTAGCTGGTTTCTTACCTTCAATTGTGACTTCTTGTTTCTACTCTGAAAGTGAAGGTAATCTGAGTTCCCAAACTGCCTGAAATATTCTAAGGCAAAAAGCCTCATGGGGACATACCTTGGCAACCTAAATGGGTTCAATTCACAGCCATATATCCTAATGACTGTGTGGTTCTGGTAGAAGTACCAGTTGCCAATATTGTAAGATTTGTTCAAATGTAGAATCCTCTTCATATCATCGGTTAATCTAGGAGGAGGAGTACCTTGCAGCGCTGTTAGGGCTGGATGAACAAATAAATCAATAAACTCACAGTATGTATAGGGTGATACTGAGGTAGAATGAAAAACAGAGGTCCAGAAAACAACTGATCTTGGGCTTCCTTGGGCATTGAGTGGCCTCAAAGGAACAGAGAAGGTAGCTGGCTGGTTGAAAAGGAATAAATGATATATATAGGAGGTGTACCTGAACAGTCTCTCCCTTTTCAAATTCATGAACTGCTCATGGATTTTCTCTGCTATGTAAGTTGCATAATCATACTGCACAGCTGGAGGCTTACCAGGGGCAAATATAGACAGCATTGCCATTATGCTGTCATCTACATCTTCCAACCCCCTGAATCCTAGGACATAGCCAATTAGATCCACCAACATTCTGCCCAACTCATTTAGATATTGGTACCCAATAGGAGGGGTTCTGACTGTTTCAGAGCCTGGTGTGACAAACAGTTGGTTGATTTTGACAATCTGGTCACTGGACAGCTTGATCCCTCTGTTAATCAGATTCTGCATGGATAGAGGGGTCAATTTCTTGGCTGTTTTGAAGCGCAGCATCTGGTTTATGCTCTCTGGGGTGATCTGGAACAGGACTAGGCCTGTGGGGCTCATGACTGCTCTTTGGCTGGGGTCATAGCATTCCTGGCAGCTATAAATGAGCTCTGGCATAGGATTGACTTGGGGAAGGTTGTATATGGGCAAATTTGACTCCCAAATCCCCAAGATATCTGCCCCACTGAGGTGCTGGGCTCTTAATTCATTCAACATTTGAATATTGTACTTGGTTCCCATGGGGAACCAATCCAGCATTTGGTAGTCCATGTCTCCCAGGGCTTTCCATGCTAATTCCTGGTGAGGAGCATTGATGGGCTTAATATTCAGTGCAATAGGGGTCTCCATAGCTCTTCAAGTTGCAAGAATTGCAGGTGGACAAGTGGAATGGTAAAAACACAGTCTGGAGGCAGTTCTCTGTGGAAACAGTTGATGTTTTGAATATCCAAGGGGAATTCTCTCAATAGCAATTGAAATACTACTGGAGTCTAGTGACAGAACTTCTCTGTGGTCTAACTGAACTCTCCAATCGGGTGAATTATATCTATTAGGAACTCTGCCGGGAAAACGCAGAATTACAGTGGTTTTATGTGAATTGCAGGTTTCTAAAGCTCTGCAGGTACTTCTTGGCCCTCACAATGACAATGGTGGATGAACAAATGGAAATGAACGGTGTAAATATCGTTTTTATGGTTCTACTATCCCTCTGAGCAATTTCAAGCTTAATGAAGGTCGTATGGAGGGCGAAACGGTCTAAATACCTGTAATTCGATGAGCAGAGGTTGAAGCAAAGGTGCACAGTTGCTGCTTGAGGAGGTCGCCCGGGCTAATAGACTGTTTGGCGAAAATTAGAGTGCAAACGGTCATGCAGAGCGTCCAACAGTAATAACAGTGAAAGTGGTAAAAAACACGGGAAAATTGGTAAATATGGGTTATTTTACCAATTTGGCGCTTTTTTCTGCTGACGTCATCAGGCGACGTGGCAGTGGGCGACTGGTCAAAGGGGCGGTGAGGTGGCAACCCAGTCAGCAGTGAGGTGGACCAATAACAAAGGCAGGTACGAGCAGATAAGGACGTGGCAGCGAGTCAGCGACGGGTAGGTGGCAGTCAAACCGCAGCGGTCACGGTTAAGGCCTTAACCGCCGCGGTTTCTCGGGGCGGTTTAGGTACGGCGCAGAAGCTGTCAGACTCGGCTCCGAGATGGTTGAACGATTGACGCGTGGAGGAGGCGTGACAAGGCGCAACGTCACTTTCTCGGAGGTTAAAGTGCCGCCATAGGATGCGCTCCGATATTAATGTGGACCGTCGGATCTGATGGGCTTGATCCGACGGCTGGCGGAGGAGAAAGATGCGCGCTTCATACTGCGGGCGGAAAAGATTAAAGTTTGTGGGTTTTTATGGGTTTTTCAAATGTTTTCGCTTAACCAATAATGTGGTAGGATTGGGGAACGTGCCAGAGGCGGGTATTAACCTTTGCAAAGGTTTTTATAGGCAAAAGGGGTTTGGAGAGGGGGTTTTATCAATGCAGAGGTGATTTGAGGGTAAATTAACTTGCAGCAAAGGGGGAACAGGGTGGAATAGGTTCACCAAAGTGGCCAGATGCCATTTTGGTCCCTTTTGAAAAATACACGGCTATTATGCCTAGGGAGGGAATATACATAAGATTTGGGGTTTTATACACCTTAGTGTTAGTATTATTAGGGGTGGGGGTAAGATAGGGGAGGTTATATAGTAGAATTAGGAGTTAATATGAATGAAGGAGGGGAATTAGAAAGGGGGTGTTAGTGATGGACTAGAGAGGGAAAGAAAAGAAGTTAGTGATCCTCTTTGCTGTGAGTTCATGGAATTCACCACTTTGTTTGCTGATAGATTTATTGCCTTGGCAAGAGACCTAGTGATACCTGTGTAATGGTGATCATATTCTTTCTGCAACCACAACTGCCTACCCAACTATTTTGCCTAGCATTTTTTGTTTCTTCTTGGAGGGGCACTTGGACTTGCAACCCTCAATTGCCTTTTCTTTTCTTTGGCTTTTTCCTTTTCTCTCTATCTACTTCTACCCTTATGTCTTCCAAGGTCCCAGATTAAACTTTTGGGAACCTTTGCTTCTCTACCTGAACTACTTGTCTGCCAAGATTAAGCTGTTTGGACAGACCTCTTTCTCTATTCTACAACTCAAAATTGAAACATGGCATGATCCAGTTTAGACTGTTGAATCATCCACAAACTTGAAATAAGGTCCTCAATATTTGGAATATTTCACACACCTCTGATTTCCTGGGAAATATGGGATCTTTGTAGTACCAAAGCAGAGCATATTTGGATTTTCTATAGTCAATCATGAAATATGAAACCTATTACTATAGGTATCCAACAGACTCATCACCAATTTGTGGATGATACTATGTTGTAGGGTACACCCACGATCAAGGAAGCTAAAGATTTCAAGAAAATCCTAAATGAATTTGCTATGGCTACTGGTATAAAGGTAAGGCTTACCAACTCTATGATTTTCTTTTTTAATACTAACATTTCTATGTAGAGGAACCTCACCAAAATTCTCGGCTTTCAAAGAGAATAGCTACCCTCCAAATATTTGGGAATACCTCTAATGGACAAACCCCTAAGCAAGGGAGTTTGGGAGCTAATCACTAATAAACTCTAGGACAAAGTCCAGAACTGGACAAACAGGGCTTTAAATTTAGCAGGACAGCTAGTCCTAACAAAAGCTGTCCTACAAACTATTCCCATCTTCATGCTTTCTGTCATTCCTGCTCCTAAAGGAGTTATGTAGCACATCAGAAATATACAAAGGGAATTTCTATGGGGAAAAGGGGAAGAGAAAAAGAAATGGGCCTTGGTAGCTTGGGATAAGATCTATAAACCCAAGACACATGGAGGTTTGGAGCTACATGACCCTGAAACCCTAAGTAAAGTTTTGGGGGCCAAACTATGGTGGAGATGGCTAAAGGAATTAGCAACCCCTTGGGCAAAAATTTGGAAATAGAAGTATGCAAATAATTGGCAAGAAAAGGACCACATTCAAATGTTTGGGCTCATCAAAGGCTCCCACATTTGGAAAAAAGCATGGGAGAACAGAGCTATTGTTTAGAAACACAGTTTCTAGGAGATCAGAGATGGAAACCTAGCTTGGTTCTAGGAGGACAATTGGGAACAGGAACCTAACCTGGTAAGAGAGGAACTTGCCAATCTCAAGAATGACACTTACAATAAAGGTTTACTCAGGGTAAGTGACTTTTGGGATCAGTCTAAGAACAATGGAAAATGGAGAATACGGAAGGACCTGGTATATAGTGAAGGAACCTCTCTGAAGGCCCAGGAAGAAGAACTTGCAGTGATCATGGAACAGAGAAATATTTTGATATCAACATCGTAAGACCAACTGAGATGGGGAAGAAACAACGAAGGCAACTATAACCTCAAAGAAGCCAAGAGAATGGCCCTAGGGCTTGACTTTACAAACCCTGATAAGGTTTGGAGGGATCACTAGCAGAGCCCGCACTGAATGAAAATCAAACTGTTCATGTGGTTGGTGCAACATAATAAAATTCTAACGTGGGAAAACCTTCGAAAAAGAGGTGTAGCAGGTCCATCTAGATGCCAGTTATGTAAAGCACAAGAAGAGACCATGGAACACCTACTCAACCTATGCCCTTTCACCTCCACCCTATGGAATTGGATGGCCTCAATCTTCAATCAAACAGATAGGGACAATTTAAGCATCACTAATACTCTGAAGAATTGGAGAAGAAACTTCTTTGAAAATGATATAGTCAATAAAGCTTGGGCATTGGTTCCAGGCTTTCTAATCTGGGATGTCTGGAAAGAATGCAACAATAGGATTTTCAAGAATAGCATTGGCTCATCCCAGAGCATCATAGCTCTGATCATTAGACAGCTCCAAAAGACTATAGGTACCCTACTAAAGAAACCCCCCAAGAACCCATCTCAAAACTAGGATGCTCAAATAATATTGCATTTGGTTCTACAGGTACCTTCCCCACAGGGCATAAGCAGATAGTAAGTCATATAACAATAGGTAAGGATTTCTAGCAGCCTCTCCCTTATGGATTTTTGAAATTCAATATAGATGGTGCCTCCAAAGGAAACCATTGGGTGGTTGGTTATGGCAGAGCTCTAAGAGATGAGAAGGGTTACATAAAAGTCATTTTTCATAGTCATTTGGGGAAGGATACTAACAATATGGCAGAACTCATGGCCCTAGAGTAATGCCTAAAAATCTTGATGGAATCAAATTTGCAGAACACCATCATTGAAGTTGACTCTAAATTGATAATTAATTCGGTCAAGAAAATATGCAATGGCATAGAACCAGAAAGAGTGGCGAAACACTGGTGATTATTGCAGGTCTATCATCGCATACAATCTCACTTAAGAACCTTGAGAACGCTCAATTTTGTTCACATGCACAGAACAACGAACAGTTTGGTGAATAGGTTGGTGAATGAAGGGGTACTCTATTCGAAAATTAATATAAGATATGAATTGACGCTTACTCCCCTAAGGAAATTGCATGAAGACTATCACAGACAGGCTACCAAAGACAAGGAGTACCTCCAAAGCATGAGAAGACTAGTGGATATTGATGAAAATGTAACAATCACAGGTTAGTAGCTTGTGGTAAATAGCGGGTAGTAAGGCAGGAAGGATGTAGTTACCTAACTAAAATTTTCCTTGAAATATTTCTTCCTATGGACTTCGGGCAGGAAATGGCTCGTAGGCCAATTCTCCGGGTCCATTTTTTTATGATAAACAGTGGGCAAGTTACCAGGATCTCCTTCTTCCTATGGATTTCGGGTGGTAATTTGCAAGTTCGTTAATTCTCCCATCAGACCCGAAAACGTTTAGAGAGGTGGCATAGGTTTCATTTCATGTCCGCTTATTTAGGTAAACATGTCGCTAGTTGCCGCAATTGCCATCATCCTATGGATTTTGGGCACTTAGTTTTACATTTGTTATGTTTCAATCTAGACCCGAAAATCTTTAGGGTGGAGGTTTGTTTTTTCTTCGGTTCTGCAGGGATGTTATTAAACATGCTAGTTGACGAGACCTCTTTTGATCCTCGTCATCCCGTGGATTTCAGGAAGAATAGATGCATGACATTTATTTATGATTTCAAACTTGAAATAGGATTGAAAGGTGGCTTATACTTCATTTCGGGTCCATTTTTCAAGTTATAGTACGGGCCAGGTGAAAGCTCGAAAAATAACTTTTAACTGTTGGTCCTTTCATGGGTGTTTCGCTTAGTCTTCAGACTATTCTGGTATTCGAAGGTCTTGGTTGGTCTTTGGTGCAGTTATATGGGCCTCAGTTTTGTGGGCTTGGCGGTTGTGGTACATGGTGGGTCTTTTGATCTGCGGCATTTGGGACAACTAGTTTCCAGGTCTTTAGTTGTCCAGTCTGATGCCTTGAGGGCGGATTGTTTATTGAATGTTTTCTGTGGGATTTTCACGGCTTTTTGAGATAGGTGGTTGAGGGGAAAGTACCCCTAGGGTCCTTTGGGTTGAGACTCTACCAGACTGAAAATTGCTTATTCAAAGAAACACACACACATCCATTATCTTTACTATAAGCAAATTCTAATGTTTAGGGTACGTACCTAAGGTCCTACGTTCGAGAAGGCCTTTAGGGTCCAAACCCTTCTTGGAGTTCCCTTCTTCTTATTTGACCTGTAAAACAAGAAAATCAAAGAACACAACAGTACATGTACAAATACTTATATGAAAACCATCTTCATGCTATAAAGTTAGTTATAAAAATATTTAAGTAACTACTTGCATAAGAATTCAAGACAAGAATCTCATAAGCATAAAGAAATATTGTTTCAGGAACCAAGACATGTTTCTTTATATAAAGGCAAGTAAAGTACATATAACGGAAAGATTTCACCTGAAACACCTTCAGCAGGCTCCAAGCAAAGCTTCCTCCCGGATTCGTTCCAGCCTAAAGCCTCCAACAAGAGCTCCTTCCAAGTCTTACTCAATGGTGATATAAAGGATGACTGATCACCAATACACATGGAAACAAGGGTTTCCTATGCAAAATGGGGGAAGTGCAGAAGGCACCAAGGACTTCAGACCTGGTCTATGGGGAAAATCTCAGCATAATAATCTTGCTCTTCTCTTCTCTCTCCCTTAGGCCTTCCCTTTGATGTCTTTTTATACCATCTCCAAAGTAGTTTTTTAGTTAGGAGTTGGTTGGGAATATTTGGGCCACAAGCACTAACAGGTGATCAGCAGGTAAAACCTGCGATCTCCGCCCGAAAATGAGGAATTATTTATTTTTTTAAGTGTTTTAATACATACACGCGGGTTGGGTATACACAGACCCGCGTGTACACGAGTTTAACTCAGGGCAATGTCGCGTATAGGGAATAAAACACTGTTTTTTAAATTTTAGGACCAGGTCTGGAAGGAGGGGTTGCCCTAGGCCATGAGTGCAGCATCACAAACCATAAGAGTGAGATTTGGAGCTATAACAGATGCCCCCTAATGTATGAGGTCAGAAGGGGAACATGATGGCCGAAATATATTATGTAAGAACATGGAAAGGAAGTCTTGTCGAAAAATCGAGGAGGACTTCATCGGAATTCAGCCTGCCAAGCCACCGAAAGGAGATCAGAAAGAAACACTGTCTGAGGTGGGCATACCCATGCTCAGAAAAAGCAAAGCATGTCCGCATATCAAGTACAAGCGGATCCACTAAGTATACAAGTATAAATGACTGGAAGATACATAATGGATCATCTGATCATAAGGAGCAAGTACATGTCTGAATATCACATATAAGACTGTCAATGATGCTGAAAGATGCAACGGATCACTGATATCAAAGACTGATCCCAAAAGGTACCAACTGAACATGATGGAATAGGATGGTACTATACTGCAAACTCAGGTGTCAGCATATAGAATGTCGCCGTAACTGACTGCAACATATAAGGTGGAGTGGTATCAACTAGCAGCAACAGGAGAAACTGTCAAGTGAACCAATGAATGTTGATACAACCTGAGGTCTTCACCGACCGCCGTGGTACATTTCTACACCATGGGAATAAATGATCTGAAGTCGGCCATGTGAGGAATCGTTTGATTACCGGTCATTGATGTATACCATTAACAAACGCGAGACTACTCACCGATAATGATAATGAGCGTCAAGGTACCCAGTACAATCTAACAAGTATGAATAGATGAGCTGAAGTCGAACACCTGTAAGAATCTATCGATCAGGAGACAATGATGGTTTCCCACTGTCGATAGCGAAGGATCTTCCACTAATGACTGCAAACCCCAAGGTACTGCCAAATGGACTCTAGATCTTTGCCCCAGAGCAATGAGTCGGAGTCGATAGGGAAAGATCCGCTAGAAGGAAGGCATTAATGCATCCTCCATCAATCTAGTGCGAGTGTAACCCGTAGGCCAATAATGTGGAAGGAATCAGATGAAAAAGATGTAGTAACCCAACCGAAGTACGTTTCTAGCGTACACAAGATGTGGCTAGCGCATGGCAGAAACCCTCTGAACCAACCAATAATGAAAGCTGACACAGAGGCGAGGTATCCACCAATAGGGTCAAATGGAAACCAAGGTACTGCACGAATCCCAATGTGTGATAATGTATGCTGATGTCGAACACACGGGAAACCACTCAGTCAAAGACCCATGATACTGATCGATGCTGAGCACAAGGTGACCTATCAATAATGAAAATAGGGCCAGGGTGCAGCTCTAGGCCTGTCATCAGAGCAAGGTGTCGTCGTCGATAAGGACAAGACCCGCCAGCAAGAAGTCAATGGGGACCTTCTCAAACCGGCACGAGTAAAGGACCAATATAACTGATGTGATGATAGACATGATACTGACAACCAGGGATGGCCGACTGAAAATGAGTCAAGAGAGACCGCAGAGAGGCCGACTCAGGCTAACTTCCCTTGAACAAAAGCACGACTCAATGTGACTATGTGGCAGCATATGATGACTCTGTATAAGTTCGCCATGCAGGAGGCACGAACGAACCCTCCATATGATTGGAAGAGATAACCAATCGGGGGAGAACTGACTGAATAACGAGGTTATGGCATACCTAAGTCAAACTAAATCCCACCCATGTGGAGGAGACTTTGTTTTGAGTGTTTTGTTCAAGGGCGACACAACTGACTCTAGCTGCCAACAATAAATGGAAATAATGTCCCTGTTCCCGCTCTTTTTTGGAATATTTAATTTTTTTTGTCTTTTTCTGTTAAGCTGGAAAAGAATAAAATAATGCTATGGTACAGTGGAAAGAACGAGTGTCGGTGAAACAGATGATCTAGTTCCTGGGGAAGGAACGTTCCTATGCTCAATGCAGGGAGGTGAAAACTGGTCAGTGACACTCAGAGGTCTGTTCCTTCCACGGATCAAGGTATGTCAAGCTGCAGAAGTCAAAGGTATGCAAGGTTGATTTTGCAGACGTCATGGTCAAAAGTTGGCTTAAACACGAGTCCAAGTGAAGCCGGCTCTAGGCCAAAAGGTGCAAATGGTCAACATGCAATGCATAAGTACAACTCAACACACATAGGATCCTCTAGGGTATAAGGCCAGAACGAAGCGAAGAAGCAAAGAGGAATGAGTCTTCAACGCATAAGTCATGGCGGGACTACAAAGGACTCCCGAGCCTAGGGATGAAAAATCAACATGAGTGCCAAGCAACAAAAAGGTACTAACTAGGGCACCCATGATAAGGTAGGCTCTACCACACAAGTCATGATACTTCTAAGCAATGAGAAGGTTCCGCACCATAACTTGGTGGGGTCGATCCTAAGGCAAAATGGGAAAGGAAATTGATAAATGCATAATGCAGGTGGAAAAACCTAACCTATATGCCAGTTTCGAGAACCAATACCTGTCAGAACGGACCAACCATAAACTTCCAAAGGAGAAATCTTCCAAGTTCTGTAAACATAAATAGGAACACTAGACACGAAGTTAATACATCCTACATATAAACTTCATATAAGATCTTGTGTTATAGAATCCAAAACTTGAAAATGCGTACCTCATATATACAATATGGTACAGGGAACCACGCAGCCTTGCAGCCTACGCATAATAGTTCTTCTGGACAAACCCCTTGTAGGGATCAGACCAAGGACTCCTTTGGTAGTCATAACTCATGGCTTCAAAGAGTTCCTCATGTGAAGGCAAAACAAGTTCTAAGAAATCATGAGAACTACAAGGATCAAAAGAGGGAATTAAAGGGTCCCATGTCCCTATAGGATGAATCTCTCGGTCAACTGTCGGGACCAAGTCCCAAGAAGGAGAATAATAAGTCAAAGGATGCTTCTCAGTAGCAATTGAACATTGAGGACTCAATGCCACATAATTCACCCTTGGCGGGGTAGAGTCTACTTGAACACTTGGAACAAACCAAGGGGCATTCTGCAGTAAAGTCGAATTAGGGTGGTGATTATCAGATGCAAGCTGATCAATAGTGACAATATTCCCGTTATGAGGAAAGCACATTACTCGAAAGAGTGAAGACACCACAACATTCATAGCATAGACATAATCATGCCCAAGTAGCATATTAAATTCTAAGGGGCTATCAACCACCATCATATCGATTAAGACAGTCTTCCCACCTAAAGTGATAGGCAATTGAGGAAGAACACCCATAGATTCACCAGGTCTTCTATCATAGGCTAACAATTGACTCTGAGCTATCAACAACTTTGGGGAACCCAAAGCTTTCCAAGTCAAAGAGGATATAATACTTGCAGAGGATCCTTCATGCACCATACATCGATAGACATTTGTGGAATTCACTCTGACCTTTATTTGGAAAGGTGCAGCGGAAGGAAGACGAGGCTCAACAAGGCTATCCCAATCAAAGGAAACACTCTTAGCACTTGGAGGGGGAACATTCGAAGTAACCAGAATGCCCCCTATACTAGAAGACTCTGTACTAGAGATCAAACAAACTCTTTTGTTAGGCACTTCACCCCCCAAAAGAGGAGTGTAATCAGCCAGCGATTGCACTGGCTTTACCACATTATCAGCCAATAGTTGATGGGATTGATGAGAAACCATATCAGATCTAGGAGCAGAAGTATTTTCAGACTCGGACCATATCCTTTGAACCTCTGGAATACCAGGGCATAAATGATTAAGATGGTCTCCCTTGCATATATTAAAAGGGAACTTAGGTTTAAAACTTCTACGTCTAGGTTTCTTATCAACCTCCATTCCGCCAACATGAATAGCAGTGGTTTGCGAAGAGTCCTGAACATGACTTGCAGAGGTCGGTGACTCTTTGCTAGTATGACTCGCAGTGACTAGACTCATGCCCCCAGCATGACTTGCAGCGGCTGAAGACTCATCTCCAACATGACTGGCAGAGGTTGAGGATGAAGTGCTAGTGTGACCTGCAGTGACTAGACTCATGCCCCCAGCATGACTTGCAGCGGCTGAAGACTCATCTCCAACATGACTCGCAGAGGTTGAAGATGGAGTGCTAGTGTGACTTGCAGTGACTAGACTTATGCCCCCAGCATGACTTGCAGCCGCTGAAGACTCATCTCCAACATGACTCGCAGAGGTTGAAGATGAAGGGATAGAATTATTCTTCTTCTTTGACTTCCTTTTTCTCCTCTTTTTAGATTTCTTGTGACAAGAAGGAGGAGAAGAAGGAACCCCAGATTTCTCTTTGAAAGAAGATGAACAATTAGCACCCATGTGATGCCCTTGAAATAAAGCATTCAACTGAGAGGCTTCAAGAGCATTTGGAATATTCGGAGTGGACCACAGCCAAATGGGTAGTCCAACATTCAACCCAGGAATATTCAAAGTGGCCATCAAGGGAGTACCAACGTTTCCAAAGAAAGGAAAAGCACAAGGATCCCCTTTTGGAAGGGTACCTTGGTTGGTTTCCACAGGAATATTAGCCATATTAAATTGATCCAAAGACCCTTCCCCTATGGGAATGTAGAAATAACTCTTCAAGGAATATGAATAAGCAATCAAAACCTTTGCCCTTGAGGAGGCAACTCCACAACTTCTGAAAGAACGACCAAAAGCCTTTCAAGATTGGTAGAGTGGTAAGCCGGTCACTCAGAACACAAAGTCCAAACGTGACTAGACAAAAATACCTAAAGCCAACTATATACAAGGAGAAAAGAGCACACACTATAAAGTCCCTAAAGATACAGCCAATCAAACAATCTTCCAAGTATTTCCGCTTCAGGTGGTGAGGACCGGACACCAAAATACAAGAAAGTGGAGTCAGGGGCTTTCCGAAGATAGTCTGGGATAATGACGGCCCAGCCCTATCAACGAAGGTAACAGAGGAAGTTACGCTGACCTCCTAACAACAGCCTGCGCCGGTGCAAGCCCCCAAGCTTCGCAAGGGTGCCCTCCAGTAGTACTGTCGAGAGTGATGCAACGTCGACCTCAGGTGCCACGGGATTCCCCTCTGCAGCCACCTGTGTAGATCCCTAGGAGAGGCAACTATGGGCACCAACTCGTCGCAGAAGCTAGGCGGAACAGTCGTGAGGTAAGTTCGAACAAGTAGGAGAGGGGGTATCTCTCTTCCCTGTCTTCACAGACCCTCGTGCTTAACTCCCAGATCCAGAGCTTTCCTGGTCTTCCTAACGCTATCGGATTTTCTCTCGTTATTCAGACTCCTACGTTTGACGTTTTATGTGGCCTTGGAGAGTTAACTCTCCACTCGCCTAATCCAAGGCCCTAAAATCCTAATCTTGTTGGTGTAACTGACTAAAACAAAAAGTTCTAGTGAATTTTAGTTAGCGCTTGATTTTATTAGGCTGTTCTTTAAGTCACAAGGTAACGGAAGTGAAACTAGCGGTGTTTTTTACGCAAAAGAAATTAATAAAACTTAGCTACATGCATATGCACTTTTTGTTTTCGATGAAGAGCAATTTCTATGAGGTTCAGAGGTACTTCTAATAAAACAAAGTTTTTTGCTTTCTTTTCAAACTCCACACTCACAAAAGCTAACAAAGCTATGTATGCATAAAAAGGGATGCAAATCCATCCTAATGCAACAACTATATGTGGATGCAAGATTTAAAGACTACTCTAAAAACAAAGAAGGAAAGTTGGTCACTTATCAAATTTGTCTTGCCACTAAAATGCTTAGATAGAATATGATGTGCTACCAATCATTTCGTCCAAACAATAAAAACAAGTTCTAAGATAAACATAAAGCACTTTCACTTCGCAAAAAAGGAAATCAAATGAAAAGTAAGTTTAAGAAAGCGAAACTTAAAACTTTCAAGAGATTTTCTTTCAAACAACAAAGAAGTCTTTTTCAAGGAATGCTCTCAAAAATACTGACACTAATGATTGAAGAATAGGCAACCAAACACTTTTGCGAATTGACACCTTTCAAATGATGAAAACCCAACAAAAATAAATGCGTTTGAAATCGCTCTTGACAATCAAAAGCAGCAATGAAAGTCCAAGAGATCAAAAGACAAGTTTCAAGAAAATGGTAACAAACAACTTTCCCGAAACGAAGGAGAAAATGGTCACAAAAATGGTTTCGTTAAGCAAACAAAAGGGTCACCAAATCAAAATGAACACAAAGATTGAATCCAATCTTCCTACTCTGCCAAAACAGAGCAGTCAAGATTCTTAACCAGAAATCTTGTGTGTCAAAAAACAATGATGCTTGCAATCAACGAAAACAAGACTAATACTCCTTATAACTAGAGAGAGTTCAGAACAAGATGCCCCCTGTTAAATAGAGGACTGTTACTGGAAAATGACTGCTTCAAACTGACCCAAACTACCAGACAAACATTCAACAAAAAGAAAATTTATAAATCTTGAAAATTAGATAATATACGCGCCTGCAGTGATGTGCAGAGTGCGTGTACACGCGACTGTAACTGAGGAAACCTGCGTATACGCGGGTTCACTTAGTACAACTTGCGTATATACGCTTCTGTAATCCAGAAAAACAGCGTATCTGAAGATTTTCAAGAAAAATAAAAAAATACAGACTGAAAAACTGGAAAAGCTTAGAGTTCAAGAACAGATCAGACAGTCAGAGCCAGCAAACAGAGAGGCTGAGCCTTGATTGGCTTGAAGACTACCCAAACTAGGAACAACAAGAGTGTTGTTCCCCAGCGGAGTCGCCAATTCTAGTTGAGGGGAAAGTACCCCTAGGGTCCTTTGGGTTGAGACTCTACCAGACTGAAAATTGCTTATTCAAAGAAACACACACACAGCCATTATCTTTACTATAAGAAAATTCTAATGTTTAGGGTACGTACCTAAGGTCCTAAGTTCGAGAAGGCCTTTAGGGTCCAAACCCTTCTTGGAGTTCCCTTCTTCTTCTTTGACCTGTAAAACAAGCAAATCAAAGAACACAACAGTACATGTACAAATACTTATATGAAAACCATCTTCATGCTATAAAGTTAGTTATAAAAATCTTTAAGTAACTACTTGCATAAGAATTCAAGACAAGAATCTCATAAGCATAAAGAAAGATTGTTTCGAGAACCAAGACGTGTTTCTTTATATAAAGGCAAGTAAAATACATATAACGGAAAGATTTCACCTGAAACACCTTCAGCAGGCTCCAAGCAAAGCTTCCTCCCGGATTCGTTCCAGCCTCAATCCTCCAACAAGAGCTCCTTCCAAGTCTTACTCAATGGTGATATAAAGGATGACTGATCACCAATACACATGGAAACAAGGGTTTCCTATGCAAAATGGGGGAAGTGCAGAAGGCACCAAGGACTTCAGACCTGGTCTATGGGGAAAATCTCAGCATAATAATCTTGCTCTTCTCTTCTCTCTCCCTTAGGCCTTCCCTTTGATGTCTTTTTATACCATCTCCAAAGTAGTTTTTTAGTTAGGAGTTGGTTGGGAACAGTTGGGCCACGGGTACTAACAGGTGATCAGCAGGTAAAACCCGCGATCTCCGCCCGAAAATGAGGAATTATTTATTTTTTTAAGTGTTTTAATACATACACGCGGGTTGGGTATACACAGACCTGCGTGTACACGCGTTTAACTCAGGGCAATGTCGCGTATAGGGAATAAAACACTGTTTTTTAAATTTTAGGACCAGGTCTGGAAGGAGGGGTTGCCCTAGGCCATGAGTGCAACATCACAAACCATAAGAGTGAGATTTGGAGCTATAACAATAGGTTCGGGTTTAGGAGAGTCCAGTTGAATGTGGCTCTTTCACAAAGATGGTGATGCTCCTTTGTATTGTGTACATTATGTATTTTTATAAATGAATAGAAGGTCTGACTCTTACTTGATAAAAAAAATAAATGTTGCAAACCCTTTCCCTACATATGGACACTATGGACATCAAGGGAAAGTAGGAGGAAACAGAGAGAGCATTAGCCATCTTTCTACCTTAGATGTACAAGGAGGCACCCTAGGAATGAATTTCCATTAAACCTTATTAAAATCTGCTCGGTCTATGAGGAAAACCACTCTACAGACAAGTGCCCTTCTCTACCTGGACTAAAATTTGTGCATCAAGGAACTGAAGGGGCGACTAACATATCTACTACATAAATCAAAGGAGACCCCATGGGCCTTGGCCATACAAGAAAGGTATGAAAGGGTCACCCCATGCATATTACAACCCAAACTAGAACACATCGATTCCATCTTGGGGCCCCGCTACCCATCTCTCCTGGTCTACACCTCCTCCTTGGTCTTTTGCACCTCAGTACCATTCCCAGTGAACTAGCTAGTCATTTTAGCCATATATTCTACCACAACCTCAATGTAATGCACCACCCCAGGGGTGGAGGTCCCCATACAATAATGCTTCATCTTTATTGCCTTCACCTCCTACTCAACCACATATTTTACACCCTGATCCACCTAAACAACCTCAGATGCCTATCCAACAAAATCCAAACATGAACAACAGATAGGCACAACAACTGTATAATGGAGAGACATCCTATCCTACTTATGTTGTGGAGATTCAGGAAATCAACCTAAGATCTGGGAGAGTACTCTCAGACAACCAACCTCCACCTCCACCTAGGGAGAGTGAATAGGAAAGAGAGGAAAGCCTATCTAGAATGAATCCACCACCCTTTCCTGAAATATTAACTCATCCAGTCCATCCTACCCCAAAAGAGAATGAAATTATGTGTGAATTGAAAAATTTGTGTCAAAATTCCACTTCTCCAAGCCATAAAGGATGTACCTATTTAAAACAAATTGATTAAAGAGAAGTGTTTCAAACATCTAGGGAGAAGAAAAAGGGACACCGCTACCATTAATTTCATTGCACATTTGTCCAAGTTAATTCTGGGGTAGGTAATTTTCCCAAAGTATTTGGACCCTGGAAGCCCTGTAGTGGATGTGCACATTAATGGCACCATTGTCCCACACACTTTGATTGATCTTTGGGCTTCCATTAGTGTAATGACTAAGGAGAACATGCTCAAGCTCAATCTCAAAAGTTCATTAAGAAAGATCACAACAGTCTTGCAACTTGTAGAACATTCCACAGTAACCCCTGATGGGATTGTTGAGGATGTGGTGTTCTCCATTGACTCCTAGGAGTACCCTCTGTTGAGCTAATTTATGAACACAAATTAACACTAGTATTCATTATCAATCCAGGTTTGTAAAACTTGGAGGCAAGTCCGCAGTGTATGGATATTAGGTATAGCCAAGCTTAGAATATAAATTTTGAAGAAATAAATAAGTACATATTACAAATATAAGCCTATATTAACAATCTCTAACTCACTTTTGCAATGTATGAAAGATGAAGTGGCTCTTAAGTTAAGAGATCCATTTGTGTCTTTCTCTCTCAATTATTACTTAATGAATATAAATTAGAAATCATGAATTAACAATAGCTTAAGATGCATAAATCAACAATGAAGGAGACTCTTAACTTAAGAGATCTTGGGGCATTTTTCATCACAATTCATTCATCATTATGCTACCATTGGAAAACTGAAAGTACATAAGAAAAACTGCTTGCATGTAACAAAGAAGAATTCTAGTTTTGATCTATCAATTCAATAGAAGGAGAATTCAGCTTGAACACTTTGTTGTCCCATCTTACTAAAGTGATAAAAAAAACTAAAATTCAATAATATAAATCATCACACATCAATTCATAAGCAAATCTAAAAGAAGCAAGTAAACAAATCTAAAGTAACCAGTTCATGGAAAATTAAGCTAATCTAACAATGAAGTGTACTTAGCTTGGAGTGGGGGCCCTCCACCCTTGCCTTGCACACTTGAGATTGCTATCAAATGCTGAAACTTTAATCACTCATCCACATCAATTAACAACAAAATGAAAGTAGAACAGGTTCCTCAAATTAATCTCCAAAATCCAAATGTCTCAGCATAAAGTTATACACAAATTACATATCATAAGCCTTCAAAGTCTTCGCTTAAATAGAAGTTTATGAAACAAACTGATCTAAAATCTCTCTAAAAAACATATCTATTCATATCCATCTATCTAAGTTGAATTCATTCAATCTATCTCGATAAATACTGACAATCCCATGAAATCACAAAACTGGCCTATTTCCTAGGGATTTTCTGGGTGACTAGTCATGTTTGACCAGCCTTGACTGGGCCTAATAAAGCTTGTTATAACCAAACCAAGTGGAATTGGTTCAGTTCTAGTTCCCAAAATTTCCATTCATGTATCTAACTCGAGCCCAAGTGTCCTACAAACTTGTCATCCACATAGCTAGTACGGGAATTTCTGATTCTGTCAAAAATTGCACTTGAAACCAATTTTTCATAAAAACATTACAAACTGCAAAATTGAAATTAAATACCTAAATATGCATGAAATACATAAAAATGGGATGGATATAATGGAAAATAGATGGAAAATATAATGATTAATTAAGTTTCCTCAAGCAAAAATAGACCAAAATGGAGGGTCAACATCTCCCCCTTGCTGATCTTCAGGCATGTCCTTGTGCTTGCTGCTTCCTTTTGGATCTTCTTACCCCAGTTGTGCATGCTGTTCCGGACCCTGATGCCTCTTGTTGTTCTGCCTCCAACAAATAGTCCATCCCTGTGTCATGTTCTTCTCTATACAAAGTAGCCTTAACCTTCTGTTTTTCATATTTACCTTTCCACATGTTCTTTTCCTTGAGCCATTTGAATGCCTGCTTGCAAATTAGATCATTCTTCCTCTTTAATTCTCCTATTTCTTCAATTAATTTTTCATTTTATTTAGCAAACTTTCCATTCTTCTTTTTACTTGCTTTGTTTTCCTTTTTCAAATGCTTTTCCAAAATCTTGTTTATTTCAAGTTGGTTTGTTAATTCTATAAGTTTGCTCAAATGTAATTCCTTTTCAAGCTCCTGTGTGTTTTTCATAAATTATGTTGCTGCCACATCATCATAATAGGAATCCTTCTCTAGAGCTTCTTCCTCAATAATATCCTCTGCTTGTTTCCCTATAGAACATGTTTCCACAATTTTTATTTCACAGTGTTTGCTACTTGTTTCAATTGGACTTTTCCTCCTAAGCCTCCTAGGAGTGGACATAATGGATGTTTCCTTTTCATCCATGACTGTGTTGGTTTGCTTCTTTGATTTGGTTCTAGGATAAAGAGGTGAACTCATAATGCCCCTGGTTTCCTGCTCTACTTTGTTTTGTTCCTCAATGACCTATTCCTCATACTGGTTTTGGTTCAAAAACTCTCTCCAAATCAACCCCTCATTTTTTATTTGATACTCTACCAAAAAAATGATTAACCCTTGATGATAAATTTGTGCTTCTTTTGGCTTGTTTTCAATTTTGATTGATTCTATCATCTTTAGGAGGCTTTGAAAGAGGAATTATGGTAGGTTTATCTTGACCTCTCCTTTAATGTGTTAAAGAAGTCTAGTATGATACAAATGTGCCACACTATATTCTCTATCACAAGTGAGGAGTTTTTGAATAATCAAAACCAGTTCTCCCCATGGTTCATTGAGCTACTCCCTGGGTATACCTTTGGCTTTGTCAAAGGTTCCCTTTCCATTTTTCTCCAAGAAGAAAGTCCATGCTTTCTCCTTGAAATGCAAACCATTATGATAATTTTCTCCTATCATTGGAAGGTCCAATGCTTGTGAAATGAATTCTTGAGTCGTTGGAATTATTATGTTTCCTACTCTTGTTTGCTCCCGACTATAATTGTTCACAATTTCTCTTATTATTTACTCATTGTGGCCATTAAATTTTGGTAAGAAGCCTATGAGCCCTACTTGATATAACTTTTCTATTGTTTCCTTCTTCTAGTTTTCTATTTGAAATCTCGGCTCTAACGTAGTTGTCATATTCTCTATAAACCAGTGAATATAGGCTTCTATTGTCATTAACTTCATCTTTAATAATGACAAATAACAAGAATTCATTCATAAAAATGTTTTCTGGTTCAACGTATAGAAGGCTTACCTTTTCCCTTGATGTTTTTTAAAACAATTAAATGAACCTCTTTTGGCCTTTGTCTCTCTCTGTAGTAATACTATCCCTCTTTCAACACTCTAATCTGTTCATGCAATCAAACATCTTTCTTTATACACACCTCTGTAAAAAAATTAACTCTGTTTTGAAAATAAAAATATATAAAGAAAACAAAAATCATGTTACAATTTTTGTTTTTCTTAATATAATCTCCTGCTATCAAACTCAGACTAGTTTTTTTTTATTCACTGTGTTTAAATTGAGGCACTGTGTATTAATCGACATGCAACACTTCACTATTTATACAATCAACATATGACAGTCAATGTGAATTTGTCTTTGTGCACTCAAATAGAAGCCCAATACTCAAATATAAGCCCAATACCCTGTTTTTAATGAAAAATTCCTTCATGCAATCAAACTGAAACTCGTTCTTCTGTCACACTATTTGACCATAAAAACACATGTTTATGTGATTGACAACACAAGTGTAGTTTTAAGCTTGGTGACTATGCATTTTTCAGAGGCTACATGTTTCAAAACTACACGAATATTCCTCATTTCATTACTCAACATGCAATCAAAATTTAATGAGACAATCTGTTTTAGAATTTCATAAAAGATTTGTCTCTCTCAGTCAAATTTTGTTTCGCTTTCCTCCATCCTACAGTCAATAAAACGTTCATAATCTTGAAACTGTGTCATAGTTTATTTCTTGTGTAATTAAACCCACTACCTATGCATTTAAACTCACTTATAAACACTGCAAGCTTGGCGATTTCATGGAGTATACCTGACTGCTGTTGATGTGTTGTAATCCCTAGATTCATGGCCCACTTAGCTGCGTTATATATCATTTTCTTAGCCCAATTAACTGTGTTTTAAATGCCCTTGTTTGGTGACTAGTGGCATAAACAAACTAAAATAAATTACAAAAAGTTCCATTGAAAGATATCGGTGAAAAGAATCATGATATTTCCTCTACAATCCCTCATTGCATTAAAGAAACTAATCAGATTTTTACTTACCTCTATTCTCCACAAGATTATTGCTAACTAACTCCACCTCCTCCATCAATCTACTCGACTTACCCTTCTTATTTCTCCAATTCCTTAGGGCTATATTTTTACCTCCATTTCCTCTGTCAAACAATTTACTTCTCTCAACTGCTTTCCAATGGCATCTACCATCTTTCTTGAGCCTCCAACGGCTGTGATGGCAAACAAATTTATGGTTCTGAGGTCTCTGGCTTCAACAATGGCAGAGCTCTTCTCTGTTAAATGCACAAGGTTTGTTTTCTGCTTGTTTCAAAACATTTTGACCATTCCGCTGTTTGGTATATCGTCCTTTGACCAGAATGTTGAGTACAGATTTCATTGGATAATGCCTTTGTGGTTGTCCCTTTGACGGAAATACCGTGCATATACCATCAAACTATATTTCATGCCTAAATCGAAATTATTTTGATAGGAATGGAACCGCTTGCAATTATTTTTATGGTTCATCATTTCCGCATTTTTGTTCATTTTTTTATTATGATTTTAACTTATCCTAGGTTTAATGTATCTATAACCATCCTCCAATCCATCCGTGGCCATCCTCCTGCATACCAACTCACCATACCTTGACTGTCATATGTACTTACTTCATTGCCACGTCGATTGCATGACTGTCATATGTGACTTCACCGGTTATTCATTCATCATGTTTTTTGTTGGGTTTGCATTATATTACCACTGGTCATGCTTTAATAACCTTACACCATCATATCATATTACCAGCGGGGTTTTCCATGATAACCTTACACCGTTGAATCATATTACCATCTCATGCATTATGATATGTTTGATACATAAATCATTTCAATTTTGTATGTTTTACAATATATCTCATAATGCGCATATCCCTTATATTTGGTAATTTATCTCTTTAATTTTGAAATGACCATTTAGGTCATGTTTAAAATTATTTCCCACAATACTAATGTTCTATTTGTTTATGCAGGTTTCAACTTATTGCATCTCATTCGATCCCTTTTGCTTTGAGGAAAAATACTTAGGGTTATGGAATGTTAGGGTCATGGAATTAAATATATGATGTACATAGGATTAGGTATAGGGTAAATGTAGAATGTAAATGTAGCATATACATAGGATAATGGGTATAAAATAATGGGTATAGGATGAAGGTAATGTAATGAATATGCATTCAGGTACTAATCTTAATTTTAACAAGCTCTAAAAATTTCTAAAAAAAAATCGAATTTCCAAGAGAAAAAATTTGTACTCACAATACTTGTACTTCCCTGACAATATTAGATGATTCCTTCTGATCAAATGTCTTAGATAGATTGAAACATAAAATTTATTTCTTCCTTCTGTTCTATCATTGTCCATTGATCTGGTTCTTTGATTGCTGATGTCGTTCAGGTCCCTCTGTAATTGATTCATAATAACTAAGGTCCCAACTGTCATGTACATTTTTATGCAATATGTACATGTTTTTGCTCACATTTCAGGTCCCTCTGCAATTAATTCATAATAACTCAGGTCTCAACTGTCATACAATGTATACATGCTTTTTTTAACATTTCAGGTTCATGTGATATATACGTGTTGTTTTCTAACATTTCAGGTCCCTAACTGTCATCAATTTCAAAAATATTTCAGGTCCCAACTGACATTGGTTTCAAAAGTATTTTAGGTCCTAACTAACATTGGTTTCAAAAATATTTCAGGTCCTAAATGAAATTGGTTTCAAAAATATTTCAGGTCCCAACTGCGAACAATACAAGTTTCGTCACCAATTCAGCTGCACCACGAAGTTTCTTGTGCGACCTTCCCCTTTGCTTAACTGAAGACTTGTCCTCAAGTCATATTTCTTTGGAGGATTTTCTACAAAACAAAGTTGTTTTAAGAGTAGAACAAGAAGTTGTGAATTTATGCATTCCAAAATGAGTTGGTTTTCCTCTATGAATTCTTGTTTGCTTGGTGCTAGTTGCCTCGTTTTCACTAACAAACTTTTTTCTATTTTTCTTTTTTATTTTCTTTTATTTATTTTTATTTTTTATTTTTTTATTCTTCTGGAGTACTGGAATGTACATGGCTATGTTGTTCCATTACTTCTAGATCTGTCTCTTGTATTAGTTGTTTCATAATTTCTTCTTTGTTAATAGGCTTATTGTAAACTTTGAGCCTATGTCCATTTACCGAAAATGATGTAGATTCTTGATCGATTGTTTTGATTTGAACAGCTCCATTGTCAAAGATTTCCTCTATCTCATATGACCCTAACCAATGTGTTGTGAACTTGGCCTTGAAATATTTGAATTTGGAGTCAAACAGTAATGCCAGTCTCCTTTGTTGAATGTTTTGTTCTTGATGAATTTGTCGTGCCATTTCATTCTTTGCCACTGCACCAATGTTGTGTGTTCTATTGCCTATTTTCGATGTTCATCTAGTTGGTTTAATTTTATTATTCGTTGTTGCTATGCTTCAGACAGTTCTAGTCCTAGTTCTACTGCCAACTTAAATGTGTGTATCTGAAATTCTATGGGCAGTAAGAATTCTTTTCCATACACTAATTGGTATGGACTAAACCCATTTGTGTTTTTCCATGTTATTCTGTATGCCCATAGTGCATATCTTAACTTTTCTAACTAGTCCTTCCTATTGAGTTGTACTGTTTTTGTCATTATGTTTTATAGGACTTTATTTCTTGCTTCCACTTGTCCATTTGCCTGAGGATGATACAGTGTTGATTTTCGTGTTTTATCTTATATTTTTCCGTAAGATCTCGAACAAGTTTTGAAGTAAACTGTGCTCCCTGATCAGTTATAATCTATCTAGGCACGCGAAATCTCACAAATATTTCCTCAAAGAGGAAGGTGACCACTGTATTTTCTATTGCCTTTGTGACTGCTTTTGCTTCCACCCATTTAGTTACATAATTTGTACATACCAAGATGTAATTCTTTCCATTTGATGGTGGATTTATTGGTCCCACAAAATCTAGAGCCCATTGCTCAAATGGTTCTATGAGAACTTGCGGTTTAAGTGGCATCTCATCAGATACTATTGGTCTCCCTATTCTTTGGCAACTATCACATCTCTTGACATAAGCCTTGGAGTATTTGAATATTGTTCACCAGTAGTAGCCTAATTGCAGCACCTTATAGGTTGTTTGCTTGTCTGCAAAATGAACACCACATGGTTCATCATGACATGCTTTCAAGATTTCTATTATCTCATCTTCTCTCACACATTTTCTTATTATTAAATCAGAACTAGTATAAAACAGATCACCATTTACCCAACTATATCTAGAGCTTTCTCTAACGATCTTTCATTTTTGTTTCTTTGTAAACTGAGTTGGAAATTTTCCAAAGGATAGATACTTTTCTATGTCTGCAAACCATGGTGTTTTCAGTGTTATTGCAAACAAATGTTCATCTAGAAAGTTATCTACAACAAGATTTCGATCATTGGGTGTATGCAATCTTGAAAGAAAATCGGCCACTTGATTATCTTTCCCTGGTCGATCTTGAATTGTAATGTTACATTCTTGCATTATCAGTAACCACCTTGTTATTCTTCCATTTGTGATTGATTTGTTCATTAAGTATTTGATTGTTGAATGGTCTGTATGAATGAATACTTGGTATCCGGTTATGTAATGCCTGAATTTGTTCATTGCATGTACTACAGCTAACATTTCTTTTTCGGTGACTATGTAGTTCAATTTTGCAGGGGTTAAGTTTTTGCTTATGAAATATATAGCATAATTGAACAAGTTTTCCTTCTGTCCAAGCGATGCACCTATAGCGGTATCAGATGCATCTGTTGAAATATGAAATGGCAAAGACCAGTTTGGTCCATGAAGAATGGGTGCAATTGATATTTTTTCCTTCAATTTCTAAAATGCATTTTGACAATGATTTGTCCATTGGAATTCAACATCCTTTGCTAGTAACTTGAATAGAGGTTGTGCTATTTTGCTAAAGTTTTCTATAAATCACATAGAGTAGCCCACATAACCCAAGAAACTCCTTACCTCCTTTTGAGTTGTAGGTGGCATTAAATTCACAATGACTTGTATTTTAGCTGGATCCACCTTAATTCTTGATGAGGAAATATGGTGTCCCAAAACTATCCACTCGGTTAACATCATGTAGCATTTTTCATTACTCAGGGACAAATTTGTTTCTATTCATTGTTTTAAAACTTTCTCAAGATTTTTTAAGCAATTGTCATATGTGTTTCCATATACTGTGAAATCATCCATATAGACTTCTACACATTCATGGTTTATATCAGCGAATATTTCAAGCATTGCTCTTTGAAATGTTGCAGGTGCATTACATAGTCCAAATGGAAAAACATTATATGCGTAGGTTCCCCATGGGCAGGTAAATTTTGTTTTGTCTTGGTCTTCTGTTGCTATTCTAATCTGATTATACCCACTAAACCCATCTAGGAAAGAGAAAAATTTCTTCCCAGCTAATGAGTCTAGAACCTAGTCAATGAATGGTAGCAGAAAATGATCTTTTAATGTTGCTTTGTTCAATTCCCGGTAATCCATACATATTCTCCACTTCCCATTTTTCTTTGGTACAACTAGCAATGGAGAAACCCATTGATTATATGAAATAGGATAGATGAACCCAACTTTTAGTAGTTTCTACAGTTCTTCCTTCACTATTTCTTTCATCATGGGAGTCATTCGTCTTTAAGGCTGTCTTACTGGTTCAATCTGTTCATATGTATAGATGTGGTGAATACATGTGTTGGGATGAATTCCTTGCATATTTGTATAATTCCAGGCAAAAGCTTTTGAATATTTTTGTAGTAATGTTATTACCTCTTGCTCTTATGACGATTGTAAATGATTACCAATGTTCAAATGTTTTCCTGGATATATCTCAATTTTTTTTTTGTTGAATTGGTAATTGTGTTTACAGGAAAAATGTTTCTAAAGGATTTTTGCAAGGATTGGATTGTACAAGTTTCCTGAAAACATTGATTCAAAAGATTACTTGCAGCTTAATATTGAATTTATCTACGCTACTCTGAAATATTTGGTTATGAGATGAAAATATCCATTAAATCTTCATTCTCTTCTTCTTCTCTAAGATCAAAGAATTGATTGATACTTAGAACTGATTTGGTTTTTTGTTGTTCTTGTTCTTCAAGCATTGATTCTAAAGAAGGTGATTGTGCAGGAGAATAAAGCATAATGTGTTTCCTCTCATCTCCATGTGCAATAATCATACTTCCAGACCTGCATCCTATAAAGGCATCAATAGTGGCTAACCATGGTCTGCCTAAGATTAGAGGATGTCCTCCCAAATTTGTTTTTGGCTGCAAGATAAGAAATTCAACATGATATTCCCATGAATCCAAAGAGACTATAATATATTCTAGTATTTCTTCTGGTACAACTTTAGATCTGTCTGGTAACTCTAGGATTGTAGAAGTAGATCGAATGTTGTTTAAATGCAGATACTTCATTGTCTCCATAGTCATTACATTTATAGCAGCTCCCAAATCTATCAATGTGTTTGGAACTGAGAAATTGTTTATTGAAATAGTAACCATAGGGATACCAAGATCGATATATTTTTCTACTGTTGTTTTTGTAGACATAAGGCTTGCTAATTTTCCAATGACTTGGATTGTAGTAGGATCCTTCTTCTTTTTACCATTTTTCTTGATGCATAATTCCTTTATTGTTTTAGCATATATTGGTATTTCTTTGATTTCTTTCAATAAGGGAATTTTTACATAAGCATTTTTCAATTCATCCAAAATGTAAAATTCAGGATGGTTCATTTCAGTTGGCTGCTCTACTAACCTCTTTGGATAGGGTGGTGTTTGAGTTATAATAGTTTTTGCTTTCTGAATTTTTTTTCTAAATGTGATGTTTCAGGTTGTTCTCCTTGCTTATTTGGTTCTTCTGTGATTGGAGGAGAATCCTTTTTAAGCACCTTTCCAGACCTTAAATGGACATCGTTTATGGGAAGAATAAAATATGTTGGAAAATATGTTGCTTCTTCAACATTCTATGCAGGTTTATCCATTTTATTTCTCGGATTTTGCACTGGCTAGGCTGGTAATTGAGTTGTTATGGGCTGATTTGAAGGTAATTGTAACTACTGTGGTTGTGTTAGTAGTGGTGGAGAATTCTGTTGCGGAAATGGAATTGATAATGGATATGCATAATTTTGTTGCGGAAATGGCATGGATTGTGGATATTGTTGGTATGGAAATGGCTGTTGATATTATTGCTGGTATTGTTGTTGGTATTGTTGAGGTGGCTGATTTCCATAACCATATCCTCTCTAACCTTGTACAGGTTGGTTTTGATATTATTGTGGAGGCCAAGCTTGCCATGGCATTGGAGTATTCCAAGAATTTTGAGGTGGATACTGATAGTTTTGTTGAGGGAATTGTTGTAGATTTTTTTAAGGAATCCTTGGTTGCCAAGGTATTCTCAGTGCTACATAATAGAAACCTTATGTTCCTTGCACTTCCTCCATTGGATTCATTTGCAATTCCTTCAACCTTAGACAGTTTTCTGCTGAATTATTTTTTGTACAAAGACCACACACTTGAATACTATCCAAAGGAAATTCTCTTACTGCATGTTTCTTTCTACATTTGAGACAAAATATTGCTAAAATTTGTTCATGTTCTTCATTCCTTTTGTTTGCTTTTATAACATCTACTTGTGTCCCTAATGTACTTAGGAGACCAGTTTTGAAGTTTTCTAGCAAGCTTCCTATCTCTGCTCTTGTTACCCCTACTGCTACTGATTTTGTTGCTTTTGAACTCACTTCTCTCCTTCTAGTTTTTGATCTTCCTTTAGAATATTTTTGACATAAATCTATAATTTCATTAAATGGAAAGTTTGAAATGTCACCCTTTCCCATTACATTCAGAATGTCAAGGTATTCATCTCTTATACCTTTGAGAAATATTGTTCGAATGGTGTCTTGGTTTAGAAAGTGTTGTTTAGATTTTTGTAGATTATATGGAAATCTTTCTAAGTATTCTTCTAAAATGTCATCTTGTTGTTGTGTTATTCTCAAAACATCCTCTTTAGAGTCCCTAGGCCTACATTAAACTTGATATTTTTTAAGAAAGATTGATTTCATTTCATCCCAAAAAGCTATTGTTTTCACTCCTAAACCCATGAACCATTTTATGGCTACTGCTTTCAATGTAGTAGGAAAGAGACGAAGTTTGTGTATGTCATCGGTGTATCCATAATTTTTACACAAGATTTCAAATTCAAACATAAAGGAATCAGGATATTCCGTTGACATTCCATAAAAATTTGGCAATACAGAAGGTGGAATATTTTTCATTTTTACATCTTCTACTAATATTGCACTTGTATCCAATATTGGAAAGCCAAAAGTAGTTTCCTGTTCACAACCATATTCTTGTATTTTCCTATCCTCTTCTCCTTTCCTATCATTTTCTCGTTTTTCCTCTTCCTCTCTGTGTCTTCTCCACTCTCTTTGTTGTCTTTCATATTCAAATCTTTGTTCAGGAGTAAGAATAACAGATCCATGTCCCTCTTCTACCATAGTTTCAATTGTCTCAATGTCAACTTGAGGCTCAGGTTGTTCAAACATGGTTGATCTATGGACTAAAAAATGGACTAGTTTTATTTAACAATTTCTTTTTGTTTTCCTGAAGTAGGTGTTGTTGTTGGATTTTGTTTTCTTTTCACCTCCCAGGCCAACAAAGTTTATCTTTCAATTAAAGTTAATATTTGACATGTTCTTTGTTTTTCTTCCAATTCCTCAATTGTTGGTAACTAGTGTTGTTATCCTTGATGGTCCTACTCCTATTGATGGGGGCTTTTGTTTAATAAATCTACCTTGAGGATCTCTATTTCTAGGCGTAAAGAAACATAACCAAAAGAAATGTATCTTAACTAATTTTTTTATTTTTGTTTTATCAAATTTTTAGTGTTTTTGTTTATCTTTCTATTTGGCTATGTTGATAATTGCCTCCCTAGTAATGGTGCCAAAATGTTGAGCTAATTTATTAACACAAATTAACATAAATATTCATTATCAATCTAGGTTTGGAAAGTCCACAGTGTATGGATATTAGGTATAGCCAAGCTTAGAAGATAAATTTTGAAGAACTAAAGAAGTACATATTACAAATATAAGGCTATATTAACAATTTCTAACTCACTTTTATAATGTATGAAAGATGAAGTGGCTCTTAACTTAATAGATCCATTTGTGTCCGCTCTCAGTTATCACTTAATGAATAGAAATCAGAAATCATGAATTAACAATAGCTTAAGATGCATAAATAAAAAATGAAGGAGACTCTTAACTTAAGAGATATTTTGTCATTTTTCATCACAATTAATTCATCATTATGCTACCATTGGAAAACTGAAAGTACATAAGAAAAACTGCTTGCATGTAACAAAGAGGAATTCTAGTTTTGATTTCTCAATTCAATAGAAGGAGAATTCAACTTGAACACTTTGTTGTCCCATCTTACTAAAGTGATAAAAAAACTAAAATTCAATAATATAAACCATCACACATCAATTCATAAGCAAATTTTAAGGAAGCAAGTAAACAAATCTAAAGTAACCAGTTCATGGAAAATTAAGCTAATCTAACAATGAAGTGTACTTAGCTTGGAGTGGGGGCCCTCCACCCTTGCCTTGTACACTTGAGATTGCTATCAAATTCTGAAACTTCAGTCACTCATCCACATCAATCAAAATCGAAATGAAAGTATAACAGGTTCTTCAAATTAATCTCCAAAATCCAAATGTCGCAGCATAAAGTTATACACAAATTACATATCATAAGCCTTTAAAGTCTTGGCTTAAATAGAAGTTTATGAAACAAACTAATATAAAGTCTCTCTAAAAATCATATCTATTCATATCCATCTATCTAAGTCTAATTCATTCAATCCATCCCAAGAAATATGGACAATCCCATGAAATCACAAAATTGGCCTATTTCCTAGGGATTTTCTAGGTGACTAGTCATGTTTGACCAACCTTGACCGGGCCTAATAAAGCTTTAACTGACCGAACCAAGTTGAATTAGTTCAGTACTAGTTCCCAAAATTTCCATCCATGCATCTAACTCGAGCCCAAGTGTCCTGCAAACATGTCATCCACATAGCTATTACGAGAATGTCTTATTCTGTCAAAAATTGCACTTGAAACCAAATTTTCATAAAAACTTTAGAAATTGCAAAATTAAAATTAAATACTTGAATATGCATGAAATAATTCAAAATGGGATGGATATAATGGAAAATAGATGGAAAATATAAGGATTAATTAAGTTTCCTCAAGCAAAAATAGACCAAAATTGAGGGCCAACACCCTACATACTTCCTAGTTCTCCTACCTAAGGCCAAGCTTACTGGTTATCCTCTCATACTCGAGAGGCCTTGGTTAGCCACCATTGATGCCTACATCATCTGTAGGGATGGAAATATGACTATAAAAAATGGGAATCTGTCCAAGAAGTTTGTCTTGTACGCTCCTTCTCAACCATCTCTAGAACATGACCTACATTTATGGCTAGAAGAAGAGGAAGAAGATGAAATCTAATAAGCCCAACTCTATACCCTAAAAACTGCCATGGGAGAAGGACAACCAAATGAAGATGATTTGATTGAACACATACTCCAAAGTCTAACTCCCAGATCCTTATCCTTAGAGGAAGTAATAAAGGAAACCTAAAGCAACCATTAGATTCATCTATGCTTAGATGATTCAAACCCCACCCATAACAATACAATATAATTTGGTCCTGAAAGAAATTTTAAAATCAACCCCTCTCTTTCTGTACACCAAGAAGAAAGTTTGTGCAACATGCTAAGGGAAAATCTAGATGCCTTTGCTTGGAGTTACAAGAAAATAAAGGGAGTGCACCCCTAGGTGTGTACTCACCACATTTATATCAAAGAAGGTTTCAAACCAGTCCAACAACCCAAAGAAGAATGAATCCAAATCTCAAGAATATAATCAAAGAAGAACTGCAAAAGTTGTTGGATGCAGGTTTCATTTACCCTATCTCCGACAGTGAGTGAGATTCTCCTTTGGTGTTGGTTCCAAATAAAAATGGGAAGTGGAGGATTTGTGTCTATTACAGAGAGTTAAACAAAGCAATAAAGAAGGACCATTTCCCTCTAACTTTCATTGACCAAGTGCTAGATGGCCTGGTAGGGAATTTTTTTTTCCTTCCTAGATGGGTTTAGCGAGTATAATCAAATCCAGATTAGCCCAGGAGACCAGGATAAGAACACCTTCACCTGTCCTTGGGTTAGTTTCACTTATAGGGTCCTTCATTTTGGCCTATGCAATGCCCCGACCACTTTCCTGAGGGTAGTCCTGAGTATCTTTGCCGAGCTAGTCCATGATGTAGTAGAAATTTATATGGATTATTTTACACCCTATGGGTGTGATTTCTAGGAGGATCTGTCCAACTTGGGTAAGGTGCTAAACAAATGCATTGAAATAAACCTGTCACTTAGTCCCAAAAAATGTGAGTTCTTGATGACTGCAAGGATTTTTCTAGGTCATTCAATATCCCAGAAAGGACTGCAGGTGGACCCAAATAAGATAGACATATCCATAGGGTCCCACCTCCGCAAAAACAGAAGGATGTCAGAAGTTGTTTAGTATTAGCTGGGTACTATAGGAGATTTATAAAAGAATTCAAAATGTTAGCTTCTCCTTTATTCGGGTTATTGGACTAAGAGTCTAAATTTTTATGGTAAGAAATTTATCAAGAGGCCTTGGACACCCTAAAGGACAAGTTGACCACTGCACCTATTCTCTGAGGCCAAAATTGGGCCCTTCCTTTCCATATGCATGTTGATTCCTCTCACAAAGCCATAGGAGCATCTCGAGGCCAAATAGATGACAATTTACCTTATGCCATTTACTTCATCAGTAAGAATATGTCAAAAGATGAACTGAACTACACAGTGACTGAAAAGGAGCTCCTAGCTATTGTGAATTCATTGAACAAATTTAGGCATTAGATTATAGGTTACCAAAAATTTGTGACTACTGACCATACTGTAATTAAATACTTGATGAATAAACTGGATGTAAATGCCTGGATTATTAGATGGTTGCTTTTATTACAACATTTTGATCTAACTATTATTGATAAGCCTAGCAAGGAGAATGTTGTTGCAGATTTTTTATCTAGATTAACTTTGCCTGCAAGGGAGGAAGGAAGGGTTGATGATCAGTTACTAGATGAAAACTTATTCACCATTTTAGTTCTCTCTCCATGGTTTGCTGACATAAAAAATTACTTGGTGTTTGCACAGTTTCCACCAAATTTGTCCTCCAAGGAAAAAACAAGATTGTGAGGAAGAGCACCCAATTCACTTGGATTGGGGGAAACCTCTTCAAGCTAGGCTCGGATCAAATTCTGAGAAGATGTTTAAGGGAGGAGGAATTCTTTGACATCCTTCTAACCTATCATGATGGGCCTTGTGGAGGTCACTTTGTAGCCAAAAGGACAACATTCAAGGTGCTACGGGCCGGTTATTACTGGCCCACTCTTCACCAGGATGTGAGGAGGTATACTAGTCAGTGTGATCGATGCCAAAGGATGGGGAAACCTACCCAAGGGATGAAATGCCTCTGCAACATCAAGTGACTTTCGATCCATTTGACAAGTTGGGAATGGCTTTCATTGGACCCATTGACCCTCCATCTAGGAAAAATAAGGACATTATTGTGTGCACTGACTATTTGACTAAGTTCGCTGAAGCCAAGGCCATCAAAGCAGCAACAGAGGAGAAAGTGGTTGAGTTCTTAATGGAAAATGTATTTTATAAGTTTGGGTACCCTAAAGACCTAGTAACTGATCAAGGCAGTCAGTTTACATCTCATATGATTGAAAATTTGTTAAGCTAGCACAAGATCAAGCATAGGACATCCACTCCTTACCACCCAGAAGCTAATCAACAAGTGGAGGTAACCAACAAATTACTGGAATGCATTCTGACCAAAGTGATTAGCAGCAACAGAAAGGAATGGGCAGATAGATTATTTGAGGCCACTTGGGCCTACAATACCACCTGGAAGACCACCAATGGATTCACTCCTTTTGAGCTGGTCTATGGGAAGAAGGTCCTACTGTCCATTGAATTTGAATACAACACCTTAAGAATGGCAACACAACTAGATCTAGATCTTATCAGGGCACAACAAGAGATATTTCTCCAGCTGAATGGGTTAGATGAGTTTAGAATGCAGGTCCTCCTGCACATAAAGGTGACTCAATTTCAAAGGAAGATCTGGCATGACAAGAACATAAGGAACAAACAATATCAAGAAGATGATTGGCCTCTATTGTATGATTCCATATACAAGTATTTTAAAAGAAATTTAAGGACTAGATGGTTGGGGCCTTATGTCATATAAAAATGTCATGATAATGGTTTAGTACAGGTAAGAACCATTGATGGAGAGGCTATTCCTTGTCAATGGGCACATATTGAAGGTCTGCAGGAAGCCCTTATCAAAGCAAAAATTAATATATGGCATCAGCAAGATAGTGATGGTGTTGGAGAAAGTCTCAGATTCTACCCCCTCAAGTCCGTGAAAAAAAAAAAAAAAAAAAAAAGAGAAAATAAAGAAAATAGAAAATAAAGAGGCTCAGGTGAAAACCTCCATGAGGAACCTGAGTCCCACTGTTGGGTTGAAAACCTCTTGAGGAAGCCCAATGGTGTCGAAATAAAAAGAAGAAAAAATAAAAGATCTTTGGGTGAAAACCTCTTTTGAGGCACCCAAGACAAGCAGCTAGGATGAAAACCTCTTGGAGGTAGACTAGTTGTTAAAAAAAACAATATATATATAGAGAGAAAAGAAAAACTTTGAAAATGTTGTTTGCAAGACATAAGGAGGAGGACCAGAGCAATGAGAGAGGAGCAGAAGGACCTATACAATTGATATTTTCATTCCTCCATCCCATCTTCTTCATAATCCCATCAATCCCTCCATTTATGAACTCCTGTAGCTCAGTTTACACCGGCTCTATGTTTTCTATAGGATTCCCTGTAATCTTAGTGGATTCCCTGAAAACCTAACGGAGGATCCTGTAGGAATTACAGTGGCTTGGGAATCCTAAGAAAAGTGACCCTAGAGCAAGGGGATGAACAACCTATGTCAAAAAAAAAAATTGTTACTCCACCACTTCACCACCATGGCTCTCACCATCATGATTACCCCTACATTCATCCAATAAGTCAGTTCCAAAGAGATTACCATTAAAAGAAAACGTGGGTGGGACAATACCTAAAGGCTATGCATCTCACCTACCAGTCACTAGACCCCTTATCTACCCATGACAACAATACTCATGCTCCAGAAGTAAAAAAAGATTAAAAGTTTAGGGGAGATGTATTTATGGGGCATCTTGTAGGTTTCTTGTAGGAAATCTTATAGCAGCCTATCCAACAAAACAAAATTTCACAGGTTGCATTCATCTTCAACATAGAGATCCCAATGTCAAGGAAGCTCCTCTAGAGCACGATCCTTAGTAGCAGGACCATCAACATCACTCTCGATTACCTACACATTAAAGGAAACACGCATCAAAGGAGGCCAATAAAAAAAAATTAAAAATTAAAAAATTAAAAAATTAAAAAATATGCAACAAATACATAGCACAAGGACATCATTCTCAAACAAGCAACATCATCAAGGCATATTACCCATAGGTATGTCATATTGCTTAAGCTCTCTCATTAGCACAACATGGTAAAAAATGTAAGATTGTGTAAGAGTTGGTTTTATAAGCAATGGTGGCCGGTTAACTTGGCCACCTTCGGCTAGTAAACAAGGAGAAATTAGTTAGACCACTCCACACATGGCAGTAGTAAAATCAGAGGAAAAAAGGAGATAAGACCAAAAATGGTTAAGATATGACTAATCGAAGTGGGATATGTTTACGAGGTAAGGAGGAATGATGGAATGGTAGTGGGACCAATAGTCGAAAAGTGGGTGCTCGTACTTCGGTAGCCAACACACCATCCCACAAAATCGCTCACATGAGGAAATAAAGCACTGATTTCTATGCAAAGGAGGCATTCACAATCTCAAGGATTCATCAAAGCAAGGTTGCTCTTGGGTCTTGAAGCAGTGTCTATAGGAAAGACAGTGAGCATTTTTCAGCGCATGAGCACCTACAGGAAAACCTACATGATGTTACAAGAGGACCTACAAGATATAGAGAAAGCATCTATAGGATTATCAATGGCCATTTAGGACAAAAGTGGGGTGAGAAGAGAAAGCCTTCCATACCCTTGGAATGAAATTACCTACCACCTCATTAAATATATATCATGTGAAGGGTCATATAGTGTGGCGTATGGATACCATTTCAGGCTTCTTCGAGAGTTGAGATTTGGAGCAGGCACACCTCCTCAAAATATACTAAGCATACCCTACTTTCTTCTTCAGTTAGTGATAGATATGACCATCAAAGTGCAGGAAGGGAAACATCAACTGCTAGCCCATCATGTATTAATCAAACTTACCCTAGAAGATGCTCTCCAAAACCTAAGACTCCCTATTACATGGACAACTTTCAGAGACATGCAGGCAGAGGGAGAAATAAAATCTCTTGAATATGACAAAAGCCACACTGCTAGTGAAAGGGATGAAGAAGAAACAAAGGAAGAAAAAGAGGAGGAAAAGGAGGAGGAAAATGAAGAAGAGACAGAAGAAGATGCAAAAGAAGAAAAAAATGAGCAGAGTGAGGAACCAGAGGAAGAATAGGAAGAGAAAGACAATGATGAGAAGGAGAATGGGAAAGAGGAAACAAAATGCAAGGAAGAACAGAGGTCTACAGTTCAAGGCAAAGAAACGTAGGAATCACCAAGGGTATCTCCAGAACCCACTGATAAAGAGGAAACAACTTCTCTTATTGCCTTAAGTACAACTATCAAGCAAAAAGGGAAAGGACAAAGACAAACACCATTGTACTTTATGACAAGAAAAAACACAAGAATCAGGCAAGGAAGACCTCAAACACCCACAAAAATTCCTATTGTCATTGAAGACTCACCAAATCAGCAAGAAAAGGTAGCTCCTCTTGAGAAACATCAGGGAGAAGGATCATTAGGGCAAGCCTCTCCAAAATTACCCATCACTTATGTTAGTAGTCTTGTCACCAGGTCTGCCTCATCAAAAGGAAAAGGTCTCCTACAGGAGACACAAAAGGACCTACAGGATGCAGAGGCCATCCTATAGGAAACTCTTCTAAACCTACAAGAAACTTAGAAAATGGACCAAGAAGGTATCGCCCAACAAGAAACAAAGAAGGACGATCTAGAACTAAGGGACACGCCTTCTTACTTAGGTGATGGGTGTCTTTGAGATGGCTCTAGGAGATGTGCATTTCTTGGCTTTCATCTCAATGGCCTTTAGATCCTCTCTTTTCCTTGGTGATTCCTCAATTATAATGGGGATGTTTGTTGGAGTTTGAGGCTTCCCCTTATTAATTCTAGTGTTATTCCTTGTTTTGAAGTAAATGGGTGTTTTCCTCTACCTTTTCTTCTTAGGTTTGATTGGTGCACTCAAGGAAGCTAGGATAGTAGCTACCTCCTTTTTAGGGTGCTTAGGAGACAAACTTCTCTGCTCTAGGGGTATCTCCTCTTCTCCATGAGAAGTCATTTTCTCTGAACTTGGTTCTTCCTACTGCTCCTCCTCTTCTTCTTCCTATTTTTCTTCCTTCACCTCTTTATTTTTCTATGTTTCTTCCTCTGTTTTCTCTACCAATGTCTCTTCTTCCTCTTATTATTCTATCTCTTCCTCCTCTTCTTCTTCTACTTCTTATTCTTCTACCCCTTCTCCTCCAAGTGCAATGACCTAAGTATCAAGGAAGCCTTCTCTTTCCATGTCTCTAAATGTGGACCAGAGGACATGAACTCTTAAGTTATTCAAGGAATCTTCCACTATTAATTTGATGAGTCCATGGTGTCATAAGTGTTGTGGTTTTCCTTCTTTCACCCTCTGTCTCATGTGCATGATGGATTGTAGGAGGAAATAAGGCACACTGATTCTTTGGTACATGGGAAATATTGCTCGAAATCTCAGCTCATGGAGCAGACAGAACTAGTATCCACAGACTACACTTAGTCTTCATTCACATGAGATGAACTTAAGGATGTCGTAGCCCACTTCATCCCAGGGATAGGAGAGTATCTCCCTTTTGACTCATTTTTTATATTCAATTTGATGTTCATCATCAGTGAAGAAATTATTCTTAGCAAGGGCACTGCTAGATGTTTCCTCTTTTCTCCACTGTGCCCCTAAGGGAAGTGTTGTCACCCTACTAATCAACTCAAGATTAATGGTAATTTATAATCCTCTCACCACAGTGGTAGCACCAGTTCTCCCTTGAGGTTTTAGGGCCATGTAAAAATCATAAGTGATATCATCATCATATCCTTTGAGAAACTCAAATAAACCTAACCATTGATGCCTCTTGAAAATTTCTACTACGGGGCAATGAAGGTGATTTCTCTTAGTATTTGTAGGTTCTCTTCTATTCAACCCCCCTCCAATCTTCTTATTTATTTTTAATTAGGTGTAGGAGGGTTTCTCTATAATAGGCCCAATATGAACCCAAAGGGATCATAGTGGTGGAACCTCTAATTGATGACAATTATGTGTATCCCTGGTATTTTGTAGCAAAAAACTTCTTTTAATCCACAAGATGACTATAATTACTAAGAGAGTATAGGGTTCTCTAGCATGCAAATCATGGACAAAATAATGAGAGGTCCACTTAATTTTCACTGGCAGGTCTGGTGTATTGACAATTGAAGACCAAATTGACCCTAGGAAGTGTTTTTTCACCCATGGACTCTTCCTATAGCAACTTATGTGCTTTCTGTAGCCGTTTCCTGTAGCCTTTGCACTTCTTGTAGTTGTTTCTTGTAGGACTGGCAGAGTAGGGATCCATTCTCTCGATGGATTCCCAAGCTCGGTCCTACCTCAATGGATTTTGGAATGAGCAAAAATGCAAGGAAGTTTGAGATTTATGCTATCTATGTCTAGGGCTCGTAGCACTATGATGGTTGGTAATGGTATGAGTTTTCCTCATTTAGACCATTGGCCCACCTTGGGTGATCATTCTCTCGAGCATCGTATTTAACACCCACTACCTCTTAACTAATTTTGAATTCCCTCTTAACTAATTTGATTGATGTGACACTCCTACATTGCATGATGACTAATTAATCACTTTTGGTTCACTAGCTAAGGGTGGCCAAGTTAACTAGCCACCTCCAACTTATAATTTTTATTCCTTCGACATTGATATATTTTTCATTATTTTACACCTATGGAGAAGCTTAGAGGTTACCATACCTATGCCTACATGGTGCTTGATCAATGCATGTTGGAGTGTTGGACCTCTTTTGTTGCTGCTCAGGAGGTCATATTGTTGTCCCTTTTTCATGTGTATACTTTATGTGCTCCTGTGTATTTTCGTGTTGATGCTATTCATGGGTGCAGGTGATTTGATAATATCCTAGGTGTTGCTACTACTATGCAGTCCTTCTTGGAATTACAATGTGTTCTAGGATGGTGCTACCATCCCCTCAATTTAGATGGGAAAAATAATTATGTTTCAGGTTCATCATCATAGTGGCACAGGTTGCTACACGAGATCCTGTAGCAACCCATTTTTTCTTCTTTTAAGGGATTTTATTTAGAGTGGTGAGGAGTGTAGGGGTTTAAGGATGAAGTTATATTCCTGGTAGGGTAGTGAAGGGATGTGGAAACAAAGGAAAGATCCTTTATGTTTCTTTTTGATTTTTTTTTCGAATGACACAGGGCTTAGGGGTGGCTTTAAGAAATGGTGATTTTTTTGGACCAGGGATGCATGGAGGATGGGTGAGTGGTTGGATCAAGGTGAGAGGACTCTAGCTAGCCTAGGGTAGGCCATGTTTGATGATTTTCTTATCGGAGCCTCATTCCTATAGAATTTCAGGACATTCTATAGTGATACAGGATCTTCCTATAGCAGTTATAGGACATCCTGTAGCAAACCAGAGAGGGCCTAAAAATGGATTTTTGGGGCTCGAGGATGGGTGAGAGTGGCAAGGACATGGTTTACATGGATGTTATGGATTATATGGAGGGAAAAATGGAATGGAACTCGAGCATGTTGTCCCTAGAGTTTTGCAACTTGCCACTATCCTCAAAACCTGCAAAATGACAGAAACTCTTTATAGACAGGCTGTAGATCCATGTCATGGCATTCTTCTTTGTGTTTTTTTTAGGGACACACAAGCTTCCTCAAGGGAGGTTTTCACCCTACTGGTATTCCCTGGGCACCTCAAGGAAGGTTTTCACCCAGGGATCTTTTATTTTTCTTCGTTTTTCACTCCTGGGCTACCTCAAGGAGGTTTTCAACCCAAGAGTTGGCCTTAGATGCCTCATTGTTACATTTAGAATCACCCTAGGGTCTTGAGTTGGGAACCCCAATAGAGCGGAGGGCATACAACATAAATAGACACACAAACAAGATGTCCTAATACTTAAATAGTTAAACTTGGTACAAAAGGTCTTACGTGTAGGTCCTACATTTGAGGTCATTCCCATAGGGTTCAAACCCTCTACTTCTTCCTTACGCTTTAAGACCTGCAATTCATTCAAGGAAAAGCATATACACCAACAATGTTCATGATATGAAGGTTAGGTCATAAAATCATGTAAGAAAATAAGCATTAAAATGAGATTTTATAAGAAAATCATGACATAAATTAATGCATAAAGACCATAGTCATCAGGAACAAGACAACGCTTCTTTATTAACGTAAGCTAAAGAAAATATGAAAGAACTACAACCTGACTTGTCCACTGGCTCCAAGCGAAACAGTCCTCTGGATCTGTCTTACCCAAGCCTCAACAATCCTCCTCCATAAGTATACACAAGGATGTCATGAAGGGATGATGAACATCTGAAGAAGGAAACAGGACCTGTTTCCTATGACTTGGGAGTGCAGAAGGCATAGGGATATCCTTACAATTAATCAAGGACGTAATCAACTATAATATCAATATCTAATATTTTCTCCTCCCTTAGGCCTTCCCATGGAGATGTATTTATACTTCTCCAATTTAGTTTTTTCAGTTGGGAAACAGTTGGGCCACGGGCTATAATAGGTGGGTATCCACTCAAACCCGTAAACCACCCCCCCCCCCTAAATTAAGGTAGATTAGATATTTTTTAATGTTCTAACCATATACATGGGTTGGGTATAGACTAACCCACGTGTACATGTGCTTTAGATAGGGAAAAATCGTGTATGGGATTTAAAACATTATTTTTTAGAAAAATTGACCAAGTCTAGTAAGGAAGGGTTGCCCTAGGCCATATCACAGAGGATAAAATCTACCAAGGGTGGTAAATGGTGCTATAACATATGCCCCCTAATATATGAGATCAAAAGGGGTACATGATGGCCGAAATGTATTAAATGTATAGAAATAATCATGTGAGGATCTGAGAGGATTTCACCAGATTTTAGCTTGCCAAGCTAGTGGAAGAGATCAGAAAGAAAGTTGTTGTCTTAGGTGGGCATACCCATGCTCAAAGATAATAAACCATCTCCACATATCAAATACAAAATCGAACCCAATATGTGTACAAGTATAAAAGAACTGAAAATACATAGTGGATCATCTGATCATATCCATAGAAGTACATGTCACAATATCACATATAAAGAACTGATCAATGATGCTAAAGTAGAAGGATGATCACTGAAGTCATAAAACTAATCCAAATAGTACCAAGTCAAATGGTGGAATAAATGGTATTGTGCGCAACTCGGGTGCTAACATATAGGATGTCGCTGTGATGAACTACAACATATAAGGTAGATGGTGTCACTAGTAGAAATAGGAGGAGCTGGAAAGTGAACCAACAAATGCCGATGAAAATCCGATGTCTTAACCGACCACTATGGTAGATTTCTACACAATGGGAATAAATCATCTGAAGTTGACCATGTGAGAAATCATTTGATTACCTATCATTGATGTATACCATTAACAAACGCGAGACTACTCACCGATAATGATGATGAGAGCCAATGTACCGAGTAAAATCTAACAAGTGCGAATAAATGATCTGAAGTCGAACACTTAGAAGAATCTATCAATCAGGAGACAATGATGTATTCCAACTATTGATAGCAAAGGAATCTTCCACTAATGACTACAAACCCTAAGGTACTGCCAAATGGACTCTAGACCTTGTTCCCAGAGCAATGAGTTGAATTCGATGGGAAAAGATTTGCTGGAAGGAAGGCATTAAGGCATCCTTCATCAATCCAGTGTGAATGTAACCCACAAGCCAATAATGTGGAAGGAATCAGAGGAAAAAAGATGTAGTAACCAAACTGAAGCATATTTCCAGTGCACACAAGATGTAGCTAGCACACAACAAAAACTATTTGTACCAACCAATAATGAAATTTGACACAAAGGCAAGGAATCCACCAATAGGTTCAAATGGAAACCAAGGTACTACATGAATCCCAGTGTGTGATAATGAAATCTGACATTGAACACAAGGAAAACCACTCATTCAAAGACCCATGATATCGATCAATGTTGAGCACAAGGTCACCTATCAATCATGGAAAGAGGCTAGTGTGCAACTCTAGGTCTTCTCTTAAAGCAATTCATCGTAGTCGATAAGAGCAAGACCCGCCAATAAGAATTCAATGGAGACCTTCTCAAACTAGCCGAGAAAAGGACCAAATGGCTGATGTGATAGTGAACATGAATCTGAGAACTAGGGATGACAGGCTGAAAATAAGTCAAGAGACACTGCAGAAAGGCCAACTCAAGTGTAGAATTTTTTCTACAAATCGGCTAGCTCACTGATATCATGTAGAAATTTCACCTTCAAATCAAACTAATATATGCAATGTACTAAAGGATAATACTAGATCTACATCTACCATAAACTTTGTGGAAGCTTAATTGAACATGAGCAACATCAGGCATGAACACATATAACTGATAAAAAGGAATCAATCACACATAACACAGAAGAATTTATCCAAGAAAAGCACTAGCCTAAAACCCCATCTCTGTATTATCAATCAAGTGGAAATCCACAACAGCATACAAAAAGAATCAGCTCAAAATCTATCTTGCTCTCTCTATACTCTGATCATAAAGCTCATGGACTACCTAGCCCTATACATAAATGCTGCACCTTAGGTCGAAGCTCCTATTTCCTTGCACAGTTTTGATTGGGGTCTAATTACAAAAGACATGTAAATTGGCCTGATCATCCTTATTGTCACCTCAGGTCCAACTACGTAGTCATAGAACGAAGAAGCTTCCTTCCCCATGCTAGGAATACTTACTAGAAATATCCTAGCTTCTGATAATACAATGTCCCACATCTGATCTCAACTGGGTCTTTGTCTGAACTGCCATGCATCAGTTATTCATGAGAGAATACTCAATTATCTGAAAATAATAGTTGTCACTTGCATGCAAGCATCAACAAACTATATCTCATTAATTTAACAACTTGTTAAATTAATCTAACTAAACTTGACTAAGTTAAACTAAGTCTACTGATCCTCTCAATATAGAACTCATCCTTAATTCCTCAATCAGTGGAGCAAATCAAGGACACATTCCCCAATTAGTGGAGAAATAATTGCATGTTCTCACAAATACTTCAAGTTTGATTTTCCTTAACTAATTAACTCATGGAGAATTAATTAATTAATATTCCAAACTGCTGGTAAGACCAAATTTGAATTTACTTCCTACAGATAGACCACGAACTGCTATAAATAGGAGGGGACCCAGAAATGCTATTTTTAGAAGATGTTATTTTTAGCAGTTTCACCTCTCACCCAAGGTGGCCAAAATGCTCATTGGCCAAACTGCTATTTTTAGAAGTGTTATTTATAGAAATTCTATTTTTAGCAATTTCTAAATTTAGAATTTCTTGTTGCACACTTTTCAACATCAAGTTTACTTCCCTTGAACAAAAGCACGACTCAAATGTGACAATATGGCAGCATATGATAACTTTGTATAAGTTTATCATGCAAGAGGCCCAAAAAAACTCTCCATATTATTGGAAGAGATAAATAACCGTAGGAGTATTGACTCAATAACATGTTTAAGGCTCTCCTAAGTCAAACTAAAGCCCATCCCAATGGAGAACAAACTTAATTTTGCGTGCTTTGTTCAAGGGTGACACAACAAACTCTAGCTTCCATCAATCTTGGAAGTAATGTCTCGTTCCCTCTCTTTTTGGAATATTTTCTTTTTGTCTTTTTCATATTTAGAAAGCCTGAAAAAGAATAATAGAATGCCTATGGTATAGTGGAAAGAACGAGTGTACAGATACAAATGCGCTAATTCTTGGGAGGGTAACATTCTTATGTTCAATGCATGGTGACAAAACTGGTTAATGACACTCAAAGGAATGTTCTTTCCACGGGAAAAAGGTGTCAAGTTATAGAGGCTAAGTGATTGCAAGGTTGATTTTGTAGAAAGACATGGTCAAAAAGTGGTTTATACATGAGTCCAAGTGAAGTCGACTTAAGGCCAAAAGGTACAAATAGTCAACATGCAATGCAATGGTACAACTCGACACAAAGGAGCCTCTAGGGTATAAATCCAGAAAAATAACAAAGAAGAGAATGAATTTTCAACACACAAGTCATGGCGGGACTAAAGAGGACTCCCGAGTCTACGTAGTAATGCAGCATGGGCAACATATGCTAGCGAGAATCTAACTAATATTCCCATGTAAAGGTTTGCTCTACCATCACATCATGATTTTATAAGTTGGAAAGTGAAAATGGTTTAAGAACCAAGACATGACATGTTTGACCCTATGGCCAAGATATCGCAGTATGGAGGCTAACCCACAAAATGCAATGGAAAATGATATCCCTAACCTATATTCCAGTGAAAAATAATACCTGCCATGATGAATCTGCGGTCATGGAATGGAAGCAGTCTCTCAAAATCTCCCAACTGTCCTGAAAAAATGACCCATCGCAACACTCCAAGCCAAAAAGTTCACAAATCTCATAAGGTTTTGTAAAGAAAATACAAACTTTTGAAAAAATTGATTTTGTAAAAATGACATTGTTCAAAAATTAATCGAAGATGCTTGGGATGATCAATTCTCTTTCGTGAATGAGCAACTAAATCATCCAAGTAGGCCTTGATAACTTGTTTGATATTGTGGAAATCACATGACACATGGCCCACCGAAAGGTAGCTCGAACATTCTTAAGACCAAAAGTAATCTTCTTATATGCAAATTTACCTGAGGAGAGAATAAAATTTGTCTTATGTTGATCTTCTAGACAAATAATGATTTGATTATAACCGGAAAATCCATCCATAAAAGAGAAAATCTCATTACTCGCACACTCATTGATAATTTGATCAATAAATGGTGTGGGGTAATTATCTTTAGGACAAGCCTTATTCAAGTCCCTAAGTTCAATGCACACATGGATCGTTCCTTGCCTCTTGTCAATTGAGACTGGATTCGAAACCCACTCAGTTAAAGGAACAAGGTATATGAAGCCCACCTCAAACCTTTCAACCTCAGCTTTGATAGATGCAACTTTCCTAGGATTTATCGGTCGAAGATTCTGGCGAATAGGTTTTTCAGTTTCATATGTCTTGATCTCATGTTGGACTATAGATGGATCTATCTGAGGCATTTCCTCATAATACCAAGCAAACACGTCTCGAAATTCCTTAAAGTTATTGGTATAAATTTCAATTTCTTCAAGGGAACAATTAGCTCCAATGAAGACATTCTTGATAACGTTGGGATTCCTAGAGATGTTCACTGGAATAGTTTTTGAAATGACAGACATGTTACCTTCAGCCAAAAACTCTGCTAGAGCCAAAGGATTTAAAAATGCGTGAACGTCACCAGCAGATGAAGGACTAGACAAGCTTGATTCTACTTCTCGCAAATCAGGGAGGAAATATGACCGATGATGCAAACAATCCCATGACCTCTCAATACCCGTCATTGCTTCTATAATTGCTTCTTCAGATGAAAAAATAGTATCTAGGCAATCCATAACAGAAGTTTAATCTAGAGTCCAAGCGAGAGCCACATCCCCATCCAAATCCTCCATGGAAAGATGAGTAGGATTGGGGTTTTCAGTGTGAATTATAGATTGATAAGCAATTTCAGCTGCATACATAGGAAATGCCATTTTGCCCACTTTCCCCTCATCTAATGTGGTGGTAGGAGAGGGTAAGGGCCAAGGATAAAAAAAAGAATGATTTCTAAAGAACTCTCTTTGAGAAGGTGCCTTGGAAGGTGAAATAACATCAATTCAAGCAATAGGATCACAAAAATAAAAGGTACCCATTAAGGAAGAATACATCCCAACTCCTAGATTCTTAATAGGCTACTTATGGTTGTTCAGTAAGGGAACAATAGATTCAAAAGATGCATTGGATTCACCTAGATAATAATCCATTTGATTAATCATTACAATTCTCCTTTCATGAGGAAAATAGAGGACACAGAATAGCAATGGTATAATAGCATTCATCTCGTAAATCCAATTTCTTCCCAAAAGGAGATTATAATCCAAATTTGTATCAACTATTTCTACTTTGATATTTACAACCTTGCCCCCAACACAAATGGGAAAGCCTGGAATAATCCCATGCAGCCTATGAGAATGACCATGAAATAAGTTAATTCATTTTTCTTCAACTCCGCTTGATTACCAATTTATGTAAAGTGATTTACTATTTTTGGAAAGTTGTGCTTGAGATGCTGGACATCACTTTCTATTTTTATAAAGTCATTCTAGAATTGTGAGAATGAAATTTTATTTAAGGAAATTCATCCATGAGTGGTAATTTTTATTCTTGAGAATATGGATTCCGCACCCCTATTTCATGCATCTCCCTGCCTTAGTAGATTGAGGACTCTGTGCCCTGATCTTCTCCAAAGATCCAAGCTTCCACAAATTGATATTTTTAAATATTCAGGACTCCGCGCTCTAAATATACAAGACTTCACGTCTTTATATTTCTTGGATTTAGGGCTCCACGCCCTAATTTCCATGCCCTCTCATCTACTGTTCTTTGAAACTTTGTGTTTCTCCTTATGGTACTGATTTTGAGCTTTTACGCATTGAATGGTTCATTGGTAAGGCCTTGTTCAAAGACTTGCACACATTACAATCTCATAGATCAAAGGAATCAAATGAATTTCATAATGAAATTAACTTAATCACATTTTACCCAGAATGGTGCATGGCTTCCACATTCATTTTGGTTTTGAAGAGATGACTTCCATAGTCATTCATAATTGAATATCCTTGTTGGAAAATGACCAGTTACCCTACCACATCCTACTTAGTACAATATTAGACATATATAATCACACAAATCATGTATCATCTATAAATCATAATTAACCATCTATTCTGCATAACCATGAGAATTTGTGGGTATATGTGTCTCAATCTTGGATCACCATCCATGTCGTACACCTGCTTCATAAATCAGATACAAACAGAAAAACATATGTATAACATTTTACTTAACCAAAAACATCTAAAAAAAATAATCAATGATGCCACATATAAGAGGAAATATAACTATATATGTAAAACATTATTCCTCAATCAAGTGATCAACCTATCATATATATATATATATATATATATATATAACCCTTGATAGGAGTGACAAAACTATACCAGAAAAATAGGACACTACATTCAATGAGTGTGGGAAAATTTCCCCAATGATATCCAAGCCCCACTGTTGAAAAGGTTTTTCTAGTGCAATAAGCTGTAGTTGGGCTGTTGACTTCTCATTTCTGCTAGCACACCTTCAATAGACTGGATACTTGCAAGCATAAGCATGAGCATCCTTGAAGAATTTAGGCGAGTAAAAATTGGCCCGCATAACCTTATGTGTTGTAGTGTTGCCTATGAAGTGTCCTATGGCTGCTCCATTGTGGAGATAACGTAATACCTTTTCTGAATCGTGTGCCTCCAAACACCTAAGCAATACTCTATTCTAGTGCTTCCTAAACAACATCCCATGCACCAATTGATATGATAATTATTTTATTTGGAGTGCCCTCTTCTGCTGTGTAGAGAAGTGATATGGCATTGTGCCATGCTCGAGGTATTGGTGCACATCTATGTACCAAGAATCTATGTTCGTAGTGGGGATGGATCACTCAATTTTATACATTTAAATATCTTTCTCCCATCTTGCGATCTCTTATTCTTCCTGTTTTTCATTTACAAACTTTGTTACTAACTACAAAAGACCATGATCCTTGATGGTGTGAACTGGCTTGATATTTAGATCATACAATTTTAATCTAATCTTCCAGCTCACCCTCCTTTCACCTAGCTCTTGTTGAATGAGTAGTGATCTAACTATTAGGTGTGGAATAAAGATAACACAATAGTTATTTAAGAGATAGGGTTTGAAGTTCTTTAATGCCATGTACATTGCATAAGCATGTTTTTCCATGGTGGGCTAGTTGGGCTCGGGTGTTTGCAGACTCTCACTCATGATGGAGATAGGTCGTTCATTATTCAACTCATCCTTTTGAGTTAGCATAGAAGCAATATAAGTGTCAGAAGAAAAAGTGTAGAGAATGAAGTCTTTATAGAAGTTGGGGTTGTACAACGTGGATTCTTTTTCTATATCTTGTTTGAGACAGGAAAACACATCCTTTTCCCTCTTATCCCATTTATAGATTACGCCCTTCTTGATCATCTCCTGTATTTGTTTAATAATCTGAGCATAGTTGGAGATGAACTTATGGAGGAAGTTGATCTTCCCCAAGAAAGACTGCATGGATTTCAATTTCACTAGGTGGGGAATCTACGTGATGGTCTCAGACTTGTTCGGATCTACCTTGATCCCAATTTCACAATGATGTTTCCCAAGAGGTTACCTTCAAACACTGCAAAGACTTTCTTGGGATTCAAGGATATCTCATATTTACGACATCGCTCAAAAAAGTTCTTTAGATGGTGTAGGTGGTCTGACCTCTATTTGGAAAAATATTGTCACATCATCAACGTAGACCATTATGCTCTATCCAATAAGCCTTTGAAAGGTAATGTCCATTGTGCGTTGGAATGTTGCACCAACATTGACTAACTCAAACAACATTTGTCTAAATATGAATGTGTCCCACTTTGTTATGAAAGTAGTTGTTAATCTGTCAGCCTCTGCTACCAAAACCTAGTTGTATCATGAGAATCCATCGAGTAAAGGAAACATTTCGGCCCCTGATACTGTTTGTATTATTTTGTCCATGGAAGACACAGGGTAATTATCCTTGTCTGAGGTGTGGGTTAGATTCTAGAAATATACACATAGGCAGATCTCCCCAGAATTCCTTCTTAGATGAACCAAGTTTGATAGCCATGTTGAATGTTGCACCATGTATATGATCCGTGCATGATCCAGTTTTCTCAACTCCTTTTGTATGAGGGCCTCAAGCGTTGGATGAGCTTTATCATTTTTCGTTGAAATGGCTTGGCCCCTTCCTTGATCGGTATTACATGCTACATGATTTGCGTTTCATATGTCTTCATTTCATCGTACATCCATGCAAAGACATCATTGTACTTCTTGAACAAGTGGATAAAGGCTTGCCACTCTTGTGGTGTGCAACAAGTACTGAGATTAACATATTTTGGATCATTCTTAGTTCCCAAGCTAATTTTCTCATGCAATATAGTGGAATTGTGGATCGTCACGTTAATGGGCCCCTGGAAGTAGTATAACAAACCATACAACTTCTCTAACGAAACGACACCATTGGGGATGAGTTTTCCTTTACTTGTATTGGCTACATCATGCAGTTCATTTTCATTCTTATCCTTGTCGATCATTGTGTCTTTGAATATGTCAGTGTTTTCCATAAAACACAGTATCTTTTGGTTTTCATAAAAAAACGTAAGTTAGTGATGTTATCCAGGACATAAGGTTTGTACAAAATTTCAATAAAAAAGTTGTCCCTTAAAGGTGACATCCTAGTAGCAGCGTTTTCAAAGGCATCCACTACTATATTACACATTCTTGGAACTGAAATAATATTAAATGCTTGGAAGTGAGATATGAGTTTCCATAGCTCTTGTTGATAACTTTTAAGATGAGGTGATACACAATGTATAATGTTACGTACATGACGCACCATGATTTTGGAGTCACCTACCACTTGGAGATTGGCAATGTTGAGGTCGATGGCCTTCTATAAGCCCAATAAGAGTTCTTCATACTCTACAATGTTATTCATGCACTTTAATTCCAAGCGACTAGAGATCAAATGTTTTCTCTGTAGTGGGTCTACTAAAACACAACCAAATCCAAAGCCTTCCTATGTCTTGGTTACATCAAAGTACATAGTCCACATATCATATGTACAGGGCCTGCTAACTGCACTAGTACTACTACTACTACTAACTGTATAGGTTTCATTATCACAAGTTGGACATGGAAGGAGATCCAACTGTGTGTCTGGTGGAACTAAGGATGGCTCTACAAGGTAACACCCCAGCTGTGTTTCCAGAAAATAATTTCCAAATAGTAGTTCTGCAAAACCCATTAGTTGATTATGTCCATTCAAGGGAGTCATTGTGTGCTTCATGTATCTCTCTAACTCTACCTGAATGTTATTTTTCTTTCCCCTATATGGAAGCCATAGGTGCGACCAGTCTATGGAAAAGTATCCTTGAAGCATACTTGACTAGTATCTAATTAGTAACACTCTCTATTCTTTCAGAATTTCCACACTTACTATGTTAATGCATTCATGAACTCACCTTTCAGATGATAGCCAAATGATAACATCCCTGAGTTCACCAATTGCCTGGACATGTGTTGTAGTGTTTTCTTCTCAAATATGTACAAAAATAACCCACTTAAGATTATGGATGACAAACAATATCAACAATATAAATGGTTGCTAAACATTGTAGATGTGCAACAACTGATAGAAGCAAAACCTGCCAAAGTCCGAATCTATGCCACAATCATAGTTAAATGGAAAAAAGAAAGAGTAATAACTCCAATCATCTAATTGAAGCCATATATACAAACAATAGTTTTATTATAACACCTATGAAGGGAACAAATAAATTAAACCAGTCCCCCTCTATGGGATGGGTTCTTGGCTATCCTCAAATGTCTTCAGCTTTGTGTAGAGTCTCTCTCCTCTATAATGTGTAAACCCAACAAAAATATGGTGCACGATAATGAAAATAATCAGAGTTACAAAAATGAGCGCAACAATGAAAATAATCAAATGTGAATAATGAATGAAAAACCATTCTATTTATAACAAGATATTGAGTTATCCTCAAATAATGAGCAATAATAAAATATTATTGATCCCATTCTTGGAATAACCACTTGGAATATTTTATTATATTTGGTTAGGAGGGAAAAAGTATTTAAAAATTTATTTAGAAATAATAAATAAATAAATGATTTATTTCTCATATCAAGGAATTAGTTAAGGAAAAATAAACAAATAAGGATTTATTTAATTATTCCTAAGAGATTTAGTCAAATTTGACAAAAATAATAATAAATTAATGATTAATTAATTATTCTTGGAGAAAAATAATATAATTAATGATTTATCTGTTTATTTTTCATGATTTGGTCAAATATGACAAAGAATAATAATTGAACAATGGTTTAATTAATTATTCCTATAAGAAAATCAAATAAATAGTGATTTATCTAATTATTCTTCATGGGTTTAACTATAAATCACTTAACAAAGGTGGTTTGTTAAGTAATTTATCAGAGTGAAAGAAATTTTACTATGGTAAAATTTTCTTTACATGGTGTACTTCGATCCATCTAGTAAATTAGGCTAGATGATCAATCTTTTGGTGATAACAACATGAGTTCTGTACAACTGAATGATATGTGGATCTGTCTTTTCCCATTTAGCATTTATCTTCTTGGCAACATACAATGGCATGACATTCACCGATGTACCTAAATCAATCAAGCAATTGTGTACATTGAAGTTGAATATTTCAAATGTTAACAAGAACTTAGGGCGGAGTGTGCTTGCCTCCATCATGAATGCATTGAGTACAAATGTGAAAGTGTCAGGAGACTTACTAGATCCCTTTTCCAAAAAGGTGGCATTACCTAAAGAGGTTTGACCAAGTGCTCATAGAAGGATGTCCTGTTGGCTCATGATCTTTGTAGATTCAATAGGGAATTTTTTTCACAAACCTACTTCATATCGTCTACATTGTTATAATCTACAACCTGTAGAATAACCAAGGTATCTGAGGATGGAACTTGGTTTGTGGTTTACAGAGGGATGGTTATGTCCTTACTACTATTGGAAACACTTTTTGTTGAGACTACTTTCACGAACTTGCTCTGAGTGTTCTACGCTGAGTTGGCTGGAGGATTGAGCTTCCTTAATAGATTTTCTTTGAACTTTTGCATCAGCACCTCAATCATAGTGGTCGCCCTTTGGCTTCTTAAGTTGTATCAGTTTCTTTTCTTCTCGACTCAACCATCACTCAGAGGCTGATTATCAGCAGTACTCTTTTAGGTAGCGAGAATGCAATGATACATGTTCACTGCATGCCCAATGCTTGGAGCTTCATCGGCTACTGTGAATTTTTCCTTCTCTTCATCAGGCTCAGCCTGCTCCTCAACCATGACTGAGTCAAAAAACTGCGCAACAATTCTTCTCATGAGATGGTTCCATTGTGGGCACGTCTTCTCCAAATGATGCTCATTATGAACCTTGAAATATGAATCCATGCCAATTTTTTCGATATTCAGGACAACATTGGAACTCTCCACAATTTCTTCTAGCTGATTGTTGTTGTTGCTAGAAACTGAATTCTATCTGAGCATGAACTTAGGGGGATTTCTACTCACAGTATTCTCGCTTGTCCATTGTTTGAGTTCATCCATCTCATTAGTCAAGGAATTTATGAAATGACTGAGGATTTCAAGATCATTCAGCTCTTTCTCTTTAGCTTTGCTCATGGAGACCTGAGGCCTCTTAACCGTCTCCTTGGATTCCTTTCATGATTAATCATCTGTGATGACTCCAATAGTGTGCAAGTCCTTCTCAACAACAATAGCCTCTTCATAGTTTTCTATAATGTCTATTTCCGAGTTCGCTTTACAAGCTACACAATATTGGTTGGAAAGGCAGAAGTGTAGTAATATATGGTGATGGAGTCATGAGGTTTTGTGTTGTTGGAAAAAATTTTCAAGATGTGATTGAACCTATGATTGAAATATTTAACCTTTTCCTTCTTGCTCCATATTTAGATTACCTAACTCCTTTAATAACATGGTAGGCATCTTGTCTTCAATAAATTTTTCAAGAAATATTTTTTTTAATGCCCTCCAATTTTGGATGGAGTTTGGAGGAGGGTTGTGGTAATATAGAGTTCCTCTACCATCCAAGGTACATGGAAAGAGTCAGCATGAAAAAACATCGTAACATACCTCAATTGTTTGCAGATGTACACAAAAGTTGTCTAAGTGATCTTCATCCTTCATTGTCTTGTCAGGGTCATACTTCATCAAGAGAGCTTTTGTGTGCCTCAACATCTAGTGTCCAGTCCAAATTTGGCTCTTCCATGTCTTCCTATTCGTTTTACTCCTCCTCATTGTTAAAATATGATGGTTCCTCTTATTCTTCTTATTCCTCTTCCTCTCTGCCTGTCCGACCAAAATTTTAACCCAATCGTAATGGGTTACCTTCGTTACCTCCTTGGAAGGGTGGAGGCTCATTCTTCCATTTCCACAACATCTTCTAATTATTCAAGAGTGTCGAGGATAAATTCTTCAATGGATGAGACTCTTATGTGTGTGGGTGTGGTCTTGTTCTTCTTTTGAGAGTATGGAAGACTCATTACTCCCGAAATCAATCCAGCAAATTTTGCAAACTAATGGGTGATGGGGCGGATAGATTGAAGCTCATCGTACAAGATTTCACGTTCAGGCCTGGGATGGGAAGAGTCACCACCTTTCAAACTACGAGTAGGGGAGGTGGAGTGAATTGTTTTTCCTTAACAAAAAGACAGATTAGTGGGGCTTGTGGGTCTATCAGCCATACAATATTGGCTCCCCTCCCTCTAGAGCGAGAAATGTTAACAGTGTTGGACCCGCTAAAATTCAGGGGATATCCACAATATGAAGTCCCGATCTGACTTCACACCATTTGGTGCGGGATTCCCATCCAGTATAAATGTCTGGTTGACAAATCCTTAAATATTTTCCTTGACTCTAACTGTTGGCACAAGAGAGTGATGCAATGGTGTCTTTTAAAATAAAGGGGAGTGTGCCTAGTGAGTGTGTAGTACAACTATGTTGTCGTTATTCTACTGCAAAGGGGGAGAGAAAAGTGACCCTCTAAGTGAGAGGTAATAGTAACACCTAGGAAGAGACACACATGAGACAGAAGGACCTGTCCAACATCCAGTGGAATAGTCCATAGGAGATGTGACTGTCGTTACAACCAACAAACAAGGGAAGATCCATCTAACATCTAGTGGAATAGTCCACGACTAATGTGACAATTGTTATAACCAATAAACAAGGAAAGATCTGCCTAATATCCTACGAAATAGTCCACAAGGATGAGACAATGATAAGAACCATTATAGAAAATTCTCAACAAGATAAGCACTAAAATAATCGAAACATTTGAACTACCTTAGTACATGTGAAAGAAAACATGAAATAAAAAGACTCACAGAATATTCTTCAAAACATTCATAGTTCATGCATGAAGAACGTGCTGGCCTGAAAAGCCTTTTGTTATTAAGAAAAAATTCCAAGTCGCATATTTACATTATACATCACTAGCCCCAGTAGTGGGACGTTGGGGCCACTCCTTTCTCCTCAAAGAACTAGTTGATCTATTTAATGCCTTTCTAGAGTAGCTAAGGTGAAACGTTTGTTGCTCATACAGTGAGGGGGTATATATAACTAAGGGGTGATGCCTCCCCCTTGTGACTCTTTGACTACCCTTGTGATTATTTAACTTCCTATGACATTTCAACTTACATGACTCTTCATATTCATGAGTGTCCTCTGGAATTCTACTTTACAATACATTTGATTAAAATATACATGGTCCACACTAGTGATGTGGCATATGAAAACTCATGAAACAACTTGAAATGACACTACTAACATGGATTGGCTAGATGATGTGGCAATGTCAAGCCATTTTTTCCATTGAGTGTTTGATGTGTTCTTGGATATGTTTTCTCTTATCCTCCACATCTCTTTATGATGTGAAGTCTTCAATGATCTTCGGTCTTGGGAGGTGGTTGAAAACTTATGTTCCTTTTCTTCCTCTGGATGGGTCCACTTGTAAGTTATGCTACAAGTGAGTCTTTAGGCATGCTTCCCTCCTTCTTCTCCTTCTTCTCCTTGTTCATCATCTCACCATGAATTGATAGTGTACCTGTTCCTGCAATTCGCTCATGAAAGGACAACATCAATCCAAAAAATCCCTAGTCTAAGATGATGCATTGTTGTCCATGAACTAAGCCTGGGACAAGTCACAGACTGGGAGGAAGGGTTTAATAATTGTGCATTGTACAATTCCAGCTAATAGGGAGAGAGCTTGATCAAAGAGACTACACAGAGTGCAGCTCAAGCTTGACTGAGGATATTTTTTGCATAGTCCTCACTGAGGAGAAAAAATGTGCAGTGCCCACTGAGGTTCAAGATTTCACAGTTTAATCATGCAATGCTTGTCACAAGATGAGGCATTGGGAAGACAAATTTTCACAGTTTTGAGAGGCAAGGGGTATTGGGAAGCAGAGAGACCTGAAAGGAAAATTTGCGCAGTTCTTGGTGGAAGTGATCTTTGACTGAGGGAAGGGAACTGGAGAAAACATCTGTGCAATTTTCAAGGCCAAGGGAGGCTGGAACCTCTACGCATTATGCTTGAGGGTTGAAGGTATGAATTGCGCAGTGCCAGGAAGACTGGGAGGCACAACTACTTAATTTTAGAGGTCAAGGGAGGCTGCTATACTCTAGAATTTCGTAGAACCACAAGCCTGGAGGATATTGATTATGCACTGTGCAGTTCTAGGCAGCATGGTCACATCAATGAGGGCTCAGATTATGCAGTGCGTAACTCAGCTAGGGCCCAGGGAAGCTAAGTTGCCTAGTTGGGAATATTTTTTGAAAATGGCTAAGTGTGGGAAGGGAGTTGGATTCATGATGAACTTGACTCCGGATAACAAACTTAGAATACTTTGACAACATGACATCATAAATCATCAGATGAAAGAAAAAAATCATTTCCATTTGTGTGACTGTCTTATGACAAGATGTGACGAGTGAAACATGTAAGATAGACTTTGAGACGGTCCTGATGACACATGTGCCACAACGTTCAAGACTTTTTGTATGAGTGTGATAGATGTTTACATGTTTAGGACAACTCATTTTCACCAAAACGGACCTTTGAAACCATGAGAATAAGATCACAAACATTACATAATAATCAAACATACGAAAATATGACAAGTAATCCAATAAGAAAAAGGAGCTAAAGAACCTCAAGAAATCTCATGGGATGAGCTTGAGTGTTTACAACAATCAAGGAAAATACCAAGGAAGGTTCTGAAATTTTAGTGCAAGCCAAAAAATTTTAGGGTGTTGCAAAAGCAACAAAATAACCCCTGAACTAGACTGTGGGTTGCGTAAAGTTGTATTTTGTGTTACCTTGGTGGGCCTAGGAGTCCTCGATCAGTGAAATATGGGATATATAGTAAATCCTAGAGGTGGGTGCACTTGACCAGGCCTAGGAATCCTTGGCCAGTGAATGGCAGGATATATGGTAAAACTTGGAGGGTGGAGTCTTGATTAGGTCTAGGGATCCTTGACCATTGTATGGTGGGATGTACATTAAAGCTTAAGGTATAGGAGTGAGGAAAATTGCTTACGGTGTAGGTGGAGAAATCCAGTGGTATGCATGCTTGTTTAGGGCCTAGGGATTTCGTGGGGATTGTGGTAAACCCTCATTATATTCATGAAGGTGAGGTCATTTATCCTTGGAAAACCCTAGTTTATTTTGGTTATGAGTTCCACAATCATGCTTGGAATATGGCATGGGGGTGATTGGTTGAAAGAAATATTTGGTTCAACCAATATATATTTGGGTGGTTCATGGAAGTCGCATACCTTGTTGTCCTATGAATTAACTAATAATAATTCCTTCTCCTTGGTATTTCATGTGTAACGGTATTGGTTTATATGTGGATTTTATGGTTGTTGTATCCTATTGAAGCCCCAAAAATCGGGTCTACAACAAGGGGGATACCCACCCGGCACAGACCTTGCTTAAAAGCTCCTTTTCCGTTTGGTATAGTGGGTCTAACTAGGGATATGGGACCAGTTTCCCAATTTATGTATGTGTGTGTTGAGATTTGATATTTCCTCTCTAAAAGTTCCTAAGTGAAATGCGTTTACTTTAACTCTAATCTAATAACATGCAATTGTATTCTAATAAACAGAAATATAAAATTCTACACTAACCTGGGGTGTAATCTTTCCATTATGCGATCTAAAATGATTTCAAATAACAATTGGTAATAAAGATAATTCAACTGTTATAAGAAGAGAATTTAATAGAGATAAACCACTTCGTATAAAAAGTTAGACGAAACAGTCGTGTAAAACATATCACATAATAAGCTACTCATACATTAAGCATAAATAAATAGCTATCACCATATAGAAGTGCCAAATGATAACTCAAGCATTCACACATCAATATATAAACAACTAAACATAAATATCACTTTAACACAAAGGCAGAAAGAGTTAAGAGATATAAGTACCATTTATAACTAGTTCTACTCATGAGCTTCAAGCGATAATGATTTATCTCTTCTTAATCCAACATCCACTAAGAGTACAGAAGTGCAACATCAGTAGTAGATATTAAATGTATATATCAATAAATCCTATTCCATTCATTCATCAAAACCTCCTTGGAGGGTGCAAAAGTTCATGTTTTGAGGACAAGTTTTTGACAAATTTCAGGACCCTTCTCTAAATGCATGAGAAGGGTTTAAATACTACTAACTAAATCTAAAAATAACTTATTACAAAAATGTAGGATACGGTTTAAATGACCGTCCTCATTTCAGGAAAAAATAAAGCAAAATTAATACTAACATTGAATATAAAATTAAAACTAACAACTAACTATTTTTGTATCTGTTCCTTGAAATCGTAACCGTTTAACATTTGTTTGAGAAGAGTTGGCTGGCCGACTTCCTACTTTAACTGTCCTACGAAAATGGCATCGGCAAGAGCTGGCGCCATCTTCGCGACAGAATTGATGATACATTTGAGAGTCATGCACTGGCTGTGTGGTTTTACCAAATGTGCCCAGTAAGAATCCCAATTCAACTTAGTTAATCTTTTCATTGATTCTACCTTTTCTTGAGCCTTCTGTCTCCAGCCTGTCTGCAGTTGCTGTGCATATATACATACTATTTTGAAGATATTTCTAACGAACACCACTGGTTTTAGGATTCAAGTTTTACTTTTTTACCTCTAGCGTTGCTTTCTTACAAATTTATGGGTTTACAAGTGACTGAGCAATTAGAGGCTTTCCCTTTCAAGAGGTTTTTCTTAGCGATGCGCGACTAGCACTAGGCATCAGAAACTGCCTCCGTTTTTTGATCTGGGCTTCCCTAGTGTGATTTTTTGCCTTTTGCTCCTTTTGTTAGCATATATAAAGCTTAAATTTTGTGAAAATAATGATTCCATAAGTTGCTGACACTGAGTCTTAAATTGTCTATTTGTTATGTCAGTGCTGTCTAGTACCCATTTAACCATGTCCATGTATGGAAGAATTTTGGGCCTTTGCCACTATTCGGTGTAAGAATGAGCAAGTTAGCTCTGTAATAGATGCCTCAGAAGACCCATGTGAGCCTGCAGTAGCTATAACCTCCATTATTCTGGTATTCTCTTCCTCAATTAGACTATACATGCCTTCCCAAATAATACTACCAGCGTCTCTGTTACAAGCGGTGTTTGTATACAAGCGCGTCATTTCTTGATCTTCAGAACTCGCAGCTTTGCCTTTCTTTCCCATAATGTCCTGAATAGTGCTTTGTATAATTCTCTGTTCTTCATTCCTACAGTTTACAAATGAGATGAGAATCATGATAAGGAAAAGGTGACGGGAAAGCTTTAAATGCCAAAGACATATAAAATATACCAGCTTACGTGAAATGGATTTTTGATAAGCATGAAACCCTATTTCATTACTGATTGGCAACTAACTCATTAATTAACATTAAAGCGCATAACCAGATCTCAGTTTATGGAAAATGCTTTTTTGAACAACGAGCTCGGAAGATTTGTGATGAAGCGATTTTGCGATTTGCTTCGCAATATGATAGATCGCTACATCGCAATATCGCACTTATCGCAATATCGCACTATCGCAATATTGCACTATCGCAATATTGCACTTATCGCAATATTGCACTTATCATAGTATCGCTCTAGCGTATTGTATGACAATCATCTGTTAATGTGTTTTCGGCGAAATGCAATTTGCGATATGTGCCATCGCATATCGGCAGTTTGAGGTTTTTCAGCGTAAGTGATATTTGATGCATGCGACGTGATGAAGTTTCACATCGCGATCTCGCAACCTTAGAATTGTGTTTATAACGAGGTATCCATTATCCTTTTTTGTGATGCGATATTTCTTAAGGAGTGATTTTATTCTATCTTATCATAAAACTTAAGCTTTTTTAGATTTTTCAAGGGTATTCTCCTGAGTTTATGAAGGTAAGTTTTATCGAAAAAGGAAATTCAAGCACTAATTGATTTTTAAATTTTTTTGACTAAGGGTCCCCACTTATTTAGTATTAGTTATAACACTAAATAAGAAGGGGGGTTGTTTCTGTCCACAGCAATTGGCCATTCACTAGGAAGAACCAGTTATCTCTGCTTTTCTTTTGAATTTTCTAAACTTCCAAAATAGAAAATTTTCCATAAAATCAAACTTTATTATAGAAAGACAAAGTACATTATGCTTTTAACCTATCAATGATATTTCATTTCTTCTATTTTTACTTTTGATTATTTACTCCATCAAGCTAGCCCTTGTATCTATATCAGTTACTACTTGGTTTATAAATTTAAAAACAAAGCCTTCTCTGTAAATCAGTTTTAAATATGCTCATTTGTCGTAGGTAGAGCCTCTGCTGCTAGCAGGCATTTATAGCCCCGACAAAGTTACCTGTTACCCAGCAATGATCCTGTATCCCACTTAGAGAAATATATAATTTCAAAGAGAAATCCATATTCACACTTATATCTTTCATTTTTCTTTTTTACCCATAAAGAATAATGTCTTGGTTTGGTAGCCAATTTATGATAGTGTCATTCACTTGATTTATAACTTTTCTAAACAAGATGGCCCGTGATGAGACCCCTTGTCTTTTGATTGCAACAATCTTTGGGTCATTGCCCTGTTGTGGTATGCAGTATTGGCAAAGTCAGCGAGCTATAATATCTATGATCATGATAACTCAGCTTGTGATGAGACCTCTTACTCTTTAAGTTAAAGTGTATTATTGGATTATTCCTTGAACGTTGTAATTTCCTAGGTGGGGAGGAAGTCATTGTTTCCTTAAGATAGCTCTGGACGACAATAGTAGAGTTTTTGGAAAGAGCTTTTCTATAGAGAATCTTCATTTTGTTATTGATACCTTTCATTGGACTGATATAAAACAATTTCCTACTAAAGGTCGCTTTTCATCAAAATTTACAAGGTTGAAACTAGTATCATTTCTAGGCCTAGAGTCTTTAACTATATCTTTCAGTGATAAAGATTAAATTTCTAAAAGAATTCTATTTATACAAGTGAAAAAAAACAAAATCTAACAGAGAATTTGTGTCTTTTTCGTGAATTCCGAATGTAACCATTTACAACTGGTTTTATTATGAAAATAAAAACTAAAATAAAGAAACTAATCTACAAGATAGAAGAATGAGCTCCTATGGAAAATATTTTTTGAGGATTTGTCCGTTAACAGGTAAAGATTCTCTTTTTCCTGTTAAATCATGTAACATAAAAGTAGACGGACCTATGATGTTATGAAACCAGCTCACAAAAATATAGAAAAGAGAGATCCACGCCTTAGAATTCAGCCTCTTCGAGGGGGCAACCTCCTTTACATTACATAAATGAACAATTCTTGGATGATACAAATGAAAATACCTCCTTTCTATATATAGGAGTCTAAATGGTCCCGATACAATCAAAGCCTACATAACAATAATATTGTAGGGCACAACAATAACAATAGTGGGCTTCTATGTGGCACAATAGTAACAATATGGGCACTACATGGGTACATCAATATAAATAAGGGGTATAACTACAATAGTAATGGGGTAATCACTAGTATTATAGGGACCTAACATGCCCCTCTCCTTCAAAAAAGTTTTGTCCTCAACACTTAAGTAGTTCAGGATACTTCTGCGTAAAATTCTCATCCTCCCATGTGGAATCTTCAACGGATAAGTTCTTCCACTTGATAAGGTACTCTGAAATTGATCGATTTCGTAGCTGTCGAGTTCTTGTTTCTATAACTGCTTCCGATTCCAATATAATTTTTCCTTCTTCGTCAAGTTCTGGCAATATTGTTTGAACTGGGAGCTTGTCGCCTATAACCTTCTTTAAGCATGAAACATGGAAAAATGGGTGCAATCGAGAAGCTGCAGGAAGCTCCAATTTGTATGCCATAGTACCAATCTTTTGCAACACCTTGTACGGACAATAATACTTTGGTGATAATTTATTATCCTTCTTAGCTTGCTTGAGGGACATTTGCTTATATGGTTGTAGCCGTAGGAATACCCAATCACCTACATCAAAACTTCTTTCACTGCGATGCTGATCTTCCTGTTGTTTCATTCTATTCTGTGCCAACACAAGGTTATCCTTTAAGAGTTGGAGGACTTGTTGTTGATGTTCGATGTGATGTTCCAATGCCTGAACCTTAGAATTTTCTCTTAAACATGATGTGATGGGTGGTGGTTGATACCCATAAAGTGCCATAAATGGGGTCATTTTTGTTTCTGTATGAAAGGAAGTGTTATACCACCATTCAGCCAGAGGCAACCATTTGACCCATTGTGTCTCTTTATCAGATACAAAGCAACGAAGATATCCTTCCAAACATTTGTTTACTATCTCAGTTTGCCCATCAGATTGAGGATGATAAGATGAGCTATGAGCTAACTGAGTACCAAGACAAGAAAATAATTATGTCCAAAAATTTCCAGTGAAAATGGGATCTCTGTCACTTACAATAATCTTTGGGTTTCCATGTAGCTTTTGAATTGTTTCCATAAATGCAGTAGAAACTGTACTGGCTTTAAATGGATGTGATAATGCACAAAAGTGTGCATACTTGGTAAGTCTGTCAACTACCACCATGATGATGCTCTTTCCCTCAGACTTGGGTAAACCTGTGATAAAATCCATTGATACCTCCTCCCAACGTTGGCTTGGAATGGGTAAAGGTTGTAATAGACCTGGTGTCTTAATTGTTTCAACTTTATTTTGTTGGCAAACCAAACATTCTACCACAAATTTTTGAATATCTGATTTAAGGCCATCCCAAAAAAATTCCTTCTTAACCCCGTGGTAAGTTTTTAAAAATCCAGAGTGCCCTCCTAAGGAAGAAGTGTGCAATTCCATAAGAATCTTTTGTTTTAGCTGGGAATTCTTACAGAGGTATAAGCAATCTTTGTACCATAACGAATCATTTTTCCAGCTAAATGTATCAGACGTACTGGAACCTTGTTGTAGCTTTCGAATAAGTGCCCACACTTCTTCGTCATTCTTCCATTCCTCCCTTGCTTCATTTATCCAATCTGGTTGGATGATAGAAATAGCGCACAACAATGCTTCCACATCCTCATCCTTCCTTGAGAGTGCATCTGCCACCACATTTTGCTTCCCTTTTTTGTAGATGATTTCAAAGTCATAACCCAACATCTTTGTGACCCACTTTTGTTGCTCTTCAGAGGATAATCTTTGTTCTAAAAAGTATTTAAGGCTATCATGATCTGTTTTTACCTTGAAGTGTCTTCCCATTAGGTAGGGTCACCATTTCTTAAGTGCATGGAGTATTGCCAACATTTCCTTCTCATAAATAGCTTTGCTTAGAAACTTTCCCTTGATTGGACGAATTTCAAAAGCAATGGGTCTTTCATCTTGCATTAGAACAACACCAATTCCATTTCCTGAAGCATCACATTCCACAGTAAAGGTTTTTGTGAAGTCCGGTGTAGCTAAGACTGGTGCTTGGCACATTGCCTCTTTAAGATGTTCAAAGGCCTTTGTTGCTTCCGGAGTCCATGAAAATGCATCTTTCTTCAATAATGTCGTTAGAGGTGCTGCTATTCTCCCATAATTCTTAACAAACTTGCGATAATACCCTGTCAACCCAAGAAATCCGCGCAAATGCTTTATGGATGTGGGGATTTTCCATTCCTTAATGGCTTTAATTTTGGTAGGGTCTACCTTAACTCCTTCATGAGATACAATATGACCCAAATATTCCACCTCCTGGACTCCAAAGAAACATTTGGATCTTTTGGCATATAATTGTTTCTCTTCCAATAGTTGTAGCACCCTGTCGACATGTTCAACATGATCCTTCCAAGACTTGCTGTAGATAAGTATATCATCAAAAAATACTAACACAAATTTTCTAAGGAATGGTTTGAAAATTGAATTCATCAAACCTTGAAATGTTGAAGGTGCATTGGTAAGGCCAAAAGGCATGACCAAAAATTCATAATGACCCTCATGAGTTCTAAATGCCGTTTTCGGAATGTCTTCAATCTTCATTCTGATTTGATGATATCCTGAACGAAGATCCAACTTGGTGAAGTAAATTGATCCATGCAATTCATCCAGTAATTCATCAATGACAGAAATGGGGAACTTATCTTTAATAGTGAGCTTGTTGAGCTCCCTATAATCCGGACACATGCGCCATGATCCATCCTTCTTGTGCACCAATACTACTGGAGTAGAGAAAGAACTTTGACTCGGTTGAATTATACCAGCCTCTAGCATTTCTGCAACCATACGTTCAATTTCATTTTTTGGACATAGGGATATCTGTACGGCCTGATGTTTGGAGGAACACTTCCTGGAATCAGATGAATAGCATGATCATGATCACGCATAGGTGGGAGACCTTTGGGAGTCTCAAATACCTTGGAATGATTGTCCAGGACTTTTTGGAGATCTGGAGAAATAGATGATTCTAATGTGGAAACATCTAGCGAACATAATTGTGCAATTACACCCCTTTGCTCCTTTTTTAGAAGCTTTGTCATACCATTAGAGCTGATTATCTTTCCTGGTTTCCCTGTAATACCCCTTAATTCAACTTCCTTTCCTTCCACAGAAAATTTCATGAAAATTTCTTGAAAATTAAAAGCTATTGTACCCAAGGATTGTAGCCATTGGACTCCTAGTACAACATCAGAACCTCCCATTGGAATGGAAAGCATTGGGCTAGTCAATACATATTCTCCCATGGATAGCTTGATATTATGGCACTTTCCAGAGCAATTTATTGTTCCTCCATTTGCAATCATCACTTGACACTCTGGTGCTGGATATAGGAAGCAATTCAATTCTTTTGCTACCCTACAATGAATAAAATTGTGGGTGCTTCCTGAATCAATCAACACTATCACCTTTTTCTTCTTGATTTGTCCTTCTATCTTGATGGTTTGAGGAGTGGTAATTCCCACCAATGCATTACAAGATATGGTTGGATTTATTTGTTCTTTATCTAGGCTTTGTTCCTGGAGTATATCTTCTTCTTTTGACCTTTCTTGCTCCTTTTCTTCTTCCTCTTCACAATCTATGTAGAATAATTTCTTCTCACCACACTTATGACCCTTTGTGTATTTGCTATCACAATTGTAACAAAGCCCTTTTGCTATTTTTTCTTCCAATTGTTGTGGTGTCAACCTTGTAGGTTGTGGAAGACTATGGGAAAAAACACTTCCATCTTTATAGTTGTGAATGGTATGCTTCCTAGTTGCCATAATTTTGCTTTCCATTTTTCTTGCTAACCTGAATGCCTTCTCTAATGAATCAGGTTCCCAAAGGCAAAAATCATGTTGGATATTATCCTTTAAAGACCCTATGAACACATCAATCCTATGCTGCTCTGGAATATCTTTTACCCTTATGTTCAATTTTTGGAACTCCTCAATGTGCTCCATTATTGAACCCTTTTGTTTGAGACTTATCAATTGGCTAAAAAAAGTGTTACTTTTTGTATCCTCATAATGTGCTATCAATTCTTTCGTAAAAATTGCCCAAGTGATAAATTGTTTACGAGAGCAAAGCCATTGATACCATACAAATTGATTTGGTTCCAAATATAAAGTTGCCATAGGTACCTTTTGTGTGTTTTGCACATTATTGAGATCGAAGAACTGCTCCATCTGTAATATCCATGTGGCGGGATCCTTCCCATCAAACTTCCTCATATCGATTTTTGGAATATGGTGGGTCTTCGATCCAACATTAGAATCTATGGAATCATGATTAACATTAATTTTGTTCACATCATGAGTTTCCTTTACAACCTTTTCACCATTAGTAAGTATCTCTTGTAGAAAATTTGTCAAATCTGTCTTCAAATCTGCCATGTCTGTCTTCAAATCTATCTTCAAACTTGCCATGTCTTTCTTCAAATCTATCTTCAAATCAGTCTTCAAATCGTCCATCTTAGCTTCCATGCCCTTTATCTTAGCATCTGTTAGCTTTTGTGAGCATGACATTTGTTGCACTTGTTCTTGTAATTTTGATATATCATGTAGCATTTCTTCCTCCTCTTCATGAGTCATGCTAGAAATTTCAGGTTCCTTACTAGGCGTTTGCATTTTCTTTCCTCTGGGCATCAGTTACCAATAATAATGCTTTACTAGGCCCTTTGAATTCCTTCAAACCAAGCTTATGCAAAAATAAAAAATAAAAACTACACACGTTTTTTTTACTTTGTAGAATCCTGATATTGAATTTGATGTACCTCTGTAATTTCGAATCATCCAGTTCTGAAATTGTGATCTGTAGTAGCTTTCTGTGTCCTCTTTCCAATGCCACTAGTCTGAACCAAATTGGATTCTCCAAGAAGGAGTTATGCACAATCTCCCGCAGTGACCTGATTATAGACTGGTTCAGTAGAGCAAACTTGTATGAAGTGCCACGTGTCACTGTTTCAACCTTTGACTCTGAAAAATATATAAAAGAAATCTACAGTTCGTCCTCTTTCTGTAACTGCTTACGAAATTTCAATCCGATGCTCAGAAAGAAAGTTATGACGATTTTCCCCAGGTCACCTGTTTTGAGTGTAATTCAGGAGTCTGCAAAAAGACCAACTTCCTGAGATCATATCTCCGAAAATATCGCGCGAAAAGATCTAAAATTCGGACCCAAGGTTCAGCGCGATTGCTTCTCAAATGGGTTTTTTTGCGACTTCTGAAACGTCACAGAAAAAAAGTTATAGCGAAAATTCCACGATGACCTGTTTGGAGCAGCGAAACCCTAGAATCCAAAGCTGTGATACCAAATGTTATGAAACCAACTCACAAAAAGATAGAAAAGAGAGATCCACGCCTTAGAATTCAGCCTCTTCGAGGGGGCAACCTCCTTTACATTACATAAATGAACAATTCTTGGATGATACAAATGAAAATACCTCCTTTCTATATATAGGAGTCTAAATGGTCCCAATACAATCAAAGCCTACATAACAATAATATTGTAGGGCACAACAATAACAATAGTGGGCTTCTATGTGGCACAATAGTAACAATATGGGCACTACATGGGTACATCAATATAAATAAGGGGTATAACTACAATAGTAATGGGGTAATCACTAGTATTATAGGGACCCAACATATGACTTTGCGATTTGAAAAGGGCCAAGCCACATTCGTTGAAATTTCGTATGTTTCCCTTTTTCCTCACGAGCCTTGTCCCATTTTAGAACTAGATCTCCCATCTGAAATTCCTTTCTGGATGTTATGTTTCAATCAAAAGAAGATTTTACTAATGCTTGGTGATGAGCATGAGTTATTTTTGCCTATTCTCATTTCTCTTCTAACTTAATTATTTCCAGTTGCCTTAGTTGTAAGGAAGATGTTGGTGCTTCATCAATATATTGAACTAAGGCCAAAGAGGGAATTGCTAAATGAGTTGGAAGAACCACTTCTTTCCCATAAACTAAACTAAAGGGAGAAGTGCCAATGGAGGCTTTCTGCATTATTGGATCTGCACATAAAGCATATATTAAAGACTTGTGCCAATTTTTGTGATTTTGATCAATGGTTCGCTTAATGATTCTGATTAAGTTTTTATTTGTAGATTCAGCTAACCCATTCCCTTGTGGGTAATAATTGGCAGAGTATTTAAGCTTGAAACACCTTTTGAGTGCAAATTCAATCATCACATTACCAGAAAAGTATGATGCATTATCAAACATTAAAGCAGAAGGCAACCCAAACCTGGTGATTATGAACTGATCTATGAACTCAATGATGTGTTCAGCATTAGCTGTCTTGAGAGGATCTACTTCTACCCATTTAGTGAAGTAATCTGTTGTTGTAAGGATATATCTATGCTATTTAGAGTGAGGAACGATCTCACCTATTATGTCCAATCCCCATTGATCAAAAGGTTGCTCAATGTTGACCAGCTACAGCGGCAATGATGGTTTCTTTTGTCTCCCAGCAGCGGTTTGACAAACTTGACATTTCCTTATGTAGTTATGCGAGTATTTGAATAATGTGGGCCAGTAATAACCTGCGCGTAAGATTTTATGTGCAGTCGCATCTCCTGCATAGTTTCTGCCTGCTAGCCCATTGTGGAGTTCCTGCAAGACTTTTTCAGCTTCAGATTTCTCAAGACATCTAAGGAGAACATAATCAACTTATTCTAAAAAGAACATCGTTCACGAGATGATATTGTTTAGCCTTCAACCTTAGAGCTCTTTTCTTGGTATGATCGAGGTTTGAAGGAGCATATCCATTCTTTAGATAAAATATAATATCAACGTATAATGATTCAACATCGTTTAGGCTTACCTCATACATTTGTATCTCTATAGATGGTATTTTGGAAATAAGCGATGCTCCAGCCAGCATTTTGCAAAATCCTTGACCTTTTACAATACTTGCTGGTTTGATTTCTACGTCATATTCCTGTAAGGCAGTAACCGAATTGGCTCTTTTCTCACCCACATCTTTCTGTACTAAGAGCTTTCTTACCGCTGGAAATGGCACTATGATTTTTGTATGGATCTTAAGTAGAAATGGTCTGAAATATTTCATTGCTTTGAAAACAACATAAGCGTGTTTCTCTACATCTGAATAATATAATTCCGCACCCTATAAATTTGAACTAAAATAAGCAATTGGAGCTTCTGCCTTGTCTTGATTTTCTTGAGTGAGTATCACAACATATGATCTATCAGAGGCAAATGTATATAAAATAAAAGGATTGGAAAAATTTGGAGTTGCTAAAGATGGAGCGTTAACAATTGCTTGTTTGATTAGATTGAATGCCTCATATTCATCTGGGCCCCATTTGAAGATTGAGTTCTTTTTAATCATTGATTGTAAAGGAGACACGATTCTTGAAAAATCTGGAACAAATCTCTTTACAAAATTAATCTAGCCAAGGAAAAATTGCATAGCTTTCTTGTTGTGAGGTAGGTGTATTTCAGAAATCTCCTTGATTCTGTTAGGATCAATATGAATTCCAGATTTTGACACTATGAATCCAAGAAATTTTCCTTCACTTAATGCGAAAAAATATTTTTTCAGGTTAAGTGAAATTCCATACCTTTGACAACGTTGGAAGATTTGTTTTAAATCTCTAAGATGATTGCCTCGTTTCTTGGAATATATAGTTATATCATCCAAGTAGATTACCGCTGATTTGTTAACTAATCCCGTGAATGTGATGTCCATGGCTCGCTGAAATGTGGCACCAGCGTTGATCAGACCAAAGGGCATCTTTTGATATGCGTAAGTGCCCCATTTGGTTCTAAATGTGGTTTCTAATTGATCATCGGGATGAACCAACACTTGGTTGTATCCTAAGAATCCATCCAAGAAGGACATTAATTCTGATCCTGCGACTGCCTGCAGTATTTGCTCCATGGGAGGTAAAGGAAAGTTATCCTTTTGACAGGCTTTGTTAAGGTTTCGAAAGTCAATGCAAATTCTAATGTCTCCATTTTTCTTTCTAACGGGAACCATATTGGAAACCCATTTGGAATTTCGAAGGAGAAAATTTATTTTGGCTTTAAATAACTTATTGAGTTCATATTTGATTTGGTTTTCTAGATTGGGATGGATCTTTCTCAGCTTTTGCTGGATAGGTCTTTCATCGTTTAGCATTGGGATAGTATGTTGGATGATAGAAGTGTCATAAGTTTTGTGTTCATCGTAGTTCCAAGCAAAGACACTTTTGTATTGTCTCAAGAGATGAATATACACTAATTTTTCTTCAGGAGCTAGGCCAAGGCCTAGGTTGATATTCTGTGGTTTGGCATCATTTCCTAGATTTAGTAATTCATAGTTAAAAGTTGAACCTTTCAGTTTTGAATTAGTAGATCTTTTGAATCGATCTTTCAAATCACAAAGGTCTTCTAACTTGACTACTGATTTTGGCATAACATTATTAGTGCTATCTTGTTGCAATTGTCTATCATGTTAGTCCTCATCAATTATCTGATTGGTGTAAGATCCTTCAAATGTGAGAAATCTCACAATATCAGGATCGTCGTTAAAAATTCTCCAATTGGTAATGTTATCAAGAATTGAAGGTCTAAAGATTAGTTCAATTGAAAATCTATCAGGGCTATAGTCTTCTGAAGGAATGAGCTTGGAAGCTATGTTAGCTAGGAGGTCTACACTAGCATTTTGGAGTCTGGGAATTGATGAAATATTAAATGCTATAAAGTGTTCAATTAGATATGAACTAAAGATTGGTAATGCTTTAGATGACCTGATAAACAATGTATAGTATTGTGTACTTGTCTGATTACAATTTCAAAATCTCCGAAAACTTGAAGATATTTGATGTCTAACCCGATTGCTTTGTATAATCCTTGAACTAAAGCCTCGTATTCTGCGGTATTATTGGTGCAATTGAATTTGAGTCTACAAGTTAGCATAGTTTTGTTTCCCTCTAGACTGATTAACACGCATCCTGCTCCTGCTCCTTCATTAGACTTAGAACCGTCAAAAAATAACTTCCAAAATAAAGATTTATTTACAGGACTATCTATAAAATTAATACATTTAGAACTATCTGTTTGAAAGAAATTTTCTACTTGAGATAAAGCATAACGTTCTAAGTAAGGTGAAGTATGAGCATCAAAATTTCCTAAGAAAGAATCTACTGAGTAGTTGCCAATGATGTTATTGTTATATGCTACTAGTTCATTCTCTCCTTCCAGTTCTGTTACTATGTATTTCTGATGTCTTTCTCACTCAACTTTTATCTAATTTGGTTTACCATTGTAAGGGAGCCACATGTGCGACCAATCAGTTGCAAAGTACCCATGAAGTTTTTCTGACCAATCTCTGCTAAGAATTAAGCCATAAAATTCTGTAATATCAGCAACTAAAATGTCGATAACTTGACATACCTTTGGATTGGATGACATCCTTATGGTAACCTGATTTAATTCACTGATCACTTCAACTTGCGATCGATCTAGATGAACTATGCGCATAGCAGATTTTATAGTTGAACGTTCAACTTTGCACATATTGATTTTGGTAGAATATTAGATGAAGCTGCAGAATCCACTAAGCAATTATGCAAATTTTTATTGAAAATTTCATAAGTAAGAAGAAATGGGGGAGTGTGAGATCTTGACCTTCCTCCAATTAAAGCGATATCATTTGGATCAACTTTATTAATCACGTTAGTTGGAGGTCTTCTCATTTCATGGGAAGCTTGAGAGATTACAGTGGCGGGCAAAGGTGCAACTAGTACAACATGTAATTCTTTCAAAAGTACCTTTTGCTGGTGTTTTAACTTGCTCAATTCATAAAAAGTTATGTTAGCCCTAGTCTTTTTCATGCCTTCTATGATATTATACTCCATTTCTTCCGAAACGATCAGTGTTTTTGATAGAGTTGATGAATTTTTTTGGACTGGGCTGGTTTGAGTCACTTTAGGTGTCGTTTTCTTGACTGCGACTTTATCCTTAGTCATTGAGCTTACGCTCTTTGGCTTGGGAGTAGGGTGAGGAGGATCAAGTTGATTTATACTTCAAGTACTAACCAGGGATGCCTCTTGATTCTCTTCATCTGGGAGGATGAAGTCCCACATACCTTGTACCTCTACAACTTTTTCTTCATTGGTATGTTCTTCGGTAACAATTTTCTCTTCTTCTTCTTCTGATTCAGCACTTGTGATAGCATTTTGCGGCTTTGAATCTGGCGAAGGGTTTCTTCTATAAGGCTTGTACAACTTTTTAGAAGAAGTTTCTGCCACGTGTTTCTTAATGTCAGCCATTTCATTAGACATGGTTTTCAAAACTTTTTGCAATCCTTCTAAATCGAACGGATCTTTCGATTATTTTTTCTTGTGGTCTTCCTTGAAAGTAACCTTCTTGGATTTTCATTCTTCTATCACGTTTTTCTTTTCTAGAGCTATGATACATTTCTCTACCACTATTGCTTCTTTCATATTGTCGGCTAAATTTGTTTTGTTAGCCCTATCAACGAAGACTTCTATGTTTGACGGTAAAGCAAAGATGTCCCACTCACTTCGCACTTCTTCGCTAGGCTTGGAAGCAGCAGGAATTTTATTTAATAGTTTATTGAAATGTGAATTAAAATCTTTGATAGGTTCCTTTGACTTGGCCCTAAGGTTAGACAGGTCGTTGATCAGTGTCGCCGTAGACCTATCATCACCGAACTTAGTCAGGAATTGTTCTTGGAAGATATCCCAACTAGTGATAGATCCAGACGGTAATGAGAAATACCATGATCCGGCTGCTCCTTCCAGAGTATAAGGAAAAAGTCGGACGACAACATCTTCGTTGGTAACTCCATTGGGATTTATGGATAACATAAAGTTATTTATATGTTCTTCCACTAGCATGCCTGCTTCAGGATTAAACTTAGGAAACCATTTTTCAAGATGGGCTGGTAACTGACTCAAGGGCGCAGGCATTAAGACTGCCCCTGGGTTATTCCATGGAGATTGGGCCATCGCTGAAACACTAACAGAGGAAAGTGCAAAAGATGATCCTTGCGATTGAGAAGATGAGGATATTACGGCTCTAGATGATTGAGAAAAAGGTGTGGAAGTTCCTGTAGACTGGTGGAAAATAATCTGAAGTGGAGGGGTGGATGGTTGACTTCATGGTGGAGAGGTGGAGATGGATGATGATGATGAAAGAGTCTCACTATCATACCTTTGGGCGATTTCCTTTCTCTCTTTCTTGTAGGTAGAGGTAACTCGGTTGGCTGAACACCAAACTTTTCGCTCTTTAATCTGGTAAGAGGATGAGCAGGGTTATATTGCGAAGTCACGTTGCCTTGAGATTTATTAGATCTCTGAGGTGATATAGAAAATCGCTGAAGTTTATGGATCAAAGATTCAAATTCAGGAGGTTTAATAGTAGATTGTTCTGAGATGTCAGGTTTTGTAGCAATGGTTGTCGTTCTTTCGACTTCTAGCTCTAGATTTAAAGATTCTAAGTGTGATGGATAAGTCAGGGGAGATGGTGAGGGCGATTTACTCTTAGAATGGTATTTAGATTTAGACTTACTTGCCATTCACAATTCAGGGGCCCTACTTCTAGCGCCAAATATGTTGAAGCCCCAAAAATCGAGTCTACAACAAAGGGGATACCCACCCGGTCCAGACCTTGGTTAGCGGCTCCTTTTCTGTTTGGTATAGTGGGTCCGACTAGGGATATGGGACCAGTTTCCCAATTTATGTATGTGTGTGTTGAGATTTGATATTTCCTTTCTAAAAGTTCCTAAGTGAAATGCATTTACTTTAACTCTAATCTAATAACATGCAATTGTATTCTAATAAAAAAAAATATCTAATTCTACACTAACCCGGGGTGTAATCTTTCCGTTATGCGATCTAAAATGTTTTCAAATAACAATTGGTAATAAAGATCATTCAACTGTTATAAGAATAGAATTTAATAGAGATAAACCACTTCGTATAAAAAGTTAGACGAAATAGTTGTGAAAAACATATCGCATAATAAGCTACTCATACATTAAGCATAAATAAATAGCTATCAGCGTACAGAAGTGCCAAATGTTAACTCAAGCATCCACACATCAATATATAAACAACTGAACATAAATATCACTTTAACACAAAGGCAGAAAGAGTTAAGAGATAGAAGTACCATTTATAACTAGTCCTACTCATGAGCTTCAAGTGATAATTATTTATCTCTTCGTAATCCAACATCCATTAAGAGTACAGAAGTGCAACATCAGTAGTAGAGATTAAATGCAAATATCAATAAATCCTATTCCGTTCATTCATCAAAACCTCCTTGGAGGGTGCAAAAGTGCATGTTCTAAGGACAAGTTTTTGACAAATTTCAAGACCCTTCTTTAAATGCATGAGAAGGGTTTAAATACTACTAACTAAATTTAAAAATAACTTATTACAAAAATGTAGGATACGGTTTAAATGACCGTCCTCATTTCAGGCAAAAATAAAGCAAAATTAATACTAACATCGAATATAAAATTAAAACTAACAACTAACTATTTCTATATGTGTTCCTTGAAATCGCAAGCATTCAACATTTGTTTGAGAAGAGTCGGCTGGCCGACTTCCGACTTTAACTGTCCTGCAAAAACGGCATCGGCAAGAGCTGGTGCCATCTTCTCGGCAGAATTGATGATACATTTGAGAGTCATGCACTAGCTGTGTGGTTTTACCAAATGTGCCCAGTAAGAATCCCAATTCAACTTAGTTAATCTTTTCATTGATTCTGCCTTTTCTTGAGCCTTCTATCTCCAGCCTATCTACAGTTGCTGTGCATATATACATACTATTTTGAAGATATTTCTAACGAACACCACTGGTTTTAGGATTCAAGTTTTACTTTTTTACCTCTATCTTTGCTTTCTTACATGAAATTTCTGGGCTTACAAGTGACTCAGCAATTAGAGGCTTTATGTTTCAAGAGGTTTTTCTCAGCGATGCGCGATTAGTGCTAGGCATCAGAAACTGCCTCTGTTTCTTGATCCGGGCTTCCCTGGTGTGATTTTTTGCCTCTTGCACGCTTTTTATTAGCATATATAAAGCTTAAATTTTGTGAAAATAATGATTCTGTAAGTTGCTAACACTGAGTCTTAAATTGTCTGTTTGTTATGCCGGCGCTGTCCAGTACCCATTTAACCATGTCCATGTATGGAAGAATTTTGGGCCTTCGCCGCTATTCGGTGTAAGAATGAGCAAGCTAGCTCTATAATAGACGCCTTAGAAGACTCATGTGAGCCTGCAGTAGCTGTAACCTCCATTATTTTGGGATTCTCTTCCTCAGGTAGACTACACATTCCTTCCCAAATAGTAATACCAACGTCTCTATTACAGGCGGTGTCTGTATACAAAGGTGTCATTTCTTGATCTTCAGAACTCAGAGCTTTGCATTTCTTTCCCATATTATCCTGAATACTACTTTGTATAATTCTCTGTTCTTCGTTCTTGCAGTTTACAAATGAGATGAGAATCATGATAAGGAAAAGGTGACGGGAAAGCTTTAAATGCTGAAGACATATAAAATATACCAGCTTATGTGAAATGGCTTTTCGATAAGCACGAAACCCTATTTCATTAATGATTGGAAACTAACTCATTAATTAGCATTAAAGCGCATAACCAGGTCTCAGTTTATGGAAAATGATTTTTTGAACAAAGAGCCCAGAATATTTGCGATGAAAGCAATTTTGCGATTTCCTTCACAATATCGCAGATCGCTACATTGCAATATTGCTCTATCACAATATCGCACTTATCGCAATATCGCTCTATCATATTGTATGACAATCATCTGTTAATGTGTTTTCCACGAAATGCAATTTGTGATATGCGCCATCGCATATCGGCAGTTTGAGGTTTTTCAGCGTAAGTGATATTTGATGCATGCGATGCGATGAAGTTTCGCATCGCGATCTCGCAACCTTAGAATTGTGTTTATAAGGAGGTATCCATTATCCTTTTTTGCGATGCGATATTTCTTAAGGAGTGATTTTATTCTACCTTATCATAAAACTTAAGCTTTTTTAGATTTTTCAAGGGTATTCTCCTAAGTTTATGAAGGTAAGTTTTATCAAAAAAGGAAATTCAAGCACTAATTGATTTTTTTAATTTTTTGACTAAGGGTCGCCACTTGTTTAGTATTAGTAATAACACTAAATAAAAAGGGGGGTTGTTGCTGGCCACAACATATCCCTATTATTTATGTTGTTTAAATGTTGGTTATGAGTATGTTTTCTGACAATGATGGTGTATGGCTCTCATCATGTTTTGATTTTTAAATGAATTATCAATGAATATATGACCTAATAGATGATAATATAGCTAATTTGATAAGGCATCAATGCTTCTTAGCGATTCTCAGATAATTATGAGACCCCTATGCTCAGATATGTTGTTATGACCTATAGAATGCATATTTATGACATGTTTGATGAAATTCTTGTCATGGCTAGTAGGGGTCGGTTCAAGTGTTTGTTCAAGTATTTGCATTAGTATCATTCTTTTAAGGTTATATATCATTTATGAAAGTCTCATGAATTTTTGGGAAGTGGCCTGAGACCTAGCCCTAAAGCAGTGGCATAGAATCTAAGGTCGTTGGCTCTGAACTAGCTAAAAAATACCCCAATCGCTTGCATGCCCTTGTTGTAAAAGAAAATGGAGTGTCCCTGTTAGAGTCGGTTTGGTCATCCCTCCGTCAGAGATCAGAACTATTTTTGAATTTCATGTTTAGGTGTCCCATCTTGCTCGATCAGTTGCATTCTGTTAGGAGCATGCCATAATCTGTCGGAAGGGCTTTTGGTCATTCATCCCCCTCATGCTTTGCACTGTTGGCTTAGGTTTGTTCATCAAAATCAAGTCTTAAAAGTCATTTGCAGTCCTGTTTCAGTTTTTAGGTCATGATAGTCATTTTAGTCATTAGGTCTAGGGTTAGTCAATTTGGTCTTCAAACAAGGTCTAATAAAGCCAACAGGCCAGAGCGAGGTTCTTGATAAGTTATTATTTCAAAGATTTTTATCTTCATATGGATGGATTATGACTTTTCTTCAAAACTCTATTTTGAAGACAAGTCGACATATTGTTCTTTGTAATAATTTTCAAAAAATTTCAGTTCTTAAATTCTTCAGGCGCAGCCCTGGTCTCCTTTGCCAAATTCCATGTCAGCTATTCCTGCAAAAAATTGCCAAAAAATTCATCATTTCAACCAAAAATCAAGGAGGAAACAAAAAGTCAAAGTTCTATTAATTGTGAAAAAGTGCCAATAGCAAAACATTACAAAAATGGGTTTTGGAGAACCAAAAATCAAATTAATGTCTTTATAATATTTTTCCATGAAGATCAAAGTCATTTTGCATGGCAAGGTTAGAGAAAAGAATTTTAGAGCGAATTGGGTGAGAGCAGTGCGTGTTTTGGAGAGAACTTGTTTGCAGCTAGCCGACGCGGTGCACACAACTGGTGGCACGACACACTGGAAGCGCACAGCACACTGGGAGTTTCTGCCCAGTGTTATTCTGAATGGGTGCGGCGCACAAGGAGCTCGTGGCACACTGGGTTCTTCGCGCGACGCATATAGCCCAAAGCCCGAAATTGTGCCAAATCTCTTCAAATTGCTCATTCCTTGCGTGAATTTTCCAGGTAGGGCCCTCTTCTTGATGTTTCATCAAATTTTGTAGTCAGTGATGGTGCTTTATGGGTGACAATGGGTGAACACATATATCAAGCCCTCTTTTTATAAACATAAGCCAACTTGCTGTCAGGGTTTTAGAACTCACTGTTTTGCCACCAAAATAATTTCTCTTTCCCATTGTTCCCTTGTCTTCACCAATCCCTAATTCCCTATCACCTAAATTCATTATTCCCTTCTCCTACATTCTCTATCCCAAATCCTCCAACCTCACACCTTAAAACCTATACAATAAGCCCAAACCCTAAACCCTATTCCCATACATCAATCCCTCAAACCCTCTCCCATATTTCCCTGTTAAATTTCTCCCAATAATTCCCATTCCTCACCGCTGTTTCCCCTTCCTAACAGTCCCTGTTGCATTGTTTTTTTCCCTTTGGTTGCAGACTTTGCACCCTAAAGAGCAGTTAAAACAGTTTTCATATACAACACCATCTTTCCTTCAAGGTATATTGTACAATAGTCATGGCATCTGATCATTCATTGGACTATGAGGTGGAAACCCAAAGTGACTCTCCCTTGGAAGAACAGGCACCTTGGAGGCCTCATAAAAGTGGCAGACATGTTAGGGAAGAACCAATCACCCTTACAGAATTGCAGGCATGCCCTCTTGCTATGCAGTGTTTTCAGCATCAGTCATGCTATGAGTTTTGTCAAAAGGTGGCTAGTGTCCAATTTCATCATGAGCTGGCTCGTCTTTTTGTGCTACACTTGCACGAAGATCAAGCTATGTTGGCTACTTTCACCTTCACACTTACACTAGAATTTGTCTCATTAGCAACCGGTATACCGAACATTGGTGAACCATGGCACAAGAAACAGAAGATTGACCTGTAGCATTATGAGCCATACATTAAAACTAGTTTCTTGAGGCAGCTCAAGAGAGTGTTCCTGTTTTGGTATTTGAAAGATGAATATGCTCCACTAATGAGATTGATCATGAAATATTTCAGCTGTGAGGGACGGTTCTCTCGTCTTTATGCTTTCACATCAGGTTGCTCATGCATTTCACCAAGGTACGGATGATGAACATTCCGTATTTCATTTTCCGAAACATAGAGAGGATGACCACCTTTATACAACATAAAACACCTCAGCAGCAACTTAACAATGTATATCATTTTGCTCTTATTAAGATTTTGGTGGTTCATCAGCCTGGATTGTAGGGCATCACATGGGATGATTTCATCTCTCGTGACTTCTACAGAGCTTCACAGGGAGTATCAGAGGTTAAGAATGAAGGTGAACATTCTCATCAGTATGAGCGCCATGAGACTGCTAGTGTATCGATATTCATCACATATCAAAGAGGCACTAGACTTTTGTTTGCAGCAGCAAAGCGAGTGTTATCTCCACCCGGGGTGGAAGGGGCCTCACTTCCTCCATCAGCATCACAGGTACAGGACAAAGGCAAGAGGCCAATGCAGGATGAGGGGCTTTTAGGTGAGCCATCAGGTGAATGAGAGACCGACTTCATTCTCGTTCATGATGATGATACAGATACGAGTCCACAAAGCACCAAACTTAGAGAGATCATCCAGGAGCAGCAAACAGAGATCGAAGCCTTATCCATTGACTTGGAAAGGGCTAAGTGGACCATGAAATACTTGGAGCAGAGGAACAAACAGCTTGAATATCAATAGGCAATCTTGGAGCTACAAAACATCCGCGAGAATCGCCAAGCTGCACAAAGGAGAAGAGTTGAGCTCACATCACTGGAGCAAGAGATTAATGAGGATCAGGAGGCCAATCTTGAGAGAGTTAACATGCACCTAGAGAGGCTGGTGGACAAGGCTAACAAAGACCATGCATTGCTGAGACACATGGCTTTCCACTACATGGCGCGAAACAAGGTGTGCAAGGCCCGAATCAAGAATTTGAAGGCGAAATTGAGGAAGGCAATCAAGAAGTAAAAGAGGCAAAGGGAGCTTGATCGTCTTTAGATATTGGCCAAAGCCTCTTTAGCCCAGCATAACACTTAATGAGAAAGGTCCAGCCCAAATTTCAGCAAATTTGGGGCATTTTTGGTATTTTTGGAAATTTTTGTACAAAAAACAGGGTTTTTCTCCCTGTGCATCGCGCCACGTTGTGCGCACTTACGATAGGAGGCTCCAAATGCAAAAAAGTTTATAGTTTTTGATTTTTCATGAAAAATCATGACTACTGGTGCATGGCCAATCATTTTGGGCAAGTTTTGAGTCCTCAGGAGGTCAAAAACACCCTAAAAATGACCTCTCTGCCCCTAATTTCACACACAGAAAGCAGTGTTGGGAGAGTTAGGTTTTGGAGGGGCAAATGGGCATCAAATTCAGAAATTCCACTTGGGTTGGAAAGTAGACAGGCAGGGCTTTCCAAAAAGTACACTTGGGCTCAATTTGAACTTTAGAAAGTGCCTCGAAATCAGCATCAAAGTGGCATGATGCATACAGAAATTGGCACGACGCACAAAGGTTTTTTGACCAATTTTCCACCTTCCATCTCAGAAATTCGGCCAGTTTGACTAGTTTTGCTTTGTGATGTAATTTTTGACTTATCTTGATGTATTTGGGTGAACATGATATAATTTTGGTACTTATTTACTTGTTCTAGAGGATTCATTCATCAAAAATTGAAAATTTAATGAATGAATCAGTTTCCTACCTTATAGAGGAAAGTTGTTTTGACTGCCTAGATTTTAGTGCTTTGTTTAGAATTGGTTGAAACAGCTCCTAGAATGATGAGCTTGACTCCTAGAGGCAAGGGAATAGGTTGGCTTACCTATATTATGTAATTTCTAAGTCATTTTTAGGGTTGGAATCTTGGGAAAAGTTTGCCACTCTATTGTACATTCGTTTCTGCATTTTTGGCTAAGGAAAGACCAGGGTTTTGTAGCACTATTTGGGATCCATGTGGCTTTATGTTTTGATGGTGTGCTTCTCTGAGTAATTGTAAGTTCATTAGTGTTATGTGTATCATTTTCTTGCTTCTTCTTCTGAATTTGAAACAAATGAGTGATTAAGGTGGAATCCATAACTGTTATGCTCTGCCTTTGAATTTGTTTAAATTTCCATGTTTTCATCTGTTTAAGGAGAATTCTTGAGACTTTCTTGCTCTCCTTAGCTCCTCACTAGTCTGATCTATCCATCTCACTTGCTTTAAAGCATCAAAATGATTGCCTTCCTTGCCCCAATCAGAACTCTGCAGAAACTGTGCCTCATCCTCGAGCCCAAATTTGCCTTTCCCATTTTTTCAACAAAACCCTCAAAAAACCAAATCAAATCCCTGCACTTAATACCTAGCCTAAGATCAGTTACAAATTTAGTCATATTGAGCCTCATCGATTACCTTTTGCTGAGATTGACCCGGAGAGAGCCCTCTCCTGTCCTCGTAGGGCTAGCTATGACGCTGAGCATGGTTTGATGTGGACCTAGAAGCTTGTCTTTTCAGCCTGAGACAAATCTAGGATCTAACATAATGGTGACCATACTGGGGAAAAAATGGTTTTCTTTTTGATGTCATTGGTTCCCTAAGCTACAGATGGAGCCTGAAGTTATGCCAGGTAGCCTTCAAAACGCTTTTGCTTTGCATTAGCGCAAGTAGATAAACGCTGCTTCAGTCAATCTCTGGTCTAGCTTGTAATCGTGACACTTGACCTATAAATCACCCCAGTACATTTGAGAATTCTAAGATTTGGATGATAAGTTTAGAGTCTGACAGGCTGATTAAGTTGTTTATGTTCCTTTGATTTCTTGAAAATAACATGCTGGCTTCAAAGAGATATACCAGAGCTAATCCAGATCCAAATCCTCCCCCTTTCTACAAAAATTCTAATCTGATTTCAAGAATTGTTCGCCAAGAGAGCTCTGTGACTCCCGTGTTTAAATCTCGTTCATGTCCTACAATTTTTAAGTATCTTGAAGAGCTTGATTTTGACGAAAGATTTGAATTGTCATTGTTTGAAACCAAATCCAAAAGTGCTCTTGGTTCTATAGCCCCAAATACTGACTTTCCTGTAGCTCTTGAAGTTGAAAGAAGTAATAAATCAATTGAGAATTTTATCTTGAAGCACCTCCAAAGTGAAATTCACGCTTCAAATATCACTAATTTCCTAGAAGCTGCATCTGCAACCCTCAGATCTTTCATAATGACATCCGCTTCGAAAATCCCTACCGAACCTCCCTTCATTCCCACGCTTCCCCCGCAGCCTAATATTGTTGATCAAAAGTCTACTGTAAATTCACCTCCATCTACTCCTTCTACATCCAAAATTGCTTCAACTCTGCATACACCTCACACATCTCAGCTGCTCCCACTCCTCCGACATCCCCCAGACCAAGTCCACCAAGAGCAATGGCTGCTCGGTTTGCACCTCTTGTGTTGCCTTAAGTTTTGAATGACATGCCCGCAGATTATCAGAGAAAAATTCCTTTATTTGATGGTATGCCTTAGGGTATCACAACTCAGCAACATGTGGACAAAATGACAGATTTCTTCAATCTCCATGAGATCGATGCAGAAAATGTGACTATGAGGTTGTTCGTGCAGACTTTCGGTGGCGAGGTAAGAAAATGGTTTAGAGCTTTGCCGGCCAGAAGTATTCATACATTAGCAGAGCTTAAAAGACAGTTTTTGGAATGCTGGGAAGTAAAGAAAGATCCTCTGCAAATCAATTCTCAATATACTAAGATCAAGCGAAATGTTGGTGAGTCCATTCAAGACTATTGTATTAGATTCAATGCGGTTTATAATGCAATTCCTGATGATTTAAAGCCAACTAGAAGATCAGCTTTGCTTAAGTTCCCGAATGGTTTTGATCCGGACATGGCTTATCAGTTAAGGGAGAGAGATCCAACTACCTTAGAAGAAATGCAGAACATTGTTGTTAGTGTTGAGGCAAATTTGAATGACAAGTGAGCTAGATTGAAACCAGAGAAGAAAGTCTCAATAAAATAATAAGCCTCTACCTTAGATTCGGTGCTACACAAGGTAGAAAATATGATTGAAAGGTTGACACTTGATAAGCCTGAACCGCAGATTCAGAATCCCAATTTCCGTGGCCAACAGCAGCCACAATTCAGGATCAAACAGCGTGAGCAGCGAGCACAAGAAACAACATCACAACAACAACAAGTAAAGACACCTCTTCAGCAGAATTTTGTTGGCCCCGAATCTGATGATGAAGACCATGTAATAGGAGAAGAAAATCACTTCTTTACTCCTGATGATATGCCCACATTTATCACTGAAGATGATGAGTATGCAGAAAGTTCAGCTGTACAGCATGATGCAGATTTTATCTTGTCGAATGACACAACTCTTGAAGAGGAGTCAGATGAGTATCAAAGAGGTTATATGCATGCCTTGTCTGCCCAGTAGCATTAGTATTCATTAAGAAACAAAAATTTCCCCATCAATCCAATCCAAAAGAGAAAGGAAGGTCCAACATCTAAGAATGAGTCACCGGTTGCACCAAATAAAGGCAAAGAAGTTGTTGATCCTATGCCTAACAAATCTCCATCATCAAATGAACGAGTCAATCAGCCCATTGTACCGAAAGATAATCTGAGAAGAAAGAGGTTCTAGCCAAAGAGGTAGAGAACACTTCCACTTTTAGTTTAGAAAATGAAATTTCTAAATTGAAGGTGTCTATTCCCTTGACATAGCTGATGAAGAACAACAGTTATAGAGGTCACGTTTCCAAAATTTTGAATTTCGATCCAATGTCTGATATGGTGAGTGTGGAAGATGATAAACCTGAACTGATTTTTGGACTAGAATTGAATGGTGAGTCTCCAGACAGCGATGTGCCTCCTTTTTATATTAGTTTGAGAGTGCATGAGTTTGTTTTGCATAATGCTATGTTTGATTTCGGCGCTTCCCACAATCTTATGCCAAAAGCTATCATGGAGAAGTTGGGTTTGGACATCACAAGGAAATATCATGATCTGTATTCATTTGATTCCAGCAGGGTGAGATGTATTGGGCTTATTAAAGACTTGGTGGTCAGTTTGGATCAGATTTCGGCTAAGAATATTTTGATGGATGTTGTTGTGGCAGACATTCCTCCCCGATTCGGTATGCTTCTTTCAAGGTCCTGGGGAGCAAAGATCAAAGGAACTATGCATCTTGATTTCTCCTATGCAACAATTCCAGTGTTTGGCCAAATGAGAAAATTGTATCGTGAACAGAAAATGAAATACATGATTACAAGCAAGGAGAAACCAATTAATCATCCGATTAATTATGTACATACAGATCTAGAGTCTTTTGTTTTGTATTTAGATAGTTTCAATGATATTGATAGTCAGTTAGTTTTAGCAGATGATATTCTAGAAATAGCAGAGAATTTCAGAGAAGTTTTGAAGAGAGAAGGACAAGAACATGGAAATACCATTCAGTAATCAGAAAAAGATGATGGACAGCAAGTAAAAAAAACAGAGGAAAAAGAGTTTCAGCACTTAGAAGAAGAGGAATATGGCATGTGGACCATGGATTTCGATGGCGCAGTGGGAAATGATGGTGTTGGAATTGGAATTTGGGTACGCAGTCCTTTTTCTGCTCCAAACAAAGTGCCGAGTAATTTGAGGGTATGTTCTTATAAACTTGCTTTTGATTGCTCAAACAATGAAGCTGAGTATGAGGCTTTGATTGCTGGTCTAAAGATCCTAAGAAAACTGAATGCTAAGAGGATTGTTGTATATGGCGACTCCGAATTGGTGATTAAGCAAGTTAAAGGCGAGTATCAAGAAAAGAATCCTCGGATGCGGGCATATTGGAATGTTGTTCTAAACATTTTGAAGCTGTTTTCAGATTATACTTTGATGTGTGTGCCTCGTATTCAAAATAGTATTGTTGATGCACTTGCTAAGGCAGCAAGTAATTTGAAGATTCCTATGAACTCAAGAAATAAATTTGAAATCCATGTGAAGCGTCATCCGACTATCCCGGAAAATCAAAGATATTAGCAAGCTTTTCAGGACGATGAGGAGATAAATGATTTTCTGCAAAACAAAGGTAATTCAAAGATACCTCAATTGATGTACAACATGATGATGGTAAAGATGATGTGCAAATCAATCAAATGGAAGTGTTGCAGCTCAAGGATAATGTGATTCCTAAAGGCTTGATACCTTTAGAAGGACTCTTTGATCATGATGACATAGCCTGCAAACCAACATTGCAGCCAACATAAAAGGGAGTTGAATATGTGAATATTGGAACAGCCGAGCATCCGAAGATGGTAAAGCTGTCCAAAACATTGCCACCGAAGGTAAAGGAAAAATATATTAGTTTTTTGTCATCTTTTGCCAATGTGTTTGCTTGGGACTATTCTGATTTGAAGACATACGATACCAATATAATTCATCACACTATTCCTATTAAACCTAATCAAAAACCTTTCAAACAGAAGTTAAGAAGGCTTAATCCAAAATTACTGCCATCAATTGAGAAAGAAGTTAACAGGTTGTACAAATCAGGAATCATTGTTCCCATACATTTTTCTGATTGGATATCTAATTTAGTGCCCGTGCGAAAGAAGACCGGTGAGATTCGTTTGTGCATTGATTTTTGGAATCACAACAAAGTTTCATTGAAGGACAATTATCCGCTGCCAAAAATGGATCACATACTTCAGCGAGTAGTTGGAGCATCTCGCATGTCACTACTCGATGGTTATTCCAGATTTAACCAAATTTTATTCCATGAAGATGACCGAGACAAAACAGCGTTACCACTCCGTGGGGAACCTTTCATTACACCAAAATGCCTTTCGGTTTGAAGAACGCGGGTGCCACTTTTCAGCGGACAATGGACTTGGCTTTCGCAAATGAGAAGGATGTCTTATTGGTTGTGTACCTTGATGATTTCACCATGTTTTCCAAATCAGATGAAGAACACTTGTATCATTTGAAAATTGTTTTTGAAAAGTGCAGAAAATATGGTGTGTCGCTGAATCCTAAGAAGAGCTTGTTTGCCATGGGTGAAGGCAAATTACTTGGGCACATTATCTCAAAAGATGGCATCCATATTGATCCAGCACGTGTGGAAGAGATTCAACAAATTGACCTGCCCCGGAGTAAGAATGAGATTCAATCGTTTAATGGTAAGATGAATTTTTTGCGCCGCTTTATTCCTAATCTTGCTGAACATCTTAGGGAGATTACAAACATGCTTAAGAAGGACAGCCAAGTGTCGTGGACGGAAGAGGCTGTAAAATCTTTCAATTTAGTAAAATTAGCTCTTTCTTCAGCTCCAATTCTAATCAGCCCGGATTATACTCATGATTTTATATTGTTTTCATTTTCTTCGGAGCATACTATGGCAGCTTTATTAATGTAGAAAAAAGATGAGCATGAAAGACCCATTGCTTTCTTCAGCCGGACTCTAACGGATGCTGCTTTGAAATAAAATATTATTGAGAAGCAAGCCCTTGCACTTGTAAAAGCACTGAAAGGTTTCTGTGTGTACATTCTGCATTCCCATATTTTAGCTTATGTTCCTAACGCTGCTGTCAAAGATGTTTTGGTCCAGACAGATCCTGAAGGAAGACGTGGCAAGTGGATAGTAGCTTTGCTGGAGTATGATGTGGAGATAAGGCCCACAAAGCTTGTTAAAGGTCAGGGATTGGCAAAGTTGATGGCTGAATCAAATCTGCACGTCTTAGACATAAATCTAATCGCTGCTATGTTCGATGAAAATGAGGAAAGTTCGTCACTTCAGGTATCAGAAATTTTTGTTCTTTCTCCATGGTATTCAGATATCATATATGTACTTCAGAATTTGTCTGCGCCGCCTGGTATGGCTAGAAACAAAGCTAGAACTCTTAAGTTAAAGGCTGCTAAGTTTTGTATTTTGAATTCTGCACTTTATTGGAAAGATCCCGGTGGCATTTTGTTAAATTGTTTGGTGGAGGAAGAAGCGAAGTAGGTCATGGAGGATTTCCATAAAGAAGATTGTGGAAGTCACCTTTTTTGGAAAACAACGACAAACAAAATTCTGAGGGCTAGATACTATTGGCTGACATTGTTTGCTGATGTGTTCAAGACTGTCAAGAGCTGTCATAACTGCTAGATTTTTGAAGGAAAACAGAAATTACAACCTTTGTCGCTTAAGCCCATTGAGGTGAGTGCCCCTTTTTAGCAATGGGGGTTGGATTTCATTGGTGAAATTCATCCTTTTTCTTCAAGTCAGCATAGATGGATCCTCACAGTGACAGATTACTTCACGAAGTGGCTCGAAGCAATTCCCACTAGGAAAGCTACAGATGCAGTAATAATTTCATTCCTTGAAAATAATATTTTGTCTCATTTTGGTTGCCCAAATAAGTTAATCACTGATAACGCAACAGCTTTCAAGTCAAAGCGGATGGTTGAGTTTTGTAGTAAATATCATATTACTTTGGGTCACTCAACCGCCTATCATCCACAAGGCAATGGATTGGCGGAGTCTTCTAACAAATCCTTGGTTAATATCATTAAGAAGATGCTAGAAATAAACAAGAAAAGTTGGCATAAGAAGCTGGTCCATGCACTTTGGGCAGATCGTGTGAGTCAGAAGAAATCTATTGGTATGTCCCCCTTTGAGCTAGTTTATGGAGTTGATACAGTGTTCCCTACCTCTCTTGCAGCTCCAGTAGTCAAACTTCTTCAAGGGACTGGTAGTGAAGAGGATCCAATGCAGAGAAGACTAAATCAAATGATCCACTTGCAGCAGACACGGGAAGATGTTTTTCAGAACACATTCAAGTTGCAGGAGAGAATTAAAAAGATTTATGACAGAAAAGAAAAGGTGGACACATTTCAATTGGATGATGTGGTTTTAAAGTGGGATGCAAGGAATGAGGAAAAGGGCAAGCACGGTAAGTTTGATAATCTCTAGAAAGGTCCTTTTAAGATTGCAGCATATCAGGGTCAGAATGCCTTTCTTTTGAAGGAGATGAATGGGGAAGATTGTCCAGGAGGGCCGGTAAATGGTCGGCTGCTCAAGTGGTACCTTTTCTGAGTTATTTCTGTTGTCATCATTGTCATTGTAAATACCATTTTATTTCAGTTTCGCTGCAAATGTTTGCTGTGATATTTTCTTCAGTCGAGGTCCCGAAGTGAAGGCTATAATTATGAAGAAAGATTTCAGTTTTGAGTTCAGTTTGTCGAGTCATTTTTTCAGTCATTTTAAGTTTTATTATCGAGTTGTTTTGAGTCAAGTTTCAGTCAAATAAATTGAGTCAAAATCTTGTATTGTTTGTCGAAATAATGACTCCATACCCCAATGGACGAAGGCACTGTCTAGCTCTTCTAGAGATCTACCATTCTTGGCACCTCCAAGGAGCTACCATCCCCATTGGAGCCAATTTTAGAGTCGGTCTGGTCATCCCTCCGTCAAAGATCAAAACTCTTTTTGCATTTCATGTTTAGGTGTCCCATTATGCTCGATCAATTGCATTCCATTAAGATCATGCCATAAATCTGTCAGAAGGGCTTTTGGTCATTCATCCCCCTCATGCTTTGCACTGCTAGCTCAGGTATGTTCATCAAAATCAAGTCTTAAAAGTCATTTGCAGTCCTGTTTCAGTTTCTAGGTCATAACAATCATTTTACTCATTAGGTCTAGGGTTAGTCAATTTGGTCTTCAAACAATGTCTAATAAAGCCAGCAGGTCAGAGGGAGGTTCTTGATAAGTTATTATTTCAAAGATTTTTGTCGTCATATGGATGGATTATGACTTTTCTTCAAAACTCTATTTTGAAGACAAGGCGACGTTTTGTTGTTTGTAATAATTTTCAAAAAAATTCAGTTCTTGAATTCTTCAGGCGCAACCCTGGTCTCCTTTGCCAAATTCCATGTTAGCTATTCCTGCAAAAAATTGCCAAAAAATTCATCATTTCAACGAAAAATCAAGGAGGAAACAAAAAGTCAGAGTTCTATTAATTATGAAAAAGTGCCAATTGCAAAACATTACAAAAATGGGTTTTGGAGAACCAAAAATCAAATTGATGTCTTTATAAGATTTTTCCATGAAGATCAAAGTCATTTTTCATGCCAAGGTTGGAGAAGAGCATTTCAGAGCGAATTGGGTGAGAGTAGTGCGTGTTTTGGAGAGAACTTGTTTGCAGCTAGCCGGCGCAGCGCTCACAACTGGTGGCGCAACGCACTAGAAGCGCACAACACACTGGGAGTTTCTGCCCAATGTTATTCTGAATGGGCACGTCGCACAGGGAGTGCGTGGTGCACTGGGTTCTTGGCGCGACGCATATAGCCCAAAGCCCGAAATTGTGTCAAATCTCTTCAAATTTCTCATTCCTTGCGTGAATTTTCCAGGTAGGGCCTTCTTCTTTATGTTTCATCAAATTTTGTAATCAGTGATGGTGGTGTATAGGTGACAATGGGTGAACACATATATCAAGCCCTCTTTTTATAAACATAAGCCAACTTGGTGTCAGGGTTTTATAACTCACTGTTTTGCCACCAAAATTATTTCTCCTTCCCATTGTTCCCTTGTCTTCACCAATCCCTAATTCCCTATCACCTTAATTCATTATTCCCTTCTCCTACATGCTCTATCGCAAATCCTCCAACCTCACACCTCAAAACCTATACAATAAGCCCAAACCCTAAACCTTATTCCCATACATCAATCCCTCAAACCCTCTCGCATATTTCCCTATTAAATTTCTCCCAATAATTCCCATTCCTCACTACTGTTTCCCCTTCCTAACAGTCCCCATTGCATTGGTTTTTTCCCTTTGGTGGCAGACTTTGAAACCTAAAGAGTAGTTAAAATAGTTTTCATATACAGTAGCATCTTTTCTTCAAGGTATATTGTACAACAGTCATGGCATCTGAGCATTCATCGGACTATGAGGTGGAAACCCAAAGTGACTCTCCCTTGGAAGAACAGGCACCTTGGAGGCCACATAAAAGTGGCAGACATGTTAGGGAAGAACCGATCATCCTTACAGAATTGCAGGCCTGCCCTCTTGCTATGTAGTGTTTTCAACATCAGTCATGCTATGAGTTTTGTCAAAAGGTGGCTAGTGTCCAATTTCATCCTGATCTGGCTCGTCTTTTTGTGCTGCACTTGCACAGATATCAAGCTATCTTGGCTGATGTCACCTTCACACTTACACCATAATCTATCTCATTAGCAACCGATATACCGAACATTGGTGAACCATGGCACAAGAAACAGAAGATTGACCGGCAGCATTATGAGCCATACATTAAAACCAGTTTCTTGAGGCAGCTCAAGAGAGTGTTCCCGTTCCGGTATCTGAAAGATGAATATGCTCCACTAATGAGATTGATCATGAAATATTTTAGCTGTGAGGGAAGGTTCTCTCATCTTTATGCTTATCACATTAGGTTGCTCATGCATTTCACCAGGGTACGGATGATGAACATTCCGTATTTCATTTGCCGGAACATAGAGAGGATGACCACCTTTATACAACATAAAACACCTCAGCAGCAACTTAACAGTGTATATCATTTTGCTCTTGTTAAGATTTTGGTGGTTCATCAGCTTGGATTGCAGGGCATCACTTGGGATGATTTCATCTCTCGTGACTTCTTCAGAGCTTCATGGGGAGTATCAGAGGTTAAGCATGAAGGTGAACCTTCTCATCAGTATGAGTGCCATGAGACTGCTAGTCTACCAATATTCATCACATATCAGAGAGGCACCAGACATTTGTTTGCAGCAGCAAAGCGAGTGTTATCTCCACCCAGGGTGGAAGGGGCCTCGCTTCCTCCATCAGAATCACAGGTATAGGACAAAGGCAAGAGGCCAATGCAGGATGAGGGGCTTTTAGGTGAGCCATCAGGTGAACGAGATACCGACTTCATTCTCGTTCATTATGATGATACAGATACGGGTCCACAAAGCGCCAAACTTAGAGAGATCATCCAGGAGCAGCAGACAGAGATCGAAGCCTTATCTTGACTCGAAAAGGGCTAAGTGGACCATGAAATACTTGGAGCAGAGGAACAAACATCTTGAAGATCAGCAGGCAATCATGGAGCTACAAAACATCCGCGAGAATCGCCAAGATGCACAAAGGAGAAGACTTGAGCTCACGTCATTGGAGCAAGAGATTAATGAGGATTGGGAGGCCAATCTCGAGAGAGTTAACATGCACCTAGAGAGGCTATTGGACAAGGCCGATAAATACCATGCATTGCTAAGACACATGGCTTTCCACTACATGGAGCGAAACAAGGTGTGCAAGGCCTGAATCAGGAATTTGAAGGCGAAATTGAGGAAGGCAATCAAGAAGAAAAAGAGGCAAAGGGAGCTCGATCATCTTCAGATATTTGCTGAAGCCTCTTTAGCCCAACATAACACTTAATGAGAAAGCTCCAGCCCAAATTTTAGGAACTTTGGGGCATTTTTGGTATTTTTTGGAAATTTTTGTACAAAAAACAGGGTTTTTCTCCCTGTGCGCTTACGATCGGAGGCTCCAAATGAAAAAAAAATTATAGTTTTGGATTTTTCATCAAAATTCATGACTGTTGGTGCATGGCCAAGAAGTTTGGGCAAGTTTTGAGTCCTCAGGAGGTCAAAAAAACCCTAAAAATGACCTCTCTGCCCCTAATTTCACACACAGAAAGCAGTCTTGGGAGATTGAGGATTTGGAGGGGCAAATGGGCATCAAATTCAGAAATTCCACTTGGGTTTGAAAGTAGACAGGCATGGCTTTCCAAAAAGCACACTTGGGATCAATTTGGACATCATAAAGTGCCTCAAAATCAGCATCAGAGTGCCGTGATGCATACAGAAATTGGCGCGGCGCACAGAGGTTTTTTGACCAATTTTCCACCTTCCATCTCAGAGATTCGGCCAGTTTGACTAGTTTTGCTTTGTGATGTAATTTTTGACTTATCTTGATGTATTTGGGTGAAAATTATGTAATTTTAGTACTTATTTACTTGTTCTAGAGGATTCATTCATCAAAAAGTGAAAATTTAATGAATGAATCAGTTTCCTACCTTATAGAGGCAAGTTGTTTTGACTGCCTATATTTTAGTGCTTTGTTTAGAATTGGTTGAAACAGCTCCTAGAATGATGAGCTCGACTCCTAGAGGCAAGGGAATAGGTTGGCTTGCCTATATTACGTAATTTCTAAGTCATTTTCAGGGTTGGACTCTTGGGAAAATTTTGGCACTCTATTGTACATTCATTTCTGCATTTTTGGCTAAGGAAAGACCAGGGTTTTGTAGCACTGTTTGGGATCCATGTGGCTTTATGTTTTGATAGTGTGCTTCTCTGAGTAATTGTAAGTTTATTAGTGTTATGTGTATCATTTTCTTGCTTCTTCTTCTAAATTTGAAACGAATGAGTGATTAAGGTGGAACCCATAACTGTTATGCTCTGCCTTTGAAGTTGTTTAAATTTCCATGTTTTCATCTGTTTAAGGAGAATTCTTGAGACTTTCTTGGTCTCCTTAGCTCCTCAGCAGTCTAATCTATCCATATCACTTTCTTTAAAGCATCAAAACAATTTCCTTCCTTGCCCCAATCGGAACTCTGTAGAAATTGTGCCTCATCCCCGAGCCCAAATTTGCCTCTCCCATTTTTTCAACAAAACCCTCAAGGAACCAAATCAAATCCCTACACTTAATACCTAGCCTAAGATCAGTTGCAAATTTAGTCATCTTGAGCCTCATCGATTACCTTTTTCCAAGATTGACCCGGAGAGAGCCCTCTCCTGTCCTCGTAGGGCTAGCTACAAGGCTGAGCGTGGTTTGATGTGGACCTAGAACCTTGTCTTTTCAGCCTGAGACAAATTTAGGCTCTAATAGTCCCAATCACATGCATCCCCATATCATGGTAGAGACTAAGGCTCTAGGTTGGTAAAATATTAAGTTTCCTCAGGAGTTTTTCACCTGGAAAGGTTGGTTGGCTCCTGGAGGTTATATAACATGTGCAGAAGGTCAAATTTATTGTGTTTTGTTGGTTCCACTAACTTAACTATACATGAGAAGTTGAATCATATCATAATATCCTCTCATGACGTGTTTACCCCAACAGATCAGTTTACTTGGGTAAATGTGGGAGGAAGGTGTTACATAAAGGTTTCCAATTATTCACTTTTCAACTGCAAGAACTGTCTGAAAATTACCAACAACCATTATTAGTTGAATATCCATTAGAAGACTTTAAAGATGTGTTTCCAAAAGAAATACCAAGACTTCCTCCAATAAGGGACATTGACTTCACAATAGATCTTGTACCTAGTGTTGTTCCAGTTTCTAAGGACTCATATAGAATGAGTATACTTGAATTAACAGAACTAAAGATTCAATTGTAAGAATTATGGGACAAATCATACACTAGACCAAGTGTGTCTCCTTGGGGAACACCTATATTGTTTATGAAAAAAAAGATGGAACATTGAGGTTATGCATAGATCATAAACAATTGAATAAGATGACCATAAAAAACAATACCCTTACCAAGAATAGATGCTTGTTTGATCAAGTTTGGGGAGCTTCTATATTTTCAAAGATTGACTTAAGGATATGATACCATCAAATCAAGATCAAGGATGATATATACATAAGACAACTTTATGTACCTGCTATGGGCGCTATGAGTTTGTGGTGCTTCCATTTGGGTTGACTAATGCACCTGCCACATTCATGTGTCTCATGATAGTGCATTTAGGCCATTCCTAGACAGTTTTTTTATTGTCCTCATGGATGATATTTTAGTATATTCAAGGAGTAAGGAAGAACATTATCAACATCTGAAAATCATCCTCCAAACTCTAAGAGATAATGAACTTTATGCTAAAATTAGAAAATATTCATTCTACCAGAAGAAAATGCATTATTTGGCACATCTAATATTAGGAGAGGGAATTTTGTAGATCCTAAAAAGGTAAAAGAATTTTTGGAGTGGCCAGCACCCAAGAATGTGGAAGAGGTTAGATCCTTTATGGGAATCACAAGATATTATAGTATATTTATAGAAGGATTCTTTCAACTTTCTTATCCAATCATTATTCTACAAAAGAATGGAATCAAATTTGAGTGGAGCCCAAAATGTCAAGCTGGTTTGACAAACTAAAACAACTTTTGACAATAGATCCCATTTTAAAACTGGCTAATCCCAATAAGGAATTCATGGTGTGCACAAATGAAAAATGGCCATGTCATTTGATATGAATCCAAAAAATTGAAGGAGCATGAGAAGACTACGCTACACATGATTTGGAATTAGCAGCAATAAAATGTGCATTTAAAATGTGGAGACACTCTTTGATACGGAGAAAATTATAGCTATGGATAGATAATGTGAGTCTCAAATATTTGTTTCATCAACGTAACTTGAATGTTAGACAATTTAGATGGTTAGCATTCATTAGTGAGTATGATTTTGAGATTTTACACATCAAAGGGAAGGAAAACAGGATAGTTGATGCTTTAAGTAGAAACCTTAACCAAATTTGTGCTGCAACAACAATGATTTGGTCAAAAAATCTAGTTTTAAAAGTCAAAATAGCTACAATTTTAGATCTATAGTATGTGAAAAGAAAACTACAAAAAACGAAAAATGTGGGAGAAAACAAATTTGTTTTCTCAGTTAATAGCCAATGTTTATTATTGTTTAAAGTGAAAATTGATATACCAAATGAAGTAAATCTGAAATTTTTTGTATTAGATGAGTTGCATAAAAGACCAACAACTAGCCCCCCTGGTTATAAAAAGTTGATTGCAATGGTGAGGAAGAATTTTTATTGGCCAAACATGAAAGACAAGACAAATCAGAATGTGGCAAGATGTCTTGAATGCCAACAAGTTAAGGCATTTCATCAACATCCCGCTGGTTTGTTACAACCATTGTGTTGGATACCTAATGTTATATGGGTTGGTGTGGAATGTGAAAAACCACCAGAATCCAAGAGACCACTTGGAATATGCATCCAATGGTCACATCAACGTAATATAAAAGTGTATCATGTCAATAATATATGAAATTCAATGTTCTATCATTTATGATTGTTTACATTCCACGTGACTTTAACATGGTATCAGAGTGGGCGAATTCCTACCCTACTCAAGTGTGAGACACTATGTGTGTGTGGCCTTTCTCTACGTGTCAGTCTGGACTCTCCTCATCAGAATCACTGCCATACATTGTCTTATTGTTTTGTGGTCTTGCATGTACTAATAACTCTACTATTATGATCGTTACCTTTCTTAACTGGCCATTTCTTCACAGATTCCTTAAGCACAATGTATTTCAGACATAGCTCTCTTTGCACACTTGACGCACCACCCAGTCTTAGCATTTACCAGTTCTCCTCCCCTGCTAATTTAACATACTCATTATTTCACTTATAAAAAATGCTTCCTTTGCCAATTTACAATAATGTCTCTTGCACACACTTGCACATTCAAACGTTATCTCAACTATAATATACTGGCATGATTGAGCAAATGTGATAGTTAGATAATAGAGTCAAGCCATGTCAGATACGCTTGTTTCTGAAGAATGGCTAGTGTGGTGAATCTGTCTAATAGAGATGGATAAGGCTCTTTTAATCAGACTTTGATCAATTTTGACGTGACCAAGAATCTGTCATTTCAATTCACAAGGACCAATATTTTGATTATCTCTAGGGCTTCTTGATAGTGAATAGTAAAGATCCCATTAACAGTTGGCCTTTGCTCATGCCATCTTCTAATGCATCCCTCGACCCATCACTCATCCCTCTCAATTCAGACCCACTTCCATATTGCCTCTAGGTGTGCCAATCCTAAAGAAATTCATGATAGATACCAAACCTATGTCAAGCCTGATGGCATCCCTCAACTCGTCGATGTCAATGAGGTCATCTTTTTCACGATGAGTAGGTGACCTTGAAACCCTCCTGATGCAAGTGCCGACATCAGTCGAGAATGCACTTATGCTCCTTCTATATGATGATGATGTGTCTTTTCTTGTCTTTGACGAAATTCATGACACGTTTGATGGATATATTGTTTGATTTAGTGGCACTCAAGGAGAAGAATATTTCTTTAGGGCTCGCGATGATCAAAATGTAGCAGACTTGTAAAGTCTAGGACCTCTCGAAGTACACCTACATACTATTAAAATAAAGAGAGTTAAGAATTATTTTTTTGTAGTAGTTTTGTCTAAGAGATACCATCACAACTATATCAATCAAAATTGTACGTAATTATTCCAGGCTTGTCAAATATCGCATCCTCATTTTCTTAGGCGTTTTGCTCCAAGTGGATATATGTTGTAATTTAGATGACTGTGTGACATTATGCATTGAACATGAGGAATTTCACATCAGTCTGTATGCTATTATGATATATATTTTTAGTGAAAGAAGATAGGATCACTAGAAGAGAGTAAGGTCTTACAACCTGTAGGTCTTGATTTTCTGGGCTACCTTATGTCCATTCACTTTCACCACAGGGAAACCCTCTCCAAATACCCGAGGAATATTCCAAAGTCTTTGAAGTCTTGTAAAATAATTTTTTGTGGACCAGAACAATGTCATGTGACGTTAATTATGGAGGGGTATATACACTGGGATTTGGGTATTTGAAAATCATAGTAGATTGTGAGCTTGAACTCTTCCAATGAACTTTCTGTTTTTTGAAATAGAGTAGAGGAATTTATTTGATAGCCAGACACAAAGGAGAATCATTTTTCAAGGAAAATATTTATCATTGGGCACATTTAATTTTGAAGAATATTGCATTGTTAGCTATTTTACTTTACAAGTACATTTGTGATCATTTGTTGACTTGAGTTGTTTAAATAATGATAAAAATTCATCGATTATTGGAGTTATTAAGAACTTTAATTGTGTCCACTGCTAACAACACAGTTGTTATAGACATTTTTGTGCCTTACAACATGGAGCATGAAATGTCCATAAACTAAGGGATCCAAAGTCCCTAAACATGTTGTTCCTACCCCTAGAGGAACAAGGCCAACTAACCACAGCAATTCACAGAAGTTCTCCACCTGAAAACACTCAAAAACAAGCCAATTCTGGATCATGTCAACTGCTCCACTGAGCATCTGCACTGAATGTCAACTGCTACACTGGCTACCTGCGTTGAATGTCAACTCCAACACTAGCTACCTGCACTGAGCGAGTTTGGACATGTGGCAGAGTCATTCCTCAAGGTGTCAATGCCCAAGAAGCTTCCAAAATGACACTTGCATCAAGGAATTCGACTGGTGATGAGTAAGGGGTTCCAAATCTCCAAGTGGAAGCAAGAACCTCCAAGTGGACTCAAGAACTGAGAGAGGGAGAGGACACTAGTCAGATCTCAAGCTGACTCATCCTCTCTCCAAACATCTATATATGGATCTCTCCTCCATGGGATCTAAAGGCTGGAATTTTGTGATTGCAAAGAATTGTTGTTGGTTTGTGGCTGGAAACATTGGGTGCTTAATGCTTTGAAGGGAGCTGAAGAAGGAATTCCATTCTGCTGGGAAGGAGATGCTTGATTGGAGCCCTATGGGTTGTATCTCTTCCTGAACCCTGTTACTTATTAATAATGCTATCTTGATTCTTTCCTATATGCTGGTGTATTTTGTATGATTGCATTAGTGTATTTGATTTGCTTCTAATCCTAAATCATTTATGAATATGTATATTTGCCTTTGTATTGTGTTCTTCTCTTGTCACAAGTAGCTGTTCTCTTGTCACAGGTAGCTGTTCTCTTGTGATCTCATGGGATTCAAGTAGTTGTTCTCTTGAGCAAGCGAGGAGACAAGTAGCTGTGGACACACAAAGAGAAGAGGATCTAGATCGAGGGACAGCCGGAAGACAACGGTAAGTCTACCAATCTCCCCTCTTTCACATTTCATAAAGGAAGAAATCATGATAGCTGTATTCGTTTGTTGCTAAGGCGCTGTCACACCTTAGGTGGATAGGATCGTCTTGCATAGGCATTTTTCCCCATAACAAATTGGCGACTCCACTGGGGAGAACTTGTTTATTCATTTCATTTGTGTTTCCGTCATTTGTTTACTTCATAGACTTGACAGCAACTATTGAACTGCATCTTTCCCGGATGCAAAGTAAAAAGTTGCTGCTTTGATCCAGTTTGCTGGACTTGTCTATGATCTAAACTAGATTCACAAATGATTTGATGATCCTTGTGATAGTCTTTTAGTACCCTCTCAAAGCATCCCTCTGTTTATACCTTGCTTGTGTTTCTGATTTGGCCTGAAACAGTTGATTTTTGAGCATTTTGTGACCCAGAAACCAAGGGAAACGAGAGTTTCTCTTTCAGCGCAACTACTGTGAAGGCAGTCTGCATTTCAACACAGGTCCCGAAGGGGCTACCTGCGCTGAATGTCAAGTCCTCAGTGTTGAGGTTGCGCTGAACCAGTTTGGCCTTGTGCAGCTGGGGTTCTTTGTCCTCTGTTGCCCTGTTTTGATCTCTGTTTTTTGTAGCCTTTAACCAGCATAGGTACCAGTCTGATGACCCTTTTCTTTGCTTGAATTCCGCCTCATTTTTGTACAAAAAGACAGTGAATGTTTTTATGTGTTTGTGGCGTCATTTACAGTTTTCCTTTGCATGAGTAAAGTAGTCATTCTGTAGCCTTTGATTCAGATCTGATTGATAGTGATCTTAAAAGAGAGTTCATTGGCTGTTTTCAGATTGATTATAGTTTTACTTTTGCTTATTGGTTTGAATTTGTCTCTTTCAAAGTGTCAAAACAAATCTTTATTTCGAAAATCACAAAGTGATTGTAATCTCTTCTACCCTTGTTGATTTCGAAGAAAGTGAACTTGTTTGTATTGATCATCTTAAAAGCAAATTCAAAATCGTGCAAAAAGCTTTCTTTGTAGGCATTTATACTAAGAAAGTGGAAAACAAACACCTGCATTGTGCATTTTGCATTTGATAGTTTTCATGTTGGATTTAGGGAAAGTGCATTAGAGTGTGTTGATTGCTCTTTGAGAAAAGATAGTGTTATTCTTTTCCCTTAGTAACTAGGATTTTCAAAGTTGAAAGATAATAAAGCTTGCTTATCATCTTAGACTGCATTTAGGAATTTGTATCATACATCTCGTGGTGAACCTTGAAAGGCAAACTTTAAAAAGATCAACCTAAAATAAACTAAATGAACCTAACAACGCTTTGTAACATAACGCACAACATATAGGTCTAGGCTAGAGACGTGTTCCGGCGTCGTTAAGCCTAGTGACTGTCGATCTCGAAGAAGGTGGGTGATTCCTCCTGAGAGACGGTACCACTAGTACGGATTGTGCTCCCATGTACCGTCGCGTATATATTGGGAGACCCCTATAGGCATATATCTTTTATCCTTAGGAAGCTGTGTCAGCCGCCCTACTGATCGCAATGCAGTGAACACAGCATTCACGAAGATCGACCACCCGTACCGTAAAAAGTATTCTGTGGTTTTGCGAAAAGTTTGGCACACCCTCTGCCTAGATCTCCAGAGCAGTTTCTTTTGGCCTTTTTCAGACTCTATAACAGAAAAAGTCCAGCCGAGCATTTGTCACTTCGGGCTCGTTAAAACATCGAAGGAGACTAGAGTCATCTTTAGCTTTTTCTCGACTCTTTAAAACTGAAAAAGCAAGTTGTGTCTAAAAGCGTCGTTAACAATTTATTTTAAACGGAACAATCACCCTTTAATCCTGCGTTGATCTTTAGGTTAAAAAGATGGAGCACACCAACCAAGGAGTTCCCTTGGGTGGAAATCCTAGTCCCTTCTCCTCTTGGGGAGATGTTGGTGCGCCCCACATGGCCACATTGTCGCTTCCAGGATTGACAATTGGCCTACCAGTTTGGCTCTTTTCAACCAATGTCGTTCAGAATACCACCATTCCTGAACAGTCGAGCCACAGTTAGATCAGACAAGAGTTGCCTCCCAGCCTTCAACTTCATCTTCCTCCTCTCCTTCCTTTTCACTTGAAGGGACTGGTCGAATTAAAAACCAGGTTCCTAAGGAGAAGAAGGAGAAGAAGAAGAAAGAGAAGAAGAAGAAGGAGCCTAAAGCGACTGGGGGCAAACAAATGTCATCTAACAAAAATCCACACACCGCACTCGTAAGGCCTAAATCGCCATGCGTCATATGCAGGGGAGACCACTTCCATAGAGATTGTCCCTGTATCCCTCAGATACTAAGAGACTGGTCCCCCCGTTTGCACAATTCGGTAGCATCGACCTCTGATAGCCATGTCGACTGCTCACCGTCAACTAGTGGGAGTGAAGCTCCAGGACAGAGCGGGAGAGCTAAATTTCCCGGCAGACTGTGTGAAGGCGATCACGCCATCCACCGTTGTCCCTTCTTAGATGAGGCAAAAAGAGTTCTGGAAGATCGCCCGATTTTACGAGGGCATCTCCCTCCTAGATATCAAAGACTCCTGCCAAGTCCCTCACTAGTTGAGAATCCGGCCGAGCCACTTAAGTGGTCAGTCGAAGCATCTGTCATTGAAGAAGAACCGTCTAGATCCATGCCTGACGAAAGTCAAAAGGTTGATACGGCAGTTGACCCGGTTTTGCCTTCAGAGGCTCCATCTTCGAATGACACCATCACAGAGGAGGATAAAGACAACACCGTCCAGATTCTCTTCGTCAGCATTGACTCTGATGATCAAGGGGGCAATGCCACCATTCCTTTATCACAGGAAGGAAGTTTGTCGGAGCGATATCCGGCCGTATATTCGGTCCCACCACCAAGAAACCTGGTCGTGTCCTTTGATTGGAACCAACTAGGCAGACCCCGGTTGCCAGCCAGTATACCATTCAGAATTATTTGTCAAATATACAGAATGGTAATGGTTGGCACTATCATTAATGAGGGGGCATCTGTGAGTATCCTTTCCTCTATTGCTTGGAAATCGCTTGGTTCGCCAGCGCTTTTACCTGAGATGAGAAATCTATCAGGTTTTGATAAAGGAACCAGTCGACCTTTAGGGATCCTCCCCAATGTGCCTATAACATTGAAAGGGAAGACCGTTCAAATGAACGTGATGATTGTTCAAGGACCCTTGGATTATAACCTACTCCTTGGACGACACTATATATATTGCATGGGAGCTGTAGTCTCCTCACTCTTTAGAGTAATGTGTTTTCCGCATGAAGGAAGAATGGTCAAGCTCGTGGACCAACTTTCGTTTCCCGGATCACACATCGCAAATAGTCATGTGCCATCCCTAAATGGTCTATTCATGCAAGAAGTGTCTCAACCCATGGTCCGTCCTCCTGATGAGCGCGATTAATCCGGGAGGATATGACTGGAACCCAGGGGGCATGCGTCCTGGCCTGCTTCGGTAGGAAAACTTTGGGTATAGGGTAGGTTTCCGCGGGAGAATATGACTAGTCCGTACCCCGTCCATGGTTGGAAAAGGGGTTGTTCTGGAATAAGATTATTTTGTCAAAGTTATGTGGGTGGAATAATCTGTTTTTCTCCCACCTCTGTCTATTTCGGTAGACATTGCTAAGGAAGTGTTTTGTTTGAAAGATTAATGAGACAATCTTTGGGTAACCTGAAAGAGGTAGGCCTCTCCCAGTGAAACGAAAGTTTTGATGGAATTGAAGTAGAGGTAACTTTGAAATCATACTTTATACCTGGGGGCATGCAAACCTTTTGGAGTTCAAGCAAGGGGCGACTATTTATTTTTTAAATTTTTAGGTCCTCCCTTTAAACCTGTAGGTCTAACCCTTTAAACTCGTAGAATTAGCCGTTTCCGAACTTGCATAAAGGAAGGATGGGGAGCAAAGCTTAGTGAGATGAAGCTCCATAAAAAATAGAATCTTGATGAGACACTCTTATCAAATGACTGGGTAATCGAGCAGTTTTAGCATAAAGTTCATGCTCGTTAAAAAATAAACGCAAGATCCGAGCAGTTTTAACGCGGTCTTCATGCTCGTTAAAAAATAAATATAAGTAGTGAGCAGAGTTTCCTCCAGTGTTTAAGCTCATTTTTAACTAAAAAATGAACCTATCCCAGTAAATAACCACTGTGAATGTAATTTATCAACCGTTAAAGCCTTGGTCGTGTTTGCACCTGCCACCTCCACTTTTCATTTGGCCGATCATTCACCTCCATATGATTGTTTACCCATTTTGAGGAACAGCTGCGAAGAGTGATTTCACCTAGCCATCCTTGTGACACTGCCGTGTTTGGAAAATTCCAACCTGTACCTGGAATCTTCTGCTATCCCTATTTATCACTCGTTCCTCAAAAGACGAGTCTTCTTTAAGCTCTTTTCAATTGACTAGTAAAATATGAAAAGATTGCCGAGTTTTGGCCTTCCAGCTCGTTAAAGGACAGGAAGAGCTATCCCTCCTCTAGATTTTAATCTTTTTGGACCTGAGGGATTATTGCACAAAAAGGTCGAGCGCTTGTTTTATTCGGCTCGTTAAAATTATTGAAAACTCATCCCTTCTGTATTGTTTTATAGTTTTTCGGACTTAAGGGATTAGATGACGAAAAAGGAATTTTGGAGTTAACTTTATGTACCTTTTCAGACTCTCTAAAAATGAAAAGGACCGAGTTATCCTTGTCGTTAGACTCGTTAAAATAATTAAATAGCGACAAACTTGTCTTTAGACGAGAACGAGTTTCACTATCGCTAAGCTCGTTAAAACATAGCGATGGGCTTGCCCGAAGGGCAGGTTATAGAACAAGCATATGTTATCCTCCTCAAGCTTGACAAAAATAAAGAGGTACTGGTCAGCAATGATTGGGGAAAAATTGGGAAAAATCAAGAAAACTTTAATGGTAGCAGGTCGCTCTTGAACATGACACTTTTCCTCCGTACCACATTCGGGTTGGGTTGTTTCATTCATCGGTCACATCACCATGGTCTCGCCATACCATCCATATTTGGGGTAATGTTACCAATCCATCGCATCAGTGTCGCCATATGTTCAAGAGAAGTCGTTCAGAAAGAGTCAACCGGGTCCCATCCACTGCCATACATTATCCTTCATCCATTCATGACCGCCACCCTGAATCATATGTCACAGATCATTTTCACCTCCATTAAAATCATTAGCTCCGTTCCGTGTCACTGATGTGGGATTCATCAAGGCCCTCCTTTGACGGATCGCTTCTTGTCGACATCAGCTCATTATCCAAGAAGTTGATCTAGGAACAACCCCTTCAGTACTTTGAAGCTTGCATGCCTCAATGGCAAGTTTCTCACTTCCGGCGACAGGTATACATCAATGACCTTCGACCAGAATATTTTGCGTGGTGTTTGACTCCAAGTCCTTTATTCACACCACGTGAATTGTACTGAAGTACCTTGAGGGTCATTATCATTATTGGTGATTCCTCTCGCGCTTGTTAACGATTTACATCATTGACCGGTAATCAAGCGATGTCTTTCCATGTTCGACTTCAGTGCAATTCTCCGGGCTACGATATATATATTCAGGAAAGATAAATACATTTGACATGTACATCATTGCAGCAGATGATCATCCTACTCAAAGGATGATAATTTCGCCAAAATTATCAGTCTACCATCAGACGATCGTCTGTTCTATGTACAAAAAATGAATTTATAAAGTTGAGCATGGGAATGCCCGCCTCAGCTAGATCATGAAAGCAGTATGAATCATAATGTATTGTATTGTATTGTATTACAGGTCTCCTCCCAGCAGATGGATGAACTTCGGACCCTCCTGGATAAAGCATTTCACCCGATAAACGGCCTCATACTTTAGGGGGCAACTGTTATAGACATTTTTGTGCCTTACAGCATTGAGCATGAAATGTCCATAAACTAAGGGATCCAAAGTCCCTAAACATGTTGTTCCTACCCCTAGAGGAACAAGGCCAACTAACCACAGCAATTCACAGAAGTTCTCCACCTGAAAACACTCAAAAACAAGCCAATTCTGGATCATGTCAACTAATCCACTGAGCATCTGCGCTGAATGTCAACTGCTACACTGGCTACCTGCGTTGAATGTCAACTCCAACACTAGCTACCTGCGCTGAGCGAGTTTGGACATGTGGTAGAGTCATTCCTCAAGGTGTCAATGCCCAGGAAGCTTCCAAAATGACACTTGCATCAAGGAATTCGACTGGTGATGAGTAAGGGGTTCCAAATCTCCAAGTGGAAGCAAGAACCTCCAAGTGGACTCAAGAACTGAGAGAGCGAGAGGACACTAGTCAGATCTCAAGCTGACTCATCCTCTCTCCAAACATCTATATATGGATCTCTCCTCCATGGGATCTAAAGGCTGGAATTTTGTGATTGCAAAGAATTGTTGTTGGTTTGTGGCTGGAAACATTGGGTGCTTAATGCTTTGAAGGGAGCTGAAGAAGGAATTCCATTCTGCTGGGAAGGAGATGCTGGATTGGAGCCCTATGGGTTGTATCTCTTCCTGAACCCTGTTACTTATTAATAAAGCTATCTTGATTCTTTCCTATATGCTGGTGTATTTTGTATGATTGCATTAGTGTATTTGATTTAATTCTAATCCTAAATCATTTATGAATATGTATATTTGCCTTTGTATTGTGTTCTTCTCTTGTCGCAAGTAGCTGTTCTCTTGTCACAGGTAGCTGTTCTCTTGTGATCTCGTGGGATTCAAGTAGCTGTTCTCTTGAGCAAGCGAGGAGACAAGTAGCTGTGGACACACAAAGAGAAGAGGATCTAGATCGAGGGACAACCGGAAGACAACGGTAAGTCTACCAATCTCCCCTCTTTCACATTTCATAAAGGAAGAAATCATGATAGCTGTATTCGTTTGTTGCTAAGGCGCTGTCACACCTTAGGTGGATAGGATCGTCCTGCATAGGCATTTTTCCCCACAACAACAGTCCAAATTAGTAAAGATACTCTCTGTGACATTCAGACCTGCCTGCATAATGCACAGGAAAATATCGATATTTTGCAGCTTGAATCTCAGTTACAACAAGAAGAATTACAATAGAATAGACATCATTCTAAACTTATTTCTTTTTAGAGCATTGAGACAAATTCCCATCAGCAACAAGAAATTGCAGATGAAGTACCCATTTCAAGACGTTTTGTATAAAGATGCGAGTATTTAGGTTCCACTTCCCAAGCTCATCATCAGAGCTTGGGAAGATCTTGTCCATAACAAGCATAGAACTAGTCTTGGATATGACAAGGATCCATCCTTTCATATTCCATATTACTCAAAGCCCAGCCTGTTTCAGAGTGTTGGATTTCTTCATGACAGTTCACCTTTAGCTTTTTCAGATTATGTTCCTTTTCCACAACAACAACAATAGGATGTCAAATGCCAACATTGTGAATGAGTTGGCCATATGAAACATCATTGTTTTGATGTTCATTCATGTGAGAATTGTCATAAAAATACTCATTCTTCAAACAAATGCTTCAAAAACAAGCATCCTGCAAGAACAAAGATTCATCTTGGATGGACCGATTGTTGGCAATGGGCATTAACAACCAAGAATATATTTCAATCATATGTCAAAACTTGTTCTAGAGTATTGAATAGTCTTGCAGTTGAGTTTTTTGCATTATCTCACCTTGTATTTGACAGGGGGAACTGATGGTCATCTACAAGCTTCAAAGCCACATCAAGCGAGCCTAATCCACAACCTACCATACCAGATTCAGAGTTGTAGCCAGAGACAAAGATGCCCCTGAGCATGCCTTCAGTTGATGATCACCCTTAAAACATCTATGCATGGTTCAAATATCTCTTCAAAGAATTAGGGACACTTCCCCTAGCAGAAGACTTCAAATTCTTGCCAGTTTTGGAAGAGTTGTAGGAATTTCATTAAGCATTCCAGAGTTGGTGGTAATCCTTAAACTATCACAAGTTGAGACCTCCCTTTTGAGGTTGAGGTTCTCACTTTTTATGTGGAGTGAGACCTCCCTTTCAAGGTTGAAGGTTTCCCTCTTCAAAATATGAGGAGCACTTCCTCTAGCAGAAGAACCCAACTTCATGCCAAATTTGGAAGAGTTCAGACTAGACTAAGCGTTCCAGTGTTGGTGGTCATCCTTAAACCACCCACCTTATGCCAATATTTCAGAGAGCACATTCAGCCTAGTGTTGCCATGCATTTTTGCACATTTTGTATTATATCTCTCTTCTTGGAGTCATACATACCCCTTCAAATTAAGGGGGGTAGTGTTGGACACCTAATCCTCTATGGGTTGGTGTGGAATGTGAACAACCACTGAAGTCCAAGGGACCACTTGGAACATGAATCCAAGGGTCACATCAATGTACTATAAATTTATATCATGTCAATAATATATGCAATTCAATGTTCTATAATTTATGACTATTTACATTCCATGTGAGTTTAACACATTGCCCATTCCTTAATGGAAATAGGGGAAAATATCAATGGATTTTATTATTGAACTACAAAGAAGTAGAAAACAACATGATTCCATTATGGTTGTAGTTGACAAACTTAGTAAGGAAACACACTTGATTCCAGTCAAATCCACTTTTAAGGCGACAAACATTGCATAAATTTTTATGAGGGAGATTTTCAAACAGTAAACTTCATGGGGTACCTAAGGTAGTAATTTCATACAAAGATGTTAATTTCACCTGCAAGCTCTGGAAGGGATTATTTGGAAACATGGGAAGCAAATTAAACTTTACCACATCCTATCAACCTCAAATGATGGTCAAATAGAAATGGCCAATAAGATATTCAAGATATGCTAAGGATATATGTTGGCTTAGTGGGTCGTGACACAGGTTCAGAGTTAGTTTTTCCAAAAAAATCCCTACACTGTTGGCCATTTCGGCATCAACCTGCAAAGCGTGGACTGAAGTCTCACCCAAAGCAGTATGGGGGGATGCTGGAACTAAGTTTCCACACCCAAAGATTAGTGTAGTGTCATTTTATCCCCTGAACCTACCTTTGCGCAGATCAATAAGCCTTTAGGTCTTATCGATATAACTTCCCTTAATCATCTTATATACCTCCGAGAATGTTCATGACTATCTTTTGTGGATCCTAAATAGGTGAATAAACTACTTTCATGCCTTTGTGAGTACTCTTAATCATGTATTTACACAAATCGGCCAAAGCGTCGAGAACTTTAACATGCAATAACACATGCTTAGTTTAAATAGATAACATTAAGTGAATTCATATAACAACATCAATTATGTAAAGTTGCGCATCAAAACAATATTACTTCATAAATCCATCATTCATCATAGCATAAAAGGGTATTCATTCATAAAAAAAGTAAATAGAAAAAACACAGGATTTTCTAGAATAATCTCTTTATTAATACTTCAATTCTTCTTACAGACTCAAGACTTCCTTGGATACTCAATTGTAGTGGTTTCTACACTCAGCTACGGACTCTACTCTAGGCCTCTGCGCACATAACTGTGGACTCTACTCTAGGCCTTGCGCACATAGTTGCAGAGTCTCTCTTCTACTCTACGACTTCTTCACTTTTCTACCTATTTACCCATTACATTCATATTCATCATCGATTGTTATCATGCCTTAGACTTTTTAAGACTCTCCTACTTATACAATCCCATGGTCTGTAGACCATGGGTAGATCTATAAAAGATGAGATAACTTACATAAAAGAAGGGTAAAACCCTTTATGACACTTTACTATCTACGCGCTCCTCGACCACAACTTGTGGAGACTTTACACTCTTTAAAACAAAAATTGGGCTTTTTGCCCCAAAACATGGGATTTTGCCCCAAAATTGACCCTAGGGGACCTTGTCCCAATATACCCCCAACACAAAGATCGTGACTCGCCCTCAAGTCACTCTGCTTGCATGGATGTTTTATTATGGAGACCTCCCAACTTGACTAGTACCACTACTACCTCATCAGTGCTTTGCGTGGCTTCCTACTTGATCTGCTCCACCAATAGCTCTGTTGCTAGTCAAGCACTATCTTCCTTGATTTTCTGTTGCGTTCTCTATAGGCTTGCCAACTTCTCCTCAATTTTGGCAGAGATAACGTAGGCCTCATCCAACCAAGGCCCAAATCTATCCTTGAGGACTGCCTCTTTCCTCTATGCTGCTTCCACATGTTCAAGCAATTGTTTTGCTTCATGCAACTTGTCCAATCATTGTGCTATAGCGATGGCGTGCATCGCCACTCTCGCTTCATCATAACACTGTTGCAATTCACAGGCATCTCTATTTAACCTCTGTAGGTTAGGATCTTCCTATAGAGAAATGACTACCTCCATGGATTGCTCGAAGAGCACAGTGGAATCCACCACTGTGACATCCACTGTTGCGACTTCATCCTTCACAATAGCTTCACACTCTTCTTTGACCTCTGGTCGAGTTGAAGGCTGTGACTTCAACTCTAACTCTGTGATTTTCAGGTTTAGTTCAAACTAAACCTTGACCACTTCCATATTTTCATTGCACACACATTCATCCAAGTTCCTGATCATTACCTCCAACGGCACTTCCTTCAGGATATGCAGTTGAGGGACTGTTTTGAATGCCTCAGCTACCACAGCTACAAGCTAGTTGTTCTGCACCTAAAATTTCTTTTGTGCATCCAGCACTACTGATTTATCCACGAAAATTTGTTCCTTGTTGACTTTTTACTCGCTGATCAGGCTTAGCGCACATTGCTCCTAGGCCTTAACTTTTGCTATCACACCTGCTTGCAGTGTGTGAAGAAACTCACTGGGGAGTGCAACCAGGTTTAGCCCAATATTCTTCAAATTGCTGACAATAGCCTTTTCAAGGCCACCTCTGTGCTCAAATCTCCATCAGGTAGCGCGACTACCCAAAGATCCAATGACTGAACCATCTCTAATGCTTGAGTGGTCCCCGGTGCCAAACTTGTTGATGCTGCGTTGCTCTGTCCTGCACTTTCCTGGAGTCTAGTCTTTTGGATCTGTAGCTCGTGCAGACCATCTAGATGATGCTCAGTGCTTGCTTTTCCTACTGCTCAAACTATTGCAGTAGTTCTGCTATTGTATCCCACACCTTATCTCCAATTTCATCCAAGTTACCATCAATCAAAGTAATCAGATCTAGCAATGACTTGGTGGCTTTCATCTTCTTTCGTGGTCCTTCATTTTCCTTCTCCTTATACCGCTTTATTCAGAAGGGAGTTCTTTCCTACTTCTCACCACCACACTCCTCTAACCACTCTTCCTCCTCTGTTTAGGGCGAAGGAGACTTCTGACTTCTTTCGGATCCATGCTCTTCCTGCTCTTCTTGTTCCTTTGTGGTGCACTCCACCTCTTCTTAGGCCTTTTCCTCAGCCTCTTTCTTCCTCTTCTCAGCCAACTACTGAACCTTCTTCTCGGCCACTTCCTTTTTCTTCTTCTCCGTGGACTTCCTAGTCCCTACAGCCAGGTCAGAAGGAGAATTCCACTTTGTTGGCCAACACATGATCAACTCTTCAATAGCGTCATCCGTAGAAAAGTATGGTAGGTCTAACCATTTCTGCTCGGGGTCCTTTCATGCCTAGATGTAGACATGGTGGAAATCCACTTTGAACTCTACGTACCCTGATAGTTGCTCAAACATGGTTGGTGACAACTGCAACTTCCGGTTGATCGCCATGTGAATGCTCACCTCCATCAGTACCCAAAAGACTTTTCTCTCTGTGACCCACGTAGCATCTTTGGTTGCCCAGAGAGATGAAAACTTGGTAGCTTATAATAAATCCTTCCCCACTAGAAGAAACTGGTTGTCCTCCAGAAAATCCTAGGCGATGAGCACCATCGAAAGCAACAACCATGAATAGTGGAATGCCTTACTGTCATTTTGTGCCTCTCGACAGTTCACGAGGAACTCACTGCACATGTAACATGCCTAGTCGAAATGTATGCCCTTTGCAATGAACTACCAACAAAACCATTGGTGTCGGAACCTCATCCGCATGACACTTTCTCATAACCTTGCCAGCCAAAATTTGCGTGGCAATCTTTAACGCAGGGTCAGTAATGGAAGTAATCAAGTATCTGCATGGATTCTCCAAATGTTTAAACTTTTCCTTCATCTTCTCAGTGATGTCACACTCGCTCATCTTTATGATGAATAACCATATCAGTGATGGGGATCGACGTGTTTAACCACAAGCACCTGTCATGTACCAGGCATAGCAACTTCTTACCTAAAATCAAGTTTATATTTGACCGATGGTAGTGGGGCACCCATAACACTTTCATCAACCCTAACTTGTTGACTCCATGAATCCATTCCACAGGCTCCAATGTGGTGAAACCAAACTCTTTGTAGAAGACTCTATGCATGAATGTGTTGGTAGCCAGGTGGGGTAACCGCTCATGGTTTACTAAATCCTGGTCTTCTAGCTTGAAGTGCAGGATCTGTGCCAATCGCGGACCTTCAAAGGTGATTTTATCCAGCAACAGGAGTGTGTTGAGGATGAACTGTCCTGCATCTAGGTCCTTTGGGACCTTCACCTTGCCCTTGCATGGAGGGATATACTCTGGTACCTTAGAAATAGGTTCCACCCCCTCAATGTCAATATCTTTCGTTCCCTCCTCAACCTCCAGATCTACCACCTTTCGCTTCTCCTTCGCGCTTGAATTTTGTTTCCTCTAGGCCTGGGTAGCTGCATGTTTCCTCAATGACTTGCGCACTGGCACCGACTTCTTTTGCTTGTCCTTCTTAGGCTTGGGACCTCCTTTAATGGCATAGGCTTTGGTCTAGGCGACCTTGGTGCCATAGGCACTATAGCTGGAACTTCCATACTTATCACTTCTGGAGAAGCTCCCTCAGAGGTGATAGATCCCCCAATACTAGCGATCTCTGTTGGTGTGGACAATATGTTGTGGATAAACTACTGGGTGTCTACAGGTAACTTCTCAAATATAGAAGCAACGACTAAATCTGCATAAAATTGAGGATTCATACACACTCGATAGCTCAACACAAAACTTCTTAGAATGAAAAGTGTTTTCCACTAGAGGGCCATGCGTAATTTATTGGTGAATTCAAATTCAAATTCGACCATTCCCCCCAAAATCCTTCCATAAATTCTAGATTGGTGGTATATTTCCAAATATTTCACCCTTAGATGCTGCCCCCCCCCCCCGCTCCTCTTAACCATTTCCTCATTGTCAAATCATGAACAGTGTCAGTAACGGTCACCTTCTAGCTGCATTGCATGATCTCTCCTTCTATATCACAACTCCCTTTACGCTTATTTTGGTACTCTGACACCCTCCTATTTTGCGCAGAACCCCTGACGCGCAACTCTACACACCGGGCAGTGTATGGTCCAAATGTACTACCACACAAACCGATTTTCTTTCAAATGACATTGTCCACTTCTTCATATTGACTTTCATGTCAATAGCCCAATCGATCCCAAGGAGCGTGGGGCATGGAGTGCTGTCATCCACAATCTCTATCACTTCAAAATTGGCCAACACACTCACGCCTTCAATGTCTATCATCTATCCCTGCAATCTTCCCATGGAGATAATCTTCTGTTGATTTTTCATTCTCAATTAAGTCGAATACCACTACAACACATGCCTCCCCATCTTCTCCCATGTCTGGTTAGGCAAAACATTTGCATTCGAACCAAGATCCAGAATAACTTAGTCCATTTCATATTCACTTATTTGCATGGTGAACCTCATCTCATGCCCAATTCTTTCCTTATTCTTACCAATTTTTCTGACTACGCGAGGTCCTTTAGGAGCATTGTCTTTACTGACACATTTATTTATCAACTCTTATAACCCTTTCACGGCCTTGCCATCATGTAACAACTTCATACAAGTCTCCAAGAACGTAGTAAGCATGGAAGGGTCCATTTCCTTAGACAACTTATCCTGACTTCCTGAGGTATAGGCCTCAGCAAAGCTTTTCTTCGCTTCATGAATGTTTCTTTCATGTGCTCCAAGTCAAACCCAACCTCTTTTTCTAGAGCCTTGCGGACCCATCCACTTTCTTTAAGATGTTTTCCTTTATCCTCACCAGTCATCATTCCACTTCGCAGTACGATATTCATATTAGGATCTTCTTCCCGGGGTTTGGCCGTTATCATCTATAGGTTCTGGGTAGGATACTAAGGCTATGTCGTCTTCTCCTGCATCTTAGCTATCAATATAGGACATTTTTCTATTGTGTGATCAAACTGAGTACAATATTGGCACGACAGGCATGCTAAGTGTCCCAGCACTCCACAATTTTGACAAATGACTTGTCCCCGACTTGTAAAAGGTCCTCCTCCTCCTCGGCCTCATCCACACTACAGATATCCTCCACGTGCTCCCTCAACACCTTAATCCGGAGGCTAACTATCTGTTTGCATTCGACACACAGGCATTCTCTCCATCATCAAATCAGAGATATGATAGCTATGCTCATCGTGGCCCACCGATTTGTAGAAGTTGAAGAAGAGCTGTTACGGCGTCTGCACAAATTTTTGCAGTAAGTGACAACTATCTGTTACATGTTTTCCAACTACCTGACAGATAGCACACCACAACACATGCCTTGCACTTGGCCCTGCTTGAGCTTCCAACCTCAGAGGCATTGGCCCACCTCCTGCAACTTAATTCGTTAAGACAGGGCAATGATATTTATTATGCCCATAACTCTTACATTTCAGACACCAAACTTCTTCGTGCACCTTTGGCCGAGTCGCTTGATCCTTCTTTAGGCTTTGAAACTCTAGGAAAATATTCTACAACTCCACGTGAATCTACTGAGCTCCCAAAGAAGTGTCTTGAATCAATGTCTCATGCAACCTCATCACAATTTCCAAGGCTTCTACCTCAATCCCTATCTTTTACTACGATAAAGTAACCCTTAGATGGGGTAAGAGAGAAGCTACAAACCATTTGCGGTGCTTTCCATCCATAAGATTCATGTTACCTTCATGGATTTGGAATTTCAATCTTTGATCCAGTTCCTAGGGTGTTTCACCAAGCCTCATCATAATCTCCTTGAATCCAACGACTGATTGCAATTTAGACTTGGGTCTACTAAATTTCTTATTCAGTGTGGTCTGAGTTTCCACCAATGATGCCATCAGTTAGCAATGCAGTACTTAATGTACCATGTCAATGTGCGATCTTGTAAAGAAGTAACCAATTGAGCTTTCTTCATATGATCATCTGTAATATTCTGGGTTGTCCATACAACCTTCGCATCGAACCAAAACTGGTCTGGGTCCTCATTTCCAAAGCCCTTGAAAATGGGAAACTTCATTGTATTTGACATATTGAACAATGTCGGAGGTGGTGGCGATGTGGGCGAAGGTGTATGCTGTGGAGGTGAAGGTGGAGGTGGTGTGGATGGATGAGGTATTTGTGGAAACCCTTTCCTTATTAACTAGAGAATGCTCTGCGGTGAAGCCTGTGCTGCTCCTTCGTCATCACTTAGAGGAGGTTCAATTAGCGAGCTATATTCAAGGCCTATCCTCCTTCTGTCCCTGAATAACTTTCCACTTCACATAGCTCCAAACATCAAGGTAATGGCATAACCCACTTTTCACACAAAAGCATCATAATCCAAGTATTCAAAGATCTTAAATACTTACTTTGCAATCCCTTGAAGAAGCATTGTTCTTCTTCTCTATAGCTAACTGAGGTATCAACCGTGAATTCTGTCACAAATCCTTCTATGACAAGATCAAGCCAGTGATCAACAACGTGCACGATCTTATCTCCAAAGGCTTCCAATATTTGCACTAGCTCCGAGGTCCACACTATTGGATCGTCAAGTCTCCACCTTCATTGGTAGTCTACCAATTTAGCGATCTAGTTGTATAGTTCAATCAAGAAGGAACATAAGAAAATTTTATGTATCTTTGTATATAGATATATATCCAACCATTGTTCTTTTGTGAGGTGTGGGTTTATGTTTTCTTGTGCTGCGAATTCATGGATCTTTCTATCCAACCACTCCTCAATTTCTTTCTTAGTTTGATTCCAGTGATGCGACATCACACATCTCTTTATGAAGATCCCAGTCCCAACAAAAAACCGTTTGTTGGCTTAGTGGGTCCTAACCTAGGTTCAGTGTTTGTTTTTCCAAACAAATCCCTACACTACATTCCCTTTCAGCATCAACCCTCGAAGCGCGAACTAAAGTCTCACCCGAAGCAGTATGGGGGGATGTTGGAACCAAGTTTCTACACCTAGAGATTAGTGTAATGCCATTTTATGCCCTAAACCTGCCTTCAAGCAGATCAATAAGCCTTTAGGGCTTATAGATATATCTTCCCTTAATCATCTTCTATACCTCTGCGAATGTTCACAACTATCTTTTGCAGACCCTAAATAGGTGAATAAACAACTTTCACGCCTCTGTGATTATTCTTAATCATGTATTTACCCAGATTGGCATAAGCATCAAGAACTTTAACATGCAATAAGATATGCCTCACTAAAATAGATAATATTAAGTGTGTTCATATAACAACATCAATTATGTAAAGTCACGCATCAATACAGTATTACTTCATAAACCTATCATTCATCACAACATAAAAGTGTATTCATTCATAATAGAAGTAAATAGACAAAGCATAGGATTTTATGGAATAATCTCTTTATTAATACTTTAGTTCTACTTACAGACTCAAGACTTCCCTATGCACTTAGCTGTGGGGCTCCGCGCACTCAGCTGTGGACTTTAATCTAAGCCTCTGCGCACACAGTTGCAGAGCTTCTCTTCTACTCTAAGACTACTTCACTTTTCTGCCTACTGACGCATTACATTCATCTTCATCATCGATCGTTATCATACCTTAGACTCTATAAGACTCTCCTACACAACTTACATAAAAGAAGGGTAAAATTGTTTATCACACTTTACTATTTACGTGCTCCACGACCACAACTTGTAGAGACTTTACACTCTTTACAACAAAACTTGGCTTTTGCCCCAAAATTGATCCTAGGGGACCCTATCCCAACAATATATGTAAAAGACAAACAAATTAAATCGGAGGATTACTTATATTTAGTTGAATTTTCCTATAACAATGGATCTCATACTTATTTAAAAATGAGTCCATTTAAAGTCATGTATGGGAGAAAATTCAAGGTACCATTGGGTTGGGATCGCCTGGAAGATAGATTGATTGTAGGACTTGACATATTAAGGGAAATGGAAGAGATTGTCAAGCAAGTAAAACATAATTTGAAAACAGCCAAGGATCGTTAGAAGAGTTATGCATATTTGGAGAGAAATCAAAAATAATTTAATGTGGGAGAGCATGTGTATGTGAAATTAAAACGTAAGAAATGTACACTTAGGCTTGGTAGTTGTGCTAAGCTATCTCCTAGATATTGTGAAGTCTTTGAAGTGTTAGCCATACTTGGAACTGTTTCTTATCAACTAGCCCTACCAACAAAAATTAAGATTCATAATGTGTTTCATGTTTCATTATTAAAATAAATATATACGTAATCCTTCTCATGTGATTCATTGGCATGTCATACGGGTTGAACCAGAGGGAGAGTTCCTAGCAAAACCACTATGTATTATAGATCGGAGGATGGTTACACTTTGGAATAGAGAAGTGGTGCAATTAAAGGTTCAATGAAGACATTTTTCTTGAGAAGAAGCAACTAGGGAATTAGAGGATTCTTTTAAGGAATCTTATCCTTCTATGACTTAAACTTTTGAACGGTTTCCAAAAGAAATAATTGCTTGAGACACTAGACCAGTGTCAAATTTAAGCGGGGGAGGATGTGATATCCCTCATATTAAGGACTTCAATTTATTTGTATGTACATAAGTTTAGTTTTTGAAGTTAGTATGATACATTAAAAATACAAAAAAATATTTAATTATCAGTAATATTGCTGACAATAATTGTTGTAGAGTCGTTGTTGTAAAGTTGTAATTATGTTTTATTTTATGAATTAAAAAAAAACTAAATACTAATAATGGAAGTACAAATGGTTGAAAGAGGGAAAAAGCTACAATTTATTTTATAAAATTATTTTATCCATCAACAAATCCTAGGCATCTAATCTGGGTGATTAGATTTAATTATGAAATTATTATATTGGTTAATTTAATGTTTCCTAGAAGACAGGAAGTTGTCTCCAGAAGTGAGATACAAGATCTCATTAATGAGCAATTAACTACCTTCAACATGTTGATGAGGTGGAGGTAGTTAATAACTGCTTAAAATTGTTTGATGGATAAAAATCTCAAAATTGTCTTTTGCTTAAAAAAATCTTGAGAGAAAAGGGATTGAGAGACTGAAGAAAAGTAGAAACAAAAACATACAAAGAAGATAATTGCAGGCCTAGTTGCTTGGGGAGGCCAACAAAGGTTGTGTTAAGGAAGACAGGAGCTAGGTACTTGACTATTAGTTTCCAAAAGCAATTTTAAATCGACATTTCTAACTTTATATTTTAATATGCCAAAAAATTCTTTATATTTTGTTGCATTTCAAAATGTAATTTATATTTTCTATGCAAAAGTGAAATGGAAACAAATGGTTATTCCTTGAAGATGAGTGTGTGAATTATTTTTTTCTAAAATTTCTAATTCTAGTATTTTGAATGTTAATGTTAAAGAGGATTTCGTATCTGAACGATATTTTTAGAAGACTAGCAGTTGAAAATACAGATAACCTTGGTAAGGATTTTCTTTCTTGAATTTGTAAACGTTAAACGTTGTATGTGAAGTAGCAAAAACATTAATATTTTATAGTAGTGAATAATTGTTATTGAGTATCAATACATAGAGGGAATTATATCACTTGAGGATACACTTTGTTCATTTCGATATAGGTAAGAGAACATATTCATGTATATAAAAACATATATAGTAACCTAAGAATATGTAAAGGAAAACGAAAACTTCAGAACACGTATACAACTTTACAAATGTTTTGTACTTAATATATATATATATATATATATATTTATTTATTTATGCGCTTATTTACACAGTGATATATTGTAGCTACAGTGAGTGTTAGAACCATGGAAACATGGTTATTTATAGAGTTTATCATCATTACAAATTTAGAGAGAAAGAATGTAGTTGAAAATTCGTATAGCATAGAATAAAAGAATGTCATAGTTTTTAAATCAGAGTAAACTCTTTTCTTTTGGATAGCTTTACACAAGGTATGAAAACAAACCATCTAGACAATATAGCAAAAATACATGAAAATAAAATATGTGAAATATATATATATGTATGTATGTATCTATGTATTAAGTAAACAAAAAACTAAAATTCTAGACACAAGTGTATCTTATTGTAAAATTTTTATAGGACATATCAAGTTATTTGAAGTTATATAATAAAGTTTAGTTACAGGAGAATTTAGCAAGAGGACTTTAATAAAAATTATCGTATACAAACCATACTAAGACTATCTAGGCAATATTTCCTATAATGTGACAAAGGTTCATTTCCTCAAGGAAATTGCATTCTCTATAGTACTTGACAGGGTGAAAAATCCAAAAGAAGATTAATAAGACAATAAATATTTTCTATGTTGTAATACAGTTTCCTTATTCAGAAACACTCAAGAAAAACCAAGCAGTAATCCAACTTGGAAACTGTAACAACCTTGGTGAAAAGTTCATGTGCTAAAAGTGAATAAAGGGAAAATAAGACCATGGATAAGGGACACATATTCCAAGATGAATGTTGGGCAAATATATCCTAGTGGGAATCATTGGATGTATGTTTTGGATAAGGAAATTGGGAAAGGCTAAGGCAAAGGCATTAAAAGGAAAAAAGACATTTTTTGCACATTTATTTATGAAAATAAAGGAAATTAGGAGAAAGGGAAGGTAAAAGGTTGCAGGTTCCATGTGAGGAGGAAAATGAAGCAAAATAATGGAAAATGAAGAAATTAGAGGCCTCATTGATAAAAAGGCTTTTGAGGATTAGTTGGCAGGTTTCTCGGTGTTAGGTTGCTCAGTTTTAACGTTGCTCAGTGTTAAGGTTGGTCAGTTCAAGTTTGGAGTTCGCTCATTATTCTCTCTTTCTCTCTCACTCTTGGTCACTTAGAGTTTTCTTGGAGCACTCTAGTTTGGATAAAGGAAAGGAAAAGAAATCAAAGGAAATGAAAAGCAAGCAAGGATCAAGGAAAGGAAATAAGGATCAAGCGGCTTCAACATGAATACTTGTAGATAACCTTTTTCATGTGTGAATTCCTAGATTTTTTTGACATGCATGGTTGTGTATGTTGGTGTATGGTTCTCTTGCTGTCGGTGGCATGGTTTTGTCTGTTTATGAATGTGGTTGTTATCCTAGCCTTTCCTTTTTCTGGATGCCATGGTATGTTGGGATGTTATTTCGGTGTTTTGAGATTTGTAATTGTTGGACGGATTTCAGAATCTCGGGTGGACGTGGTCTGAAGTTCCATTCCAAAATGTATAGGAATCTGTTGAACAGTTTTAGTAGGATACATGGTAAAGCCTGACAGAGAAGTATTGGTTTAAGGCCTAGTGATATGGGTTTTGATTACGGTAAATCTTGAGAGACCAGTCTCAGTTTAGGGCCTAGTGATCCGGTTTGGATTGCAATAAATCTTAAGAGACAAGGATATGGGAAATTCCCCAAGGATAGTGATGGATTCCGAATGGCATTCCAAGTTTTGTTCGATTGTGAGAGGAGCACTCGTTTTGGTGTGATCATGATTTAATGAGGGTGAAGGTGGTTTAACGTCTCGATTTCCTTGGCTATTCTTGGATTGTTTGTTCTATGAGATCCCACATTCATGTTTGGACTATGGCATGGGGGTGATTGGATGAAAGAGAGATTTGGTTCAGCCATGTCTATGGTCGGGTGGTATGTGGAAGTCTTGAACCTAGTTGGATTTTCCTATGATTAATAAAATATAAGTTCTCTTACTTTTACACTGATTTATATGGAGATTTAATGGTTTTTATATCTGTGATATTTATATCGTTTTACGCTGGTTATAAGCATGGTTGAATGATTGGTTTATGTCATGGTTATTTCATATATTTAGTAGCTCAATGGAGAAGGAGGTCATCCTTCTGGTTATGTTTCATAATTTGTTTCAATCGTTTATGCTCTGGCTTGTATCCTAGACATGTAGGTTGCATTGATGCTATGTGTTTGACAGAATGTCAGTCCTGGTTGGGGATGCCAGGCCTAGTCCTGAGGATGATTTTTGATTGATCAACATTTTTATCACGTTTCTAATGAATTCTAGAAATTACAACAAGTTCTGGGCATAAGCCAGGATTTTGGGCTAGAAAAATGGTCTAAATCTCGAGGTCGCTAGAAAAAAACTAGAAATTTTGGTTCACAATCATTGGCAGGTAGGCCTGTGAGAGCGAATTTGGGTTTTTTGTCTCTCCCTTTCCCATAGCATGAGAGAAACTATGGCCTAAGAGTTGTAGAATAGTAGTGGGACCTTGGGACAGGCTATCTGAGTGGCTCACTTGTCTCCTAAGGGTTATGTTGGTGAGGTTGGATGAATGTGTATGATGTTTTGTCAATTCCACTTCCTTAAGGTCACATAGGAGGTCGAATTAGATCATAGTAGCTTCTCTTCCCATTTTTACCCTGGTTGGCATGGTTAATTTGGGTAGACCTGGGAGGGGGTATTACATATTCATATCAGAGTGGGTTTCACTCTCTTTGGGTCATATCTGATACCACAGGTTGGTATCAAAGCATGGTTGTACTCTCATTGGGTGAAGGTGCTTGGTCATGCATGCATATCAGTTGCATGTGTGTCTCTTACACTTTCATTCCATGTGCTTGTTGCATTGCATAATGATTGATCATGATTGTAGTAAGGTTATCATGAGGAACTTGATGTTGATTTTATGGAATCCATCGTCAGGAGTATATGACTAGTTACATGAGTATATGAATCTTGATTACATCCTTGTATGTTGGGTTTCATTTTTGTTTATTTAATTACATGCATCAGTATTGTAGGTCTATTACAAGAATTGATCATTTATGCTCAACTACATGCAGTTATGTGTATGTGTTAGCAATAAAATGATAAATTGTTGTAAACTGTAAACAAGACACCAGGTAGGATTCTGAATGTAATATATATATATATATATATATATATATATATATATATATATGATACAAATTGAATGATGATTTACAAGGCTGAGGCAGTGCTCCTTAAATAGGAGTTGACTATCCATGCCTGAATGGAGAGACACGTCCCTTGGGACTGATGTCTCTTCATTTAACTAATTATTTGCTAATTAACTTATTATAATTAATAATTTATTTATTTAAATAATTCTTTAATATTTTAATATTTTATTTAATTTCTTATGATTTTTAACTTCATAACATTGCCTTCCCCTTAAGATGCTTTGTCCTCAAAGCATAGAGAGGCCTGGATGTTGATGCATGAAATGTTCTAATTCCCAGGACAAATCTTCGTCTGGTAACCTCTTCCACTTGATGAGGCATTCCTTAATTGTCTTAGATCGTAAAGCCTTTTCTCGGGTAGCAGGTATACCCTTAGGTTCAAGGATTATTCTTCATTCCTCATCGGTCTTTGGTATTTCTGCCTGTGCTGTTTGATTTTGCCCTAATACTTTTTTGAGACTTGATACATGAAGGTATTATGGATTCGGCAATTGTCTGGTAAATTTAACCCATAAGCTACACTACTTATCTTTTTAATTGTTTGGTATGGTCCATAATATTTAGGTGACAATTTATTCTTCCCTTGTTGTTTTAGTGATAGTTTCTTATAAGGTTGGAGTCTAACAAAGACCCAATCCCCCTCCTCAAACTTTCTTTTAGAATGGTGTTGGTCAGCTTGTTGTTTCATTCTATTATGGGCCATGGTTAGATTTTCTTTTAGTAAGTTGATGATTCTTTGACTTTCTCCTAAGTGGTCTTTAACAACTGGTACCCTAGAATCAAGGAATGCAAAGTCTTTCCACTGGGTGGTTCATAACCATATACGACTTGGAAGGGTGCCATCTTAGCTAACATGTGGTATGCGGTATTATACCACCATTCGGCCAGGTGTAGCCATTGTGTCCATCTGTTTTGTTTATCTATAACGAAACAACGAAGATATGTTTCCAAGAATTTATTAACGATTTCGGTTTTCCCATCAGTTTAGGGGTGATTGGCTGAACTCATATTAAGTGATATTCCTGCTTGATGGCAGAAATCCCCAAAATTTCCCTTTAAACCTTACATCTCTATCGCTGACTATGACCTTAGGAAACCCCTGTAGTTTGTAAATGTTTTTACAAAACACATCAACAATTTGTTTGGTTGTGTTAGTCTTCTTAATAGCCATAAAGTCGCATATTTAGTGAGCTTGTTGACTACTACAAATATTTTATCCTTCCCGTCAGATGTAGGTAGTCCTTCAACAAAATACATCAAAATCTCTTCCCACTTCTGATTTGGAATGTGTAGTGGATGTAGCAATCCTGGAGTTGGAACATTTTCTCTCTTGTTTCTTTGACAAATATCACATTCTGAAACATATTTCTGAATTTCCTTGCTCATACCCTTCCAATAGAATAACTGTCAGACATTGTAGTAAGTTTTGTAGAATCCGACATGTCCAGCTACTAGTGAATTGTGAGACTCCTTTAGTATTTTTACCTTAAATTTGGATGCAGGTGTTAGATAAATTCTCCCCTTGTACCATAAGATGTCATTTTTCCACTCGAAGTTGGTATATTCTCTGATATTGTTGATCATGGAGTCACAATCCTTATCCTTGGCATACTCGGCTTGTATTTCGTCTAAGCATTCAAGAATGAATATCATGCCGGCGCATGTTGTGTGATCATCATCCTTACATGAGAGTGCATCAGCTACGACATTATCCTTCCCCTTCTTGCGTAATATTTCCAAATCAAAAGCTGACAACTTCTCCATCCACTTTTGTTGTTCTGTTGATAATGCCTTTTGCTAAAGTAAGTATTGAAGACTATTGTGGTCAGCTAAAATTGAGAATTTACTTCCAAGAAAATACTGGCACCATTTCGTCAAAGCATGTATGATGGTGAGCATCTCCTTTTGGTATGTTGATTTTAAGCCTTCTTGTTTATTAAGTTTCCTGCTCTCAAATGCTATAGGGTGGTTGTCCTACATTAGTACAGCTCTAATTCCGAACCTAAAAGCATAATATTCGACCACGAATAGTTTGGAGAAATCAGGAGTTGCTAGTACTGGTGTGGTTGACATCACTTCCTTTAATTTCTCAAAACACTTGTCTATTTGTTCATCCCATTTAAAAGAATTTTTCTTCAACAAATTCATCAGGGGTGCTGTCAGGTGTGCATAGTTTTTTATAAATCTTTTGTAATACCCTGTTAAACCCAAAAATCCCCTTAGCTTAGATATGTTCTTGGGTTTCGGCCACTCTCTGATTGCCTTGATTTTGTTGGGATCCACTTGGACTCCTTCCCTTGATATAATATGACCTAGGTATTCAACTTCCTTCTGCTCAAATGTACATTTTGATAGCTTGGCGTAAAACTAGTTCTTTTCCAAGACAGACAACACTTCTTCTAGATGTTTGAGATGTTATTTCCACGTCTTACTGTACACTAAAATATTATCAAAGAAAACTAATACGAAATTCCTAAGGTAAGGATGAAAGAGCTCATTCATGGTGGTTTGGAAGGTGGCTGGTGCATTTGTTAATCCAAATGGCATGACCTTGAACTCGTAATTCCCTTCATGAGTCTTGAATGCTATCTTTTCGATGTCTTCTAACCTTACTCATATTTGGCAGTAACCTGATCTTAGATCTAACTTGGAAAAATATTCTGCACCGTGTAACTCATTTAACATTTCATAAATGAACGAAATTGGAAACTTATGCTTAATAGTGATTTTATTTAAGCCTCTGTAATCTATACATCATCGGAAAGATATGTCCTTCTTCCTGACCAATACTACAGGTGCAACGTATGGACTTCTAATCTTCGTAATGATTCCATGCTTCAATAGGTCTTGAATTAAGCACTCTATTTCTGTCTTGTGGTGATGGGGATAATGGTATGGCTTGACATTAACTGGAGTTGAGTCGGTTTTGACTTTGATAATGTGTTCAATTTGCATTTCTGGGGGTAACTTCATTGGTAGATCTTGGAAAACCTTTTAGTATCTCTGGATCAAGGATGAAATCTATGATGTTTGATGAGTCCCTTCTGTTGATAATAATTCCAAGTGCTAACATTGTGCAACAAATGCTGGTGCCCCCTTGCGAATAAGCTTCTTCATTTGTTTAGCAAAGATGACTTGTGTTGGTGGTGCCTGAAAACCAAACAATTGATATTTCCTTCCATCCCATTTGAATTTTATGAATTGTTTTATGTGATTTGTTGAATAAGTGCCTAGTGTTCTCAACCATTGTACACCTCAAACAACATCTACTACTCCTCGGGGAACCATATAAAAACTGGACTCTATTGCATAGTCGCTTAATTGCAACTTAACTTTATGGCACTTGCCAACTCCATCTATTTGTTTTCCATCTTCTACCATAACTTTTAAGTCTACTACTGGGTAAGCAAAGGTGTTCAATCTTTTTGCAACATTGACATCTACAAAGTTGTGCATACTTCTTGAGTCCACCATCACAATAACACTTTGCTTCTTGATGTAACCTTTAAGCTTCAGTGTCTGTGGTTGAGCTATCCTTGTGATGGCTGCTATGGAAATTCGTGGCATCTCGTCTTCTGATTCTAGACTAGGGTTTTCATTTTCTTCATTTTCCTCTTGATCAGAGCTATCTTCTAAGGATTCCTCTTCTTGCTTAGCTTCACAATTGTACAATTTTTGTGTTGCGCATTTGTATCCTGGATGATACTTGTCTCCGCACTTCCAGCGTTTGCCATCTTTTTTTCTTTCGACATTAATTTGTTGTTTTCCTTCACTTCGTAAGGGTGGTGGAACATACTTACTAGTATTCGCTGATGCGGTTTTACTTGCCTTTCCTTTGAATTGGTTGTTAGTCATGTCATTAGTAACATATTGCGTTTTTTGTAGTTTATATTTTCACTCAATAATTATGGCTACATGTCTGGCCTCCTCAATAGTTTTAGGTTTATGCAATTTTAATTCTTCGCGGATATAATATTTAAAGCCACAATGGTAAATTTTTAGCAGCTCCTCATCTGAAAACCCTCTCTGCCTTACTGCTAATACTTCCCACTCATGAATGTATTCACTTGCTGATCCTTTTATATTTAGGTGAACAAATCTCTCATAGACATCATCCTCCTCTTCGTCATGAAACCTTTTTAACAGAGCGCTTTTAAGCTTTTTCCAATTGAATGAGCAACCTGTGCATTTAGATGACCACCACAAAAACCAAACATATGCTTCTACTTTAAGTAAGTAGATGTAGTGATGACTTTTTCTTGTTCACCAAGCAGAGGGTTTGCTAAAAAAATTGCATCCATCTTATTTACCCATACGACGGCCCCCTTCAAGTTTTTTCTATCATACTTCAATAATTAATTTTTTATTTTAAGATGGTTCTTTCCAGGAGAATGTGTATAATATTGGCTCCTTTCAAAGTGAATTTGGGGTATTTTTTGCTTCTCATGCCTCATGAAGCCCTGCCCTAGGGAAGTCTCCCCTTTTGGAGTCTTGGGGCTTTGTGTAGCTGAATGTGGATCGATATCTCCAGGGTGCCGGTTCATCAAGAATTTTATGAAGGATTTATTAAATTAACCTTACAGAGTATTACATTGGAAATTCACGTCCCCCCTATCGATGGTCACGTTATTATTTTTTTTGGTCGTTCGTTTTGTGTGGATATCACCGCAGAGACTACTCCAACGTAACCACAGGTCCACCGCAACAGAACCGTAGGTCCCCCCGCAGAGAAAAACGATGCAGGTCCACCGAGGGTTTAGTGTATTATCGCAGAGCCCTCACGCAATGAAAAGAGCCCACCTTAATGGAAATCGACACAAGTCACTGTAGATGAAAAAACGTAGACTTTACTGATGGTTCAACATACCCTCTGCAGTCTTCCGCTGGTGGTTCAACATATCACCCAGCGTATTAATCCAGACAGAATATGCACAACCCACATGCATAGTTGTTTTATGGAAAGCCCATGTGGCCTGATGATGAGTAGAACTTGTGGGTGTCACCAGTCTGAAGCTGGCTCTAATACCACTGTTAGCAATAAAATGACTAAATTGCTGTAAATTGTAAACAAGACACCAGGTAGGATTTTGAATGTAATATATATATATATATATATATATATATATATATATATATATACATATATATATATATATATATATATATATATATATATATATATTTGATACAAATTGAATGATGATTTACAAGGCCAAGGCAGTGCTCCTTAAATAGGAGTTGACTGGCCATGCCTGAATAGAGAGACATGTCCCATGGGACTAATGTCTCTTCATTTAACTAATTATTTGCTATTTAATCGATTATAATTAATAATTTATTCATTTAAATAATTCTTTAAGATTTTAATATTTTATTTAATTTGTTATGATTTTTAAGTTCATAACAGTCTATGTAGTTGATTAGGCATTGATTATGCATGTTGATGGTTGCATGTGGTAATGCATACAATGGAGTAATGGTTGTTTTCATGTACGAGGTCATGGTTTGGGAAGTTGAAATGGTCATGCAATGATGATGAGACTCTAGCTAGAATGATGTGTATATTGTTTGGTACTCATGTGTTATATGTCTATATGCAGTCATTATGCATGTATGGTCTTGGTTATAGTTATGCATGAATAGTAGATCAAACATGCCTTGTGAAGGGTACACAATTTAGGTCATCATAGTGCTATTGGTATGTCATGATGCTAATGTGTTGGCTAAAATAGAGCATGATATGCAAATCACCATAATAAGGTTGCAGCACTAGACTTTGGGATAAGAGCATATTGTCATACAGGTATTGTATGTTGGGCATGCAGGTACATCACATAAGGATTGTTATATGCATTAGGTTTATGCTAATGTCTCTTAATGTATGGTTGCATTCATGATAGATGTTAATTGATTACTATGTGTATATGGACATGTGTCGTATAGTCAAGAATGGTAGTAATTGATGGTTGTATGCATTGCTATTGTGTCTTTAGGTTAGATAACTTAAGGATTATGTTATATGTTGTTGATGAAATATCTTATAGGTGAACTTGTGATTGTTAAATGATAGTTAGCTTGATGATTAAAGTTATATTATTTATACCTTGATGTTATAGGTATCAAACTAAGTTGGATTGGCCTATGCATATGGTTATGGTTACGATATTCAGGTATGAGCTGACATATTTGTGATATGGTGTTGGACTAATCTAGACTGATCGTACATTTGTGATTTCTATGCATAAACAACAATTGTTTATGAGTTAGGATGTGAACATGTTAGTTAGTGATTGTTATGGATGGCATGATATTATTTATGTTTAAGCTAATGTGTTGAGAAGTTATATCATTAGTAACTTGATTCTACAGACAACATAGCCTCCCCTGAGATACAACAAGGTACAAGTTTTCTTATGTCATATATTTGGTTCTTGACTTTTTGATTATGCCATCTAGTTAGTTTATTTAACATGGTATGGTGCAAGTTGGTTGAATTTTTGATGAATTGCCGAATGAGTATGTGTTCAAATGATTTTGTTTTAAGGTGATTGTACTAACATATGTGTTGAGACGGTTGATATGTACTTGAAAGTAGTTGATAGTTGTAGCATTATGTCTAATGATTATGAGTTGACTATGGATTACGACATGATTGTTTGTAAAAGTTGGTTTCAAACTGATAGATATGATTGTCTTGATATTTGGAACATGTAGTTGACATGTGTGAGTAGTTGTAGGGTAACATGCTAGGCATTAGTGTGACAAGGTAAAAAATGTTGTGTTTATATAACTAACAATGGGTGATATGACAATATATCCTCGATTGCAACAAGGTAAAATCCTGGTAAAAGGAACAAATTGGACAAGAATTCATTTGGCTATGTTTTGAAACCCTAATTCCAAATGAATGAGTGCTTTGCATTCAGGGAGTCTTATTAACCTTGATTTTGTTGACATTATGGGGATATGTGCTAAATTCATGAACATGTACTTGACAGATATATTAGCTAGTCTCTAGTTACAGGTGGATCTGTCAAGATAATTGGAGTCCTTTGAGAGATGGCGTGGATGTGTTCAGTTGCAAGTGAACAAGCTTGGCATGACAAGATAAGGTAACTGATGTATTGCTATGTTTATTTATGCATTGACATTATGTGTTTATGGAAGTATAATACAGGGAATTGCATGGCAAGAGAGATTGCCATGAATCTTGTAGAAGGCTCATGTTGAACTTTCCGTTGGAAGCACTAGGAACCATGGGGATGGAGTCATGGTGTCTATGGTTAGTCTTGTGCTTTTGTCTTTTGCAAATTTTGTGCTTGATTTTTTATTTTACATGTGTTTGGTGCATAGCTATTCCACTTTATTACGATGTCACATTGTTATTGATTTTCATGGTTTTCTTCTTGGTTGTTTCTTGGTATTTTCTTTTATGTTTTGAGTCTTGGGAATTGGTTGGGAAAGAGGAAAGTTTTAGAGCTTGGGGGGATTTTTGTGGTACCAAACACGTAATGTAAGGCTCAGAAGAAGCTTTGTGCATGAGTAAGTGCATCAAATGGTAAGACTATGATAGTCAGTTGGACTGGTTGGTCCATAGTGGTAAACAAATGGTGGCAGTACGGACATATGAAAGGTAAATAGAAAAGGTAAAGCAAATGGATTTGAGGTTTCAGATTCCTGGCTATGTTGGGAATGATTGTTCTCAATGTTGTGCATGAATAAAGGAATTTATCTTAACCTAGAACTTATGCTATCATCATGATTATGTTGATGTTTATGTATGTATGCATGTATGTATGTATATAGTTGTCTGACAAGATGATGATTGTTTATGCTAATGATTATATATATATATGTATGTATGTTGTCACTATTTGACAAGGTTCTCAGGGATCATTCTTGTGGAAGAATGATTTCTTATGCAGGTGAATGGCATGAAGATATTCCTGGTTCATGAGGAATCAAGTGGGAAGAGTAGTCATGACAAATATACGAGGTCAGTATCATGTGGATATGAATTGATTGTATACTTGTATTATGCATATGTTTATGATAGGTAATGGGGAAGGATACATTACCGAAACAAAATCAGTGTGGTCTGCGACATGCTAGGATAGGAATAGATAAGATATTGCGAGAAACATTTCTTGGTAGAGACAATGTGCTTTTGGATGTGAGGTACTATTGTTGTGCATATGTTGTATATGGCGTACATGTTGCATCTATCATGTTGTGTGCATGCGGTGTTGTGTATACATAGTGTGTGTACATGTTGTTTATGCAATGTTATGTACAAGATGGTATAGATAGTGTTGTATGAATATTACATATTAGGTGTTGGGTATATATGGTGCTATGTACATGATGGATATGTGGTGTTATGTGCATGATTGTACAAGTGGTGTTGTGAGCATGTCGTGTCATGTACATGTTCTACATATGGTGTTGTGTGCATGTGGCGTTGTGTACATGTCATGCATGTGATGATATGTACATATGGTGTTGCATACATGTCATGTGTGTCGTACAATGTACATGTGATATTGTGTACACATTTTATAGGTGGTGTAGTGTACATGTGGCATTGTGTGCACATTGTAGGTGGTGTCATGTGCATGTGATGTTGTGCACACGTTTTGTAGGTGGTTTCAGTGTATAGGTGGTATTGTTTACATGTATCTCATATGTTACTGGTGTAGATGCATGTAGTGCATGGTGTTGTATTACGTGTGTAGTTGTATGTGTGTGATGCACATTATGTATATGTGCACATGGTTGAGGAGAAGGCACTGGGTGTTTGTCTAGTGTGGAAACCAATCCAAGGTATGTACAGAATAAGGACAAAGGTGGAAGCTAAGGATTGATTAAAGGATAAGTATCAATATTTTACTTCAGTTTTATTATGTATGTGATTTATGATTCGTGTCTATGATGATTATATGTGATCTATGATTTTGGTTTATGATGGTTACATGTGATTTATGATGTTGATCTATGATGATTACATTTTGAGCTAATGAAATCTGATATGTTTATACATGATGTTTTTATCAAATAGTTAGTTTGAATTGTTGTGACAGGAAGCAGACAAGATTGCAAGTGTACCTTATTGATGAGCTACAAATGAGGTATGATTTGAGGTTATTTTAATTTATTTGAATCTATGGAAATTATGTGCTTGGAACAAGAATACATGAACATGGTAGGTTGCGTGGTTGAAATTGACTGAAAAATCTACAGCAACAGGAAAATAAATTGGAAAATTTAGTAGTATGATGGCAGAGTACTTTAGGAGCCAGGACGTTGTGGGACATTGGTACCCAATAGTGTCCATTTATTTCCATAATCATTCTATGACCGGTATGATGCTTTTGAGGCAGATATATTCCTTGATTTTGTATCTTCCGATGTGAGGAAGCCTTTCCATGGGATGGATGGCTCGGGATAGGGGATTCTAGGGAACTTGGAAGGTGAGTGACTGCATTGAAGGGGGTGATTGGATTTCCTGAGGGACTGTGTAGAAATGAAGGGAAGGTCACGTATATATTGGTTTTGGTCATTAGCATTGCTATATGGAATCAAATGGACATTGGGAGTGCGTCCTGGAACAATGAGTCGGTAATTGTTCGGTGAGAGGAAAAGTGGCACAGGATTATAGCGTTGGACATTAGATGCAGCATTGACTGTGGAAGTGGATTTTGGACTTCTTGGAAGGAGGTGAATCTTGGTACTACTTTTGAGGGTGGAGGTGTAATCCTTTGGACTCCCTTGTTGATTGATATGGGCATCATATCCTTTTACTTGATGGTTTAAAAAATGTGCATATGTGTATATGTGGTTATTGTAAATACCATAATGAGTTGTATTATAAAGCTCCAGTATGTAGTATGGTTGTTATCTGGTCATGTTGTCATGATGTTTTTATTTTGAGCAGGTCATTCATTGTAAATACTGCAAGGAACTAAGTTATAAAGCTCCATGGGCAGTATTTTGTTTTCAATCATTTTGCTGAGGTCTTGGTGGTGTTTAACACTGAGGATGGTGTTCCCTAAGGTGGGGGGGTTCTATAAAAACACTTGTGAAAAGTTCAAGTAATAAAAGTTAATAAAGGAAAAATAAGACCATGGGTAAGGGACACATATTCCAAGCTTAATGTTAGGCAAAGATATCCTAGTGGGCATCATTGGATGTGTGTTTGGCTAAGGAAATTGGAAAAGGCTAAGGCAAAGACATTAAAAGGAAAAAAGACATTTTTTTCACAAGTTTCATGTGAGGAGTAAAATGAAGGAAAATTATGGAAAATGAAGAAATTAGAGGCCCCGTTGATAAAAAAGGATTCTGAGGATTAGTTGGCAGGTTGCTCAGTGTTAAGGTTGCTCAATGTTAAGTTTTCTTAGTGTTAAGCTTGGTCAGTTCAAGTTTGTAGCTCTCTCATTATTTTCTCTCTCTCACACACACTCTTGGTCACTTAGAGTTTTCTTGGAGCACTCTATTTTGGAGAAAGGAAACTAAAAGCAAGTAGCTTCAACAAGAATACTTGCAGGTAACCTTTTGCATGTGTGATTTTCTAGCTTGTTTGGACATGCATGGCTTTGCATGTTGGTGTATGGTTCTCTTGCTATCGTTGGCATGGTTTTGTCGGGTTATGACAGTGAGTTTAAACCTAGCCTTGACTTTTTCCAGATGCTATGGTATGTTGGGATGTTATTTTGATTTTTTTGAGCTTTTTAATTGCTTGATGGATTTCGAAATCTGTGGCATAGGTGGTCTCAAGTTCCATTCTCGAAGGCCTAGGAATACCTTGATCGGTTTTGATAAGATGGAAGGTAAAGCCTGAGGGAGAAGACTCAATTTATCACTTAGTGATCTAGGTTTGGATTGCAGTAAAGCTTGAGAGACTAGTCTTGGTGTAGCGCCTAGTGATCCAGTTTGAATTACGGTAAAACCTAAGAGACAAGGAGATGGAAAATTCCTCAAGTGTAGTGATGGATTCTGGATGACATTACAAGTTATGTTTGTTTATGATCATGTTTGGATGAGGGTCGAGGTGGTTTAACCTCTAGATCCCTTATTTGTTCTTTGATTGTTTATCCTATGAGATACCACATTCATGCTTGGAATATGGAACGGGGGTGACTAGCTGAAAGAGATATTTGGTTCAGCCATGTATATGGTCGGGTGGTATGTGGAAGTATCGAACCTGGTCGGATTTTCCTATGATTAATAAAATATAAGTTCTCTTACTTTTGTACTGATTTATATGTGGATTTAAAGGTAGATATATCTCTAGTATCTATATATTTTTATGCTAGTTATAAGCATGGTTGAATGACTGGTTTATGTCATGGTTATTTCATATATTTATTAGTTATGTTTCATAAGTTGTTTCAGTCATTTTTGCTCTAGCTTGTATCCCGGACCAGTAGGTTACATTGATGGAAAGTGTTTGATAGAAAGTTAGTCCCAATTGGGGATGCTCAAGCCTAGTCCTATGGGTTATTTTTAATGGATCAGTATTGTTATCATGTTTTTAATGAATTATGAAAATTAGAACAAGTTCTAGGTAGAAGCTAGGATTATGGGCTAGAAAAGTGGCCTAAATCTTAGGTTCGCTAACCGAGAACTAGAAATTTTGGTCCATAGTCACTGGTAGGTAGGCCTGTGAGAGAGACTTTGGGTTTTTAGTCACTCCCTTTCCCATAACATGAGAGCGACTCTAGCATAAGAGATACATAATAACAGTGGGACCCAGGGACAGGTTGTCTGAGTGGTTGACTTGTTTCCTAAGGGTTCTGTTGACGAGTTTGTATGATTGTGCGTGATGTTATATAGATTCCACTTCCTTAAGGTCACATAGGACGTCAAATATGATCATAGTATCCTCTCGTCTAATGTTTACCCCAGTTGGCATGGTTACTTTGGGTAGACTTGGGCACGGGTGTTACAGAAACAAAGTTGATATGAAATTTTATTGTTAGTGTGAAATTTCTTGGAAGATGTAGAAAAAATAGTTCACTTAAGAGGCTAGGTGACAAGTGACCCTAACAACAATTTGATGGCTGCTTATGATTCAAATCTGTAATAAAAAAGTAAAAAACCTGCAACAAAAACATATACAATCTAGAATAGAAAACAATAGTAAATATATCCAATGCAATAACCCAAATGGAAAGGATTTAATTGAACAAATTCTTTATTGAAAACATTTGGTGAAGGAGATCTACAAAAAAATTTGTAAACCCCCCTCCTTGGGATGGGTCCTTTGATTTCTTTTATGCCTCACTCATCAATCTTCTCTTTCAATATGTAAAAAAACATAAACAATGTGAAGAAATCAAATGGGAGCTCAAAAGAAAAGAGACGATAATGGTGATGATGATAATGATCATGGTGAAAAATGAATGGAAAACCCTCCTATTTATAACAAAGTATTGAGTTAATCTAGAAAAAGGAGAATAATAAAATAATATTGGTCAAATAAAGATCTAACCACTTGGAATACTTTATTATATTTGTTGGAGAGGGCAAATATATTTAAATCGGTTAAATATCTTTGTTTAGAAATAATTAACAAATAAATTGATTTATTTGTTGGCATTATGACACAGGTTTGGCACTATGACACAGGTGTTGTCCTTGATGGCAACTCACTCAGATGGCAGATCACTGTTCAGGCTCTCAGAATAAAAGAAAAAGAGGTATATGCAGGTTTCCTTTGATGAAGTTGCGTATACACACGGGATTGCCGATCAAAAGTCACGTATGCATATGCACGCACTTTCATGCACAAAAAAGCATGTACATGTGGGAAATCTTATTTTTAGGACCATGGCATTTGGTTATATGGTTTTGGACCTTGTTATTGCGTCTGAAGTATTGAACCCAGGTTTTGGGTCCCTAGTATTGGTTCTCTATGGTTTTGGACCATGGTTTGAGTAAGGCCTAAGACTATAAAAAGGAGGAGATCATTTGGCAAAGGCATTAACTTAAGGATTGAGTATCTTATGAAAAGTAAGATCTGGAATACTGGTGATCGGTTTATGGTGCATAGCTGAATCTGAATCAAGGAGGAACCTGAGCACAAGAAGATGGATAAGTTCTATTGGTGGGTCAAAACTCAAGTCTTGAATAGTAGTATTTTGATATGCTATATTTGGCGCATGACTTGATCTATAAATCTAATAATCTGGGTATAACTGTTGTCTAAATATTTGAAAGAGTGAATTATCTTTTATAGATCTATATACAAGTTTGACACATCAGAGGCGCGTATACACGCTGGTTCAGTAAATCAAAACAGTGTATACGCTGGTTGGCCTTAATACATAAGCGTATGCACACAGGTTTCTGCATATTGAAGTAGCGTTCGTCTCTTGAAATATGTTTTAGCTACTTTTTCTTATTGCTGCAGTGTTCTAGGTTCAGAATTGGTGTTTGGTTACTGTTACTATTTTCTGGGTACATCATTCGGAGAAGTGATTATTTGATTCAGTTTGTTTGGTGCAAAGGAGATTGGTTGAGGCAGATATACTTGATGTTTGATTGATGTTATTCATGGATCCAGTCTGAAAATTTATGAAACATGGTCCCTGGAAGAAAAGAGAAGGTTGTAGTCTTCTGTAGGTCAGCACCTACGTACTATTACCTCAGCTAGTACAAGAGCTAAGGGGGTTGTAGCTCCCTTCCAGGAGAAGCTGGAGAATGAGAGAAGGTTGTAGCCTTCTACAAGTAGAAGCCTGTGTGCTGGTATAAGGCTGCACCAGTATAGATCCATTGTAAAAAGAAGTTTCTAATTGAAAGAAGATAGAGACGAATTGCAATAGGTGGTTTTCACCCACATTGGGTTTCCACCTTATATCTTGTGTTCTTGTGTGTGACTATCTGATCTATTTTTACTATTCCTGGTTAATGATCAACATCAGAAGAATAAATTAAGTTACAAGTCTGCAAGTTATATGCGAATTTCCTTAACTGTAGTTGCGTATATACGCGGTTTTCACTAACTGAAGTAGCATATGCAAATCTGATTGTGAAATGAAAAATAATTGACCTGATAATACTGATTCACCCCCCCCCCCCTCTTAGTATTATTTCCAACAATTGGTATCAGAGCAGGTCCTTCAGAAGAAGCTTGATCGCTTGAAGGAAGATCTATCATCATGAGCAACTACGAGAAAGAAGCATCGATCAGGCCACCAATTTTTGATGGGAGCAACTTCATCTATTGGAAGGTAAGAATCACAGCCTATCTTCAATCTCTTGGTATAGAAGTCTGGGATATCGTGGAAACAGGATACACATTTCCATCAGCAACTCCTAGAGATACGGCTGGTAAGAAGCAGTATGAAACAAATGAAAAGGCTGTCAATACTCTATTAGGGAGTCTATCTCAATCAGAATTCGTCAAGGTTATGCAATTCAAAACCGTAAAAGAAATATGGGACAAGATCGTTCTGAGCTATGAAGGAGATGATCAGGTAAAACGAGCAAAACTATAAACTCTTAGAATTTAATATGAAAATCTCAGAATGCACAATGATGAAAGTGAGGCTAACTATTTCCTACGTATAGATGAGATTGTTAATTGTATGAAAAACTTGGGTGAAGAAATAAAAGAAGTTGTTTTGGTTGAAAAGGTTCTAAGATCTTTGTATTCTAAGTTTGAATCAAAATTTTCTACCATAGAAGAAAAATAGAATCTACAGAACATTACCATGTCACAGCTGCACGAAATCCTAACTGCTTACGAAATGAGAAAAGGGGGACCATCAGACAAGAGAGAATCCACATTCAAAGCCTCAGGAAAAGGATATTACAATGACTCATGACATATGTTAGAAGAAGAGGAAGAATCAAATTTTGTCAAGAACCTTCAACGGGGTTATGGAAGATTCAGAGGTAAGCTACCTTTCAAATGTTTTTCTTGTGGAAGAGTCAGTCACTATGCTGCCAAGTGTCCTCATAAAGATAATATTGACAAAGGTAAGGAACTAGTTAGATGGAACAGAAAATAGAATGTAAGTAAGAAAAGCTATTACACACATGAAGATAGTGATGGATTTTCAAATAGTGATGAAGATGAATAAGGTAATGATTATAAAGTTTTAATGGCTTTTGAAGATGATGATTTCTTGGATGCTATAGATGAAGAAAGTATTTAGGAAGAAATTTCCAAACTCAAAATTTGTTTAGAAGAAAAGAATATGATTAGAGATACTCTGACATTCCAACTTGCTGAAAGGGAAAAACACAATGAAAAGTTAGAATGTGAAATTGTGGGACTTAGAAAAGACATTGAGAAACAAAAGCTCTTAATCTTAGATTTGATAAAGGATCTGAAACTTTAGATGAGATTATCAAAGTGTAGCGTTCTCCTCTAATCAATACTAGTCTTGGGTATACTGAAGAAACATCTCAAGCACAGAGGCCATCTACCTCCAAAAGTTATCTTGAAGCAGCAAGGAGAAGTGAACAGGTTGACAATCGATAGCAAAGGCACAATGAAGATCATCAGGTGAATCAGGGACAATCTACTTCAAGGATGAACATAAGCTACAACCAACCACAAGTAAATCATCCTCAGTTTGCCTCAAGAACGAATGGCTATTACAATCGCAGGAATTTCTTCAATGGCCAATGTTTCTCTTGTCATAACTTTTGACATAAATCAACTCAATGTGTTGCCTACAAAACCATTATGACCAGATAAGCACGAAATCAAAGGAGTGTGACTAAAATCATGAAAAGAACTTATAATAACTTTTCTGCTCTTGAAAATGAAATAGAATGTTCTATTTGTAACAACTTTGGTCATGAAGATTCTGAATGCAGGAGTAGGTTTCGGCAAACAACTCAGAAGGAGCTAGCTTCATTAACCCCCAAAACATGGAGGAAGAAAGAACCGCAACCAGAAAGATGTGGTATAGCCTTATATGCGGAAGGGCAAGAAAATCAGTGGTACATCGATAGTGGATGCTCGAAACATATGATAGGTGATAAAGAAAAACTTCAATCATATAGTGCCTTAGAAAAGGAAAAGGAGGTCTCATTTGGAAATGACACCCCTGCATTCACAAGAGGTAAAGGTTCTGTTCTTTTGAAAGAAAATGTCAAAGCTGGGAATGTTATGTATGTTGATGGCTTAAAGCATAATCTATTAAGTGTCAGTCAAATGTGTGATCAAGGAAATGAGGTAATATTTCATTCAAATTTGTTTGAGAGCTTGATACAAGAGAAACAATGATCAAAGGCATAAGAACACCAAATAATTTATACATACTCAACAGAGGACAACAACAATGCTATATAAGCATGAATGATGAACACTAGCTATGGAATAGAAGATTGGGGTATCTAAGCTTCTCTCAAATAAGGAAAGCATGCAAATATCAGGCAGTTTGTGATCTCCCAAACATCATAATTCCAAACAATACAATATGCAAATCATGTCAGTTTGGGAAGAAAACCAGAACTAATTTCCCTGAGAAGGAAGGATTAGCAAGTAGGCCACTTGAACTTTTCCATACTAATGTACATGGTCCATCTAGGAAAAGGTCACCTCGAGGAGAAGAATAATTTATATTGTTCATTGATGACTTTTCCAGGATGTGTTGGATAGGACTTATGAGGCATAATGACGAAGCTTTTGAAAAGTTCAAAGCATTCAAAGCCTTGGTTGAAAACGAATCAGATCACAGAATCAAATGCCTCAAGTCTAATAGAGGTGGGGAATTTACCTCCGATGAATTTTTCGATTTTTGTGAAGAACATGGAATAAGAAGGGAATTCTCTACTACAAGGACTCCTCAGCAAAATGGAGTAGTGGAAAGGATGAACAGATCGGTTCAACAAATGGCTCGTGCATGCTCGATGAGTCTGGAACTCTTGCAACCTTCTGGGGTGAAGCCGCATTTTCTGTAGTTGCTATTCTCAACAAGAAAAACATCCAGGTAAACAACACTCAAACTCCTCATGAACTTTGGTATGGTAAGACTCCCATAGTAAAATACTTCAAAAATTTTGGAAGCAAATGTTACATCAAAAAGACTGATGAAAACCTTAGTAAGTTTGGACCTAGAGTAGATGAAGGCATTCTTCTTGGTTACTCTCCCCACAACAAAGCATATAAGTGTTACAATAAAAGACTTGGAAAAATTGCTGAAAGTATTGACGTAGTGGTTGATGAAGAAGGAAACATTCCTAGGCAAGTAAAATCTGAAGATTTCGAAGATGATGAGGACTATCTTTCAGTAACAAATCAAACTCATGATGAAGAAGAAACCCATGAGGCACTAGAAGAATAGATAAGGATAGAAGAAAAGACTCCATCCAGGTACGTTCAGAAGAATCATCCAGAAACTCAAATTTTGGGGCAGAAAGAGGCAGGTGTACAAACAAGAAGAACTATTTCAGAAGCTTCAAGCTACCTAGCATTGCTCTCCTCCACTGAATCACAAAATGTAAGTGAAGCATGCAAAGATGAATGCTAGGTCAAGGCCATGAATGAAGAACTGGAGCAGATTGAAAAGAATAACACTTGGGAGTTGGTTCCTAGATCAAAAGATAAAAATGTAATAGGCACAAAATGGATATTCAGAAACAAACTGAATGAAAATGGAGATGTTATTAGAAACAAGGCAAGACTTGTTTGTAAAGGGTATTCTCAACAAGAAGGCATAGAATTTGAAGAAACTTTTGCACCAGTTGCCAGACTTGAGGCCATAAGAATGTTCCTTACTCTTTCAAGCTTTCAAAAGTTCAAAGTATTTCAAATGGACGTGAAGTTTGCTTTTCTAAATGGAGACTTGGATGAAGAAGTGTATATTGAGCAACCAAATTGGTTTATCCTTGGAAATGATCCAAAACTTGTATGTAGACTCAAAAAGGCTCTCTATGGCCTTAAACAGGCTCCAAGGGCTTGGTATTATCGTTTGGATAAGTACCTCCATCAACAAGGTTTTACAAAAGGATCAACAGATATCAATCTATATATAAAAATTGACAATGATAAGTGGCTAATACTTTTTGTATATGTTGATGATATCATCTTTGGTAGCAATGAAGAAGACATGAGTCAAAACATTGCCTTGGTGATGCAAAAAGAATTTGAAATGTCAATGCTTGGTGAGCTCACATATTTTCTTGGTTTACAAGTCCAACAAAACAAAGATGGTATTTTTCTATCACAAACCAAGTATCTCAAGCAGATCTTGAAGAAATATGGGATGGAGGATTGGAAACCAGTATGTACCCATATGGTAACAGGATGCAGCCTCAACGCAAATGATGAATCAGCAGCAGTGCATCAACCAACCTATAGATCCATCATTGGTAGTCTGCTCTATCTAACAAGTACCCGACCATACATTATGCATGCAGTGGGAATAGTTGGAAGGTTTTAGGCAAATCCAAAGGAAACTCATCTTCAGGCAGTTAAGAGAATTTTCAAGTATCTTCAAGGAACTCAAAACTATGTCTTATGGTATCCTAGAGGTATAGATCTCACACTTCATGCATATACAGACGCAGATTGGGCAGGAAGCGTGGATGACAGAAAAAGCACTAGTGGTGGTGCATTCTTCATGGGTCCTAGATTAGTATGTTGGTTCAGCAAGAAACAAAGTTCAGTTGCATTATCTACAGCTGAAGCAGAATATATAGTTGTTGCATCTCGCTACACACAACTCCTTTGGATGATGCAAACATTGTAAGACATGCAAATCACTTGTACTCCACCTATCTCCATTTTTTGTGATAATATGAGTGCAATCAGTATTTCAAAGAATCCCGTCATGCATTCAAAGACCAAGCACATACCTATCAAATATCACTTTCTCCGGGAACAAGTGCTTGAACAAAAGTTTAAATTAGAGTATGTTCCCTCCAAGGAAAAAGTTGCTAATATACTCACCAAAACCACTACCCTGGGAAACATTTGAATACCTCAGGCAGAAGCTAGGAGTAGTCGATGCATCATCTTGCTGTTGAAACTTGTCTGTTTTAGAGAAAAGTGGGTGTACGCGAGTTTCATGAGGAGGATCTGCGTACATACGCCGGTTTATGTGGGTACAGTCGCGTATATGTTGGTTTGAATACAAATAGTGGACCAGGCTCAGGATGAAAGGAGTCTGATATGGGTCTGACAGAGACCATCTCGCACAGGTTCAGGGGGAGCATATATATTCTTCTAATAATGCATTGTTGGCATTATCCTCGAAGATCTTGGTTTAAGATCTCAGTGTTTTGGTTTTAGGGGGAACAGGTGTAGAAGGAAAACATGGTTGCTGGTCTAAATGATGATTGAAAGATGCTGTTGATGATAGTTGTTGATAACTATCATAATCTAGTTGTAGATATTTTGTCTTTATGTCATGTATTTCTTTTCTTATCAAGGTCATGTAACGACCTACTTTGGTTTCCAACTATGCTTGGGATGGATAATGTGACGTTCTTGTTTTATCTTGTGTAAACTTTTGGTGTATCCCCACTTGGTTGGGTGAATGAGTCAATCCCCACTTGGTTCGAAGATGGATGTGTGTAAGATTCTTTGGTGGTAGGAAGGTCATTTATGATGTATAAAGTTATGTATCTTCTTGTAGAACATCTTCTTGCAAACCTATCCTACAGTCAGGGGGAGCATGGACAGCATAACAGAGTAGAAATTTTAGTATGAACTCAGGGGGAGCATAACCCTTTGCCCTTGATGTCAAATGGGGAGAATGACTTTGAATGACTTATGGTTGCCATCAAGTCCAAATGGGGAGATTGTTGGCATTATGACACAGTCTTGGCACTATGACACAGGTGTTGTCCTTGATGGCAACTCACTTAGATGGCATATCACTATTCAGGCTCTTAGAATAAAAGAAAAAGAGGTATACACAGGTTTCCTTTGATGAAGTCGCATATACACGTGGGATTGCCTATCAAAAATCACGTATGTGTATGCATGCACTTTCATGCATGGAAAAGCGTGTACATGTGGGAAAGCTTATTTTTAGGACCATGGCATTTGGACCTTGGTATTTCATCTGAAGTATTGAACCCAGGTTTTGGGTCCCTAGTATTGGTTCTCCATGGTTTTGGACCATGGTTTGAGTAAGGCCTAAGACTATAAAAAGGAGGAGATCATTTGGAAAAGGCATTAACTTAACGATTGTGTATCTTATGAAAAGCAAGATCTGGAATACTGGTGATCGGTTTATGGTGCATAGCTGAATCTGAATCAAGGAGAAACCTGAGCACAAGAAGACGGATAATTTCTATTGATGGGTCAAAACTCGAGTCTTGAATAGTAGTATTTTGATCTGTTACATTTGGCGCATGACTTGATCTATAAATCTGATAATCTGGGTATAAATGATGTCTGAATATTTGAAAGAGCGAATTATCTGTTATAAATCTGTACGCAGGTTCCACACATCAGAGGCACATATACACATTGGTTCAGTAAATCAAAATAGTGTATACGCTGGTTGGCCTTAATATATAAGTGTATGCATGCAGGTTTCTACATATTGAAGTAGCGTACATCTCTTGAAATATGTTTTAGCTACTTTTGTTTATTGTTGCAGTGTTCTGGGTTCAGAATTGGTGTCTAGTTACTGTTACTATTTTCTAGGTACATCATTAGGAGAAGTGATTATTTGATTCAGTTTGTTTGGTGCAAAGGAGATTGGTTGATGCAGATAACTTGATGTTTGATTGATGTTATTCATGGATCCAGTCTGAAAATTTATGAAACATGGTCCCTGGAAGAAAAGAGAAGGTTGTAGTCTTCTATAGGTCAGCACCTACGTACTATTACCTCAGCTAGTACAAGAGCTAAGGGGGTTGTAGCTCCCTTCCAGGAGAAGCTGGAGAATGAGAGAAGGTTGTAGCCTTCTACAAGTAGAAGCCTGTGTACTGGTATAAGACTGCACCAATACAGATCCATTGTAAAAAGAAGTTTTTAATTGAAAGAAGATAGAGACAAATTGTAGTAGGTGGTTTTCACCCACATTGGGTTTCCACATATCTTGTGTTATTGTGTGTGACTATCTGATCTATTTTTACTATTCCTGGTTTAATGATCAACATCAGAAGAATAAATTAAGTTACAAGTCTGCAAGTTATATGCAAATTTCCTTAATTGTAGTTGCGTATATACGCGGTTTTCACTAACTAAAGTAGCTTATGAAAATCTGATTGTGAAATGAAAAATAATTGACCTGATAATACTGATTCACCCCCCCTCTCAGTATTATTTCCAATATTATTAATTATTTCACGAGGATTAAAAATGGTGTGAAATTGAAATAATTATTAAATAGTGATTTAACAATTTTTCCAATAATGGAAATAAAGAATAAAAAATAAATAGTGATTTATGTAATTATTGTTAGAAAATTATATACTACGGAGCAATGGAACACATAAAATATTGCATAAATATAAACACAGAAAATGCACAAAACAAAAGAGACACAGATATACGTGGTTCACCCATTTTGGGCTACGTCCACCCCAAACAGCCAGCCCTTCCTTTCTATTATCCAGCAAAATGAAGAGATACAACCTACAGCAAATCCGCTGTAATATCCTTTGTTTTCTCTCACAATCTCAGCTCTCTGTTTCTCGCTCACAGAATACACATCTATCACACAGCCTCAAATACAATGCCCTCATACAAAGAGAGGGGTTTCCTTCTAGGGCAAAAAACCCTAAACTAAACGTAAGTTCTACCATCAGATCATCCGCCTAATGAACGGCCCAGATTGACTAGAAATTACTATACTTTTACAAGGCAATTTTACATTTATTTTTGGCTTTGGGGGCGCTGCCCCCGAGCCCCCGTCGGGGGACAGCTGGCCCCCAGACCCCCGCAGGGGGGACAAGTCCTCCCCGCACCCCCCCTGCGTGGAGGGGTGTACAAAACTTCCTGGGGTATACATCCGACTGAAACAAAGACCTCTGAACAATCATGCTCCACACACAACAATTATTCCTAGGGATTTAGTCAAATGTGACAAGGAATAAGTATTTAAACAATGATTTAATAATTATTCTTAGATAAAATAAAATAAAGAATGATTTATCTAATTATTTTCATGGGTTTTTTTATTTTAATCAGAAAATAATTTAATAAAAGTGGGTTACTAATTATTTTCCACATTGAAAGTGATTTTACTATGGTAAAATTAATCCTACATGGTGTATTTCAATCTACCTAGTTAAATATGTCTAGGTGATCATTTTTTGGTGATAACATTAAGAACTGTGAATTATAGAGTAATCAAACACTAATTAAGTATGATAAGGGAGAAATGAGAATAACCTAAAACAAGTAACAAAATATTTTGGGTTATTATGAGATGTATGAAAAAAATTATTTTAAATTACAAATTACCCCTCAACGAGGAAAGGATCATACCTTACATACTCAAGAAATTTCTCTGGAACCTCACCATTAACAAAAGCATAATACATCAAAGTTATAAATAAATAATTGATGAGCTTTAGTAACAGATTATATTAAAAAGGAAAAAATGTTAAAAAATTATTTAAAACCCTCCACAACATAAAAAAACCTAAATGGATGAGAGAGGAATATCCTCTCGAATAACCATCAGGAAACCCTCTCGAAATGAATAATAATGTGTCCAAGCCATAAAAAAAGAAATGAAACAATTATTAACCCTTTTTAAAGAGAAGAAAAATAACAAGTTCATCTTCTGTGTAGTGATTACCTTCAGAAGGTTGAAATGTTGTATTAACAATAGCTCGAAAAGAGACTATAAACTTTGGGGTTTGACAGAGAAGAAAATTGTCTCAGTAACCCTATAGTGTTTAGCGGTAAAAATTCTAGTGACCTAGCCTTTAAAACCTGAATACCAATGGAAATAAAACCAAAATATAAATAAATTACTTATAGCCATAGATTTTATACAAAAGAGATTTGATAGAGACATAAAATTTATAGAGTTGCTACTAAAATTCCATAGGGTAATAAAAAACCCTAGTATGTGGAAAAGATGAGGATCTTCCAAGTAAAATGAAATAACCATAAAAGAAAGAAAACCAAAGTATTTGTGTGCTCGAAACATGTTGCGTTAAATACCTAGAAAATTTATGTGTGAATACAATGCTTATTGATTTATTGTGGAAGCGTTGGTAGCCATAGCATACCTCCTTCAGTTCAACCTAGAAAAGTCATTTCACATACCTGTAAAAATAAAATATATATATATATATATATATATATATATATATCAACCATCTAAAGAAGAAATGAAAACAGAAGAAACAGTATAGTGTAAGTCCTTTTAAACAATAATTTACCTCTAGTGTTGGACGTTGGACTTAAATAATCAAATAATCCTTCCTATCAACAAGTACGGAAGTCAATTGTTGTTTTGAGAATATGTTGAGGCCATTTGTCCAACCAAATAATTCAATTTACACTTGTTAATACTCCCTCCAAAGAATGATAAGTTCCATTGAAAACCCTAACAAAAATCTAGCCACAGAGAGTGGCATGCCCAAGAAACCTGGGAAGTATAATAAAACTGTGCAAATCAAATTCCAAAAGTCATTAAACCTATTTGTAACCCCAAAATAAGAGTAAAATTTTGATTTGGAAACAATAAATGTAGACCATTGATAAGGTCAATACGAAAAGAGATAAGTGGCAACACAAGCCAGCCATCCTGCTCGGTGATCGAATAATCTAGAAATGTAATTACATAATGACATATCGAAAAAAAAAATGTTTGTATAAATTTTGGCTCACATAATTAGATAAAGTTATAGAAATCTATCGGCAGCATTGGTAGGTCATGAGAGAGTTATAAATATATTGTCAGCGAATTTTGGTGAGCACGTTGCAAAGAATTGGCCTATGTAAATATCAATGCATAGATATATATAATGTAAATTGGACTACAGTATAATATATTTTAATTCAAACCCAGAATAAATTTGGAAGGTAGACAAAACATAATATAATTGCACAATTATTATGATGCAAACATTGGTAAAATGATAATCCCTTTATTGAGTAAATTTATAAGGAATCTCATTTAATGTGACTTTCTACATAATAAAGGAAAATGTGTATTTACCATATATATACATATTATATGAAATAAGCGTCAAATAAAATTCAATGTTGAAATGGACCAAGAACGAAAAATTTAATGTTATGAATAAAATGTAAATTAATGATTTTTTTTTTATAGAAACTGTAATCACCTGAAAAATGATCATCTAGATATTTCTAATTAGCTCGTTCGAAATACACCATGAAGGATTAATTTTACCCTAGTAAAATCACTTTTACTTGGAAAATAATTTAGTAAATTATTTTTATTAAATTATTTAGATTTAAAATTAAAAAACCCCATGAGATTAATTGAATATATCATTATTTATTTAATTTTTTCTAGGAATAATTATTAAATCATTATTTGATAATTATTTCTTAACAGATTTGACTAAATCACCTAGGAATAATTAAATAAATCACTATTTATTTATTATTCCTTGATTTGTTTTTTGGAGTAATTGTTAAATCATTATTTGATAATTACTTCAAATTCACACTTTTCTCAATCCTTGCAGAGTTATTAATAAATCATTTTATTTGTTAGTTACTTCAACCATTTTATAACTAAAGATATTTGACCACATTTTCCCTCTTCAAAAAATATAATAAAGTATTCCTAACGGTTAGATCTTGATTTGATCAATAATATGTTATTATTTTCCAACTTCTAATCTAGCCAAATACTTTGTTATAAATAAGAGGGTTTTTCATTCATTCTTCACCATGATCATTATCATTGTCACTATTTTCATCTTATGCCATTTGAGCTCTCACTTGAGTTTTATTTTGTTTTGGGTTTTCTACATATTGAGAGAGAGAAACAGATCACTGAAGCACAAGGACATCAAAGGACCCATCCCACAGAGGGGGATTTACAAAAACAATGTAAAAATTTAGATAAGGAAACAAATTAAAGTCCATTATAATCCACGAGTTAATAGTTGAGAAATGACAAGAATTGAGCCTTGAACAATTGTTGTAACAACTAACCTCATAATATATTTGTCTGTAATTTTTTTTTATTAATGTAGAAAAAATGTAGTTATCATACCATCAAATGGAATTTATTTTCTATTAAAAAAATGAAGATATTATAGGGTATTTAAAAAGGATTCATGGTTGAACCTAGTCATAAGGAGAAGAAAAGGTTATTTATGAGAATAATTCTCGCTTTGAATTCTACTACTTAGAATCCAACCTCTCAGTCTATTAGTTGCCAAACTTCTAAAGTTACCTCGAGAACTACCAAATGACATTCCAAGACACCTGGGGCACCCAATAAGCACTCTCAATAAAAATATCTGACCCATTCAACTAAATACAAAGTGTGTGGGGTAATATAGAATACAATATAGTCAAATATATGAAGGAACAATGAACAAACATAATACTCTTTGACTTAGCTTAGTTACCTGAGAAAAGGGAGTTCATTATTAAGACCTTCTCATCAATAACTTCAATGAGTAAATCTAGTTATACTTTTGAGACGTTACCTACTACTCAACCCTATGCTAACACAAATGTTGAAGCTATTGTAAATGCAACAAATCTAGGAGTTAATTCACAATCACAAGCTCCCCCTTTTTTTTGACTTTTGATATTTTCAACTACAATGTTCATAACTACTTAGTGGATTCTAGTGCATCAATGAATGTAATGTCTCTATATATCTGTAAAAATATTAATTCTTATGTGGAGAAGACTAATGCAAAGATCACTCAATTGGATAGATCTCAAGTGTAGGTTACCAGTGAACCTAAAGATGTATTGATCTGTTTTTCCTCTAATTGATCCAAATGGATCCTAGAAAACCCTCCAATTCTTCAAAATCTTCTAAACATTCAAAATTGTCACTTAAGAAAAATCTTTAAAGAACCCGGATAACACTATCGGGAGGCAAAAACATGAAGAAAACAATGAAAACAAGCTTATCGGTGGTCAAAGCAACTTTGAATTGGAGCTATCAGATTTGGTTGATCAATGGTTTAGATCCGATCGGCAAATCACAATTGGTAGTGGCAAAGGGAGGCTATCAGCAGAGACCACAAGGAATACATGATAGTGATCGGCGGGGTCAATGAGGACCATCAATCAAGCACACAGATCGATGGCCTAGGTTGCATCGCAATATTGCTATCGACAATTGCAAAGGGGCACTTATAATGGTCCGGGGTATGTGCGATATGCGATTGTGATCAATTGCATCACAATATCCCATCAGCACATTTCAATGGAGCGGGGTTGATAATAACCATGACTGTGATAGCCGGACCCGATAAAATATGCATGATATTTGATAATATTTCAAGTCTGAAAACAATGCTTTTTGAGTGTAAATCGTATTTTCGTTAAACAAACGAAATACAAGGGATAAAGCACCGATGCGATATTACGGACCCGAAAGGGTTTATTAATGTTGTTGAATACTATTTCAAGTCTGATATGAGCGGGATTTCATGTTTTAATATATTTTTTAACATAAAAGGGAAATCACAAAATAGGCAGGATTTTGGGAGGACCAAAGGCGGTAAGTGGTTTGGGTCGGGTTTCGCCCGATCCCATACAATGGCTGCCATGTGTCCAAGCTAAGGAGAGAGAAAACCACCCTTATCGGATGGTTAACCATCGTACGAAAGGGCCACCCGAAATGAAGCACATCCATTGGATCTGGATCTCCTAGATCAACAGTGGAGATATGATGTTAGTATACAGGTGGACCCGATAGGAGTTATAAGGCAGATTCATAATATTTGAAGTTTGATGAACAATGTTCGGTAGAATTTTCCTGTGTTTGAACATATTTCTCTGTGTAAATAGAGAATGGCGATTTCAAAGGATTTCAAAGGTCGGATGACCATTCTGTTACAGAACAGGTGGCCACCATCCCTGAAAGAATTTAGCAATGATTGCTAATGCTCATAAAGAGGATCTGAGTGGATAGAGGTCGGGAAGCCAGAGAGCCCGAAAAGGTGAAATGAATAGACAATGTCGATTTGCTTTAAAGCCGCAGACAGAGAGCAAACAAGAACATGCAGTGCTGAGACAAAGCAACAGAGACAGAGAGTCGGTGAGGAGAGTCTGTGTACTCAGAAGAGACTTGGGGGATCCAAGTAAATCCTTATTGTTTTGTATCTATTATGTGAGGCTCAAATTGAGCTCGCTGTTGTAAAAATTTGTTTTTGAAGACATAATAGAGAGGTCACCACTGAAGGTTGGACCAGGAGATGTAGCCCAAGAGTGTTGGGTGAAATCCTTATGAAACTTGTTGTGTTTATGCATGTTGTCTATTATTCTTCTTTTACTACTTCATTGTCAATGTATTTCGCAATCTTATCGATTCATTGCACAAAGTAACATAGGCATATCCATGCACATGAGTTTGTAATACCTTAATAACTGTCTAAGATCATATATCAGATCACTAATTCAAGAGCACACCAGTTCATTGATATTATAGTTGTGGACATCCCTAAGGCTTATGGACTTCTTTTGATTAGAGATTGGTCAAGAAATCTTCATGGTTATTTCACTTCATAATGGTCTCATTTTTGTCTTCCCTACAAGGGTAACACAAATTATATAAGTGTTAATAGTGAGCCGCATATGAAACACATTGTCACTAAACTACAGGATCATAACAAACCAGTCAAATTTGCTCAAGAAAATTTTGGAAATATTTTTCTAGAATCATATATTAGTTGTTATCAAGCACAACCATTCCAAGTTTTACTAGACACATAGTTAGAACTCCTTCCTTGTATTTTTATTAATGCAAATGAAACATGTATTGTAGATGTAAATAACCTTAGCTTAGTCAATAATTTTGTAAATACTAATGTTTGGACTCCTTACTATGATGGATTAAAAACGAAAGATGGATTTGGTGCAAGTTGCATCATCATGGACCCTATTGTATCTGTTTCTCGAAGGAATTTGCTAGTTTAAAAACTGTGCTGAGAAACCAACTCGACCAAAATTTAGGTTCAAGCTGGCCCTCAAACTAGAGGGGGCTCCCTTGAGTGTTATGAGGCTTTTTTTTAACATTTTTCACTATAACTGGACAACATCCTTTGAAGCACAATGGCCAAATATATGATTTTTTAGAGGCACTTGTTGATGAATAGTCAATCTCTGCTAAACAATAAAGCCCTCTCTTGCTAAAACTTAATCAAAGTGCCAATATCTAGTTCCAGTAGAAAAACATAGCTTAAAGAGTTTGGTAGAGGAATAGAAGAGAAATCAGATAATTAAGTATTCATAATGAATACTTAATCAACCAAATATAGTAAATGTGTGTAGAAGAATTCTACAACCAAACATATATACATTCAAGAGATGGCATACAGAAACAATTGAATGATGTAGAGGAGCTAATTTAAGTAGACTATTAGTTAGCTAATCTCCATGTCGATGATAACTTTGCAATGGGTTTTCAGGGAGGTTGATACTCAAACCTAGCATTTCCATAACTCTTATGTTACCTTGAAAATATGTAGAAACATATTATGAATGTTTTCTTAGGGGGTCATGACCTAGGTCCAAAGTTAGTTGTGCCAAACAAATCCCTACACTATTGGCCCTTTCAGCATCAATACGTGGTGCATGGATTGAAGTCTCACCCGAAGTAGTATGGGGGGATGTTGGAACGAAGTTTCTGCACCTAGAGATCAGTGCGATGTCCTACTGTGACCTAGATCTGCCTTCGTGCAGACTTCTAAGCCCTTAAGGCTTAGCGTTGTGACTCCCTTTGATCGGCCTCTAGACCTTCATGAAGGTCTACAACTGGATTTTGTAGACCCTGAACAAGAAAATTAGCTACTTACGCACACCATAGATTACTCTTAGATCATTATTTACTCAAATCTGCCTAAGTGTTCGATAACTTTAACAAAAAGCGTTAGGATCTTCACATAACTACTTAACATTAATTGCATTCATTTAGTAATACCGACCAAGTAAATTCACGCATCAATGCATCATTATTTCGTAAAAATATCATTCATCACAGCATATACCACAGTCATACATAACAAACGTAAAGAGCTAAATCATGGGAATTTCAACAATAATCTTCTTTATTGACCTTCAATATAGGTTTACAAAATCAATACTTCCCTGTGCACTCAGCTGCAGGGATATGTAAACTCAGATGCAGACACTACTTTAGGCCTTTGTGCACTCAGTTGCAGAACCTTTTCCCCTCTAAGACTACTTCTCTGCACTAGACTACTCCGCTCGTACCCATAGACAAACTTCAATTACTTGCCTTAGACTTTCTAAGACACACCTATTTATACAATCCCATGGTCCGTGGACCATGGGTAGATCTTCAAAAAGCTGACTCAAGCTTACATCAAGGAGGGTAAAACCTTTTTTTCACTCTTAACTAGCTACGCACTCCACGACCACAATTTGCAAAGACTTCACATCTTTTTACATCGAACTTGTGCTTTTGCTCCAAAACTAACCCATGGGACCACATCCCAATAGGCCCCCAACACAAAGGTCATGACTCACCCTCAAGTCACTCAGCTAGCCCAGTGATCTTGCTACGAATATCCCCCAGTTCCACCTGCACAATTGCTACTTCATCCTCGCTCTCCATGGCTACCTTCTTTACTTGCTTCACCAGTTGTTCCATGGCTAGTCCTTCATCGTCTCATTTGCTTTTCTGCTATGTAAGCTGCAATTTCGCCAACTTTTCCTATATGTTCTCCAAGATCAATTAGGGTTCATCCAACCAAGGACCCAACCTGGCTTTAAGGACCGCTTTCTTTTTCTGTGCTGCTTCCACTTGTGCAAGGAGCTACTTTTCATCATGCAACTTAGAAAGGCACTGCGCTGTTGTAATGGTGTGTGGCATCGCCCTTACTTCTTCATACCGGCTATTGCAGCTCGTGGATATCGATATTCAATATCTGTATGGTGGGATCCTCCTACAATCTCATCACCACTTCCATGGCCTATTCAAACAAAGTTGTACAATCAACGACAGCAGCATCTACAGTAGTTATTCCTTCCTTGATAGCAGCTTCGCGTTGTTCCCTAACTTCTGGTGGAGTCGAAGGTTGTGACTTAAGATCCATTTCTGTGATTTTCATATTAAGTTCAAATTGAACTCCAACCACCTATACCTTAGCATTGCAAACACCTACAACAAGTTTCTAAATATTGGCCTCAAGCGGTGCCTCCTCAAGTATGTGCAACTCTGGCATTGTCTTGCATGCCTCTCCCACTGTAGCCACTAGCTGGGCTCTCTACTCCTGGATTATTTCCTTTACCTTCAGGGCCTTGGTCTTCTCAGCAAAAATTTTCTCCTTGTTCATCCGATATTCACATATTAAGTTAAGAGTGCATTGCTCCTATGCCCTCAATTTTTTCGTCACACCTATGTGTAGCACATGAAGATATTCATTAGCGAGTGTTGTGATATTGAGGCTGATGTTCTATAGAGTGCTCATGATGACCTTGTCATTAGAATACTCCATGCTCAGTGACCCTTCTAGTAGCACGAATGTATTGAGGCCCACTGACTTAACAAGTTCTGTAGCTTGACTTATCCTTGGTGCCAGGCTCGTCGGTGCAGAGCCCACCTAACATGATCGCACCTGTATCCTGCTGTTCTAGATTACAATTTGCACAAATCCTTATGAATATTACCTAATGACTGTAGGTGTTGTTGTTCAAATTTCTACAATAGTTCAGTGGTGGTGTCATGCACTTTGTCCCCGACCCTGTCGAGGTCGCCCTCTGTCAGCATAATGGCATCCAATGGTGGCTCACTCACCTTTGATTTCTTCTGAGGCCCCTCCTTCTATTGTTCTCTGTACCCTTCTATTGTTCTCTGTACCTCTTAACCCTAAATGGAGTGCTTTGTCCTTCATCACTGCCACTGCCCTACACTGAGTGCTCTTCTTCCTCGGTCTAGAGTAAAGTGGATTTAACGCTTCGCTCGAAGTCACGTTGCTCTTATTCAGCCTGCTATTTTGCAGCGCGCTCTTTTTCTAATCAGGCCTTCTCCTCAACCTTCTTCCTTTGCTGCATGGCCAACTTCTTGACCACATATTTCGCTTCGTACTTCTCCTTATTCTCTGTGGAACTCCCTGTGCCTTTGTGAGTACCCGATGCCAGGTCAGATGAAGAGTACCAATCTGCTGGCCAGCACTTGATGACTTCCTCAATCACATCATCTATCGCAAGATATGGCAAATCGAACAACTTCTTCTTTGGATCCTTCCGCACCCTGATCTACATGTGGTGGAAGTCTGCCTTGAACTCCACTGTTATAGACACATTTGGGCACTGTAATCCAAATCACATGTGTCCATAAACAAAGGGCTTCTAAGTCCCTAAAAGTGTTGTTTCATACCCTAAATGAGTAAGGTCAGCTGATTACATCATCTCCCAGAAGTTCTCCCTGAAAAGCTACTCAGAACTGGTCAAAACTGGAACATATAGACTACTCAGTGCTAAGGGTGCAATGCATCTCACCTACCACATGCAAAAAGTGTGATGCATATTGGAAATCCCTTCTGTAGGGTGCGATGAGTGAGAGCAGACAAATGGTAGAAGCATTTTGCTAGGTGGAAACCTAGATAATCTTCTAGAAGCTGCTCATTCGACACTTGCCTCTCTGAATTCACCCAAGGATGAGTAAGAGATCATGAAATCTCCATGTGGAACCAAGAACTATCAGAGAGATGACACCAATCAAAATCCCAAACACTGACTCACCCCCCTGCAAACATCTATATATGGATCCCTCATCCTAGAGATCCTGAGGCAGGAATCTTGTATTTTGTAAGGAAGTGTTGTTGGTTTCTCTGTGCAACATTGTATTGTTGGGTGATCTAAGCTTTTCATGAGGTGAAGAGGGCTTTCATGCTGGGAGGATGGTGCTGGGTCAGACCAATGGGTTGTAATCCTCTCTTCTACTACTTCTATCAACAAATCTATTTGAGTTTTCCTCCATATTCTTGTATATCTCTGAATATTGTATTGATATATGCATTTGTATGGTTAATATACATATTATCCTATATTGTTTATGGTTATAGATCTCTATGCTTTGATGGTATTATGCTGCTTTGACACTATAGGTGCTCTTTGAAGCGGGACAAGTAAGAAAGGAGTGGCGAAAGATCTATCAAAGGAGAGAGGAAACAAGCAAGGAGACTACCGAAAGACTGAGGTTGGTGCTCTCTGCTTCTCCCTCATCTATCTCTCATAAAGGAAAACACAAGTAACTTTAATCTGTTTGTTTCTAAGATAGCTACCAGTCTTAGTGGGACTAGCAGCTCTGAATGAACACTAGTTTTCCCAATAAAAAAATGGTGAATCCGCTGGGGAATGAATAGTTTGATTGCTTGTTTATATTTGTTTGCTTTATAAACTACAGACAGAGCCTGAAGTTAAGCCAGCTAGCCTTCGAACTGCATTTGCTATGCAAGTGCAAAGTAGATAAATGTTGCTTCAATCAATCTCTGGGTTTGTTTATGAACTGAACAACTAACTTGCAAACATCCTAAGTGCCCTGGTGGTAGCTCAAGTAACCTCATTAGATCAGCCCCTATACTTTGTGTTTACTGCCTATCATTATCTCAGCCTAAATCCCTGAACTAAGTTGCAAACTGTGACCAAAGACATAGTGAAAGTCTCATCCCTGGATCATCGCACTGTCTCCTTTTGACATTCTAGATGCATCGCACCTCCTGTGTGCAGTACGTGGGATGCATCCCTGTTTCCTTGTGTTACAGGTACAATGATCAGATAAGATTGTTTCTGCCTCCAGATTTTGGTTTTTTCTTCATTGTCTTTAGCTTTATTTAGTAGTTTTGTTGTCTTTGATCAGTATACCACTGTTGAAACTCCCTTCCTTTGCATTATTCAGCCTCCATTGTACAAAGAATTTTGAATGTTTTTATGTATTTTTCGCCATTTACAGTTCTCCTTTACAAAAAGTAGCTTAATCGAACTATCGTCTTTTGATTTGAAAGTGTCACAAGTGTCATTTTCAGTCAAAGAAAAGAATCCTACTCTTTTTGATGGTCGATTACATTGTTACTCTTGTATTTGATTTGAATTAATAGTATTTCAAGTGTCGAAAGTAGTTTCCAAATTGAAGTTGAAAGTGTCGCTCTTAGCCTTCCTTTCAATTTTTAAATTCGAAATCACAAAGAGTCGTCTTAGCCTTCCTTTCGTTTTTTGAATTCGAAATCGCAAAGTAGTCTTCCATTCATTTTTTGAATTCGAAATCGCAAAGTGTCATCTTATTCTTCCTTTTGGTTTTTGAATTTGAAATCGCAAAGTGTCATCTTGTCTTCCTTTCATATTTTGAAGAGAAAATTGTTAGTATTGTCACTTTGAGAGAAAAGATAGTTCAAATTTGTACTTAGCATTCTTTTTGTCACTCACACATTAAGAAAGAAGAAAACAAATACATGCATGTGCATTTGCATTTAGACTGCTTGTTGATTTTGATTTAGGACAATGCATCTAGTGTGTGCTCTATGCTCTATGTTGAAAGAATTTTGCTTCTCTTTCCTTAGTAGCTAGGATTTTCATTGAAAAAAGAAGAGTAAACGACTGTTTATCATCTTAGATTGCATATTTAGGAGTTGTATATCTACATCATGCGGTGAACCTTAAAGGAAAACTTCTTAAGAAAGATCAACTGTAAAATAAATTCAATGAACATAAAAACGCTTTGGAACCTAATGCACAACATTAAGAAGTCTAGGCTTGAGATGTATTCCGGCATAGTAAGCCTGGTAACTATCACTTTCATCGTAGGTTGGGTGATTCCTCCTCTTTGAGACAACAAGTGCTAGTACGGACTTGTGCTCCCATGTATCGTCGAGTATATATTGGGAGACCATAATAGGCTATATCCTTTATCCTTAGGAAGTCGTGTCTGCCACCCTATCGATCGAAATGCACTGAGCACAGCATTCAGGAAGATTGATTGTCGTACTGTAAAAAGTATTTTGTAGTTTTGTGAATGGTTTGTAATCCCTCTGTCTAGATTTCTAGAGTATTCGCTTTTGTTCCTTTTCAGACTCCTTAAAAGAAAATGTCCATCTGAGCAATTGTCACTTCAGGCTCATTAAAAATCGAAGGCGACTAGAGTCATCTTTAGATTTTTCTTGACTATTAAAAATTGAAAAATAAAGTTGTGTCAAAGCATCATAAGGTTTATTTTAATAGGAATAACATCACTATTCCCTCGTTGGTCTTAGGTTGAGAAAATGGAGTCCACCAGTCAAGGATTTCCCCTTGGGGGAAATCCTAGTCCCTTCTCCTCTTGGGGAGATGTTGGTGCATCTCATATGGCCACATTGTCCCTTCCAGGACTAATAATTGGCCTGCCAGTGTGGCTTTTCTTGACCTCTTTTTGTTCAAAGCACTGTGATTCCTGAGCAATAAAATCAGCAACCAGATGATGCTAGAGCTACCCCCCAACCTTCCACTTCGTTTATTTCTCCCTCTCCTTCTTCCTCTTCGCTTCGTGAAGCTAGTAAAGCTAAAAACCAAGTAACTAAGAAGAAGAAGAAACGGAAGGAGAAGAAGAAGAAGAAGCCAATGGAAAAAGGGGGCAACCAAGCATCATCTAGCGAAATCCACACAGTGAACCATTCAAACCTAGATCTCCATGTGTCATTTACATAGGGGACCACTATCATCGAGATTGTCCTTGCATCCCACGGCTCTTAAGGGACTGGTCTCCCCGCTTCCACAATCCAGTGTTCTTCAACCTCTGATGATCATGTTGAGAGTACATCGTCAACTAGTGAAAATGAAGTCAATGGACGGAAAGGAAGATCTGAATTTCCTTGTAGACTGCGTGAAGGTGATCATGCCCTCCACTGTTGTCCGTTCCTGGATGAAGCTAAAAGAGTCTTAGATAACCGTCCCGCGTCACCGCAGCGACTTCCTCCTGGATACAAGAAACTCTTGCCGAGTCCATCTCTAGTTGAAAATCCAACTAACACACCTTTGTTGTCAGTCGAAGCACCTATCATTGAAGATAAACCCTCTAAGTCCACATCAGACTAAAGTGAATAGGTCGAGAGGGCAATCGACCCCATCTTGTCTTCAGAGGATCCACCTTTAGATGATACTGTCACCAAAGAGAATGAGAATGACACCGTTCAAATTCTTTTAATAAACACAGAATCTGATGAACATGGGGGTAATCTACCCATTCCTTTACCATAGGAAGGAATTTCGTCAGAGATTTATCTAGTCGTTTATTCGGTCCCACCTCCAAGCAACCTAGTCATTTCCTTCAATTGGAATCTACTAGGCAGACCCTGTCTACCATCTAATGTACCATTCCGAATCATAGTACAAGCTTACAGAATGATCATGGTTGGTACTATTATAGATGAAGGGGCTTCTATGAGTATCCTTTCCTCAACTGCTTGGAAAGCACTTGGTTCGCCATCACTTCTGCCTGAGATTCAAAATCTGACAGGCTTCAACAAAGGAACCAGTCGACTGTTAGGGATCCTTCCAAATTTTCCTATAACTTTGAGAAGGAAAACCGTTCATCTAAACGTGATGGTAGTCCAAGGACCTTTAGATTACAATCTACTCCTTGGGCATGACTACATTTATAGCATGGGAGCTATTGTTTCCTCACTCTTTCGAGTGATGTGTTTTCCACATGAAGGCAGAATGGTCCATCTCGTAGACCAGGTTTCATTCCCTAGTTCACACATAGCTAATAGTCAAATTCCATCCCTAATTGGTCTTTTTGTGCAAGGAATGTCTCATCAATATCCAGTCCATCCACCTGATGAGCGCGAGTGATTCGATGATTGTGACTGAAACCCAGGAGGCATGCACTCTGGTCTGCTTCGGAAAGAAATCCCCAGTTATAAGGTAGGTTTCCGCGTAAGAATATGACTAGTTTGAAACACCCGTTCGGTTAGGAAAATGGGACTAGACTGGAATAAGATTCCTCCATGAGAAGGTAGGCATTTCCTGACAGAGCCAAGGAAGTGTTTTGTCTGCAAATTGAATGGTAACCTGGAAACTCTACTTTGTTATACTTGGGGTCATGCAAACCTTTTTGCATGAAAGTGAAAAGTGACAATTTATTTTCTTAGTTTGTAGGTTCTTAACCCTTTAAACTCGTAGTATTGGTCATTCCTAGCTTACATAATGGAAGGATCTAGAACAAAGTTTCGAATGGAGAAAGCTCCCTAAAAAATGAACCTATCGATGAGACATCCTTATTATATGACTAGCACGAGCAGTATTACGCGAAGTTCAAGCTCATTAAAAAATAAACCTAGCAATGAGCATATGTTCCACCAGATTTTAAGCTCATTAAAAAATGAACCCACCTTCGGTAAATAACCATTGCGATCACATAATTATTAGCTTTTAAACCTTGGTCGTGTTCTTACCATCACCTCCACTCTTTTTTAGCCGATCATACGCCTCCATTTGATTGTTTACCACTTTTGAGGAATAGCTGTGATGAGTGATCCTATTAGCCTCTTTCTCTACACTGCCGTGATTGAAAAGTTCCAAACCTTACCTAGAACCAGCTGCTATCCGAAAACATCACTCATTCCTCAGAAAACGAGTCTCCTTTAAGCTCTTTTCATCTGACTCATAAAATATGAAAAGATTGCCGAGAAATTGGCCTCTCCAACTCGTTAAAGTGATTGGAAGTGCCATCCCTCCTCTAGATTTTAATCTTTTTGGATCTGAGGGATTATTACACAAAAATATCAAGCATTTGTCTTGTTCGGCTCGTTAAAAATATCGAAAAGTCATCCCTTTCGCATTGTTTTATAATTTTTTAGACTTAAGGGATTATATTACGAAAAAGGAATATTGGAGTTTCCTTTCCATCTCTTTCCAGACTCTCTAAAATTGAAAAGAACCGAGTTATCCTTGTTTTTAAACTCATTAAAACAATAGCAACAAACTTGTCCATGTAGGCAATAGTGAGTCTCACTATCGCTAGGCTTGTTAAAACATAGCAACGGGTTTGCCCGAAGGGAAAATTATAGAACAAGCATATGTTATCCTCCTCAAGATTGACAAAAATAAAGAGGTATTGGTTAGAAATGACTGGGGAAAAATTGGGAAGAAAACTAGAAGAAACTTTATTGGTAGCAGGTCGCTCTTGAACATGACACTTTCACTCCATCCCCATGATTGAGTTAGGTTGGGATATTTTGTCCACCGGTCATATCACCATTGGTCCATTTTACCATCCATTTTTTGGGGTTAACGCTACCAATCCATTTTAGTGTCGCCGATATGTTCAAGAGAAGTCGCTCAGAGAATTCACCAACCCAGCTTGTGTCTCATCGGTTGTAATACCTTCACGCTTCATTATTTCATGACCGCCACCCTGAACCTTGTATCATCAGATCGTTTTCACCTCCACAAAATCATTTGCTCCGTTCCGTATCGTAGATGTGGGATTCATTGATGCCCTCCTACGACGGGTCACTTCCTGTCAACGTCAACTCATTATCCAAGAAGTCGACCTAGGAACAACCCTTTTAGTACTTTGAAGCTTGCATGCCTCAATGGAAAGTTTCTCACTTCCAGTGACAGGTTTACATTAATGGCCTTCGACCAAAAGATTTTACGTGGTGTTCGACATCGACCCATGTATTCACACCATGTGAATTGTACTGCAGTACCTTGAGGGTCATCATCACCATCGGTGATTCCTCTCGTGCCTGTTAATAGCTTACATCATTGGTTGGTAATCAGGTGATGTCTTTCCATGTTCGATGTCAGAACATCTTTTCACACGGACCGACTTGTACTTCGGGCGAAGATTAGATGAGTTTTGAAGACCATGGATCTAGTTTCATCCATACGGGCTATGATATATTCAAGAAAATAAAGAAATCAAATGTACATCATTGCTGCACAGATAATCATCCAAACCAAAGGATGATGGCTCTACCAGAATCATCAGTCCGCTACACAGATGGTTATCTGTCCTATGTACATGAAAATGAATTTATAAAGCTGAGCACGGGAATGCCCGCCTCAGCTAGATCATGAAAATATTATGAAGATAATGTATTTTATTGTATCTTATTACAAGTCACCTTCTAGTTCGAAAAACCTCGGATCCTCATGATAAAGCATTTCACCCGACATCAAAAAGATTTATGACCTCATGCTTTAGGGGGCAACTGTTATAGACATATTTGGGCACTACAACCCCAATCACATGTGTCCATAAACCAAGGGCTTCTAAGTCCCTAAAAGTGTTGTTTCATACCCTAAAGGAGCAAGGTCAGCTAATTACATCATCTCCCAGAAGTTCTCCCTAAAAAAATACTCAGAACTGGTTAAAACTGGACCATATAGACTGCTCAGTGCTAAGGGTGCGATGCATCTCACCTGCCACATGCAAAAGTGTGATGCATACTGGAAATCCCTTATGTAGGGTGAAATGAGTGAGAGCAAACAAATGGTAGAAGCAGTTTGCTAGGTGGAAACCCATAGAATCTTCTAGAAGCTGCTCATTCGACAATTTCCTCTATAAATTCGCCCAGGGATGAGTAAGAGATCATGAAATGTCCAAGTGGAACCAAGAACTATCATAGAGATGACACTAATCAAAATCCCAGAAGCTGACTCACCCCCTTGCAAACATCTATATATGGATCCCTCATCCTAGAGATCCTGAGGTGGGAATCTTGTATTTTGTAAGGAAGTGTTATTGGTTTCTCTGTGCAACATTGTATTGTTGGGTGATCTAAGATTTTCATGAGGTTAAGAGGGCTTTCATGCTGGGAGGATGGTGCTAGGTCAGACCAATGGGTTGTAATCCTCTCTACTACTACTTCTATCAATAAAGCTATTTGAGTTTTCCTCCATATTCTTGTATATCTCTAAATCTTGTATTGATATACACATTTGTATGGTTAATATACATCTGATCCTATATTTTTTATGGTTATAGATCTCTATGCTTTGATGGTATTGTGCTTCTTTGACTGTACAGGTGCTCTCTGAAGCGAGACAAGTAAGAAAGGAGTGGTGAAAGCTCTATCAAAGGAGAGAGGAAACAAGCAAGGAGACTAGCAAAAGACTGAGGTTGGTGCTCTCTGCTTCTCTCTCATCTATCTCTCATAAAGGAAAACACAAGTAACTTTAATCTGTTTGTTTCTAAGAGAGCTACCCATCTTAGTAGGACTAGCAGCTCTCAATGGACACTAGTTTTCCCGATAACATCTGCGTACTCTAATAACTGCTCATATATGGTTGGGGACAACCGTGGCCACTGGTTGATGGCCATGCAAATACTTGACTCCATCAAAATCCTGAAAATTTTAATTTTTGTGACCCATGCGAGATCCTTTGTCACCCAAAGGGAGGAGAACTGTGTAGCCTCTAGCAACCCTGCCTCCAATGGGGCGGAACTGACTGTCCTTTGGTAGCTCCCAAGCAACAAACATAATAGAGAGAAAGAACCACACATAGTGGAAGTTATTTCTCTTGCATTGGGCCTCATGACAATTCACAAGGAACTCTCTACATAGATAGCGTGACCAGTTAAACTGTACACCCTCTGCGCACTGTGCAGCTAGCGAAATCACAGGTGCCGAAACCTCGTCCGTGCGACACTTCCTCATGACCTCGCCAGCTAATATTTGTGTCACAATTTTCACTGTGAGGTTGTTGACGGATGTTATGGAGTACTTGCTTGGATTCTTGATGAGCTAAAACTTCACCTTCATATTCTCTACCAAGTTGCACTCACTTTTTTCCGCCAAACGCCTTAGCCATATTCAAGCCTTCTTGTGGCAAAAGTGTGATTCTATGGACAATCATGTCTATGATGGGGATAGGCAAGCCAAGCCATAAATACCCATAATGCACCAGAGTCATCATATTCTTTATATAGATGATATTGATGTTGGAGCGGTGATAGTGGGGCACCCATAGCAGGTTCAACAAATGCGATTGATTTACTCCACGAATCCACTCAACTGGCTCCAACGTAATGACATCGAATTCTTTATAATACACCCATTTCATGTAATTATACATCATGAGGTGAGGAAACCTCTCATTGTCAGCGAAGTCCCAATCCTCCATCTTTAAAATGGGAACCCTTGCCAGATACGGACCTTCAAAGGTTATATTTTCTGGCAGTAGGGGTGTGTGAATGCTAAATTTCTCTGCATCTAGGTCCTTGCTGGCCTTCACCTTTCCTTTGCACAGAGGGATATACTCCAAAAATTTCAAGATAGCCTCCACACCCTCAGCGTCTATATCTTCAACGCCCTCTTCACCCTCCAAATCTAAAACCTTCTCAGGTTCTTTGTCCTTCTTCTATGCCTGGGTAGCAGAGTGCTTTCTAAGCAACTCACCACTGGAACCAACCTTTTCTGATTGTCTTTCTTCAGCTTACAGGTCTTGTGCATTGGTGTAGGCTTCAACCTAGGCGAACTTGGCATCATAAGCATAGGAGCCTGAGCCTCCACGATCACAACTTCTAGAGCGTCTCCTTCAGAGGAAACAGTTCCTTTGGTGCTTGCAGTCTCTCTTGGTCCTAACATAGTACTACAAATAAATTGTTGGGTGTCCTAAGGTAGATTACCAAACACAGAGCTTGCGACAAAATCCTTGAAAAACATGTGGTTCATAAGCAACAGATAGCACAGCGCAAAAAATATAAGGATGAAAAGTTTTCTATGTTGGATGGACATGCATAATTTATAGGATATTTTGAATTCAAATTTGACAGCTCCCCCCAAAATCCATCCATTATTACTGAATTGATGGCAGATCTCCAAATATTTCAGCCTTAAATGCCTCCCCCTCACTCCTCTTAACCATCTCTTGGTTGTCAAATCATGAACAGTTACCCTAATGGTGATTTTATGGATGTGCTGTGTGGTATCTCCCTCCATAGCGTAGCTCCCTTTGCCCCACTTTTGGTACTGTGACATCACCCTTTTTAACACATGCCCTCTGTCACATAGCTCCCAAAACTGGGTAGTGTAGTTTATAGTCCCACACTCCCTTGCAAATGCTTGGAGAACTATGCCTATGCTACCATCATGTATTCATTGAGCTGGATCCCCTACATATGGCTTCAACTGGATCCCATTCACTTTCCCCAAGAAAGGTTCTCCATTCAGCTTTACGAGCTGAACCATGCCCCCATATGTGATTTCTTTGATGACATATGGCCCCAATCAATGTATCTGAAACATCTATGGAAATTTAGCGAACTTACTATCATATAATAAAACCAAGTCATTTACCTTGAATGTGCACAACTTGATGTGTCGATCATGCCAGGCCTTTTCACGTTCCTTTTGTACTTGGTGGTGAAATCCATCCAAGAATCTATCCTCTTCGAGCTCCATCAACTGTGTGAGCCATTATTCCAAGGCTTCACATTCTGTCATCCCTGTGAGGGCTACGATTCATAGACTAGGCACGATATATTCCATAGGCATCACATCTTCTACACCATAGACTAATTGGAAAGGTGTTTGGCCTATTATCCTTTTGCAAGTAGTCCTATACGCCCATAATATTGTGGGTACACACACATCCCAATCATTCCATTACATGTTGTAAAACTTTGTCAGCACATTCTCCAATCTCTTATTGAAGGCCTCCACTATTCCATTCACTTGAGGATGATATGGTGTACTCTTCTGATGAGACACCTGGAAGTCTTATGTCAGCACGTTGATCATTTCATTAAGGAAGTGGGTACTCTGATCACTCATCAATACCTTTGGGCAACCAAACCTGGTTAACGCATATTCAAACAAGTACTTGGCTACTAGTGCCCCTATGCAGTCCTTCCCAAGCTATGCCTCTACCCATCAGGTCAGATACTCTGTCACGGTGATGATATAACATGCCCCTGTTTTTTTACCTGGGAGTTGAATCAGTCTGATAAAGTTGATTACCCATTTCTCAAATGGCTGGAATGACACCTGAGGATTTAGAGGTATCTCATCCCTCCGCGTTGGTCTCCCCGTTCTTTGACATGCATCGCATGCCCTATAATAGGATTTAGAATCTTTATGCAGCATAGGCCACCAAAAACCAGCGTGGAAAACCTTCTATGATGTTTCTTTTCCTGCATAATGTCCTCCCACAGCTCCGCCATGAGCTTGAGAAAGGATGCTACTTCATTCAAAATTAGGCACATTCGTCGGAGTATCTCGTCCGATCCCATCTTATGCAAATGTCGGGAAATTACTGAAATCAACAGCACGTACTACCAATTCTTTCTTCTGCTGACTGGTGTAGCCTTCTGGAGTTGTCCCTATGGTCAAAAGGTGGATAATATCTACAAAGTGATTGTCCTTTATGCGCACCATGAAGAGCTATACATCAAGCAGCCCTTCCTCCAAATTAGTAGGTTCCTCCCCTATTTCAATTTGCGACAAATGGTCAGGTCTGACATTCAACCTTCCTGGCTCGAGAATTATCTCAAAGTCATATTCTTGAAACAGCAACAGCCATCTGCATATATTCCCCCCCAGCACAGGCTTATTTACTAGGTACTTCAAGGCGGAGTGGTCTATGTACATCTTGAAATGTCTGCCCAACAATGGTGTCTAAATTTTTAGAGCGCATAGACCATAGCCAATTCCTCGTGCTCTATCATTGAGTAGTTCCTCTCAGCCTTTGACATCTTTCTACTTGCAAATGCTATAGGGTGATCCATCTCTACTTCACTAGCCCGTGTCAGCACTGCTCCCAATGCAATACACGAGGCATCAACGAGCACATCGAATTCCTTCTTCCAATCCGAAAAGACAAACATCAGCGCGGTGACCATATTTTCCTCCAAGACATCCAAATTACACTGACATTCTTCATCCCAACAGAATGTACCATCCTTCTTCAACAAATTTTCCATGGGCTTGGTAATTTAGGCATAAGCTTTGATGAACTTTCGATAATATCCAGTATGGCCCAGCGTTGTTCCCAACTGTTTGACACTCCTCGGGGCTTCCAAATTGATTATCACCACAATCTTGGCAGGGTCCACCATTATTCATTGCTTGCATACCACATGACCTAGAAAAATCCAAAGTGGGACACAAAACAAGCAATTCTTCATGTTCAATGTGATTTGATACCTTCGGCACATATCCAGCATTAAGCGTACACTCAGTACATGTCACTTAACTAGCACAAACACTGTCCAGTCATCAAAATATACCTCCAAGAATTTGTGATGAACTCTTTGAATTCCACGATGACTACGGGAGAGAATATCACCAACGCATTGTTGAGTCCAAAGGGCATCACCATATACTAAAAACACCCCCATTCTATCTTGAAGGTTGTTTTAGTCTTGTCTTCTGACATGATCTTGATTTGATGGTATCCAGAGAACCCATTAGTAAATGAGTAGGCCTCCTTCCCTCCAACATTGTCTAGTACCTCATCAGTAAACGGTGTCAAGAAAGGATCATGGATGCAAGAATCATTAAGATTTCTTAGATCTACGCAAATCCTTATTTCTCCCTTAAGCTTCTTTTCCTAAACTACCATTGGGCTCACCTAATCAGATTCCTCCACTAGTTCAATAATACCTGCCTCAAGCATCTTGTCCAATTCCAAGCAGACCTTTTCCTTGTATTTGGGATTAAGAAGATATGGCCTTTGCTTAACGGGCTTCATGTCTGGTTTCAAAGTTATTTTCATCACACCCAAATCGACTATGATGCCTTTGAAGTCCAAAAATTTTGTAGGAAAAAGATCTTAGTACTTGCGGAGTAATTCAACAACTTTATACATTGTGGTATCATCCTAATAATCTCTGATATTTTCAAACTTAAGCTCTGCTTCAGTACCAATGTTTATTTGCTTAGTCTTAAGTGACGTGGTGATATCTAGGTTCTCTATCTATGGACCTTCAATCTCGCGATGACCTTATGTTTTTGGGATATTGATATTATGTGGATCCTCATCCTTCCCTTCAGCAGTCATGTTATAGCATTCCAACGCATGGCATAGCTGGGTGCGCCAATCCGATTGAACCAATTCCAAAGGATCTGGCAAAATTTAGAAGATCATTACCTTAACCTCCTACAGCCCCTCATCAATGCTTTCAAACCCGTCTTCAAAGCTTAAGTTCATCAAGAATCATTCTCTTAAGAGGTCCCACTCCACAGTGTCGTGGTGGAGTTCTGTTTCCAAATACCAATTCATAGGGATTATATCCAGAGTGTGACAGAATAAATGCAACCATTTTGGCTACGGATCATTCCTCCCATCATATTTCTTAGTTAAACATACTTTAGGAAGACCAAATCACATCCTCATCATCCTTATGTAATCACGCCACTCATAAAATTTGTCTTTGTGCGTACCCCACCACCGAGTGGGTGTACCGCGCAACGCCAAATCCAACACCTGAAAGTGGTGATCCTCTAGAAATTCTCTTTCAAAGTCATCCAAAAGCTTATCCATGTCCATTATACCATCGTAATAAGGTAAATTTCTTACCTCTGATGACACAAAGCACAACGAGTTAGTCGTCATGTTCCAGCGCAATGTGGATACTTCGTGCAGCCTGTTTTGCCAATGTTCCAACTCTTCATTTGATTCCGAGGTACAGGAACTTTCACGGTCCCATGCAATCCATGCATCAGCTATTGGACTGACCCAATATTGGTCTCATGCTGTAATTTTGTAGATTTGGTCCAAATCATCGTCACTTTCCTCATAGTCACGCACCAGTTCGGTATAGCATTTTCCTTCTACAGGGTCCAATGGTATTACAACATGGAGTGATTTTATTTCAAGTGAAATTGTCTGCTTCTTCAAGTTGATGACCCCATTCATATCAATAGCCCAATCTATTCCAAGGAGTGCAGGGCATGGATTCTTGTCATCAATAATTTCTATCACTCCAAAATCAACCAGTGCACTCACACCTTCTATATCTATGGTAACTCCCTGCAATGATAATATTTTGTTGGTTTGCCATGTTCAATTGAATCAGAGGCCACTGTAGCACAAGTCTACTCATTCTCTCCCATGTTTGCTTAGGAAATACGTTCGTGTCAGACCCCAAAATCCAAAATAACTTGGTCCATCGCATAGTCTCCTATTTGTGCGGTAAGCCTCATCTCATGCCCTGTTTTGGCCTTATTCTTACCAATATTTCTGACTACGCAGGGTCCAATAAGAGCATTATCCTTAGCAGTGTACTTTTTTATCAATTCCTGTAGTCCTTTCACAGCCTTGCTATCGTAGAGTAGTTTCATACAAGTCTCCAATAAGGTGGTAAGCAGAGAGGGGTCAACCTCTGTAGGTACGTGAGTGTCTGGCACTTTGTTCTGACTTATTGAGGTAGAGGCTTCAGCAAAGATTTTCTTTGCTTCCATGAATGTTTCCTTCACATACTCCAGATCAAAACCAATCTCCTTTTTCGGGGCCTTGTGGACCCATCCACCTTCTTCATTTTTTTTTTCAGTTATCGTCACTAGTTGTGGTCCCGCTTTGCAGTATGATATTCACATTCGGGTCCTCTTCACAGGGCTCGGTCGTCATCATCTATTGGTTCTGGGTAGGATGCTGAGGCTGCGCCTTCTTCTCTGGCATCTTGGCCATTAACACAGGAAATTCTTCGATTGTGTGGTCAAACTGAGTGCAGTATTGACATGACGGGCATGTCAAATTCATACACTCATGTGTGTAATGTCCTTGCATTCCGCAATTGTAGCAAATGACCTGCCCATGACCCCTACCAGGTCCTTCTCCTCCTCAGCCTCGTCCATGTCCCTGTTATCCTCTGTGTGCTCCTCGGCACCCAGATCTAGAGGCTGAGTTTCTGCTTTCACTCGATACGTAGGAATTCTCTCCATCATTAATTCATATCTTTGGTAGTGGCATTCATCATGGCCCACCGATTTGAAAAAATTGTAGAGCAATTGTTGTGGTGTCTGTACAAACTTTTGCAGCAACTGACAATTATCTGTGATATGTTTTCTGGCCACTTGAAAATGGTGCACCATAGTGCAGGCCCCATACTTTGTCCTTCTGGAGCTTCTTGCCTCAGGGTCAGCGCCTCCCCCCCAAGATATAATTTGTGAAGACAAGGAAATGATCCTTATCATGCCCTTAGATCTTACATTTGAGGCACCAAAATTCTTTGCACACTTCTGTCCTGGCCTCTTTTTATTTTTTCAAGCTCTACTATCCCAAACAGAGGTTTTGTAACTGCGAGTGAATTTTTTGGACTCCCAAAGACGCATCCTGAATAGGTGTCTCATGCAATCTCATCGCGATTTCAAGAGGTTCCACCTGAGTTCCTATATTTTGCTATGATAAAGAAATCCTTAGGTGTGGTAGGAGCATGACTATAAACCAATTGTGGTGCTGAATATCTGTAAGATTCATATTGGATTTGTGGATCCCTCACTTCAGTCTTTGATCTAGCTACCATGGCATTTCACTGGGCCTCATCATGATTTCATTAAATCCAATTATCGATTGCGAGGCAGACTTAGGCTTACCGAATTCATTGGTCAAAGTGGTCTGGGTATCTACTAATGATGCCAACGCATTATCAGTGTAGTACTTAATGTACCATGTTAGTGCGCAGTCCTACAGAGCGGTAAACAACTACGCCTCATTTATGTTATCATCTGTAATCTATTGTGCTATCCATACAGCCTTCGCAACAAACCAAAACGGATCCCAATCCTCACTTCCTAAGCCTTTGAAAATAGACATGTTCATTGTATTCAACGTGTTGAATGACGATGGTGGTGGTGGCAGTGTGGGCAAAGGTGTATGTTATGGAGGTGAAGGTGGAGGTGGTGTGCACCAATGAGGTATTCGCAGAAAATCCTATCTTATCAACTGGATAATGCTCTTCGGTGGAGCCTGTGCTACTCCCTCATCATCACTCACAATAAGTTCAATCAACAACTATATTCTAGGCCTGTTCTTCCCTTATCCTTGAAGATCTTCCTACTTCACATAGATCCAAACATCAAGGTAGTTGCATAACCTATTTCTCACACAACAACATCTTAATCCAAGTATTCAAAGATCTTGGATACTTACCTCATGGTCCTTTGAAGAAATTTCTCTCTACTTCACTACAAATAACTAAGGTGTCTACCGTAAACTCTCTAACAAATCCTCCTATAACTTGATCAAGTCAATGTGTCAACAATGCACACAATCTTATCTTTAGAAGCTTCCAACCTTTGCACTAATTCTGGAGTCCACACTATTGGACTACCAAACTTCCACTTCTCTTACTCATCTACCAATTTAACTATCCACTCTTATAACTCAATCAAGAAGGTGCAGAAGAAAATTTCGTGTATTCCTATGTACAAATATTTTTCCAACCACTATTCTTTTTTCAGGTGTGGATTCCTATTTTCATGCATCGTGAATTTGTGGATCTTTCTATCCAACCACTTCTCAATTTCATTCTTGGTCGGATTCCATTGATACAACATCACACATCTCTTTATGCATATCCCAATCCTGGAAACAGAACCATTTGTTGACTTAGTGGGCCCTAACCTAGGTTTAGATTTGGTTGTGCCAAACAAATCCCTACACTACTAGCCCTTTCAGCATAAATCCGGAGTGCACAAACTAAAGTCTCACCCGAAGCAGTATGGGGGGATGCTAGAATCAAGTTTCCGCACCCAGAGATGAGTGTGATGTCCTACTGTGACCTAGATCTACCTTTGCGCAGACTTCTATGCCCTTAGGTCTTAGCACTATGACTCCCTTAGATTGGCCTCTAGACCTTCGTGAAGGTCTACGACTAGCTTTTGCAGATCCTGAACAGGAAAAGTAGCTACTTATGTGCACCATAGATTACTCTTAGATCATTATTTACTCAGATTTGCCTAAGTGTTCGATAACTTTAACAGAAAGCATTAGGATCTTTGTGTAATTACTTAACATTAATTGCATTTAGTTAGTAATATAGATCAAGTAAAGTCACGGGTCAATGCATCATTATTTCATAAAAACATCATTCATCACAGCATATACCGCAATCAAACATAATAGAAGTAAAGAGCTAAAGTACTGGATTTTCCACAATAATCTTCTTTATTGATCTTCAATATAGGTTTACAGAATCAATAATTCCTTGTGCACTCCATTGTAGGGGTTCGCGCACTCTGCTGCAAACACTACTCTAGGCCCTTGCGCACTCAGTTTTAGAGCCTTTTTCCCTCTAAGACTACTTCTTTACGCTAGACTCCTTCGCTCGTACCCATAGGAAAACTTCAATTACTTGCCTTAGACTTTCTAAGACACACCTATTTATACAATCCCATGGTCCACGAACCATGGGTATATCTTCAAAAAGCCAACTCAAGCTTACATAAAGGAGGGTAAAACCATTTTTTAACTCTTAACTAGCTACGCACTCCGCGACCATAATTTGCGAAGACTTTACATCTTTTTACATCGAACTTGGGCTTTTGCCCCAAAACATGGGTTTTTTCCCCAAAATTGACCCAGGGGACCCCATCCCCACAATGAAATAATAGGGAAAGACATACATGAGAAACAATTTATGTCATGAAACTAAAGCCAGAATACTACAAGCAAAATTCTTGTAATAAAATTCTTTACCAAAATGGAAGGGTTTTCGCATCAAAATCCAACCCTTTTACAATGAAAATGAAAAAATATATACGAAAACATCTTCCTAAAACTGTCACTAGTGTATAGGAAACAAATCTTATCAAATAAACTAAAAATATAATATGTTGTAGAAAATATGGAAATGGCAGAAAGTCTTCTGCCTCTAAATCTGGGAGTGATCTTTTAGTTTCTGATTCTTCTTCTAATACATCTCAAGCTGTTTACGAATCTTCCTTGTAAATTTGGAAATGATCACTTGACTTTTGATTTTGTTCCCTCAAATCTAGAAATTGGCTCACTGATTATTGATTGATTTCCTCTATTCTTGAAACGGGTTTCCCATTTTTATCACAAATCTACCCTAATCTTCTGCGTGTTGATCCTTTACCTCATAATCTCAAGGTTTCTAAAGTTTCTCCCTAAAACTTAGTTAATATCGCCATAATCTGGTTGACTGATCCCTTTTTATAGAATTTACTAATCCTTTGTCCTTTCATAAAATCCTTTGATGATTGAATTTATCTTAATCATCCTTAGGTGCTTAACCATTGTCGAGTAATTTGAAAATGATTTGGAAATCATTTATTTGTTTGTTTGTGTTATATTCTTTCGACAACTAACCTACTTAGTGAACTGAGGGGGTTAGGGGGGGCGGAGCCCCCCATTCCTTGTGTCAATTACTTAGCGAGGGGGTCACAGGGGGGCTGGTAGCTGTTGGCATTATGATTCAAGTGTTGTCCTTGATGGCAACTCACTCAGAGGTTGGTACAGTTGCTCAGAGGTTGGTACAGGTGATGGCAACTTAATCAGAAGACAGATCTTAGTACAACAGGCCAAGAAAGTTCATACACGCAGGTTCATTAAGCCCAAGTCGCGTGTACACGCAGGTTAGCTTCAGTAAAAGAGCGTGTATGTGAAAACGTACCTTTGGTCCATGGCGGTTAGTCCTTGGAAGTTGTGCCTATGGTTTTGGACCATGGCGTCTCGACGGACGTGTTGATCCCTAGTTTTGAAGTTGATGGTATTGTGTTACTATGGTTTTGGACCGTGGTATTGTAAAGGGCCTAAGGCTATATAAGGAGAAGATCATTAGGCAAATGAATGTAGGCAAGGTGCAAGAGTGTGTGTGAGTGATGAAGATCTGAGGAAGTGTGAGATCCAAGTGCTGGTTATGGGTTGGTGATCTGAACCAAGGTTTCACTCATGTGGAGGATGATGAATGATGGAACGAGATCTCAAGGCTTGGAATGATTATCTTCATATGGTTTGACTGTGGATAGATCAGATCTACTGACGCATGTTTATTATTATGATCTGGGTATGTTTTGATGTCTGATATAGCTGCAGAGTTATAAGTTAGAATTTGCAGATCTGTACGCGGGTTGGCTTTGGTAAAAGAGCGTATACACGCAGGTTGGGTTCATCCAAGTAGCGTATACAATGTGAAGTATGATATTTGAAGATGAAGTTGGATCTGGTTGTTGTTATGTTGTCTGGTTGTTGTTGACAGGGTTACAGTGATTCAGAATTGGGTGTTTCAGTGATTGATGATGCAGGTTGTTCTACAATGGTGATTGTTTCATGGATCCAGTATGAAAATGTATGAAACGTGGTCCCGGGAAGATCGTAGGCCGGCACCTACGTACTGGTAAACATATCAGCCAGTACAAGAGCCAAGGGGGGTTGTAGCTCCCTTCCAGGAGCAGCTGGAAAACGAGTGAAGGTTGTAGCCTTCTGTAGGGTTGGCACCTACGTACTAGTAAATGGATCGGCTAGTACAAGAGCTATGAGGGTTGTAGCCCTCTGCAGGTTGCAGCCTGTGTGCTGGTAAATGACTGCACCAGTGCATTGTAAAAGAAGTTTCTTATTAAAGAAGAAAGAGACGAATTGCAGCAGGTGGTTTTCACCCACATTGGGTTTCCACCTTATATCATGGTGTTCATGTGTGTGGCTCTTGTGTGATGTTCTGTTCTGTTATTCTGCACCTGTTTACTGTTAATATGCTTAATAATGATCTGATGCATTTACTGAAGATTAAGATAACTGAATTATAAGATCTCTGGATATACGCGAGTTTCATTAGACACAGTAGCGTGTACACGCGGGTTCACTTAATTGAAGTAGCGTATATGTTTCTGAGTATGAAATAGAAAAAGTTTGATTGATCTGATAATACTGATTCACCCCCCCTCTCAGTATTATTTCCAACAATTGGTATCAGAGCAGGTCCTTCAGAGAAGCTTGATCGCTTGAAGGAGATTCGTAGAACAATGGGGAAGAAAGCACGTCAGAAGAAGAAGACAGCTCAAAGAAACAATGACAACCTGCCGTTGAGTGGAAGTAAGAATTCAGATCCTGAATCACCTCAGAATGAAGATGGACAAACAAATGAAGTATCAGATCAAACCATAGATCAGCAAGATCTACCTAGCAAAAAGGAGAATGCCCTCAAAGAAGAAATCATCAAATTAGAAGATCTGTTGGAATGTGCCTCCAGAACTCGACAAATGCTGCTAGCACTGAATAAAGAGCAAGAAAACGAGATCCTCAAACTAAGGCATCAGTTGGATGAAGGAAGGAAAGCTGAAGAGACCTTGAAGAAGCAATGTCTAGACAAAGAAGAACAACATCAAGTTGAGGTAGATATCTTGAAAAGTAAATTAGAAGAAAAGGATAAACTATTACGATTTCAAGATAGTACTAAGATCTTGGATGATATTCTTAGTAGTCAAAGGTCCCCTGCTATCAAAACTGGTCTTGGTTTTCATAAGTCTATTGAAGGTGAATCTGGTTCACAAAGTAAGACAAGAATCTCTCATGCAAAATCTGAAAGGCTCTACAAGGAGATGAAAGGTCAACCTCATCAACAATCAAGGAAAGAGACTCCTCAAAGAAAATCTTTTACTCCTCCCATGAATAATGTTGAATGTTATGTATGTCATAATCTTGGACATGTTGCAGCCATATGTAGAAAAAGAAGGTTTCAAGACCATCATGCAGAAAGATCATCACATTCAAGGTACTTTAATGGATATTGCTTTTCTTGCAATATGTTTGGTCACAAAGCTGCTGATTGCTATAGGAGGAATATGAAACATGTAAGATGCTATGCATGTAACAAGTTTGGACATAGAGCAAAGGATTGCAGGAACAAAGCTCATGATAAGAAGAAATCATCAACATGCTTGAAGATATGGAAGAAGAAGGAAGTTCAGCCAGAAAGATGTGGCACAGCACAGGGTACTCAGCACAGCACAGACATAACAGACTCAAGGGGAGCTGAAGATGTAAAACTTCAGTGTTCTAATTATCATACGCAAGTTTCATGAAGTAAAGCCGCGTATATACGCGAGTTTCACACTGAAAAGTCGCGTATATGTCAGTTTGTGAAAAAGCAGTGGGGACAGACTCAGAAAAGGGGTCTGATATGATCCAGTCCAGTATATGCTCTATTGGTTAATAGTTACAGTCCGCTGAGGATGTTTGGAAATGTTTTAATACTTGTAAGATACTAGAAGTGTTTAATCCTAACTTGATGATGAGATCTTGATGCTTATTACTGATGTATGCATGATCAGATCTAACTACAGATGGCACAGGCTCAGGGGGAGCATATACTTCAAATAATGCATTGTTGGCATTATGGTTAGAAGTTGTTGATAAAGTCTATGAAGCTAAATGATACATCTTGTTGTTTGATCAAAGGAATGGCATTGCAGGCTGATGGTACAGATCATATATGATGAATGATAGTCATGGTCTTGAATGAATTGCTGGTCTTAGAACTTGCATCTACTCAGGGGGAGCATGGATGGATTGATACAACTTGGAGCCCATTCAGAAACTTCAGCATGTATCTCTTTTATGGTATCTCTTTCATGGTGTCAAGGTCATGTAACGGCCTATTTTGGTTTCCCCACTATGCCTGGGATGATTGATGCAATACGATTGGTTGTCATATGTAAACTTTTGATGTATCCCCACTTGGTTGGGTGGATGAGTCAATGTTTGTATATCCTCACTTAGTTGAGAGATGGATGTATGTATGAGTCTTTGGTGATAGGAAGGTCTTTTATGGTGTATAAGTCTTTGTTCTTCTTGAAGAACATCTTTTGTAGATCTTACCTACAGTCAAGGCGAGCATGAACAACACAATTCAGCAAGAGCAGGATGGATAGATTGGTACACTTTGGCATACACAAAGGGGGAGCACATTTGGAGATTGCAGCAGGTACTCAGGGGGAGTATGGACAGCAGAAGGTATACCAAAGAAGAGAATATCTTGGTCCGCCCTTTGCCCTTGATGTCAAAGGGGGAGAGTGACTTTGTGTGGTGGTTGCCATCAAGTCCAAAGGGGGAGATTGTTGGCATTATGATTCAAGTGTTGTCCTTGATGGCAACTCACTCAGAGGTTGGTACAGTTGCTCAGAGGTTGGTACAGGTGATGGCAACTTAATCAGAAGACAGATCTTGGTACAGCAGGCCAAGAAAGTTCATACACGCAGGTTCATTAAGCCCAAGTCGCGTGTACACGCAGGTTAGCTTCAGTAAAAGAGCGTGTATGTGAAAACGTACCTTTGGTCCATGGCGGTTAGTCCTTGGAAGTTGTGCCTATGGTTTTGGACCATGGCGTCTCGACGGACGTGTTGATCCCTAGTTTTGAAGTTGATGGTATTGTGTTACTATGGTTTTGGACCGTGGTATTGTAAAGGGCCTAAGGCTATATAAGGAGAAGATCATTAGGCAAATGAATGTAGGCAAGGTGCAAGAGTGTGTGTGAGTGATGAAGATCTGAGGAAGTGTGAGATCCAAGTGCTGGTTATGGGTTGGTGATCTAAACCAAGGTTTCACTCATGTGGAGGATGATGAATGATGGAACGAGATCTCAAGGCTTGGAATGATTATCTTCATATGGTTTGACTGTGGATAGATCAGATCTACTGACGCATGTTTATTATTATGATCTGGGTATGTTTTGATGTCTGATATAGCTGCAGAGTTATAAGTTAGAATTTGCAGATCTTTACGCGGGTTGGCTTTGGTAAAAGAGCGTATACACGCAGGTTGGGTTCATCCAAGTAGCGTATACAATGTGAAGTATGATATTTGAAGATGAAGTTGGATCTGGTTGTTGTTATGTTGTCTGGTTGTTGTTGACAGGGTTACAGTGATTCAGAATTGGGTGTTTCAGTGATTGATGATGCAGGTTGTTCTACAATGGTGATTGTTTCATGGATCCAGTATGAAAATGTATGAAACGTGGTCCCGGGAAGATCGTAGGCCGGCACCTACGTACTGGTAAACATATCAGCCAGTACAAGAGCCAAGGGGGGTTGTAGCTCCCTTCCAGGAGCAGCTGGAAAACGAGTGAAGGTTGTAGCCTTCTGTAGGGTTGGCACCTACGTACTAGTAAATGGATCGGCTAGTACAAGAGCTATGAGGGTTGTAGCCCTCTGCAGGTTGCAGCCTGCGTGCTGGTAAATGACTGCACCAGTGCATTGTAAAAGAAGTTTCTTATTAAAGAAGAAAGAGACGAATTGCAGCAGGTGGTTTTCACCCACATTGGGTTTCCACCTTATATCATGGTGTTCATGTGTGTGGCTCTTGTGTGATGTTCTGTTCTGTTATTCTGCACCTGTTTACTGTTAATATGCTTAATAATGATCTGATGCATTTACTGAAGATTAAGATAACTGAATTATAAGATCTCTGGATATACGCGAGTTTCATTAGACACAGTAGCGTGTACACGCGGGTTCACTTAATTGAAGTAGCGTATATGTTTCTGAGTATGAAATAGAAAAAGTTTGATTGATCTGATAATACTGATTCACCCCCCCTCTCAGTATTATTTCCAACAGTAGCTGCCCCTATTCGGGGGGTTTGAGGGGGTGGGTAGCCCCCCTCTATGGGGTCTGGGGCATCGCCCCAGGAATTTATTTTTTTTGACCCTATATTAGGCTGGGAAAACCTACCTATGGTTTTTCGGTCCATGGTTCTAGACATGATGGCTTTTCGGTCCATGGTATTGGATGCTTTGACATGTATAAATATGTATTATAACATTGAAAGGAAAATAATGAAAAATCAAGCTAGTAATCCCGATTTTGGGATCCAGGGGAAAATCTCTGTGTATATGTGTTTTATGTGTTATGCTCTCGCATTATTTATTTTTTGTGTTCTAGATTTCATATGCAGGTAATTTCTATACAGGGTTAAAACCTACATTTGGTATTGAAGCTATTTTTTGGCTTCAACGGGACACCTTTGTTGCTGAGGGGTTTTGCTCGGGCCTGTGGTAGACCCTGTTCAGTGGGAGATCTGTGAGATTGATTCTGGTGGTGAAAGAAGATGGCGAGCAATGGAAAGATAGAGATCGATAAATTTAATCATCAGAGTTTTGAGTTGTGGAAACTCAAGATGGAGGATCTGTTGGTGGATAAAGATCAGTGGACTGTGGTAGATCTGGGTACTAAACCAACGGGAGTGTCCGATGAAGAATGGAAGAAGTTGGATCGGAAGGTAAAGAGCACAATACGATTGTGTGTCTCAGATTTAATATTGCTGAATGTATCAGGGGAAGCTATGGTGAAGGCTTTGTGGGAGAAGTTAGGGACTTTGTACCAATATAAGTCTCTGGTGAATAAACTGTGTAGAAAAAGTTGTATAACCTGAGGATGAAAGATGGAGACTCAATGACAGAGAATCTGAACGCATTTAATATTGTGGTAAGTCAGTTAGCATCTGTTGATATTAAAATTTCAGATGAAGATAAGTGCATTAGTTTGTTGTGCTCTCTACCAAATTCGTGGGATAGTCTGGTTATTGCAATATGTAGCAATGCAACTACCTTGCAATTTGATGAAATAGTCTCAGCCTTGCTGACGGAGGAGATGATACGGAAAAATATGGAGAGCCAGAATGGTGATGCATTTTCTATACGAGGACGGTCCCAGAACAGAAACAAAAATAAGTCATCGAGTGGGAGATCTAAATCCAGAGGGAGATCTAAATCTCCAGGAGAACCTATAAAGGTGGTGTGCTGGAAATGCGGAAAGGAAGGGCACTTCAAAAGGGACTATAAATCTAAAGCTCCTAATAAAGGAAATGGATCTAATGATGCTCCTTGTGTAGAGGCAAAAACAACCTCATATGAAGGTGGGGATGTGTACTTGGCTTCTTCAAGTACACATGTAGATCATGAGGCATGGTTGATTGACTCAGGTGGATCCTTTCACTTCACTCCCCATAGAGAGTGGTTTTGCAAGTATGAAAAATATGATGGTGGTGATGTCTTCATGGGGGATGATAGGAAGGCTAGAGTCGTTGGTCGTGGAAAAGTAAAGTTGAAATTGCAAGGTGGAAGGGTTAGAACACTTCCAAGTGTTCTACATATTCCTACATTGGCTAGAAATCTTATTTCTGTAAGCAAGCTCGATGATGCAGGTGTAAAGACAGTGTTTGAGAAAGATACCTGCAATATGGTTCAGGGAGCACTGGTATTGATGCGAAGAGGTCAGATTGGAACTCTGTACAAGCTGCAAGGTGGCACTGTTGTTGATGGGTGCAACAGTTCTGTGGTTCCTGAAAGTGGAGCTGAAAATCTAGTGGTCTCTAGAGAGAAGACCATGTTGTGGCATCAAAGGCTTGGACATATTGGAGAGAAGGGTCTTTGAATACTTCATGGTAAAGGTATGGTAGAAAGTATGAGTAATAGCTCTCTGGATTTTGATTTTTGTGAAAATTATGTATACAGGAAGCAGAATCATGTGAGTTTCCCCTCTGGTGGTAAGAGGGCGAAACAAATATTAGAGCTTGTGCACAGTGATGTGTTTGGACCTATGAAGATTCCATCACTGGGTAAGTCTGTGTACTATGTATAATTTATAGATGACTTCTCAAGGAATACATGGATATATTTCCTTAAGAAGAAATCTAAAGTCTTTGACAAGTTTAAAGAATTTAAGGCTCTGGTGGAAAACCAAATAGAGAATAAGATAAAGGTGCTGAGGACAGATAATAGTGGAGAGTTTTGTAGTAAGGAATTTGAATAATTTTGTAAGAAGTGTGGTATAGCACAGCAGAAGACTACTCCATATACACCTCAGCAAAATGGAGCTGTAGAAAGAATGAACAAGACGTTGATGGAAAGGGCAAGAAGAATGCTCAGTGGTGCCGGGTTAGGATAGGAATTCTAGGCAGAGGCAGTGGAGACAACATGTTACCTGGTCAACAGATCACCTTCATCAGCATCGGAGGATAAGACTCCACAAGAGGTATGGACTGGCAAGAAGCCCTCTCTTTCACATCTGAGGGTATTTGGATGTGATGCATATGTACATGTTCCAAAGGAGAAATGAACAAAGTTGGATAGTAAATCTGAAAAGTGCATCTTTATTGGGTATAAGGATGGTTTAAAGGGTTATAAGCTTTAGAACCCAACAACAAGGAAGGTCGTGTACAACTAAGATGCGGTGTTCAGAGAGGTGAAAGATGTTATTAAACATGAAGTCCAATGAAAGGAACCTGAGAAGATAGAGTTTGAGCTAAAGGAGGAAGAATCAGACTCTAGAGAAGAGGAGGAATCAGAAGATGAAGAGCCACAAAATCCAGGTGTAAGAAGATCAGTTCGAGAAAAAAGGGAGCCAAAAAGGTATAGTCCATCTACTTTCTGTTCAAATTTTGCTTTATCTATTACTGATGATGATCCCAGAACTGTGAAGGAAGAAGTAGATTCAGAGGATGGAAAACTCTGGAAAGAGGCCATGGTTGATGAAATGGCATCTTTGCACAAAAATGAGGCTTGAGATCTGGTGGAGTTGCCGTCTGGAAGAAAACCCATTGTTAACAAATGGGTGTTCAAGAAGAAGACAAATGCAGAAGGAAAGGTGGAGAAATACAAAGCTCAGTTGGTAGCAAAAGGTTATTCCCAGGTGTCGCGAATTGATTTTGGTGATATTTTTTCTCCTGTTGCCAAGGTAACTTCCATTAGGTTACTTTTATCTGTTCCTGCCGCTTTTGATTTTGAGGTAGAACAGATGGATGTGAAGAAAACATTTCTTCACGGGGATCTAGAAGAGGAGATCTACATTAAGCAACCTGAAGGCTTTGCAGTGAAGGGTAAGAAAGAATTGGTATGCAAGTTAAAGAAGTCTCTGTATGGGTTAAAACAATCACCAAGAATGTGGTATAAGAAATTTGATACATTTATACGAGGACTTGGCTTCACCAGAAGCAAAGCATATCACTGTTTGTATTTTAATTAATTAGTGACCATGTTATTTATCTGGTCTTGTATGTGGATGATATGTTGCTGGTTGGAAATGACAAAGAAATTATCTAGTATTTGAAGACCCAATTGTCCTCCAAATTTGACATGAAAGATCTTGGTGCTGCAAACTATATTTTGGGCATGGAAATTAAGAGAGATCAGTCAAAGAGGAAGCACTGGTTAAACCAAAGGAAGTATGTCGATACAATACTGTAGAGGTTTAATATACAAGATAGTAAACCAGTAAAGGTTCCTATTCCTGTAGGTGTAAAGTTATCTGCTGAACAATGTCCCAAGACAGAAGAAGAGGAAGAGGATATGTCCTGTGTTCCATATGCAAGTGCAGTTGATAGCCTGATGTATGCAATGGTATATACTAGACCAGACATTGCACATGCAGTGGGAGTATTGAGCAGGTTTATGTCAAAACTAGGGAAGGAGCATTGGACAGCAGTGAAGCGGGTTTTTAGGTATTTGCGTGGCACTAGTGATTATGGTTTGTGCTACCAAGGAAGAGTAGGATTGGACAGAGTTTTGGATATCCATGGCTTTGTTGATGCATACTTGGCTGGAGATATGGATCAAAGAAAATCTACAAGTGGGTATGTGTTTAACCTATTTGGAGGTGTAGTCAGTTGGATGAGTAAGAAATAATTTGTAGTGGCACTATCAAATACAGAGGCAAAATACATGGCAACCACTCATGCAAGCAAGGACGAAGTTTGGTTGTAGAGATTTTGTTCAAGTATGGGGTTAGTACAGGGAGCTATAAGGATAGACTGTGACAGCCAAAGTGCAATTTTCTTGGCAAATAACCCTGCTTACCATTCAAAGACAAAGCACATTGATGTTCAGTATCACTTTGTGAGGGATATGATAGAAGAAAAAAAGTTGTTGCTGGTAAAGGTGGACACTTTGAAGAATACTACAGATGCATTGACAAAATCTATGAGCTCTGAGAAGTTCTCCTAGTGTAGAGAAACAATGGGTGTTTTAGGGCTAGAAAAATGACTAAGCTCTCCTGTGGCCCCCTGTGGAAAGAAAACAACAAGTGGGAGAATGTTGGGTTGTGTTATATTCTCTCCACAACTAACCTATGTAGTGAACTAGGGGGTTAAAGTGCGGGTGGAGCCCCCCCTCGTTGCGCCGATTGCGCAGCAGGGGGGTCACAATGAGGACAACAACCCCCCTATCTGAGGGGTTTGAGGGGGGCAGGTAGCCGCCCTCTATGGGGTTTGGGGCAGCACCCTAGGAAAAAAAAAATGGACCCTATATTAGGTTGGGCGAACCTACCTATGGTTTTTGGTCCATGGTTTTGGACGCGATGGTTTTTCAGTCCATGGTATTGGATGCTTCGGCTTGTATAAATATGTATTATAACATTGAAAGGAAAATAATGAAAAATCAAGTTGGTACTCTCGATTTTCGGATCTAGGGGAAAATCTCTGTGTGTATGTGTTTTATGTGTTATGCTCTCACATTATTTATTTTTTGTGTTCTAGAATTTGTATCTAGGTAATTTTTGTACAGGATTAAATCCTACATTATTTTTTGTTACTCTTTAATTTTAAAAAATATAAATGTTAAATTTTTGAGAAAAAATTATTTTGATAAAAATATTTTCCAAAAAGTTATAAAATCATATTTCGATATTTCCTTGAATTCCATAAATGAAAACTCAAAATATTTCCTCAAAATATTTCCATTGTAGCATTTATTTTTTTATTAATTTTATAAATTAAATTTACAAACATTTACCCAAAACCATCCATTGTTTTCATATTTAGTTTTGGCCACTTTTGGTACACTTATGAATGAATGAAACTTTATAAATAATTCTCAATTTTCTCTCGAAACCATCTAATGTTTTTCTTCCCATGGTTTTGAAAACCATGTCTCCAACCATGTTTGGTAAATTATGAAAATATATTTTCATCTCCCACTTTTTTACTTCTATAAAAAAATTGTGTAAAAAATTATACAAATTTTCTCTTCACATACATTTTTCCTCTTTATAATTATTTTCCTCCTTATACCATAGAAAAAAACATTCATTTGTCTGCTCTACAAAATTTCATTTTCACCTCTGTAAAATTATTTCACGAGGAAATCTCTTTGTAACATTGGAATGATAAAGTGGAATAAGTTGAATAGGTAGCCTTGTGAACCATATATTTGTTACTCCACACATCTCGAGGTAATTTATATAATGATATTTTAATGTGTGAAATGTTGGGTGGGGACATAGGTTTGATTTCACTACTTTATTTGACTTGTAAGTAGTTGTTGTTGGCTAATGTATATAACATGGATTTTGAAATTGGGGGCTAGGTTAAAAGTTGAATAAGTTGAGTAGGTAGCTTCGCAAACCATAGATTTGACTTCACACAGCTCGAGGTAATTTATATAATGATATTTTAATGTGTGAAATATTGGGTGGGGACATAGGTTTGATTTGACTGTTTGATTTGACTTGTAAGTTGTTGTTGTTGGCTAGTGTATATAACATGGATTTTGAAATTGGGTTTGGCCTGGCAATTTTTTTAAATAAAAAGTTTTAAGAAATTAGATAAATAATTTTATGAAATATATATAATATATACTTTTATAAAAATAAATTTATTTAATTTCAAAACTAAAAATGGCACAGAAAAATACATAGTAATTATTTTCCTCATCAAATTTGTATATGCTAGATGATTTGGCTAGGGAATAAACTGAGAATTTTTTAAAAAAGAAATTAACTTTTAAGGGTGTTAGAAAACTTTACAATAGACCCTAAGAAGAACAATATCTTGATATCATGTCACTTAGAATTGCAATGTACAAACAACACCACTTCCTACAAGGCATTTATTTCCGGTTTGAAGAAAGCCATAGATTTGAAGCTAAGGTGCTTAAAATTTATTGGTGATTTAGAATTCATCATGAGGTAGGTATGGAAAACTATCCATTTTATTTCACTTCATATTAAAAGCTACCAATAATAGGTATGACATTTAATTTCTTCTTTCAAAGTTTTCAATATTGTATTAGTGCCTAAAATCAATAATTTTGCTACAGACACCTTAACGAAGGTAGCAACTAGGCTTATCCCTCTTAAAGATGGCTTTTCTATTGAGATAGATTACAAACCCATCATTTTTTACAACATGACTAATTTTCGCGTCTTTAACGATGAGTAACATATTCATGAATTTCTCACTAATGTGAACATTTTCAAGGATACGACTATAGATTAAGATGAACATGATAAATATTTAGAAGAACGATACAACATGTGAAAGTGGAATACAATCCCTAGAGGTGTTGTAGCTTTGGATAAGTTAATTTATCTACAAAGCTAATTCAGAGGACCACCCAGCACAAATATCCAAAGTTTGACAATATTTCACAAGCAAATTAACTTGGGAATAAATATATATCCAAAGTTTGTGAACCTCAGTACTTGCTACACCCAAGAAGAAAGAAGATCATTTACTCAACTATTAAAGTAGTACTAGGATGTTTTTTCATGGATATATGATGACATTAAAATGTATGATATGATAATTACCCAAGATGTAATTCCTATCATGGAAGGGGTCAAACCATTTCAACAGAAAATACGAAAGGTACATCCAAATCTAGAACCCTTGATAGATAAAGAATTAAATAAATTGTTGGATGCAAGAAATATTCTTAATGTTAGAAACTCCACTTGGATCCCTAACCTAGTTCCCATGAGGAAATTTTTTGGAGAAATTTAATTTTGTGTGGACCTTAAAAACCTCAATCAAGCATTACAAAATGATAATTATCATGTCCCCTCAGTGGAACATATAATGCAAAATATCTCTAGTTCTAAGATTCTTTCATTTCTCAATGGATTCATTGGCTACAACCAAGTTTGTGTGGTTGATCCAAATAGAGTTAAAGAACATTTAGAACAAAGTGGGGAAACTTTTCATTTAGACTGATTTCCTTTGGCCTCATCAATATTGGGGCCACCTTTTAGAGAGCTATAGGCATTGTTTTTACAGGACTTATAGTTAAGAGTTTGGTTGTTTATCTCGATGATGTTACAATATTTTCTAAAACAATATTAAATCACTCGTGTCATTTAAGGCAATTTTTTTAGTGATGTAGAAAATATGAAATATCACTCAATCCAAAAAAAAGAATTTTCATTGTGTCTGAAGGTAACCTCTTGGGATATATCATATCCAAGAGTGGTATAACTATTGATTTGGACCATGTAAAGTCAATCACGGAAATTCCATTTCCCAAAAGTAAGAATGCTATGCAGTCCTTCTTAGGAAAAATAAATTTCATTTGTAAATTTGTCTCATATGTCCCCCACATTGTAAAGCATTTAGAGGACACAATAAAAAAGGATGTCATTTTCAAATGGACTCAAAAATAAAAAGAAGCATTTCCCAAGATAAAATAAGTCATCGATGAGGCTCTTATTTTTAGTCCAAATTTTGATGAGTTCATGCTCTATACATTTCCTTTAGACTCTTCATTGACCTTTGTTCTTACACAAAAATATGATCAAGGGAATGAAGGACCCATTTCATTCATGAACACTGGAATGCAAGGGTCTGAAATAAAATACCTGGACATGGCAAAGTAGGTCTATATAGTGTATAAGGAAGTCAAACACTTCAGGAAGTACATCCTAAAATGCCATGTTAAGGAAATTATTCCCCATCCCATAGTCAAATGCTTATTTGTACAGCAACAATTATGAGAACAAAGAGAAAAATAGATGATAACTTTCTAGGAATATGACCTCGAATTCAAGCCTGCTCACATGATTAAGGGTCATATTTTATGCAATATTTATACTGAAGCTTTTGATTTGTAACAATAAGAAACGTTGGCTTGGGAACAAGACTTGGAGATGTATAATAATGATCTTTCCCATGCACTCAATATGTCATTGTCATGATATAAAATCAAGGAAATACTTGGATCAAGGGACTTTTTCGTCGCACCTAACAACAAAACAAAAGAGGGCCATTAGACTAAAGTATGCCTCATATCAATTGGTCCAAAAAGTGCTAAGATTTCTAGAATATTTAAGCTCTAGGGTGTTAAAAGATCTTCGTGATGAAATAGCTAGAGGAATTTTTTCTTATGAAACCACAACACATAAGAAAATCTGAGTTGGATATTATTGGCCAAATTATTTAAATATGCTCATGCATACACACACACATTTCCAATATATCAAAAGTGTACTAGGAGAGAAAGAATACAATTTTCCCCATTGCAGACTATTGTGGTAGAATAACCATTTCAACAATGTGCATTAGAAAATATTGGTGATATTAGTCCTCACTCATCCAAGTAGAAAAATTGTATCCTCTGTGTGGCAGATTATCTTATAAGATGGGTTGAAGCCTTTCCACTAAAAAAAGTGAACGATCAAGTGGTGATATAATTCCTTAAACAAAACATTATCAATAGGTTCGATGTTCCAACTTCACCTGTTTTTTATAAGGATACATATTTTTCATCTTTGAGATTATATGAGTTTTCCTTGGAAAATGGAATCTTAAACATTCTACTAATTATTATTCATGAGGTAATGGATTGGTTGCATCTAGTAACAAAAATCTTATTCGAATTATAAATAAAATTTCACGCTGACCCAACAAAGGAATTGGCATGATGCCTTACCTAACACTCTCTATGATGATCGATCCATGCCTAATCCTTTACTTGGAAATTCATCATATTTCCTTGTTTATGGGAAGGAAGTTATCTTGCCTCCAAACCTTTACCTACCCATGCTCAAAATTTCCTAGGAATCTCATGGTAAACCCTGCCCCACCATATAAAGTAGGATTAACACCTTTTGAAACAAGAAGAGGGAAGGAAAAATACCCATGATAATATTTCCTCTCACTAGAAACAAATTAAATTATGGTTTGATAATAAATCCATAGGCAACAAGGAATTTAGTTTGGGTGACCTTGTTTTTAAATGGGACAAAGTTCAAGAAGAGAAGGGAAAAAATACTAAGTTTTAGTATCTGTGATTTGGTCCATACCCTATTCATGAGAAACTTAGCCTTCACACTTACAAGCTACAAATCGTAAATGGGAAAATTGTGTCCCTTCCCATAAATGACTAAGATTTGAAACTCTTCTTTCATTAGCATCTTTTTAGACTACTATTTTTAGTTGTACATATTTCTTTCATGTTGTCCTTTGTTCTTCATTTATCACATTTAATTTTTCAATGCATTTATCTTTCAATTCTTCTACCAAGCCCTTGTACATAAATAAAAGGCCTTGTATAAATAAACTTGTTTTGACTCAATGGTAATATTTTAAATGTTTTATAGGATATTGTACTAGCTTCCATACCAATGGGTGACATTATATCTCCCTATGCTAGCTTAGTCTTGAATATATTAATGATTCAATGACTTCTAAATGGAAAATATGACTTCGATCATGTGGAGCACTCTAGTCAAATGAAATACCCTGCATCCTTTGTAGGACCTTTGTCACTCAAATTGGTCTTGAAATGTTGAATTGTATGTCAGCCTAACTGTTAGAGAATGGAAAGGGAGAAAATACCAAAATTAGAAAACATATTTAAAAAAATATTAAAGTCTTTAAAACACAAGGAACAATGTTAGGTCCCTATAATACTAGTGATTCCCCCATTACTATTTTCATTGTAGCCCTTATTGCTATTGTTGTGCCCCTATTATTCCCATATTGTTATTATTGTGCCTCATAGAAGACCACTATTGTTATTGTTGTTCCCTTATATTATTATTGTTATGTCAGCTTAGATTATATTGTGACCCCTTAGACTCCTATATATAGAAAGGAGGTTTTTCCATTTGTATCATCCAAGAATTGTTCATTTTTGTAATGTAAAGGAGATTGCCCCCTCAAAGAGGCTGATTCTGAAGTCATTGATCTATCTTTTCTATATTTTTGTGAGTTGGTTTCTTAACAAACAACCTCTCTAGATGTAAAATAAGATGGGATCCCTCATCTTCCCTAGTGCAATGGAAGACCAAAAATGCTAAGTGCGAAAAAAGAAAAATAATAATAAGGGTACATGATTGACAAATGCTTCTTGCACAGAGAGGTGATGCAAGCAACATTGTCATTTCTATGGATACTCGATGGTAGTGGAGAAAATTGTGATTTCTTGGGTGACTTTGTTGGGCCTATGGATGCTCGCTAGTAGCTGAGAAACACTAGAGACTCATATAAACAATATGAAAACTTTAATCTCATGTATATATTATCCATATCTCTTATCAATGTTATTGATGTCTGACCAAAATCTGGTAATATGTTGTGAAACGAACCAATGAAGGTGATATAGAAACTAAATCCATAATCGGGGATGAATAGCTAAACTAGTTTGGTTCATAGATCTTATTCAATACTTCCTAATGATTAGAGTTCACTTTAAATATAGGCTAAGAAAATATGTGGAGGTCTTACTCATGAACCACCAATTGTTTTAGTACCTACAAACACCCCCCAAATTTTCAACACCCTAAAATTTAGAGCCCCCAATATTGAAATCCTCAAAGGATGAATTAAAATGTTTATGCCTATTTTTCCTTAATATCCTCCTAATTATTCGTACTCATATAAATTCTACTCAAAAGAGCCTTGTAGAAAAATTATGGGATTAAGTGCATCACCTATTGACATTACAAATATGAGATAAGGTTAAAATTGAAAAACACATATTATATATCGCTAATGAAACTAATTGTTGTAGTGTTTTCTTCTCAATGATGTATGAAAAGAACCCACTTAAGATCGTGGATGACAAATGATATCAACAATAGAAATGACCGCTAAACATTGTAGATCTGTAGCTATTAATAGAAACAAAACCTGCCAAAATCCTAATCTATGCTACAATCATAGTTAAACAATAAAATGAAGAGTAATAACCCCAAAACATCCAATGGAAACTAGATTTGTAAAGAATTATTTTATTATAACACCTATGAAGGGAAAAAATACACATTGCCAGTCCCCCTATATGGGATGGGTTCTTGGCAATCCTCAAACGTTTTCAACTTTTGTAGAGTCTCTCTCCTCTATAATGCATAAAACCAAAAATAGTATGGTGTGCGACAATGAAAATAATCAGAGTTGTAACAATAGTGAGTGCAACAATAAAATAATCAAAAGTGAATAATGAATGGAAAACCCTCCTACTTATAACAAAATATTGAGTTATCCTCGAATAATGAGCAATAATAAAATATTAGTGATCCCATTCTCGGAATTACCACTTGGAATATTTTATTATATTTGTTTAGGAGGGAAAAATTATTTAAAATTTTATTTAGAAATAATAAATAAATAAATGATTTATTTATTATCTCAATGAATTAATTAAGGAATAATAAACAAATAAGGATTTATTTAATTATTCCCAAGTGATTTAGTCAAATTTTAAAAAGCATAATAATTAATTATTCGTAGAGAAAAATAAGAAAAATAATGATTTATATGTTTATTTTTCATGATTGGGTGAAATTTGACAAGGAATAATAATAAAACTATGGTTAAATTAATTATTCCTAGAAGAAAATTAAATAAATAATGATTATTTAATTATTCTTCATGGTTTTAACTATAAATTACTTAATAAAGGTGGCTTATTAGGTCATTTCTAGCTGTGAAAACAATGTTACTATGGTAAAATTGGATTTACATGGTGTACTTCGATTCATGTAGTAGATTAGGCCAGATGATAAATTTTTTGGTGATAATAGATTTCCCCCCAACGTACAAGTGTTAGGAGAAAAATATATGACTAATGGATGTTGTAAAGACACAATCACTTAGACAACGCAGGGGAGTCAAGGAGAGAGAGAGAGAGAGAGACTAATGAAGCTGAAGTTGAGAGAGGATAGTGATTGAGGGGACGAGACTAATGCAAGTCTCCTTTTATATTTGTGGTACCAGACCTCAATGAGACGGAGGAGGAATACCCACACCCACCGAGATATCTTAGTACAAAAATAATGGTTCACCCAAAAATATGAAACTAAGCAATAAAGTACATGCTAAATGGTACATAACACACTGGCGTAACAGAGTTAGAAAATAATACAATGTGTTCCATATACATAATGCACTTGGTAAAAACATGAGCCTGGTCTGAATACAATAATATCTAGGTACGTGAGATACAAAGTCCCTTCCCTCAAAAAATGGGTGGGAGGGAGGGTAGATGGTTGAAGGGAAAGTACCCCTAGGGTCCTTTGGGCTAAGACTCTACCAGACTGAAAATTGCTTATTCAAAGAAACACACACACGCAGCCATCTTTTTACTTTTAAGCAAATTCTAATGTTTAGGGTACATACCTAAGGTCCTACGTTCGAGAAGACCGTTAGGGTGCAAACCCTTCTTGGAGTTCCCTTCTTCTTTCTTTGACCTGCAAGACAAACAAATCAAAGAACACAACAGTACATGTATAGAAGTTTATGTATAAATCATCTTTATGCTATAAAGTTAGTTATAAAAAATCTTTAAGTAACCACTTTCATAAGAATTCAACACAAGAATCTCATAAGCATAAAGAAAGATTATTCGGGAACAAAGACGTGTTTCTTTATATATAAAGGCAAATAAAGTACATATATCGGAAAGATATCACCTGAACACCTTCAGCAGGCTCCAAGCAAGCTTCCTCCCGGATTCGTTCCAGCCTCCAGCCTCCAACAAGAGCTCCTTCCAAGTCTTACTCAATGATGATGTCAAGGATGAATGATCACCAATACACATGGAAACAAGGGTTTCCTATGCAAAATGGGGGAAGTGCAGAATGCACCAAGGACTTCAGACCTGGTCTAAGGAAAAAATCTCAGCATAATAATCTTGCTCTCCTTTCTCTCTCCCCTTGGCCTTCCCTTTGATGTCTTTTTATACCCTCTCCAAAGTAGTTTTTTTAGTTAGGAGTTGGTTGGGAAAAGTTGGGCCACGGGCACTAACAGGTGATCCAGCAGGTAAACCCGCGATCACCGCCCGAAAAAGAGGAAATTATATTTTTTTAAGTGTTTTAATAGATACACGTGGGTTAGGTATGACAGAACCGCGTGTACACGCGTTTAACACAGGGCAAAGTCGCGTATAGGGAATAAAACACTGTTTTTTAAATTTTTGGACCAGGTCTGGAAGGAGGGGTTGCCCTAGGCCATAAGTGCAGCATCACAAACCATAAGAGTGAGATTTGGAGCTATAACAGATGCCCCCTAATGTATGAGGTCAGAAGGGGAACATGATGGCCGAAATACATTAAGTAAGTACAAGGAAAGGAACTCTGCCGAAAAACCGAGGAGGACTTCACCAGAATTCAGCCTGCCAAGCCACCGAAAGGAGATCAGAAAGAAACACTGTCTGAGGCGGGCATACCCATGCTCAGGAAAAGTAAAGCATGTCCGCATATCAAGTACAAGCGGATCCACTAAGTATACAAGTATAAATGACTGTAAAATACATAATGGGTCATCTGATCATAATGAGTAAGTACATGTCTGAATATCACATATAAAACTGTCAATGATGCTGAAAGATGCAACGGATCACTGAAATCAAAGACTGATCCCATAAGGTACCAACTGAACATGATGGAATAGGATGGTACTACACTGCAAACTCAGGTGCCAGCATATAGAATGTCGCCATGACTAACTGCAACATATAAGGTGGAGTGGTATCAACCAGCAGCAACAGGAGCAACTGTCAAGTGAACCAATGAATGCTGATACAACCTGAGGTCTTCACCGACCGCCGTGGTACATTTCTACACCATGGGAATAAATGATCTGAAGTCGACCATGTGAGAAATCGTTTGATTACTGGTCATTGATGTATACCATTAACAAACGCGAGACTACTCACCGATAATGATAATGAGCGTCAAGGTACCCAGTACAATCTAACAAGTGTGAATAGATGAGCTGAAGTCGAACACCTGTAAGAATCTATCAATCAGGAGACAATGATGGTTTCCCACTGTCGATAGCGAGGAATCTGCCACTAATGACTGCAAACCCCAAGGTACTGCCAAATGGACTCTAGATCTTTGCCCCAGAGCAATGAGTCGGAGTCGATAGGGAAAGATCCGCTAGAAGGAAGGCATTAAGGCATCCTCCATCAATCTAGCGCGAGTGTAACCCGTAGGCCAATAATGTGGAAGGAATCGGACGAAAAAGATGTAGTAACCCAACCGAAGTACGTTTCCGGCGTACACAAGATGTGGCTAGCGCACGGCAGAAACCCTCTGAACCAACCAATAATGAAAGCTGACACAGAGGCGAGGTATCCACCAATAGGGTCAAATGGAAACCAAGGTACTGCACGAATCCCAATGTGTGATAATGTATGCTGATGTCGAACACAAGGGAAACCACTCAGTCAAAGACCCATGATACTGATCGATGCTGAGCACAAGGTGACCTATCAATAATGAAAATAGGGCCAGGGTGCGGTCTCTAGGTCTGCCCTCAGAGCAATGTGTCGTCGTCGATAAGGACAAGACCCGCCAGCAAGAAGTCAATGGGGACCTTCTCAAACCGGCACGAGTGAAGGACCAATATAACTGATGTGATGATAGACATGACACTGACAACCAGGGATGGCCGACTGAAAAATGAGTCAAGAGACACCGCAGAAAGGCCGACTCAGGCTAACTTCCCTTGAACAAAAGCATGACTCAATGTGACTATGTGGCAGCATATAATGAATCTGTATAAGTTCGTCATGCAGGAGGCACGAACGAACCCTCCATATGATTGGAAGAGATAACCAATTGGGGGAGAACTGACTCGATAACAAGGTTATGGCTTGCCTAAGTCAAACTAAATCCCACCCATGCGGAGGAGACTTTGTTTTGAGTGCTTTGTTCAAGGGCGACACGACTGACTCTAGCTGCCAACAATAAATGGAAATAATGTCCCTGTTCCCGCTCTTTTTGGAATATTTAATTTTTTTTGTCTTTTTCTGATAAGCCGGAAAAAGAATAAAAGAATGCTATGGTACAGTGGAAAGAACGAGTGTCGGTGAAACAGATGATCTAGTTCCTGGGAAAGGAACGTTCCTATGCTCAATGCAGGGAGGTGAAAAACTAGTCAGTGACACTCAGAGGTATGTCCCTTCCACGGATCTGGGTATGTCAAGCTGCAGAGGTCAAGGGTATGCAAGGTTGATTTTTGCAGACGTCATGGTCAAAAGTGGGCTTAAACATGAGTCCAAGTGAAGCCGGCTATAGGCCAAAAGGTGCAAATGGTCAACATGCAATGCAGAAGTACAACTCAACACACATAGGAGCCTCTAGGGTATAAGGCCAGAATGAAGCGAAGAAGCAAAGAAGAATGAGTCTTCAACGCATAAGTCATGGCGGGACTATAGAGGACTCCCGAGCCTACTCAAAACGAAGCAGCATGGGCAACAAATGTCAGTGAGGTGCTAACTAGGATGCCCATGTAAAAGGATGGCTCTACCATCATGTCATGATTTAAAGAATCGGCGAGTGAAAATGGCTTGCGAACCATAACATGATGGGGTCGACCCTACGGCAGATGTATCGGTCAAATGGAGGCTAGTATGCATAATGCAACGGAAAAATGGTGTCCCTAACCTATATGCCAGTGAGAACACGATACCTACCATGACGGGTCAGCAGTCATGGAACCGTCTCGAACCATCGAAAAATGTCCAAAATGTCCTGAAAAACAACTCAATCTCGACATTCCAAGCTCCCAAGTTAAAAGTGACATGAAACCAAACAAAATAAAATTTTGAAAAAATTTTGCATTTTCAAAACTTATAAAAAGAAATTTTGGACTTACCATTTTCACCGTTTGACTTGGAGAGCAAATTGTGGAGCAAAAGGAGCAAACTTTCCCCGTGACTTATTCAACCGTTCAAACTTGCCGAAAACTTCCAGGTAAGCACTAAACTTGTCTTGCAATCAATTGTGATAGTTTTTAGGAAGTTTAATTAATGTTTCACCGTTAGATTTTTGCAAAAAATTGCTCTGCGGCGTACACGCGGGTTGGATGTATATAAATCGCGTATACGACGGCCCTACACGCGACTGTGTATAGGGTAAACCGCGTGTGCGCAGCGAAAAATTTTTATACAAAAAACTAATGGATGAAAATGATTTTTTCTTCCAGGATGACTCTCACATGGCGTGAAAGAGAGCACTCAGCTGTAGATAATGAAGTTATGGACAATGATGAGGCATTAGATGCCTTACGGGGATGTGGATTGTTAAAATTCTTCAAGTTGCCGAATATGAAAGCAAATGTGCGTCTGCTCGAGAGACTTATTGATTATTGGGATGTCGAGGAAGAAGCTTTTATGATTGATCAGATGCCACTCAGGATAGAAGTGGAAGATATATATTTCATCACGGGCCTTTCCCGAAGGGGAGAGGTAGTACACTCCCGGGGCAGGACCCGGAATAGTCTCAGCGTAGACGACTATGTACAACTTTACTGCCCAGGTCATCGGAAGGTCGGGAGTCAGATCTCGATCCCACATGTGGCGAGTTTGTCACTGCGGATAATCTTGTTCACCATAGCTCGAGTGAACGGATCATCTTCGCTACATCAGGCATCACGGGTAAACATGAGCGTAGCAGTGGACTGTCTTACCACGGTGTTTGACTGGTGTACTCCTCTACTTGCCAACATGAAGGAGCAACTTGCTTCTATCAGGAAGGGACAGACCAAGAACTTTGGGTACGGAACCATTTTATGTACTTTTTTCTTCGAGAAGGTTCCCGCACTCCGCCCCAGGGTAGCAATTCCCATCAGTAGTCCACATGATCCACGCATGGGCCGGTGGGCTGACTTGATGAAACGTCTGGGGGGTGGGGAAGTGCCCAGGAATGCATTCGACGACGACTTTTTTGCTTGGTGGGAGCAACAGATCATCGCCATAGACGACTACCCCTATGCTGGACTGGATTTCCGAGGAGATCCTGACCTAGTGTTACCACCAGACGCAGCATGGGGCGAGATCGGTAAGATTTTTATTTTTTTTTATTTTTTTGATTTTAGGATTTTTAGGATTTTTCAAGCATAATGATGAACTTTGAAAAATATATATATATATATATATATTTTTTTTTTATGAGATTCAAATGACTGATATGATGATCATGTTCCAGACATTGGGCCCGTGCGACCAGATGGATTCCCACGGCATGGACGGCGTGGCCGAGGAGCCGAAGAGGAGGCTGCGAATGCGGAAAGGACGCTCAACAACGTCCAGCGACACTTGGCGAGATTGAGCTACCAAGTACCGATGGCCGAGATAGAGGACCTTCCTCCAGATATGCAGCGTCATGTGGTTGGGATGCCACGTGACTGGGTTCGCGTCTTTCGGCGCGTGGCCACTGCTATAGTTAGTTATTTAGATGCTCATCCAGAGCCGAGGCATTAGATATGCCTGACATGATTATGGGCATTTGAGTCCCAATTTTGTATATTTTGGACACACATATGTATACTCGAGACGCTTTGCGATATATATATATACAGTTTGACTTTTTGATGCATGATTTTATGATGATGAATGATTGATATGCCAGTCTAATGCTTGATTAGCGATAGAATCAACTAACCAATTTTGAGATCTTGGAATGTGCAAATAATTAATGTAAATAAATGATCTTTGCAACAACCTCACCCTTAAATATTGGCGATATAATGATGGATCTCTAACCCGATAAATGTTATTTAACTGAGACACTATCAATTGAGAATCAAGATACACTACCAACGAGTCGATCCCATGAGAGATTGCCTCGGATAATAAATTGATAACAGCTGTATACTCGGCCATATTGTTTGAAGCAGGACCGATACACACGCCTCTCGATGTCATCAACTGACCAGTTGGGTAATAAAGTACCCAAGCTGCGGAAGCAAGATTCCTTGTGTGCCGACTAGCACCATCGGCGAATCCAAAATAAACCAGATCATCCATCAACACCTGCCAAAGCAGACCAAAAGTGCTGATATCAGAAAACGCTCGATAAGATATGTACAAATATACATAAAATACAAAGAAGCCATTGCCTGGTAAAACTAAGCAAAATACTTCTTTAAATAGAGCCCATTTCGGGGCTCCGCCAGCTTGTTTCCTTCGAAATCAATTAACTCATACGATCCTTTTTCTAAGACTCGTTTGATAATGAAAGGACCGTACCACATAGGCTTGAATTTGCCTGCCCCCAAGGCGTCCTTATCTTGGTCATAGACCAAGACAAGGTCACCTTCAGAAAAGACACGAGGTCAGACAGACTTATCATACTGAGTTTTGACCCTTTTCTTATGGGCCTCATTCGTCGTGGCGGCATCTCGACGCTGCTCATCGAGATGTTCCAGGTGAACTAGGCGCTCCTCGAGACTCGAAGTCTCAGGAAGAAGCTCGACAGCCAATTTCAGAGATGGAATTTCACATTCGACCGGAAAGATAGATTCCACCCCGTAAACTAACTGAAAAGGAGTAAAACCAGTAGCCGTTTTAACGGAGGTTCGGTATGCCCAAAGAGCCGGATACAACATAATGTGCCAATTGGACCGATTTTTATCGATTGTCCGTTGGAGTATCGTCTTAAGAGTTTTATTGACCGCCTCAACCTGTCCATTGGCCTGAGGATAGTAAGGAGACGAATGCTCTTGACGGAAACCTAATTTAAAAGCCAATTCGGACATTAGCTGATTTTGGAAATGACTGCCATGGTCAGTGACAATCTCTCTTGGGATACCGAATCTTGAGATAACTTGATTGAAAAGAAACAAAGCTGCCGTGTCACTGTCGTTCTTATAAGTAGGCATGGCTTCAGCCCACTTTGTGAAGTAGTCTACAGCCACGATAATGTACTTGTGATTTGCCGCTGAAGGCGGATTACAAGTCGTAAAATCAATACCCCACTTAGTAAAGGGACCGACGGTGACAACGGGAAAAAGGGGAGCTGGATGCGCGCGCATCTTGCGAGTAAAAATTTGACACGGGTGACAGCGTTTTACCGCTTCCACACAGTCCTTAAAGAGTGAAGGCCAAAAGTAGCCGGCACGTAAGATGCGCTGGGCTGTAGCAAGCCCGGATAGATGACCACCACAAGCTCCACTGTGGCAATCATTAAGAACAGACTCTGCTTCCTCTAAGGTTAAACAACGTCGAAGAATTGAATCAACCCCTCGACGGTATAAAGTGTCACCAATGATAACATAGTTTTTAGCCAGGTGACGTAACTTGCGGCGTTCATCCTTGGAGGAAGTAGAGGGAAACTTCGAAGTCTGGAGATAAACAATGATATCTCCATACCAAGGGTCTTGTGAAGAGATGAGGAATATATGTTCGTCGGGTAAACTTTCCTCATAAACAACATCTTCTCCACAAGGAAGCTCAGAAATTAGCTCCGCGAAGACCATAGATTTCTTAGACTTGGCGGACAAGAACTCGAGGTCGAATTCTTGTAAAATGACTATCCATCTATTATATTTGCCCCCAATCACTCGCCTACTGAGGACAAATTGGAATGGATTGACCGCCGCTAAGACAAAAGTTTTGCGTAGCAAAATGTAATGACGGAGCCTCTGGACAGCATGGACTGCTGCCAAGGCCAACTTCTCAACTGGAGAATAGCGGAGTTCAGGGCCTATCAAGCCTCGGCTCAAATAATAAATCACGTGCTCGACAAGAGCATCGTCTTCCTGAACTAGAACCATACCAATGGTAGATTCTGCTGCAGCGAGATATAAAAGGAAGTCTCTACCATAATCCGGTGGACTCAAAAGCGGGGCAGAGACTAATGCCTTTTTCAAAGCATCAAACGACCGCTGCGCAAAGTCGTCCCACAGGAATGGAACTCCTTTCCGTAGCAAACGCATGAACCCTTTAGTGATCTCGGCATAGTTTGCTATAAACCTTCTTAAGAAATTGGCCTTCCCTTGAAGACTTTGAAGTTGACGAATTGAAGACGGGGGAGGCAACTGAACTATTGCCTCAACCTTGAAGGGATCAACCCGAATCCCTTCATTGGAAACTATAAACCCTAACAACCGACCTGATGTAACCGCGAAAACGCACTTATTAGGATTCAACCGGATTTTGTAAAAACGACATCGCTCAAAGACTAATCGAAGATGACTAGGATGATCAGTTCTCTTTCGAGAACGAGCAGCGAGATCATCTAAGTATGCCTCGATGATATGTTTGATGTCGTGGAAAGCGTAAGACATGGCCCGCTGAAAGGTGGCTCCAGCATTTTTAAGACCGAAGGGCATCTTTCGATATGCAAAGGTACCCCAGGGACATATGAAGGCAGTCTTATGCTGATCCTCAGGACGAATAGAGATTTGATTATAACCTGAGAAACCATCCATAAAGGAGAAAATCTCATTACCCGCACACTCGTCAATAATTTGATCAATAAATGGTGTGGGGTAATTGTCTTTTGGACAAGCCTTGTTTAAGTCCCTAAAATCGATGCATACGCGGATTGTTCCTTGCTTTTTGTCCACAGGGACTGGATTCGAAACCCAATCCGTAAGAGGAACAGGGTATATAAAACCCGCCCTTAGCAGCTTCTCAACCTCAGCTTTGATAGCCACTGCTTTTCTAGGGTTAACCGGCCGAAGCCTTTGACGAATCGGTTTTGCGTTTTCGTACGTCTTGATCTCATGTTGGACTATAGAAGGATCAATGCCGGGCATTTCCTCATAAGACCAAGCAAATACATCACGATATTCCTTGAATAGGTCGGTGTAAATTTGAATTTCTTCAGGGGAACACTCACTTCCGATGAAGATATTCTCGATGATGTTAGGATTCTTAGAGATGTTTATAGGTATCGTTTTTGAGATTACCGACATATTACCTTCGGCATGCACGTGTGTTGGAGCCAAAGGGTTCGACACCGTACAAACATCACTACCAACGAGCTCGGAGAATCTAGATTCTACTTCCTGCAATGGAGGAAGAAAATATGAGCGATGGTGTAAGTCTTCCCAAGGTCGATCTATACCCATCATAATTTCGAGGATTGCTTCTTCAGAAGGTAGAACCGAATCTAAGCAGTCCAAGGCAGAGTTAGAATCAAAGCTCCAAGCGGGGGCCACATGACCATCTAGCTCCTCTTCGGAAAAGGGAGTAGAATGGTTATCTGCAGAGTCTACGATAGCCTGATATCTAAGCTCAGCTGCAGATATAGGAAACGCCATTCCATTAACTTGCCCTTCAACTAATGTGGTCGTAGGTGAAGGCAAGGTCCAAGGGTCGGAAAAATGATGAGTTCGGAAGAACTCCTCTCGAGAAGATTCCTTGGATGATGAAATAGCATTGATTCTTGCAAAAGGAGAGGGAAGATCAAACGTACCCATCAATGAGGAATACATCCCTACTCCTAAATTCTCAGTCGGCGGGCGAGGGTTATCCACCAAAGGAACAGTAGAGTCGGAGGTTGCTTGAGGATCGATTGGAGCATAGTCCAATTGATCAACCTTAACGATTTTCCCCTCATGAGGAAAGCAAATGACACGAAACAGAGTCGAAACAACGGCTTCCATCTCGTACACCCAGTTCCTTCCTAATAGGAGATTGTAGTCTAGGTTAGCATCTACGACTTCAACTTCGATATTAACGACCTTCCCTCCAACACATATAGGAAAGGCCGGGATAATCCCATGCGGCTTGTGAGAATGGCCATCAAATGCAGTTAAGACGGTTGGTGAAGGAACAGCCAAAGGTGAACCAATAGCCTTCCAACAAGACATGGACATGACACACGTGGAAGCTCCTTCATCTATAACGGTGCGAAAAATATTGATTTTCCGGTATGTTGACTTTACCTGAAAAGCCATATGATGAGGGAGTCTCTTTTTGACATTTGACATGTCAAAAGAGAGCACTAGAGAGTTAGCTGGATCGACTGCTCCAATGGCGGAGAGTAAAGCACTTCTCTGAGACGGACACGACTGGAGAACTTCCAAAGCGGACATAGCACATGGGCTTTGAGCCAAATCCTCCACAATGGAGTAATTTTGAGCAGCTCTAGCATTGGGGTTAATTGTCGCGCGTTTGGCGGAACCTTTCGGTATCCTAGGTATAGTCTCAACAGGAGGTCGCTCGATATGAAGGTCATTACTTCCGGGAACCGTTTTATCCTTAGATGTTTCGGCTTCACCATAATCACGTGACCGAGTAGTCACGTTAACGTTTGAACCCATCATAAAAACATTTGATGCTTTTTCCCCTTCCTGGTTGCCCCCTGAGGAGGTCCCAGGATTCGAATTTGCGCCAGCAAGAAGTTGCTGCCCTTGGGGAAACGGGTTAGTCAACACAGCTTGCGAACTAGAAGTCCCTTGCTGTGCTAACAAGCGCTGAGCGTCTTCGATTCTAGGGCAAAGATGAGTTAGATGGTCCCCACTGCATAACTTGCAAGGAAACTTGACTTTCTTTCTCGACTCACCTTTACCACCACCAGCGTTGTTGCCAGATTTATTTGCATCGGGCTTCCCATCCGAGTTCTTCTTTTTACCACGTCCTTTCTTTTTCCCATTGGAATTTTGATTTCCTTTGGGGTTATCGGATTGGACGGCGTTAATGGAAGAATTTTGGGAAGCGGGAGGATTAGACATTGTGACTTGGTTGTTAGGAGCAGTTTGTAATGACAACTGCTGCAATTGATTCAACAAGTTCACTGTAGTCGAGTCTACTGACCCCACGATACCATCCGCGTGAGGACCTGGCTTTGGCTTAGCTAAATCAACCTTAGATCCAGGAGCATCTGGCAAGTACTTTTGGAGGATCCCAGACTGAGAGTAGATCAGTTCTAATTGCTGGGCCCTGAAAATGGCTTGCTCCTCAGAATAGACCCCAGACATGGAGACATCCTTGGAGATCTCGGGTTGCAAAGACTTCAAAAACCACTCTAGACGGTACTCCGGAGGGATTTCGGCTTTAATGAGCCTTTTTCTCCGTCTCCATTCCTGTATGTGATCAGAAATGTGGGTTGCCTTATCCTGACGAAAGGTAGCCAGAAGTTCAGTTCCGGCATCATAGCGGACAGGCAACTGGAAGTGATTTAAGAAGATATTGGCTAAGTCAGCGAACGATGTAAAGCTGCCCCCTGGCAACTCTATGTACCATTTAGCCGCATTACCAGTCAAGGTGCGTTGAAAGAGTCTCAACCTAACCGAATCTTCGATGAGGGAGTTAGATGAGCACCACAAATGGAATGTGGTTACATGATCGCCCGGATCTTCACCACTCTTCCCTTCGAATTTTGGGATGTCCGAAGGGAGTTTGGTTGGGACCGGAGGCCAGGCCGGATTGTATCTGATAGGGTCGTTCGTTAGCTTAGTGAGATCTGGCAAGTTTAACGTTGCCAGAAATGGAAGCCTAGGAGGACCTAGGGGATTCCACCCAGACTGGGCAGAACTCCCCAAGTTCTGAAAAGATTGTCCTGGGATTTGAGAGGCACCAGGCTGCCCCAAGTGACCAGTAGAACCAGCTGAACCAAAAGGCAAGCCTTGTGGTCCAGCAAAATTCGGAGTTTGACCAACTCCTGCCGTATAAGCTCCATAGCTTGCAAAGTTTCCTCCTAAAGAATTGTAAGGAGTCGATAACCCCTGATATGGGTTCCAAGCCGAAGCGAGGGGAGGAATACTTTGAAACATGTTAACCGTGGAATACGGCCTACTTCCTTGTTGGCCAATGAATGGATTCGCAGTTCCTGCGTTACTAACCCCAGGGTTATTCCAACCTTGGAAAGGATTGCTGCTTTGTCCTATTGAAGAAAAAGGCATGGATCCTACCGTTGGGTTGGAATGTGGGATATGACCACTTCCAAAAGGAAAACCCTGAAATGAAGCCGATCCGCCCATCATGGACGTAGCGGCACTGAACGGAACTGACGGAATACCCTGTGATTGGGTGCCAAAAAGGAAGGAACCAGTACTAAAAGCATTGGTTTGGGCATTTCCACTCGTGGACGGAATGGAGGTAGACCCAACCAAAGATGTGCTAGCAAACGATCCGAACAAGGAAGCGGAGGGGATGGAAATGGTTCCTCCCCCTTGCACCGATGTTGGGGTTTGCATAGTCGCAGCACTCGTGGAAGCCATGCTTCCAGTAGAGATCATAAATGGTAAGCGCGTAGCGTAACCTGGACTCGCTGGTCTAAATAATGGAGGCCCAACGTATTGCAATACGTCTGGGTAACTAGATGGTAGTGGAGAATTTGGAATCACTAATGATTCTGAAAGTTCTTCTACCTCTACGTTATCCTCCGCTTGAAAGCGAACTTGAGAAAAGACTGGAGCGTCCCTCTCTTGTTCAAAAGTACCAGGCCTTGCTTGGCCGCTAATATCCCCGAGAGGAGGATCAATCCCCGATGCGTCAACCGGCGTAGGACGGACCCCACCGGTAGTATTCCCTCTGTGCCTTCTAGGAGAAGGCTCTAAACTAGGTGGCGAGAGACCACGAAGTCTTCGAGACCGTCTTGGAGACCGGTCAGCCACTTTGAATTTTCTGTTAAGATCTAACTAAAGACTCAAAAAATTAAAAGCTAAGCCGACTAGGAGCACAGAGCACACAGTATAAAGTTCCTAAAGATACAGCCAGTCAAACAACTTTCAAGTATTTCCGCTCCGGGTGATTGAGACCGGACACCAAAATACGAGAAAGTGAATCAAAGGGCCTTCCGAGGATAGTCTGGGATGATGAGGGCCCAGTCCTATCAGCGAAGGTATCAGAGGAAGTTACGCTGACCTCCTAACAACAGTCTGCGCCGGTGCAAGCCCCCAAGCTTCGCAAGGGTGCCCTCCGGAAGTACTGTCGAGAGTGATACAACGTCGACCTCAGGTGCCACGGGATTCCCCTCCGCAGCCACCTATGCAGATCCCTAGGAGAGGCAACTATGGGTACCAACTCGTCGCAGAAGCCAGGCGGAACAGTCGTGAGGTAAGTTCGGACAAGTAGGAGAGGGGGTATCTCTCTTCCCTGTCTTCACAGACCCTCGTGCTTAACTCCCAGATCCGGAGCTTTCCTGGTCTTCCTAACGCTATTGGATTTACTCTCTTTAATCAGACTCTTATGTTTGACGTTTTGTGTGGCCTTGGAGAGTTAACTCTCCACTCGCCTAATCCAAGGCCCTAAAATCCTAAACTTGTTGGTGTAATAACTAAAACAAAAAGTTCTAGTGGATTTTAATTAAGCGCTTGATTTTATTAGGCTGTTCTTTAAGTCAAAGGTAATGGAGGTGAAACTTGTGGTGTTTTATGGACGCAAAAGAAATTAATAAAACCTAGCTACATGCATATGCACTTTTGTTTTCGATGAATAGCAATTTCTATGAGGTTCAGAAGGCACTTGTAATATAAACAAAATTTTTTCCTTTTTCTTTTCAGACTCCACACTCACAAAAACTAACAAAACTAAATATGCCTAAAAAGAGATGCAAATCTTGTCCTAATGCAAGAACTAAATGTGGATGCACGATTCAAAGACTACTCTAAAAACAAAGAAGGAAAGTTGCTGCTTTATCAAATTTTGTCTTGCCACTGAAATGCTTAGATAGAAGATGATTTGTTACTAATCATTTCGTCCAAACAATAAAAACAAGTTTAAGATAAAAAACAAAGCACTTTCACTTCGCAAAAAAGGAAATCAAATGAGAAGCAAGTTTAAGAAAGCGAAACTCAAAAACTTTCAAAAGATTTTCTTTCAATCAAACCAAAAAGTCTTTTTCAAAGGAAAACTCTCAACAATACTGACACTAATGATTGATAAACAAGCCACCAAACACTTTCGTGAATTGACACCTTTCAAATGATGAAAACTCAACAAAAATAAAATGTGTTCGAAAACGCTTTTGACAATCAAAAGCAGCAATGAAAGTCCAAAATATCAAAAGACAAGTTTCAAGAAACTGGTAACAAACAAATTTCCCGAAACAAAGGAGTAAATGGTCATAAAAATGATTTCGTTAAGCAAACACAAATGTCATGAAAACAAAATGGACACAAAGATTTTAAGACAATCTTCCCACTCTGCCGAAACAGAGCGATCAAGATTCTTAAACAGAAATCTTGTGTGTCAAAAATCAATGACGCTTGCAATCAACGAAAAACAAGACTAGCACTCCTTATAACTAGAGAGAGTTCGAAACAAGATGCCCCCTGTTAAACAGAGAACTGTCACTGGAAATTGACTGTTTTAAACTGACCCAAACCACCAGACAGACATTCAGCAAAAGAAAAATTATAAATCTTGAAAATTATGTGATATACGTGCCTGCAATTATTTGCAGAATGCGTGTATACGCGACTGTAACTAAGGAAACATGCGTATACGCGGGTTTACTTAGTGCAACTTGCGTATATACGCTTCTGTAATCCAGAAAAAGTGCGTATATGAAGTCTTTCAAGAAAAATAAAAAACACAAACTGAAAAACTGGAAAAGCTTGGAGTTCAAGAAAATATCAGACAGTCAGAACCAACAAACAGAGGGACTGAGCCTTGATTGGCTTGAGGACTACCCAAACTAGGAACAACAAGAGTGTTGTCCCCAGTGGAGTCGCCAATTCTGGTTGAAGGGAAAGTACCCCTAGGGTCTTTTGGGCTAAGACTCTACCAGACTGAAAATTGCTTATTCAAAGAAACACACACACACAGCCATCTTTTTACTTTTAAGCAAATTCTAATGTTTAGGGTACATACCTAAGGTCCTACGTTCGAGAAGACCGTTAGGGTGCAAACCCTTCTTGGAGTTCCCTTCTTCTTTCTTTGACCTGCAAGACAAACAAATCAAAGAACACAACAGTACATGTATAGAAGTTTATGTATAAATCATCTTTATGCTATAAAGTTAGTTATAAAAAATCTTTAAGTAACCACTTTCATAAGAATTCAACACAAGAATCTCATAAGCATAAAGAAAGATTATTCGGGAACAAAGACGTGTTTCTTTATATATAAAGGCAAATAAAGTACATATATCGGAAAGATATCACCTAAACACCTTCAACAGGCTCCAAGCAAGCTTCCTCCCGGATTCGTTCCAGCCTCCAGCCTCCAACAAGAGCTCCTTCCAAGTCTTACTCAATGATGATGTCAAGGATGAATGATCACCAATACACATGGAAACAAGGGTTTCCTATGCAAAATGGGGGAAGTGCAGAATGCACCAAGGACTTCAGACCTGGTCTAAGGGAAAAATCTCAGCATAATAATCTTGCTCTCCTTTCTCTCTCCCCTTGGCCTTCCCTTTGATGTCTTTTTATACCCTCTCCAAAGTAGTTTTTTTAGTTAGGAGTTGGTTGGGAACAGTTGGGCCACGGGCACTAACAGGTGATCCAGCAGGTAAACCCGCGATCACCGCCCGAAAAAGAGGAAATTATATTTTTTTAAGTGTTTTAATAGATACACGCGGGTTAGGTATGACAGAACCGCGTGTACACGCGTTTAACACAGGGCAAAGTCGCGTATAGGAAATAAAACACTGTTTTTTAAATTTTTGGACCAGGTCTGGAAGGAGGGGTTGCCCTAGGCCATAAGTGCAGCATCACAAACCATAAGAGTGAGATTTGGAGCTATAACAGTAGAGCAACCAAAGAAGCCCTGTTGAACAAGGAAGGTCTCTACAAAATTGAATGGATCATCTTGAGGAGACGTGCATGCTATGAACACTACAATCAGTAGGAACTGAACCCATCAACTCTGTGGAACTGCATCTGAGGTTGTAGCATAGTATGTATGCATCTGGGCATGTGGGGGGCTACCTAAAGGGCCACCCCCTCATGAGGTCTGAAACATCTCACACATACCCGGGAATCACTGGTACAATCTGTTGCATCATTGGACCATTAAGTGTATGGATCACAAACATGAAATGACCAAGTCAAAGGGAAATAATGAGACCCTCTTCTCAATCTAAGGTGTTGAACAAGAATGGAAGTTGGAACCGAGATACACCGCCCTCTAGGTCATTCTTTTGGAATAAATGAGTTGTTGTTGATAGAATAGGGCCTGTGATAGATGAGGAAATGAGGATACTCAACCAAATCACAAGGGAAAATAGTAATTTGACTGATGGACAGACACTAGGGATAATGGGGAAAAGGGGACTAAGGGACAAACAAACAACTACCCTTGTCAAGCCATAAAGGGCATGGTTGACCTGGTAGCAACTGACTCAAATCCAGAGGGAATGCAGACACTATGAATGGAGGCCAAAATGGAAACACATGATGGAAGGTATGAAAATATGGATGGAATAATGTTACATGGGACATGAAATAGAATCCAAGGATGCAAGGGTGACTCATCGTGGATGCTATGAACAAGGGTGACTCGATGACTCTGCCACACAGACTAGCTTGGTGGGGGCCATGAAAACATGAGTAAATGATGGTTACTCATGACAACAATCAAAATATGGTATGACAAGTGTTTAGCGGAGGTGGACCTCAATGTACAAGTGTCTCTTTGTGACGAAAGTTGATTTTGATGGGCGACGAAGTGACCTTCTTGGAAAAATGGTTTCCTGGTGAAGTTTCAAATCATCAAAAACGAAGGGTGACCCATTATATATCTCAGTGGTTGCTTTCCAATGGTGCTGATGGTTCATCAAACTGAGCTACAGTCTGGTCGCAATGGGTGATAGAAAAATTGGGGGTTTTTCTATGAAAGGATGTTTTCCCTCCAATTTGGATTCATTTGCTAAGTTAGGTGTGGTGAATTTGGAGAGGAGGAAAAGGCCCTAAATCTTGTGGATATTGTAGCAAAGAAACTGGCCATCAGAATGGAGATCTGTGACTTTCAATAAAGTGGCCTTACTTGTCTAAATATGGCCTTAATGCTTCTTAGAACGATGGTTCCTGGTGAAGAATTAATGGAAGAGGAAAACGAGAATGAACTACTATAGGAGGTCTAGAATCATTTTCACCCACTAAGTTAAGTATGAGGACTCTATGGACATAGAGTAGAATATTTGAAGAGATGGTATCAAACATCTATGATATGTGATGGGCATATGGCTCGTTGGGGAGGGCGGTAGGACAAAATATCCAAGGAATGGGAGGATAATTGACCATACCTAGATCTGATCGGGTATAGGCTGAGACTTAATTGAGAAGATGGCCAAGGGAAAACCATCATGCCCCTAAGCATGGGATGCTGATCTAGTATGCAAAGGTGGGAATGATGCACCTAGAAGGAGGATTTTATGGAGCGCCATTGTGTTCCGAGTTCTAAAAAAAGGGATTGAAGCATCTTAGCCCAAGTTGGCACGAGATCCTCCAGAGGATATGTAGGGGCCGATGTGCTCCCTAGTATGATATGGGTATACCAGATGTATTTAGAGCTATGGCTCCAAACACTTTTATGATGCATAATATGATTATGCATTTTATATGACGATGATGGTTCACCATTTGTTTTGTTTATGGTCGTCTTCTGTTGTATAAAAGTGATAAATTCCAATCTAGAATGTTTTTTGCAATGGTAACTACATAGTGATTTTGGGATCTAGGCACATGATTGAATGTATGGTTTCAATTCATCTACCGGTAGTTGCACTCGTAGATATTTTCTAAATAGGGCTTGGTTATGCACATGATACACACCATTCACTTGCATGAAAAGTAGAAAGGAATCTAAACGAACATGAAGATGAAGGATACGATGAGCAAGGGAATGGACTAATAAACCTATCACTACATCATATTCGACTTGATTATTGGTGGAAGATCCAATGCACACACTGTCTGAAAGGACTAACATATTCAAGGGGGTAAAAATGGCCTAGGCTATTGTGTCTAGATTTCGGGAGAAGAGACTCACACCATTGGCATGGCCAATATACGATGTGGATGATGGATCCATATGAAAGGTGAAAAAGAGAATGGATGAAATTTTGATATCTACCTAACTACATGGTAGAAACAAAGACGTACAAATCAAAGGAATGTTCTATGAGAAACATTTCTGGAGGTAGAGCGCATTTGGTGAATTAGGAAGGGGATGGCCTTCGAAACCCTCATGAAGGAATGACCCCTTACTCAAGTGTAGGGGTACTCATGGGTAGACATAGCTTCCATGGTGTCCTCATCAGGCTAGGATATGGGCCGTTGGGAGGAAGATTGACTACATGATGCAGCGACATTACCTACTGCATCAACCTGAGGAATAAGGTTCACATACGCATTGTCTTGAATGTAAGACAATGGGATGGTACACAGAAGGTCTGTTGATGTTGAGACCTTGGATTCTATCGAAAAAGGTTCGATAGAAATGCACACAACAACCTTTGGAAGGTTTGCCAATGAGGAACTCAAGGATGATGACAGGTAAAGAATGGGGCATGTGGTGTCCATCATCTCAACATTGGGATAGGGGATTACAATAGAGGGGACAGAGTTTCCCTGTTCTGGTTGATTGGTGATACCAGAATCCACAGGTAGGGGTGTTGGGAACGTGTCCCCTGGGGTCAATTTTGGGGTTAAAAGCCCAATTTTTGGGGCCAGAATCCCAAGCTTTGTGTAAATAATGTAAAGTCTCCGCATTTTATGGTCGTAAAGTGCGAAGATATAAATAGTCAAAAAGGGTTTCCACCCTTAGTTTAGATATTTTGTGTCGGCTTGATGAAATCCACCATTGGTCCACGTACCATGGGATTGTATAAAAAGGGAGCCTTAGAAGAGTCAGGTAGTTCATAAGTTTTTGGGTAGATTACTGAGTAAGTTTATGGGTCTGTGAGAGCTAAGAGTGAAGAGTATTAGCATAGGTAGAGGCTCTGCAACTGAGTGCGCAGAGGCCTATGGTAGAAGTATACAGATGAGTGCGTGGATGCTTGAAGCTGTGTGCGCAGGATAGTCAGAGTCTGTACTAAAAATCTGGATTATCAATAAAGAGAAGTATTCTGGAATTACCTATGTATTTTACGTTTGTTAATTGCATGCAATTATGTTATGTTGAATATTGGGTTTATGTTTTAATACTACTCTGATGTGAAAATCTATATGTTTCTCTTTGTTATATGAATGAAAGTAAGAATATCTGTTTACACACGATAATTGTAATTACCTGTTAAGACAGTATGAAACTAACAAAATCTGAATAAATACAGAAGTAAGAGTAATTATAGAGGTTCGTAAGTGCCTGATCTATCTGTTTAGGGTCTGTGAAGGATGTTCAGAGACTTTTGCGGAGGCTTTAAGGAAAAATAAGAGAAATACTTTGATAATCCATAAAGGGCTTATCAGTCTGCGTGAATGAAGGGTTAGGGAATATAACCGACATCACAACCATCTCAGGGTGCAGAAACTTGGTTCCTGCATCCCTCCATACTGCTTCGGTTGACACTTTAGTCCGTGCTCCGTGGATTGATGCCGAAAGGGCCAGTAGTGTAGGGATTTTCTTGGCTGCTTAACGCTGAACCTGGGTCAGGGCCCATCAAGCCAACAAATCTTTTCATTGTCGGGACTGAGATCTACATACACTATAAGAAAAAAGAACATTGGTGAGGGGCAAAAAATGTCACCATAAGCTCACAGGTGGTAGTCAAAAGAGCCTTCGTCACCAAAAACTAAACATCACCAAAAGTGGTGTCAACAAAAGTATAAGTGTTATGGTGACATTCAAATTCCATCAGCTATAATGATTTATAATGACAGATAGTGACCGTCACCATTTCATATGAATAATTGTGACGAACCATAGCCTCCGTCACCAAAAAATGAACGTCACCAAAGGTGGCGCCGCCAAAAGTATAAGTGTTGTAGTGACATTCAAATTCCATCACCAATAATGATTTATAATGAGGAATAACAACCATCACCATTTCATATGAGAAATGGTGACGAACCATAGCCTTGGTCACCAAAAATTGAACGTCACCAAAGGTGGCATCGCCAAATGTATAGGTGTTATGGTGACATTCAAGGTCTGTCACGAATATTGATTATAATGGTGGATAGTGATTGCCACCATTTCATATGAACAACAATTTATTGTGATGGATCTTTCATGCTCGTCACTATTGGTGCATATATATGGTGACGTTCATTTACCATCACCAAAAGCCGCATTGCCATAAGTATAGGTGTTGTGGTGACATTCAAGGTCTATCATGAATAATGATTATAATTACGGAAAAAGACCATCACCATTTCATATCAACAACAACAATTTATGGTTATGTACCTTTGAGGGTCGTCACTATTGATGCGTATATATGGTGGTGTTCATTAACCATCACCATTTCATATTTTGGTGAGGGTTAATAATTTCACCAATGCTCATTGGTGATGGTCAAAATAGCCCCCGTCACCAAAAATTGATCTTTGTCATTCCATATGGATGTCATGGCATGATGGAATTGAGCCACCAACCCCATGCTTGTAAAGCAGGTGCTCTTCCATTAAGCTAGAACCCTTTAAAGAATTAGACTTTCAAGCTTCATAAATTGTAAATTCTACAACTTTCAATAAATTTAAGTCTCGACAATATTTTACTAAACAAGCAAAGTAGCATCGAAGTTGCAGGTCCCTACCTAATGGTTTTTGAAGTTATCAAAAGTGGGTGAAGGGAAAAATAGTTATGTATAAAAGAATCAATATATTCAATTGAATACTCAATTAGAACTGAAACTCTGAAGACATTTATAACCTATAAATGACCTTTAAATAGAAAATGCACCAAATATTGCAAAGGAAATGTCACAAGTGGATAGCATATGGAAGAATAGCATTGATGAAGACAGATGAAATATGTTATAGGTTGAGTGAAATAAAAATCTAAATATTGTTGTTGTTTGGTGTTTTGATATCTGAATGATATATAAACTTCTATGCAATTGTAACATAGATCTCTAGAAACCATGAATGACATATGATAAAAATATATTATATATATATTTCCCCTTCACATAAACCAACATGAAATTTGGAATTTCACAAGTTTGCACTCAAAACATGACAACAACCAACAGATAAAAAAGTTTTACTTAGACAGAAATAAATAGCTTTACCTCCATTCTTGAGTTGCTTCTCTTTATTTGAATTTGACTTGTGATATTCTTTATCTAGCAAGAATTCAAAATGATCACTAGTATTAAATTCATCCAACACAGGCTTTGGAGATCCCACTTACATCTACGTTTTTTTCCCCATGCATGAAAACCATGGATATCCATGTTGATGTTAGAATAATATGTGTGTCTACTACTCAATAAAACATTCCTTATTAACCATTGTTACCTTGCAAAAACCAAAGAGACAACACAATATCAGTGTACACAAAATACCCTACCGAAATATAATCATAACTTAGCTAAGAAGTATAAAAGATGTTCTTAATTAATAAACTTTGTATTTTTAAATTTTGTTTCTTTATATTTAGAAAAGACTACGTTGTACAACATTTATTTCTATTTATCTGGGCAATTATATCATAACATATGTCACACAATAGCAATCTACAATACCTAAAGTAAAATGACAAATTTGCTCAAGAAAATAGATTTAGAAAAGAGCTTTGAAAACTATATGTTTGTCATCAAAGCTTTAATTAGTTTAACAACAAACTAGTTGGAGTTTGAAAATGAAAATCATTCATAGGAAATGAGCAGGAAAATGGCCAAAGCCATTCTTCATATAAATAAAGCTAGAGTCATTATTTCCATTGCAGATAACTGAAATTTGGGTAGTGGTCTAACAATTAGAGCTTATTTGTATGGAAGAAATGTCAATACCATCATTTTTATGCCATGGTATGTTGTATCTCTAGATCCATATTAAATAGCTTGTTATTCTCAAGTTCTACCATTGAAGTATTGATTTGTGGCTCACCCTTTAAAACACAATTCTACCACTCCATTTGATTTTGTTTTGTCAAGGGAATTGGTAGGACCTTCCCATCCTCTATTTTACATCAATAAATAACCATCCATCAATAATATAAAGAATAACATATATGCAACAATGGCCAAAGACGCGCTTGTTGTATACATATGTTCTAGGACTCATATGACCTTACTGGTGCAGAGCGCTCACCCTGAAAAAATAACATCCACATGGAATTGACAAAAAAAAATTAAATCAAGCTCCAAGTAAACCAATCAAAATATGAACATCCCTTTAATCAATAAAATCTCTGACTTAAAATAAAAGTGGCCTAGAATTGAATGTTATATAAACCATGTCAAGTAACTAACATTGGGTGAGAAATACAAGCCATGCATATTGGAATACTGAAATAATTGATCTGATAAAGCTCAAAATCAAATAGATAACTTACAACTAAGAAACACAAATAAATGACTTAAAAATAAGACATGAGGTTTCCCTTTCAACCCTGTTGTTAAATAACTCTACTTTATGTCACAGACCATTAATTTTTTTTGATGCGAGGTGGAAGTGGTATTGTAACATTAACCTCTAATAGAGTCTGTGTCCATGACTACTTCTCAAGATCCATTCCATTACCAGCCTTTGGGGCTAGATAACATGCAAAAGCCATCAACATGAAAATGAATTCTACATCCTTGTAAAAAAATGGGAGGAAAAAAATCCACAAATTGAAACAAGTTGTAGGATAACTCATTCTTGCAACATGATTATCTTGTCATGAACAATAAAAAAGGAAATGAGGATAAATGTATTTTTTGCCACATTTTTACAATCATTTCCTTTTGCATATTCTATGAGCAATTGATGAAAAAAGTCAGCTAAAGCTTGTCAACATCATGATTATAGTAAAACATATATGAACCACTCCAACAAATATATAATCCTAAACATAAGTATTCATTGAGGACATTGTATTTTGTGAAAATATGGAAGTCATATCTTTGAAATAACACAATTTATGGTACCACTGCCTTAGTCCATTCATTTGAGTACTTATGAAGTCCATTCAAGACTTTATTCAAAGTTCAAAGCTCAAACAATTAACATGTAGCCTAAAAAAACTTAGATTTCAAAATGAGATAACCCAAATATGTATAGTATATATCTCACATTTATATATCCTAATTTCCATACATTGAAATGACACTTTTTAGCATAGTATTTTGAATTTAGCCCAAAATGCTAGAAAAAGATATTGATGGCTATTCTTGCTAAAAATTAAAACTAGGGCCAAATTCCACTTTGAACAACTCCTTTTGGGACGATAATTGTGGCATTGAATTACTATTTTAAAGAGGACCAAAATCAATCTAAAGATCATAAAATTTGGATAAGTAGAAGTGGATTTTTGAACTTATGTTTCTCTCATGTAAATTATTTAGGTCGACCTCAATTATATGTCGGATTAAGATGATCAAAAGTCACACCCACTCAAATCCACTGAATTGTATATATAAAGGAGCATTCTCTCTCATTTGGGACACATCAATCAAAAGAAAAATATATCTCTGTGGCAGCGAAGATTAAGGAGGATAAATTTTGGTTATGGTTGGCACTATTTTGGTTAGGGCTTTGTCATAAGAGGTCTGAGTTTGGAAGCAATGCTTCACTATGGTTAAGTACAACCTTATATGTGGGTTGTGACTTGTTTCATATGGGACTTCTTCTTGTAGTTTGGTCGCAACTAGAAGATATTCTCAAAGCTTGACCACAAGCCTTAAAACACTTGCCCAGGAAGCTGACATACAACTGAAAGCTGCTGACCTTATATGATAGTATTCGGGTGCTTGTTGAGGATGACATGGAAACTTAAAAACATGCTAAGACTACGATAAATAATAGATTCCTTGTAAGAATAAAAGGGTCGCATTGTTTGCAGGTATTCAAGGGATAGAACAACATGCTTCAAAAGCCCTAATCCAAAACCACAAAGATAATATCAATGGTGACCTTAATGTGGTCATAAACTAGCTCCTTAAGCCAGTGAAAGGGAGCATCATGTGAAATAAGGAAGGCCGCAATAGAAAGGAGGATTTTTGGATTAGTCAACTTAGAAAGCAGTGGACTGTTGTTGCCCTAACCAGACCAGCCTTCTACAACAATATGTTTTTTCCTCTATGGCGAGACTGGCCAGATTACAAGATTGAATGGATCTAAGAGCAGTGATGCCTGATCTTCATATTGGCAAGTTATTTTATGTCATTGTACTCTCTCTATTTCTATGTTGAACATTTGATGATAATAATAAGAATATTTTATCAAGGGTTTTTCCCTAGCTTGAGCCATATTCTCGTGTATTTTTGTTTTGGCTTGTCTTCTACCTCTATCATTTATGTTCTTTCGTCATTTACTATTATATAATGTCTAATGTGATTGGTAAATGGATTAATGGGAAAATGGTTGAATGAAGTATCTAACCTAAGAAAATAACATGTTCTGAATTACTATACTGGAGCATATTTGATGGCTAGTTTGACCCTCCCTTTCGATGTCGCGACCTCACAAATGATGGCTTGAATTTCTAAGAAACAATTGGTGCTGGATAGGTCAGCGAAAATCTAGGTGAAACTACCCACAAAAAATACCTTCAACTTACTGATAATAACTAGTACGACCTCATTAAGTGATCCCAAAGTCTAGGAATGAGTGAATCATCCCCCTTTTTCCTACACAAACTGCAGATGGAAAATATGACCTCCAAAAATCCCATAGTCGTTGATGCTACCCATGACCTGGAAATGAGATGAATCTTTAGCAATAAATACTAGTGAAATATCTGAGTGGTCTTTTTTTTTAATAAAATAGGGTGGATTTGTTTGAATACCAAAACTAATTCATTCAAGGGTTTCACCCTTAGCACTCAAAAGCCACAAGAGCTCTCCAAATTGTTATGAGAAAATGATTGTGCATGCCAAAAGAGTGAGCTTCATCTCTCTTTTGTCATCAAAATTTCACTGGTGTCTTTTTTATATTTTTTTTTCCCTTGGTGTGATCATTCAAAGAGGGACATTACACTTGCACCAATATTGACTCCTTTGAAAATCACATTATACATGATACAAGTGGGGTTGGCCATAAACATTGGTCGATGGCTTAACTATTAAAATTGGCAACTAGGGCAAAACTCCATGTGGGTCTTCTTGTTTATGTCAACTGATATTTTTCTTAGATTCCTTTCATCGAATGGTGTAGGATTGATCTAAATATCATCCAATTCTGACATGTATTCATGGAGATATGAATTTATTTGTGTTACTTGACAATTTGTCAAGGTTGGCCAGCAACCAAATTACCCCAACTAATCATCAAGGTTTCATTATAAATAGAAGAAATCTTCAAGTCATTTTGCACACACACTTATCCTAATATCTTTGTCCATTCGTTTGGGTTTGGTGGCTAGAGAGATCAAGAGGGAGAAGCCGTATATGCAGTGGAGGAAGGGTTCTATACACAGATGATGGAGGAAGCCTAGCCACTGTTCAAAAGGGAGATCTAGCCATGCCCTAAGGATGTATGGTCATTTTATTAGAGGTGCCCTAATGCCCTAATAACAAGCCTTATTACGTAGCAGTAGGAGACCTAATCAGCAACCCTAATCGTCTGTCAATAGAGACCCATATGCAGTCTTGGGAGGATCCTATTTACTCTATGAAAAGGCCTTATACACAGCTCTCCTAGCCGCATTTTGTGAGGCCCTAATCAACAACATATGAAGGCATAAAGCTGTAGTTAGAGGCTCCCTTATCACATCTTGAAAGAGACCCTTAGACATAGCTAGAAGTGTGGACCTAGCCACAACAAAAGGAGTACTACAATAGTGTGAAGGTTTTATGTTAATACCACATTGTTGTAGGTGACAGTGTGGTCTCATTAAAGGTTGTTTAGGCATGATAAGATTGGTCTTGAGCTCAATTTGTAGGGTAGTAGAAGCCGCTTAAAGGAGAAGCAAGAATCAAAGTTACAGTCCATTGTTGGGCTATGCCACAAGCCATAGCCAGTATTTGGAGACCTTTATAGGAGCTACGTTTAGAAGGTAAGAAACCCTATAAGGCAGCGTATGGTTGGAGGACTATATGAATGCTAGCCACAATCAATAGATGAACTGTGGGGTGTGTTTAATGTGTTGTGCCACTCAGAGCTTGTGCCCTAACCTGAGACCAAGTCTACCACAAAATGCACCAGTCCTTACAACATATGAAAAGTGTCAGATTAGTAGCCTTATCATGATTAGTGAAGCAACGAAGGAAGGAGAGTCTTATTGAAGGAAAGGCTCAATATTCTAGGCAATTAGTTGAGTTGTTCTAGGACTATCATCTATTACATATCTTCAATCCTTGGTATCACAATTTCAACCTTATCACATCATCGTCATAGAGAAGATCTATCTCTTATTTGGCAAGTCAAGTATTGACTTCAAATCATTATACTCTATCTCTTTCTCTCTACTAAACTATTAAAGAATATAAGAATATTTTATCAAGGGCTTCCCCACATTTGGGTTTGTCCCTGCCTGGTGCCACATCTTGTGTTCTCTTGTCTTGGTGTGTCTTCTATTGTTTATGTTTATGTTCTATTTTCACTTTACTATCATGCTGATGGGATTGCGAATCTAAATATTAACATTCAGCTAATATGAAAAATTGAATTAAATTTCTCTAATCATAGAACATACCTAAATTTAACATGGTATCAGAGATGAGGTGAAGACAAAGCCTAAGCAAGAGTGGAAGAGAAATCACTGAAGACAGTTGGAAAGGAAAAAAGGCTCAATGTGGTCCTCATCACCCTTCCAAGCTGAAGACGAGCTTTGTGAAAATTCTAACTATCACAGATGGAAGACGTCTCTTGATCTGACATTGGAAGAGAAAGAACTGTTGGATTACGTGAAGGGTAAAATCCCTAATCCTTCATCAAATGCACTAGCAGCTACAAAGAACAAGTACACTAAGGGTGAAGTCAAAGCGAAGAATATTATAAAAAATTCCATTGGCAATCGTTTCATGGCCTACATCTTTGATCTAAACACCTCCAAGGATATATACGATATATTGGTAAGCATGTTCAAGTTTAGTGATGAAAATCAAATTTTATTTCTCAAGAATACGTTGAAGTATATTAAGAAGGGTAAAGACGAGGATATTCAATCCTACTTCTTAAGGAACTCTAAGATCAAGAATGATCTTCTATCGATTGGAGAAATCATATTGTATTAATTCCATCTACAACTCGTGTAGGAAAAAGGGGACTTGTAGTTGTTGCTAAAGCAATAGCAAAGAAACAAAGGATAACGCATAAATTTTTTGAGAAATTATCTACAAATTTATTGAGGTTGAGAGAGCTCATGGAGGTGTGGGTATCATCAAGATGGCAAGGAAAAAAGGAAAGTAAATACAAGTCTGAAAATGATGATATAAGCATAACTAAAGATTTAGTGATGTATAGTAAGGAAGGCACAGAGGAAGACTTGAAGACTACCGAAGATCAAGGAGCTTTGGAAATTACATCTGAAGGGAGCCAGAACAAAAGTGATGAATCAAACAAAGGATATGGAGAAGGATAAGAAGATAACTTTTCGAAAAATCATCCTCATGGCATCGATGAAAATGATTATTTGACAGGTAACAGAGGACCAAAGAAGTCCAAACCTAGCCAAGACGATTATGGTGACACTGGTCATTCTATAAATAAAGTTGGTGGCAATATCAATAAGAATTATTCTACAACTCTCAAGGAACAACAAGCTGAGTTGTCCATCAAACAACTTGGAGTCTTGTTAGAACACATTGGACCTGAAAGGAAGATATTTGAGACGGATAATCTAGCTATCCCTACTACTTGTAAAGAAAATATTACTGATCCAATGCAGAGTAGCAGGACCTTGGATTTATTGCCATGTGTGATTAATTTACAAGGAAGAAACATGACATTTTTCCCAAAGTTCAAACAAGGATCAAATTATGAAGGAGACTCTTTTCAAGTCTTGTAAAATGGAAGGTATTGAATTGGGGGATATGTATCATCATCAAGATAGCAACAAAAATACCTCCACTTAGTTACCTGACCACATAATTATAATTTTTGATTGAGGTAAGGGGAGAATACACCAGAAATGGTGTTGTTCCTTCGGGAATGTCCTAATTGAGAAAATGGACCATTGACATACTTTTAATGAAGAAGTTGCAGAACCATATCCTCCACTCGTTGTTAAGGAAATTTATAGGCCAGAGGGTATTAAGACTTTAAATCTAGAAACATTGTTAAAGGAAGGTGTGCCTAGCACCTTTTGGCCCTTCTTAAATGAATATGATTATCAATCAACCAACAATCCATCTCCTTTTGAGGCTTTGCATATTTTGAAATGAACACCTCGGAAAACCATGAAGGAATTAGGTGTGACGAAGTCAGTAATACAGCCAGGTGCATTTATTTTTGATTTCCTTCTTAAATGTGCACTAATTTCTGATATGACATTTACATTGAAGAAGATTATTGGTGCTATTGGAAATGTCAAAGAATCAAATTCCAACAGAGATAAATTCTTGTTACACAATCTATATGTATCAGCTTTTGTGGATAGGTTGCATTCAATCTCTTCAGGGTTTACCCCACTCGATGGAGTCATTCAATAATAACTTACAATCTATACCCTTAGAGATTTAGTTGCACATTTTCATAGAATTAAGCCAGATGATGATATTTATTACTATAGAATTATTTCTCCCTACAAAATTTGCAAGGCTCTATTTGTAGAATGCCTTTTGAGGCATTGGGCTCACCACCCTTTGAGAAGTAATGGAGAAATTAATGTTATATAAGAACTACTAGCTTGTACAAAAATTGATGTTAAGGGATTTTTGGGTTCATCAAATAATCATCTGGTACCCTTGATGGGTAACAGGAAATTTCATCATATTTACAATGTTATCAAAAGGCTACAAGATGAGATTGAAGGACCTTCGAAATTGTGCTTGTTGTAGGAAGCTTCGAGGGTGGAAAATATAAGGCTAATACAATACTCAATCAATTGTAACTTATAATTAAAAGGCATTTCTCTTTCAATATGGAATCTTCACTAGTACAAAATGACAAATTAGTTACTAAAAAAACAACTAAAATTTCAATATAAATGACCATTTTTTAGTCCGTGACCAATAGTAGCTAATTTACAGTATCTTATAACGCGACCAACTTTCAGTGATTTTTAGCTTAGTCATTAATTGGTTTCCTCAATTTTACCATCTAGTATTATATTTACTCATAAATTTGGTCATTAATGTTTCATTGGTTTAGTCATTAATTGTCGCAGTTAATGACCAAATATACAACAAAATATATTACTATATGAATCCTCAAGAAAACCAATTAATGACCAAATAAATATGACCAAAATGTTGGTCATGTTATAAGATACTGCAAATTAGGTACTAATGGTCATATATATGTAAATTTTAGTCATCATTTAAAACTAATTAATGACCAAAGGAATATGACTAAATTTTAGTCATGTTATAAGATACTGTAAATTAGCTACTAATAGTCGTATATATGAAAATTTTAGTGATCATTTTAATGAAAAACTTATCATTTGCAGTAGTCATTTATCTTTTTCTTTGTATTTTCATATTCATTATATAAACGACCAATTTAGTAGTTTCTATTCATTTCATTTAATTTCATTCATAATCATTATAAATGATTAATTCAGTCATATATTCATTTTATTCGTGTGCATCATTAATTAATATAAACTACTAATTTAGTATTTTTAGATTGATTTTATGTGTTTATTATTAATCAACATAAATTTATTAGTATGATTTTGTGACTAAGCTTTAAAAAAAGGTCATACAATGTGCATGCTTATCTAATATGATAACACAAAGTTACATATGTTAATTACGAGACTAAATAATATCAAGTATAAATAAAAATAATTTCTACTATATAAATTTTATTATATAAATATCAAGTATTATATGAGTTTCCAACTTAATATTGATTGGACTACAATTTACACATGAAATGTTGTTTTACCATTTCCAAACATTATCACTGTGTTTCCAAAGCATTGCAAGTGAATTCACCAACTCTTAAGGCTTGACCATTTGTCTCTATGAGTGTGCCTTATGCAAGATATTGACTCTATGGGTATCACTAGATAGATTCTTTTCTCTCTCTCATGTTTCATTTGTCGCTCCAGTGTTATTGTTCTCCTCTTTCTTCAATTTCCGCTTCTTATCATCAATATTGAGTTCCCCTCCTGAAAATGAAAGAAGATACAATGGAGAGTATAAGACATGAAAGACGATGAATACTTGAATATAAAATAAAGTAGAATATAAAATATTTATACAACATATACCTCAACATTCGATAGTGGCCACTATGTGGCTAGATGACCTGTATAAACAAAACAAATAAAACGTCACCATAGAAAATAACACCTTAGGAACATAGTATTAAACCTTCAACAAAACCTTAGGCACAATTATACCAACTAAGTTACATGTTAAAAGTATCACGCAATAAATAAATTGTGAAAACAAATGGAAATAAACAATATTAGTGTAAAAAATATCCTTATTTCTTGTTCTAAAAGAGTCATGTTCCTTAAATTTGGATATTCTTTTGCCCACAGTAAAATTTCCTCGCTATTATGACCTATGTTTTTAGGATCATGAGATTGATTCAACATCATATTGGATTGTGGAGACAAAATGATTCAAATTTCCAAGATGAGTACCTCACTTGGTTGAATGAAGGTGCTAGCTGTGAGTAGTGTCAAAACCTTAGGGAAGTAGAACACTAAGGCCTAAGAAAATATATCACCACTTTTCTAGTGAAAGAAAAAAATTTCAATTTCTCAATGGCCTTTGGGAGTACATTTGTTGGATGGATATCACACTCTAAGAGATGATTGTCTAATACAATGAGAAGTGTACATATGTTGTCACAATGCCCCTCACAGTCGGACCCTATAGTTTTGTTCAATAATATTAATCATATTATACTATGTTGAAATGTGGCAGCAAGAATATTCCAATTTAATTTTTCCTTGAATGAAATTGTGAATTAAAATCAAATTTAGTCTTAACAGCTACTTGGAAATAATTAATTAATTCGATTTGAATTAATTAGTTTTAGAAATTCAAGTTAGAAGTCTTTCTAAAGTCATGCAAGAGTTATCCTTTAAATTAAGGAGATAAGATTGAGTTATATTTGAGTTGTAATTAGTTAACTCAATTTACTTAGTTAAGTCCAGTTAAATTAGTTCCAAATTGTTTAAGGAACTAATAGTGAGTTAACAATAAATTGATGCATGCATGCACTCAACTAGTGCTACACTAGTTAACTGAAGATTCCCTCATCAGAAACTCATGCATGTCTATTCTGAGAAAGACTTAGTTGAGATTAAAGTCAAGGACAGTGTACTATCAGTTGCATGTGTTTTCTTATAAAGAAAACTCATTCATGCAGTCAAGGCATCATCCTTGAAGATTGCGTAGTTTTGGAGGCTTGATCATCCACTAGGTACGAGATCATCCACTTGGTGTGGCGAAGATCATCCACAAGGAACAACACAAGGAAATAGGAGCTTGGAGGGTAGTGAGGAAGGATGGAGAGAAGCCAAGATTGCCTATGAGCATCTGTGAGGATTGTACCGAGAGCTGGCTAACTATGAGAGCTAAGGCTTTATATAATTACTATGTATTTCCACCTTGTATGATAATACAGATAGTGGGGTTTTTAGCAGAGGCTTCCCCAAAGTATTTTCATGTGTATTGTGCATTGATTCTTATTCTTCTGGTTATATTGTTCAGCTTGATCTTTAAGCTTCCACAAATTGATAGTAGAAGTAGGTTATAGTATTCTGCTTTGATTTATATCGCATTATCGGGTTCACGTGCACCAGATTTTCTACATGGTATAAGAGCTAGATTTGTAGAAATCTCTATATGGTATCAGAGCTTTGAACAGTATGCTGAGAAGAGAATTCGAAGTTTGAAGTTTGGGGTTGCAGGAGTAAATTGAATTTAAATCATACTTCAAGGTTCACCAATGGCATTCTATGGCTTGAGAGTCAAGTATGCCTTGGAAGGTAGCTCGAATTACATAGCATGAAAAGATAGAATGGAGGCTGTATTAGAAGATAATGGCTTGAAGGAATTCATTGATCAAGAAATCCCAAAGCCAAATTCAACTAATGCACAAGAGTTGGTTGAGTGGAAGAAGAGTGTGGCAAAGGAGAGACGGATCATCCTTGAGGGAGTTTGAGACCATATTATCTTGAGTCTCCATGGGAAGGATACTCCATTTTCAATGTGGAAGACATTGAAGGACCTCTACCAGAACAGTAGCAACCAGAGGAAATTGGTGCTCAAGGATAAGCTTTGAAGAATCAAGATGGAGAAGGGCGATACTATTTCCACATATCTGAACAAGCTCACCACTTATAGAAATGAGCCTGGCAATCTGGGAATAACTACTATTGATGATGATATGGTGAGCCTCACTCTCCTTGGCCTTCCAAAGAGTTTGAATAGCTACCAAGATTCTCTAAATTGAAGGGAGAAACTGACAGATTTGGAGCGACTATGGTCAGATCTTATCCAGCAGGAGATCATGAGGAGCACAAGAGATGGTTCTTCATCCAAGAATGATGATGAAGAAAATCTGGCCTTAGCATGTAAGGCAAGGAAAAGTAAGGGGAAGGCTTCCCATTTCAAATCAAATTCTTCTCATAGAGGGAAGAACGGTGACATGTCTAAAGTAAGATGATTTAATTGTCACAAGATGGGACATTATGCGACTAATTTCCCATCAAGTCCAAGAAGGGATCCTCAGAAGGATCAGAAGGCGAGGCATTAGCCTCTCAGTTCGAAATGGACTTTACCCTTATCGCATGCATGGTGTCATCGATGATGGGTTGTGCCTGGTTTCTTGACAGTGGAGCCTCATTCCACATGACTAGTGATAAAAAAAAATTCAGTGCCTTGGAGGAGAAAGACCTCAAGATGCACATAGAGATGGGTGACAACGGAAAGTATAGTGTTTCAGAAGTAGGCATGGTTGTTTTTCAAAGGGAGCATGGAGCTCTTATCACCTTGACATATGTGAAGTATGTGCCTGTACTGAAGAAGAACTTGGTATCAGTAACGATGTTGGAGGACAAAGGCTACAATTTTGTCTTTAGTAAAGGAAATGCGTTCCTAAGACACATAGCCATGGGTTAGACTAAGAGGATAGGGATTTGGGTGAAGGATCTCTATAAACTAGAGGTAGATGATTGTGCATCATTGAGTATGAAAGAATAATTGATGCAAATCCAAGACATTGGCAAGTTGTGGTAGAGGCGGTTGGGCCATTTGCATCACGGGGCTTTGAAGATAATGCAACAGATATCTACAGGACTTCCCAAAGGTAAACTTGAGCAAGTTGACACATGCAAAGGTTGTACCTTGGGAAAGTACACCAAGTCTTCATTTCATGATCGAGACAGTCGAGCAAAGGTTATCTTAAAGAGAGTTCATACTGATGTGTGTGGACCATTCTTGATGACATCCACATCGAAGCAAAGGTATTATGTGATTTTCATTGATGACTATTCTTGTAAATGCTGGATTTATTTCATGCAGAAGAAGGACCAAACCTTCAAAAAATTTTGTGAGTTCAAAGCTTTGGTCGAGAAAGAGTTAGGGAGGAAGATCAAGGCCTTGAGAAGTGACAACAGTGGAGAGTATGTCTCTCAAGAGTTTAAGGACTTCTGTGTAGTGGAAGGAATTAAGCGAGGGTTGACGACACCTCATAACCTACAGTAGAATGGGGTGGCCGAGAGGAAGAAGAAAACTATTGTAGGGGCAGCACAGGCAATGCTCATGACCAAGGCCTACCACTTCACTTGTGGGCTGAGGCATGCAACACAATAGTTTATTTGTAGAATAGAAGCCCGCATCACATACTTGGGATGAAGACACTAGAAGAAGATTTCTCTGGTAAGAGACCAGATGTGTGTCACTTCAGGATATTTGGCTCATCGGTATATTTCCATTGACAAAGGATGCATGGAAGAAGCTTGAGCTGACAACAGATTTGGGGATACTTGTGGGGTACACTGATACACCTCACTACTATCGGGTGTACTTGCTTACTAGTTGGAGGATAGTGGCTCGCAGAGATCTCAAGGTTGATGAGTAGAAGGCCAGGCGAGTTTCCCTTGAGAGGGAGCTCCAACTACAGGTTGTGGAGGAACTATTGATGGAGGAGGAACCTCAGATTGATGTGGAGTAGCTGCATGTAGAGGTTCCAAGAGTCGAGACATCCACTCAAGCACAGTCTTCCAGAGATGGATGGAAGCACACAAGAGAAGCTGACATATTGTTGGAGGATGTGAGAGAGAATGTGGGAGCACCATTTTCTCAGTGCAGACAAAGGAGGTCACCTGAGAGGTACACTGGATAGATGGCCCTTGCTAGGGAATGTGCTGAGACTGAGCCATCTTCCTTTGAGGAAGTAGTGTAGCAGCCGATTTCGGTTGATGCTATGGTGGATGAGTATGACTCCATAGTTCGTAACAGTGTTTGGGATGCGGTTCCAAAACCAGAGAACAAGTCAGTTGTGAGTTCCCGTTGGCTTTACAAGGTAAAGCAAGCTGCTGATGGTACTGTGGAGAAGCATAAGGAAAAAATTCTTGCCAATGGCTTTTCACAAGTCGAGAGGATCATGTTGTTGTAGTATATTTTGACAGAGGAGCAAGATGCTGACATTTTGACAAAGGTATTGTCAAAGTGTAAATTCGATTTCCATAGAGACAAGATTGGGGTGGCAGATAATCCCTTTCTTGTTGAGAGGGAGTGTTGAAATGTGGCAACAAGAATATTCCAATTTAATGTGTCCTTGAATTAAATTGTGAATTAAAATCAAATTTAGTCTTAACAGCTACTTCGAAATAATTAATTAATTCGATTTGAATTAATTAGTTGGAGAAATTCAAGTTAGAAGTCTTTCTAAAGTCATGCAAGAGTTATCCCTTAAATTAAGAAGATAAGATTGAGTTATATTTGAGTTGTAATTAGTTAACTCAGTTTACTGAGTTAAGTCCAGTTAAGTTAGTTCCAAACTGTTTGAGGAACTAATGGTGAGTTAACAGTCAGTTGATGCATGCATGCACTCAACTAGTGCTACTCTATTTAACTGAAGATTCCCTCATTAGAAAGTCATGCATGTCTATTCTGAGAAAGACCAAATTGAGATTAAAGTCAAGGATAGTGTACTATCAATTGCACATGTTTTCTTATAAAGAAAACTCATGCAGGCAGTCAAGGCATCATCCTTGAAGATTGCGCATTTTTGGAGGCTTGATCATCCACTAGGTAGGAGATTATCCACTTGGTGAAGTGAAGATCATCCACAAGGAATAGCCCAAGGAAATAGGAGCTTGGAGGGTAGAGAGGAAGGCTAGAGAGAAGCCAAGATTACCTGTGAGCATCTGTGAGGATTGTATTGGGAGTTGGCTAGCTGTGAGAGATAAGGCTTTGTATAATTCCTATGTATTTCCACCTTGTATGATAATACAGATAGTGGGGTTTTTAGCTGAGGCTTTCCCCAAAGTATTTTTATGTGTATTGTGCATTTATTCTTCTTTTTCTCGTTATATTGTTCAGCTCTATCTTTAAGCTTCCACAAATTGATAGTAGAAGTAGGTTATGGTATTGTGCTTTGATTTATATTGCATTATCGGGTTAACATGCACCATATTTTCTACATACTATTTAATTATAAATTATGGCTATCAGATAATTATTAGTTTTAATAATTAGTATGAAATTGTGTTTTTAATATCTATGTGTACATGAAAATATTCAGAAAATAAAGTTACTTTTTGGGACTAGTTAATTTCAAGTGAATCTAAATACACAAGAAATTATGGTGCCTCGATGTTTCTCTAGCATTATCCGCTCATTGTACCAATTGCTCCTATGTCCTCTATTGATTTTGGTGAATTCCTCTTTGATGATGTCCAATGCCAATGCAATGGACATTTATCGTTGATGTTTTTTTCTGAGCCAAATGGAAGCTCCACAAGTAACAACCAAAACGTAGCCTCAAATATATTATTGGGGGCCAAAATGCAGTAATTATATGACAAGCCAGGAAACATTGCACGTTAATCATCTTCCCGTTAATATTGATTAATAATTTCTTTGCATGATCATGTAATACTAAAGTGTCAAGTAGGGTCTTTAAAGTCATTCATCCATCAATATCACCTTTGAGAGTTTTTAGTATTTAATATTTCCTATTACACACACAGTAGATCACCAACTTCAAGGATAGCAATATAAACACAACAAAAATGAAATTAAAAGAAATGCTAGGAAGTCAAATGTGACTAATATTGAGTCAAGAAAATACCAAACCCTTCACATTAGCAAGGCATTCTTAGGCACTAAAACAGAAAATCCTTCCATTGCATCATTTTCACCTTTTCTTTAATTTCTTTAATTGATAACATAACTTTCAGAAGAAAAAAAATTCATTGAAAAAGGTCTCAAAATCCTAACAAATTGTAGAGTGATTGCCGTATCAATTAAACAGAAAGGAAATAGTTCGATATGATTTTAACTTGCACAATATATTGAAGAATATGAAGCTTTCTCATCCCTTACTCCTAATCAAATTGTAATTTGTGGGTTCCAATCAAGTAATCAATTTTCGTCCAAGATAGTTAAGAGATCACTTTGGAGAAGGACTTCTAGAAGCATTGGGATAGTAGAAATGGAATTAACTAGGAGGAAATTGAAGCACTTTAGTGGGTGCTCCAAAATATTTGAACGCAACTAAAAATGATTTTATACTCCCTCTAGACATTTTAAAAAAGAATCCATTCAGCTGCATCTCATTTATTTTCCACCTTTCTATAATATGTAATTATTTGAACAAGAATAGAGCATTCATAAATATTGTCATGAAAGAGGACTCTTCATAATCTTAATAATTTGGGCTCTAACAAATAAACAATTTCATGTAATCATTAAAATATACATGGTATATTTCAATGATTAAAATGACAACTTTATTCTTAATCTGATTACAACAAAAATAAATTCAACCCTAACTAGTTGGGATCTGACAAATCAAGAATTCCATGTAGTAAACTTACATGGTAGATCCAAATTATTTTCAATGACGAATTTATTCTTGATCTTATTAAACATAGATAAATTCAAGAGTACATACATATTTCTGTATTGAACACATTCTGAGATTTCATAGAAATATAATGATACGATTTACCTATAGGCTTTTCCTCCATCACACAAACCTCTTTTCGTAATAAAATTATAAATCCTACGTCTGCATTCCTCATCCCCAACATACCAATTATTTACAGTGGAATACTTTATCGTTGCTCCCTTGGTGCAATATACATCCAGTACTGTGGCATGGAGATGATTGGTGTCATAAAATGGTGTAGTGCATCCTTCAATATATGTCATAGAACTCCTCTCACCTCATAGAACTCCTCTCATCTACAACAATAAGAGTCCTCTCAAACTTCTTGGTCTCCATCTCATTCATCCTGAAATAAATGGATATTTCGATGGGTGACATCGTGTGCTTGGGGATTTAATAGAAGGAAGTGTCACTAAAAAATAACAAATTACAATGCAGCATAATAGTTATCAGTAGGAGGAACAACCCTGCCAAGCTACTTCCTAAGTACATAAAGGTACTCTCGAATTACCTCTTATAGTGAAAAAAAGATAACATCAATTGACTATAGAGTCTACCTATGCATGGTAGCAATGAAAACACTGTAAAAAACAACATCTACAACAACGTTGGTCAATCTATTCTTCTAGTCAAGGGCATGCCCAACTTTTGAAAAGTATCAAGCAGGTGAGGGTCCACCTCATCTAGGCTGCTCTTATTTTTCTACTCTCTCTATTTAGGTTCATAATAATAGGAAAGGTCTTGGAAATTGATGGGTGGGTAAAAGTTATCATACCATTTGGGTTCTTCCATTTTTAATCATTGTCTGTAAGAATTGAATCTAAATTGCAAAATCCATTCAGGTTCATTCTTTTTAGCTAAAATTAACCTAAGCTTTGGAGAGTTGTAAGGTTTAATGGATCTAAGTATATTCTAATTAAAATATAGTAACATGGTTTAAAATTGTAGGCATTGAGATCCGAATCTAAGGATGAAACATAAAATATTTGATGTTCATGATATTTTAATTTCAAGTAACAAAGTTTGAGGAAGGTCTAGCATTTGCATCCTACCGGAAACTTTTCTTGCATCACTCGAGCCATTTGACTTTTGGCATGCTAGATTCCATTACACAAACAATCAAACACTAAAAATAGGTGAAAAGAAAAAATAAAATTTCATGCATTCTGACCCTAGAAAAGTTAGGGAGGAGCGAACTGATTTGTACAATAAGGAGATGCAAAATGCTTAGGTGTCCATTGTCTTATGATGAATTGTTGGCCGCAATCAAGATCTGAATTATCATAATCATTAAACCCTTGTACAATAAGGACATGCAAAATGCTTACTTGTGCATTGTCTTTTGATGAATTGTTGGCCACAATCAAGATCTGCATTATCATAATAATTAAACCTTCAACTCTAGATAAAATTTATGATTTGATCATATAAACCCTCGAAATTGTTTACCCATAAGAGCAAAAATCATATTTAGTAAAAATGAAGAACTCTCCATAGTCAAAATTCATACCCATGTAAAAATGACCAAAATCTCAATAAGGACATGCAAAACGCTTGTGCATTGTCTTTTCATGAATTGTTCACCGCAATCAAGATCCGCATTATCATAATCATTAAACCCTCAACTCTAGATAAAATTTATGCTTTTATCATATAAACCCTTGAAATTGTTTACCCATACGAACAAAAATCATCTTTAGTAAAATGGAAGAACTCTCGAGAGTCCAAATTCATACCCATGTAAAATTTAACAAAATCTTTAAGATCTGCATTATCATAATCATTAAACCCTCAACTCTTGATAAAATTTCTGCTTTGATCATAAAAACCATTGAAATTGTTTACCCATAAGAACAAAAATCATCTTTAGTAAAAAGGAAGAACTCTCGAGAGTCCAAATTCATACGCATTTAAAAATGATCAAAATCTTCAAGATATGCATTATCATAATCATTAAACCCTCAACTCTTGATAAAATTTATGCTTTGATCATATAAACCCTCGAAATTGTTTACCCATAAGAGAAAAAATCATCTTTAGTAAAAAGGAAGAACTCTCCAAAGTCCAAATTCATACCCATGTAAAAATTACCAAAATCTCCATGTTGAATGACCTTTCCCTTCCTCCATCTAATCGTTGATGCTCTCCTCAAGTGTTTCCCATGCAAACTCCATCTGGGGTTCGAATCCCTTGAAATCCATAGATCATGTTGGTGGTCTTCCTTCTTCTAGCATTTCCACGTTGATATAGACAAGGTAGAGAAAAATGCAGTGCTACAATGTGATGTTGTAATCTGTGAATATTTTATTTGAGCTCAATGATAAACTGGAAATGAAAAAGAAAAGAAATATTTATAATGGAAAAAATAAAAGAAATTTTAATAGAAAATAGAATATATAGATTTCAATTGGGTTAAATGATTTATTTTTAATAAGAATTTGTTATTTTTTGGTAAGACGTTAAGTTAAAAAGAAGAAGAAGTTAAAAATGATATTGGGATGAGTGTAAACATTTAATATGACCTCAATTAATAATAAAAAGTTAAATTAATAAAAATAAAAAAATTCAATTTGTTATATTTTGATTTTGTTATTAACTTGTGAATAGGCTTTGTTACAATACCATGGGCCAATACCATGACTTATCAATACTACAAGTCCAAAAACCATAACTTATTTCACAGCCAAAATATTTTATAACAATATGACAACATTCTTAACCATGGATACTCACCCTACAATATGACAACATTCTTAACCATGGATATTCACCCCCACATTATGGTAGATATTATTAACTTGTAAAAAATAGCATCTCTTACAATACCATGGGTCAATACCATGGATTATCAATACCACATGCCCAAAAAACATAAATTATTTCACAACCACAATATTTTATAACAATATGACAAGATTGTTAACCCTGGATATTCACCCTCTCTTTACCATGGATATTAATTTGTAAGTATGTTTTCTTACAATCCCATGGACCAATACCATGGCTTATCAATACCACATGCCAAAAAATCATAACTTATTTCATAGTAAAAACATCACTACTAAAAATATTCCCACATAAATTAAATTAAGGTTTTAATAAAATTAAGCTAAGATCCATCTTACGTAAGGATCCAAGGGATGAAAACTGACTAATTATAATAGATTAAATATGGTGCACGAATTTTTAAAGTTTTTTCATTATTTTATTTTATTTGACATGATTGATCCAAAATATAGGTTTAACATTTTATAACCAATTAAGTTCTTTTAATTTAGATAATTTATTAAACACGGGACAATGTGATCAAATTTAAGAGAGAGTTGGGGAGGGGGTGGAGAGAGGAGGTGGAAGAGAAGGAGTGAGAGGAAAGAAGAGAGAGGAGACAGAGAGAGAAATGGATTTGGAGTGGGGGAGAGAGGGAGGAAAGAAAAAACAAATAGAGAGATAGAGGTGGAGAGAGAGAGGAGTGAGAAGGGAGAGATGAAGAGAGAGTGAGGGAGAGAGGAGAGGAGGGAAGAGAAATAAGAGGAGAGGATATATATAGGGAGGGAATGGGAAAGGAAAGAGATGGAGACATAGAGATGGAGAAGGACAAGGGGGTAGATAGCGATAGAGTTGGAAGGAAGAGAGATAGAGAGAGGGAGAGTGATTTTGGGGGGGAGATAGAGGGAGGTGGGAGATAAGGGATAGAGAGGAAGGAAGATAGAGATGAGGAGAGAGAGATGGAATTGAAGGTGGTGGGAGAGGGAGGGAACAAGAAAAACGTAGAGGGGGAAAGGTGGAGAGGGAGAGGGGGTGAAAAGGGAGTCATGGAGAGAGAGTGAGGGAATAGAGAGAATGATATAGATAGAGAGGGAAAGAAGGGGAAGAGAGAGTTAGATAGAGATGGGGAAGAGAGGGAGAGAGAGTGTGTGTATGTTTGGGGAGTGAGATAGAAAGAGGGAATAACAAATAGACACAAATACAAATATAGATATTATATAGTATTATATAACCAGCCTAGATCCATATTAACCCTATAACTATCAAGTGTCGAGAGAGATCCAATCTCTCGAGGTGAAAACATTTCCTCGCGTTTTGCACTAGAAAAAAAGTTTGCACCTTGAGAGATTGGACCCCTTTAGGAACTTGATAGATCCGGAGTTAAGATGGATCTATGTTAGTTAATATGAAATTAAAGTAGTTTTTATTTGATATTATAGTCTTAAAAATAAAATTCCCCTTCAAATTAATTTCAAATTGGGACTAGATCTAATTAGATTCAATGAATAGACTTTTAAAAAATACATAGAATAATTTTTTATTAAAAAATATATATTTAAAATTACAAATTATTAGAGATAAATAATGCAAAGTTGGCTCACCTATACACCATGTGAGAATGAAGAAGTGTTTAAGGAAGGATAACCTTTCAACCAAACTTTAACAACCTTTCAATCCCCTATCACTTGTAAGTTTAGATTGCTTGACACAATTAAGATGACTAACATAAAAAACTTATTCATATTACTGTAGTACTTGTTAGGTAGTTGTATTTTTGTTCTTAGACTAAATTAGTCATTCATGTTAGTCATTTTTAGTTGTATTACTTATTATCTAGTCACATATTTTAACCCATGACTAAATTAGTGACTTATGTTAGTTGTTTTTATTTCGCTCACTTAAGATTGCTCATTTTTGGTAGTATTTCACTTGGAAAAGCTGTGGTGACTAACTTTCTTAGTCACCTAGTCACTAATTGATCATTTTCTACTAGTGCTTAGAATGTTGTATTTTCCTTCCCATTGTATAGTGAGGTTGTTGAATTCACTTATTATAGAGACACCATGGTCCACACAGTTGTACATGCTTTGACACTTGCTATATATAGACGCGATGAAATTGTCAACAAGTTTCTCACAAGCCACACAATGTTATCATACTCAGATTTGGTGAAATTCCTCAAGGATAAAAGCTTAAAATTAGATGTTCTTTTTGTTCGTGCAGTACAGGTTGATGATGTCTCTGAGATTACAACAACATTGTTTTCTATAGTTGAAGAAATCAGAGATGACCTTTATTACTGCAATGACAAAATTTGTGCTAGTATTTCTGATTTGAGCAGAACGATGACACATAATTTTCTTCATTTATTGGTTTTGCAAGATTTTCTACCATACCTTAATTTATCTCTTCCCAAGATGAGAACTCTCACATCGTTGTATATAACGTCTTAGTCTTTTACAATTGGTCAATAACAAAGAGTTGGTGAATAGTATTTCTACTTCTTTTCTGTGCCCACAAACATTGGTCACTACAACCTTCAACCCTGAGTGCAATGGCCATTTATTTGTTGGAGACTTGCTAAATGAGAGCACAAAGGTAGCTGCAGGATCTGGAATACCTATGGTCAACACTAGTATTTGAACTGAAGAGAAGCAAAGTCAGGGCAATATTGTTGGACCTTTGGAAACACAATTTAAGAATATTACACTTTTGGATACAAATAAAAAGACAAGTTCAAGTGGATTTCTATCCTTTGTTTTTTGTGGGAACAACAAATTGGCGTTGGCATCTCCGATATTGTTGGATGTCCAATTACAGAGTGAAGAGTTGCATAATTCATTGTTGGATGTACTGGGTATTCTTCCTCAAAGAGTACAACATAAGAACTCACAAGGTGACCCTAGTAAGGAACTAGGATCTAGAGAGAGCATACCAATGTGCCAGATTATTGAGCCACTGATAAGTATTCTCTGTTGGAGACATTTGTGTACATAAAAAACATATCATGCACCCTTGAATTTTCAAAAACTACTTCCATAAACGAAACAAAATTTAATGTTCATAATTTTAATGTTGCTTATGAGAATGCTCATGATGATCTTATGAAAGAACTCAATGATTCGTGTTGTGATCCTATTCCAAATGTTATTTTAGAGGAATAGAAAGACTGCAAGAGAGCCTTAGAGATACTCGCTCTTCAGGAATATTTCAAGTTCATTCTTCTACCTGATTCTTGGCCACATATTCCAGATGGTGAAAATTCTTCTTACTTTATCAAAGGAAGGAAGTTGGTAGTAGAAATAAAACATATGGAAGGTAAAATTTTAATTGGTGAAGGGAAGCATGTTTATTTTGCGGCCTATTCCATGGAATATGGTTGTGTTAGTTTGGATGGAATTTAAGACTCTAGCAATAACTACAATGCTAAAGTCTTCAATTCATTATTGATGGACGCACATTGCTCTGCCTTAGTGGGTGTTCACTTTAAGTTTGCAACTATAAATGGAATATTTGTTGCATACCTACTAGAGGAAACTTGTGAATCCTTGAATATAGATGCCATGCTAGGGGCTTCTCAGCCTAACGGTGCTAATGCAATAGCTACTTCTGAATCCTTGGTGAAATGGCTTTGTACCTGTTGGGATCTGGAATACCATTCTACTACGAACTCCATGGTACTAGAAAAATATAAAGTTGCAAGTTCAAAATAAATGGGAAAATTTACAAGTATATGCAAGATTATAAAAATATCTTTTGGTCTCAACAATGGCACATGCCACAAACATCGTTAGTTTTAATAATCATGGGGATGAAAGAATTATGGCTCTTGTATCTAGGTTTTTTATTAAAGTATGGGACACAGACATAGAGGTGGATTGCTTGGGACAAGAAATATTAGGCAGGGAAGGATATAATGTCCCTATCATTTGAACAACAAGCATATTTTGTACTTTTTTGGCATTTTTGTTTATTTTCGCAAAGGGGTAAATATATTTTTTTTGGATATTGTCGAAAAATGACTATTTTATTGGAGAATGGCAGAAAATGAACATTTTATTAAAAATGTGACAAAAAATTATTTAGTGGAAAGTGGCCCTCACTAATAAAATAATATTTAACAGAAATTCTAGAGGTTTCTCAAACAAAAATTATAAAGAGCAGAAGGAGATCATTTCTGGATCATTCTAACTTTCCATTCTACTTTTAGCTGAAGGTGAGATCAAGAGAGTTCAACCAGAGTGTCTCAAGGGAGATCCTTAACCCAACTTCAGTAGATTTAATTGCTACCCTAGCTAATTTTCCCTTCTTCAGTGAAAATTCTTGCCATCCTAGTGGGATTTTAATTTTGTGCTTATTTTTGAAGATATGATGAGAATTTTGGCACAAAGATTATTGGCATCATAATCTAATTTTGCAAGTTTGATATTCCTTCCTCAAAGAAGCACGAGTTTCACTGTTTCCCAAGCTAGAAATCAGTCAAATTTGTGGGTTGACTCCCCTGAGTTCTATAGAGGTAGATATTAGGAATGAAGGGGGTTGCATTATTTGCTTTGATATAGGTCATGGGCTATTATTACTTATTGGAGGATTCCTAAGGGTGATTGAGTTGAATCCCTTTCCAATACCAAGGTTGTGGTAATTTTCTCTTGAAAATGGACACATTTTAGGCATAAACCCAACATCCCTTTCTGTTTTAACTAATTTTAGGGATAAACACGGTGCTGAGTATTATATAGACACTAGTGCCATGAATTTATCAATTTTGGGCCATTTGGAGCTAGAGAGAGAGTATTGAAGAAGTGTTAAGAATTATGGGCGCACCTGGACAATTTGTGGGGGGAATTTATATGTCATATTAGCCTCAAAGGAAGGGCCACAAGCTTCCCATCTGCTGAATTACAAATCTATTAACTGTGGACCACTAAAATTGTAGTACCTTGAGGAAAGAACACAGAATATTTCCTTGCTGAAGTTTATGATGTATTGTTGGTCACATTCCTTCTTCAACTACCACTCTGGAAGCACACCGTGAGACAGACGTCACTGGTTCATTGATTTTCTTATGTCTTTGTGTATTTAGTTGGTTAATGTGAAAGAATCTCCTCTATCTTATTTATCTGTGATGTACCAGCTATATACATATGTAAATTTCTGAACTTTCATAAATCTATTTGAGCGCTTGGAGTACTTTATTTTGGTATGCACGTTAGTTTTTTATGCACATTTAATTGGGTGAAATTTGTAAAGGTGAACCTATAGCTACATGTGGCTAAATTGTTGCTAGAACACATCACTAAACCTCACACACACTCAGAAACCTATTGAAAATTTAAGGCTTTTCCGGAAAGGAACATTACACTTTTCAATGCTCCCATCAACTACATGCTTGATCTTGTAAAACTATCTAAAATCAATCATTGATTCCCTAGTAGGTCTTGGAACATATCCAAGAGATAATTCTCAAGAAAGGAGTTATACTACTCGGTTATGACATCCTTTTGTACCTTCTTAGCAGCTACCCCTAAAAAAGGGAGGGCTATGTCTAAAGAATAGAGGAAAATAGTGCAACATAAGTAGAAAATTTCATAGTTTGATGACTCACCTGAGATGTGGACATAGATGCTCCCACTTGCTCCTCTACAGCCTATAATGTTTGAATAAGCCATTTTGACTTCTTGGATACACTAGAATGTAATGAGGTCTCTGTTTTTATACTAGAATCTTGTTGATCTGACTTTGATTTCTTTTTCAATTTTAGAACAGAATTTGGAACAACAAGCTTTTTGTGTTCATTAATCACTAAAGGATGTTTCTATGATTTTGAGGACCATTAATCCTCATAAAACTTCATATCCTTGCTCACTAATATGTTCATTTGAACTTGAATTTAGATTCAGTAAGCCTCAGATGTATTACTCTATCCAACAAATATCCCCTTTATATTCAAGGGTTCAAGTTTAGTCCTTTTCTTATCATGAATATGAATATAAATTGGACAAACAAAAAGATATGGGAGTGTAATACTTGTGGCTTCTCACTGGTAAAATATTTCTTTGGTGTTTCCTCCTTCAAGATCTCATGAGGACATTGGTTCAAGATATAGACAACTATGTTGTAAGCTTTGTCTTAAAGATAGATGGGTAAATCCATGTCATGAATCATGGTTTTATCTATCTCAATGATGTATGTGTTATTCTACAACCCCATTCTTAGCAACTCTGTTATTTCAGTGCTTCTTTTCAGCTTAATTCAAGTAAAATTTGATAGAGTCCTGTGTTTTTTTAGAAATGAATGATATGTTATTTTTTTAGTACATCATGGAACAAAGCGAGCTACAACCATCTAATGATAACAATACAAAGAAATTACTAATACTATCCTAGTTAACCCCGAAGTGCTAGCATAGGAGTCTATGCCCTAATAGGAAGGGATTCAAAATATTTATGGAAAACAATGAATTTTCCCTTAACAAGAAAAGCTAATTCTTCTTTGAAAAGCCTAAATTTCCTTGAGCTTAAGAGGGGATGGTTCCTCAAGAAAAGTAGCCTTACGTTGATATTTCCACAGAAAACTAATACCAAAGAGTTGTATTGTCTTCCATAAATATTTGCAACTGTCTCTATTTGTCCAAGTGTCTTGAAGGGGAGTACCTTTCTAAGAAATTGGGGTGGTAAGAAAATAGTTAAACTAAGCTTCAAATAATGCCCCAAGTGTCTTGGTAGATGGGCATCCATGCTCTGGTTTAATCACTTCACCCATTGCTTAATAAATTAGATAACTTCAATATCGAGTATAGCAATTTGAAACTCAATATTTCCATGTCTTGTTTAAGCTAAAGTCAATCAAATTTGAAAGCATCCTACATTTTTTTTAGAATACATCATGGAATAAAGAGATCTACAACAATCTAAAGGCAAGAATACGAGGATTTTCCCATCTTAATTAAGCCAACAAGGCTAGCATAGGATTTTATGCCCCAATAGGAAGAAATTCAAAATCATTATAGAATAAACTGAATTTGGCTCTAACAAGCAAAGCCAGTTATTGCTTAAAATGATTCAATTCCCCTCAGCTAAGAGGGGATGTTACCATGTGAAAAACTAACCTTACATATTGTTGCATATCTAGTTGGTTAAATACATTATGACATACTCTAAACGTGTACATGATTATTGTCTAACACAATTACTCACTCTAAATAGAAGAAATCTCTTTTATGTGATACTATTCTTCTCCAACATAATTACTATGACTCCCATGACTTAACTTATTTCACCTTCAGATTGATTGTAATCTCTATTGTACTTGGAAATCATTAAAATAACACCTATATCCAAGGTGATTCCTTAGGATACCCCCAAAGACTGATCTCCTAGTCCAAAGTTTGAGGGCATCTTGCTGAGGTGAGAGTGGCAAGATCCCTGATTTACCCAAAGTTGGCCCCCTGTGATCCTTGCACTACTTATTAGAGCCATAGAGTGAGAACTAATACACTACTTCTTAGAGAAGCTAAGTGGGAACTCATCCTCTTTAGATGGAACCATAGAAAGAGAAGTGGAACTACTCACTTAAGATTGCAAATAAAGAAGTGAGAAATTGAACTCAATCACTAAGGATGGGATGAATCAAGCTAGATTGCGTGAATCACACTAGCCTTATTAGAAGCTTAGAAAGTTTGAACTCATTCAGTATCCATAAGGATGGAACAAAAGCATAGAGATTGGAACCAGTTCACTAGACTTCATAGAGCCATTGTGTGTGGTTCCACTATAGAATATGGTACAGACAGACAAGACAAGAATGCATGCATAGATTCTGATAAATAAATAAAAGGATAGACTCATAGATAAAGACGAAAGCTTTATGTCTAATCCCTGACCGAAGGTAGGCACCATATAGAGCAGAAGGTTTGAATTAGAAGGTTTGGAATTGGAAGGGAAGGGATGGTACCAGGTACCAGGTGCTATATGGTACTATATATCACTCTATATGAATTATATGCATTCTAATATAATATTTATTTTGAATGGTACTAGGTATATTTCCAGAATCTATAGTGCCAGACACAGACAAGAAAGAATTGGAAGGGAAGAGATCAAATTATATAATAACAAAGTAAAAGTTGGTAATACTACTTCAAGCAAGTAGGAGAATGGTCTTAATGGTCCCAACACCCATTGCAAGACAAAGACGATGTGGTCAAAGGTTAAATGTTTGGTTTTAGTGCCCTAGCTCAAAGGATCACACATGGCAACAATGTATGATCTTGAGGAAGAATGATAGTCAATCTTGAGAAGCGCTCCACCCAAATTGAGGTTTTCAATTACTATATTTCGACATTCTTGAGGAGCGCTACAAGGAGAGGAGTACATGTGTTATGTGCACCCTATTGACAAAGTAAACAATCCTGGTTTAAAGGGAGCACTCCTCATAAAGCTAAGATTAGAACAAGAAGAAAGAAATAATCTCAATATTTTGATATAGGAGACAATCCAGAAGGCAGTGAGTTGGAAACCAAACTTATTAATCTTAAGAATAAAATGATCAATATGTCTCTAAACATGTTGAGCAGACCATAAGCCTGACAAGGTCAAACAATAACATAACCTCATGGATGAAGTTTGAAACATGAGTTCTAAGTAAAAAGAATCTCGATGAGAAGAGAAGAAAAAGTGGGAAAAGGGGAACACTATAAAAGTCCAAATGCCCATCAAAGAGAAAGCGAAGAGTGACTTCAGGCCTTATGTAGTTGAGATTTTCACCCACGAATTCAATCAATGGTTACAACAAATCGATGTTTATTTAAGTGTGCATGCAATTAGTGAAGAGAAAAGAATCTCTTTCACTTGGTTGAATTTTATAGAATGCCATGCATTAAACTAGTGGGAAAGTTATGTTAACACTTGAATAGTTGAGCAGGGACCACTAGCAAATCAGTGGGAAACATTAAAGAATCTCATTATGTGGAAGTTCTATCCCAAAGGATATGAGTAAGAAAAAAAAGAGATAAAATGGAATCTCTTTCAACAGAGACAAGGAAAAACCATGCAAGGGTCCACCATTGAGTTTCAAAAATGGGCCATTCAATTGATTATATCTCCCAATAACAATAATTTTTTAAGTCAATATTTGGGAGGACTACATAATGATATCCAAACACAACTTATGTTTTGAAAACCGAAGTCCATTGATGAAGCCGGTGTACAAGCAATTGGAGTTTGATATCTATGTCCCCTAGTAATCAAAATAAGCTAATGGGACTAGAATATCTCTGGTAGACTTCAAAGGGAAAAGAAAAGAAAATTAACAAGAAAGCCCAAATGATACCTAGAAAGAAAGTCATAGATCAATCTTCAAGTCTAAATGAAACCTACAAATACATCCATAGAGATTGCCAAATGGTTAAGGGGATGGAGAATAAAGAGGTCCAAAACCTAGCTCCCGAGGATAAATAATATGAAAAATCTGTGATGTGTATTGTGACCTTGAGTTTGTTATTATCTAGGGGTTCTTAGAGCGCACAGGGAGACTGTACTTATGTTGAAAAACCACGAAGAACCTAAGGAAAAGAGGTATGTCAGTGACTAACTGCTTGTTGCATCTTGTGCTTAAATGGGGCCGAAGATGTTGATCATCTATTGTTGCATTGCAAATACTGAAGAAAGTTTTCTTGTGAACTATTTAAACCCCTGGGAATAAAATGGGTTATACATCCATTTTTAGAAATTATGGCCAATGGGATGTCAAAGTCTGGTGGAATATGGCCCCCACATTTTGTATGGGCTATTTGGAAGGAAATAAATCGAACAATGGGACAAGAAAATGGAGGAAACAAGTTTGGCGAGAAGGAACAAGATTTTGATAAATGAAAATGTGAGCATCATGCCGGAAAAGGAGAAGGACGATAAACCTTAAAGCCTTGAGGGTGTTGGGTTTCCTTATCCTTCCAACTACCTTAAGAGAATTTAGGGGATGGATTATGGCGAAAGCATTAGACCCCATCGTCTGAAACATTCAAGTGGGAATAGTAGAAATTCACCCCCTGCTATTAATAATTATTCCCATACTATAATGACTACTCACTATGAACCTGGTGTAGAGGAGTAGATCTTTGGCTTGAGGTTGATTTTCATGGTTACTTCGTTCATGGTTAGTGAGGTGGTATGTGATTTCATGGTTGATTTCTCAAGTAATTACTCTTCTGATCATCCTAGTTGTTGAATATTTATTTAATTTGATGGTTCCTCTTTCTTGTATTGGTTAGGTGTCCTCATAGCCTATCAAGGCTAAAACATAGTTTGGAAGCCTTATTTGATTGATTCCCTAGTTTGATACCTCATCCTCATACAGCCCTAATCTATGATAACCATTTTATTGTGCTTGGAGTTGTTCTTGTTAGACTTCACTCTCCTTCCTTAAGTAACCTCAAACCCTAGCCCTAGGGTTACTTTGACTCCATTTTCCCTAACCCTAGATTAGAGTGAGACACTAGTCTTACCATAAATTTGATCCTTTTTGCAAAACGCAAAGTCTCATCCTAGGTAACATTTTATCTAGGGTTTTACCCTAAGCCATAGAAAAACCTTTAAATACTATAAAACCCTAAAATACGTAAATCTAGACCTACTTGACATAGGCACCTTACCTCCTTGTTTTTACCTAGCTAGTAGGATAAAGACATTTACTGATTTTATAGGGTTGTATCAGCCTTACGATCAAGGTTTGACTGAGTTTGAGAAAGTTTCAACTATTAGAACGAACCTTTTTCTCCCTAAGTCTTCTCCTTGTATCTAGTACTCATTTTGATGGTTGATTTCATTAATTTGATGGTAGGAACTTGTTTTTGTTCCTAATCCACTGATTCAAGTCTTAAAGATTCACTCTTACTATTGCAAAAGTACAGTTGTACATTTACCTCTTATTTCTTTTGGTTTGAACTCAAAAAAGTACCCACTTACCTAGGAGAACTAGCTCCAACACTGGTTTCAATCTACTGCTGATATAATTGATTAATTTGTTGATATATAGTTGGTGTAATTGACTGTATATATATATATATATATATATATATATATATATATATATACATATATACATTTATATATGTGTGTGTGTGTGTGTATATGTATATACATACATACATACATACATACATATATATATATATATATATATATATATATATATATATATACATATATATATATATATATGCTGGTTGACTCAAAACAAAGTTCTGGTATGACATGATATAAGTGTTGGTGTGATTTAGATAGATACTATTTTGTTTATGATGTACAACAACACTTGTTAAGGGAATAATATTATTACAAAGGGATTATACAATTACATATTGTTGCACATTTGTTTGGTTAAATACATTGTGACATAATCTAAATGCGTACATACTTATTGTGTGACACAAGTAATCACCCTAAATAGAAGCAGTCTCCTTTCTATGTGATACTAGTCTTCTACAACATAAGTACTATGACTCCGTTGAATTAACATATCTCACCTTCACATTGAGTGTATCCCTCTTGTACATGGAAATCATTAACGGAACACTTATATCCAAGGTGATTCCTTAGAATACCCTAGAAGACTTATCTCCCAGTCTAAAGTTAGAGGGCATCTTGCTGAGGTGACAGTGGAAAGATCCTTGAGTTGCCCAAAGCTGGAACCCCATGAGACTTGCACTACTTCTTAGAGCCATAGAGTGGGAACTAATACACTACTTCTTAGAGCAGCTAAATGGGAACTCATCCTCTTAAGATGGAACCATAGAGAGGGAAGTGGAACGACTCACTTCAGATTGCAAAGAAAGAAGTGGGAAGTTGAACTCAATCACTAAGGATGGGATGAATAAAGACAATTTGCATGCAAAGGAAGAAGTGGAACTCAATCACACTAGCCTTCTTAGAAGCTTAGAAAGGTTGAACTCATTCAGTAGCCATAAGGATCACACTAGCCTTCTTAGAAGCTTAGAAAGGTTGAATGCACTCAGTAGCCATAAGGATCACACTAGCCTTCTTAGAAGCTTAGAAAGGTTGAACTCATTTAGTAGCCATAAGGATGGAATAGAACCATAGAGATTGGAACCAACTCACTAGCCTTCATAGAGCCATAGTGTGTGGTTTCACTATAGAATGTAGTACAGACAAATAAGACGAGAATGCATGCATAGATTCCAGAAGAAAGAATAGATTCCAGTAAAGAAAGAAAAGAATAGACTCATAGATAAAGAGGAAAGGTTCCTCTCTAATCACTGGCTGAAGTGAGGCACCATATAGAGCACGATTTTTGAATTAGAAGGTTTGGAATTGGAAGGGAGGGGATGGTAATAAGTACCAGGTACTATATGGTACTATGTATTTCACTCTATATGCATTATATGCATTCTAATCTAATCTTTATTTGGAATGGTACTAGGTATAGTGCCAGATATAGTGCCAGGTACAGACAAGAAAGAACTGGAAGGGGAGAGATAAAACAATCTAATAACAAAGTAAAAGTTGTTAATACTACTTCAAGCAAGTAGGAGAATGGTCTTAATGGTCCCAACACCCATTGCTAGAGAAAGAAGACATGGTCAAAATTTAAATGCTTGGTTTGAGTGCCCTAGCTCAAAGGAGCACACATGGCAACAATGTATGATCTTAATGAAGAATGATAGTCAACCTTGAGAAGCACTCCACACAAATTGAGGATTTCAATTGCTATATTTGGACATTCTTGAGGAGCACTACAAGGAGAGGAGGACATGTGTTGTACACACCATATTGACAAAGTAAACAATCCTGGTTTAAAGGAAGTACTCCTCATAAAGATAATATTGGATCAAGAAGAAAGAAACAATCTCAGTATTTTGATGTGGGAGATAATTAAGAAGGTGGTGAATTGAAAACCAAACTTACTAATCTAAAGACTCAAATGACCCATATGTCTCTAAACATGTTGCAGAAGACCATAAGGATGGAAAGGTCAAACAATAACACAACCTCATGGATGAAGTTTGAGCTCTAAAGAAGAAGAATCTGAATGAGAAGATAAGGAAAAGTGGGAAATGGGGAACACTATGAAAGTCCAAACACCCATCAGATAGAAAACGAAGATTGACTTCAAGCCTTATGTATTTGAGATTTTCACCCTTAAATTCAGTCAATGGTTACAACATCTCAATGTTTATTGAAGTGTGCATGAAATTAGTGAAGAGAAAATAATATCTTTCACTTGGTTGAATTTAGAATGCCATGCATTAACCTAGTGAGAAATTTATGTTACCACTCAAATAATTGAGTAGGAACCACTAGTAAATCAATGGGAAACATTAAAGAATCTCATTATGTGGCAGTTCTATCCCATTTGATATGAGTAAGAAATAAAATATAATTGAATCTCTTTCAATGGAGACAAGGACAAACCATGCAAGAGTCAACCATTGAGTTTCAAAAATGGGCCATTCAATTGATTATATCTCCCAATAACAATAACTTTTTAAGCCAATATTTGGGATGACTGCATAGCAATATCCAAAGACAACTGATGTTTTGAAAACCAAAGTCCATTGATGATGTTGATGTACAAGTAATTGGAGTTTTGATATTAGTGTCCTCTAGTAACCAAACTAAGTTAATGGGACTGGAATATCTCTGGTAGACTTCAAAGGGAAAAGAAAATAACATAAACAAGCAAACCCAAGTGATTCCCAGAAAGAAAGTCATAGATAACCCTTCAAGTCTTAATGGAACCTACAAAGAGAGTCATAGAGATTTCCAAATGGTTAAGGGGGCGGAGAACAAAGAGGTCCAAAACCCAGCTCCCGAGGACAAATAATCTGGTAAATTTGTGATGTGTATTGTGACCTTGAGTTTATTATTATCTAGGGGTTGAGCACAAAGGGAGACTGTACTTATTTTTATCAAGACTCTATTTGTAGGTTGGTCTATTCAATGTCGAGCTTGTATATTCAACACAATTGTAGCTTGTCAACATGGGTTACAAGAAATAGTAAAGATCTTGGATTCAAATAGATGAGAGCAATGTTCAAACCCCATGGAAGACATGAGTGGTTGTCAGGATGAGAAACACAAAATTTGTAAGGAATAACAATGCTCTACTTGTACTTTTACAGCTTGAAGAGAATGGGTTTAGAAGTAATCATGCACATACCATGGATGAGAGAAAAGAGGCTTCCATTGGGATAGTTATAATAGACAAGAAGCTTCTCCTTGGCCTAGAAATAAGCTCTCAAAAAAACTATAGTCTAGTGTCAAATCTTACCCACCATCTCCATATGCCTCTCAAATTCATCCCTAGTCATCTTGTTAGAAATTTTCAATATCTTTGTAGTTTCAATCGTTTTATTCTCCATCAAAGCCTTATAAGTAGTCCCTAGCATGCCTCTCTCCATATTTTCAATAGATGCACGGAGTAGATCCTCCGTAGTGTACATCAGATCTTCCCCACTACAGAACATAAGAACCTGACTCCTATGCTACTCATACTGAAGGTCTTAGCATGTGTATTAACATAATACATATCATAACCAGTCTCGTCCATCGAAATCTTATCACCCTGCAGCATTTTTAGCCTCATCCCCATGCTTCTACTGCCTATACTTATTTACATACAAGATAACAATGAACACCATGGAAATCACCCCAACAATAGATCCTGCAATAATTGCTACTATCTTTCCTGGATTTAGCCTTTCATGCCTCTTAAAAAATGGCCTAAAATCTTACTCCATTGGCAAGCTTGTAATAATAGGGCATGGAGAAGGGGTCACTACTGTGTCAAGCACGCAAGGTCTGGGCAATGCACTCCCAAAGAGCCCAGGATTTCCTACAAACAAAGAAGCATTGAACATGGTCATAACTGTCATAGCTGGCATTCTTCCATAGAGTTCGTTATGAAAAAAATTGAATACTTTCATGCCAGACTGATTAAAACTAGGAACAGGGCCCTCAAAATGATTGTTCTGCAACAGAAGAGAATACAAGATGACTCATTGGTCCATCAGAATTTGAAGGGAATGCACTCTTTGAGTGTTCATTGTCCCTTCAAGCATTCACTATCTAAGACTGAGAATATTGAGTGACTTGAGGTTCTGTCATGCCATAACTGGACCCATTCCACTCTTCAACACCCCCAATTTTCCATATTACTCCACTTCACAACCCTGCCTCACCAAAATGAAAAAACATGTCCATGGTTACAAACTTATTTCAAAAAGCCAATTATATAGTAACCCATCTACAACCATTACAACAACATTACAACAACAGATTGAATCTATCATAGGCTTTAAGTTATTCTATGAAAGTAAAAACCAAACTTGGATATAATAAAATTTGTGTATTTAAACATTCATCATATCCTAACAATGGAATTCCAAACATCTCCGAAATTCACTCAATGTTACATAAAATCATGGCAAACCTCGTGCATAAGTTATCATAACAACAACATAACTAAATGTATATTGCCACCACATACAAAATGAATACCCTAGAATCAAAATCTAATAAATGTAGCTAACCTTTGGGTCGATAAGCTTCACCTTAGGGCCAGAAAGGGAAAAGTCTCGATGGCTACTGGTTCTCTCATGCAACAAAAACAATTCAAACAAAATCTGAATCTCCTATAGCTAATTTTTCTCGGATGCAACTATAACGGTCTCCCAATAGATAATTTTTCTTAGATGCCGCTATAAGTGCCAAACTTGGATTTTGAAGCTCCCAGGAAATTACAAAATTTGAAACTCCGTGTTGAAGGTCCTAGGAAATTACTAAATAGTTAGAGGGAAATTTAAAACACAAAGTTGTGATCACTAAAAACATGAGGGAAACAAAGAACTCGTCTTAATTTGATGACAAATGGGTAATAAAAAAAATGAGGTAGGTTATAATAAGGAAAGTATAACACATCATATGATTTTTAGGTAAAAAAAAAATCTTTAGTAATACAAATATTTTATTTATTTTTATTTTTATTTTTTTTGTGATTTTTTGTTTTGGAGAGAGGAGCACACATTTTAAGAAGGAAATATTTTATTTATTTATTTATTTTAATTTTTTTCTGTAATTTTTTTCTTTGAAGAGAGAAGCACAAATTTTAAGAAGGAAGAGATCACACATTAGATTACTTTTAAATAGTCTTTCTTTTATTTATTTATTTACTCTTTCTATGTTGCTAGGAAAATTTAGGCAAATATTTGAAAATTTCCCTAAGCTAAAAGCTATCGAAAAACTAATATATGTTGATCTAGAGCCAAGGAAATAGGTGTAGGTAGTGGGGCGTGGTGAAAACGAGGGTTTGGTGGTGGACAACGAACTCGAAACATGGTCTAAGTTATCATCGGTTTCCGGCCATGGCAACTTGCCCATCGGCCTGGACTGACTTCACTTATCCATGACCTGCATTTTTTAGACTATCACTTGCACACTAATAGGGTAACCACCTCCATTTTGGTCCATCCGATCCATTCTTATCTTTTATCATGGAAACCTGCACTGCATTTCCTCTTGACCAGACATTTGTCAGTTGTGGTCCTGGGATGGTTATACATCTATTGTTGGTTATCATGGAAGATGATGTAGTTGATTACTTCGAGGACCCCTCTCCACTGGACCGCCATTGGACTATCTTCCCCTCACATATGTTGGTTATCTCCTTGAATCTTTCGCTTAACATTCCCTCTACCCTATTCGGGTCTTCTAAGGTTTACTTTGTCCCGAAATATCGTGCTTTCACTTCTCCGACTCTACAGACTCACCATTCTACACCGTCCTCCTCTACCTTATTGTTTTCTGGCTGCTTAGATGTGGTGGATTTCCAACATAGAACCGACCTCCCTCCATTATCCTCGGCCTCCCTTCAGTTCATTTCTACCTGCCTCATACCCCGTATCCATCGCATCTACCATCATCCTCCTCAACTGCCCTCTCCCACATCCCACCACCTCTAGCATCTCAAGTCTTCTCGGCCCAACCACTTGAACATGTGGTCCCATTCCCCCCTCCTCCCTCCCATGACCCTCCCACATCCATATGTTTTTCTGATTCATCTTCCCACCAAATCGATTTGTCTGGGAATCCTAGCTCGGAGGCTGTAGCAAACCCGCCACTATCACAGCAAGTGATAACCCCCCCATTCGATTGGGGCACCTTAAAAAGCACTTCAAAGGGGTTAAGGCAGGTAATAAAGATATATCCCTAAATTTTGGGATTGATATATAGATGGGAGAAGCTATGGATATGTTCGATTGAGTTTTGGTTGGTCATGTTTAGGGACGGGCATACTCGTCAATGTGTTTGAAGTAGTGGGTGTTGGATATTTGGGGACAGATCCCCACAGAATTGTCGTTAGTGGTAACTCCCTCTTGAGGATGGTTCACATTGCACTTTCAGAGGCCTAAGTTTATCCCATGGGTGTTATCAAAACATTGGCACATTGAATTGGCCCAGGTCCTCCTTAAGCGTTGGAGCCCCCTCTTCAATCCTAAGCATGAACACCTTGGGGCTGGACCCATCTAGGTCAGATTACCTGGACTCCCTCTACATTTTTGGTCAGAAGAAATTTTCAAATGGATAGGGAATGCTCTTAGCAGGTATATGGACTTCAATAAATCCTACATGCTGATAAGCAACATGTCCATGGCGCGCATTTTGGTCTTCCTTGATACCAGAGAAGGTTCAGAGGAAAGCATGCAGCTGCATTGGCGGGACACTTGTAGGATTCATATAATTGACTATGAGGGAGTCCCTTACTTATGTAGGAGATGTAAAACAAGTGGACACCTGTATAAGGATTGTCCCCTTCTTGCGTCTAGCTTGGCTTCAGTCGCTCGGTCTGAACATGCTCCTGCAAATTTGGATACTGATCAACGAGGCAAGGCAACTGTAGGTCAGATGGTTGATCAACCTTTGGACACTTAGGCTACTCATGGCATAGACACTTGCAAGGAGCAGTTTTGTCCCCCATCCCCAAGTATTATCATATCACATGCAGTTGCAGCGGCGACTGCCTCTGATGTGGGTACTATCTCTAACCCTCCTCCTTTCTATATGATGTCGTCTATTTCTTCTCCTAGTTTATCTATTTGTAATGTTGGCTCTGTGCATTGTCCCCCTATTTTTTTCAGTCTAATTACCACTGAAACTATTTACTCCACCACTCCCCCTACCATCTTTGTGATTGTGGACTCCCCCTCCCCTCTTGCGCCATCTAATGAATCTATTTTGGGATATGGTTATTTCCTTCAGTCTACATCTCATATACCTTCAAGGGATGGTAGTGGCCTTGCCATTACACCTCATTTGACTTCTTCCAAGTTAGCCCAAGGTCGACAATATAACATCTCCAAAGCCATTCTTAAGGCTGGTCTAGAAGTGGCATCTGAGACACATCTCCCCATTGATCAGGTCCTTAGAGAACTAACCTCCTGCCCACCCTGGTTCCCCATGAAGTGGATCTCTTACAACTATAGGGGGTTGGCTAGCCCTGTAAAGAAATTAGTGTTTCATCGTTTTATGGAATTGGAACCAGTGGATATTATATTCTTACAAGAGACCCTTGCGACTAGTATCCAAATTGTTCCAACCCTTGAGGCTATGCTACTTGGATGGCACTTCACTGCATTAGATGCTCGTGGGCAATCTAGGGGTTTATTGTTAGGGATTGACCTCTGATCCATTTGTTATAGACATTTTTGTGCCTCGCGACATGGAGCATGAAATGTCAATAAATACAGGGATCCTCAGTCCCTAAACATGTTGTTCTTACCCCTAAAAGAACAAGGTCATCAAACAACAGCACTTCCAATCAGTTCTCCACCTGAAAACACTTCAAAACAGGCTAATTTTGGATCATGTCAGCTGCTCCACTGAGCATCTGCACTGGAATGCAACTGCTCCTCCTTGTACCTGCGCTGGAAGTCAAATCTAATGAAGGCTACCTGCGCTGGGCAAGATTGGCCAAGTGGCACAGTCATTCTGCAAAGTGTCAACTGCCCAGGAAGCTTCCAAACTGACACTTGGTTCATGAGATTCGCCCTGTGATGAGTAAGAGGTACTTGATCACCATGTGTAAGCAAGGATCTCCAAGTGGACTCAAGAACTGAAGATTAACTGAAGAGGGAGAGGACACTAGTCAGCTCTATGCCAGCCTCAAGCTGACTCATCCTCTCTTCTTCTCTCCTATATATAGAGCTCTTCTATGAGGTCTAAGGAGGCTGGAATTTTGTGTAAAGCAAGGAGGTGCTGTTGGTTTGCAGTTAGAGCTATTGGGTGATTGTTTTACTAGAGGTGAAGAGGAGAGTTCTTGCTGCTGGGGAGGTGCTGCTGGATTGGAGCCATCAATGGTTGTAACCTTCTCAGAACCCTGTTACTTCTATCAATAAAGTTTTGCATGTTCTCCTATATACTTGTATTGCATTGATGTATTGTATTTACTTGTATATTTGATTCACTCTAATCCATGCATCAGTTATGAGTACATGTATCTTGTAGTTTCCTCTCTTGTTCTGTGCAGGATCTGTGTGTAGCTGGACCGGAAAAGAGAGCAAGGAGCTGGGAACAAGAGACAAAGAGAGAGGATAAGGATCGACTAAGCGAAAGACACCAGGTTGGTTAATCTTTTCTTCCTTCTCTCTGTACTTTCATAAAGGAAAATATCAAAGCTTTACTTTCAGTTGTTGCTAAAGACTGTCACCTTTAGAGTAGGGATAGGGTCATCCGAGTCGGATACTTTTCCCCACAACAAACTGGCGACTCCACTGGGGACTCTAGTATCTTGTTGGTGTTTGTAGTATTTTGCTATTCATTTCTTGAAGAAAAGAGTACCAAATCGAAAAGCTTTTGACTATATCAAAAGCGAAGTAGAGGGACTGTTACTCTTGCTCATTTGCTGAGCAAATTCAAGATTTGAAGAGCTTATCTACAAAAGACTCTTTACTCTTTGTGATAGATCTTCATCCTCTTGATCATCCCTTAGCCTGTACTTGACCTATAGTTTTTTATTTCAGCAAAAACAGTGCATTTTTGAGCTTTTTATGACCCGGAAAACTTTGTAGACGCAACTCTCGTGTCCCAGAGCAGGCTGTCCACAGGCAGTCTGCATTATAGCGCAGGTGCTCCCTTCGGGAACTGCGCTGAGAGTCAAACTGACAGACCAGAGCCTGCGCTGGTCCAGTTAGCCATTGTCTTGCTCAGTTTTCCCATTGTGTCTTGGCCCTGTTTTCACTGATTTTTGCTGATTGCTTGCTGGTCATTGTACTTGCTGTAAACCACTTCTCCTTGACATTATTCCGCCTCAGTTGTGTGATGAAACTGTGAATGTTCTTTCAGTATTTCTTGTTTCAGTTACAGTTTCCCATTGTGAAAAGCGAACCAGTATAGTTGTGACCTCTTAGATCCTGAACTGTAAAAGTGTCTTTGTGATCTTAAGAGCTAGTTTTATTACTGTTCATGGCTGTTTGAGTTTGTTTGTTTTTCATATTATGGTTTGAATTCATATATTTTTAGTGTTGAAACAAGTACCTGTAAGGTGTCTTTTCATTTTAGACGAAACTTGTTTGTTTACGCTTCAAATTGAATTCGAAAATTATACAACAATTTCCTTTTGTCTACATCAACATTAAGGGAAAAGAAAAGAAATACATGCATCTTGCATTTGCATTTTTGATAAGTTTGCGTGTCTGATCTAGGAGAAAGTGCATTAGTTTGTGCTTTGTGCTCTGTGTGGAAAGATATTGTTTTTCTCTCCCCTCAGTAGTTAGGATTTTCAAAGCTAAAAAGATTGTAAAAGCTTGCTTATCATTTTAGCTGCATTTAGGAATTTGTACCAATACATCTCGTGGTGATCCTGAAAGACAAACTGATAAACAAGATCAACTTAAAATATATTGAATGAATCTAAAAACGCATTGTAACATAACGCTCACAATAGAGGTCTAGGTAGAGACGTGTTCCGGCGTCGTTAAACGTAGTGACTGTCGATCTCTACGAAGGTGGGTGATTCCTCCTGAGGGACGATAGCACTAATACGGACTTGAGCTCCCGCGTACCGTCGCGTATATTGGGAGACCCCTATAGGAAATTATCCTTTATCCTTAGGAAGCCGTGTCGACCGCCCTACTGATCGCGATGCAGTGAACACAGCATTCACGAAGATCGACCACCCGTACCGTAAAACGTATTCTGTGGTTTCGCGAAAGGTTTGGCACACCCTCTGCCTAGATCTCCAGAGCAGTTTCTTTTGGCCCTTTTCAAACTCTATAACTGAAAAGGTCCAACCGAGCATTTGTCACTTCGGGCTCGTTAATACATCGAAGGCGACTAGAGTCATCTTTAGCTTTTTCTCGACTCTTAAAACATGAAAAAGCAAAGTTGTGTCTAAAAGCGTCTAATAAAATTCATTCAATACGGAAACATAATTCCCCTTTTTGTATTTTAGTTGATCAAGTAATCCGCAACCGTGGAGGAAAGTCAATTAAAACTCCGTCGTTCGGGGAGACTTGCGAGTCAACCATCTTTGTCTCCGGAACCGAGAGTAGTACGGACGAAGCGAACTCGCTGGACCAGGTCAAAATCTCCTTTTAAAGTTAGAACGGAAGTTCCAACAACATCTGAGATTCTGGTCACTCCCGATATTTCTGGAATCCCTGCCTCTATTGAAGAAGTTCAACAGCAACAGAAGGACAGTTGTACTGATCCTAGTCTGAAAACAAGTACTTGCATAACTGAACCAGTTCCATCTGAAACCGGTCCACAGAGTCTTGTTGTTCAAACAACTGTCGCTGTCGAAGCAACCCCTTCTTCGGCACCAGAAATCTTTTACGGACCTGACGGTCTTCCTCTTCCTCCTGGTCTGATTGCAATAGAGGAAATCGTAGAGGACCAGCAAGCAAATACTCCAACTCATTTTGGAGTAGGTACCACTCTTTTTCCTTCTGCATCAGAAGTTTGTCCATCGCCACAGGAAGTTCCTGTAGAATCGATAGGCAGTTTATTGGATAGACTTAAAATGTCTGAACAACCGTCGACATCTAGAACTGTGCCCAACGACACAGCGACAGCAGAACATCCTGCTGCCAACCCAACGATGTTTGCCGGCATACCAGCCGTCCCGACTAGCTCTCATCAGCTAGAAGGAGTCCACCCAGGGACTATTATGACAACTTGGTCTGTTCCAGTTTGTTCTTCCGGTATAATACCCGGTAATTCTTATGTTGAAACTAGACAAATTGATCCCTTTGGGAATCAGTTTGGGCCATCCAGTCCTCAAAGGCAATCTATACCCTTGAGCTCCGGATTGTTACCGTATGGGGGGCAATATGCCCTTTCACTTCCTCTTCCGGGAGGATACCCATACGGCAGTTTTCAACCACATTCAAGTTTAGCTGAAGCAACGACGAGTGGTTGGGTACCTATGTTACCCCAACAACCAAGAGTTGTATATTCCATGCAACAATGTGTACCTATGTCTAGTATCCCGACGACGCCAGCAATTGTGACCGTGTCGCAAGTTCAGTCGATGCCTGTTGTATGTCAACCCCAAGTTGTAATGCAACAACCAATTGACCCTGCAACACAACCACAATCACCAACTGCCGGGACGACACAGATACAAACGGGAACCATAACCCCGCATCTTGGTCCGTCGGTTAGTGTCGCACAGCAAAACATGGCTTCACAACCATGGATGGTGCAATACCAACAACCTCAGTTTCAACAGGTGTACCAGGGATCTGAGCAACAGATCTTTGCGAATAGTGGGCAACCCTATATTCAGAATGGGTTAAACCAACCACTTTACAGTGGCCAAGCCCACCAACCATATCAGTCATATCAACATCAGTTGCATTATGCTGGTGTGCAAAGGCCTACTGCTCAGGCAATTCCATCGTACCCTGGGTACGCCTCGCCAAACCTGAATCAGCAGTTGCCATTCGTGGCGACCCTAGAATTACCAGATTTACATCGATTAACGAACGATCCAATCGCCTATGCCCATTGGTGGCCAGCGATTCCTCACAAACTTCCTTCGGACATTCCTAAATTCAATGGAAATCCTGGCGAAGACCCGTCGAATCATGTGATGACATTCCATCTGTGGTGTTCATCGAATACCTTGAATGATGATTCGATAAGGCTTCGTCTTTTCCAGAGGACATTGACTGGTCCGGCGGCCAAATGGTATATTGAATTACCTAGAGCCTCGTTCGACAATTTTAGTTCCCTAGCCACGACTTTCTTAACACACTTTCAGTTACCTATAAGGTACGAAACTGGAACAGAGATCTTGACCAATTTCAAGCAGACAACAGCCACACATATATCAGATCATATACATGAGTGGCGCCGTCGGCGCAGAATGGTAAAAACCTATGTTCCAGATCAGCTATTAGCTGAGTGGTTTATAAAGTCGCTTCTGCCTGCTATAACAGAAGATGTGGCCAAGGGAGGCGTCGTAACAGAGGAGCAAGTTATTGCTCGTGCTCAATATTTGGACTTAGTATATACTCAGTCGGGCACGCTCTATGATAAGATACCTGACGCCCCCAGACCAGAATTTTCAATCCCTCCTCCTCCCGGATCGAATAGTGACTCTCATGCCGGTGATGGCGTGATTGGAACTGCAAACGCTAAGTCGACAAGGGATTCGAATAAGAAAGCCCGTAAGACTTCGAATCAAAAAGCAAATCAAGAGATTCTTGCTTCGGAGGTAAATGCTGTATCTACGGATAAAGGCAAAAACTCCAATCAACCAGGAAGCAAGAAGAAACAAAACGAAGGGAAGAAGAAGAAACAAGGTGAGTCATCCCCTCAAAAAACTTCTTCAAGCCCTCCTAGGAAAGGGAAACCAACGAGTCCATGTCATATATGCGATGAGGATCATTGGACAACAGATTGTCCATATAAAGCCGAGTTTAAAAGATTCTTAAAGAATTCACAAACCCCGGCTGTATTGACTGATCCGTTTCCCAATCCAAGTCAAAATCTGGTTGATAGTGGAGATACTTCCCGGTGCCAGGTGCTAATGGTATCGACCTCTGAGCAACAGAATGGTGCTTCGAGGTCAACCAAATGCAAAAACTGCGGGAATCCGCAGTCGTCGAATGATAAAGGAAATAACCAACCAAGTAGTTCGACGACAACTTCGACAAAAGTTGTGCCACCATTTACTACGGGAAGCATTCCTATGATCCAAGGAAGGAATCACTCTCTCCAAAATATTGGAGTCATTTTCCTAAAAGACCCTACTTTAATGGGTACTTCCGCATTGCCGCCTTCAAATAATCTGGCGGAAATGACCACAATGGAATATGAGACCTTCTGTTTCTAGCGGATCTGAAAGATCGAGGATAGTTCCTATCTCAGGTCAACCTCGTTAAAAAATGAAAAACCATGAGGATAGTTCTTTTACTATGTCAACCTCATTAAAAAATGAAACAATCCCCTTTCCAGATCTCAATGGTAAACCTTCATTCCAATCAACAAAGTTGAATGCAATGAAGCTTGGGGGACATGCACCTCGATTGCATTGTTATGCTGGGGGCATGATTAGCATTATCGAGCAGTTTTAGCACATAGTTCATGCTCGTTAAAAAATAAACGCAAGATCCGAGCAGTTTTAGCACATAGTTCATGCTCGTTAAAAAATAAACATAAGTCGTGAGCAATCTTCCCCTAGAGTTCAAGCTCATCCAGAAAAAATGAACCGGTAAATAACCGTGGTAAATGTAACCTTTGACAGCCATATTAAAGCCTTGGTCGTGTTTTGTGCACCGTCACCTCCATCTGTTCATTTGGCCAATCGTTCATCTCCATATGTGTGTTTACCTATTTTGAGGAACATCTGCAAAGAGTGATTTCACCTAGCCATCCTTGTGACACTACCGTGATTGGAGAATTCCAATTTGTACCTGGAATCTGCTGCTATCCCTGTTTATCACTCGTTCCTCAAAAGACGAGTCTTCTTTGAGCTCTTTTCACTGACTCGTAAAATATGAAAATTTTGCCAAGTTTTGGCCTTCCAGCTCGTTAAACGACCGGAACGCTATCCCTCATTTAGACTTTAATCTTTTTTGGACCTGAGGGATTATTACACAAAAAGATCGAGCGCTTGTCTTGTTCGGCTCGTTAAAAGTACCGAACACTCATCCCTTCTGTATTGTTTTATAATTTTTCGAACTTAAGGGATTAGATGACGAAAAAGGAATTATGGAGTTAACTTTCTGTACCTTTTCAGACTCTCTAAAAAAAAATGAAAAGGACCGAGTTTTCTTTGTCGTTAGACTCGTTAAAATGATTAAATAGCGACAAACTTGTCTTTAGACGAGAACGAGTTTCCCCATCGCTAAGCTCGTTAAATCATAGCGATGGGCTTGCCCGAAGGGCAGGTTATAGAACAAGCATATGTTATCCTCCTCAAGCTTAACAAAAATAAAGAGGTACTCGTCAGAAATGACTGGGGAAAAATTGGGAGAACATCAAAGTCTAATGGTAGCAAGTCACTCTTGAACATGACACTTTTCCTCCGTACCACATCGGGTTGGGTTGTTTCATTCACCGGTCTCATCGCCATGGTCCTCGCCAAACCATCCACATTTGGGGTAATGCTACCGATCCATCGCATCAGTGTCGTTATATGTTCAAGAGGGGTCATTCTGAAAGTGTTAACCGTGTCCCATCCACTGCCATACATTATCCTTCATCCATTCATGATCGCCACCCTGAATCATATGTCACAGTTTGTTTTCACCTCCACTAAAATCATTAGCTCCGTTCCGTGTCATTGATGTGGAATTCATTAAGGCCCTCCTTTGACGGATCGCTTCTTGTCGACTTCAGCTCATTATCCAAGAAGTTGATCTAGGGACAACCCCATCAGTACTTTGAAGCTTGCATGCCTCAATGGCAAGTTTCTCACTTCCGGCGACAGGTATACATCAATGACCTTCGACCAGAAGATTTTGCGTGGCGTTCGACGCCAAGTCCTTTATTCACACCACGTGAATTGTACTGCAGTACCTTGAGGGTCATTATCATTATCGGTGATTCCTCTCGCGCTTGTTAACGGTTTTTATTATTGGCCGGTAATCAAGCGATGTCTTTCCATGTTCGACTTCAGCGCAATTCTCACATGGATCGACTTGTACTTAGAGTGAAGATCGAACGAGTTTGAAGACCCCGGATCTAGTTTCATCCATCCGGGCTGCGATATATATTCAGGAAATATAAAAGCATTTGTCATGTACATCATTGCAGCAGATGATCATCCTATTCAAGGGATGATAATTTCAGCAGAAAATTATCAGTCTACCATCAGACGATCGTCTGTTATATGTACCAAAATGTATTTATAAAGCTGAGCATGGGAATGCCCGCCTCAGCTAGATCATGAAAACAGAATGAAAAATAATGTATTGTATTGTATTGTATTACAGGGCACTCCTCAGCACTGGAATGAACTTCGGACCCTCTAGATAAAGCATTTCACCCGATAAACGGCCTCATACTTTAGGGGGCAACTGTTATAGACATTTTTGTGCCTCGCGACATGGAGCATGAAATGTCAATAAATACAGGGATCCTCAGTCCCTAAACATGTTGTTCTTACCCCTAAAAGAACAAGGTCATCAAACAACAGCACTTCCAATCAGTTCTCCACCTGAAAACACTTCAAAACAGGCTAATTTTGGATCATGTCAGCTGCTCCACTGAGCATCTGCGCTGGAATGCAACTGCTCCTCCTTGTACCTGTGCTGGAAGTCAAATCTAATGAAGGCTACCTGCGCTGGGCAAGATTGGCCAAGTGGCACAGTCATTCTGCAAAGTGTCAACTGCCCAGGAAGCTTCCAAACTGACACTTGGTTCATGAGATTCGCCCTGTGATGAGTAAGAGGTACTTGATCACCATGTGTAAGCAAGGATCTCCAAGTGGACTCAAGAACTGAAGATTAACTGAAGAGGGAGAGGACACTAGTCAACTCTATGCCAGCCTCAAGCTGACTCATCCTCTCTTCTTCTCTCCTATATATAGAGCTCTTCTATGAGGTCTAAGGAGGCTGGAATTTTGTATAAAGCAAGGAGGTGCTGTTGGTTTACAGTTAGAGCTATTGGGTGATTGTTTTACTAGAGGTGAAGAGGAGAGTTCTTGCTGCTGGGGAGGTGCTGCTGGATTGGAGCCATCAATGGTTGTAACCTTCTCAGAACCCTGTTACTTCTATCAATAAAGTTTTGCATGTTCTCCTATATACTTGTATTGCATTGATGTATTGTATTTACTTGTATATTTGATTCACTCTAATCCATGCATCAGTTATGAGTACATGTATCTTGTAGTTTCCTCTCTTGTTCTGTGCAGGATCTGTGTGTAGCTGGACCGGCAAAGAGAGCAAGGAGCTGGGAACAAGAGACAAAGAGAGAGGATAAGGATCGACTAAGCGAAAGACACCAGGTTGGTTAATCTTTTCTTCCTTCTCTCTGTACTTTCATAAAGGAAAATATCAAAGCTTTACTTTCAGTTGTTGCTAAAGACTGTCACCTTTAGAGTAGGGATAGGGTCATCCGAGTCGGATACTTTTCCCCACAACACCATTAGACTATTAAACTCCTCGGTAGGATGGGTTTCATCGAAGTAGATATTTACTCAATAGAGCTTGGTAGAGAGATATGGATTTTCAATGTCTACGGACCCTGCAACAACAGACTCAATTTATTGCAGAAGATTCTAGACATGGAACAATTCCATGCTGAGAACATTATTATTGGCGGGGATCTTAATTTTTCTTTGGGACATGTTGATTCTTGGGGCATGAATGCTCAACTAGGCTCTCTATCAAATGGTATATTACATCTTATGGAGAATCACCTGTTGATTGGTATCCCCTCGCCCAACTTAAAGATCACCAAGAGAAAATGAAGGATCGGGGATGCAACATTAGCTAGAAGACTGGATTGGTTTTTGGTAAAGGAAGCATTTTTGGAACAATTACCCATTTATCGAAAATGGGTGGGATCTAGGGAGTTATCAGATCATCATCCCATATATCTAGAGATTGCTGGTGGTGTTAGAAAACCTAATGCACCCTTCAAGTTCAACTCAACCTGGCTAAATGATGAGAGCTATATATAGTTGATTACTCAGACTTGGAAATCCATAGATGCTCAGCAGGGTTTAAGTGTTTCCGAGATTTTTGCAAACAAAATGGCAATAATAAAACATAAATATATTAATGGGCAAGGGATAAAAGGATCAAAGATGTGATGATACTGAGAGACACTGAACTAGAGATTGAACAATTGAATGGACCTAAGAGTCATGGATTCACATGTGTTGATGCTAAAGAGAATTTGATCCGACTTGAGATCAAGTAGAATCAGATCCTAAAAGATAGGGAAGAAACCTGGAAACTCAGAATTAGGACCATCTGGTTAAAGGAGGGAGATGAGAATACAAAGTTCTATCATCATTTTGCAAATGGGCGCAGGGTCATCAAAACCATCTAGCATCTCAAGGATGAACATGGCGCACAAGAAAATACCTTTCACAAATTGGCCAACCTTGGTATGTCTCACTTTGGAAATTTATTCAAATCTCCCCCCTGATGAAAACCTTGTTGATATTATCACGGTAGTTGAATTATTCCCCAGATATGTCAATCAGGATGCCAGTGAAGATCTACTTAATCCTGTAACCATGGGGGAGGTAAAGGCTACTATTAAGTGGTTTAATAAGGATAAAAGTCTTGGATCGGATGGTTGGTCAATTGAATTTTATATTGCATTATTTGATATAATTGGAAAAGAGTTATTATAGGTCATCGAAGAATGCCAGACTACTAGGCAAATGTATGATGCCTTCAATTCAACATTTATCGCTCTCATTCCCAAGTCGGATGACCCACAGAGTTTTGATGATTATAGACCCATATCCTTGTGTAAATTTGTATACAAGATCATTTCTAAGATCATTGCAAATCGGCTCAAACCCATCCTATCTAATAATATATCCTCTTATGAATTTGCATTCCTTTACCATCGAAATATTCATGAAGCACTGGGCACTACACAAGAAGCACTTCACTCTATCAATCAAAGAACCTCAAAGGGGTGATACTTAAAATTGATTTGGAAAAAGCATTTTATCGCACTTTTTGGCTATACATTCAAATTCTTCTTACACATCTTAGCTTTCCTATACTATTTATTCAATGGATTATATATTGCATTAAAAATTTGTCTTATAGCATTTTGATCAATGGATCTGCATCCTCTTTCTTTCATGCAGAACGAGGATTGAGACAGGGATTTCCACTCTCCCCCTACTCTTCCTATTGATCATGGAAGGCACAAGCCAACTCATCATGGTGGACCAATTGTAGGGTAGACAAAAGGGCATCAAGATCACAAATAGTTGTATTCTCACCCATCTCTTATTTGTCGATGACATTTTTATTTTTCTGAATGGATCCCTTGGGGATTCTACTTTTTCTATTTAATTCTATTTATTCTGTCATGCTACTAGGATGCACTGCAACAACCAAAAATCCACTCTATCCACTTATGGGTGCAGCGAGAATGAGATCCATTCTGCTCTACTGCACTTTCCCTTTATCACCTTATAGATAGAGGAGGGACTCAAATATTTGGGATTCAGGTTGAATCCATCAAACTGTCGGATTGTAGATTGGGTCTAGCTGGTTGCCAAGATTGAAAGAAGTTTAAATATCTAGCATCATAGGTGGTTGTCTCGTGTTGGTAGACTGACTCTCATCAAAGTTGTCTTGGAGGCCACTTTTGTCTACTGGATGTATTTATCTTCGATACTTAAGGGCATCATCCATATAATATAACATTTATGTTGTAGATTTATTTGGAGGGGTAAATGGACCAGACACACCTTTTCTTGGGTTTGCTACGATAGGATCACACTTCCAAAGAAATGGGGTAGATGGAGACTTAATAATATTGATTATTTTTCTAGTTCTCTAGTAGCTAAAATGGCCTGGAATGTTTTATCAACTAGAATTACATCTCCCCATTGCATCTGCTTCAGTAGATCAGGTTACCAACATGGGATAGGAACAACATATCCATTGTCTAGTGGGCAGTACTAAATACAATAAGTCATGTATGGGATGGATTGACCTAGAGGATAAGCAATGGTCGCTCTGTTTAGATTGGAATGGACCCCTAGATTGGATTTGGAAATGCTCATACTCTCCCACCTAGACTTATCCATGATTTTTCGGATTCAGGACACAATTTGTACATGTGTTCAAAAATCACACTTCCACTTGTCTAAATGAGATTATCTTTATATCAATTTTGGTACTCTCGAAAATAGGAATTTATTGCAATCATCATCTCCATAAAATTGAGTTATACCAAGGTGAAATTTGGCCCTAGTTGCCAATTTTAACACAATCAAAATTTTAAAATATCCTCTAAAATCCTGAATAGAAAATGGGGTAACAAATCCCATGACATCCAACTTATGCTCTATGGTGGGAAATCCTCAAAGTATCTCTAAAGAAATATGTTTCATTGAGGCCAAGGTAAAGAAGAGGTATGATGCCTCACTAATTTGGTAGTTGAAGAAGTTTGAATATTGGTTTGTTAATTTATCCCTAAGTAGGCAAGGCAACATGGAAGGAGGTGACCCCCTTGGAAGAGTTTTATAGGGGAAGGCCACATGAGGCATTATATAAAGACTTAAACCAAAGGACCTTCCTCATAAAAAGTTATAGACATGTATTTAAATAATGTAGATAAAAATCCATCCAAATGTTGATAAAGACAATAGAACATCCCTTGAATCTCATAATAAATGGGGGCAACTACAGATGAGGTGATCCTTTAATTCTAGTATCTCATGTATATGGAAAAGATAGCAGATGTTATTAAGAAGAGGAAGGTCGTTATGATTAGTTTCTACTTGACGTGAATGTAAGCCCACTTTGAATGCACCAAGGGGGATCTTAAGGGCAACATCTGGTGCTCTTATGTGTATGTGGTTAAACAAAAAGGCCTCCTTTCATTTACATGAAGTGTTCCTGGTACAAATCCATGTTAGAGTCGAGGCCCTAAAAATATGAAGTCTAATTAGATTGAATGTATTGTCTATAAATAACCTCTCTAACAACTTGACACAAACATACAATGATTTCATTTACATTGGAGGTGTAAATCACTTGATTTGTGTTACAACTTTAATCGCTCCCCCAAAAAAATGTGTCATGCTTCCTTGTGATGATGCTTCAACCCTATTAGAGAACAACCTCACAATGTAAAAGGAATTTAAACATGATGTAACTTTAATAGTGCCCCAAATTCACCCCCTGGATCACCACTCATGGCTAGTTTAAGGTTAATTCAAGAAATGATGTGGATAATATAATTACTTTTTTCTCTTATGTATATTATTCTACATTGACACAATTGAGTTTTGAGGTTAAGGACTTAAGATTTAGGGGATTTAGGTGTTAGTGGTTAATGGTTGGCAGTTAAGGTGCTTAGGCAGTGAAGGGTGAGGGGTTAAGGTTCACATATTAAGAGGATAAGGAGTTATGGCTTAGGATCTAGTTCATCGATTATGGGTTAGGGGTTAGTGTCTTAAGATTTAATGAGTTAAGGTGTTTATGGGTTATGAGTTGTGAGTGTAGGGGTTAAGGAATTATGGATTGGGGGTTAAGGGGATAGGGAATTTAATGGTTATGGGTTAAGGGCTTATGGTTATGATAATTGGACTCCTAATCCCTTTATCACCACTATTGGGGGTTCCACTATCAATTCCTCTTGTTATATTTCCTCTAGGTCCCCTAAACCCTATGAAATTAAATCCTAAGCCCCCTTCTCATTCTCTAATGTTAGGATTATAGATCTTAGTAAACCATGATTTTACCTCTAATTTCTACCATCCATGCTACCTGTGTGTCCCATTTCCCCATTCAATACACCATAACATACCCCCCCACAACCTTTTTGGTCATGCCATTCCACATTTCCTAATGTTCTGAACCCCCAAATTTGGTCCCAATGTCCATAATACTACACCCTTGGCCCCCTTTGGCTAAGGGATTAAACACATTAGGGGTTATGGTTTGTGATAAGGGAGCCCATAATCCCCTTATCACAACTAGAAATAGGTTTGTGAACACCATCAATATCTTCTGGAGGTGCTGCAATGAAATCAATGATGAATATGAAAGCTAGGGTCAATAGGATAGGGATCATCAATATGTTGAACCATCCAATGTAAAGATGGTTTTCAATGCTAGTGATCTAGTCACATAAAATACCCCATAAATTTCTGCTTTGGGACAACCCTAGGATTCAATAATTAATCCAAATTGAGAGGGTTCATTGCTGAGGTGACAATAGCAACAACCTTGAGTTGACACAAAGTGACACATTTTTAGCCTTGCACAACTAGGGTGTCAGCTTCATCATCGACAAGAGGCACAATTGAAAAGTGGAAAACATATCACATTTAGGACACTTGGTCACAAATATTTATGCATGTTTTTCCACCAAGGGTACATTTCACATTTCCAAAGGCACAAATTACATATTTGGATGAATGTTGGATAACTTATCATATTCCACTATCTTCGTGCATGAAGAGGAGCTCCCATCCTTTAAGAATATTTTAGAGGATTGCGAGGCATAGTCAAGGGTGATAAAATGCATAAAAGAAGAACACCATAGCCAAGAATAAGAAAATTGGCATTTGTGCCAGGTGTCAGGGAGTGCCATGGAAACACAAGGGAGAACTAACTCAAAATGCATGGAAATGAACAAATAAGAGTGTGTGATAGGGAGTGTCAGTGAGTTTCAGGTGTGTTAAGGAGGGAGTGACATGGTTATATGTTATGTAGTGCCAAGGCATGCTAGATTTATAAGGAATCTCAGGGAGTGCTAGGGAGTTCCAAAGCATGCTAAGAAATGTAGGGGGTGCTAACACGTGCCACATAGTTCTAAGGGATTGTTATATGTGCCAGGTGCTATGGCATGTCAAGATGTAAACTATGTTGCTTAGTTATTTTATGTCCACAGTTGGATGTGAGCCTTAACATGGTAACTTGTAACTTGTTAATTTGGATAAGTTGAAATTATAAATGAGTAGCCTAATATGAGTTATAGTGAGTTCTTCGGTGAATAAGGAATAGTCTAGTTGTAGTAACTATAAGTTGGTCAAGTTGTTGTAGTCGAGGCAAGGCTTGGTTGGGTTCCCAAGTCCCAAAAAAATTAAGGGTAGTTGAGAGGGCATTACAGCTAAGGAGTGCCAAGGTATGCCAAGGAATGAAAAGGCATGCTAACACATGTCGAGCACTGCCTACGCATGTTGACAAATGTAAGGGAGTTTTAGGACATCACAAGGGAGAACTAGGTCAAAATACTTGGAAATGAACAAATAAGTGTGTGTGCCAAGGAGTGTCAATGAATTTTAGGTGTCTCAAGGACAAAGTGTGTTAGGAGAAGGTTAGAATAGTAATTGTAGGAGGTAAGCCTATGGTTACAATTATAAGCGGTTGGTCAAAGTAGTTTCATACAAAGGGAGACTTTGGGTTGGGCACAACACTATTTTGAAAATGACTTGGTTGGGTTCCCAAGTCGCAAAAATAGTAAAGCTATTTATGAGGGCATGACAATTAGGGAGTGACAAGGTGTGCTAGGGAATTCCAAGAAGTACTAACACATGATAGACAATTCCAAGGCATGTTAGGCATGCTAAGACAAGCCAACTGCTAAGGCATGTGAATATGTGCCAGGTGCTAGGGTGTGGCGTGAATTCATGCTAGGGAGTGTTAGGGCAAAGTGCCAAGGAAACACAATGGAACACTAGTTTGAAATGAATAGAAATGAAGTGTTAACAAGTTCCAGGTGTGCTAAGGAGGGAGTGACAAGGTATGATATGTAGTGCCAAGGCATGCTAGAGAGTGAGGGAAGCATACCAAGATGTGCCAAGTGCCAAGGTGTGCCAATGTGTGCTAAGGAGTGTTAGGGAGTGCTAGGGAAACATAATTGGGCACTAGGTAAAAATGCATGGAAATGAATGAATAAGAGTGTGTGACAAGGAGTGTTAGTGACTTCCAAGTGTGTCAAGGAGAGAGTGACATGGTATGCTAGGTTGCGTTAAGTTAAGCTATATTGTTAGGGTGACATGTAGCCAATATGTACGAGGTGAAAGAGTGTGCCAACATGTGCTAGGAAGTGTTAGGGAGTGCCAGGGAAACACAAGGGAGCACTATGTTATCGGGAAATCTAGTGTCCACTCGGAGCTGCTAGTCCCTCTAAGACTGGTAGCTATCTTAGGAACAAACAAACAAAAACTACTTTTGCTTTCCTTTATGAGAATTAGATAAGAGGGGAAAAAGGACACCAAACTCAGTGTTGCGCTTGGTTCCTCTCTCTTCTGACAGATACTTGCCACCTTGCCTTCGCCTACCCAGCTTCAAAGAGCACCTGGGGAATCAAAGCAACATAATACTATCGAATAACAGAGATCTACAATCATAAACAATATAGGACCAGATATATATTGACCACACAAATGCATATATCGTCAAACATACAAGAATGTGGAGGAAAACTTGAATAGTTTTATTAATATCAGAAATATCAAAGAGGATTACAACCAATTGTTCCGACCCACCATCATCCTCCAAGCATGAAAGCCCCTCTTGACGTCATGACAAGCTTAGATCACCCAACACTATGATATTCCACCAAGAAACCAACAACATTTCCTTACAAGATACAAAATTCCATCCTCTAGATATCTGGGATGAGGGATCCATATATAGATGATTGCAGGGGGGTGAGTTAGCTTCTGGGATTTTGATTAGTGTCCTCTCTCTGATAGTTCTTGATTCCACTTGGAGATTGATGATCTCCTACTCATCCCTGGGTGAATTCAGAGAGGCAAGTGTCATAGGAGAAGTTTCTGGAAGATTCTATGATCATCCACCTCACAAACTGTCTCTGCCATTTGTCCACTCTCGCCCATTGCACCCTACAGAAGGGATTTTCAGTATGCATCGCACCCTTTACACTGGGCAGGCGGGATGCATCACACCCTTAGCACTGAGCAACCTGTATGGTCCAGTTTTGACTAGTTCTAAGCAGTTTCCTGTGGAGAACTTCTGGGAGATGATGTAATCAGCTGAACTTGTTCCTTTAGGGTATGAAACGACACTTTTATGGACATAGGAACCCTTGGTTTATGGACATGTATGATTGGGACTGCAGTGCCCAAAAATTTCTATAAAAGTTTCCCCTTAAAGCATGAGGTCGTTAATCTTTTGATGTCAGGTGAAATTCTTTATCATGAGGATCCAAAGTTTTTTCGAGCTAGAAGGCGACCTGTAATAAGATACAATACAATACATTCTCTTCATAATATTTTTCATAATCTAGCTGAGGCGGGCATTCCCATGCTTAGCTTTATAAATTCATTTTCATGTACATAAGACAGACAACCATCTGTGTTGTAGACTGATGATTCTGAAAGAGCCATCATCCTTTGATTCGGATGATCATCTTTGCAGCAATGATTTACATTTGATGTCTTTATTTTCCTGAATATATCACAACCCAGATGGATGAAACTAGATCCAGGGTCTTCAAACTCGTCTAATATTCACTCGAAGTACAAGTCGATCCATGTGAAAGATGTTCTAGAGTCGAACATGGAAAGACATCGCCTGATTACCAGCCAATCATGCAAGCTGTTAACAGGCGCGAGAGGAATCACCGATAATGATGATGACCCTCAAGGTACTATAGTACAATTCACGTGGTGTGAAAAAGGGACTTATTGTTGAACACCACGCAAAATCTTTCGGTTGAAGGCCATTGATGTAAACGTATCGCCGGAAGTGAGAAACTTGCCATTGAGGCATGCAAGCTTCAAAGTACTGAAAGGGTTGTTCCTAGGTCGACTTCTTGGATAATGAGCTGATGTCGACAAGAGGTGACCCGTCGTAGGAGGGCCTTAATGAATCCCACATCTATGACACAGAATGGAGTAAATGATTTTTGGAGGTGAAAACGATCTGATGATACAGGGTTTAGGGTGGCGGTCATGAAATAATGGAGCGTGAATGTATTGCAGCGGATGAGACACAGGTGAATTCTCTGAGCGACTTCTCTTGAACATACCGGTGACACTGACATGGATTGGTAGCATTAACCCCAAATATGGATGGTGTGATGGACCAATGGTGATATGACCGATGAACGGAATAAACCAACCCAACTCGGATGTGGAGTGAAAGTGTCATGTAGAAGAGCGACTTGCTACGAATAAAGTTTTTTCAAGTTTTCTTCCCAATATTTTCCCAGTCATTGCTGACCAGTACCTCTTTATTTTTTTCAATCTTGAGGAGGATAACATATGCTTGTTCTATAATTTTCCCTTTGGGCAAACCCGTCGCTATGTTTTATCGAGCCTAGTGACAGTGAAACTCGTTCTTGTCTATATGGACAAGTTTGTCGCTATTTGGTTTCAACGAGTTTAACGACAAAGATAACTCGTTCCTTTTCAATTTTAGAGAGTCTGAAAGGGATGTAAAGGAAACTCTAATAATCCTTTTTCTTCATATAATCACTTAAGTTTGAAAAAGTATAAAATAATACGGATGAATTTTCGGTAATTTTAACGAGCCTAACAAAACAAGCACTCGATATTTTTGTGTAATAATCCCTCAGGTCCAAAAAGATTAAAATCTAGAGGAGGGATAACACTCCCGATAGCTTTAACCAGCTGAAGAGGCCAATTTCTCGGCAATCTTTTCATATTTTATGAGTCAGGTGAAAAGAGCTTAAAGGAGACTCGTCTTTTAAGGAATGAGTGATAATTTCAGGTAGCAGCTGATTCTAGGTAAGGTTTGGAATTTTCCAATCACGGCAGTGTCACAAGGATGGCTAACAAGATCACTCTTCGCAGCTGTTCCTCAAAAGGGGTAAACAATCTAATGGGGGTGAATGGTCGATTAAAATAGAGTGGAGGTGATGGTAAGAACACGACTAGGGCTCAAGAGCTGATAATGCATTCACAATGGTTATTTACCAAGGATTGGTTCATTTTTTAATGAGCCTAAACTCTGGGGGAATGTTTTCTCATTGCTAAGGTTTAATTTTTAACGAGCTTGAACTTCGCATAAAAACTACTCGTGTGAGTCGTATAATAAGGATGTCCCATCAATAGGTTCAATTTTTAAGGAGCTTGCACCATTCGAAACTTTGCTCCGGATCCTTTCATTATGCAAGCTAGGAACGACCAATCCTACGAGTTTAGAGGGTTGAGAAACTACAAACTAAGAAAATAAATGGTCGCTCTTTAATTTCAGGCAAAAAGGTTTGCATGCCCCCAGGTATAGTGAAGTAAAGTTCCCAGCTTACCATTTAGAAGTTCTCACATTTGCAAGATAGTTTCCATCCGCACAGTAGACAGAAACACTTCCTCAGCTTAGTCCATCTGAACAAAGGCTCCAATCACCTAACCTTGATGAAAGAATCTTATCCTGGTCTAACTCCCTCTTCCTATACAGATGGGTGTCAGACCAGTCTTAAATCCTTTGCGGAAACTTACCCTATACCCAAGGTTTTCCTGCTGAAACATACCAGGGTTCATGCCCCCTGGGTTTCGGTCATGTCCTCCCAAATCACTCATGCTCTTCAGGTGGGCGAACTGGAGATTGATGAGACATTCCTTGTGTGAAAAGACCATTTGGGGATGGCATTTGACTATTAGCTATGTCTGAGCCGGGGAACGAAAGCTGGTCTACGAGCTGGACCACTCGGCCTTCATGCGGAAAACACATTACTCTAAAGAGTGAGGAGACAATGGCTCCCATGCTATAAATATAGTCTCACCCAAGGAGTAGATTATAATCTAGAGGTCCTTGGACTACCATTACGTTCATATAAATGGTTTTCCTTCTCAATGTTATGGGCACATTGGGAAGGAACCCTAACGGTCGACTGGTTCCTTTGTCGAAGCTTGTCAGATTTCTCATCTCAGGTAGAAGCGATGGTGAACCAATCGCTTCCCAAGTATTTGAGGAAAGGATACTCACAGAAGCCCCTTCATCTATGATGGTACCGACCATGATCATTTTGTAAGCTTGTACAATGATTCGAAATGGTACATTAGCCGGTAAACAGGGTATGCCTAGTAGATTCCAATCGAAGGAAATAACTAGATTGCTTGGAGGTGGGACCGAATAGACGGCCGGATATGACTCTAACAAACTTCCTTCCTATGGTAAAGGAATGGGTAGATTTCCCCCATGTTCATCAGAGTCTATGTTTACGAAAAAAATTTGAACGGTGTCGTTCTCATTCTCTTCGGTGATTGTATCATCTGAAGATGGACCTTTTAAAGACAAGACCAGGTCAACTGCCACCTCAACCTTTTGACTTTCGTTTGGTATGGATTCAGCGGGTTTATCTTCAATGACAAATGCTTCGATCGACCAAAATGGCATGTGAGTCAGATTTTCAACTAGCAATGGACTCGGCAAGAGTTTCTTGTATCCAGGAGGAAGCCGTAGCGGTGAAGCAAGATGGTCATCCAAGACTCTTTTAGCTTCATCTAGGAAGGGACAATGGTGGACGACGTGAACACCTTCACACAGTTTACAAGGAAATTTACATTTCCTTTTCTGTCCAAATGCTTCACTTTCACTAGTTGATTGTGTACTTTCAACATGATCTTTAGAGGTTGCTTACACCAGATTGTGCAAATGAGGAGACCAGTCCCTTAAGATCTAAGGGATGCAAGGACAATCTCGATGGTAGTGGTCTCCTTTGCAAATGACACATGGAGATTTAGGCTTGGATGGTGTAGTGTGTGGATTTTCACTAGAAGATGCTTGGTTACCCATTTTTGCCTTTGGCTCCTTCTTCTTCTTCTCTTTCTTTTCGTTCCCCTTCCTCTACTTCTTAGTTAATTGATTTTTGGCTTTACCAACTTCATCAAGCGAAGAGGAAGGAGGAGAGGGAGAATCAGATGAAGTAGAAGGTTGGGGGGTAACTTTAGTATCATCCAGTTGCTGACTCGATTGTTCAGAAATCATGGTGTTCTGAACGACGGAGGTCGAGAAGAGCCATATTGGCAAGCCAATCGTCTATCCTGGAAGTGACAATGTGGCCATATGAGGTGCACCAACATCTCCCCAAGAGGAGAAAGGACTAGGATTTCCTCCAAGGGGAAATCCTTGGTTGGTGGACTCGATTTTTCTCAACCTAAGGCCAACACGGGAATGGTGATATTATTCCGATTAAAATAAATTTTAGACGCTTTGACACAACTTGTTTTTTCAATTTTTAAGAGTCAAGAAAAAACAAAAGATGACTCTAGCTGCCTTCGATTTTTAATGAGCCTGAAGTGACAAGTGCTCAAATGGACCTTTTCCTTTAAGGAGTCTGGAAAGGAACGAAAGATACTACTCTGGAAATATAGACAGAGGGATTACCAAACCAATTACAAAACTGCAGAATACTTTTTACGGTACGGTAGTCAATCTTCCCAAACGCTGTGTTCAGTGCATTGCGATCGATAGGACGATAGACACGGCTTCCTATGGATAAAGGATATAGCCTATTGTGGTCTCCCAATATATACTCAATGGTACGTGGGAGCACAAGTCCATACTAGCACTTGTTGTCGCAAAGAGGAGGAATCACCCAACCAACCGTGAAAGCGACAGTTACCAGGCTTTACGATGCCGGAATACGTCTCTAGCCTAGACTTCTAGGTGTTGTGCGTTAGGTTCCAAAGTGTTTTTAGGTTCATTAAATACATTTCACAGTTGATCTTTCTTAAGAAATTTTCCTTTTAGGTTCACCGCGTGATGTAGATGTACAATTCCTAAAATGCAAACTAAGATGATAAACAATCGTTTAATCTTCATTTTGCAATGAAAATCCTAGCTACTAAAGAAAGAGAGATGATATTCTTTCAACATAGAGCAGAGAGCACACACTAGATGAATTGTCCTAAATCAAACCAACAAGCAGTCTAAATGCAGATGCACATGCATGTATTTTTTTTCAGCTTTCTTAATGTGTGAATGACAAGAAGAATGCTAAGTACAAATTTGAATTATCTTTTCAAAGTGACAGTACTAACAAATTTCTCTTCAAAAACGAAAGGAAGATAATGACGACACTTTGCTATTTTGAATTGAAAACTGCTTTCAAAACTTGAAAAACTACTAATTCAAATCAAATACAAGAGTAACTGTATAATCAACCATCAAGAACAATAGAATTCTTCTCTTTGACTGAAAATGACACTTGCGACACTTTCAAATCAAAAGATGACAGTTTGATTATGCTACTTCTTTGTAAAAGAGAACTATAAATGGTGCACAATACATAAAAAACATTCACAATTATTTGTACTATTGAGGTAGAATCATGCAAAAGTAGGGAGTTTCTGTAGTGGTATACTCATCACAGATAGCAAAACTCCTAAATAAAGCTGAAGAGAGTGAACACAGAAACCAAAATCTGAGAGCAGAAGAGGTCTTGTCTGATCAGCACACCTGCAACACAGGGAAAGTGTGATGCAGCGCACCTACTGCACATGGTAGGTGCAATGCATCCAGATTCCCCAGAGGAGAAAGTGCGATGGTCCAGGGACGAGACTTCAACTTGGTTCCGAGTCACAGTTTACAGCTTAGTTCAGGGATTTAGGCCGAGCAAGTGATGTTCAGTAAATATAAATCACAGGAGTTGATCTAATGAGGTTACTAGAGCCACCACTAGGGCAATTAGAATGTTTGCAAATCGATTGTTCAGTTTATAAACAAAACACGAAGATAGACTGAAGCAGCATTGATCTACTTTGCACTTGCATAGCAAATGCAGTTCGAAGGCTAGCTGGCTTAACTTCAGGCTCCATCTGTAATTTCATAAAACAAACAAATATAGACAAGAAAAAAATCTATTCAGTCCCCAGTGGAGTCACCATTTTGTTATCGGGAAATCTAGTGTCCACTCGGAGTTGCTAGTCCCTCTAAGACTGGTAGCTATCTTAGAAACAAACTAACTAAAACTACTTTCACTTTCCTTTATGAGAAGTAGATAAGAGAGGAAGAAAGGACACCAACCTCAATCTTGCACTTCGTTCCTTGCTTGGTTCCTCTCTGTTCTGACAGATCCTTGCCACCTTACCTTCGTCTACCCAGCTTCAAAGAGCACCTGTGGAATCAAAGCAGCATAATACTATCGAAAAACAAAGATCTACAATCATAAACAATATAGGACCAGATATATATTGACCACACAAATGCATATATCATCAAACATACAAGAATGTGGAGGAAAAGTTGAATAGTTTTATTAATATCAAGAATAGCAAAGAGGATTACAACCAATTGTTCTGACCCAGCGTCATCCTCCAAGCATGAAAGCCCCTCTTCACCTCATGACAAGCATAGATCACCTCACACTATGATATTCCACCAAGAAACCAATAGCACTTCCTTACAAGATACAAAATTCCAGCCTCTGGATCTCTGGGATGAGGGATCCATATATAGATGATTGCAGGGGGGTGAGTTAGCTTCTGGGATTTTGATTAGTGTCCTCTCTCTGATAGTTCTTGATTCCACTTGGAGATTGATGATCTCCTACTCATCCCTAGGCGAATTCACAGAGACAAGTGTCATAGGAGAAGTTTCAGGAAGATTATATGATCATCCACCTCGCAAACTGTCTCTGCCATTTGTCCACTCTCACCCATCACACCCTACAGAAGGGCTTTTCAGTATGCATCGCACCCCTTTACACTGATCAGGTTGGATGCATCGCACCCTTAGCACTGAGCAACCTGTATGGTCTAGTTTTGACCAGTTATGAGCAGTTTCCTGTGGAGAACTTCTGGGAAATGATGTAATCAGCTGACCTTGTTCCTTTACGGTATGAAACAACACTTTTAGGGACTTAGGAACCCTTGGTTTATGGACATGTATGATTGGGGTTGCAATGCCCAAAAATGTCTATAACACACTAGGTAAAATTAATGCATGCAAATGAAAAAATAATATTTTGTGACAGGAAGTGTCAGTGAGATACAAGTGTGATGAAGGAGTAACAAGGTATGGTAGGCAGTGCTAAGGCATGCTAGAGGCCAAGGAAACATGCCAAGATGTGCTAGGTGCTAGGGTGTGCCAATGCATGCCAGGAAATGTTATGGAGTGCTAAGGAAACAAAAGGGATGACTAGTTTCAAATACATGGAAATGAATGAATAAGAGTGTGTGATAGGGAGTGTTAGTGAGTTCTAAGTGTGGTAAGGAGGGAGTGACAAGCTATGTTAGGTAGTGCCAAGGAATGCAAGAGTTCCAGGGCAACATGCCAAGATGTGTTAGGTTCCAGGGTGTGCCAATGCATGCCAACGATTGTTAGGTAGTGCCACAAAAACACAAGGGAGAACTAGTTCAAAATGCATGGAAATGAAGAGATAATAGTGTGTTATGGGGAGTGTCAACGAGTTCCAAGTATTATAAGGAGGGAGTGACAAGGTTATATGCTAGGTAGTGCCAAGGCATTCTTGAGTGATATGGCATGTCAAGGAATACTAGGGTGTGCTAGGGAGTGTAAATCATGCCAGGAAATGTAGGGGATACTAACACATGCCACATAGGGCTAAGGGATTGTTACATGTGCCAGCTGCTATGGCATGTCAAGATGTAAACTATGTTGCTTAGTTGTTTTATGGCCATGATTGGATGTGAGCCTTGACATGGTAACTTGTTAAGTGGGATGAGTTGAGATTGGACATGAGTATCCTAAGATGTGTTATAGGAAGTTCTTAGGTGAATAAGGCATAGTCTAGTTTTAGTAACTATAGCTTGGTTAAGTTGTTGTAGTTGAGGCAGTACTTGGTTCGGTTCCCAAGTCTCAAAAGAAGTAAGGGTAGTTGTGAGGGAATGATAGCTAAGGAGTGCTAGGGCATGCCAAGGAATGAAAAGGTGTGATAACACATGGCAGATAATGTCAATGGATGTTTAGGAGTGTTAGGGAGTGTCAAGGGAACACAAGGGAGAACTAGGTCAAAATGCTTGGAAATGAACGAATACGAGTGTGCGCCAAGGAGTGTCAGTGAATTCTAGGTGTCCCAAGGATGAAGTGTTTTAGGGGAAGTTCAAAATATGACTTTTAGGAGGAAAGCTTGTGGTTGTGATAAGGTGTGGACAAAGAAATTTCATAGAAAGGGAGTCTTTGTGTTTGGCACAATATTGTTTTGCTAATGAATTGGTTGGGTTCCCAAGTCGCAAAAAAAGTAAGGTTATCTATAAGGGCATGACAACTAGGGAGTTCCAAGGTGTTCCAGGGAATTTAAGGTTCCCAAGTCGTGGAAAGATGTAATCCTAGCTGTGAGGGCATGACTACCAAGGTGTGTTAGGGAATGCTAGGGTATGCTAACATGTGCCAGATAGTATGAAAGCATGTCAAACAAGCTAATACATGCCAAGTGTTGAGGCATGCAAAGATGTGCAAGGGTGTGATAATGCATGACAGGGTTTGTCAAGGCAACAAAAGGGAGGAACAAGTTAAAATAAAAGGAAATGAACTCATAATAGGGGTTAATAATTCATGAATTTACCTTTTCTATGAGGGGCATGCTAGGCACACCAACACTAGGTGCTAATAGGTGCCAAGTGCCAAGTGTCAGTGCATTCCAAGTGCCAAATATTCCTCCGTTGCTTCTCATCTACTTTCCAATAATTGATCTCAAATAACTTTAATATTAAACCATGCCAAACCATACCAAGTCATATCAACGTATGCCAAACATGCTAAGACTTTCCAAGTGCCAACACGTGTCAAGTGCCAATGTGTGGCAAGGAGTGTGATGCATACTATAAAATGGAAGAGCATGTCGAAGAGTGCTAATGTGTGCTATAGAGTGCTAATTCATGTTGATGAGTGTTAGGGAGTACTAGGACAACACAAGGGAGCACTAGGTCAAAATGCATGGAAATGAATGAATATGAGGGCGTGTCAGGGAGTGTCAATGAGTGCTAGTTGTCATGCAAAGGATGGAGTGAAAAGGTAAGCCAAGCACAGGTAAGGCATGCCAGGGAATATCAGGGCATGTCAAGAAGTGTTATAGCGTTCTAGGTAGTTCTAGAGTCTGCTAGCATGTGCCAAATAGTGCCAAGGCATGCCAAGACATGTCAGGTGCTAAGGCATGCTAGGATGTGCAGGGTCCCACAGTATGCCAATATGCATCAAGGATTTTCAAGGAAACAAATGGAATAACCAAGCTAAAATACAAGGAAATGAACACATAAGAGGGTAAATAAGTCGATACTTTATCTTTTTCAAAAGGGGAATGCTAGGCACACTAATAATATGTTCCAATACATGAAAAGTGCCAATGTGTGCCAAGTGCTAATGTATGTCAATGAAATATTATTCCAAGGTGTTCTAGGGCATTCTAGGGACCACAGGGCATCCCAACACATGCCAGGGGAGTGTTACTCTATGCTAGGGCATGCCAACATTTTCTTGGGCGTCCTAATCATGGAAAGATGTGGTAGGTACAAATATGTTCCAGGTACAAATATGTTCCAGGTACAAAGATGTTCCAAGACATGTGAAGTGCCAAGGAATATTAGTGTGTTCCAAAGCATCTTAAGGTGTTCCATGAGTGTTGAGGAGTGTTAGGTCTCTCCCATTAATATAATTGACAGAACTTGATTATGTATTAAATAATATAGTTTCTACACACACTAGTGGAACTTTATCTAAAGGGAATTTGCTAGAGAATAAACCTAATAGAGATGAATCATGTGTTGACTAATAGGAAAAATATATTCTTATGACTTGAGGGAAAGGATATACTCTAATTATTTCTTAACAAATTGACTGACTCTAACCACTATGGCCTTGGAAAACATAACAATGGTCTTAAATCATTATCTTTTGACAAAAAATATAGTAATAGGTACATAGCATCATCAAAAACACATTGGAATGATCAATGATGATGAAAATTTTTTTACCGTCCCGAAAAGTAAAGAAAAAGTGCATTGGAGAGGGTCAATAAAAGATCGTCACTAGAAGTGCCACCAAAGAGAGAATTACTGATGGGTCTTTAACGACCCTCACCAAAAGTGTCACCAAAGAGATAATTAGTGATGGGCCTTTAATGACCCTCACCAAAAGTGTCATTGAAAATGGCTTTGGTGACAAACCTTAAAGGACCATCACTATATAGACTTACAACAACGATTTTTTAAAGACCATCACCATATGTGACACTGGTGATGTACCTTAAAGTTCTGCCATATGCATGAACTGTCATCAAAACCTCAATGGAATGATCAATGATGACGAATATTTATTGACCGTCACCAAAAGTAACCAAAAAGATCATTGGTGACAGTCAATAAAATATCATCACTAGAAGTGTCACCAAAGAGAGAATTAGTGATGGGATTTTAACGACCCTCACCAAAAGTGTCACCAAAGAGAGAATTAATGATGGTGCTTCAAGGACCCTCACCAAAAGTGTCATTGAAAATGGCTTTGGTGACAAACCTTAAAGGACCATTACTATATACACTTACAACAATGCTTTTTTACAGACCATCACCATATGCGACATTGATGATGGACCTTAAAGGTTCGTTAGAGGCATGACCCTCACCAATGACCTTTTTTATTGTAGTGATAACAATATCTGTGATGTCGCATCATTAGAATCTAGCTAAGAAAGAGATCGAAGACTGGTTGGATAGAAAGATCCACGAAATCACAGCGCAAGAAAATAGGAATCCGCAATTAATGAAAGAACGGTGGTTGGACAAATATTTGTACACATAGATACACAAAATCTTCTTCTATTCCTTCCCAGTTGAATTATACGAGTGGATCACTAAGTTGGAAGACGGCCAAGGGAGGTGGAGACTTGACGATCCAATTTTCTGGACCACGAAGTTACTATGGAGATTGTAAGCCTCTGAAGATAAGATCATGCGTGTTGTCAATCAGTAACTCGATTGTATCATAGGAGGATTTATGATAGAGTTCATGGTCGATACTTCGGTCAGTTACAATGAAGAATAGCGCCACTTATTCAAAGGGCCGTGAGGTAAGTATTTAAAATCGTTAAATACTTGCATTAAGATGCTATTGTGTGAAAAGTGGGTTATGCAGTTACCCTGATGTTTGGGGCTACGTGAAGTGGAAGGAATTTCAGGGACAAAGGAAGAAAAGGCCCTGAATATAGCCCGTTGATTGAACCTCCTCTAAGTGATGATGAGGGAGCAGCACAGGATTCTCCACAAAGCACTATTCAGTTGATAAAGCAAGGGTTTCTATGAATACCTCATCCACCCACAGCACCTCCATCTTCACCTTCACTACTTACACCCCCACCCACAACACCTCCATCTTCACCTTCACTGCTTACACCCCCACCCACACCACCACCGCCTCCACCACCATTCAATATGGCGAACTCCATAAAGCTACCTGTGTTCAATGGTGTGGGAAATGAAGATCCAGAATAGTTTTGGTTTGTCGCGAAGGCTGTATGGGAAGCTTAGGGTACCATAAATGATCAAATGAAGAAAGTGACATTGATTAGCACTTTGTAGGACCACTCACTAACTTGGTACATTAAGTACTGCACGGATAACCCGATTCTGTATTAGCAAATATCCAAACTGCGCTAAATAAGGATTTCAGTAGACCTATGTTTGAAGCGCAATAAATTGTGGGATTCAAAGAGATCATGATGAAGCCTAGTGAGAAACCCTAGGATTTTGATCAGAGATTGAAGTGTATGATCCATGAGGCTAACATGAATATGATTGATGGGCAGCATCCCAAATGGTTTGTGGCCTCATTCCTGCCTCATCTAAGGGTTACGCTATCACAACAGAAGATTGGGACCTAGGCGAAAGCTCTGGAAATCGTGAAGAGGTTGCACGAGACACCAATGTAGGATGATAATCTGGGGGTTTAGCAGACTCATACACAGTTGCAGAACCTTTGCCTAGAAATGAAAAGTCTGAAAAAGGACAGAACAGCTCAGCCAGAGGTGCGCAATGAAGTGTGGTGCCTAAAGTGAAAACGCCAGGGGCATGATAAAGATCACTATCCAGTTTTCGTAAATTATGTTGTAGTAGGGGGACCAATGCCTATGAGGCTAGAAGTTGCAGCAGGTCTAAGTACAGGGCCCACATTTTGGTCTGCTATCTATCAAGTATCTAGGAAACATGTGACAGACAATTTCCATTTGCTTCAGAAATTCGTACAGACATCGCAACAACTCTATTGCAACTTCTGTCAATTTATGGGTCATGATGATCGCATTTGCCAGAGTTATGAATTAATGATGGATAGGACACCTACATATAAGGTGCAGGCAGAAACGCGACCTCTGGACCAAGGCACTGGAGGAGCCCGAGGTGAGTATCAAGGACGTGGATGAATCCGAGGTGGAGGAGGACCTGGTAGAGGTCAATAGTAGGTTATTTGTTACAATTGTGGAGGACCAAGACACTATGCATGAGACTGCCCAAATTCGACGCGACTGTCAGTCGCTATTGTACTCAGTTTTACCGTGTAACGGAGGATTTCCCTATATTGTTAGCTAAGATACACAAGAAGGGAGCGCAACCTCACCAACCGACTCAGTACCTACAGATGATAAGGCCTGAGCCTCGCGAGGAAGACCCTAAGGTAAATATTGTGATGTGGAGTGGAGCAGTGACTGGTGAGGATAAGGTAAAGCAGCTTGAAGAAGGTGAGTGGGTTTGCAAAGTGCCAGAGACCGGGTTTGATCTAGAACATGCAAAAGAAATTTTTATGGAAGTGAAGAAAAGTTTCATTGAGGGCTCTATCTTAGGGAGTCAAGAGAAGCCAGCTCAAGAAATGGACCCGTCCATTATTACCACGTTCTTGGAGAGCTGCATGAAACTGCTACACAACAACAAGGTTGTGAAGGGATTGCAAGAGCTAATTAATAGGTGCGCTCGCAGGGAAAATGATACTTATGGACTACGTGTAGTTAGAAATCTTGGTAAGCATAAGGCAAGAACTGGATGTGAGATGAGACTGACCACACAAATAGGAGAATATGAGATGGATCAGGTTATTTCAGATTTGGGGTTAGATGCAAACATTTTTCCGAAACAGACATGGGAGAGAATGGGGAGACCTATGCTATAGTGGTCTCCGATTTAGTTAAGGATGGAGAATCAGCAGAAAATCATCCCAATCGGGAGGTTGTAAGTGGTAATAGTTCATATCAAAGGCGCGAGAGAACTAGCTAATTTTGAAGTGATAGAGATTGTGGACGATAACAATCCCTACCCTGCACTCCTTGGGATCGATTGGGCCACTGACATGAATGGGGTAATCAATATGAAGAAGAAAAAGATGATATTTAAGAAGAAATCACTCCTCGTATTGGTTCCATTGGACCCTGTAGAAGGATGGCACAATACTGAACCAGTCCGCGATTATGAAAGTGATAATGATTTGGACCAGATTTACAAGATAATGGCGTGAGATTAGGATTGGGTGAATGCAATAGTAGATGGACATATTGCATGTGACCGTGAGAGTTCCTTGACATCAGATTCATAGGAAGAACTAGAGCACTAGCAGAATCGACTACATGAAGTATCTACAATGCGTTGTAATATTATGACCAAGTCATTGCATTATGTACCATCAGAGGTAATAAATATACCTTACTATGATGGTTTAACTAATGTTGATCATGTTTTGGATGCATTTGAGAGAGAAGTGCCAAAGAAGCATCACTTTCAAGCCTTGGACTGGGCACTGCATGCTATGCCTGTGAGATGGTGGGCCACATACAAGGACAGTTTTGATGATTGACGCATATATAGAAAAATGATGTAAATTTTGGCCATCCACAAGTGTGGCTAACATAAAAATATGATGGGAGAAATGATCTGCATGACAATTTGGCCAAATGGACTGAAGCGTATGGAGTGAAGCCTCAACCGGAGTGGGTGCATCTTTTTTGTCATATCTTGGATGTTATACTGATGAATTGGTACTTGGAGACAGAACTTCGCCATGGAACTGAAGAATGGGATGTTTTGTGTGAAGGATTTTTTATGACATTCCGATTTGAGGATGGATTTGAAGGTATTAATGAAGCATTGTAGGAGGTTAAGGAAACATTTTTCAAGATACCATAGGATCCTCTAGATTTTATTCAACCTGATTAGACTACCTAGCTGAGCAACGCGCTGGAGTGCTACAATGTAACAACAGAAAAAGAAGACGAAGACCTAAGGAAGATTAATATTCCAGAGATTGAAGGTCACTACGAAGTTGAAGGAACACAACTAGAGAACCCCGACATAATAGAGCCACTCAAAACTACATAGGCAAACATCAACACGGAGGCAGAGCCGAAGTTTGTAAAGGTTGGGGACTACTAGGATGACACGACGGTAGATAAGGTCACTGAATTAATCTGTGAATATCAGGATTGGTTCCCCCCAAAGTTTTTAGATCTAAAACGGATAATAGGATACCTCAGTGTCATGAAGATCACCCTAAAACCAGACGTTAAACCTGTGAAGAAAAGATCTTACTACCTCAATCCGAAGTATATATAAAGGGTCCACTTAGAGTTAGATAAGATTCTCGCGGCAGGTATCATTGAACTGGTGGAAGAAATTGATTGGGTAAGCCCAATAGTAGTTCAGGAAAAGAAGAAGAAGGAAGAAATAAGGATATGCGTATATCTTAGGAAGTTGAATGATGCATGCGTGCATGATCCCTTCCCAGCTTCGTTCACCGATGAGGTCCTAGATAATTTTGGTAGCCAAGAAGCATATTCATTCACTAATGGGTTCTCTGGGTACCATTAGATCAAGATCACACTAGAGGATAGAAGTAAGACGACCTTCATGATTGAATGGGGATGCTTCTATTACACGGTGATGCCTTTTGGGTTGAAGAATGTGTTGGGGATCTTTTCACACGTAGTCATTGCAACATTCAAGGATTTCATTCAAAAATTTCTAGAGGTATACTTTGACAATTGGAAAGTGTTTGGATTGGTAAAGCACCATGTGGCAAGTTTGCGCTTGATGCTAGATACATGCCAGAGGTACCAGATTGCACTCAATCTGAAGAAATTCTTGTTTTATGTCTATTTTGGGATCTTGTTGGGTCATGTCGTATGCAGACAAGGCTTGATGGTAGACCCTGTTAAGATCGTGGTCATAATCAATTTGGAAGAACCAAGGAGTGTGAAACAACTGTGCGCTATGTTGGGACATATGGGATACTATAGGAAATTCATCAAGAGCTATGCCTAGGTCACCTCACTGATGGAAAAATTGTTAAAGAAGGATGTTACGTTCTGTTGGAATGAAGAATGCCATAATAGTTTGGATGTGCTAAAGGAGAAAATGGTCACTGCGTCGATCCTAGTCTTCCCAGAATGGAAGAAGGAATTTCATGTGCATGTGGATGTGTCATGTATTGCATTGGGATCAGTACTGACACAGGCTGGTGAAGGGGACTTGGATCACCCTATAGTGTTCGCAAGTAGGAAGTTTTCCAAAGATGAGAAAAATTATTCCATGACAGAGCACAAGGGATTAGCTATGGTGTATGCACTCCAAAAGTTTAGGAATTATATTTTGGGTGGATATTTTAAGATTTATGCAGACCATTCTGCATTGAAATACCTAGTCAAAAATGTTCCTTGGCTTCTTATTGCTAAACTTGGATCAGCGTCCATCAAGCCAACAAGAGGATTAGAGGCTCTACTATGAGTGGCCTCGTATTCACGAATCGCCCCCAGGCAATTGCGAAACTCGTCAAGATGAGGGAAACAATGGGAATAGTGACGATGAAGATCACAAAGGGAACAAGGGTGGTTTGTGTGAAGATATTTGAGTTTCTTAGGTGGGACCAGTATGTCAAAATGGACTTCTCAAATATTCAAATAAATTCATGAACCAAAAGTTTAAGTTGAGGAAGTTCGGGACAATTGTTGGTGGCATGCCCAACAACTTCACACAAAGCACACGGCTTTGGGGCCTTAGGGACTGGAGGAGCTCGGGGAGCCTTGTCCTTAGGTTCATTCCTCTTGGCTTTCCCCCCTGTCTGGATGTTGTCGCAATAGGAGTGGGTTCCTGTTGAGGTTGCAGTGGAACTGGAGCAGTGACAGGGTTCATAGGGACCAGTTGTACTAGGGTCAAAGGATGATATGGTCATAGCTAACCAAGCAGAGTTCTCACTCAGGGATCAATGTACCAGACTAGGATCCCCAAAGTCATATTAGGAAGGACCAACGAAGCCATGTCAAGGAGAGAAAATACTCCTAGAGGGGGGAATAATAAAGGTATCTAGCCTGTAGGGTAATGTCCCAGTGGAACAACTCCTGGATGGTTAAGACCTAGAGGAACGGTTCGTAGTGGGAACATATGAGAGGCACCCACAAATAGAGGATGTCTTGAGTGGGTGGATTTGGATGACTCAATTGAGATGGTAATAATAGAGTGCTTAGGAGTTGGTTGTTGATTAGAGGTATTGACCTCATCAAAATCCATCATGGGGATTTGGTAGTCACCAAGACCAAAAGGTTGGGGGAGATGGGCTTCTTGACCTGATTGAGGTTGAGCAGCAACAAATCCTTGCAGAGGGCAAGGATTGTGAGTACTGCCAGTTGAGATGGCTTAGGATTCTGAAGTGATTTTAACCTTTAGAAGTTTCTTGAGCTTCCCACATTTGACGCATCTGGGGTAAAAGGGGACACTCATGCATATAATGGCCATGTACACCACAACATGCACAAGGCTTGTTCATACGAATAATCTTTTTTTGCTTGGGTTGGCCACCGTGTTGCTGGTTGTTAGTGTTAGGTTGGTTCCCCTAGGATTCACTAGGTTGCTTACCTTGGTTACCCTGGTTACCCTTGTTACCCTTCCCATTATTCTTTTTCTTCAAATTATGGGGACTACTATCACTCTGTTATGCAAACACCTGACCCTAAGGGGGTGGTGGCTGTTTGGAGTGAGGATGCATGGGAGGTTGCGGCACTAATGCTTGAGGGGATGGAGCATCAGGTTGTTCATAAGAAGGAGCAATAGTTTGGTAAATGGGTTGGGGCCCTGGAAACATGTTGCTAGTAGGAGGGTCATAAATGTTGGAGGAACTAGTGACCCCCTCTGGGTAGCCATAACCCTGCTAAGAATATGGCGAAGAATGTGAAATGGATCCAATGATACCATCGACAAAGTGAGATGCCCTTGATGCATTAGCATTGCCAGGACGAGGGAGGTTTGGAATAATGGTATAGACATAACCTGATTGAGCATAGATTAGATCATACCTCAAACTAGTCTAGAAAGCTTCTTCCTCGGTCTGAGGAAAATGGGATGTGGCATCTTTCCCGATGGGGGATAAAAGGCTCTTTAGAAACCAATCTAGATAAAAGTAGTCTTTGAAAGGTGGGGCACAACATGTGCTCGTCCTTTGACACCACTCTTAACCATGGTTAGAAAGATGAGTAGTGGAGGATTGACGAAATATGGTCAAAAGCAAAGTACTAATGTCGTATCAGAGAGGTAACTGGAAATAGGACAAGAATGCTTTAGCAAGCATCGTGAAAATGGAATGAGAAGCGATAGGCTAGTCTACATACCATTTTGTAGCGTCTCCAGTGAGTGTGTGTTGGAAGAGTTGAATATGAATGGAGTCATCGGTTATGGAGTTGGACAAGCACCACATATGGAAGGATCAGACATGGTTGGTAGGATCCTCTCCAATAATACCCTTAAACTTTGGGATGTATGAGGGAAGCTTAGTCGACATAGAGGGCCAACTAGCATCATGGTGTATGGGGTCGTTTATCAACTGGTTAAGACCCCGTAGACTTAACCCATCCATTAAGGGGAGCATGGGGGCTGTCGAAACAGTTCTTGAGACTGTTCCACCTGATGTGACCACCGGTATATTACTGGAGCCACCACCGGATTGGGGTCCTGCACTAGCTGTGTGACCAGACATGGTGATGATATGCAGTGAAGGAGGCTCAGAATCAGATGAGGAATCAAGATAAGAGTCAAGATGGGGACTCATAGGGCTATGAACTCGAACCTGATGGGGAGGAGTAATATGCCCAAGTGGAAACTGGGGGTGAAGTCCTAATAGTCTCCGCAACACATGCCTTGGTGGTGCAATGATGGAAGAACACACGGAACGTGGAAATGGTGAAGGGAGATCAACAATATATCTTTTGTCTCTAATGCGGTGAGATAAATTTATTATGTTAAGCCTTGGCTTGGCTGTGTAAACCAAGCACCCTTCACCTAAGGTGTGCTTGTGTGTGCAAGTGTATTAATTGATTAAGTCCAGATCATGCTTTTAAAAAAGAAAAAATATTGCTACAAATAAACTAAAATAAATAGCAAAACAATTAACTAAACCCCACCTAAACTAGGTTTGCAAACACTATACTACTAGGTGAATAAAGTGATAGAAAATACACTAAAACAGTCAAGAGATTTGAATGTGAGTGTGACTAGGATCAAGTGACTCTAAGCTACTAGAAAGTGGTGCAACAACAAAACAACACCAGAGGGGAAGATCGCTGCAAAAATATAGGGAGATGAGTGAAACACCTAGGGCAACCAATGGGACCCTAAGGGAATGACAAAACAAGTTGGAATGTGAAACTATGGACGGTAGCAACCTATCTTATCAGATCTGAAACAAAAAGTTACAGATCTGGAAAATGTGGCTAAAAGTGCTTCAAAAAAAAATCATACTTCTCACTCAGCTAAACTCCTCCTAGAAAGGCGGAAGTGTACTAGAAGCCTTAAGGGAGGCTAAATTTGAGTTCGATGAGTAAAATAGAATGGATATAGGCCTAAGCAAGATGAGACAGAGGTCAAACACCCAGTAGACAGCTCTCAACAAAACCCAGAAACAGGTCTCACAAAAACCCTAAAACCCAGAAATCGCAGGTTCTTACCTATTTTTTTACGAAATCACACTTTTTGGGTAGAAAGTTGCATTCTGAAGCCTAGATTGTACCCTTTGGGATGAAAGCTATGATTTCTACTTCAAGACTTCCGGTCTGCAAATTTCAGAAAAAAGTGTCGCCTTTGCTGTGGCTAGACCTGCGGACACGACTAGAAAGCTTGCAGAAGTCGGAACTTTATCAGATCTAGGGTTAAAAAACTAGGAAACATTAACAGAAGATAAAAAAGAGGAAACCCTAATCTGAAAACCAAAGGTCACCCAGGTTTCTAGATATGAAGTATAAAACCCAGTGGAATCACCAATTTATTGTAGTGTTTTCTTCTTAATGATGTACGAAAAGGAACCACTTAAGATTGTGGATGAAAAACGATCTCAACAATATAAATGACTTCTAAAAATTGTAGATTTGTAGCTATTGATAGAAACAAGACTTGCCAAAATCCTAATCCATGCTGCAATCATAGTTAAACAGTAAAATGAAGAGTAATAACCCCAAAATATCCAATGGAAACTAGATGTGTAAAAAATGATTTTATTATAACACTTGTGAAGGGAACAAATATATGTTACCAATCCCCCTCTATGGGACAGGTTCTTGGCAATCCTCAATCACTTTCAGCTTTTGTAGAGTCTCTATCCTCTATAATGCATAAACCCAACAAAAATATGGTGTGTGACAATGAAAATAATTAGAGTTACAACAATGAGTGCAACAATGAAAATAATCAAAAGTGAATAATTAATGGAAAACCCTCCTATTTATAACAAAATATTGAGTTATCCTCCAATAATGAGCAATAATAAAATATTATTGATCCCATTCTTGGAATTACCACTTGGAATATTTTATTATATTTGTTTAGGAGGGAAAAAGTATTTAAACTTTTATTTAGAAATAATAAATATATAAAAGATTTATTTATTATCTCAATGAATTAGTTAATAAATAATAAAAAAAATGATCTATTTAATTATTCCTAAGGGATTTAGTCAAATTTAACAAAGAATAATAATTAATTATTCTTAGAGAAAAATAAGATAAATAATGATTTATCTGTTTATTTTTCAGGATTAGGTCAAATTTGACAAGGATTAATAATAAAACAATGGTTAAGTTAATTATTCCTAGAAGAAAATAAAGTAAATAATGATTTATTTAATTATTCTTCATGGGTTTAACTATAAATTACTTAATAAAGGTGGTTTATTAGGTAATTTCTTCTAGTGAAAACAATTTTACTATGATAAAATTTGCTTTACATGGTGTACTTCGATCCATCTAGTAAATTAGCCTAGATGATCAATTTTTTGGTGATAACAATAACAATGGAAACCAATCTACCTCCTGAATGTGTAATCTGCAACTAAGTGAGTCTTCCTACAGACAAAATTACAACTCTGCAAAACTAATTTGTGATGATGTGGCTATCAACTCAATCTATGTTAATTGCACTCCATCACATTGCCTCACTCAATCCCACATGTTTTCCCACTATTATGCATTTATGGCATTGGTCCCTTCACACATGTGGTAAAATATATGTAAAGGAGTCATTCCCTAATTCATTTTCCTTAACTAGCCTCGACTGGCTAGGATGCAGATGGAGTTTTTATTAGGACATTCTACATGTGCATATATATTATAGAAACTCATCTGACACAAAATATAGAAGGATGTGTTACCAAATAATTAAACACTTCATCTCAACAATGTATGAGAGACTTTTCAACACAAAACCTCCCTCTATGACGAATAGGGCCAGGGCATTCTTGTAGGATATTGAAAATTGGTTTACTCCTAGAGATGCAACATATATCAAATAATTTGGTGCATACAAACCCCCTCATCAATTACCTATGTTCATCACTGACAAAGTGGTATTACAAAAGTGTCATACCATCTTACTACAGGGTTGAAAAGCTCATTGGTGAAATAAAAGAAAGCTCCATGGCCTATATTTCCTTTTCATATTGGGGCATATTGTATTAAATATTTCAAGGATGTAGAGGAAGAAGCCTAAGATTTAGAATACTTCAATTTTGTTGAACTAAGTTATAACAAATATGATCTAAAAGACATTGCCACCAAACATTTCAAAGAAATCACTTATAGTTGGGCATATGCTTCACTTGTTGATGAATATTAAGAGAAGGTAAATAACTTCTTCAACACTACCAAGGCCTTGGAAGCATCTTAAATTATCAGTACCTCTCAACCTTTATACAACCCTAAAAAATTAGATGGAGACTCATAGGATACCATGAATCTAGAAGAGAGGAGAGTTGCATTTAAGGGAAAATAGGAGTAGGAGGCCAAGAAGGAAATATTGGAGAAACAAAGGGTTGAATAGGAAGCCAAGAAGCAAGCTAAAGAGGAGCCTAAGAAGAATAAAGTTGAAGAACAAGTGACAAAAATGTAAGAGGCAAAGGAGATGAAGAAGAGAGAGGAAGAGCAAAGACAAAAACAAGAAGCACTAAAAAAGAAAAACAAGAAGAAATAAAGAAAATGAAACCAGAATCCATGAAGAAAATGGAGGAGGAAGAGAAAAAGAGGTAGGAATAAGAAAGTAAAAGAAAAGAAGAATAAGAAACTAAGAAGAAATAAGAATATTTGGCCAAGTAGCTAGAGGTGGAGCTCATTTACAAAGAACTAGCTGAAAGAAGAAGAGACCAACTCTAATATATTGCAGATAGAAGAAACTATACCCTCTATTGATGTCCAACCTACAACACCTATTACTAGAGGACACCTTGTGATTGATGAAATGGGTAGTACCTTTGAAGAACAAGAGAAGTTACTAGATATCTTACACTCTAGAATTGATTAATTTAAGAAAAGGATATACCAAGAGAGGCAAAAGCACTTAGAAAGAGATCCAAATAAGGCCACATCAATTACCATTGAGAGAGTCGTAATGATTGACACTATAACCAATCCAATTGCCATAGAGTTTGAAGGATCTACTTTCTCTACTTCCACTACACATAATGTAGAATTTTTGGTAGATGAAGTAAGAAAGTTAAAAAATAATTTTTCCAGGGCACAGCAGGAAAATGACAGGTTGTGTGATGAGAACCAAACTCTTTCAGACTCAAGTTCCCACAAATAATATTTCAAGGAATAAATATTGGAGGAAATAAAAGTAGTAGAAGAAGTCATCAAGTCAGTCTATGAAGGAATAATCACCCTTCATAAAACAATATCTCCATTATTAGAATTGCAAGGTTATATGAAAGGAAGAGGAGCAGTGATAAAGAAGGAATTCTCAGTTGTAGAGTATCTCTTTGAATGGAGAAAGGAATATCTAAATGCACTATCACGACTTCCAAGGAAAGATACAATGAGTGTTGGAATTGCAAAGAAAGAATCATAATGTTAGTACAATCACATGAAACGTTGACCAAAGATATGACTATAATTCTAAATGCATATTAAACATGGTACAAGAAATTTGAGGCTCTCATTGAGGAACAAAAAATACCCTCTAATGGTGCAATAGGAGTAATAAGACTCGAAGAGAAATTTTGGCAGGAATCCTAGGAGAAAATATATGTGATGAAGCAAGGAACTACTTAAGACAACTTAGAACCTAAAAAAGAAGAAATTGCACAACTTGTTGTAGGACCAACAAAATTGCACACAAAAATCTTTGGGTTTTCATATCAAATACAACTAAACATGAGCATTCTATTGTTGGATGCTATAGAGTGCTAGATGAGGTTCAAAAGTGAATTGTCGAAAAAGGTCAAATCCACCATTTACAAATGCAAGGCTTGGTATACGTACTTGACACAAGAGTTGCACATTGAGGCCACTAATATGGTTATCATGGGTTTGGTTCCATGAAGGAACCTTGTCCTTTGAAATTCCTTGTAATTTGTAAATAAAGTCATTTTTTAAATTAAAGTTGTAATATAATTTGGAAATAGAGGTAATTAAGGATTAAAAGGTCATGAAGAAGGTGAATATTCATGAGGAAGTTGAAAGGTCATGGGAGGTGAAATGTCACCTCATTTTTTATAAATATACCCTCATGACTAGTTAGAAAGAAAATTTAGTTTTGGAATTCATTTGAGCACCTTTTTTAGGAAATATTATACATCCTTTTGATAAATCAAGTTGTAGCTTAGTACTTCCACAATTGGAATTCAAGGATGCTTAATGTAATGGTGCATTAGACATTTTAGCATAATATTAAGAATCCCATTAAGCCAAGGTAGAAATTTTATGCATGTATTGTTGAGCATTGTGGGACTTATCTCATGGTGGTTCAAATGTATGTGTTTGTATTTCCATGTGTTGAGGTTGTCTCTTTCATTATTTTATAACACCTATTTTATTTTAAGTTGTGTGTTGTTTATGCTTTAATTGTCATTATTGTTTGAGAACTAATACACAATTGATTAATGATTCCTCTTCTTTATTCATGTATCTTAATTGAAGTATGCTTACATCCTTCCTTTAAATATCCATGTTATTTCGTTTGGTTTTGGTGATGTATTTTGTATCTTTATTGCATGTTATTTCATAAAGATATTCTAACTTGTGTTTTCTAGAAGTTATATTTCTTTTCTCATGTATCACCCATTCCATCCAAAACATACTTCAAACAACAAGGTGTAGCCAGGCTTGCATACCAGATGAGACTCTTATCCCAAATGGTGTAAGGTCTAATTGGGACTTTGCACCGGTGAGATCCCCTTATAGTTGGTAGAATATTTTGGCCCATCAATAGAATTATACATATAAATTACCCAACACACATGATGTAAGAAAATTACATGTTTCAACAAAAAAAATATGCATTGCAAGTAAAACACATGTCAACAAGTTCACAAGTAAAATTTTGCATAAAAATTATTACTTACCTCATGTATTGACCAAGATAATATATAGATTTTGTATGTTTTTGTTAATGTTATCTAGAATAGATAAAGGTAGAACATGTTGTAATGATGTTTTACCCAATCAAATTCAGTTTTCTTCATTAAGATATTAATTTATGTTTGAACAAACTACCATGGGAAAGCTAATTTTCCAAATAACCTCTTTTACTACATTGCTTTGTTGCTATGTAAATGACCATGGAAGACTATCTCTTTGTCAATTGATATTTGAATGAATCACATTTGGAATTGACTGATTGGCTTCCTCAATGTTTCTACAAATTTTGACAATTTCTTACTTGTCACTCCTAATATTCTCCATAATTTTTTTGTTATATCCTTATCGATATGTGTTCTATTAAACAAATAAGATATTTTTAGGTGCTCATCATAGAGAAACCTACTAAATTGTATAGGGTAAATTTTCATTCCTAGTATAAGCCCATTAATATCATGATGATATTTATGAAACATAAATGAAATTACCACAATAAATGTCAAAAATCGTAAAAATAATTCAATTCAAATGAAAATGTAAAGCATTATATATCATATATATACTAATTACTTGCCTTGATGATTTCTATTATATTCCAACTTCCATATGTGAGGTGTCAATTTTTTTGTTTTTATTATAGACCCTTCTTTCCCATTGAACATATGTGTTTTGGTAGTTCAATACCTATGGTTCTTTGGGAGGAAGCAACTATACTTATTAATCACCTCATTTTATAAACTTCTTGAATGTGGAGATTTTATCCTAAGACCACAAACTATACATGCAAATTTACACTTCGTATGAATCCCTACAAGATATGGATCAATATTAGTCTTAATTTATACCAAGGAACTATTTAGAAGACATGAATGGCATTTTCATAAAATTATATATTATTAAAGTATGGTATTACATTACATACCAAAAAAATGTGTTAGCCTTGGGGCATCATATATTGTCCATGTAAGAATTTCGTGGGATTGAAATTTATTTTCACCTATTGGTCTATATATATTTTACATAGTGATTCTAACCCATAGATTTAGTAGCTTCTTAATATGGGGTTTAATATATACATTCATATATCAACCCTTGTACATACCTAATTGATTGAAAATACACATAATGAATACTTTGTGTGTGTGTGGAATACTTTTGTTATGAACAATAAGATTCCTCCTTAGATATCAATAAAGAGGGAGAACACAATGTTGGAAATGATTGTTCCTAGCATTTGGTTACAGTAATCTTTTGAATGTAAAACTTTGACTCTTGATAGTATTTTTTTTAATAAAGCTTCATTTCTCAGGTGAATTAAAGGCTTATTGCTATGACTTCATTGTAGTTCATTTTAGCATTTAATGCATCATGGTTCTTGATAATATTATCACAAGGTTGTCACATTGAGGAAATTGTGATCATTAAAACATCATTATGTAATACTAGGACAAGTAATTTATGGAGTTAGTAATATCCAATAATCATTAAGTAAACATTAATATTTTATTATAATTGTTGTGTGAAAACTACGATTGCGGACAGAAGTATCTTCCCTAGGCCTAGTGGACTGACCTAGAACAACAAAAAGACAAAGGTACTAATGCTTTACTTAATGTAAATATATAACGCAATGAAGCATACCTAGAATCTGTCATATGCTTCACTCCTTCGTTGGATTTAATGCTCCAATCCTAGCTCTAATCATTATAATTAGAACTTGTATAGTCAGATAACACAAGCCATCAATCCATGGAATCTATGAAGCATTATCTAATCACTTTATTCAATAGATCAACATGGTATTGAAATATATGAAAACCATATTATCATATATAGGAAAACAAATAACTCTTTGCATTAATATAAATGGAGTGAGTTACAACCAAAAATAGGTGTTGGTCTTGTAGAAGAGCTCCTCCAGGTTGACTTGTCCTTTCCTTGTCACAAAGTGCACCTCTAGTCACCCTAATGCATGGAAATATATCTCTCACAACATCAATTTAAGGGTAGAATCACTCTCCAAAATCCAACCACAACTAACCAAGTTCTTGTGGAATGAGGTGAATATATAAGAAGGAGAGTTAGTTCAGGAATTCTCATCCATTTACCAATCTAGGCTTGAGATCCAAAAGTGATTGGAGGATGATCTCAAGGGATAAGATGGTGATTTATCCAAGTTGGTATCAGATAGGATTTGATTGTTTATCCAAGGTAAATGGTTGAACAACCTCTGGAAAAATATGGAAGAGAAATATTTGGAAATATTTTTATATTTTTCAGAATTTCTGGAATCAACGCACAGTTCTGCAAGGTGCACTGCATAACACCCTTAGAGAAGGAGAGACTACACTACAACACTGTTGCTTGGTTATGCAACGTGCATTGGTCCTTAAAATCACTGGAATGAAGGAGTGAAGGGTAGAAACACAAGTATTATGGAGATTCATGCTTAGGGATTTGTGAAAGAATGATGAAAATATGGTGAATGATGTGAATTGGTCCTGTTTGAATGCCTATTGACTAGATGCGACAAAATGGACTATAAGAGATTTCCCCCTAAAGCACAAACTTAGAAATGGAAACTGATGTCTAAAGTTCTTTACCTTGTGACAAGTTAAGATCAAGAACAATCAGTGAGATAATCATCTGTAACAATACATTTACATCATGACATATTTGTTGAGGGATGCATACCCATACTCATAATATAAGCTAACATTACATGTACAATGATCAAAGACACATCCACAGATGTATGATGGTAGACGCGTGACTGGATGAATGCATGTATGATCATAGCCATCATACATTGTGATCTTGTATTACTCTTGAAATCACATCTCGGATGGATGAAAATAGATCTAAGGTATTATATCTTGTTCACACAACCAATCAATGTACGAGTCTAACCCTGTGAATCAATGAGCTAAATTAAAACATGATAGACACCATCTAATTACCATCCAATGATGTAAGCCATTAGCAGATGCGAGAGAAACCACCAATGATGCTAATGGCTCTCAAGGTACCCTAGTACAATCTATATGGTGTGAATAAATGAGTTGATGTCAAACACCACACAAAATATCTCAATTGAAGGTCAATGAGGAAAACTTGTCGTCGAGAGCGAGGAAACTTTCCATTGATGTATGCAAGAACCAAGGTATCGAAGAAGTGTTTTTAAGTCAACTCCCTAGATAACAAGCTTATGTCAATAGGAAGTGAATCGTTGCAAGAGGGCCTTGATGTATCCCTCATCTATGAAACAAAACAAGTATCATTATTTGAGATAGAATTATTAGAATGATGTTGATATGGAAGTTGATCAAGAAAGGAAAATGTGGAATGAAGGCTTAAGAGTATCATAACAGATATTGGTTGATGACTTCTCTTGAACACAGTGGTGACTCAAAATGTAGTTGGCAACATTGACCCAAAACCAAAAACAGAGGCTTTAAAATGGTATGATAAACAAAAAGACAAGCATGTTTCCCAACCAACTCCATGAAGATGAATTGGAAGAGTTTCATGTTCAAGAGCGACTCACTCCCATCAACAAATGGAATACCCTATTTTCCCAATTTCCCCAAACATGCTAGTCAGTACCTCTTTATTTTTTAACAAGATTAAGGAGGATAACATATGATTTATTTTTAGGTTCATACTTCAGATGAATCCCTCTAAGAATATTTAATGAACCCGAAGAAGGAGTGGTTTGGTCCCGACACAAAAATGAGTCAATTGTTGTTTGATGTTTTAACGAGTCTAGCGAAGGTATAACTCAACATATTTTTCATGTTTAGAGAGTTTGAAAAAGAGGTAGAAAAAAAAACTCCAAATGTTCCTTTTTGTAGATAGTCTCTTAGGTCTAAAAAGGTAGAAAAAATACCAAAGAGAATCTCTTAGCCATGTTTTCCCTAGGTATTCCTTTTTCGTAGGTAATCTATATCAGTCGAAAAAGGTTAAATGTATACTGAGTAGACATATTTTCATTTACTTTAATGAGTTTGAAAAAGCAAGTACTCGACAATATTTTCATATTTTTGGGGTTTGGAAAGAGCTAAAAGAGGACTCTTCCTAGAGCAACAAGTCCTATAAAGGGTAGAAACTAGTTCAGTAATGATACAACTTCTCAAAACACATAGAGATTAAGGGGTTGGCTAGTAAGACCACTCATCAGCGCAGTCCCCCGGGAAAGGGTAAAATACAAGTGAAAGTGTATAATCAACCAAGCATATGGTGATGATGGAATGAGAATAGTAAGGCTCATCTAGCATAAATAGGCTAATAAAAATGGAAATCACGAGTGGTAAAATGAAAACAGTTTCATCTTTACAGAAGCTTGAAACATGGGAAACTATGCTTGAAATTGGTTTCATTTTTACACAAGCTTGAAATAGAGAAAAACTATGCCTGAAATAAATTTTCATGCCCCTAGCATAATGACTCAATTCGAGATACATGCCCCCCAATATTTATTGCATTCACTAAAGCAGACTACTTGTTACTAACAGGTGGATGGAATGAAGGTTCATTTACAAGATCAGGTGAAATACTCGACTGGAAATTTATGATATCTAATCAAAGACTTGAATTGGAAGGGGATATGTTTCATTTTATAATGATATTGACACAGTAAAAGAACTTTGCTCAAAGGACGTTGTTTCATTTTTAATGAGCTTGACACAAGAAAAAGAACTGTGCTCTAGGGACCTTGATCATGAACTCTAAGAGGCCATGGATTACAAGAGGTTCTCATCATATGGGATAAAAACACTCTAGAAGTTATCAAAGGATCCAATGGAAATATCAAACTCCAATTCCCCCAGTGAATGACTCACCGTATCACCTACTAGATCATTAGTAGACACAAGCATGGAACAGGTTACCACATAATTAATCTATGGAGGGGGATATACCACTTGCATATAATAACCATTTAGGGATGTTGCTTCATTGCGAGTCAAATTAGGGCCAATGAACGAAAGATGGTAAATGGTCATTATTCTTCCTTCATGTGGGAAGCACATCACATGAAAGAGTGAAGAGACAAGAGCTCCTATGACATAAAAATAGTCACACCCAAGGATTAAATTAAAATCCAAAGGGCCTTGGACTACCATCACATCAATATGGGCAGTATTTCCTCCCAAAGTAATATGAAACTTGGTAAGTATCCCTAATGGTTGACTAGTTCCTTTGTTAAAAGCCAACATATTATGGGAAATGTGCACAAGCTATGGATAACCTAAATCTTTACAAACATTTGAGGACATAATACTAACAGATGCACCTTCATCTATGATCGTGTTAGGTACAACCACATTATAAGCATGTATTATGATTTGAAAGGACATGTAAGGAGGAAGATGATATATTTTCAGTTAAATCCAATCAAAGGAAGTGACCATACTACTTGGAGGGGATTCCATGAGAGTGGGAGAACTTGTCCCTTATGTTATGGGAATGGGAGGATTGTCCTCCTGTGCGGAGGAAATGGGAAGATCTCCCCCCAGTTCATTGGAATCTGAAGAAACAAGAAGAACCTAAGTGGTATGATGTTCACTCTATACGAGAAAAGTATGATCGACTAAAGGTAGAATTGGGTCAATTGTTTTCTCAACCAATGGTTGGTCGGGGATGGACTCATGGGATTCACATTCAGAGAGAGTGGGATTGATTGGATTCAGAGAAACTTCCTCAACTAGTGGAGGATGGGGAGAAAACTTTCGATAACCATCCAAAAGTCGAGGTTGGGAAGTTGTAAGGTTTTCCAACACTTTTGAGGCTTCATACATATAAGGACAAAGGTGAATAGTATGATTCTATTCACATATATTACAGGGGAAATTGACTTTACCCTTTTTCTCATGGACCTTACTATCACTATTGGATTGTTTATCACCAACATGATCTCTAGAGGCTAATGAAAAATGTTAGTGTGAGCCTATGGACCATAATTCTAATGCCTTGGGAATACCAGGACAAAGTCTAAGAAGGTGATCACCCTTACAAAGCATGCAAGGGAATTTAACTCTTCAGGGTTGATTGGAAGATTCCTCCATAGTAGTTTCATTCATAGCAATGGTTTCTTTGTTGTCCCACTTCTTATTTTTCTTCCTCTTAATCTTCCTTTTCTTCTTCTTATTATCCACCTGGTTACTAACATTGAGGCTTTCACTAGATGAAGAGAAGAAGAGGGAAAAGACCAATTAGGTGATGAAATAAAAGGGTCAAATTTAGGATCAACTTGAGGTTGACGCTATTTAAGTGAAGTAGAGCTTAGTTGAGGAGTAGTTTGGACATTCTAAACCATAGTGGTCAAAAAGAATGAAACTGACAAACTAATGGTAAATCTGGGAAGGGTTAACGTTTCCACATCAGGAGCACCAATATTTCCAAAATAAGGAAAAGGACTAGGATTCTTGTTAGAGGGGTTTCCTTGACTAGTGGATACGGGAACTGTTTCCATTGGTGTCAAACTGAGATCTACTAAGGAGTTGTTCCACAGTTAGGATGTTGTTTCGTGGTCAGTTAATAGATTTTAGAAATTAACAACACGAATAAATAAAAAAGGCGTAACTAGGAAAAACGGTTTACCAAGCAACCATGAAATTCAATATACACCTTAGAGACCAAGGACTTAATGTACATGTAGGAAATATCCTTGAATTTTGTGGTTGTTGTATTACAATGTACAAGGAAGTCGACTCGGTTACCTATGGTGAGGATAGAAACCTATAGTGGACTTCCAAAATATACTTGATGGTACATGGAATTGTAGTCCCTAGTAGCATTTTCTAATGCATAATCAATCGATGAGAGCATTCCCATATAATTTTCATGCATGGAGTTCCATCCAATATGTTTGTCCCTTAAAATTTCCTAAGCTAAAAGGAGATCAAGAAGGGTAACCTCAAACCACTTCAACTCAGTAGCTAGCCCTACTGAGCATGAGATGGATCTCTCAAACTTTGTTATCAACCAAATGACTTTAAACAAAATAAGTTTTAGGCTAGATATATATAATTGTTTGTGTGTTGGTGAAAATTTAGATTTTATGGTTTGCTAGACTAGGGTTTGGAGCCACAAATAGGTCTAGGTTGTAGGAGTGTAGAAGAAAATATGGAAAGGAGCTAGATGTCAGAAGCCCATGGTGTATTTAGAATATTATTATTGTGGTATAGAAGAGAGAGTGTAGAAGAAACTAATGAGCATAAGTAAACATGATCTCATTAGCTTAGGAAGACATAAACATAACTATGAAAACCAGATAAACAAAACTTCTGAACAAGAATTTTGTGTATTTCACTGCAATGAATCCATAGAAAGAAGAGATATCATGTAGATAAATATTTTTTAAAAATTATAAAACAAATAAAATTAAGAACAAACACCATGAACTCACTAGGCTAGAGTTCCTTAAAAATAGACGCAATTGTCTCTGTATTAGCTGAAAAGATGATTACATGCAAGCCTCCTCCACAAAAAGTCCAACTCTTCTCTCTGAAAGAGAAATGACACATATAGACTCTCTTAGAACACTTGAACACCTTCAGGAGTTTAATTCCTAGGTGGAGGAACTGACTCTAAGATTCTCTCAACCAACAAGTGAGAGTGAGAAGGTGAAACTCAAACACTTCCTTGAGAGTTTGTTTAGGAGTTTGCTTCCTTTATAAGGCCTAATAAACATAAAAAAAATCTATCATGTACATTTATTCATGCCTACATCACCTAGCCTTGACACAAGTTCCATTATATAAATATTTTTTACTTTGACTAACTCAAACTGGAAACTAGAAATTTTACACAGTGAAATTTACAATTTAAAACATAGAAAAATGTAAAAGTGCAGCACCAACTTTGAGATCACTTCCAGGTGCCCTTCTTGAGGTCCAAATGAATATCATGTAGAATGATCAACTCGCCCTTCAATTCTAGTTTCCATATCAGTTTGAATTTTTTAAAATGACCCATGGGAAGGCCTTCAAAAATCCATTCTCCCAAGGTCTCTCTAGGAGCGCAACGCATGTCAAAAAAGGTTCCAGAAAGTAGTTTTTTGCCACTTTTTTCCACTTTTCTCAACATCTGACCCACCTCTGGAAAATATGATCAAATGGGTTTTTATAGGATGGAAATCAATTTCCAAAAATGTAGAGTTTTCCTAAAATAGATGCCTGAGTAAAAAGTGTAGCATCCTGGAATTGCTGAATTTCTCAATTTGGCTTCAAAATTCACAAAAAACAAAAATTGCTCAGAATTTTCTCAAAATTGGCCAAGAGTTGTAAAATTACAGATTTTAAACCTTCATAGATGCTTCAGCAAGCACCTCCAAGTTTCCTTCACCTTTTTGGTCCTTTTTGGCTTCCTTGAGCTTGTTTTCAAGATGCTTGACTTTGACGTTACAAATCATGTTTTGAGCCTGGTAGTGGTGCATCATATGCCTAAGTGGCTGATTGTCTCTATTTTCCTTCTTTAGAAGCTTCTCCAAGTGATCATTCACCCTGTTGAGCCAATACTCCTTGTCTTGATTGACCTCAAGAACAATTATGTCCTTTAGGTCTAGCTCTTCATTCAGCAAAATGTGTTCCTCTTCTTCTTGCAATGCCTTCTTTAGACCCTTCGTTCTTGGTATTTTCCTCTTATCCTTCCCTTGTGTTCTTTCAGGCTCACTTGACTCTATGACTTCTTTTCCCTTGCTAACCTACTACAATAATTTTGTTTTCTCTTTTTCCATGATCAATTTCTTCGCTTTGAGTTGACTATTCTCCTGTTCAAGGAATGAAATAATGTACCTTGCTATTTCCATGTTGAATGTGAGCTCTTTGATCTGATAGTATTTATCTCTGATCATTTATTGCATGCTTGAAGTCTGATCCTCTACCTCTAAATCAACCAACTCAAATTCATGTTCAACCATGTCCTTATCTTGCAATGTCGATCCCTGTTTTGTTGATGTAGAAGGCTTGGTCCCTTTCTCACCATGAGAAGCAAACACAAGCCTCTTCCCTCTCTTGTACATCTTAGTAACCTTAGGCTTAGGTGATTTGGCTCTTTCAACTAGTTTTCTAGAGGACCCCACTTCCATTTGCTGTGTTGGCATGCTAGAGGGTTAAGATGCTACATTGGCTTCATGGAATTTCAGGGTTGTTTCCAAAGGAGTTTCCCAGGTCATACCTTTCTCTGCATGTTGATGAAGGACTATTGTCTTGATCAGACTATGATGAAATAGGCTAGGGTAGTGCTCCTTGTTCTTCAGCTGAATCCTATCTAACATTTGGCAATGCTCCTGCATAGTTAGTTGCAGATATTGAGTGGCTTCTGAGAGGTAAAGTGCATTAGTAGGCAAATATGATAAGCATACAATCTGGAGATTCTTCATCAAGGGGGAATACTTCTCCAATAAGTACCTGAAAGGCATAACATGAGCATGTTTCTCCTTGTATGGTGTTTTCAAGAACGGTCTATAATACTCAACATCTAGGCTCATCCCCTTGAACCAATATTCACCATTGTCTAGTAGCCCTGTAGCAAGGGAAATGGAGGCCACTGAAAAAGTGAATTCAACACCAGCAATAACAACACTTTCACCTTTCAACTCAGTTGCCACCCAATCTATCAACTGCTCATTGAATCCTACTTCACTCACCCTTTTTCAGAAATCTAAGCAATTCACATATTCAAATCATTTTTGATAAAGGGCGATGAGTTGATTTCACTGCAATTTGATGGCTCATATCTGAGGATTTTCCCTCCCTTGTGATGTATCTTCCTCTTTGGTGAATATTCTGCTTCCATGATGACAGAAGCATTGTAGCCTAGCTTAGGATGCATTGAAATCAGGTTATAAAGCTTTAAAATCGGTTTTGGGAGAGATTCAGGTGATTTCTAAACACTCTAAGCCAAGCGCAATGTAGTTAGCCTGAACGTGGCACCCAAGCACATTGCAGTGTTCCTGAGCACAACGCCAGGCCTCCAAGATGGTGGAGTCTTCTTGAGTGCAATGCCTTGAGGTTTTTTCCAATTTCGCCTATGGAAATGAGTTTTTCTCTCTTTTGGGTAGGAGAGCTCGATACACAAGAGTGAATGAGAGGTAAATAAGACAATTTTGGGGCTTTTGAGTTTATATAGGAAAATTAATTTCACCTTTTAAAAAGAAATGGGACCAACAAAGCTTTGAAAAACTCATTTTTTCACTTTTCAAAACAAAGTCACCTTTAAGGCTGAAACCCAAGCTGTGTTTTCACTTTCCTGAGAACTGGAACTTCTTCTTCTGGAGGTTTTCAAACTGAAAGCATGATGAATTTGTGATAACTCAACAAATCAATGTCAAAGAGTTGCTTGTCATGCTCTATTCACTACTGGATTTATTCATGATAATGATGGACCTTGGAAACCCTAGCGACCTAATGGATGACCTGAAACTGAATGAAATAATGGTGATGACTAACTTGATTTTATTATAACACCTTCATATAAATGTGATAGGTGACCAGCATGAGTGAATTTTCAAAAGACTAAACTCATTTCTAGGCTGACCAAATAGTGACTAAATTTTACTATGTAAACCTAGTGACATGAAAAATTTGATTTTGATAGTCCTAACAAGCTTAGTAAAAGCACATTTGATCTAGGTGACAGGCTAACAAGACTGACACTAACACAATATACCTAAAGGTACATGGATAAAGATCCTATACACTTACGTAAGTGGAACGAGATATCATCCCCGGGACACAATTTTGGCAAACAACGAAATCTCCTACATTTAACAATGTTGGAACACATCTCTAGCCTACACTTCTAAGTGTTTTCATTAATGTTATAAATTCTCCTTAGGTTGATTCAGTAAATTTTCATGTTCTTCTTGAATTAATATTTCAGATTCAAGGATAGAAACTCGATGCCATTTGAACATGCCTACGATGCAACTAATATGGAAAAAGGAACTCTTTTAATTTTCCTTTTAACATTGAAAGGCCTAACTAAGTAGGGGAAAAATAAATAAATCAACAATGGAACAAACAAGTGATGCAACAATTATCTCTCTAAATTCACTTTCAAATCAAAATTAAAGCCCTATATGCAATGCATCTTTTTATTTATTTAATGTTTCAAATGAGGAAACGGATGGATGCAAGTTGGTCGATGAAAAAAACAAACCACGCAGACTTTAACTGTAATGTAAAAGTGTCTTTTCAAATTCAACAATCAATCTATGCATAAAAACCCAAATTGCAAGAAGAAAGAAAGAATGAAACAAAATCTTATCAAAAAGGTGATGTCACTGAGAGGTGATTAACACTCAATTTCACACTAGGGAATTCCAATTTCACACACAAACCATAGATGGAAATTAAAAGACATTTTTCTTTTCAACTCCTCTTAATTTTCAAAAATGAAGAAAACTATGATGCAAATTTTAATCACTGATTCAAACAAGATTTTTTCAGAACGATGACTAAAACATCAATTCATCTAAGCACTCAATGATAAAAAATAATCAATTTTCAAGCAACCTAATGATAAGAAAAAATTAAAATATTTAAACAAATCCTTACTAGAGGTACTAAAACAAAATTAAAACCAATGGAGACTTAAAAGATACCACACGACACTCAAAGACTCAAGGAAGAGAAGCTAGAAGAAGTCTGATTAGAGAGAAAATCAAGGCAAAGGAAACATTTTTCATGAATAGGGACCAATGTTGGTGCAAAGGAGGAACCAATGTTATGAAATCCAACCTCAAAGAAGTCTCATCTAGGGTGAAATGCTCTATCTCAAGACCATAGGGTGTGTTGGTCGAGGGATGCAAGGTTCTGACATAGATATTGCAATTGAAACTCAATGAAAGGTCTTCCCAGGTATTTTATTGACTAAGTAAGATAGTAAATGTCTGAAGAAGAGGAAAGGAAAGAAAAATGGATATGGAAAGCACCAAGGGGATACATTGTTCCCCACTATGGTCGGAAATTTGTTATGCAGAATCTACGAATATGGACAGAAGTATATTCCCTACTCTTACTTGACTAACCTAGAGCAATACAAAGACAAAGGTAATAATGTTTTTGAAGTAAATAGATAATATGATGAAACCCACCTGGAATTTTCCATATGCTTCTATCCTTCCTTGGCTTGAATTCTCCAATCCTAGCTATGATCTCTATAATTAGAACTTGTACAGTCATATAACACAAGCCAACAATCCACAACATCTATGTAGCATTATCTAATCACTTTATTCAATAGATCATCATGGTATTGAAATATATGAAACCATAAATTCATATATAGGAAAACAAAGAACCCTTTGCATTAATAGAAATGGAATGAATTACAACCAAAGATAAGTGTTGATCTTATAGAAGAGCTCCTCGAAGTTGACCTGTCCTTTCCTTGTCACAAAGTGCACCTCCAATCACCCTAATGCATGGAAAGATATCTCTCATAATAGAAACATAAGAGTAGAATCACTCTCCAAAATCCAACCACAACTAACCAAGTGCTTGTGGAATGAGGTAAATATATAAGGAGTGGTGGTTCATGAATTCTTATCCATTTACTAATCTAGGCTTAATATCTAAAAGTGATGGGAGGATGAGCTCAAGGGATAAGATTTTGATTTTTCCAAGGTGGAGACAAATAGGATTCGAATGTTTATCCAAGGTAAATTGTTTAAACAACCTCTAGAAGCTTCTGCAAGATGAAGCTTTAGAAATATTTTATTTTTTTCCTTAATTTCTATAATCACAACACCCCCATAGTTATGTAGGGTGTACTACATATCACCCTGAGAGAAGGATAGATTGCGGTGCAACACATTTTATCATTTATGCAGGGTGCATTCGTCCTTAAAATCACATAAATGAAGGAGCTAAGGGTAGAATCTCAAGGATTTGGGAGAGTCATGTTTATGGATTTGTGGAAAGATGATGAAAATATTTTGAAGGATGTGAATTGGTCCCATTTGAAGGCTTATTTACAAGATGCGAAAAAATGGCCTATGAAAATAATGAATACCTCAAGACTATCAAAGGAAAATATGGTGGGTACGAGGAAAGAGCCTTATTGTGGAGATATTCTTAATACATTTGTATGGAAGAACCATGGCTATCAGTATTCTATTATATATAACTAGTATCTAGAATTACTAGAAGATAAATAAGGTTCCAAGCAAGATTGGGTGATTGGAATAGTGAAAATAGGTTGTTTGCGTAAAGTATTTGACTTCACGAATGTTACTTCATGGTGAGAAACAATGTTTGGTAAGAAGAAAAGGGTAGTACACCTTGAAGAAATGGTAAGAAAATCCAATGCATTTAAATCCAAGCCTTTTCAAGAAAATGTTGTAGCTACTCACTCCACATTAGCATTTCAAATTTTTTGAGATCTTTTTTTATTTATTTATGGAATATCAAGGAGGATATATTGAAGTTATAAGAAGGTTTTTGAAGAACCCTTCTCCTACATTGATGAATATTTATCAAATCTAGGTAAATATATTGGCTAACCCCTATAAAGAAGTTTCATGGATTTTAGCAGGAATTGTTGGTTAAGAATCTAGTAAACATGTACTGAGATATGTTCTATGTATTATTAATCATTTAATAAATTAAGGAATTATATTTGATTTGGATAGTATCATTTCTAATTATATTTTCTATCAGTTATGGAATTTCAAGGACTCAAAAAGTCTCTTCATGTATTCCTATTTGATTTATGCCCTAGTTTATGTAAATGTGTTTAAAGACATACTTGGTGATCAAAATATTAATATACATGACCACCTTTTAAAATTTGGTATATTGTGTTATTGAAGCATAAAGCTTCATTCCATTTCTATTGGGTTCAAAACTTTTTCATTACAAATTTCAAGAAAATAGTTTTTAGTCTTAATACAAAAGAGCTCTTTGATGAGACCCAAATGTTTATATTAGGAAAGGAAATATTTTAATTCCAAGAAAATTTTGTTGAAATGTATAACTTGGGAGGTACTCCCATAACCCCTCGATTACTAGGTTTGTGAGGAGTTGATGCACAAAATTTGGTTTGTGCGCAGTGTACCTAAGCAGTGGGCTTTGTACCCAAAGTCGTGGGTGAAATACCGAGGAGAAAATTCATTGTTTATTCATTGGATGCATGAGGGTAACCCTTGAAGCATTAAGGGGAATTTATGGCTATAATAGTGAGGGTTAAAACAAATGAAAGAGAATTTATTTCTTATGTTAGTGGATTTTTTATTTGTAGGCTCAAGTTGGCTTGACCTACAAGACATAACCCTTGGGGTGTAACATTATTCACAAAGACAATATAAGTAGAGATGAATGTGAGATCATTTGGATAAATCTCAAGGGAAATTAATCAAAGAAAGACAAGCATGAGAACCTCTATACCTTAACAAACCAAGCTAAAAGGAAGGAAGAAAAAATGGATTGTTTATTTTTTCTTGCTTTCTGGCGGGCCAAGTTCAAGGAGGCTTTACTCATGGAATTTTGGGCATATTATTTTCATGTGTTTTTGTGGTTACTTCTACGACAATCACAGGTTGATATCAGTGTGCAAAAGGAGGTTAAGATCCATGTTGGTAGTGGAAGATAGGGTTGATTCATGTTCGAGCCCCCTGGGTGAAGGAGATTGCAAGTCCATAATGGAGGTTATCACATGACTATTATGTGATTGATGTGGCCATAGGAGATCCAAATTATGGAGCCATAGAAATCTATGATTTAGGCCAAGAATATTATTCAAACTATTGCCCAAGACTGAGGATCCTTAGGGGTTGTGTCGAGTTCCCAAAGGAGGTAAGTCTTGTTGTCTTTAAATTGATGATTGTTGAGTGTGGTAGGTCTATTAATAAGGATTTTTAACAACATTTACAAGAAAACCTAGTGAATTTGATTTGGGGAATCAAATTACTATTGTGTAGGCTTCCAAGTGTGCCCTAAGGACTAGTATCTTGGAGAAGAAAGAGGATAGTTATAGGGTTATTTATCAAATTCATAATTACAAACATGTTGGAGAAGAAAGAAGGACGTTGTTGTGAGGGTTTTTTGTTTGTGACCTATGTTCAGTCACCTTGGAGTAGCAAGAGGATAGTTAGTGGGCAGTCTTATTGATCCTAAGTACAATTAATCTTCGTGGAGATACTGTACTATTAGAGGAAAATTATTGAAGTTGAAGATACAAGAAATTATGGAGCAGTAGAAGTACTTGTGAGCATAAGTGGTAGAGGTTTTAGAGAAGCAAGATATTTCTGTGTATATGTGGAAAAGGACCTACCAAGTGTTGAAGGCAAGTGGAATAAAAGGGTTTTGGTAAGAAATTCATCAGTAAGTAAGCCAAGTGTGTCTTATTTAAGAGTGGATTGATGGTCATGTGTTGTTGACATCAAGCCCTAGTATTTTCATTGTATTAGGGATAATTTTAAGGGCCATGATCCCTCATATGGGAGCCCTATGTTTGTTGTATTATAGTTGTAATATAACAAATTTTGTGTTTGAAAAACTACTATTTACTTTATTGATTCATTGTTGTACATTTTTTGTTGTGAAAAGTGCATGTGTTGTGGAATTTTAGTGTGATTTTTATTGTGTTTTTTATTTTGTTTTAGGCATAGACCTAATTCTGAAGTTCCAAGGAAAAATGAACAGGGAATTAGAGCTACCTTAAAGGGACAACTAAATCACAATGTGCACAACATACAACTAAAGAGGGATTTGGTTTCCTTGTTGTTGAAGGGATACTAACATGATGAATTTGATCACGAGTCTAAGTTATACATATAGATTGGATGGATTTCCAACTATATTACATGGAAGGAAAGGATCAAGTTGGTCTTGTTGGTGAACAAGATTTGGGAGTTTTCTGACAAAGAGATTAAAAAACTGACAAGCCCTAAGGAGTTGGAAGTTTATGAAGAGTTGGATGTGAAGGTGAAGCTCATCATCCTAGATGGTGTCAAAGATCACTTTATACCTCATATTATTGGGAAGAACATTGCCCATGAGATTTGGAAATATATTTAGGCTTTGTTCCATAATAAGAACGAGAATGTGTTGTTGGTATTGAGAGAGAGGTTTAAGAGAACCAAGATGTTGGATTGTGATGAACAAAGTCACCAAATTATCAAAAACTATATCAAGTTCTCATATTTTGGAGTTTGCAAAAAATCCTTTAATTTTGAAAAGTGTTGATGTAGAATCAACCTTTTTTCAGAGAATATTTTTGAAACTTCAAATTTTCTTAACTATTAGGTATGGAATTTGTTTTTAAATGTTAGTGATTTTCATGGCAATTTTGAAAAGTGTTGATGCAACATCAACTCCTTTTTTTGGTGGGAATTATTTTTGACACTTTCTTCTTCGTTTTCCCTGAGATGTTTTTTTTAAGTGTTCTTCACGTTTGTGTATGTTTTCTTTTATTTTAAATTTTTTTGTAACAAAATATTCGTTCTTTTGCATAGGTTAAAAAAAGGTCAATATTTTAAAGTTAGGATTTGTTGGAAACCTTTGAGCACTGCTGGGGGGGGTGAATCAGTAGTATGATCTATTATCAAATTTTTCCTTTTATTACTTCTCAAGTGAAACACACGCGTATTAGCTGCAACTCATTAAACATTTGCAGATCTATGCATAAATCATAAGTGTCAAATAAACCATATGAGCAACATAACCATGAATAAGAAAAAAATAAAGCAACAACACACGAGACACAAGATATCTACTGGAAAACCTTTCACCGGGAAAAAAACCCACCCTTGCTGCTATTGTGTTGCTCCGAATATTCTATTAAAAAAATGTGTCTTTTACATAGATGACAGACTCCCATCAGTTAGGAGACTCTACCTCATATATAATCAGTTGACTCTTATTATCATGAAGAATCGATTCTACTGATCATCTCGAAATAATATGCTCTCGAAGGATCTACGAACTACCATCCACTGAAATCCACAACAATCAATCAATCCTCACCCAACTCTGATTGGACTATCCAACTACCATTGAATTGACAAAATGTTCCTTTCGCTGAAACTGCGCAATCATTGCTCCACATCCATGAAGTCAATGCTCCTCTACTCTATGTGGAACTCATTTCATCTATTTTCAAACTAGATCCCAAGAATTTCTACTCAAATCAATTTAGCGCTACCATATAACCTCTAGCAATAATATATCATCATCAAATAAGATATAGAAAGAACAAACATATGCTCTCCAAACTAGCAAAATAATGGGCACATCAAATCTAAAATACCATCGCAATATCAAACCCTCACATCATAATATAATGTTGCATAATACAATCACAGCAACAAAATAGCCTATGGATATGTTCCAGATGCATCAGAACCTCCTACAAAAACAAATCAGAGAGTCACAACCAAAAACACTATCTAGGAGCATAAAAAACCTCTCCAAACAATCTCTACTCCAGTGGAATCAAATCTGATATATTATGTAGCATGCTTCAATTCTGCTCCATTCTCTTCCATTAACACTCACTCCCTAAAGAATATATGCTCTCCAATATGCCTGAAGCATAATCACTCTTTGCAGCCTTCTCTTACACATAAACACTCAACATCCACAATCACACAACTCCAAAATAATGAATATAAAACATGTAGAGAAAAATGGAGCTTGGGGCTAGGACAAAGGGTGTAAAAATTGGACCAAATCAATCCACTAACACAACTACTTGTGCACTAAATGATTTCACATCATCGGAGGACCATTTCAAACCATTTGTAGCCTTTACAACTTTTTTTGAAAGGCTCTAGAAATTTCCTCGCTAATTTTCATCTGATTAAAATATCATGAAAATCCTCAGTGGCACACATAACACTGGATGAACATGATTGGAACCTTCATTCACTCCCATAGTTCTATTTTCCAGCAACTTTATCCTTTCAATGCTCCCATAGGACTTGCTCATTGCGACTGGGGAAGAGGATGAAGAAAAACATCAAGCATTCAACTCAAAACCTCTACCACCTGTTGGATGCTCTTCTTCAGCTCCTGTACATGACTCCAAACCTATAACATACTATGAAACATAGGCAAGTGGACCAAACATGTCTCCCAAGTGTCACTACCAAGATGAGCTAAAAGGGCTAACAAACAAGGTTGGAAAGAGTGCCAATAAGTCCTCCACTCTCCAACAATCATCTCCACAAGTTGCCATATCCCTGAACTAACCAAAAAAACCTATGAAAGATATTGTATCACCTCAAAAACAACATCATCAGAATAACATACTACAACAAGTCATCAAGTCTTCCATCAAGTGTGCCTTCATCATAAGATCAACATCAATGCTAACACATATCGACACAAACCAATTTCTCCATAAATCTACTTCATCATGAGGTTGACATAAGTGCATGAACTCATAAGGTTACCTCAATTCCAACAAAATCAACTTAATTTCAACACTACGAGTTGAAACCATCCTACAATGAATGGCATCAAACATCATGTAGGTTACAAGGATTTATGTCAATGCCAACATCAACTAGCTAGATCCATGCACACCATAATCCCAACAATATACGCCTTTGGCATTGATGGCAACCAAAAAAAACTCCAAACCAATCTCTTCTATCACTCTCCCTTTGACATCAATGGAAAAGGGTCAATTCCATTGGATAAGGAAGGAATAACTGAAGCACAAATACTGGAGAAACTATCATGGCTGAAAAGTAATGCTCATCAAAAATAATTCATGCCTCTCATATTAATAGCACCAAGCAACATATATAACCAAGAAACATATAGAGAAACATGTCCAACTAACATCCTCTAGCAGAAAGCAACAATATTCCAATATGAGGCAACGACAAGCAACATCAATGAGAAACAACATAATAGTAACCATGTGCAACATCAAGTATGTGTAACAATATAAACATGAGCATCAATCAACACTCTCCATAGCAGCCACATAGTGTAAACATCAATCAACCTCTCTTCTCAAAACATGAGGTCAAAAACTCCAACTATCATAACATAGTATGACACACACCATGGACACTTCCAAGTAGACCATGATGCCAACAATGCATGGTTGAAGTAAACATGAGAAAATAATTCTCCCCCCAAAAATTTTCCATCTATAACATCGTCTCCTTCCTAAAGTGAACTTCTACCACTGTAGCAATTCTTCTTTTTGACAAAGAGAAGCACCAAATGGACCAAGACTCCACATGACCATGACTCAATCACATATACATGAAAAATAAATTGTTGTAGAAGCTTCATGAGACCTCATACATGACCAATATATGACCATAACATGACCTCTTGACTCTTGACTAAATGACCCAATGATAGTACAACATAAGTACATGGCTCCATGACCATTTCACAGGAATATATCAATAAATATGTGGTTGTTATGATCATCTCTTATGGACCAATGAATCAAAAATATGATACATCATGACTATTATATCATCATTATATGATACATCTTACTACAAAATACACTCATGATACTCCTCCAAAAACATGTTTATCATCATGATTACTCATCATGCTAAGGACTGGACTCTCAACCAACATAAAATAATGATACAATATAAGGTACATGGTTGTAATAATCATCATACAACAATTCATACATGGTTGGTCCATCTCACATGTCATCTCTATGCATGGTTGGAGGAATGAGTACATTCTATGCATGGATTCACATCTTTTCAACCAACTATTAGTGGAAACAAGAAAAATATATGTGGCTATAAAATGTACTCCTTTTCACTCATGAAAATACACATAAATATACTGCAAATAATTGAGTGAAAAAAATGAATAATATACTCAATAATTTAGACAAACATCATACCATGCATATCTCCCCCTGAGCTCAATATAACTCAAAGAGACAAGTTGATCCTATGGCCTACTAATGCATGAGGATCAAAATAACTCATCAAATATTGTTGCAATAATCTCGTACTCATCAAGCGACTAAATTCTCCCCTTGAGATTATACCCCTCTCATGAATTCTACAACCCTCTACAAATATGTAGGAAATAACCATGCACTGCAAGAGGGGATGCTCTTCACTACATGAAGAGTTGTTGCTCTTTCTTCTCCATGTGGTCTTTCACTGCTTCTTTTCTTCCTTCCCTGGTTTTGTGCTAGGTCCTCTTTGCTTTTGCTACTTTTGCCAATTTTTGCATGAGTATCAGCACAACAAATAATCTCTTACCATATGGCCAAAGTTATGACATGTGTAGCACATCACATGGACAAGATATGTAGCAAAATGATTAGATCTCCTACTCCTCATGCTAGATCTAAACCTTGCATGGAATGTACTTATCCTCCATTGTTTATATCTGTAATCAGATTCCTTATGGCCAAACAGGTGACATGAGTAGAAATAACCATAAAATCCATGATTATACATGTTGACCAATCTCCTTGGTTGTTGAAATTGTTGCAAGCTTTGTTGATTTGATCTATATTTTCTACTCCATCAATTAGCAGCAACATGCCCAAATTTGTAACAGTTGTAAAATTATACATTATGCATAAAAGGAGCAAAAGGACTTTGATTCCTTTGAAATATTACAAATCTACCATGGTCATCTCTAGGAGAAAAAGGTTTTTTAAGTGTAGGATATCCTCCATATTTTCTTCTTTGTTATTGGTTCTAGTTGTTTTTCTGTTGCTTAATTGGTTGTTGGATCTACTTCATGTTTCCTTGGTTCTCATTTTTGTTGCTAGTATTGTTTGTTACAAGTTCTTTTGGTTCAACATTAGTGTTCTTTCTTGCATGAAAACTAGATTCACCTTTTTGAAATCCAAGGCCAGAATTATCTAATGGTGATCTTCGATATCAAGCAAATTATCCAAGGCTATGGTACTCTTCTCCATCCTTGATTGCTTTCCCAAGAATCCACTTTAGCTTCTAAATTCTCAACCTCTTCTACCTTCACTTGGTATTGCTTTGTCATACCTTCATTTTTCCGATTCTACCAACTTAATATTTAAGCTAATAATCTCTTCCTTGAGCTTGGCCTCCTTATCATCACAAATCTGCAACATTTTTTCTTGATCCTTGCAAGCAGCTATTAGTTTATAAATCTAAATTTGAGTCATCAAAGTTATAACTCAAAATAAAATCATTAATTTTTATACCTTTGGGTTCATGATTTTCTAATCTCTTCTCATCATCTATTGAATCGTGTGCACTAGAAGAATGAGACCCTTGTGGCTAAGATTCTTGTTTTTGAAGGCCTTTCTTCTTGTTCTTCTTCTTGTTTCTCTTCTTCTCATTTTACTTATTGTTTTTGGTACCATATCTAAATATGGATTCTATATTTTCCCACATTTTCTTGGCATATTTCAAACCTACTAGCCTCTTCAAATCATCATCATGAAGATTCTTGTAGACTATGCATCTAGCTTGTACATCCTACTACAAAACTTCATCTACAATTAGATCCTTGCCACAACCTTCACATACTACTCTCCATATGTTAGATCCACAAGATAATAATTTATGTTTTACATTTTTGTGCCATACCTTGTAATTTGCAGTAGCGAGGATAACCATTCTAAAAAAAAATTCAAATTTTCTACCAACAAGCCCAAAATCTACTCTATAGCAATCAAGCTACGATCAAGACCTTTCCTCTGATACCAATTCTTGGAAATCTTTGACCACTAGCGAAAGAGGGTGTGTTGGGGGGGGGGGGGGGGCATGAATCAATAGTGTGACTTATTATCAATTTTTTCCTTTTATTACTTCTCAACTAAAACACAAAGGTATTAGTAGCAACTCATTAAACATTTTCATATCTATGCATAAATCATAAGAAGAAAATAAACTATATGAGAAACATAACCATGAACAAGAACATAAGAAATCATCAACACATGAGGTACAAGATATCTGGTGGAAAACCCTTCATCGGGAAAAAACCCACCCTTGCTGCTATTGTGTTGCTATGAATCTGCTATTAAGAAAAATGTGTCTTTTACATAGATGACATACTCCCATCAGTTAGGAGACGCAAACTCATATACAATCATCTGACTCGTATTATCATGAAGAATTGATTCTACTGATCATCTAGAAGTATTATGCTCTCCAAGGATCTAAGGACTACCATCCACTGAAATCACAGTGATCAATCGATCCTCACCCAAATATGATTGGACTATCCAACTACCATTGAATTGAAAAAGTGTTCCTTTCGCTGAAACTTCACAATCATTGCTCCACATCCATGAACTCATTGCTCCTCTACTCTATGTGGACCTCATTTCATCTATTTTCAAATTAGATCCCAATACTTTCTGCTCAATTCAATTCAGTACTACAATACAACCTCTAGCAATAAGATATCATCATCAAATAAAATATAGACAGAACAAACATATGCTCTCCAAACTAGAAAAATAATGGCCACATCAAATCTAAAATAGCATCGCAATATAAAACCCTCGCATCATATTATAATGTTGAATAATACAATCACAACAACAAAAGAGCCTATGGATATGTTCCAAATGCATTAAAAGCTCCTGCAAAAACAAATGAGAGAGTCACAAACAAAAACACTATCTAGGAACATAAAAAATATCTCCAAACAACCTTTACTCCTGCAGCATCAAATCTGACATATTATGCAACATGCTTCAATTCTACTCCATTATCTTCCATTAACACTCACTCATTAAAAAATTTATGCTCTCCAATAGGTCTGAATCATAATCACTCTTTGCAACCTTATCATACACATATACATTCAACATCCACAATTACACAACTCCAAAATAATGAATATAAAATATATAAGGAAAAATTGAGCTTTGGGCTTAGATAAATGGTGCAAAAATTGGACCAAATTAATCCACTAACACCACTACTTGTGCACTAGTGAGTTCACATCACTGGAGGACCTCTTTCAACCATTTCTAACCTTTACAACATTTTTTGGAAGCCTCTACGAAATTCCTTACTAATTCTCTTCTTATTTGTGCAAGGAATGTGGATAAAATATCATGAAAACCCTTAGTCGCACACATAACACTGGTTGAACTTGATTGTAACCTTCAATCTCTCTCATATGCCTGTCTTCTAGCGGCTGGAGCCTTTCAATCTCTTCCACAAGCTTGGACCCATGCGACTGGGGCAAAGGATGAAGAAAAACATCATGTATTCAGCTCAGAACCATTGCCACCTATTGGATGCTCTTCTTTATCTCCTGCACATGCCTCCAAACCTATGACATAGCCTATGATACATTCACAAGTGGCTCAAACATGTCTCCCAATTGTCACTACCAAGTTGACCTAAAAGGGCCAATAAACAACATTGGCAAGGGTGCCAACAAGTCCTCCACTCTCCAACAATAATCTCCATAATCTGCCACATAGTGTAGTACCTCAAGAACATCATCATCATCATCATGAGACCAACAAACTATAATAAGTCATCAAGTGTTCCATCATCATAGGATCAACATCAATGGCAACACATATTAACACAAACCAACTCCTCCATCAATCTACATCATCATGACGTTGACAGAAGTGCATGACCTCATAAGGTTGACATCAATGCCAACATAATCAGCTCAATATCAACGCTACGAGCTGCAACCATGCTACAATGAACATCATCAAACATCAGGTAGGCTACAAGGGTCGACATCAATGCAAACATTAGTAGCTACCATTATGAACCAATGCCAACATCATATAGCTGGATCCATGCACACCATAATGCCAACATGATTTTCTATATATTTATGTATCATTAATTAATATCTCAATGTACATCAAATATTTGTCACTATAAAAACAATAATGTTAAACATTTGACAAACAACATACATTTGGAATATCTATCTATATATATACACACACATTTTGGGACTTTTTTGCTAAAAAATGACATGTCAGATAAATAATTTTGATGGGGAGATTAAAAAAAAATTAAAATTAAAATAACATTTTTTTTATGAATTACATGTCAAAAAATATTAATATTCAAAGGTTTTTTCTTTTATTTTTTTTTATTTTTTTTATTTTATTATATATATATATATATATATATATATATATATATATATATATATATATATATATATATATATATATTATTTTCAGAAAATAATGATTCAAATAAAAACTAAAGTGAAAATTAGATAGTAAAAATATTAAACATGTAACAAAAATAACTGAATATTTATTCTTATCAGAAAATCTCAAAGTAAAAATATTACAAGTATAACTAATGAATAATTCTTAAAATTGAGCTTGATTTTCAAGCATAACTTAAATTTAATCAACAATATCATATAATCTAAACTCATCATCTTCGAGAGATTCATTATTGTCTTCTTCCATAGTATTTTATGCTTCAGTTTGGTCATTTCCCTCTCCTGTTGGATCTTCAATGTCCACAAATCCCCTGAAGTATACCTTTCCTATCATTCCATGTGATGATGGTTGAGGTTTCTTTTCCTTTTTTTCCACACATGATTCATTAAAATTCCCTTTCCTCAAGCCAACTTATTACATTGCATCTAGAAAAACTCAAATAGCTTTAATTCTTTGTTGAATAAAATTGCATTGTAGTGAGTGTTTTTCAATGGCTATGCAATTTCTCGCTTTTTCTAGGCAACATGCTAGTGTCATAGCTAATCATCAACTACAAAATAAATAATTAAGTAAATTAGTATAAACAAACACATATATATATATATATATATATATATATATATATATATATATATATATATATATATATATATATATATATATCTATTTTATATCATAAATCTTACCTAAACTTGAGAACAAATCCAAAACCCAATGTCCTTCATTTGAACATAAATATATAATATAATTAATCAAATCTTGTGGTTGTTGATAAATGTTTACTATCTCTCCTTTTGCATCTTTATCCTCATTTTATCATTTTCCTACAACTATATGATGAACCAGTACTCGACTAAGACTCTTTCCATATACTATATTCAAAAGAATATGCTGATAGCTATCATCTTTTATCCAAGATGCACCATGTATGAACTCAAAATCACTTATAATTTGGTGATCTTCACAACTAATAAGATTTGGCTTTTGCATGTAACATGAGATAGTAAAAATTCAATTGACTTGTACATAAATAGATATATTTAACATTAATCAAACATACAATTTTAATGTCTTACCCTGTAGGTTTCATCCTTCATTTTTATTTTCCTTTGAAGCTTGATAATATCAATCCAAATTGTATGTCTAAATAAAATGTCACAAATCACGAAAGTGGTGATGTTGTGACTTCCTGAAATCCCATAACCACTTTAATAAAAGCTCGATAACTATAAGGCTCACTATCATATCCAATGTTTGGGAAATTAAAACCATGAGAGATATCTAAAATAAGTAGGGAATATTACTTTCTAGGTATGATATTTGCAATGCTTTCACAATCACCTAATATTTTTGATATTGGATAGTGTCGAGCCCATTCCAAATGTAGTGATTAAGACTAGGATCAAGTTCAACATTCTGAAGACGTTTCTTTTTCGTCCTTTCCAACTTAATATTTTGAATAAAACTTTTGAAAGTACCTAGTATTCCATATGTATCCTTCTTCGACATATTTAATGAAATATATATATATATATATATATATATATATATATATATATATATATATATATAATATAAAATAGTTTACATATGAATAAAATGAATGTATTAAATCAACATACATTTTTGAATGAAATATAAAAAACTTTTAATGTTGTTGTAGAAAATAAATTAAAATTTGTTAATATAGTGATTTTTATAATAAATTCTACCAACAATAATCTGTTATATTTAAAAGAAAGTTATAATCCAAAAATAAGTGGAAATAAATCAACAAACTCACTTTTGAAATTCATGGAACATTTCCTCCAATGATAATTCACTTGACTTCACATGAGATAATATTGATTTGACAAGCTTGTCATCCTTCAAACCTTGAATTTCTCTCCAAGGTGTGATAGTCATATTATCTTGAATATTCTTGATTTTAGGATCCTCTTATTGTTGGTACATATTAAGGGTTTATACTTTCTATGCTTATGAATACATCGCTTACTCTTACACTTTTTGCATTGATTTTTTCCTCAGTTTGATAACCTATTTCCATACATCATTTCTTTTGAAATCTTTGAGAAACATTTTCCTTATCCCCACCAAAATTTTCTTCAAATTGAATTAATAAATCTAACCCTTTGAATGAAATGCATAGAAATTATATACTCATTATATGTATTATGATCTAATACTAATAACTTTGCTTATGTATATATTAAAACATCATAAATGGTACATTTCACTCTTTCAAAAAGTGGGTTATTAGGATATTCTAGAATCAATTGTCTTCTAGCCTCTATAAAATGGTTTCCCCTAATTACATAATATTTGTAGTTAAAACGTCTTGATCGATCAAATTCCTCTTTGTTGGGAACTTCAATTGGATCAACAAGAGCCACATAGTCATGGTGCATTCACTGGGGCAGAAATATCATAGCACGTGGGTTCATATTGGAGGATATATATTGAGGTAAAATTGACATAATATATTGGGGGATATATAAGGGGTAAAGGGTTTTTATATTGGCAAGTATAAAAATGGAGCTCAAAGTTAATGACAAAAAACAAAGGGGTATAAAAAACATTAATGAAAAAATGGATACCTACAATATTTAGTGAAAGTAGGGGTTTTTTAGTTGGGAAGGTGTATTGGGTACATATTTGTATGGGGGTAAATTATGTGATTTTTAGTGGTATTTTCCAAAATGTAGTCAAATTAAGGGATTATTTAATATGCCACGAATGCACGTGATTTGTCAGAGGTTTATTGAGTCAAGACCCCATGCACATAGTCAACCGTGTGCATATGGATTGTACCTAATCAATGTTCTCAAGTTATGAACATGCATGTGGTGTGGGTTTCTAATTTTATATTTAAATTTCCCTTTATTTGGCTTATATAATTGTTTGACATTTAGCTAAAATGTATGACCGCCATCAACTAAGTTTTTCTTCATCAGTTGATTTGAAATGGAATTTTCTTTTGCATTAATAATTCCATGCTCTAAATCAATGCCTGGTGTTATGATTTTCCAGTTTCCTTTATATATTTCATGATGATCTTCATTAGAACCCATTTTTTTTAGAATGATCAACTTTTAATTTCTTCCTCTGATCATTAAACAAAATTTATTGTAAATAAATAATGTCCTCATCATCAACTGAAATAGACACATCCATGGGCATTCTTATTTTTTTGTATTTTATGTCTCTTATCCGTTTCAAGAATAGTTTTAACCTCATTGTCACCAATGACAACGTCTTCTTCATCTTTAGCTTCCACATCTTCAAAAGTAACATGTCTAGCTTTACTAGATTGACGCATTTGAACCATTCTTTATTGATTCCATATATCTACTCTTGTAGTTTCAGGATCTATTGTTTTTTGTTTCTTTCTCCTTTCTTCTTTTGTTGTATTTATGTGGAAATTGTTGGTCACATTCATAATATTTTTATGTGTATAATACTTTCTCTCCAACATAATTAAAACATTCTTAGAAAAATCCCATCAAACAAAATATAACATTTCGATGATAAATAAGTTATAAAAAAAATATAATGATACCTACAATAATTCATAACACATCAATATAAATAATAAAAATTAAAAATCTATTCATAATGTCGACTATGACTCCATGACACATCTCTACAGAATCTTTTGTCATGTCATATTTTTTCTTTGTAAAACAATATCTAACATTTTCATGTGCCTTAGGTAGTTTTACAAGAACATAAACAATATCTATATATGCCACAAAACATATGTCTCATACCTCACCAACTACCTCATAATTTTCACCATATTGAATCTGACCACAATATAGAAATATTTGTACACCTTTATTGTTTTGTCTATCTTTAATATACCAAGAAAATTTCATTTTATTTGTTTCTAGTGCCATCTTACATTCTGAAATAATCTTCAATGATTTTGAAGGGCGAGTTGCATGAATTTTACAATGTTTGTCAATTTGGGTTTGTTTAATAGCATTCATAGAGGGTCCAATTACAACTTTAAATATTGTAATTGGTGCTGTTAATCCAAAAAAATTCACAAATACCTTCTTTGATGTCATTTTCCTAAGCTTTGATACCACATTATTCATCTTCTAGATCAATTCTTTCTTGATATGAATTGTGATTCTCAAGGGTCATGAGAATTTTTCTTTCTTGAATAACTTCAGGTTTAGATTCATAGTCTTTGTCATCATCTAATGAACTACTATCATCTCTCGAGAAAAAACGCTTTTTAATATATTTTCTTTATTTTTTCTCTTAGAGTTACTTTCTTGTCTTTTTTCTTCTTTACTATTATCTTTATATGGACAGTGAGTTGCAAAAATGACATATTCTACCATAATTGAAGAATTTAAATGGTATCTTATCTTTATTTGGTGCAGTGCTATCTTATTATGCAAATTTAAACATATATCTTATCCTAAACTACCAATAATAAGAGAATAATTATAGGCATGCAATTTATTAAGGGAAAAAAACTCATTATTATCCTCCATTAATCATATTAGGGTCAAAAGTAGCCTTAAAATTTGTAAGACAAAATTTTAGTAGAATGCTTTAAAATGAATTTTAGAGTGAAATATTTCAAGAAAAAATTTTAGAGGAAAAATTTCCGGGCATAATTTTTGGGGTGGAACTTTGGAGTGAAATTTTAGGGGGGAAATTTGGAGGGAATTTTTCATTCTTTAAGTTATAAATTTTCATTGGGAGAGAATGCACTTTTATCATTCAACATATTCTATGAAAGTTCATGGATTATTGTGATAGTGAAGTTTCTCTTTCTGCAACATCACCATCTTTTTCACGCAACAACTCTATTCATGTTGATTAATATAACATGAATTCTCTCACTATGAATAGAGTTAAATTTTTCACTTAGTGAGTAGTTTGATCAAAGTACAAGTAATTATATTAATCATATTAATCAATAAATTCCTAATCCGAAGGCTTATTGGAACACCATTGACGAAGGAGAGGATGAATAATTTCCTCCAAATGATCATTTTAGAGGCACACATGAGGATAATGCATTTTCTCTCAGTCTGGATTTCAAGGGTGCTCATGATGATGATGAATTTCATCCTCGGGAGAATTTAAAAAGCATAGATGGGGATGGTGAAGGATTTCCTCCAAGCAAGGATTTTAAAGTCACAAACAATGATGATGAATTTACTCCAAGTGAGGATTTCAAAATCTCAGATGATAATGGTGAAGGATTTCATCAGAGCAAGGATTTCAGTGGAAGAAATGAGGATGGTGAAGAATTTCCCTCGATGAAGGATTTCCAAAGAATTTATGATGATGATGGACTTCCTTTTAGCTAGGATTACAAAGGAACATATGATGATGGAGAAGGATTTCCTCTGAGCGATGATTTTAATGGAATAAATGAGGACGGTGAATAATTTCCTTTGAGAAAGGATTTCAAAAGTACTAATGATGATGATGGATTTCCTCTGAGTGAGGATTTAAAATGCACAGATGAGGATAGTGAAGGATTTCCTCCAAGCCAATATTACAAAGGCACAAATTATGATGATTAATTTCCTCCAAGTGAGGATTTCAAAAACGCAAATGATGATGGTGAAGGATTTTCCCTGAGCGAGGATTTCAATGGAAGAAATGAGGTTGGTGAAACTTTTCCCCCAAGCAAGGATTTAAAAAGCACTAATGATGATGATGGATTTCCTTCGAGTGAAGATTACAAAATCATAGATGATGATGGTGAAGTATTTTTTTTGAGAGAGGATTTCAACAGAGGAAACAAGGATGGTGAAGAATTTCCTCCAAGCGAGGATTTTAAAAGCACCGATGCAATGATGGATTTCCTCCAAGAAAGGATTACAAAAGCACAAACAATGATGGCAAAGGATTTACTATAACTGAGGATTTCAATGGAAGAGATGAGAATGGTGACTAATTTCCTCCAAGCAAGTATTTAAAAAGCATAAATGAAGATGGTGAAGAATTTCCTCTTAGCGAGGATTTTAAAAGCACAGATGAGGATGGTGAAATATTACCACCATGAGAGGATTTCAAAGGCACTAGTGATGAGGATGGATATCCTCATTATGGATTTCCTCCAAGGGAAAATTTCAAAAGAATCAATGATGACAATGAATAATTTCCTACAAGTGACGATGGGAAAGAATATTGTCCAAGAAACGATGGTGACAAATTTCCTAACCATGTTCAAAATGATCATAGTGACGAAAATTCCTCCTAATTATGATGAAAATGTTTGTAGAGACGATAATGAAATGAGGGAGACATTGCTAGGAAATATTATATCTAGGAGTAGGACTAGACCTTTTTATATCAACCCAAGGTATTACAGTTATGCAAGGTATACGAAACAATATCTCACAACAAGAAGTCCTATCACTGATCTTATTTCAAGTGAATGTTGTCAAAAGGATTGCTTGAAACATGTAGATTTCAAGTATGCATTGAATAAAATGAAGATATATTTTGCATTGAATAAAAACATGCGAAATTCATATTTATTTGGGTGCATGCAATGTACATTAGCATGTTATGATTATCATATTTGGAATTTATTTCTTTGCAAAAAAGCTTTCAAAAAGTTCCATTCAATTGATAATTTGTGTCTATCAAGAATCGAAACAAGATTGGAGAAATATCCCACATTTTATTCAAAAGTACATCATAGACGAAATATTGAGCCATTAGCAAACATTGCAATGTCATGGATGCAAGACTTCTTTTCAAAGCATGGAGAGTGCATGCCAAATAAAGATACAATACATATTCCAAATATTTTCTCAATATGAGAAATATAAAACTTATACAAAGTGTATGTGGAAGGTGCTCGAGGAGATCATAGTTATATTACATTTCCATATTTTACGAGGATATGGAGGAAATAATTCAACATTTTTTGTATTCCTAAGAAGTCAATGATGGAGGTTTTTAGTACCTATGATTATCTTAAATAAAAAAGGGATAAATGTCAAGGGGAGGAAAGAGGTATGCATTCATAACATTATTTTTTAAAATTGGATAGTTATCAACTATGAAAATGTGTTTATTAATAGGTTACTTTTATGTTATGTGTAGATTCCATTGTCAAAGAACTTCAAGAGCATTGGAATCAACAAACAAGTGAAAGGAAAATGTTGCATAAGAATCAAAAGAAGTGTTATGACAATCCAAACAAATATTTTGGTTTGATAATTGATGGTATGGACCAGAAGGAAAAACTTCTACCAAATTTGGTCTGCACACCAAAAAAATTACAGGATGAAAAATTTATTCAATTGCACTTGGTTAGTTTTATGGTCTTTAATGGGAAAATGTGTCCAAGGGTTTAATTCATAGCTCCAAATTTCATAATGATACACATTTAACCATAACCATAATTCATGATGTGCTTTCTCATTGGTCTAGTAATCTTCCTAAAGTTTTGTATTTATAATTAGACAACACTAGTCATGAAAACAAAAATCAAATTGTTTTTGGATATTTAATTATGCTTGTTGAATTGGGAAATTTTCAAAAGGTAAAGGTTGGTTTTCTTATTGTTGGGCACATTCATGACCATATAGATTAGATGTTCTGTCATTTTTTAGTAACATTGAGGAGGAAGGATGTTAGGATACTACCATAATTAATTGAATATATTAAGAAATCATACATTCTAGAGCCTAATTTTCACATATTGGAAGAAACTATTGACATGCAAAGGTTTATTCTACGATTGCATGGTGAAGAGAAATGCATTGAACAACTTAATCACATTAAACTTATAACATCAATTTCGTATCAAAAATATTGATGGGAAAACACTTAAAGGGGGACAAGTATTCAACTACTACAGAATGGGGATCATCATCAGGTTGAGAATTTTTGAAGCTCATTCTAGCTCGTACAATATTAACATCAATTTTATTGTTATTACAATCAGTTGTTGAAATCCATAATGCAAGAATGCATAAGAGATATATAAATTATTTTGAATTCTTAGAAGAAATTAAAAAGCCTATTAGAGATACATATGAGTATTTTGATGTTGCTAATTCAGTTTGGTGGGAGTATTTTTTCAATAATTAAAGTGATATCATTTCGAGATCACAAAATGAAGATACACTTTTGAAGACTTCATTTATTTGGCCATAAAATATGCCAAATGAATATGAGGAAAGAAAGATTGGTGAATAACAATAATCCCAAGGTATTATTAATTCTTCAAAAGTAGAGGAAAGAGAAATGTATATCAGTACTATAATATCATGTGCACAACATGAAACCATGGGAGACATTTACAAGGGTTTTTTGCAGCATTTTAAGGAGGGTTGCACAATTGTAGTGTTAGAAAATGAAGATCGACGTGGTTATCCATTTTGGGTTTCCAAGGTTATAAATGTCATTAAAGAAAATCAATATCTTATATCAATTGAAGTAAATTGGTATGTCACAGATACACACCCATTCAATGGTGTATATAATCCAAAGATGGTAGTTGATAAACAAATTAGCAGAAAGAGAAAAAGAAAGCATACAGATATAAATTGTTGTCGCATTGACCTCTTAAAATTGGAGGATGTTGACATACTTTTTTATGATTTTAATTTAACAAAGAGGAACTCTTCGCTTTAGGACCATAAATATTATGAACATGCTGCTATCACATGAAACAGTGTTAAGATGGGAGTTTGTTGAACCCAGTCGTAGATATAGAAGACTTTTGAAATATGAAATGGTGGCATGCAAATTGACTCATATAGGGCACTAGTTGATGAAAATGAGAATATGGGTCATCTTCATCTACATCTAGTCATTCATCTGAAGATGTTGTACATTTTGATGGTGTACCAAAACCTATGAGTGATTTTGAAAAATTGTTTAAAACATTTTATGTAAATGATGTTTGCATGATAACTTGAAATAAATAGTTTAGCTTCCGTATGACCTTACATGAAGTTATGGTTCATTTTTATGTTTCTTGGATTATATGTTTTAATTATGAAGAATTCATTTGTTTAGAATATCCACAATGCAACAATAACTTTGAGAATTAATTTATGTTCTATCAAATCTACTAGCATTGATATTTTGACTAAAAGTAAGAACATATTAGAAATTAATATTGAATTTTTAAATTATATGGTGACGTTGTCATGATATTATTTATTATTATCATTTGATATACCATACTTAAAAAAATGTTGCAATTTTAATTCCCCATTAAAAGGGGATAATTCATTTTGATAGTTGAATTTTAAGTTTTCATTGTAATGGGGTAGGTTGTCTTAGGCTAAGGTTTCAAAAGGGTTATACTTTTAGCATTTAAAATAAAAATTACTCTTGGTATAAGTACTATTTCATGCAGATGTTCATTTTTTAAGTTCTTTTTAGTCATAAAATTTGTCCATAATGCTATGGTTTAAATATGTTGAAAACTTAAGGTATTTTGTAGTCATGATATTTGGTTCTAATTCCATGGCTGAAAAATGTCAAAATTTAAAGGTTTTTTTGAGCCATGATATTTTATATTTAATGCTATGGTTGAAAACAACCAAAATTTAGGTTTTTTTTAGAGTGGTGATATTTTATCTTTAACGACATGGCTGAAAATTGTTTGAATTTTAAGATTTTTCAGTGACGTGATATTTTATCTTTAACACCATGCCTGAAAATTATTGGAATTTTAAGATTTTTCAGAGTCGTGATATTTTATATTAATTCCATTGATAAACAATGTCAAAACATTAACTTGAAAAAAAAAGTGTTGATGCAGTATCAACACTTCTCACTTTCAGGGTGTGTTTTCATGTTTTTTGCACAAAAAAATTGGCTTTTATTTCCATTGTTACAAAATTTTGAAAATTTACCCACCCCCCCCCCCCCAACCTCCCTCCAAAAAAAACAAAAAGTGTTGATGCAGCATCAACACGTTTCATTTTAGGGGTGTTTTTTCATGTTTTTTGCACAAAATATGGGTTTTTTTTGCTAGAGTTATCATTTTTACGATACAATTCTCGTTAAGCTGGTATCTTTGTTAAAGGTGTGGCTCTATATCTGACAATAATTACTCAAGTTCTTGGTGAGCTTGCTTCCATAGGCAATATAATTCCAGAGTCTAAGTTGGTGAGGATTGCTTTGAAGGGATTTTTTGATGAAAGGAAGCCATTTATCGAAGGGATCATCACTCGTAATAAGCTTCCATATTGGAATAGGTTATGGGATGACTTTATCTAGGAATAATTGTGGGCTGAGGATCTTCACAACAAGAAGAAGTATATTGAAGATAATGTGGCTCGTGTATGTAAGATGAAGCATAAAGTGAAGAAGGAATTCATAGCTAAATTGATCTTTTGACTTTGAGTTTTGAGCTTAATATTTGCAAGTGTGTAAATCCTTTCATACCTATGAGTTTAAATGAAATTATCCTAAAGGTTATTTTCCAATACATCCCATATTTATTTCATCTATCCAAATCTGTGATGCTTTACATTTTGTTATCATGGAAAATAATGTTAAATAAATATGTAACTTGTATTCATGATTATGTGAATGTTGTATCATATCATTGTTAATACTCATTTCATATAAACACTAGTCCTTTCTTAGGAATTGTCTATTTGCATTTTTCTTTATTTTTATTATTTAAAAGAGGAGTGTCACATCTATAAAAAAGAAGGGAGAAGTTTTCCTTCAAATATTATATTTAAGATTTCGAGTGATCCTAACAATCAACAACACACCATCCATCTCTCTCTCTCTCTCTCTCAAACACACACACACATGTTGTTGCATGAAGAAAATTGAACAGCTCTCTAGTTTTTTGTGACATGGTTTAATTGCCTCTCATAGGTCCTTAAATCTGGCAATGTTTCCATTTAGCAATGCATACGAGTTTTGGTGTAAATTCATGCTCCATTTAATGTCGTATCAAAGCTCAGTTCATGAGTTAGATACACACCCTGCTCGCAGTGGGGGGAGATTGTTGCACGAAGAAAAGTAAATGTCTCTTAAGTATGTTTTGAAATGGTTTAAGCTCTTCCCTTAAATCCTTAAATATGGTGATGCATCCATTTACCAATGTCTACATGTTTTTATTTACTCGTAATCATGCTCCATTTAATGTGTCCCCCCAAGTAAAAGTTAGGTGTGTATCCAACTAATGACCTAAGATTTGATACCACATTCTTCATCTTCTACATCAATTATTTCTTGATATGAATTCTTATTCTCAAGGGTCATGAGAATTTTTTGATCCTGAATAACTTAAATTCTAGATTCACAGCCTTCATCGTCCTCTAATGAACTATTATCTTCTCTGGAGAAAAAATTCTTTTCCAGATATTTTCCTATAGTTTTTTTCTTAGAGTTCTTCTTTTCTTTTATTTATCTTTATATGGACATTGAGTTGCAAAATGACCTACTCTACCACAATTGAAGTATTTAAATGGTATCTTACCTTTATTTTGTGCAATCCTATTTTATTATAAAAATTTAATCCTATATCTTATCCTAAACTACCAATAACAAGACAATCATTATAGGCATGCAATTCATTAACAGGAAAAAAAACTCATTATTATCCTCCATTAATCATATTAACATATGAAAGTCACGTGAACAAGTATAAATTCCACATAAGTTCTATTAAAACATATCCATGCAACCAAATTCACAATTATATTATAATATTTCATTAATGAATCTTCATAAAATAATTTTAAAAATGCATAATTTGACAAATTGATTATGAACTAGTTTTTACTTTTATTAATATTGATAAAGCCTTCTTCAATATCAAATTCAAGGAAAGTACCTTAACCTTCGATATAAATTTTCTCGATAAAATTCACTTGATAAGTCTTCAATCTTTCTTAAAAATTTGATAGAAATGTATGAGTTTCAAATCAGGATTTCCAACACGCAAGTCTTCAAAAGTATAATCAAATTGATAGAAATATATAGTATTTATTACAAAATCCCCAACCCCCTAAACCACATAAAGAGTAGACTTAAAAAAAATCTTATCTTCTTTTGTTGCAACCACATTCCTCTTCTTATTCATCTTTCAATATTCTTTCTTGAAAAAATTTATTAATTAAAAAATAATACATATCTATGTTTTCGTATGGTTGCATGTTTCTTCCTTTTCCACCTATTCTTTTCTTCTTTTTTCACCTATCATATGAACAAAAAAATTTCAATATAATTATCGATATTTACATCCTTAAATATCCTTTAAAGATGTAAATATCAATAATTATATTTAATTTGTTTTGTGGAGGTAACAAGTGGAAAAAGAAGAAAATAATACTTGGAAAATGAAGAAATGTACAATAGCTCATAAATAAATAATTTTTTATTTAATAAAAATTTTGAGGAAAGAATATTGAAAGAATGTGTAGGAAGAGGAAAGTAGTTGCAACCAAAGAAGATAATGAAGATTAATTATAAATGACTTCTCTTTCTATGGTTTAGGGGGTTTGAAACCTTGTAAGGAAGAATAGATATTTGTATCAACTTGATTATAATTTTGAAGGCTTATGGATTGGAATTTTACACTTGAAACCTATACATTTCTATTAAATTTTTAATAGGGATTGAAGACTTGATGACCAAAAAATTTGTAATTGTTTCTTGTATATTTTTATCAAGTGAATTTTATATTTAAGGTTGATGAATTTTTATTGAATTTGATGTTGAATAACTTTTTCTAATACAAGTAAAAGCTAGTTAGTGATTAATTTTTCAAATTGTGGATTTTTGTCACTTATTTACCAAATATTCCTTATGAAATATGGTAATTTGATTGTGAATTTGGTTGCAAGGATATGTTTTAATAGAACTTATGTGGAATTCCTTCTCATTCATGTTATTTGAATATGTTAGTGCATTTTATGGTGGATAATAATGAATTTTTTTTTTACCTTTGATGAATTATATGCCTACAATCAATCTCTTATTACTATTTATTTTGCATTAGATATAGGATTACATTTGCAAAGTTAAATTGGTCTATGTTTCGAGTCTAGAAGAACTTCAACTTGAAAGTCTCCTTTCAAAGAACAATATACGTGGTGGAAACCAGACTCGGATATCCATGGAAATTGCCACCAAACGAGAGAAAATCTAGTTAGGGATTATTTCCATTAGGCGATTCTCCCTTTGCTGGGAGAGGAATTTTTCCAACTATGAATAGACCCGTTTTCCCATCTCCCTCTTCCTACATTTGGTAATTGTTTGGTGAAGGTGTTTTTCTGACTTTCCTTATCTTATATGGTGTCCCCCCTCCATCCTTTATAGACAAAGGATCACAAAACTTATCATTGTTGTTGTCACCCTTTACATTTCCCTCCCTCCCTCAACTAAATTTATCTTGATTCCTAGGCTTCTTCATCCCTTTTGGATGAACAGGGTGTAGGGTGTTCAAGTTAATTCACCTTTGAGAACTCAAGCTACTGCACAACAGTGTGTAACTATTTATAACACTATAATACTCCTGGAATTTGTAGAAAAACTCACCTGGTAAATGAGGAAGTTAATATTAGACTTAACGTTCATTTCTGATGCAAACATCTAGGAAGAAGTTGATAGTTGGATCCTCAAGACTGGTAACAATCATATAGAGTAGCCCCATTATATTGAAACAATAAATATTTCTTGGAAAATGAAAACTATCATGGGAATGTTCTTGTTGAGAGTTCATACCTCTTTGCATTGATGCAGTTTAGAGACACATCAAAAAATTGGATGAAATGGTTTCAATTGGCTAAGAAAGTACATGACATAGAAATTTGAAATTCCAAAGAAGATATTAAATTCTTTGTCATCATTCAAGTGGATTCTCCATGTGCATAGTATCTTGATATTTTTATTTTATATCTTGTATTTTAGAAGTAACAAGGTTACTATTATACATTATCAAACTCTTTATAAGTTTTGAGCAATGTATATCATTTTTCCCACTGGTATGGATAAAATAAATTTTTTTGTCTTATTGGTCTAGTTTTCTAAGTGGCGGGTCAATAGAAATAGAAAAACTATGTCTCCATTTGAACAATAGGGAGTATTACCTAATCTTATTAAAAAAGAAGACAAAAAGACAAACATATATTTGGAATAGAAAATATATGTTTTTTCTAATTAATTAATTATATTTAACACAGTAGAATGGTTATAAAACCTTTTAAAATGTGTCATTATATATATATATATATATATATATACAATTTAGTATGTAATTATCTATTTATTTATTTGAATTAAATTGATTCTTCCAAATTTGATATTTCAAGACAAATACCTATTTTCATAAATAATTAAAAAAATATATATTTAATTTCAATTTAATTTTTTTGGTAAATGATTTACATTATATTAACAACAATGGAATACATAGAGTACAAGCAAAGAATCATGGAGAGCCATGGCCCACAGGTTCAACTGAAGGATGCGGAAGGGAGGCCATCTACTCCAAAAAGGGGAAACTAGATAGTGTGCCTTAGAAGTGAAAGTTTAGTGCCGTTGATACAGTTAAGAGAGGCCAAAAACAAAAAGCAAGTGAGCTGGGTAGAGAAATTGATAGAGAGTTTATCGTTGCCATCATTCTAACACCATACTATGAGAACAATCTACCATAAAATGGACCTGGTCAAGCTGAGTTGGAGCAACGTAAGTTATTGGAAGCATGGATTGCTTGACGTTGTGCACATTTGCCATTGGTTGGACCCTCAATATCAGTGTTTCCAGGACTGGAAGAGCCTCCTTCAAGCGTTTCTTCCATGACGAAACAACCATATGGACTAGGGTGAGTGCAAGAGAACCTATCGCTAATCACTTGGACATACATGGGATGGAATGTGGTGTCCAGTGACCCACGAGCCAAAGAATTACACCCAGCACTAGTGTAAATGGTGGATGGAAAAGAGGAACCGAGAGGGACCAAAAATGAAGCAAAAGGACCAGGAGAGGATGAGGAGGGAAGGAATGTTATACCAAGGTAATGCCAGAGACAATGGAGGGAAGAGTAAATATGGCTAGTGTGGCCATTGGATTTGGAAATCCTCCTGGAAACACTATGTCGATCATGCCATGCCTTTTCGCTCTGCTTTTGGACCTATTAGTGAAATCCAGCTATAAATTTCTCTTCCTCAAGTTCATCCAGTTGTGCGAGCCTTTCCTCTAGGGATCCGCGATCCATCATACCTATGAGAACTACTATGCATACACTAGGCAAAACATATTCCATAGGAATTGCTACTTCAACCCCATAGACGAGCCTGAAGGGGGTTTGTCCAGTCAACATTTTGCATCTCGTTCGACAAGCCCATAATATTGCAGGTATGCATAGGTCCCAATAACTTCGCTGAGCATTGAAAACCTTTGTCAGTGCATTTTCGAGCACCTTATTGAATGCTTCCACCATCCTGTTAGCCTGAAGGTGATAAGGTGAGCTTTTGTGGTGGTATACCTGAAAATACTCTGTTAGCACATTGATCATCACATTTAGAAAGTGTGTCCCACGATCATTCATCAAGATCTTTGGACAACCAAATCGCGTAAGGACATGCTCAAATAGGAACTTCGTGGAAGTCACACCTGTGCAATCCTTCACGGGCTCTACCTCTACCCAACAAGTCAAATACTTCGTCGCAGTGATAATGTACCTCGCTCCCGTATTTCCTTGGGGCTAAATGGGGCCCATAAATTCTATCACCCATTTCGCAAAGGGTTGTAATGTCATCTAAGGATTCAAAGGCATCTCATCCCTCCTGATGGCCTGTCATCCTTTAAATGACATTGCATGCCCTGTAATATGCTTTTGAGTCCTGATGGAGGGTTGGCCACCACAACCCTGCGTGTAGAATATTCTGTGTGGTCATTGTCCCTGCATAATGTCCTCCCGTGGCACCCCCATGAGCATCCACGAGGATGCTACTTCTTTCAAACTCAGATACATATCGTCGAAATATTTCATCAGACACCATTTTGTATAGGTTCCCAGCTATGACAGAGAAATCTTCCGTGCACACTACTAATTCATTCTTCTGCTAGACAATGTATCCTTCTAGGGAAGTTCTTGTCATTAGGAGGTGTACTATATCTTCAAAATAACCATCCGCGATGCGCACTGCAAATAGTTGTGAGTTAGGCAATCCTTCCTCCAAATTAGTGGGTTCTTCTCTTGTTTTGATGCACGACAAATGGTCTAGTCCTACATTTAGCTGTCTGGGCTTCACAATCACCTCAAAATCATATTCCTGGAATAATAACAGCCATCTACAGATTCTCCCCCCCAACACAGGCTTATTGACCAGGTACTTCAGTGTGGAATGATCTATGTACATCTTAAAATGGCCTCCCAGCAAGTAATGCCTAAACGTTTGGAGCGCATATACCATAGCTAATCCTTTGCACTCGGTAGTGGAATGTTATTCTCTACTTTAGATAACCTTCTGCTTGCAAACACGATAGGGTGGTCCAGGTCTTCTCCACCAACCTGCATCAGTATTTCTCCCAATGTTATACATGATGCATCGACATGTACGTGAAAATCCTTCTTCCAATCTGGGAAGATTAGGATCACTGGAGTGACCATATTTTCTTTCAATACATCCAAGCTCTTTTTACAGTCTTCGTTCCAGCAGAACGTGACATAATTATTTAGCAATTTATCCATAGGAGCGGTGATCTGGGCATAGCCTTTGATAAACTTTCTGTAATATCCTTTATGTCCCAGGGTAGCACGCAACTATTTCACACTCCTCGGCGCTTCCAAGTTTAGTATCACTTCAATCTTTGCGAGGTCTACCATCAACCCCTATCTGCAAACCACATGACCCAACAGGGTCCCAAAGGGAAGAAAAAACAAGCACTTCTTTAGATTCATTGTAATCTAGTACCATCGACAAGTATCCATGATTATATGCAGACTTTCTACATGGTGCTTCACCAGCCCAAATACAATCCAATCATCAAAGTATACCTCCAGGAACTTATGAAATTCCTTGAACGCAGAAACAACTACGCACGAGAAGATCGCAGGTGCATTCTTCAATCCAAATGGCATTATAGTGTACTGGAAAAAACCCCACTCAGTCACGAAGGTCGTTTTGCTCCTATCCACCAACACGATTTGATCTGGTGTTACCTAGAGAACCCATTCGTGAAGGAATATGCTTCTTGGCCACCTACATTGTCCAACACTTCATCAATGGATGGAGTCAAGAAAGGATCATGTACACAAGCTTCATTCAACCTTCTAAGATCCATGCATATCCTTATTTCATCCTTCTGCTTTTTCTCTTGTACCACCGTTGAGCTTACCCAGTCAGATTCTTCCACAAGCTCAATGATGCTTGTCATGAGCATCTTGTCTTTCTCTAAGTAGACCTTCTCCTTATATTTCGGACTGAGACAATAATGCCTTTATTTAACCAGCTTCACATTGGGACTTAATGTAATCTTCATCATACCTAGGTCCCCTATTATCCCTTTCAGGTTCGTAAACTTGGTAGGGAATAAATCCTATTATTCACGGAGCACTTCAGTGACCTTATCCACTGTCGCATCATCCCACTAATCTCCAATCTTCACGGATTTGGGCTCTGCCTAAGTACCAATGTTTACTTGTTCCATTTTCAACGATGCGGTTATATCAAGGTTCTCAACCTGCGGCCCTTCAACCTCACAGTGACCTTCTGTTTCAGGGATGTTAATCTTTTGTGGATCCTCGTCCTCTTCTTTAACAGTTACATTATAACATTCTAGTGCGTGACTCAGCTAAGTAGCCCATTCAGGTTGAATCAGATCTAAAGGATCCTGCAGTATCCTAAATATTGTTGCTTTCACCTCTTGTAGCACTTCATCAATACTATCAAACTCATCCTCAAAACTAAATGTCATGATGAATCCTTCGTGCTAGATATCTCATTCACATGTCCCATGGCAGAGCCTGGTTTCTACATACCAGTTCATCAGGAAATATCCAGTGTGTGGCAGAACAAGTGCACCCATTCAGGTTGGGGCTTCTCTCCATAAGCCCTGGCCCATTTGGCCAAGTGTGCATGTGGGTCATCTTTCCCATCATACTTATCTGTCATTCGCGGCTTCAGCTTCCCAAAGTGATTTGTCATCATTCTCCTACATTCGTGCCAATCGTCAAAGCTTCCCTTATGCATACCCCACCACCTTGCGGGCGTAATGTGCAGTGTCCAGTCCAATGCCTAGAAGCACTTCCTTTCTGGTACCTCCCTCTGAAATGCATCTAGGAAAATATCTACATCATTCAGGCCATCATAAGTAGGCATATTTCTTACCTCTGATGACACACAGTGCAAGAACCGGGTCATCATGTTACAACTCAATGTAGTTACCTCATGTAACTGATTCTGCCAGCGTTTTAACTCTTCATCAGAGTCTGAAGTGCAAGAACTCTCATGATCCCAGGTAATCCACCCATCCACGGTAGGATTCACCCAAACTTTATTTCACTTCGTTATCTTTTGACATAGTCCAAATCGTCATCACTCTCGTAATCGCGGACTGGTTCAGTATAGCGCAATCCCTCAGCAGGATCTAGGGGTACTATTATGCGTAGTGATTTCTTCTCAAAGATCATCTTCCACTTATTTAGATTGATTACCCCATTCATATCAGTATCCCAGTCAATTCCCAGGAGCATGGAATAGGGATTTTTTTCATCCACTATCTCTATTACTTCAAAGTTAGCCAGCACGCTCGCACCTTCAATATCCACAGTCACCCCCTGCAGCCATCCCATGGGGATTATCTTCTACTGATTGGCCATCCTTAGCTAAATTGGAGACCACTGCAACGTGAGTCTCCCCATTCATTCCTAAGTCTGCTTTGGTAGGATGTTCACATATGACCCAAAGTCCAAAATAACTTGATCCATTTCATACTCTCCTATCTGCATGGTCAGTCTCATCTCCCGTCCCCTTCTCGTTTTATGTTTGCCAATCTTTTGTACTAGGCGCGGCTCACCTAGCGTGGTTCTAGTCATCTATTGATGAGATCTTGTAACCCTTTCACAACCTTACTATCGTGCAGTAACTTCATACAGGTCTCCAATAAAGTTGTGAGCATAGAGGGGTTCATCTCCTACTCAGGATTATCCTTGCTTCATGAGGTAAAGGCCTCAGCGAAGCTCTTCTTAGCTTCCATGAAGGTTTCACGTCCACGCTCCAAATCGAGCTCAGCCTCCTTCGTCGAAGCTTTGCAAACCCATGTACTATCTTATGGTTGTTTCCCTTTGTCATCTCCCATCGCAGTTCCACTTCTAAGCACTATATTTATGTTTGGATTTTGCTCACGTGGCCCAGACCTCATCATCTGCAGGTTATGAGTCGGTAGAGGTGGTAGCACCCCTTTGTCATGTATCCTTACTATCATCGTAGGACAATCTTCTGTTTCATGATCAAATAGAGTGAAATACTTGCACGACAGATGTGTTGGGTTTGAAAAATCGCAGGCATAATATCTTGGTCCTCTGTAATTGTAGCACATCAACTATCCCTAACCTCTACTAGGTCCTCCCCCACCTCGGCCTCGTCCGCGCCCCTAAAATCCTATCCACGCCATCCCTGCGCTCTGGTCAAGGGGCCGTGTTTCAGCCTAAACCCTATAGGCGAGTGTTCTATCCATCGTCAACTCATAACTCCTGCAATTACACTCATCATGTCCTACCGACATACAAAAATTGCAGAACAGTTGTTGCAGTGTCTACAAAAACTTTTGCAACAAGTGATAGTTATACGTGGCATGTCTTCCTGCTACCTTACAAATAGCACACCAGAATGCAAGCCCCACGCTTGGTCCTGCTTGAGCTTCTAGCCTCAAAGGCATTAGTCCTCCTCCTATAAGGTAGTTTGCAAAGACTGGACAATGGTCTTTGTCATGTCCCTGACCTTTTCATTTCAGACACCATACCTCTTCACGCACTTGTGGTCGAACTGTCTTGTCCTGCTTCAAGCATTGCATCTCAAGGCAAAGATTTCTCAACTATGAATGGATTTGCTAAACCCCTAGATTTGGATCCTACATTGGTGTTTCATGTAGCCTCATTGAGATCTCCAAGGCCTCTCCCTAAGTTGTTATCTTCTGTTGCAACAACGCAACCCTTAAGTGTAGTTGGAGCGAAGCCAAAAACCACTCGCGATGCTATCTGTCTATTAGGTTCATGTTAGCTTCGCGGATTGTACATTTCAGCCTCTGATCAAGTTCCCAAGGTGTATCACCTAGTTGCATCGTGATTTATTTGAACCTTATAACAGACTGTGCTTCAGATTTAGGCCTACTGAATTCTCTATTCAGTGTTGTCTGGATGTCTGCCACTCCAGTGTTTGCGTTATCATTAGCATAGTTGATATACCAGGTTAGCACGCGATCCTGCAAAGCACTAACCAATGTCGCCTTCTTCATGCTGTCATCTATAATGCCCTGAGCTTCCCATACAGATTTTAAAACAAACCAGAATTGGTTCGGGTCCTCATTCCCCAGGTCTTTGAACAAAGGCAGCTTCACTAAGTTTTCATACCAAACTGCGGTGGAGGTGGAGGTGGTATGGGCGAAGTCGTAAGCGATGGTGGTGAAGTTGGAGGTGGTGTGGGTGGAGGTGGTATTCGTGGGATTCCTTGCATTATTAACTGAATAGAACTTCATGGAGAAACCTTCATTATCCCTTCTGTTAGTTTCAGTATTTCCAGCCTTCCTCCAGTGATCAAATATGCTCTTACAAAGTGGTCTCAGAGTGTCAAGGTCAAATTTTGTCATTTCAAAGAGTTTTCAAGCAAAATTTGGTCACTAGGCATTAGGTCTAGGGTTTGCCTTCACTCCTTCTAAAAGTTGTCCAAATGTTGGTCCATGTCACCATTCAACTGAGTTTATCATCATTCATAGGGTTTCATAATCATGTCAGTGTCTAATGAGTCATTTTACATCTTGTTCATGTTTCAGTTGCGCCTAGGTAGGGTCATTTCCCTCTCATAGGGTTTTGAAAGCTAATTTCTCTTGGACGGTCAAATCATTAGCAAAACTTGTATCCAAATGTTCATACACCTTCCCCTATCCTTCATGTACCTTATTAAACACTTCCCATCCCTTAGATCTGCCAAATTCCTCATTTTTGCACAAACCCTAGTTTCTAGCTACAACCTGGCAATTTTCTAGGTTTGGCCTGTGTTTTGCCCTTTTGGACCCCTTCCCCTCGCTCAATCTCTAGGATTCCACTTTCCCCTGCTTCCTAACATCCCTCCCCACTCCCAAAAATTTCCCCAAGAATTTAGAAGCCCCTTATCCCCTTCATTTCGCTCCATTTTGACAAAATTCCTTGTTTCAAACATCGGGACAAGTCGCACTCAAATGATGTTCCAGAGAAATAAAAGATGAATTTTGGAAAAATGAGAGAGGTTTTTGTCCATAACATGCCAAAGAAGAAAAACCTCCTTCACTTTTTTCACAGGTGTCATGGTTTTAGAGAAATGTCAAAATTACAATCGCTATATCCAAGGAGGTTGGCCAAGGAACTAAAACGACGGAAAAGGCCCTATCCACTCCAAATTTTGGCCAAAGCCTCTTTGACTGAGCATGGTACTTGATTGGGGACTCCCAGCCCAAATTTCAAGAAATTTGGAGAAAATTTTGTCAATTGTGAATTTTTTGTGCCCAAAAACAGGTTTTCTCCACAAATGGCGCGCGACCCTTTCGTTTGGCAACTCCATTTTGGAAAAACTCAGAATTTCTGGATTTTTCATGGAAAGTTACACTTTCTCAGCCATTACCTAGAAATTTCACCAAGTTTTGGGCCTCCAGAAAGTCAAAAAAAAAAGCAAAAAATGACTTTCTGCGACATTTTTGACACACAGGAAGCAGTCTTTGGAGATTGCAATTTGGGAGGGGCAAATGACCACCAAATTCAGAAATTCCACTTGGGTTGGAAAGTAGACATCCAGAAATTTCCAACAAGCCCATGTTTGCCTCATTTGGACACCTGGAAGTGCCTCAAAAGTGCCTCCAAAGGCGCGCGACCCATTCAGGAATTGTGCGCGACCCATCAGGCAATTTGCACAGGAATTCAACCTACAGCTCAGCAAAACGCAGTTTTGACTGGATTTGACTTTTTGGAGTTGATTTTCATCCTCCTTGTTGTAAATGATGTAATTTTATGATATTTTGACACTTATTTATCTCTTCTAGAAGATTCATTCATGAAATAGCAAACATTTAATGAATGAATTGGTTTCCTAGCTTATAGAGGCAAGTTGTTTTGACTACCTAGTTTTTAGTGCTCAGTTTAGAATTGGTTGAAACAGCTCCTAGAAGGATGAGTTCGACCCCTAGAAGCAAGGAAAGGTGTTAGCTTTCCTATATTATGTATTTTCTTAGTCATTTTCAGGGGTTGGAGAGGTTGGACTCTTGAGGGAGAAGCTCTTATTGTATTACTTACTGTATCTCTGCAATTTTTGGCAAAGGAAGACCAGGGTTTTGCAGTCCTTTTTGGGATTCTTGTGGTCACATGTATTGATGGTGTGTTTCTCTTTGTACTTGTAAGTGTGTTATGTGAAATCATTTCCTTACTTTTCTTTCTGCAAATTAGGCAAATGAAGTGTTAAAGTAGAATTCATGACTGTCATGCTCTGCTTTTAAGTTTTCTTAATATCAATGTTTTCAACTGTTTAAGGGGAATTCAAGGTTATTTCTTGCTCTCCTTAACTCCTCACCGGTCATTCTCATCCATCCACCTCTATCAAAGGCATCAATACTGTCTCCTACCTCGCCCCAAAGAACCCCCTGCAAAAACTGTGTCCAATCCCCGCACCTGAAATTGTCATTCCCCAATTTTCCACCAAAACATTAAAAAATCCCAAATTAAACCTCTTGATCAATTTACTAGCCTAAAATCAGTGTTTCCCTATTGGTCATCTCGCCCATTGAAGATCTTTACTGAGATAGACCGGAGAGAGCCCTCTCCTGCCCCGTAGGGCTAGCTACGAGGCTAAGTGGTTTGATGTTGCCTTGGAGTTTACCTTTCTCAGCCTGAGGTGAAATTTCAAGTGCTAACATATTGGCGACCATACTGGGGAGAACAAACAAATTGTTTGCTGACTGATGTGTTTATTTCATAAGTCTTAGACGGAGTCTGAAGATATGCCAGGTAGCCTTCGAAACGCTTTTGCTTTGCATAAGCAGAAGTAGATAAACGCTGCTTCAGTCCATCTCCGTGAGCTTGTGAATACAACACTTCATTTGCATTTTACCCCAGTACATGCATCAAGTTCAGATCTGATTGTTGATGGTGAACAACGATCAGACACTTGAAAGGCTAAAATCATTCACTTGGCGACTCTAAGTCAGTTTCAAGATCAGATCCAAAGACTCCACTAGAGGATGATCCCGACCAGTAGAAACATGAAAGGACAACATGGACAGATCAGGTACTCAAGTTAGAATTTCATCCAAGACATTTTGTTCTTTGTCATAAATTATTTCTTTTCTTTTCCCAAGAATGTCAAGAAGGCTTTGCAAAGTATACTGTATTTTAGAAGAGATCCTCGGCCTGTAGTTGATTCCTTCCCTTTGAAGATTGTAAATGCCAAAGATTTGCATGCCTTTGAGCTTGATCAAGATCCTTTTTCCAAATTTTGTGATGACCATCTTCAAAGTGATGAGCCTCAAAAGACCAAGACCAATTCTATACCTACTGTACATACCCCTACACCTTGTAAAATCCCAGATCGGTACAAACCTCTTGTTTTACCTTCTGTTCTTCATGCTTTCCCCAAAAACTATGATCTATACTTGCCGAGGTTTGATGGCGAATGTAAGAATGTCAATGCTGAGCAACATGTGCAGAATTTTGAGAATTTTCTAGATCTTTTTGAAGTTGATGAATAAGATGTCAGTATAAGGCTTTTTGCTCTTTCTTTGCAAGCCAAAGTGAAGAGTTGGTTCAAAACCCTGCCTGATGCGAGCATCTCAGATTTCCAGCAGTTCGTCAAAGTTTTCCTTGATAGGTGGATGATCGGGCAGAACCTTTTCTTGATTGTAGAAGAGTATAACCAGCTGAAAAGATTACTAGGGGAGACAGTACAATAGTTTTCAGCTAGATTTAACCAAGTTTATTATTCGATGCCTGTTGATATAAGGCCTACTCCTAGATCGGCTCTCTTGCACTATCCGGGTGCCTTTGATCCAGAGATGGAGTTTCAGCTGAGAGAAAGGGATATTGCAACGCTTCATGAGATGCAAAACAGTGCAGTAAATGTAGAAGCTCATCTGCTGATCCGAAGGGCAAGGATGAAGGAAGAAGAGATGAAAAACATAGATCCGGAAAAATCAACATCTCTAGAGGTAAAGCTTGACATTTTGGTAAGTGTAGTGGAAAAGATGATGGACAAGATCAACACAAGGAATGATTATGATGTTCAAGGCTCGCTGATTGAAGAAGAAAAAATGGCTGATCCAAAAAATTTTGTTTCTTATTCTAGTTGTCATAGATTTGATAATGATTGTTTTGTAGATCACCTTGGCAAAGAAAGCACTGTTGATATGACCTGCATGCTTGATGATATGTTTTATACCGATGACTTGCCTCAGTTTGATCAGTATGATGATGATTATGTGCTCCAAACAGAAGCTAATCTTGCAGACAAACAAGCAGCTAGTTTGTGTGAGGAAAAAGTTCATTTTCAGCAGCTTGAATACAATGTTCAGCCATCACATATCAGCTATGACATTGACGAGGAAAGTGCAGCAAAGTTTGAAGTAAGTGAAGGATCTTTGCCTTTTTTTCTTGATTCTTTTCAGTTCATCAGAGATAACTACCATGCAATCAGAAATCAAATGTCAACAAGTCTTGATTTGAATCATCTTGAGAGCAATGAAAATTTTGTTCAAGACTTCTCATATTCAGATTTGCAACCCCCAAAAGCCATTGATTTTCAAGTTGCAGCTGAAGACTTGGAAGTGGACACACAAGATTTAATGATTCAAGGTGACTCCATACCATTCTGTTTTGAGTCATTTCAGTTTTTGAAGCGTAGATGGCATAGTAGATCTTCAAATGAACAGCCTATCACAAATCAGCAATTTCTCAGTGTTAATGTTGAGGATGAGACAGATAACAAAATTCTTGAGCAGCCTGTAGCATCAGATTTGCAGCCACCAAATGAAATTGAAGGGCAGATTACAGATGAAGCTGTGGAAGACGAAATACATGATTTGATGATGCAGGAAGATTCTATACCCTTTTGTTTAGAAGCATTTCAGTTTATAAGGCAAAATCTTTGTAAAATCTCTCAGGAAAAAGATGAACAGCTAGAAGGATGTCATACATTTTCAATGGATACATTACAGCAGTCTTTTCAAGTTTTTCATGATCCCATAGCTGATGTTTTGGATGAGGTTTGCAGTCAAAGTCTTTCTCCATTGACTACATGTGAGCTTGAAATATGTGCTGACATGAACTTGATCCGGCAACCGGTTTCTTTGTCATTTTCAACAGAGGTCTCGTCACAAGGCTCAGATCAAATCTTTCATTCATGGTATGAGGAGAAGAGAAGTAATCCATTGGATGAGCTAAGTTCCAGTGTGCATGAACTTCATGATCCTTATGCAGTGTTTTTGGAGGTGGATAGAGAATTCATATCATTCTTCGGATCTGTTTCCAAATTGTCATGGGAGTTGCCTTTCAGTAGTTCTCTTTTGTTGTTCATAATTGATCACTTGCGGAGAATTCAAACAGCAGATGGGATACTTACTTGGTTGCATTGGTTGTTTCATTTCACTTGATCAGGTGATGAATGAAACTGTTAGAGTAGGTTTTGATGAATAAGCTACACTTTGAGCATCATTTCCAGTTTTTCGGTTGTGTTTAAGTATTGAGTCAGTTTTTAGTTGAGTGAGAGTCAATTTGTGTTGTCAAGTCATCATTTTTCAGTCATGCATTTCAGCTTGAGTTTTTGACTCCATTGCCCAATGGTTGAAAGCACTAGTCTGCTCTCCCAGAGGTCTGAGGTTCTTGGCACCTCCAAGGAGCTACCATCTCCATTGGAGCCAATGTTAGTGTCAGTCTTTCCAGCCTTCCTCCAGTGATCAAATATGCTTTTACAAAGTGGTCTCAGAGTGTCAAGGTCAAATTTTGTCATTTCAAAGAGTTTTCAAGCAAAATTTGGTCACTAGGCATTAGGTCTAGGGTTTGCCTTCACTCCTTCTAAAAGTTGTCCAAATGTTGGTCCATGTCACCATTCAGCTGATTTTATCATCATTCATATGGTTTTCATAATCATGTCAGTGTCTAATGAGTCATTTTACATCTTGTTCATGCTTCAGTTGCGCCTAGGCACGGTCATTTCCCTCTCCTAGGGTTTTGAAAGATAATTTCTCTTGGACGGTCAAATCATTAGCAAAACTTGTATCCAGATGTTTATACACCTTCCCCTATCCTTCATGTACCTTATTAAACACTTCCCATCCCTTAGATCTGCCAAATTCCTCATTTTTGCACAAACCCCAGTTTCTAGCTACAACCTGGCAATTTTCTAGGTTTGGCCTGTGTTTTACCCTTTTGGACCCCTTCCCCTCGCTCAATCTCTAGGATTCCACTTTCCCCTACTTCCTAACATCCCTCCCCACTCCCAAAAAATTCCCCAAGAATTTAGAAGCCCCTTATCCCCTTCACTTCACTCCATTTTGACAAAATTCCTTGTTTCACACATCGGGACAAGTCGCACGCAAATGATGTTCCAAAGCAATAAAAGATGAATTTTGGAAAACTGAGAGAGGTTTTTGTCCATAACATGCCAAAGAAGAAAAACATCCTTCACTTTTTGCACAGGTGTCATGGTTTTAGAAAAATGTCAAAATTACAATCGCCAGATCCAAGGAGGTTGGCCAAGGCACTAAAACGACGGAAAAGGCCCGATCCACTCCAAATTTTGGCCAAAGCCTCTTTGACTGAGCATGGTACTTGATTGGGGACTCCCAGCCCAAATTTCAAGAAATTTGGAGAAAATTTTGTCAATTGTGAATTTTTTGTGCCAAAAACAGGTTTTCTCCACCAATGGCGGCGCGCGACCCTTTCGTTTGGCAACTCCATTTTGGAAAAACTCAGCATTTCTGGATTTTTCATGGAAAGTTACACTTTCTCAGCCATTACCTAGAAATTTCACCAAGTTTTAGGCCTCCATAAAGTCAAAAAACAAGCAAAAAATGACTTTCTGCCACATTTTTGACACACAGGAAACAGACTTGGGAGATTGCAATTTTGGAGGGGAAAATGACCACCAAACTCCAAAATTCCACTTTGGTTGGAAAGTAGACATACAGACCTTTCCAACAAGCCCACTTTTGCCTCATTTGGACACCTGGAAGTGCCTCAAAAGTGCCTCCAAAGGCACGCAACCCATTCAGGAATTGCGCGCGACCCATCAGGCAGTTTGCATAGGAATTCAACCTACAGCTCAGCAAAATGCAGTTTTGACTGGATTTGAATTTTTGGAGTTGATTTTCATCCTCCTTGTTGTAAATGATGTAATTTTATGATATTTTGACACTTATTTATCTCTTCTAGAAGATTCATTCATGAAATAGCAAACATTTAATGAATGAATTGGTTTCCTAGCTTATAGAGGCAAGTTGTTTTGACTGCCTAGTTTTTAGTGCTCAGTTTAGAATTGGTTGAAACAGCTCCTAGAAGGATGAGCTCGACCCTAGAAGCAAGGAAAGGTGTTAGCTTGCCTATATTATGTATTTTCTTAGTCATTTTCATGGGTTGGAGAGGTTGGACTCTTGAGGGAGAAGCTCTTATTGTATTACTTACTGTATCTCTACAATTTTTGGCAAAGGAAGACCAGGGTTTTGCAGTCCTTTTTTGGATTCTTGTGGTCACATGTATTGATGGTGTGTTTCTCTTTGTACTTTCAAGTGTGTTATGTGAAATCATTTCCTTACTTTTCTTTCTGCAAATTAGGCAAATGAAGTGTTAAAGTAGAATTCATGACTTTCATGCTCTGCTTTTAAGTTTGCTTAATATCAATGTTTTCAACTGTTTAAGGGGAATTCAAGGTTATTGCTTGCTCTCCTTAACTCCTCACTGGTCATTCTCATCCATCCACCTCTATCAAAGGCATCAATACTGTCTCCTACCTCGCCCCAAAGAACCCCCTGCTAAAACTGTGTCCAATCCCCGCACCTGAAATTGTCATTCCCCAATTTTCCACCAAAACATTAAAAAATACCAAATTAAACCTCTTGATCAGTTTACTAGCCTAAAATCAGTGTTTCCCTATTGGTCATCTCGCCCATTGAAGATCTTTACTGAGATAGACCGGAGAGAGCCCTCTCCTGCCCCGTAGGGCTAGCTACGAGGCTAAGTGGTTTGATGTTGCCTTGGAGTTTACCTTTCTCAGCCTGAGGTGAAATTTCAAGTGCTAACACCTTCCTCATCACCTCGTGGAGGTGAAATCAAGACACTATATTGAGGACCCTTTTTCCTTCAACTCTATAAGTTTTTCTGCTTCGTATAGTTCTGAACATCAAGGTAGCTACATAACCCATTTTTCGCAAAATAACATTTTAATCCAGGTATCCAGAGATTTCATGTACTTACCTCACATCCTTTGAAAAAGCTTCGCTCTGCCTCATTGTAGCTAACTGAGGTGTCGACCGCAAACTCAGTCACAAACCTTCCTATGACGCAATCGAGCCAATGATCGATAACGCGGGTGATCTTATCCTCTAATGCTTCCAACCTTTGCACTATCTCTGGGGTCCACACGATATGACCATAAAGTTTCCACCTTCCTTGGCTATCTGCTAGCTTCGCGATCCACTCATATAGCTTAATTGGGAAGGAGCAGAAAAAGATATCATGGATCTCTATATACAGGTATCTTTCCAACCACTATCCCTTTGTTAGTCGTGAGTTTCTGTTCTCCTGCACTACGAATTCATGGATATTCCTATCCAACTAATCTCTGATCTCTTTCTTAGTCAGATTCCAGTGATATGACATCACACATCTCTTATGCAGATTCTGGTCCTAGCAACAGAACCATTTTTTGGCTTGATGGGGCCTGACCCAGGTTTAGCATTAATTAGCCAAACAAATCCCTACACTACTGGCTCTTTCAACATCAGCCCACGGAGCGCGGACCGAATTCTCACCCAAAGTAGTGTGGGGGAATGTTGGAAAACTTTCCGCACCCTGACATGGTTGTGATTTCATTTGATTCCCTCTATCCTTGCCTTCATGTAGGTCGCTTCACTCTAGGGGTTGCAAGACAAACCCTATATTCTGTCCTTCAATACCTCCACAAAAGGGTATGATCAACCTTCGTGTAGACCTACCCTACTGCTCAGGTACTTTCCCACTACTATGGTAGCGTGTCATGTAGATTCCCCAATTAATCTAAGTGACTTGCTTATCTTATCAAGCAATTATATTTAACACCGCGTAAGAAGATATTTGTAATTGTGTTCAATTATTCAATGTAATTGCATTCATTCGCTCATCACATAAGAATAATAAAGGAAATTCATACATAACATATCAAGATGCATCAACAGAACAAAGACACAGGAATTGCTAAATATTTCTCTTTATTGATGTCTTCCAAGTGATTACAGACTCTATCCACCCTACGCACACAGGTACAGGGGTCTGCGCACTCAGCTGCAGACTTCTACCCTAGGTCTTTGCACACTCAGCTGCAGAGCCTCTACGTACGCTACAACACAAGACTTAGACTTCATAATTTAGAGCTACGACTCTCTTACATTGTGTGTCTCGAAATCTACTTAGAGCTTAGCTCTTTTTATACAATCCCATGGTCCGCGGACCATGGGTAGATCTCTTATAGCTACCTTTTCTTTACAAAACTAAGGGTGGACTACCCTTTATGACGCATGACACCTTCGCATTCCGCAACCACAAAATGTGGAGTCTTTACACTTTTATTACAAAATTTGACTCAAACATGGGCTTTTAGCCCCAAAACTGTTCTTGGGGGATCCCGCTCCCAACACAAGAGATGAGTCGAAAGGTAAAATATGGTCAAGAATTCAAACATACAATCCTGGTCAAAGTTAGCAATAGTCAATAGCCGCAAATGATGTCCTAACAAGTTCACAAGCCAAGGGTCAAAAATCCTCCAAAAGAGCTTGGTCAACAGTAAAAAAACTTGCCCTTCCTTGCCAGTCAAATATGAGTCAAAACAATCCTCAAAACGACAGTCAAAGGAGAGAGAATACATGCGATCAAACTTCAGATAATAGACCTACTCAACCCAAGTTAAAGTTCCCAAAAAATTTTGGTTCATTCACTAGTCAAATAAACCTTTGAAAATCATATTTTTCCAAGTCAAAAAAATTCAAAATGTCAAGTCAAAATTGTTCAACGGTTGCCCAAACTTAAAATTCAATGCATAAAATCAGAAGTAGCTTCCTTCCGTTTACACATGTGAACTCGTACCTCCTTATTTTTTACCTATGAAAACTAATCATAAGAGGAGAGAGAAGGTGTGTTGAGTGATGATGATGTCCAAATGATATTACCTTGAGGTGTATTTATATGCATTCGAGGAGACCTAATTTTACCTCTAGGCCGACTTGTGCTTTTTTGCACGTGTGGTTCCATTATTAAAAAATATGTTTTTCATTGAGCAAAGTAAATTTTTCGAAGGGCTAGTAGGGGCATTTCTTGATGAGGAAGGTTTTCCAAAGGAGGTAATTTTTCCCTGAGCTACCAAATTAACACTCCCTCTCAGCTAGGGAGAAATTTGTAACTGCATCATGAATCTCATATCAAAAGTCTCATCATCATCATCACTGAACCAATTCATACCTTTGTTTTTTTTCATATTTTTTCATCTCTACTCATCTACTAAAAATTCTTGAATCTAAAGAAGAAGAATCATCATAACTCAAAATACATCCCTATATTCAATGAAAATAGGTGAGATATAACCTACCAAGAAAGGATCACAACCATCTTGTTTTCTAATGACAACAGGTGAGATATTACTTGTCATGGGAGATAAGGATCACATCCACCCTATCGTCCAATGATAATGGGTTTGATACAACTTACTAAAAAAGGATCATAACCATCCTTTTGTCTAATGATAATATGGGAGATACCACTTTCCATAAAAGGTAAGGATCACATCCATCCCACTATCTGTTGATCTTCCCACCTTGACCCTTAAGAGTCAAGTGGTAGAAAACCTACATCCATCACTTGAGTGAGATACCACTTGCCAAGAGAGACAAGGATCACAACCATCTCAAGTCACATCAACCCACCAGCTAGATGGGGAGAAACAATCCCAACAAGCCTATCTTGCGAGTAGGATGCATATTGGGTTATAATTTATCTATTCCAAACATGATAGGGGGATATACCCAACTTGGCATAAATGACAATGATAAAACACACCCTATGGTGAAAATAGGTGAAAGACTACTTACCGCAAGGGGAAAGGATCACAACCATCTTACTTTCCAGATATCCCTCAACCCTAGGAGATATTTGGCTCAACTCCTCTCCCTGGGATCTCATACAGAGGGGAAGAGCATATCTCAATGTCCTCGATAATTTAGGACCCTTACCTAGGAGGGTCACATCCATCAGTCCAAGTGGCTCTCTGAAGACCAAGAACTTCCCTTTAGGAAAAAAACTTGGTAAGAATGTATGTTTTCTACTCATTTTTAAAAATTTGATGGAGTCTCACTACTTCTGTTTGCACCATATCTCTAATGTACTAATAAATGATCTCAATATGCTTGGAATTGTCATGAAACATGAGATTCTCTGCCAATTGGATCCCACGCTTGTTGCCTAATATATCACTATTGTATCTAGTACCTGCTCAAACAACTCTCCGAATATCTTCCTCAACCATAGAGCCTCATAACTTTCTATGTTGGCTGAAATATACTCAGCCACATAAGTACTAAGGGAAACATACTTCTTAGACCTTCTCATCCAAGATATCATAGAATATCCAATTCTAAAACAACGTCGTGAAGTGCTTTTCCTATCAATAGCATTTCCATCACAGTAAGCATCAGTATATCCATTTATCCTCACATCTCTGGAAGTGTATCTCAATCCAATATTAATCGTCCCATGCAAATATCTTAGCACATTCTTGACAGCAACTGAGTGTGCCTAAAAAGGCTCAGTCATGAATTGGCTCAAAGTGTTAACTACAAAGAAGTGTTCACAAGGAACATCAATGCCCCAATCAACTATCGATGCCTAGAGGGGTTAGCCAAATTAGGTCCTGTATAATATCCACGTAACATATTGAAGTTAATCTCCATCAGTGTGGCCATGGAATTGCATTATACCATTCCAAAATTTTCCAACAACTTCACAACATATTTTCCTTCAGAAATGAAAATCTCTCCTAGATTTTTCCACACTTCTAATCCCAGGAATTAATGCATCAATCATAGATCTTTCATTTCAAACTCAGAAGCCAAATCCCTCTTGCACTCGACAATTAGAGGCTCGCTACCTATCAAGAATAAATCATCATCATATAAAACCAAAATAAGGTGCATACCTTAGACTACCTTGAAGTAGAGGTTCAAGTCAACATTTCTTCTTGTGAATCCAAGCTTCACTAGGTAGCTATTAATATGGGCATACCAGACTCTTGAGGCTTGCTTCAAACCATATAGTTCCTTCTTCATCCTACAAACATGAGTCTTCTTGTCATGTACTTCAAATCCCAGTGGTTGCTCAATGTATACTTCTTCTTGTGGAATTCCATGAAGAAACACAATATTTACATCCATCTAGTGAAGAGTCCATTCTTGAATAGTATCAAGGGAAACAATGGATATAATGGTGGTTTAATGTGAAACAAGTACAAATATATCATCATAATCTTATCCCTCTTTCTGGGAAAAACCTCTAGCCATGAATTTTGGCTTATATTTCTAAACACTTTCATCTACTCCATGTTTGATTTTGTACAACCACTTAGAAGTCACAACAGACTTCCCTTTGGGTCTACGAACCACTTCCCAAACATCATTATTCATAATAGACTCATACTCTTTTTCCATATCATCCTTCCAAACCTATTCTTTCACTGCTTCTTGAAAGGTGGGAGGCTTAACTTGAATTATAGTGCTCATAACTACAACGTGTCCCTAGTATCGATATGGATTCTTACTTTGTCTAAAGGTTCTCTAGTAGCAGCATGTCTTTCAGCATCTTCTAAATAGGTCTCTTCCTGGCAAGGGGATCACCAAAAGGAGGATTCAATTGGTCCATAGGTTCCATAGGATCATCAACAACTTCTTTCTCTAGCTCGGGTCTAGAAGGACCTTCTAGTAGGTCCATGTCATCATCCTTATTTTCAATAGAATGATTAGGAGGAATATCCCTTTCTTTTCCAAAGGCAACATCTTCATTGAAATTGACATCCCACCTAAACTCAATACTCCCTTGGCCAAGAAAATATAATCTAAAAGCTTCAAAATTAAAACAATATTCAATAAAATTACCTTTCTTTCCAGTGGCTTCTAGTTTGTTCCTCTTGTCCTTTTTCACATGAAAGTACATAAGGTAGCCAAATATCCTCAGATGTACAACAATAGGCTTCACACCTAAGAACACTTCTTCAAGATTCTTATCACCCAAGGGGTGATGAGGAATCATGTTTTAAACATTGAACTTTGTATTAGTGGCTTCTCCCCAAAGAAACTTCTGTAACTTTTGTTCATGCAACATGGCTCGGTGTTGTAGTGGCTACAACCACCCTCCGAAATTTTGGCTTGCACCCAAATTTGGAGCCTCCCTTGAGAGTTTCACTTGATAGCTACATACACTTGGGTTCACTCTGTGAGCTCATGTAAGCCTCTGCACCCTCCTTGCTTGTTCATTCCACCCAAGCTTTTTCATGTTGATGTCAATGTCTTGCTTGAGACCATGTTTTGGTCATGCTCAAGGTCTTCGATTCATGTGTACATGTTATGTTTGCTATGAAAGAATCTGTCACACTCACACATGGAATCATATTCACTATTGCACAAGCATCGTCACAGTCGAACAACGATCAATCATGAGTGTCGAGCTTGTCACTTGCACCGTCGGTTAGGCATGTTGAACATGTGTGTTTGGTTGGTTTGAGTCATCTCGTTGTTAATTCATGTGGGTGTGTGTTTATAAGATCACATTTTCATCTTTCACTCGTTCACACACTTAGTCATTTTTCTGAAGTTCTGACGACTAGAATCCCCTTTGACAGTTAGACCATCACCCCACCATCGACTTGATCGACTATCACCCAGAATAGCGCAGAAGCACCAAGCAAGAATTTTCAAGTTGTGCTTCCCGCAAGAAATTCAATCAACCTTCATGTGTTCCACCCAGAGAGTCGGACCCGACAACCACCTCAGGATTGAATCCCCTCAAAAATTGCACCGAGGCTACTGACCTTTCCCACTTTGCTGACTCATGAAATTGTGCATACAGACCAAAAAGACACCTAGTGCCCATCCCTGTCTCCCTCAGAAAATTGTGAAGTTTTCCCTGTTAGTCCTCCTGATAGTCGACTGGCTGCTCATCTAGAAAATTGCATAGTTTTCATGAGTAGGCCCTCTGTTTCTAAGAAATTCACTCAGCTCAGAAATTTCATAGAGATGATCAGTGGGCTGGCTTGCTAGCATCTGTGCAATTTCTCTCACCAACAACTCCCAACAGTAGACTGACAGTCCCCTCTAGGAATTGCGCAGTTTCTGCTGCTAAGCTCCCAGCAACTGACTACTTGTTCCCCTTGGGAATTGCACAGTTTCTGTTTCCAATGACCCAGCATCCAGCTGCTAGTTCCCTCAAGGAATTGCGCATTTTTGGATATCAGGCTCCCAGCTAGTTCCTCCAAAAAACTGTGCAAATCCTATCTGCCAATCCTCCTTGCAACTTGACCTGTTCCTTCAAAAAATTGCACAAATTTTTTTGTCAAGCCCTTGCTTCCCACTCATTCTAGAAAATGCACAGATTTGGTCTGCCCTACCTTCCCACAGCCCAAACTGTTCCTCCCAAAATTTTTACAGTTTTTCCCTTAAGCTGAGCCAAACCTCGAGGACAGTCACTGTCAACTCAGATTGTCCATCTTCATCACCCAATGACTGTTGTGCAATTTTCATCAGCAGTCCCAAAGCCATCATCTTACCTCACAACCTTGTTTTCTCTCCTAGTCACGTGCATCTGAAATGATCATGTGTCATGGAAGACTAGGAGGTCTTTGGATTTTATGTTGTCTCGTCATGAGTGACTGTAGTTACAGGTACACCAAGAAACATGGTGTAATGACAAATGGGATGAACGAAGGGACCACATGTAGAAGGATAGGTTCACCAATGAACGAACGAAAGATGCATGCGAAGGGATGTGCTCGTGAATGAATTATCATGCAAATATGTGTTCATGGACAGAAGGACGATCAAACATGAAAGATGTGCTCATGGGCGGATGAATGGAAGAAAATGCACCTTTCGTGAACATATGAGCCTGTCAAGCCTTCCAACATACAAGCTAGAAGAAACCTGCCAAAGCAACATGAAGTGAGCCAACAGCCATCGAATACTCCACACACTTTTCCATGCGGAGGTGAATTGTGACATACCATGAAGACATACATCACCCAGCGGCACTGCATCTCGACATGCACTCTAGTAGCAACACGAACATACCATCATTGTCATGTCGATTCATGTCATGAGTCATGTCGTCCACATCTCTACTATGGGCCATGTTGTCAATCAATGTAATGTCATGTGGAAGTCAAAGAAACCTACTTGTTGTACAAAGAGTCATGGAAAGTTGAAAAGTCATGGAAGTAAAAGAGTCATGAGGGTAGTCGAATAGCCACAAGGGCCAGTTTCATTCTTGGCTAAAAATAACCCCTCATTTGTACATGGAAAGGACTTTTCACCTCAGCTCCTCCCACATAGGCAAGAGATTTTGTAATATTTTCTTTGAGGAGTAAGTAGTGGCTCTAATGCCCCATGCACTGGGTTAGTGATGTTTCGTGTATGATGTGTCCTAAAAATTTCACTTAATTCAAAAGCCTGCTAATAGGCTAGCACGTTTTCACACATGTATTGTAACTATTGTAAGACTAATCTTGAACACTTGTTATGCATGTTGCTTTAACTTATGTTGAAAACTTGAACTTATTTCACTTGTTGTAATGAAAAATTTGTTAATGAAAATGTGTTGTATATGTTGTTAACATTGTCTCACCCATGGTGGCTATCTCCCCAGAAATCAAACAGACCTTTCACATAAAACTTGTTGTAACAACTGTTGTACTCATGTGAACTCATCCACTGATTGTTGTACATGTTATCCTCCCTTGTGTGTTGTGACTGCCGCATCCATGTGGAATACTCCTCCAGAAGCTGTGCATGTCGTGTTGTGTTGTGTTTTCCTAGCAGAGTTGGATCTTTTTCCCAACTAACTTGGGACTCACTCTCACCCTCTCCCTCTACAGTGAAAGAACCATTGACGAAAGTAACACTAGCAATCACCAGGCATGTGAACCTCACTTCTCGAAGACAATGCAAACCACTCTCCTATGCTAACAAGCAAGAGTTGAGGCAAATCCTTAAGACAATGGCAACCGGGCCATCATACCAGATGGGACTCCGACACCAAATGGTGTGAGGTCTAGTTGGGACTTCATACCAGGGTGATCCCCTGAATGTTGGTGAGTCTAGCACCATCAACATTTATGGCGCTAGAAGGAGGGCATCCAGTTGTGTATGGTTGAACATCCTCTCACACTCATTCATCAACCATCTGGTCAAGGCAGTAACTCGCACTCCCTTGCACCTACACGCGACTATGTAGTTGGCTACTCCTCACCTCCCAGGATTAAACATGAGATTCCATATCAACACCTTCGCGCCAACCATCCCATCATTTTCTAGTTCGTGAAAGTAGTCAAACTCATCCCAGGCATACAACATCTTCCATATGCATCAAGAAAGCTAAAAGCCACTCCAACATGATTTATTGTATCATCGATGGAGGAACTAGTCCTTGCCATACTTGAAGGTCTAGCAGAAGCTATTGAAGACTAAGAGGAACCTACGGTCTTCTGGTAAGGTGAAAAAGACACTCTTGTGATATTGGGGTTGAAATCTGGTATAGGAAGGTAGCGAAGGAGGCGGAGGCAAAGACAAACCAATGGACTCAGAGCTAGAACCATTGAATTCTAAAATAGAGCAAGAGGATGATGAAGAAGAAGAAATGGCTGACCCAAATCTTGAATGGATGACTCTGGGACCATTGGCTCTCCCGACTCTTCTGCATAAGATGCTGAAGTGAGCGGAGAGAATGAACATCAATTTCAACCCTGATAGTACGGTGAAGGTAGAAGACCACTTAGACAACTTCTACCTGCATTTGCAAACCCTTGAGGTACAATATGACAACGTAGCATGTAGATTGTTTCCATGTACCTTGGATGGTCACACAGTTGCATGGTATCACAACCTTCAACCAAAATCTATACAAAACTGGGGTGCATTCAAATGCATGTTCCTTGAAAATTTTGTTGATGACAAGACCCCATCCATGTTACTCAAAGAATTGGGAAGCCTCAAGATGGACGAAAAAGAGAAAGTGAAAGACTTCAATTATAGGTTTACATGCATATTGAAAAATTTTGTAGCAGATGCTAAACCTCATGACTCCATCACTACTGATTACTACACATCCGCATTGTTGACCATCATTGCGCAGTTCGTCAAGAGAGTTGTGAAACCAACACTCTTAGAAAACTACGCAGAGGATATTGTTGTTGAGAAAGACCTGCGTGCAATTGAAGTCATCAAGGATGATGAATAAACAAAGGACTCCAAGGATCTGAGCAGGAAGTCCCAAGTAATGGTGAGCAAGGGTAGAGATAAGGAGGCAACTGATATTGGGACCCTCACTCACCTTGTCAAGAACTTGACTAGAGAAGTGTCTAAGCTCAAACAATGGAAAATGGACACATTTGCAAACAGCCATTCGCCCAGAGAGAAACAGGCAAGGAGCTCATCAAGCAGCAACTGGTTTGCTCCAAAAACTACGTAGAAACCTGTGTTCTAGGTCGAATAGTGTGCAGATCCTATGTTTTGTTCTTTCCACGAAGAACATCACCCTGAGAACTCTTGTTCGAACTGGAAGCGAGTTGCTATCTATTTCTGCAATCATATGCTCAATGTGGAAATCAATATGCAGGAGAAGATGGAAGGCATTGATGATGATGAAGAGGTTGTATTTGATAATCCATCAAGCTCTAGCCATGTGGTGAATGTGTATCAGTGCTCGTGAATGATGTCAAATACGAATACCAAGAAGTAGCCCCAAAAGAAAACTGACCATTACAATCTTAGGAGTAAAGGGGCTCCCCCCACACTTGGGGAAATTCAAGAAAAGATGAGACTGCTAATGAGGAAGGCCGACCTACTGCCTACCCCAAAGAAGAAAACACAAAACAAGTCCGCGAAGACAGTGGTGAACTAGAGTACATCCATGAGTAGCAAACTGCAAAACACTCCACCGGACAACACAAACATCCATTCTACCACCTCTGTACTATAAAATTGTTGATGAAATGAAGAAAAATATAGCAAACATCAGTTTGTTCAAGTTAGCTAAGATCCAAACTCAGTGAGATATCCTGCTGTGCACATTGGGATAGACAACAACAGACAATGCAGCCTCTATTAGCAAGGGAGAAAGCACACTTCCTGGATCACTTTCCACTATGCTTAATACACTCTGGATGGAAGAAGAGAATTCAAGTTGCCCTCCATTCCTGATATATTTTGAAATTTTCAAATGCAGTGTTCACAACTGCTTGGTTGATTCTAGCATGGTAGCCAATGTCATGCCACTCTCCATTGCGAAAGATATCAATGCACAATGGAGCAAGACATATGTGCGAATAATCCAAGTTGATCAAACATTGATACCATCCATTGGTGAACTATGAGACATGATCATCCAACTATCTCGAGATGGTCGAGTCCACCAATGCATTAACATAGTGGTTGTGGACATTCCAGAAGCATACAGTCTACTACTCATCAGAGACTAGTCTAGAAACCTAGGTGGATATTTTTCTACAGACTGGTCTCACATGTGGCTTCTGTACAAGGGAAAGTGCAACCAAATCCCAGTGTTGTCCGAGAGGTACATGAACCATAATATCACTCCCCTTAATGGCGAGAATGAATTGTTGGCCTTCGTAGATCTCATGTTTGGCGACTGCCTCCTTGAAACAGCATTGGGGTGTTATCCTGCACAGCCAGCTCCAACCCCACTAGACACATAGTTGGGACTCCTTCCTTGCCCAACTGATGGTAATGAAACTTGTACAGCAAATTGTACCAGTAGCAGTAGTAGCAATAACAATAGTAGCAGTAATACTAGCACATCAAGCAGTCCGTGTATAGACAAGTTATGGACCATGTATTTTGATGAATCAAAGACATAGGACGGCTCAGGAGTTGGATGTGTCTTGATAAACCCTTACAACAAGAAGCATCTTGTTTCAAGTCACTTGGATTTTGAGTGCACGAAAAACGTTGCTGAGTATGAAGCACTCGTGTTAGGATTGAAAAAAGCCATTAGCCTCAAGGTGGTCACACTCAAAGTGGTAGGTGATTTAGAGATAATGGTGCAGAAGGTATGTAACACCATTAACTATTTATCACCGCATCTCAAAAGTTACCATCAAGATATATGGAAACTAATCTCAAACTTCCAAGGATTTAACATCATTGTTGTACCATGTACTCATAATGTAGCTGAGAACACTCTAGCAAATGCAACTTCAAGAATGTCACTGATTAGGGATATATTTGTAGGTTTTAACCTCATACAGAAATTACCTGCATACGAATTCTAAAACACAGAAAATGAACAATGCAATAGAATAACACATAAAACACATATACATAGAGATTTTCCCCTGGATCCCAAAACCGGGACTACCTGCTTGATTTTTCATTATATTCCTTTCAATGTTACAATACATATTTATACATGTCTAAGCATCCAATACCATGGACCAAAAACCATCATGTCCAAAACCATCGACCAAAAACCATAGGTAGGTTCGCCCAACCTAATATAGGGTCCAAAAAAAATTTTAGTTGTGGAAAGAATATAACAAAGCCCAACATTCTCCCACTTGTTGCTTTCTTTCCATAGGGGGCCATAGGAGAGCTTTGTCATTTTTCCAGCCCTTAAATGCCCATTATTTCTCTACACCAGGAGAACTTCTCAAAGCTCACAAATTTTTTCAATGCATCTGTAGTATTCTTCAAAGTGTCCACCTTTACCAGCAACACCTTTTTGTCTTCTATCATATCCCTCACAAAGTGATACTGAACATCAATGTGCTTTGTCTTTGAATGATAAGCATGGTTCTTTGCCAAGAAAATTGCACTTTGGCTGCCACAGTCTATCCTTATAGCTCCCTGTACTAACCCCATACTTGAACACAACCTCTGCAACCAAACAGCTTCCTTGCTTGCATGAGTGACTGCCATGTATTCTGCCTCTGTAGTTGATAGTGCCACTATAGATTGTTTCTTACTCATCCAACTGACAACACCTCCAAATAGGTTAAACACATACCAACTTGTAGATCTTCTCTGATCTATATCTCTAGCCTAGTCTGCATCAACAAAGCCACCAATATCCAACACTCTATCCAATCATGGTCTTCCTTCATAGTGAAAGCCATAATCACTAGTGCCACGCAAATACCTGAAACCCACTTCACTGTTGTCCAGTGCTCCTTCCCTGGTTTTGACATAAACCTGCTCAATACTCCCACTGCATGTTCAATGTATGGTCTATTACAGACCATTTCATACATCAAGCTACTGACTGCACTTGCATATGGAACAGGGGACATATCCTCTTCCTCTTCTTTTGTCTTGGGACACTGTTCAGCTGATAACTTTACACCTACAGGAATAGGAACTTTCACTGGTTTACTATCCTGCACATTAAACCTCTGCAGTATTGTCTCGACATACTTCCTCTGGTTTAACCAGAGCTTCCTCTTTGCCCGATCTATTTTAATTTCCATGCCCAAAATATAGTTTGCAGCACCAAGATCTTTCATGTCGAATTTGGAGGACAATTGGGTCTTCAAATCCTGGAAAATTTCTTTGTCATTTCCAACCAGAAACATATCATCCACATACAAGACTAGATAAATAACACAGTCACCATTTAATTTAAAATACACACAGTGATCTTCTTTGCTTCTGGTGAAGCCAAGTCCCCGTATAAATGTATCAAATTTCGGATACCACATGCTTGGTGAATGTTTTAACCCATATAGAGACTTCTTTAACTTGCATACCAGTTCTTTCTTACCCTTCATCGCAAAGCCTTCAGGTTGCTTCATGTAGATCTCCTCTTCCAGATCCCCATGAAGAAATGTTGTCTTCACATCCATCTATTCTACCTCAAAATCAAAAGCAGCAACAACAGATAAAGTAACCTAGTAGAAGTTACCTTGGCAACAGGAGAAAAAATATCACCAAAATCAATTCTCGGCACCTCGGAATAACCTTTTACTACCAACTGAGCTTTGTATTTCTCCACCTTTCCTTCTGCATTTGTCTTCTTCTTGAACACCTATTTGCTACCAATGGGTTTCCTTCCAGCCGGAAAGTCCACCTCATTTTTGTGCAAAGATGCCATTTTATCAACCATGGCCTCTTTCCAGAGTTTTCCATTCTCTGAATCTACTGCTTCCTTCATAGTTATAGGATCACCATCAATAATAGATAAAGAAAATTTTGAATAGAAAGCAGATGGACTATACCTTTCTGGCTGCCTTCTTTCTTGAACTGATCTTCTTACACTCGGAGTTTGTGGCTCTTCATCTTCTGATTCCTCCTATGCTGTAGAGTTTGATTCTTTCTCCTTTAGCTCAAACCATATCTTCTTAGGTTCCTCTGGTTGGATTTCATGTTCAATAACATATTTCACCTCTCTGAACACCACATCTTGGCTATACACAACCTTCCCTATTGTTGGGTTCCAAAGCTTATAACCCTTTAAACCATCCTTATACCCAATAAAGATGCACTTTCATATTTACTATCCAACTTGGTACATTTCTCCTTTGGAACATGTACATATGCATCACATCCAAATACCCTCAGATGTGAAAGAGAGGGTTTCTTACCAGTCCTTAACTCTTGTGGAGTCTTATCCTCCAAAGCTGATGAAGGTGATCTGTTGACCAGGTAACATGCTGTCTCCACCGCCTCTGCCAGAATTCTTTTCCTAACCCTGCACCATTGAACATGCTTCTTGCCCTTTCCATCAACATCTTGTTCATCATTTCTGCAACTCCATTTTGCTAAGGTGTATATGGAGTAGTATTTTGCCATGCTATACCACACTCCTTACAGAATTCTTCAAATTCCTTACAACAAAACTCTCCACCATTATCTGTCCTTAGCACCTTTATCTTCTTCTCTGTCTGGTTTTCCACTAGAGCCTTAAATTCTTTAAACCTGTTAAAGACTTCAAATTTCTTCTTAAGGAAATATATCCATGTATTCCTTGAGAATTCATCTATAAATGATACATAGTACACAAACTTACCTAGTGATGGAACCTTCACAGGTCTAAATTCATCACTATGCACAAGCTCTAATATCTGTTTCACCCTCTTACCACTAGAGGGGAAGCTCACCCGATTCTGCTTCCCATATACACAATTTTCACAGAAATCAAAATCCAGAGAGCTATTACTCATACCTTCTACCATACCTTTACGATGAAGTATTCGAAGGCCCTTCTCTCCAATATGTCCAAGCCTTTGATGCCACAACATGGTCTTCTCTCCAAAGACCACTAGATTTTCTGCTCCACTTTCAGGAACCATATAACTGTTGCACTCATCAACAACAGTGCTACCTTGCAGCTTGTACAGAGTTCCAGTCCAAACTCCTCGCATCAATACCAGTGCTCCTCGAACCATCTTGCAGGTATCCTTCTCGAACACTATTTTTACACCTGCATCATCCAGCTCGCTTATAGAAATCAGATTTCTCGCTAATGCAATAATATGCACAGCACCCGGAAGTGTTCTAACCCTTCCACCTTGCAACTTCAACTTTACTTTTCTGCGACCAACGATTCTAGCCTTCCTATAATCCCCTAAGAAGACATCACCACCATCATATTTCTCATACTCACAAAACCACTCTCTATGGGGAGTGAAGTGAAAGGATGCACCTGAGTCAATCAACCATGCCTCATGATCTACAGGTGTACTGAAGAAGCCAAGTACACATCCCCACCTTCATATGAGGTGGTTTTCACCTCTGTAGAAGGAGCATCATCAGATTCCTTTCCTTTATCAGGAGCTTTAGATTTACAGTCCTTTTTGTAGCGCCCTTCCTTTCCGCATTTCTAGCACACCACCTTTACAAGTTTTCTTGGAGATTTAGATCTCCCTCTAGATTTAGATCTCCCACTCGATGACTTATTTTTGTTTATGTTTTGGGACCATCCTCATATAGACAAGGCATCACCATTCTAGCTCTCCATGTTTTTCCATCTCATCTCCTCCGTCAGCAAGGATGAGACTATTTCTTCAAACTGCAAGGCAGTTGCGTTGTTACCTATTGCAATAACTAGACTATCCCATGAATCTGGTAGAGAACACAACAAACTAATGCACTTATCTTCATCCAAAATTTTAATATCAACAGATGCTAACTGACTTACCACAGTATTAAATGCATTCGAATGCTCTGTCACTGAGTCTCAATCTTTCATCCTCAGGTTATATAGCTTTTTCCGCAGGAACAGTTTATTCACGAGAGACTTAGATTGGTGCAAAGTCCCTAACTTTTCCCACAAAGCCTTAATCGTAGCTTCCCCTGATACATTCAACAATACTAAATGTCAGACACACAATCGTATTGTGCTCTTTGCTTTCTGATCCAACTTCTTCCATTCTTCATCGGACACTCCCATTGGTTTAGTACCCAGATCTACCGTGATCCACTGATATTTATCCACCAATAGATCCTCCATCTTGAGTTTCCACAACTCAAAACTCTAACCATTAAATTTCTCGATCTCTATCTTTCCACTGCTCGCCATCTTCTTTCACCACCAGAATCAATCTCGCAGATCTCTCACTGAACAGGGTCTACCACAGGCTCAAGCAAAACCCCTTAGCAACAAAGGCATCCCCTTGAAGCCAAAATAGATTCGATACCAAATGTAGGTTTTAAGCCCATACAGAAATTACCTGCATACGAATTCTAAAACACAGAAAATAAACAATTCGAGAGCATAACACATATACACAGAGATTTTCCCTTGGATCCTAAAACTGGGACTACCAGCTTGATTTTTCATTATATTCCTTTCAATGTTACAATACATATTTATACATGCCGAAGCATCCAATACCATGGACCGAAAACCATCGCGTCCAAAACCATGGACCGAAAACCATCACGTCCAAAACCATGGACCGAAAACCATAGGTAGGTTCGCCCAACCTAATATAGGGTCCAAAAAAAAAATTCCTAGGGTGCTGCCGTGGACCCCGTAGAAGGGGGCTACCTGACCCCCTCAAACACCCTGGATAGGGGGGGCTGCCATCTCCTTATGACCCCCCCCGCTGTGCAATAAAGGGGGGACTCCGCCCCCCCTCTAGCCCCCCAGTTCACTACATAGGTTAGTCATTGAAATAATATAACACAACCCAACACTATTGAAATTTTGTACAAACCATCTATCCCGGATAACATAACTAACTTACAAGTGTTTAATTATGATCAACAGATATTATATTTCATGGCCAACGCTGACGTCTTCAAAGATGCAGTGATAGATGACGATGATGACAAGAGCTCTCTACAAGCAGAAGCTGGTAATAGGAAAGGCCACCTTATTACGAAAGGTGTGGAAACATTGGAAAAGATTTATGACTTGCAAGAATGTTTCTAGGGGCTCAGGAACAAAAATACCCATAGTTCCACCATGAGGCACAAACTGATCAACCTAGGAACAGAAAAATATCTGAACTTCATCAATCTTGGTACATGTTTCACATAGCAAGAGTGGCAAACCTTTGTCTATTTTTTCAAATAGTACCGAGATGTGTTTGTGTGGATGTATGATGATCTGAAAACTTATGACACATGGATCATCCAACGCATCATCCTGATTAAAGAAGGGGTCAATCCATATCAACAGAAGTTGAGGAAAGTACATTCGTCACTTGAACCTCTCATACAAAAAGAGCTTACTAAGTTGTTGGATGCACGGATCATATACAAAGTTCATCCTTTCACATGGGTTTCAAATATTGTTCATGTACATAAGAATTCCAGGGAAATCCTCTTGTGTGTCAATTTCTGTAATGTAAACCATGCCTCGGACAAAGACATCTACCCCGTACCTTCTATGGACCACATTTTGCAAACAATATCTAGGGTATAGATGTTTTCTCTTCTTGAAGGTTTCTCAAGATACAGTCAGGTTCTGGTAGTAGAACCTGACAGACTCAAAACTACTTTCCATACCATGTGGGGTATGTTTTCATACAGACGAATGTCATTTGGGATTGTAAACGTAGGCACAACATTTCAGCATGCCATGCACATTGTTTTCGTGGACTCAATGGACAGAGTGTAGTGGTATACCTCAATGATGTGACTGTGTTCTCAAGAAGACGATAGGACCACATACGCCATCTGAAGAAACTTTTTGAGCGATGTCGGACATACGAGGTTTCCTTGAATCTCATAAAGAGAGTATTCACAGTGTGAGAAGGGAACCTCCTCAAACACATCGTTGCCAAAAGCGGAATCAAAGTGGATCCAAACCGGGTCCAGACTATTACACAGATCCCTTACCCAGCCAACAAGAAAGCCATGTAGTCCTTCTTGGGCAAGATAAACTTCCTCCAAAATTTCATCTCAGATTATGCACAGATGGTCAAGCCCATGCATGAAACAATTAAGAAAGACACAGTCTATAGCTGGGGAAAGAGGGAAAAGTATGCGTTCGCCTGGATCAAGTAGGAAATTGCGGAAGTGCTTGCACTCTACAACCTAGACTTCAAGAAAGACTTCCTACTATACACCTTCACCTTCAATAATTCACTCGTTGTAGTACTCACTTAGAAGTATGAAACGAATGATGAACGTCCCATCTCCTCCATGATCACAAGCATGAAGGGACCATAGCTCAACTACCCTGCCATTGATAAGAAAGTGTATACAATATACAAGGTGGTGAAACACTTCAGGCCTTACTTGTTGAAGAACCACTCCATAGTATTCATCCCTCACACAACAGTCTGCACATTGCTTGTACAAAAAGAACTGGGTGAACAAAGTTCGAGCTAAATGATAGGCTTGCAATAGTATGATATTGAAATCAAGCCATTTCACATGATCAAAGGAAATGAGCTCTGTAGACTTACAGCTAAAGCAGAACACGCTCAGGAGAGTGAAGAATAGCTCGCCGACTAGGAGCAGGAAATTGAGATGTATGATATAAGGCGAGCAACACCCTGTTATAGACATTTTTGTGCCTTACAGCTCTAAGCATGAAATGTCCATAAACCAAGGGATCCTAAGTCCCTCAAAGTGTTGTTCCTACCCCTAGAGGAACAAGGTCAACCAATTACAGCTTCTCCCAGAAGTTCTCCACCAGAAACTGCTCAGAATCAGTCAAATCAGGATCATTTCAGCTGCTCCACTAGCTAGCTGCATTGCATAGCACCCAAGTACACTAGCTAGGTGCGTTGCAATGCACCTAAATGCACTACCAGGGTGCGCTGAGTGGGAAATGACAAATGGCAGTGTCATTCCGCGAGGTGGACAGACAATGGAAGCTTCCAGAATCTTCCCCAATGACACTTGCCTCACTGAGTTCGACCAAGGATGAGTAAGAGGCTCTTAGTCTCCAAGTGGAAGCAAGAAATAATAGAGAGAAGCCACAAGTCAAATCATAGGTTGACTCATCCTCTTTGCATACATCTATATATGGATCCCTCATCCTAGAGATCTAGAGGCTGGAATTTTGTACATTGCAGAGAATTGTTGTTGGTTTTGAGATAGAGATCAGTGTATTGGGTGATTTATGCTTTGTTGGAGGTGAAGAGGGGACTCCTTTGCTAGGGGGTTGATGCTGGATCAGGAATCATCGATTGTAACTCCTCCTAGACCTTCTTGTTATATCAATAAAACTATTTGAGTTTCTCCTACATGTTTTTGTATCAATGATGTTTTGTTACATTTGCATGTTTAGCTTAAATCTGATCCTAAGCTATTTATGAATATAAATCCATGTCTTTGTGTAGTTTTCCTCTTCTGTGATCTTGTAGGAACTTGGTGAAGCTGGGCAAGTAAGGGAGCTGGTAGCTGGAAGCTGTCAAAGAGGAGAGAGATTGGATCAAAGGACTAGCGCGAGACACAGGTTGGTTCATCCTATTTCTCTTCGTTTATAGTTCATAAAGAAGAATACGAAAGTAGTTTTCTTTGTTTGTTTCTAAGGTACTGTCACACCTTAGTGGGATAGGGGCGTTCTGAGTAGACACTTTTCCCGTTAACAAAATGGCGACTCCACTGGGGATCGTGTCTAGCTATTTTGTTTGTGTTTCTCTTGTTGTTTGTTTCATAAACACATAAGTAGCAATCGAACTGCATTTGCCATTATCAAATGCAAAGTAGACACCTGCTACTTCAATCCATTCATTGGATTTGTTTATGATTTGAACAACTGATTCATAAATGATCTGATTACCCTTTGTGATAGCTCTTAGACCTCCTTTAAATCCACCCTCTGATTGTGCATTACTGATTGCTTTTACTCGGCCAAAAACCATAGATTAAGCTACAAACGTGACCGAGAACCCGAAAGGAATTCTCGTTTCTGCCCCAGCGCAGGCTCTGTGAAGAGATTCTGCATTTCAACGCAGTTCCCGAGAGGGCTACCTGCGCTGCAATCCAGTTTCTCTGTGTGATAGGTGCGCTGATTAGCCTAGCCCTGTGCAGCTGAGGTTCTTTGCTTCATTTTTTCAATTTTGTCTCTGATTTTGCAGCCTGTGATCAGTGTGTGTATGTTTAAAAACCCCTTTTCTTTGCCTTAATTCCGCCTCCTTTGTACAAAAAGACTATAGATGTTCTTTGTGTGTTTGTTACATCATTTATAGTTTTCCATTGAAGAAGTAGAATATTCATACTGTCGTCCTTTGATTTAGATCTGTCGCAAGTGTCGATTTTGATCTTAGGAGAAAGTTTATTTGCTGTTGACAGTCAATTATGCTTTTACTTTTTCCTTTGGTTTGAATTTGTCACTTTCTAGTGTCGAAACGAGTGTTTATTTCAAAATCATAAAGTGTCGTAATCTTCTCTACCTTTTGATTTCGAAAAGAAGCTTGTTTGTGTTTGTCGCTTGAAAGAAAATTCAGATTTGTACATCAACTTTCTTTTTAGGCATCAATATTAAGAAAGTGAAAACAAATACATGCATATGTGCATTTGCATATTGATAGCGTGTTTGGCTTGCTTTAGGAAAAAGTGCATTTACAGTGTGCTCTTTGCTCTTTGAGAAAAGATTGTGTCTTTCTTTTCCCCTTGTAGCTAGGATTTTCATTGCTGAAAAGAGATAAAAGCTTGCTTATCATCTTTAGATTGCATTTTAGGAATTACATCTACATCTCGTGGTGATCCCAAAAGGCAAACTTCTAAGAAAGATCAACTTAAAATAGTTTGAAGGAATCTAACAACGCTTTGGAACTTAACGCACAACATTTAGAGGTCTAGGCTAGAGACGTATTCCGGCGTCGTAAAGCCTGGTAACTGTTGTCCTCACTGACGGTTGGGTGATTCCTCCACTTTGAGATGATAAGTGCCAGTACAGACTTGTGCTCCCACGTACCATCGAGTATATATTGGGAGACCCCTATAGGCTTAAAACCTTTTATCCATAGGAAGTCGTGTCGGCCGCCCTACTGATTGCAATGCACCGAACACAGCATTCGGGAAGATTAACTGCCGTACCGTAAAAAGTATTTTGCAGTTTTGCGATAGGTTTGGTACTCCCTCTACCTAGATCTCCAGAGCAGTCCCTTTCGTTCCTTTTCAGACTCCTTAACGGAAAAGGTCCATCTGAGCACTTGTCACTTCAGGCTCATTAAAAATCGAAGGAGACTAGAGTCATCTTTTGTTTTTTCTCGACTCTTTAAAATTGAAAAAACAAGTTGTGTCAAAGCGTCTTAAAATTTATTTTAAACGGAATATTCACCCCCTTTTCCTACGTTGATCTTAGGTTGAGAAAATGGAGTCTACCAACCAAGGAATTCCCCTTGGTGGAAATCCTAGTCCCTTCTCCTCTTGGGGAGATGTTGGTGCACCCCATATGGCCACATTGTCGCTTCCAGGACTGACAATTGGCTTGCCAGTCTGTCTCTTCTCAACCAATGTCGTTCAGAACACCACTATTCTTGAACAATCGAATCAGCAATTAGACGAGTCCAGAGTTTCCCACCAACCTTCTACTTCCTCTAATTCTTCCTCTCCTCCTTCCTCTTCGCTTGATGGGGCTGGCAAAACCAAAAGTCAAGTTCCTAAGGAGAAGAAGGAGAAGAAGAAGAAAGAGAAGAAGAAGAAGAAGGAGCCATAGGTGAATGGGGGAAAATGAGTGTCGTCTAACGAAAATCCACACACTGCACCGGCCAGGTCTAAATCGTCATGTGTCATTTGCAAAGGAGACCACTTTCACAGAGATTGTCCTTGCATCCCTCGGATACTAAGGGACTGGTCTCCTCGTTTGTACAATCCGGTGTCATCAACCTCTGATGATCATGTTGAAAGCACACCATCAACTAGAGAAAGTGAAGCCCCAGGACAAAAAAGGAAAGATAGATTTCCCTACAAACTGTGCGAAGGCAATCATGCCGTCCACCATTGTCCCTTCTTAAACGAAGCGAAAAGAGTTTTGGATGATCGTCCGGTTTCACCGTTACGACTTCCTCCTGGATATAAAAAACTCTTGCCGAGTCCGTCGGTAGTTGAGAATCCAGCTGGCCCGCTCAAGTGGTCGGCTGAAGCGCCTATCATCGAAGATAAACCATCTGAATCCATACCAGATGAAAGTCAAAGGGTCGAGGCGGCAGTTGACCCGGCCTTGCCTTCAGAGGTTTTATCTTCGGATGATACAGTCACTGAAGAGAACAAGGATGACATCGTCCAAATTCTCTTCATCAACACAGACTTCGACGAACATGGGGGCAATCTACCCATTCCCTTACCGTAGGAGGGAAGTTCGTCAGAGCCATACCCGGCCGTCTACTCGGTCCCACCTCCAAGCAACCTAGTTGTTTCCTTCGACTGGAATCAACTAGGCAGACCCCGTTTACCAGCAAGCATACCATTCTGAATTATCGTTCAAATATATAGAATGGTCATGGCTGGCACCATCATAGATGAGGGGGCTTCTGTGAGTATCCTTTCCTCTATTGATTGGAAAGCGCTTGGTTCGCCATCGTTGTTGCCTGAGATGAGAAATCTGACAGGATTTGATAAAGGAACCAGTCGACCTTTAGGGATCCTTCCCAATGTGCCCATAACATTGAGAGGGAAGACAATTCAAATGAATGTAATGGTAGTTCAAGGACCCTTGGATTATAACCTACTCCTTGGACGGGACTATATTTATTGCATGGGAACCATCGTCTCCTCACTCTTTAGGGTAATGTGTTTTCCGCACGAAGGAAGAGTGGTCGAGCTCGTGGACCAGCTTTCATTTCCCGGATCACGCATAGCAAATAGTCATATACCATCCCTAAATGGTCTCTTCATGCAAGAAATGTCTCAATCTCTAGTCCGTCCTCCCGATGAGCGCGAGTAATTCGGAGGGATATGACTGAAACCCAGGGGGCATGCGTCCTGGTCTGCTTCGGCAGGAAAGCTTCGGGTATAGGGTAGGTTTCCGCGGGAGAATATGACTAGTCTGTACCCCGTCCGTGATTGGAAGAGGGGTTATTCTAGAATAAGATTCTCTTGTCAAAGTTATGTGAGTTGGCGGGCATCGTTGCTCACCTTTGTTTATCTCGGTAGACATCGCCAAAGAAGTGTTTTTTTTACGCCGTAAATAAGACAATCTTTGGGTAACCTGTAAGAGGTAGTACCCTTCCTGATAAAACGAATGTTTTGTCAGCTCGAATAAAGGGTGACCCTTCCTGATAAAACGAATGTTTTGTCAGCTCGAATAGAGGGAGACCTCGAAACTCTGTTTTATACCTGGGGGCATGCAAACCTTTTGGAGTGCAAGTGAGGGACGACTATTTATTTTTAAAAATTTTTACGACCTCTAACCCTTTAAACTCGTAGGATTAGTCATCACCTAACTTGCATAAAGAAAGGATGAGGGGCAAAAACCTAAAAATTGCCAATTTTATATGAGACATTCTTATCATATGACTGGATTAATCGAGCAGTTTTAGCACATAGTTCAAGCTCGTTAAAAAATAAACATAAGACATGAGAAAGTGTTTCCACCCGCGTTTAAGCTCATTAAAAAATGAACTATTCCCCGGTAAATAACCACCGTGAATGAAGCATTTCAGCCATTAAAGCCTTGGTCGTGTTTGCACCGTCACCTCCACTTTTCCATTGGCCGATCATTCACCTCCATTTGATTGTCTACCCATTTTGAGGAACAGCTGCGAAGAGTGATTTCACTAGCCATCCTTGTGACACTGCCGTGATTGGAAAATTCCAACCCTTACCTGGAATCATCTGCTACCCATTTTATCACTCGTTCGTCAAAAGACGAGTCTTCTTTAAGCTCTTTTCAACTGACTCATAAAATATGAAAAGATTACCGAGTTTTGGCCTTCCAGCTCGTTAAAGCGACCGGAAGTGCTATCCCTCCTCTAGATTTTAATCGTTTTGGACCTGAGGGATTATTGCACAAAAAGATCGAGCGCTTGTTTTGTTCGGCTCGTTAAAACTATCAAAAATTCATCCCTTCTGTATTGTTTTATACTTTTTCGGACTTAAGGGATTAGATGACGAAAAAGGAATTTCGGAGTTACCTTTACGTACCTTTTCAGACTCTCTAAAAATGAAAAGGACCGAGTTATCTTTGTCATTAAACTCGTTAAAAAGATTAATAGCGACAAACTTGTCTTTAGACGAGAACGAGTTTCACTATCGCTAGGCTCATTAAAACATAGCGATGGGTTTTCCCGAAGGGAAAATTATAGAACAAGCATATGTTATCCTCCTCAAGCTTGACAAAAATAAAGAGGTACTGGTCAGCAATGGCTGGGGAAAAATTGGGAAGAAACTCAAAGAATCTTTATTGGTAGCAAGTCGCTCTTGAACATGACACTTCCACTCTGTGCCTGAGTCGGGTTGGGTTGTTTCATTCACCGGTCACATCACCATGGTCACGCCATACCATTCACATTTGGGGTAAATGCTACCAATCCATCACATAAGTGTCGCCGACATGTTCAAGAGAAGTCATCTAGAGAAGCCATCCATGTCCCATCCACTACCATACATTATACTTCATTCTTTCATGACTGCCATCCTGAACCATATGTCATCAGATCGTTTTCACCTCCATCAAAATCATTTGCTCCGTTCCGTGTCATTGATGTGGGATTCATCAAGGCCCTCCTTTGACGGATCGCTTCTTGTCGACATCAGCTCATTATCCAAGAAGTTGATCTAGGAACACCCGATTCAGTACTTTGAAGCTTGCATGCCTCAATGGCAAGTTTCTCACTTCCGGCGACAGGTATACATCAATGGCCTTCGACCGAAAGATTTTGCGTGGTGTTCGACGCCAAGTCCTTTATTCACACCACGTGAATTGTACAGTAGTACCTTGAGGGTCATCATCATTATCGGTGATTCCTCTCGCGCTTGTTAACAGTTTACATCATCGACTGGTAATCAAGCGATGTCTTTCCATGTTCGACTTCAAAACATTTCTCACATGGATCGACTTGTACTTCAAGTAAAGATCGGACGAGATTGAAGACCCTGGATCTAGTTTCATCCATCCGGGCTGCGATATATATTCAGGAAAAATAAAGACATTGACATGTACAACATTGCAGCACAAATAATCATCCTACCAAAAGGATGATGACTTCATCAGAATCATCAGTCTACCATCAGACGATTGTCTGTCCTGTGTACATAAAAATGAATTTATAAAGCTGAGCATGGGAATGCCCGCCTTGACTAGATCATGAAAACAGTATGAAGATAATGTATTGTATTGTATCTTATTACAGGTCTCATCCCAGCATTGAAAGAACTTCGGATCCTCCTAATAAAGCATTTCACCCGATAAACAGCCTCATACTTTAGGGGGCAACTGTTATAGACATTTTTGTGCCTTACATCTCTAAGCATGAAATGTCCATAAACCAAGGGATCCTAAGTCCCTAAAAGTGTTGTTCCTACCCCTAGAGGAACAAGGTCAACCAATTACAGCTTCTCCCAGAAGTTCTCCACCAGAAACTGCTCAGAATCAGTCAAATCAGGATCATTTCAGCTACTCCACTAGCTAGTTGTGTTGCATAGCACCCAAGTACACTAGCTAGGTGCGTTGCAACGCACCTAAATGCACTACCAGGGTGCGCTGAGTGGGAAATGACAAATGGCAGTGTCATTCTGCGAGGTGGACAGACAATGGAAGCTTCCAGAATCTTCCCCAATGACACTTGCCTCACTAAGTTCGACCAAGGATGAGTAAGAGGCTCTCAGTCTCCAAGTGGAAGCAAGAACTAACAGAGAGAAGCCACAAGTCAAATCATAGGCTGACTCATCCTCTTTGCATACATCTATATATGGATCCCTCATCCTAGAGATCCAGAGGCTGGAATTTTGTACATTGCAGAGAATTGCTGTTGGTTTTGAGATAGAGATCAGTGTATTGGGTGATTTATGCTTTGTTGGAGGTGAAGAGGGGACTCCTTTGCTGGGGGGTTGATGCTGGATCAGGAATCATCGGTTGTAACTCCTCCTGGACCTTCTTGTTATATCAATAAAACTATTTGAGTTTCTCCTACATGTTTGTGTATCAATGATGTTTTGTTACATTTGCATGTTTACTTAAATCTGATCCTAAGCTATTTATGAATATAAATCCATGTCTTTGTGTATTTTTCCTCTTCGGTGATCTTGCAGGAACTTGGTGAAGCTGGGCAAGTAAGGGAGCAGGTAGCTGGAAGCTTTCAAAGAGGAGAGAGATTGGATCAAAGGACTAGCGCAAGACATAGGTTGGTTCATCCTATTTCTCTTCATTTATAGTTCATAAAGAAGAATACGAAAGTAGTTTTCCTTGTTTGTTTCTAAGGTACTGTCACACCTTAGTGGGATAGGGGCATTCTGAGTAGACACTTTTCCCATTAACACACCCACTGAAGACAAAACCTCTTGGTACATAGATGTGCACCAGTGTCTTGAGCATGACACCATACCCTCTCAATTTCCCATCAGACATAAGAAGGAATTGTGCCTCAAAGCCTTAACATATCAATCGGTGCATGAAGTGCTTTACAGAAAGCATAATAACGAAGTTTTCCTTAGGTGCCTGGAGGCACATGAATCAGAGAAGATACTTCAAGATCTGCATGATGGAACCACCATGGATCACTTTGCAAGAAATACCACTGCGCACGAAGTCATGCGAGCCAGTTTCTACTTGCCCACATTATTCAAGGATGCACATGTTTATTCCCGCAAGTGCCTAGTCTATCAGCGATGTGCCGATAGAGCACGAAGATTAGCAGCCCCACTGCACCTTGTTCCAATGACAAAATCATTACAACAGTAGGGCCTAGACATCATTAGGTAACTCTTCCCACATTCATCAAAGCAACACCTCTACATTCTAACAGCAGTAACTACACACCATGGACAAAAGTAGTTCCACTCAAACAAGTGAACAACTAGGAGGTCATCAACTTCCTCCAGAAGAACATCATCTCACGCTTAGGTGTTCCAGTATCACTTGTTTTTGATAATGCAAAGTAATTCTCATCTTTGAATCTCTATGGATTTTCATTAAAGAATGCTATTGCACTAAATAACTCATCCAACTATTACCTTCAAGGAAAAAGTCTCGCTGAATCCATAAATAAAAACCTCATTCACACAATCAAGAATACCATTTTCTCTAGGCAGCGTAATTGACATACAACCCTAATGAATGCATTATGGGCTGACCATGTAACAGCCAAGCCCTCTACAAATACCTCACTGTACTTCTTGGTTTATGGTAAAGAAGCCATCCTTCTGCCAAATATCTACTTTCCTACACTTCAACTTTCCCAAGAATCCCAAGGCAAGCCTTGCCAACTAGTACAGCGTAGGATGGATTCTCTCGATAAGGTTCAGGAAGAAAGGATGAAAGAAAAAGAAAAATTCACACTCCACTAGAACTGTATCAAGAGATGGTTCAATAAGAAGTCTGCAGGGAAAGCTAACTTCGATGTTGGTGACTTAGTTCTGAAATAGGATAAACCCCATGAAGACAAAGGAAAACATATGAAGTTCCAGTTCCTGTGGATTGGTTCGTATACAGTCCACAAGAATCTTGGCCCACACACATATCGCCTACAATCACTTGATGGGAGGATTGACAACCTTCTTGTTAATGACCAAGATTTCAAACATTACTATCTATAAGCCGGGCCGTGCCCGTGCCATGTACATAGTCTGCTTGTTGCTTGATGTTTTCATCTTGTTTTCTTTATTTATTATAGTTGTTTTATATTTGTTTTCTTTGCTCACTATTTTTGTTTATGTTTTTTTGTTTGCTTGGTATATTACTATTTTTGTTTCTAAAAATAATTGTTACCAACTACTACGTTCTGGCTTCTGAATAGAGTATGTGGTTGAAATTGTGTCACAAACTATAGAATTTGGCTAGTATTGTGTCCATCTTCTTTGTGCTTGGTTATAACCTTTGGTCGATGAAGTCTTGACAGAAAATATGAACCGTTTTCCAGGGAAGTTTTGGTCCAACCATGAACCTGTGTCCACACTGGGAAGCCCCATGCCTATACTCAGCCTTCTACTTTGTGTGTTCAAGGTCATCCAAGTAGTAGAAACGAAGAAGGGGAAAATTTGAACGAGCAAACCTATGTCAGAGGTCTCACATGCTTCTCTGTAGGAACAACCTCTTTTGCTCTCAATAAGTTTGGATCCCTCTTCTGCCCCAAAAATAAATAAGTGCCTATGCACAGTCCTCTTTAAAAATACAAAGGCAAAAGAAGATAAAAGCTTCCTGCGCAGAGAGGTGAATCATGCAACTCCACCGGGGTACTGACCAGGCTTGCTTTTAATGGAGTAATGTGTGTGTTCCTGCATCAATCCATCGAGGTATTGTCTAGGCCCGCTAGAAGTGGAGCAAGACTAGAAATGAAAACTTATACTCTAAAAATCTTCAACTCGCAAGCTAAACTACCCTTCCTGGATTCGAAACATTGCGATCAAGCTGAAATTTTGTTGTGTTTGACTGAGTTGGAAAAAGGTGAACCACATATGTCCATGGGGTAAGTGGGGAAGCCAAAGTAACCCACATAATGTTTCAATACTCCCTGAAAGACCCAGACGCTATGCTATCAATGAACCAAAACATAGAAGATGGAGTTCTACCACTATGTCACCAAGTGTTGTAGCGGCTACAACCACCCTCAAAAAATTTTCCCTGCACCCAAATTCAGAACCTCCTTGAGAGTTTCACTTAATGGTTGTGTTAGGGTGCTATAAAAATAAGATTCATAATTTTTAATTGTCTATGGATATTCTGGTAATATTGTACATACTTTTTCTTTCTGCAAAATTTTTTCCATATTAAAAATTAAAAAATGTAAAGAGGGTATGTCCTGAAAGAAATATCAAATGACAAAAAGAATAAGAAAAGATCAAAAAAGTAAAAAAATATGAACCCCAAACAAAAACAGATCATGAAAGTCTACAAGTTTAAGTGCCACTAATTTTTACTTTACTATGCAAAATAATGGTTGTGTGCAGCTTGTCATAAATGCCACAACCCGTGATAGTCAAACTATTTAATCTTGACTACTCCATGCTTTAAATTTCATGTTTATAGATAGAGAATAAAGATCTAGCCAAGCTATTTAATCTTGGCAGATCAGTAGTTAGGTAGAGAAATAAAATGTGCTCATAAGCTTAATCTGAGCCATTGGAAGATATAAGGTTAGAATTAGATAGTTTAATTTTCAAAAGGAAAAGGAAAGAAAGGGTTTGCTAGCTTAAATTCACCCAATAAAGTGAAGAAAAAATGTTAGGGTAAGTAAAGGGTAAGTAGAAGAAAGGTTGCAGAAGTACAAAGTTGGTTGAAGCATAAGCACATATATCATGCTTGATTCTATGTTTCAGTGTGTAGGAGCGGTTATGAAAGTGAAAGGATGTTCACAAGCTCATTTAGTTAACTTCCCCTCATTTCATTTCACCCCCCACTACATACTTACTAATTTCCCCATTATCCCATCATTTCTTAAGAAATACCATTTTCCCTTCATTTTCACCCTTGCCCCTTGGTTTCACACATTTCCCTAGAAATTTACCCTCCAAAGGTCATTTCCCTATCAAAAAACCCCTTTTCCCTAGTGTGAAACCCATTCCCCTTTGTAAAAATCAGTTTCCCCTTATTAATTTCCCTATTTCACCTAAAAAAACAATAAGAACCCTTATCCTAAGCTTAAATTCCCCCACACACCCCCCCCCCCCCCCGCCACGCCCCCGCTTTATTTAACTTTAACTCTGCCATACCATATTTTCCACATTTCCCCTAAAAACCCATAAAACCCCTTTTAGCATAAGTTTTGTTCCCCCCCGCACTATTTAACTTTAACTCTGCCACACGCCTAAAAAACCCATAAAACCTCTATATTCTAAGTTTTATGTCCTCCCCCTCCCCACATTACTTAACAAACCTTCACAAATTCACATTTTTGTGATACAAAATCCATCTAACCCATCCCCTTGGTGTAGTTAAATAAACCTGACACAATTAACCCTGGTCCCACTCCATAAACCCCTGCATTATATTTTTAACCCGCTTATATTTAACTCCGCTTTATATCATAAATTAATTACAAATCACTTGTAATTATGCCCCAAGCCCTGCTAATATCTGCCTGATTTCCCTACGTGCAACTTCACCATGCAATAGTTGTTATATCTTTCACCCCTAGATCTGATAGCACACATCCATATCACATGCTCCTGACGTCTGACCTTTACCAGCCCGAGAGCACGCAAGATTCGTGGTTTTGCTTGGGCCCCTTTTTGTTGTGTGGCAGCTCCATGTTAACTCGCGTGCTCTCATGAAAATATAGCCCGATGGCCAAAAGTGGTGCGATGAGCCTTAATATTGCCTCCCCGCTAAAGCCAAAACCACCATTTTTCATATTATGAAATTCTGCGCCAATTCTAGCCGTTACCCATTAAAATACCAAAGACGCTCATTTTCGCTCTTTTCACTTGTTTTTCACTAAAAAGTTGCCTTAGCCATTTATGCCACCCTGAGCCCCTGTGACTGGATTTCACCATGGATTACCTCCCGAACATGCTCCAGACTCCATCCACAGTTCTTCCCAATTCAAATACATCCTTCGATCACCTCCTCTCAGCCCTGGATTTTATTAATAATTGTTTTATTTTGTAGGTAATTAGAAGACCTGAAGCTTGGATAAAACAATTTTGATACTAGTTCCAAAACCTGTTCACTCGAAGATTCACAAGGAAAATGTATTCAGAATCCTTTATTCAGAGGAAAAAAACAATTATCACAAAGCAAAAGGAAATAATTTACACAGTAATGGTAAAAACAAAGAAAAAATCATTTACACAGAGACAGTAAATGTTAAAATAGAGGAGGCAGATAAAACATACAGTTGAAAGACAAAAAAATGAAATATACAGAGAAATGATCAATATCCAACTACCAGATGCTGATAAATGGAAAAAACTAAATGATTTACTATTGAAATACACACTAAAACTTTGAAATGTACAGTAAAGGTAAAAATCACAGTAAAGGATATTGACAGGTCAGCAAGGTTAATGTGTATTAGATTTAAGGTCATAAGTAAATATGACATCCAGCGTGAAGACCAAACAACCAAGCATCTTAAAAGGCAAAAGATCAGAGACTAAAAGACAGCAGAACCTAAATAACAGGGATAGCAAGCAGAATTTCAAAAGTTGTCTCTATCTTCTTGCATGAAGATATTTCCTTTTCATATATTAGTTCTCAATGCAGTTTAAGATATTTTGTAAGTTCTTTTTGTATAAATACTTCATAATTTAAAGTATTTGGTGTGGATTTCTATACATTTGTAGAGTTATTTTGATCTTAAACCCAGGGGTGATTGTACCAATTTTCAAGTCAATGGACTGGAGCAAGTAATAAAAATATTGCACTAAAGGATTCATGAGATGAGCTATTGCAGTGAAGTATCTTCTTTGTCTGATTACTTTCTTATGTGTTTCATAAACTTAAATGTTTTTCCAAATTTGAATGAATTAACTAGAAATCTAACTTAGAATTTGTTTAAGTACACTTTGTTTTGCGCAGTTAGTCATTTATATGTTTTCCTCTGATACCCAGATTTGAGAACCCTTAATTTCTCTCCCATCCCGATTGACCTCTTTCACTTTTATTCATGATCCAGCCTAGGGAACCCTTAATTGCTCCCTAGATCCGATTGGAAACCATTTCACCTTCAAGCCTTTGAGATCTGTAGTAACTCCTCTATCTTGTCATCTAGATATTTTTTTAGAACTTAATCCAGTCTTGTTTGTCTGACATTTGACCCCATAGCCCAATGGTAATAGACAACCCTTTTCATCTAAGTAAGTGATCCCACCACCCAAATTCAAATCAAATACCCAAGCACAATCATAAATAGCCTAAAATCCAATAACCAAACAAAGTTAAATCATAAAGAGAGATCCCTCTCTGAGATTAGGAAGGCTAGGTCCTGATCTCCAAAAGTGGTTGATGGTTACCTCTATCATTTCTTTTTCTGAAAACTTTGAAGAAATTTTGGTTTGATAGCAGGTTGCATACGCTTGGGTTCACTCAGTGAGCTCATGTGAGCCTTCGCACTATCCTTGCTTGTTTATTCCACCCAATATTTTTCATGTGAAGGTTAATGTCTTGTTGGACACCATGTTCTGGTCATGCTCAACATCTTCGCTTTGTGTGTACATGTTATGTTCGCTATGAAAGAATATGTCGCATTCACACACTGAGTCACATGCACTCTCGCACAAGTGTCGTCACGATCGATCAATGATCAATCACAAGTGTCGCGCTTGTTTCTTGCACCATCGATCAATCATGTTCAACATGTGTGTCTGGTTGGTTTGAGTCATCTCGTCATCAAGTCTTGTGGGTGTGTGTTTGTAAGATCAAATTTGTATCTTTCACTCATTCACACTCTTAGTCATTTTGCTAAAGTTCTAACAACCTGGCTCCCCTTTAACAGCCAGACCATCACCCTGCCATCAAATCGATCGACTGCCACCGAGAACAGTATAGAAGCACCAAGCAAGTCTTTTCAAGTTGCGCTTCCCGCAAGTAATTCAATCAACCTTCATGCTAGCCACCCAGAGAGTCAGACCTAGCAACTACCTTGGGATTGATTCCCCTCAAAAATTGCGCAGAGGCTGCTGAAATTTCCTACTCTGTTGATTGAGGAAATTGCGTAGACAGGCTAGATAGACACCCAATGCCCGTCCCTATCTCCCTCAGAAAATTTTGTAGTTTTCCCAGTCAGTCCTCCCAATAGTCGACCGTCGGCTCATCCAAGAAATTGTGCAATTTTCATGAGTAGACCCTCTGTTGCCCAACAGTCTTCTCAACTCAAAAACTGCACAAAGATGATAAGCAGGCTGACCTCCCATCATTTGTGCAATTTCTCTCACCAGCAGCTCCCAGCAGTAGACTAACAGTTCCCTCTAGGAATTGTGCAGTTTTTGTTGCCAAGCTCCCGGTAGCTGACTACCTATACCCCTTGGGAATTATACAATTTCTGCTACTAGTGACCCAATAGGCAGGTGCCAGTTCCCTCCAAGAATTTTGTAGTTTTGGCTACAAGGTCCTGACCAGTTCCTCCAAAAAACTATGCAAATCTTGTTTGCCAATCCTCCCTGCAGCCCGACCTATTCCTCCAAGAAATTGCGCAAATTTTGCTATCAAGCCCCTACTACCCGCTCGTTCCAGAAAATGCGCGGATTTGGTCTACCCTACCTTCCCGTAGCTCAAACTGTTCCTCCAAAAATTTGCGTAGTATTCCCCTCCAGCCGAGCCAAACCTCATAGATAGTCACTATCAACTCAGATTGCCCATCTTCATCACCCAGTGACCCTTGCGCAGTTTCCATTGGTAATGCCCAGAGCCATCATCCTGCCTTGCAACCTTGTTGCCTCTCCCATACAGCTGCATCCAAAATGATCATGTGTCATGGTAGACTAGGAGGTTTTTGTATTTGATGTCATCTCGTCATGAATGATTGCAGGTACAGGTACACCAAAAACTTGGCACAACAATGAATGGGATGAAAAAAGGGAGCAAATGTAGAAGGATAGGTTCACCAACATATGAACAAACGATGCATGTGAAGAGATGTGCTCGTGAACGGATGATCATGCAAAGATGTGTTCACTGATGGATGGACGAGCAAACATCCAAGATGTGTTCATGGATGGACGAACGGATGAACATGCACCTTTCGTGAACAGATGAGCCTATCAAGCCTTCCAACATACAAGCAAGAAGCAACGTGCCAAAGAAACACCAAGCGAACCAACGACCATAGAGGACTCCATGCACTTTTCCATGTGGAGGTGAAGTTGTGACACACCATGAAGACATCCATCACCCAGCAACACTGTAGCTCAACATGCACTCCAGCAACAGCGCAAACGTACCAACACTGTCATGTCCAATTGGTTCATGAGTCATGTCATCCACATCTCTACTGTGGGCCATGTTGTTAATCAATGTAATGTAACATGGAAGTCCAAGAGACCCACTTGTTGTACAAAGAGTCATGTAAAGTCGAAAAGTCATGGAAGTTAAACAGTCATGAGGGTAGTCGAACAGCCACAAGGGTCAGTTTCACCCTTGGCTATAAATACCCCCCCATTTGTACATGGGAAGGACTTTTCACCTCAGCTCCTCTAACATAGCCAAGAGAGTCTGTAATATTTCCTTTGAGGAGTAAGTAGTGGCTCCAATGCCTCGCACACAGGGTTAGTGATGTATGGTGTAACGATGTGTCTTGGAAGTTTCACTTAATTTCGAAGACTCCTAACAGGCCAACGTGTTTTCGTACATGTATTATAACTGTTGTAAGACTAACCTTGAACACTTGTAATGCATGTTTCTTTAACGTGTGTCGAACACTTGAACTTATTTCACTTGTTGTAATGCATAATATGTTAATGAAAATGTTTTGGATATGTTGTTAACAATGTCTCGCCCGTGGTGGCTATCTCCCCAGACATCAGAAAAACCTTTCACATAAAACTTGCTATAACAACCGATGCACTCGTGTGCACTCATCTACTGAGTGTTGTACATGTTTTCTTCCCTTGTGTGTTGTGACCTCCGCATCCGTGTGGACTGCTCCTCTGGAAGCTGTGCACGTCTTGTTGTGTTTTGTGTTCCTAATAGAGTTGGAGCTTCCTCTTAACCAACTTGGGACTCACTCTCACCCTCTCCCTCTACAATGAAATAAAAATTAACACAAGAAGCACTAGAAATTACCAGGCACGTGAACCTCACTTCTCGAAGACAAAGCAAACCACTCTCCTACGCTAACTGGAAAGAGTTGAGCCGGAAATGGAAACCGGGCCATCATACCGGATGTGACTCCCACACCAAACGATGTGAGGTCTAGCTGGGACTTCATACTGAGGTGATCCCCTCAATGTTGGCGGGTCCAACACCGTCAACACTCGGGTAGCTTACATGATATTCCTGTTATTCCTTTCATCCACTCCATTCTACTCTAGATTATAGGGTAAAATGGTCTCCTTCACGATTCCATTTTTCTTGCAAAGTTAAACAATCTCATTAGAAGTATATTCTCCACCATTATTAGACCTGAAGACCTTGATACTTTTCCCCTATTTTATTTTTTATCAGTCCCTTGAAATCTTGGAAAATTATAAATGATTCATCCTTGCGCTTCAAGTAGAATATCCATGTCTTCCAGGAGAATTCATCCAAAAATTTTATTTAATATAGATAGCCACCCAAAGATTTTATGTGAATGGGTTCACATAGATTATAATGAATGAGTTGTAGAATATCATTGGTCATTATTTTGCTAGGAAGGAATGGTCCCCTCAACTTCTTTTCACTGGCATATCCCAAACATACTCCATCATGATTAGATTGAACCTTAGGCATTCTAGAAACCCACCTTTTTAATTTAGGAAAGCCTTCATAGTGTAGATGTAAAAATATTTGGTGCCATATCTCACTTTTATGATTTCTATCATGTAACATTACTTACAATGATCTTCCATTGACTCTATATAGTCCTTCAATTCTAGATCCCTAGGTGAAAGAATCCCTCATATGAGATTCCATAGGCAAGGTGAGGACCTTCTCCTTATGAAGGCAACTCTCATCTCTTTATCTTCAAAGGAAGAAATATATATCAGGTTCATCTTTAATCCCAACACATACATACCATCATGAAGAAGTACAATCTCCCCATCATCCAAATGAAATTTGACGAAACCAAAATCCTTCACGCGATAAGTGGAGTTGTCTACAAGGATGATCTTTATATTAGTCTACCTCTCACCCATATTTGAGAGGACTTCTTGGTACCCAGAGAAATTTCTAGAAGCCCCACTATCTAAGAACTATCTATCACATGAACCTGGAGGAGAGGAACTAGAAAGAGAAGAAATAAGAATAAATTTAGATTCAGTAATTCTTAGCGCAATTACTTTTCCAATTTTTTCTTCAATTAGCAATCAATTATCCAATAAATTCAATATTCTAATAGCAATAAGTATTTGTAGATAGAAAATTAAATCCAATGCACAATAAAATACAACCAAGAGAAATAACAAGAGACATAATATTTGGTCAAAGACCATGGAAAAACCCCCCAAATTCTTCTTCTATTAGATTGTAATCAAATGTTTAGAAAAGAGATACAATGCTCCAATTCATCAATAAAAAGTCAAAGTAAATTATTTGACTTATCCAAAAATCCACTAACCAATATCCAAGAGATGGGCCTAAAACTCAAATCTAGTCAACAATTTGAATATGCAATTATAGTGAAATTCAACAGTGGTTAATAGCAGCAAATGATGCCCTAACTAGTCCGCAAGTCAATGATCAATAATCCTCCAAAAGAGATTAATTAACAATAAAACAACTCAGCCTTCCATGTGGGTCAAATCTCAATCAAAATAGTCCTCAAAAAGGCAGTCAAATGAGAGAGAATGCTTGTGATAAAATTTCATAATTATGTTGTCAAACTTCAGAAAACAAACCTGCATTCAACCCAAGTGAAAGTTTCTAGAAAAGTTTGGTTCCTTCACTAGTGAAATCAACTTCCTTTCCACTTTAAATCAAGCCAAAATGTCAAGTCAAAATTGGTCAATGACTGCCCAAACAGAAAAGTCACTGATAGAAAATGAGAACTAGCTTCCTTCCCTTCACACGTGCGAACTTGAACCTCCTTATTTTAGACTTATATCAACCATTCATGAGAGGAGAGAGAAGATGTGTTGAGCGATGATGATTTCAAAATGAGGTCACCTTGAGGTGTATTTATATGCATTGGAGGAGACCCAATTTGACCTTTAGGTTGACTTGTACTTTTGTGCACATGTGGTTCCATCACTAAAAACTATATTTTTCCTTGACCAAATAAAATTCTTCCAAGGGATGGTGGGGGTTTTTCTTGATTAGGAAGGTTGTACAAAGGAGGTATATTTATCCAAAGCTATCAAATTAATAGGGGGCTTAAGGTTCCACTAGGCCATAATTTCTTTTCCTAGCAGTGGAGCTTGGTAGTCTTTGGCATTCCATTTGGTGAGGGTTGTAGCTTCCTCGAGGTGTTTGTGGAAATGAAACCAATTTATTTAAGGAGACTTTTTCTTTCTTTTGAAGGTTATTTGATTAATTTATTTCCATAATTCATAGGATAGGAGGCTCGAATTAGTGGACCAAAGGTCATTGAGGATGGAATTGAGAAATATATTTTTAGGCCAATCCTTGATTGTTTGAGATATATTACCTTCCTCCCAAGTATATCTTTGGAATTTTTGTTCAAGATTGATCCATAGGTCATTGGCATAATTGTAGGAGACGAATATATGATCTATGGTCTCTTGTTGATTTTTGCATAAACAACACTAGGAGGGGCCTTGAAAACCTCTTTTTGCTAAATTGCCCCATGTGAGATTTTTGTGTTTGATGAGAAGCCAGGTAAAATTTCTAACTTTTGGCCAGGTGTTCATGCCAAAGTTCAATCCAAAATGGATTAGGATCAAGGAGTCCTTCCTTAGTTAGGAGGTGATAGGCCTCCTAGACCAAGAAGCTGCCAGTATTGTTGTATCCTCAATGAAGGATGTATGGCCCCTCTTTCTGCCTGATGGTTCTTTAATGAAGAGCCTACTGAAGGGAAGTTTTGTTGACCTCTGAATCTTTCTCTTTTCATAGAATGTTTTGAACCCATTCTCGATCTGCATTATTCGTCATATTGGTCTAGAACTAATGGAAAAGGTTGCAACATGTGCTTTGGGTTTAGTCTTGAATGAGAAGAGTGGGAAGGTTGTTTCTTAGGCTTGGGAGTTGTTTGCTTGAGTCATTCCAAAATCTGGTTATTCTACCATCATGAATTTCCAAAAAGAAGTGCATCTGAACCAAATATCTATTAGGCCTTGCCAAATTCTAGATGAGACAGCTCAGATGTTGAATGGAAAGGAAAAAGAGATCCTTCTATGGAGTGTCCCTTGCATATTTGATGTGCCACAAATGGGTCCATTGGTATGTCCTGTATTTTATCCATTTCCACTAGAATTTAGCTACTAGAACCTTGTTGGCCCCTTTTAGGTCACATAAGCCTAGCCATCCATATTATTTTTGGAGGTAGAGTGTTTCCTATTTTATCAGGGGACATTTGTGCTTTAAATATGCTCCTCTAGAGAACAATGAACACTGGATATTTATGATGCTTTTGAGAACCCATTTGGGGGTTGTCAAGATAGAAAAAATAGATAGTCATGGCTTGTAGGGCATATTTTAGGAGGACGAGTTGACTTGCTATGTTTAAGGATCTAAAGGTCTAGAAACTTAGGTTAGAGTTAAGCTTCTTAAGGAGTTCTCGGTAGGAAGAATTCTTGATGGAAGAATACGTGAGGGGAGCTCCCAAGTATTTAAAGGGGAGAGCGGCTAAAGAAAATCCAAGGATACATTTATTATTCCTATGGGTGATGGTAGGAGTGCTGAAAAAGAATATTTGGGACTTAGCTAGATTGATGGATGTGTCATAGGCTTCAGAGAAGAGGTATAGGATTCCTTTGACTTCCTTTTCTTCATGAACAAAGGGTAGTTCAAAAGGAGGGTGTCATCCACAAATTTTTGGTGAGAAAGGTTAATGCCATGATGAAGAATGAGAAGTTTGTTTGATCCTTTTTGGAGAGTGGTTTTTATAACTTAGCTAAGACCTTCAATGATGAGAATGAATAGGAATGAGGAGAGAGGATCCCCTTTCCTTATGCCTCAGGAATTCTAGAAGATGTTCGTGGGGGAGCCATTGACAAGGATGGAGAAGGAGGAAGTGGATATCAAGGACAAAACCCATTGAATCTAGTGGGATAAGAAACCAAAACACTGGAGGGTGCTTTTGATGTAGTCTGATTTGATCTTATCTAAGGCCTTGGACATGTCTAACCTTATACAAATTCCAAGATTCTTGAGGGTATTGAGGGAGTGCATGACCTCATGAGTTAGGATTATGCCGTCAAGGATTTTTCTACCTTCTATGTAGCTAGACTGCTTAAGAGAGATGACAAAGGGAAGAATGGGCTTCAATCGATTAGCTATGGCTTTAGTTATGATTTTGTAAATGAGATTGCTAAAAGTGATGGGTTGGTATTTACCTAGAGAAGAAACATTGTCCTCCTTAGGAACCAAGGCCAGGAAGGTGGAATTGAAGGAATGGAGGATGGTTTTGTTGCTCCTTGATTCCTCGATGATGGCATGAATTTCGTTGTGAAGGAAGTGCCAACATTGTTTGAAGAATGTTACTGTGAATCCATTAGGTCCAAGGGCTTTACTATCTACCATCTAATTAGCAACCTCCATAATCTCTATTTCTGATATAGGCCTGATAATAGTCATGTTATGTTCCTCGGTAACCAATTTTTGGATGTCTATTGTGATCTATTCTATGGCCTCATGACACCACAGTTGAGATTCTTGCAGAATATCGAAGAATTATTTGACTAGTTCCTTTTCAATTTCCTCATGTTTTTTTGTAATTTCACCAGCTTCAATTTGAATAGAGGTGATGAGATTGACTGCCATTTATTGGATGGTTGATCTATGGAAAAAGGAGGTGTTACATTCTCTCCTCTTTAAGCCATTTGATCTGAAATTTTTGTTCCCAACAAATTTCTTCCTACCTGTAGAGTTCCTCCAATTGTTTGGTGAGGTATAATTCCTTGTCATCATATTCCTCGGTGTGACCATTTAGGATAATTCATGTTGAAGAGTGGTCATGGCAATTTTGAGGGTATTTTTCTCTTAGAAGTTATTGCTAAACTCCTCTTGCATCTTGGAAGGGGCTAGAGGTCCATTTACATTATAAAGAAAGCAATGTAGATTCGTGCCTAATTGGTCGAAAGAAGTGCTAAGGAAAGAGGTATTTATGGGAAGAAATTCCATACCTATTGCATGGGGTCCTAGAAAATTCCTAAGCCCCCATAGGCCCCTTCTGAGTTGAGCGCCATGTTGCATGCCTTCTTCCATAATTTTTCCATTATGGATTCAAAATCTTTTCTGGAGCATTTTGTTTCTTGGATTAGCAAGATTGTTGAGACATCGTGATCCTGCTGGATCTTCCGACAAACAATGCATTTCTTAGAGGGGCTATTCAGACCTAGTATGTTCCAGGAAATGATCTTCATGGGAGAATAGTGGGTTGGGAGGAGTAGATCTATGAGGTGTGCTTGTACTACCATGATTCAACTAGCTTTCATCCTAGGGTATCCAATCTATGAAGGGCTAACTTTCGACCCATTTTCTTGAAATCTTTGCTACTCTTCTTCCCATCTTTTGTGGTGATGGTTTGAACACTTAACTACGTTTTGGATTTGGATTTCTATAGGGCGGCATCCAGGAGGTGAACCTATTTAGGATATCTAGAATTTATGGCATTCCTACAGCAAGTATCTTCTAGGGCCATCATATCTAGCCCTCTAAGGTCCATCAAGTCCTAATCTTCAGTCATGGGGGTGTCCTCTTCTTATTGAGGAGTGTCCTGTTGGTCCAAAGTTTCAACCTCAATTGGTTCTTTTCCCTTTCTCTCAATATTGTGTTGCATCTGCTGCTTGATGGGGCTTGCCTCCTTTTGTGCACGTGGTTGTTCTGGAAGGTCCTTTCGAAGGTTTCCAAGCACTTCAAAGTTTGTTGGTCATATGGCATTTTAGCAATGCAGAGGTGTCAAATTTCTTGGTGTGGATCACTTGGATGGGATTTTTGTGAAGCCCTCAATGTCTGTAGATTTGGTCTTCTTTGGAACTGGTTTACAGTCATTTAGGGGGGAATTTATGAAGCGGTGATTGTTTTGGTGGAATTTCCAAAATCTTAATAGAACATGTTTATAATCTAAGATCTAAAGCCAATATTTGACTTTCAATTCTATGGCGATGGACTAAGGAAGGGATCCAGAGATATCCTTGTGGACACACATTCTAGCATATGTGGTGTAAAAGCCTTGTTTAGTTTGTTCAAAGAGGTAGACAATTTTTCCTATCTTATTGCCTATATCCTATAGGGTTTCTCGATCCCATATGACAATGAGTCCAGGTAGATCCAGACTCGAGCCTGGGAGAATTCTTCATTATCCAGGATGAATATGGGAGTCCATTGTTGCATATAAAGGCCTGTTGAGTTGAAGAAGTAGGGACCTCCCTCCATGGTTGCTTTCAGTTAATCCTGGTGGGTAAAGATCAACATGAAGAATCCCTTGGACCCAAGTTTGATGTCATAATGGGTCTTATGCTTCCATCGTTGTGTTATCTAGTGTAGGAGGGAATATTCAGGGGACGATACCCTGATGAACTTGCATATTAGGTCATTGTCCTGCATGAACTAAATGTTGTCATTAAGCCTTGTCGGGGGCAAATGGAAGCATGGGATCTTTGAGGATTTCACTTTGCAAGTGCTTGTGATCCTTTGCTCAGAAATAGTTGATTGATCAAGGTTTGAGCTAGCGAAAGAATCCACTGGAATGACATCAACTATTTTGGATTGTTGTGGATCAGTATTGGTTGAAGGTGACAAATTCAAGGAGGGTCTGGGGTAAAAATTATAAGAGTGACCAGCGTAGCAAGGGAGGACAGAGGAGCCTAGAGCTCCCCCTATTGGGGTTGTCATGTTGGCAGAAGATCAACTCCAACAAGGCTTAGAGAACGCAGAGAGGGATAAGGGAGATGAAACAAGGTTCGAAAGAGAATAAAGTTGCAAAGCACATGACTTTTTTTTTATCTTAATTTTCAATCTTTTATTAACCTATCATCATCTAAATTTTATCATTCCAAATTATTAATATATTGTTAAGAAAGAACCGAGGGAACGAAATCATTTGTATTGCATTGCATTGCGATCTATAAAATTATAGTCATAGATTTTGAAGCATTATTTGTACTTATGTAAATATTAATTATATTTAATTAATACAAGATTAAATAAAATATATAAAATATTAAATTATTAGTGAGAATTTTGTGATTCAATAATAAAATTTTGAAATGGTTGATTGTATTTCAACTTTTCATTTGATTTTAGTTGACGTCATCGTGGTCTAAACTCATTACTTTCTGTTTTATATTTCTTTTATTCAACTATCAAAAGAAAATTTGAATCAAGGTGGACGCTACAAAGTGAGTTCGGAATATTAATTCCGAGATGGTTTGAACACTCTCAATAAATGAATGTGTATGGATAAGTGAATTCACTTGTCATTAAAAACTTGATGATAAAATACATTAATTTACATTTTTGTTTAAAATTATTTATACATATACAAAGTGGGCTTAGAATATTTATTTTAAAATTAAATTATAATTATTTTAAAAATTGAAAATATATATATTTTACTTGCTTTTTAGTTTATTTGTGCTACATTATATCTTTGTGATACTATTTTAAAAAATAAATATTAATTAAAGTTTTATTTATTTTTCCATTTAGAAATTTTAAAATGGTATATTAATAATGAAAAAAATAATATATATATATATATATATATATTAATGATAAAATAAAATAACAAAACATATTATGGATTTGAAAAATTGTAATATCAAAGAATAATTAATAAAAAATGCAATTTCAAATCTACAGCTTAAAATGGAATTTTCCGTAAATTAATATGGAAATCATCTGTAAAATTAATATGAAAATCATCTTTGAACAACAATCCATTCTAAATTAAATTTTAATATATTTTTAAATTTTTCATGATTTTCTTTTCATAAAATAAAAATTATAAATATATTTATTTACTAAACAAAATATATAAATTCCTTTTAATATTTTGCTAACTTAAAACTGGAAAAAGCAATATATTAATTTTTTTATTATTTTAAAAACTACTTATTTTAAACATATATATATATATATATATATATATATATATATCTTTACATGGATGGTTCCGTGTCGGGATGATCCTTAGCTAAATTCATTATATAATATACATTTTCGCATATAGTCATAAAATCTATTTGAATTTGTTTGTGTTAGAGGGCATGGTGTAAAATCTATTTGAATTTGTTTGATTGGTATAATTTGTAGTATTACACAATTTTGTGAATTAGAGGATTTTTTTATTGTAATTTGTTGGTAATAAAAATAATAATGTTGTTGTTGTTGTTGTTGTTGTTGTTGTTGTTGAATTAGTGCATAAGATTTTTTCGTTTTTACAAAGATATATATATATATATATATATATCTATTTTTTCTGGTTTTAGATTTCTATAATTTCGGTAGTATTACACAATTTTGTGAATTAGGGGATTTTTTTATTGTAATTTGTTGGTATTAAAAATGTTGTTGTTGTTGTTGAATTAGTGCATAAGATTTTTTCGTTTGAGTGTTAAGTTTATTACATATATATATATATATATATATATTCTATTTTTTCTGGTTTTAAATTTGTGACTTTTTAAGAAAAAACACGTGTTTATAACTATTAAGCCCATTGAAATTGCATTCAAGTAAAATATAAAATTTAAAATTAGAGAAAATTAAAATAACCAATAACAAATTTAAATATATAAAAAGAAAGACAGAAATTGTAGTGAGCAACTTATATCTTAATATACCAACCACAAAATTTGTGTATATAAAAAGAAATGCAGAAATTAAATTACCAACTTCATTAATTTATTTAAAGATTAGGAAAAGCATAGTAAAAGACTTTTGGCTTACATATTGGCTATTTCAATATTGTTGCTTATGGCATTTTAGGTAAATTACAGATTTCAAAAATATTCTCAAACTTAAATCTTAATTACCATTTTCAAAACATAAATTTAGATATAACTACCATCTATATATATAACTATAACTAACTAACTAACTAACCACCCTTCTCAATCTAAAATCTGCATAAGTTGAGATATAACTACTATCTATATATAACTAACTAGCTGACCGTTGGAAACCACACAGGCCGTTTGCGACCACAGACACAGATTAGATTTATCTGTGATCTGCTCTCTTCTTTTTATGTAATTTGCTATTTGCTTTCAGAAGGGGCAGTAGTCGGCATGATTTTCCATTTGCTTTTTAGGGAAGGAGTTTTTCCGTGCAGACATGAGAATGGCCTTTTGATCTGCTGCGATGAAATAAGCCGAACCGCTGGCTCTTCACAATCAAAATACACACAATACAACACAAGGTCTAGAGTTCATGAAATTGTTAAAAAAAACATATGGATAGATATTGAGAAGAAAAAAAACATAACATTTGAGGATGGCAGGACAACAACATTAAATGACTGAATTACGTATAGAGATGATAAGTGCCTGTGCAGTATGATTGACGTTAACCCTTGCCCTTGCTCCCACCATCTGTTGGGTATTTTTAAATGGGAAATACCAAAACCAGACATTCTAACACCACAGAGCCAATGCTCTGTTTCCACTGTTCCAGGACCTTTGTGCACAGGGAAGCTTTTAAAAACAAATCTACGCATAACAGAGTATTACACAGCCATAAAAATATTTCTATTGATTAAAATACAAAGCCTGATGCAAACTTCATCCTCTTTCACTCAGAGGGATTTTCAAAAAAAACTTACATTCAGCAAAAACTCTGTTTTCACCTGAGAAATTACTGTGCTGGGTTTACTGCAGTAAAACCCCTTTTACATTTACTGGTGTAAAAACCTTCTTTTACATGCTGCTGTAAAAACAAAAATTTACACATGCTTACCCAAGAAAATTATATGCCTCCCCTGCTTGCGGTGTTTTACTTTTCTTCACTTCCAGTTAATAAAAAAAACATTTACAGATGTGCTCCCACCTTTTCTTTTCTTCATGCACTGCTGTGCAAAACCACACATGGTTTTTCGCTTTTACTGCACCTTCGTTTTACAATGCTCCACACAAAAATTTCAACCCACGAGCTCTTTTCATTTGGCTCGCTCTATACTCTTTCGCTGCTGCACTTTACATATCTCCTATGTGTAACAAAAACAATACAGAGCACATTTTGTTTACTGCTCCGTCGTTTCTTTTACAATAGTCAACACTACAACCACGAGCACATTTTCACATGGCTCATATATGTAAAAACTTAATACAAAACATACATAAAAACGTGGCCCATACTAATATTAAAGGCCCACCTAAACTACGTACACATAAAAAAAATATAAAACGTATGTGCCCATAATCATTTAAAAGGGCCACCAAAAAGTACGTACAACCACCAACTCCATTAATTTTTCCATTCTCGGCGGTCAACAAAAAAAAACAAACATTATACAATTTGGTTTTGGAAAGCCATCGGGTCCGCGCTTCATCACATCGCAACTTTACTCATGTCAAAGACCCCGACCCTATGACATTGCCGATAGCGATGCGCTGATGCAATATCGGCGATCGCTCATCGGACAAAAACAAAACCACTTTGTAAGTCCTCCGCTGCGACTTCGCCGATGCGATATCGGCGATATTTCATACCGCTGTCGCTGCCTGCCTCCGATGCTCCAACCCGCCGATATGCCGATATGATCTGGACGGTTTTATGGTTTCGTTCGGTAGTTTTTGGATGCAGCTTGCTGACTGAGTCGGCTGCCATCGTTGTCCCTGTACGCCTGCAGTTGGAATTACCATTCCAACACTCCCCTTTAATTTCAACTGCTGGGCATTCAATCTTACCCAAGCACTTCCTCACATGGAGGGATTCACTAACTGCTTCTGATGCAGTTCATAAACAAACAATGTTTTCTTCCTCTTAATAGAGGGATTAACCTGAAACTGTGCTTAAGAGCACCTTCCTCATGACAGAGGGATTCACCATAACAATGTGCTGAAAAGCACCTTCCTCTTGACAGAGGGATTCACCTGTGACTATGCTGAAAAGCATCATCCTCTTGATAGAGGGATTCACCACGACACTGTGCTGAAAAGCACCTTCCTCTTTAATAGAGGGTTTCACCAAATGACTGTGCTGAAAAGCACCTTCCTCATTAACAGAGGGATTACAAACAGACACTGCTTTACATGCAGTTCCAAAACAAACAATCGTTGCACTGTTGTGTGTGCAAACTCATTACAATGTTCTCTTATGCTGATGCATATTCTCTGCTGCACTGTTGTGCCATCTTCTTTACTGCGTCTACCCCACACTGCTGTGTCTACACTTGCTGTTGTGTTGCTGCACTTCACTTACATTTCTTTGCAAACTCTGCATTGTTGTGCGTTCTTCAAAGACAAAATACTCTGTCTTTTCTGGAACAATTACTCTGTCCCACCTTACAAATTTACACTGCTGTGTGTAAACATTTCTTACACTCACTGCTGTTGCATATATTGCATTTCAATTCAATGAACAACAAATTCATTACATTTACCTTTACTGCTGTAAGGAAAATTTCTTTTGCATGTGCTGTTGTCCATTACATCTCATTCCTTCAACAAAACTTTAATGTTGCTGCATCTTTCTTGTTTGCATCGCTGTGTGCTTCTCCTTCTTGCCATCATGCTGTTGTCCATAACTTCCTGCTGCTGCATTTTTTTTCATATTCACTGCTGTCCATACCCATAACCATAGACTGTCATCCCTGGGTTTTTATTTGCTGCTGCATTGCCTCTGCAATTTGCACTGTCGCTGCCTTTTTGTTTCATCATACTGCTGTGTGCCCATACTCTTGGCACTTCATTCTCCACAAAAAAATAACACAGGCTGCTGCCTATTCTCATGCACCCTTGCTTCACACAATCTTAGTCTTCATTTTTTTTACACAATACACTACTGTGCAATTCCTTTCATTTTTCTGCTGCCACACACATTTTCATTCGTCCATGTGCATGCTAAAAATCTGTTGTCCCTGTTTTTCTTTATGCATTTCTTTGCATGCTGCATTGCATACAAAAAAAACATTACAATTTTTTTTACTGCTGTGTGAAAGAATTTCATTGCATTCTCAGCCACTGGGAATTTACGTTCTGTTGCGTTTTGCCTTCTTCTCATTTTCTTCTCGTTGCTTTGCATTTTCATTTCCAATTCAAAGCATTTCATCTGCTGTGCATTACACTCATTCTGCTGTGAGTGTATTCTCTCACTTTACATAAAAGGAAAACTACATTCCAATGCTATGCATTTCAATGCATGTGCTCCACAAAAAAATTCCAAAGTGTTGTTTTATGTTCTGTCTTCCCACTGCTGTGAGGGTTTCCATGCTTTGCATTTTTCTCTTATCTCGCTGCTGCTCTTTACATTTCAGCGCTGCCATCTTTTCTTCTTTATGCATTTCTGTGCATATTGCATAAACACAAAGCAAAAACATTGCTGATTTCATCACTACTGCATATTACCTTTCAGAGGGATTAACAAAGATTTCATTTGCAACTGCTGCGCTGCAATACATCCTCCATCAACAAATGACTGTTAATACAGTTCAGCAAACAAAAAATTACAAGCTCCCCTTTAATGTATGCTTGTCTTCTTTTGGCAAGTTTTCTCAAAACAAACTTAGATCAGCTGCGTTGCTTAAGGGGCTTTCACACTGTATTTCTTTTCTTCTCCATACTTGTGTAACTTTCTTCTTTTGTGTGGGTCTAGCTTGCATAGGAGCCCATCTTAAGTTACAGTCTCGTGCCATATGCCCAATTTTATGACACTTGAAACATTCTACATTTTTCATGAATGACATTTCATAATTTCTTCTAAAATTGTTTCTTGGAGATTTTCGGAGACCACAACATTTATCTTTATGAAATGCTCTACACTCTTTTGCCATATGACCAAAGTTTGAGTAAGCATAACAACAACCAAAAAATGAACTTTGGTACCTGGGAGATGGAGGTTTTCTTGATGTACTTTTGAAGCCTTGCTGCCTTGAGGTTCTTTGTTGATAACCATTGCATCTTGCTTCTTTGACATCAACTACATTTCTTCTTGGAGCTGATTTTCTACTTGGAGCAGGATTTCTTCTATTGCAGCCTTCATTTTTCTCCTTGCCTTTGCTGGAACTAGGAGCATCACCATCTCTTTCTGGCTTCTTCACATCTCCTTTGCTTAAATCATCCTCATCCTTGTTTGAGGGTTCAGCTACATACCCAAGTCCTGATTTATCAAATGGAGATCTGTGATAGCTGAGCATGTCATCCAAAGCTTGAGAGCTCTTCATCATTTTGTTCATCCCTTCAACCTTCTTCCTGAGGAGGACAATCTCTTCTTCTAACTTTTCACATTCATTATTTTTCTTTGCTAGTTGTCCCTCAGTTTCTTCCTTGCTACGAGTAGCTTCAGCTGCTGCTATTTTGAAGGAGATAATATCAGACTTCATTTTGGAGATTTCTTCATCTTTTGCTTGACTGCTCTTCATTTTCTTTTCAGCTTCTTGTGCCTGCTTCCTGGCTTCTTGTAGTTCGGACTTAAGGGAGGAGACCTCTACCTTGTACTGTCCAATCTCTTCCACAAGCTTATTCACTCTCTTGTGCCTTTGTTCAAGTTGACTTGTCAAGGCATCTGCCTGCTTCTTTGCTTCATTCAGCTGATTTGTCATGGATATGACTTCTTCATGATGTTTCCTCTTGCATTGATCAAGCTCCTTCTTGAGCTTTGTAAGTTCTTCATCTCTTTCTTTTACTTGAAACTTGATGAGGTCAAGCTTTTCATTCTCAGCTTCTATGATGGGTTCTTCTTGACTCATTGTCATGGTCAATGCTCCCTTTGCATGAAGGTCATGCAGTCTGTCCCATATATCCTTTGCTGATGTATATTTTCCTAGATTCCTCTTCACAGAATCAGGGAGCCCATCCAAGATTAGTTTTGCTGCTTGTGCATCATACTCCATGGATTCTTTATCCTTCTGGCTGTCATCAATCACTAACTCCCAGACTTCAATCCCCTCAGACATTAGGAAAGCCCTCATCATTATTTCCCATACATCAAAGTTTCCATGAAACTTTGGGGTTTCAAATAAAATGTATTCTAATGGATTGCCTTCTAGTTTAGTAGAGGAGAGAGACACATTTTTAACAGTCTTGGAGGCTTTCTTCTTTGACCTTGCCATTCTTAACTAGGCTTCAAATACTTGACTGTGTTTTTTTTAATCACTGACTGTTTCTATAACAGTAACACAAGGAAAATCTTTGATAAATACCTTAACCCTTTTGGCTGTGGCTTCACACTGCTGGAGAAGTTTGACTGCTGCAACCACACCTTCCTTCAGCTTCTTTGAGTCTTCAAAGAGCCTGGACTAGCTCCGATACCACTGTTGGGTATTTTTAAATGGGAAATACCAAAACCAGACATTCTAACACCACAGAGCCAATGCTCTGTTTCCACTGTTCCAGGACCTTTGTGCACAGGGAAGCTTTTAAAAACAAATCTACTCATAACAGAGTATTACACAGCCATAAAAATATTTCTATTGATTAAAATACAAAGCCTGATACAAACTTCATCCTCTTTCACTCAGAGGGATTTTCAAAAAAAACTTACATTCAGCAAAAACTCTGTTTTCACCTGAGAAATTACTGTGCTGGGTTTACTGCAGTAAAACCCCTTTTACATTTACTGGTGTAAAAACCTTCTTTTACATGCTGCTGTAAAAACAAAAATTTACACATGCTTACCCAAGAAAATTATATGCCTCCCCTGCTTGCGGTGTTTTACTTTTCTTCACTCCAGTTAATAAAAAAAACATTTACAGATGTGCTCCCACCTTTTCTTTTCTTCATGCACTGCTGTGCAAAACCACACATGGTTTTTCGCTTTTACTGCACCTTCGTTTTACAATGCTCCACACAAAAATTTCAACCCACGAGCTCTTTTCATTTGGCTCGCTCTATACTCTTTCGCTGCTGCACTTTACATATCTCCCATGTGTAACAAAAACAATACAGAGCACATTTTGTTTACTGCTCCGTCGTTTCTTTTACAATAGTCAACACTACAACCACGAGCACATTTTCACATGGCTCATATATGTAAAAACTTAATACAAAACATACATAAAAACGTGGCCCATACTAATATTAAAGGCCCACCTAAACTATGTACACATAAAAAAAATATAAAACGTATGTGCCCATAATCATTTAAAAGGGCCACCAAAAAGTACGTACAACCACCAACTCCATTAATTCTTCCATTCTCGGCGGTCAACAAAAAAAAAACAAACATTATACAATTTGGTTTTGGGAAGCCATCGGGTCCGCGCTTCATCGCATCGCAACTTTACTCATGTCAAAGACCCCGACCCTATGACATTGCCGATAGCGATGCGCTGATGCGATATCGGCGATCGCTCATCGGACAAAAACAAAACCACTTTGTAAGTCCTCCGCTGCGACTTCGCCGATGCGATATCAGCGATATTTCATACCGCTGTCGCTGCCTGCCTCCGATGCTCCAACCCGCCGATATGCCGACTTGCCGATATGCCGATATGATCTGGACGGTTTTATGGTTTCGTTCGGTGGTTTTTGGATGCAGCTTGCTGACTGAGTCGGCTGCCATCGCTGTCCCTGTACGCCTGCTGCACATTATTAACTCCTCATTATACATTAATCCAACCCAGGATTTAATAACAAGGGAAGTTACATGTTTATGGATACTAATCTACATATTGAAGTGAATTGATCTAATAGTTAACAACAATAATAAAAATAATATGACTCACTGTGGGGACGGCGGAAGCTACGCAGGCAATTGCAGCTGCCTTGGCCCCTGCTTTCACTGCATCTGTGTGCATATACATCCATTCATGAGTTTAATGTCCACAGATTTATGATTAACATGCTATGTTTTATTTAGGGAAAATGAAATACCCAGCCTAAAAGGAAAGAATGGGATTAAGGTTAGGGATTAAGGTTAGTAAGTAAGATAGATGCTTGTCTATGTAACATTATTATTTATCCTGATTTTTCGAAATAACAAAGAGATGTTGTTTATGGATTTAGCTAATATCCACTTCTTAAAAAAACAGACATAGAGTGATTAGTTACCCTTGGAGCACTGTTTTTCTCTCAGAATTTTCATCTCAGCCTCTTGATTTGGACTCGCCATCTCCTCCTTCGATGTTGAGATTTATGAGACAATAAACTTTTGAGAAACTGAATAGCTGATGAGGAAACTCAAAGGTTCAGGCGGTATATATAGAAATATAGAATGAACTGCATAACAGAGGGAACTCGAGTGCCATGGTTTAGTGGGATGGGGAATTTGTGGTTTCCAGGTTGAGAAAACAATGAGCTCTGTACCGTAGGGATTATGGAGATTGTGGGGCTTGGCTTCTGTTTTCTGTGTATTGTTACTGAAGGAGTAAACCAGGTTTGGAATCAGAGATTTGATTGAGAAAACAATGAGCCCTGTACCGTAAGGGTTATGGAGGTTGTGGGTTTTCGTTTTCGTTTTCTGTGTACTGTTACTTTCTCAAATTTGAATCTTATTCCAATTTTTTTACCTTTAGGAATAAACCAGTTTTGGAACAAGAGATTTCTTCCGAGAAAACCAGTCTTGGAAGAAGAGATTTGATTTCTCTGGGACTGATTTATTAAATTTGGAATTAATATAGATAGAGGGTAATTAATATTAGAGGTTATTTTTTGTTTTTTTTATTAAATTTGTTAATTTTTATTTTGAACATGTTTATTACAACATTTCTACTATACGTACTAAACCAGAGACCATGTTTGTTGCAATTAACATCCTTTTAAAAATAAATATACTTCTAACCAAGTTGGTTAGATTTTTAAAAATAAATATACTTGTAACCAAGTTTGTTTGATTTTGTGTTTAACGAATAAATTAACAATTTTGACCAAGTTCGGTACATTTAATTTTTAATTCCGGATAACCTCTCCCCATTCTCTATTCATTCATGGGGGATTCTTTTTCGTCCACAACGTCGTCATGCTTTGCCTTTCTTTCTTTATCCTTTGGTAAGATCGCTCGCAACTACGGCATATGGGAAGATAAGAAATTTTATTTTAAATTATTTTATATGTCTTTAATATTTTTTTTAAATTAAAAAGTTTTAATTTCTTAAATTTTTTTAAATCATGTTTTTATTATTTTTTTTATGTGGTGCTAAGTTTTATTTGCTGATTGTGAAGAGTGTTTTATTGTAAAGAAAAATGGGAGTTATATTTTTTATTATTATATTTTTCCCAATATGTAATGTTTAGTTTTATGGCAGATTGTAAGGAAAAATGGGAGTGATGTGATGGGAGATAGTATGGAATGATTTTAGATTTTGAATTACTGATTATTTTTAAAACTAAATATTTATTATTTTTAATAAAAAATTATTAAGAAATTCTTTTATTTGAATATAGTGGAATTTTTATGTTAGCATGTAATATTGAAGCTTATACAATACATATATTATATTTCAATTTTTTTTCTATTCTAGTGCATCTATTTTCTATTGGTGCTAATGATTTATTGACCAAATAAATTGGATGCCTCTTAGAGTTGTCTATTGCTCGTGTTAAGATAAATCCAATCATAGTTCTTCACATATATTTACATGGATATACAAATATTGTTTTGATCATATCAACTCATTAAGGCATGAAGATAATATTGTCTTATTTTTCAAAAGATGTCCAAAATTCAATTGTCCACATGAATGTCATGTCTCTCTTCAAAAGTGTCTGATTTGATATGCATGTACAATCTTAAAAAAAATAAAAATTATAGTACTCACCATTTCCTTAAAATGACTCATCATAATCTAAAAATCCTTTCTTTTTTCACTTTATTTGACTCCACCATAATTGTGACCCTCAAAATGTTGCATCTTGACAGCTTCCCAAATAACTACGAAAACTAAAATTCATATGGATTCAATACCACTCCTATCCTTCTACATTTATTCAACATCACTCTTAACTCTTTCAAATAATGGTCCAAACAACCTACTAATTACATTCTCAAATATACCAAATGATAACTACAAAAACTAAAATTCATATGGATTCAATGCCACTCCTATCCTTCTACATTTATTCAACATCACTCTTAACTCTTTCAAATAATGGTCCAAACAACCTACTAATTACATTCTAAAATATACCAAATGATGTCGTGGACAAATAAATATTGTCATGAGTAATTGGTCTTTCTTTATGATGAACCTGGTTTTATACTTTGACTAACTACCTAGGAATTAATAAATTTTGCATTAATTTATCCAAATTCAGCAACATTCTCTTTGAATAAGGTTGAAAACTAATCTTTTTAATTCATGCAATTTACTGTTTCCAATTTATTCTTGGGAAGTCCATACAACTATGCAAGTTTCCATTTTTCTTTTTCATAACCACTACTACAACCACCCATTCACCTTCCTTCCTTAAATAATAATTGCATTCAACAAATTATTTGACACACCTTTAAACATCACAATATATTTGGGGTTCTCCATATTCCATAAAAATATCCCTCTAAACCATGCAAACTATTGTGAAAATATGTACAAACTCCAAAAAGTTTAGGATTGCCTCAAACATAGTCTCACCAATCTTATTGCCTAAATTTTATTATAGGGTTTGCACCAATGTCCAATAAAAAGGGCCTTTTTGTAGTCTAGTCATTGGAATTTTAACCCCCATAAAGAGGATCACTTGAAGCACTTTGCTAATACTAAAGATTTTGTGGGGCTCATATAATATGACCGTCATGGCAGACACCCAATCTAGTATCTATACTCTCACCCTAACTTATTATGTAAGAATTAATCCATCATATTGCAACTACTATCAATGTAGTTCGTGATCAAAGGACCAACACCACTAGAAACCACCATCTCATTTGGCAGAAAAGAATCGATTAAATCATATTATGGTCATTCAAAAACAGAGATAAGGCTAAGTAATAAAATTCATCTTCACCATACAAGAGAAAGAAAGAAAGAAATTAAATGGATATCTTATCCCATTAATATTTAACATGAGCTAATATGGCATCCATTAGTAGGTTAGGACCACAACTATACATAATGCATTACAAATGATAGAACCAATAGTAACCCAAAAACAACTCATAATAATTGTTGATACATATTGATATCAATAATGAATAATCAACAACACAATAGTGGTAAGCACACCAACAATCGACCCTTTGTTAGGCCTAATCTTGTACATTATATATTCCTCCTAAGGTTAGGAATGAATATTCAAAATATGTAGGGTTATTAGCCTTTTTCCAATCGTAGCTTGATGAACTTTTTGTATTTTATTTTTATTTGAACAATTCTTTATTATTTCACCACTCCATTCTTCAATCACCTAGAATCTCACTTGTTATTCTAATTCAAGTTATCCTTTAGTGGTACGGCTACTTACCACTACTAATGGTCTCTACTCTATGTGTTTCAACTACTACTTGTTCTATTTTTTGAATGTGCATCACCTTCTTGTTATTTATTTCTATGATCCATCCATCTTTGAAATTCAAAATAAAGGGCCCAGTAAGCCCAAAAAAATGTATTGGGTCACTCTTATGTCAGAGTCCACTATCTTTGGTAGACTTTGCATGCTTTCTAAATGAAGGGCCCAAGACCACCTCCAAAATGTTTTTATTCAAGTTGTTTTCGTTGTGACAACCACCCTCCAAAATTTTTACCTAATCAATTTTGGAGCCTACATTAGCTACCATATCAAGTTATCTTGTGTCGTCATGTTATTTGTTCATATTTTCTAAGTATCAACAATCCTTGCACTAACCCTAAGTGTCTCTTTTCCTCATAAGTCAAATTTTCATAAGTGTCATCTTCTTACCATTGGAAACAATTGTGTCGTCTTACTAAGGATAGGAAAAGCACTAGCTTTCTTGACTTAGTGATAGATTTTCTTCACTTAGCATGTACCTTGTTAGTGTCAATATTTGTAGCCTTCCACCAGTGATCAAACGTACTCTTACAAAGTGGTCTTAGGGTGTCAAAGTCAAATTTGTCATTTCAGTGAGTCTTCAAGTAAAATTTGGTCAGTAGGTATTAGGTCTAGGAATGTTTTCACTCCTTCCAAAGTTTTCCAAGTATTGGTTCATGTCACCATTCGGTTGAGTGTACCATCATTCAAAGAGTTATCATCATTATTTCAGGTTCCAATGGGTCATTTTACACCTTGTTTGTTCTTCAGTTGTGCTTAGGTAAGGCTCATTTCCCTCTCCTAGGGTTTTGAAGGTAATTCTTCTTGGATGGTCAAATCATCAACAAAACTTATATCCTGATGCTCATACACCTTCCCCTATCCTTAATACACCTTCTTAAACACTTCTCATCACTGATATCCCTCAAATTCATCATTTTCCCACAAACCCTAGCCTATTGCTACAATTCGACACTTTTCTAGGTTAGGCATGTGCTTTGCCCTTTTGGACCCCTTCCCTTCACTAAATCCTTGAAATTCCACTTTCCCCTGCTTCCTAACATTCCTCCTTACTTTCTGAAATTTTCTCAAGAATTTATAAGCCCCTCATCCCCTTCATTTCCCTTTATTTCTATGAATTTCCTATTCCACACATCAAGATAGGTTATATTCAAATGATGTTTCTGAGAAAGAAAAGATGAATTTGACAAAAGTGAGAGAGGTTTTTGTCCATCATAGACTCAAGAAGACAAACCTCCTTCAGATTTTACATAGGTCTCATGGTTTGGAAAAATGTCCAAACAATCATTTGCCACAGGAGAGTTGTTGCCCTTCTAGAGTGACCTTGGTAAAAATCAACTTTTCTCCTAGATGTAATGTCAAAAAGACTTTCTTGATGAGTCAAATGGTAGTGGGACATAGATAACTTTCCAATGAGCTATCATGAGCTCAATTTGGAGTTGAGAAAGACCTCCAAAAGTTGACCGAAACAACACTCTGCATTTTGGCAGCCTCATTCTACACATTTTGACTAGTCTTGGGAGATTGAGCTTTGGACAGAGAAAATGAGCTCCAAATTGAAATATTCAAGATGTTATGGAAAGTAGATTTGACAAGATTTCCAACAAGCTATCCCATGCCTAATTTAGACATCAAGAAGGCAGTCAAAAGTTGGCTTGAAGTGGCACTGCGTGTTCAGCAGGTGGCGCTGCGCTTCTATGCAGTGGCGTTGCACATTGAGCAGAAGGGCTAGAAAGACCTCAAAACTTCAAAAAACTTCAAAATTTCCCTCTCTTACCTTCATACAAGTAAGTGGTCCTCCCATTGTTGGTTTTCAATTCAATTTTTAAACATAATTTCCCTTGGTTATGCCTAAACCCTAAATTTTCCCCTAGTTATGCGTAAAACCCTAAACCCCCATTGTTCCTCCTATCACCTATCACTACAACTCTAAACTCTTTCCCTATCCCTTTATCCCTATTCCATAACATCCCTATCCCTTTATCCCTCTTCCTAAAGGGAAATTTCTCAAACAAAACAAACCCTCCCTCTCATTTTTATTGATGCATGGCTACCCCTACTCTACCCATAGTATGCATATAGTCCTATGCATAAATCACCTTCCCAGGAATAGCTATGACCTACCAGGTCAAAACTATATTAAGGTTGATGGTTAAGGCCCTTTTATCAGTTCCTTTATATCAGAACATAATCACCCCGCTTTAAATCCTCTATCAGAACTTTATACCCACATAGCCTAACCCTTAGGCAAAATTCTTCATATTGGGACTTCTAAACCCTCATAAACCTTCATATGACCCGTATATATAAACTTTCCCTTTTATCATTTCGCTACACATATATTTAACCCACAAAGGCTTTATCGACACTATTTCCTTTATAACTCATTTACAGAGGAAAATACACACAAAATATACCTTTATGCCTTTTGTACGATCTCTGCACGTTTATCGAGGTTGTACCTTTATCGCAATCGGCCATTGGGTTCATCAGCGCTAACACCACATATAGTCCTTATCACCCCTCTGACTCCGATATGTAACTATCGGCGCGTTTACATAACACTTTGCGTTAAACCTCTTGGCAGAACACTGTATCGAAATACAAAGGAAATATGTTGAAAACCTGCTCCGAACCACACAGACGAATCTCAAAATATATGTACCCGCATCTATAACTTCATCAGGTCTGGTTCCTTAAGCATTCCCGCTATAATCTCCGATCTCCGCTTCCCCAATATGCGATGGCTGATTTAATCATGACCATCGATTAGGTTCACGATCCAACGGTCAACAATTAATTGTATGATCGCAATCGCTGGACCATTTTATTTAACTCTGCCACTGAAAAGTTCCGATCCGATATTGCTTACGGACCTGATAGGGTTCTGTGTTATATTTGATAAGTTTTTGGGTCCGGCTACATATCACATGAAAAGTTGTGATGCGATCCTGACTGGTTCACCATCGCAATTCAATCTTAGCCATTGACCTCCAAGATCTGACAATTACTGTGCATCATTCCTTCAATTCTTTGCTATTATGTTTGCTTGTGATTTGCGCCATTTATTTAGCATTTCTGTGGGTTCTAACTTTCTTCAAAGCTCTAATCTCTCGGTGTTTTTAACTATGCACTCCATCCTAAGCTTGAATTTGATCATTGTAATGGATTCAATACTCCATTATGGTCCTCCTCTTCATGTATTTCTCTGTGTGTTTGCCTCGACCGCACCTGCATACATATATCTATGTAACTCTCTGATTTACTTTAATTTATCAGTCAAATCTCGACACACAGTTATATGGGCTTGGAATTTAAACCTCTGTATTGATAACCAAATAATTACATAGTTTCTCTAACTTCGGCCTGATTCTTCTTTACAGTGGCCTCTGATTTACAAGTTGCCCATAGGCTTACAATCACACTCCAGTCTGCTATCTATCGACCTATTTAATCCCTCTTTTTTTCTGTTTATGCCTTTTAGGCTTACATTTATACAAAGGAATTCTAAAACCAATTTCTGGTTTAGATCCACAAACTCCTCAACAAATTCCTAAAATCTCTTCCTCATCCCTAAGGATTCTCTTTAATCCAAAAAATCATGAACTGGCTCCTAATCTAGGATCTACAATCAATTCTCAATCCTCTCATCACTCAACTATCCTAAATCTCTCATGCTCTCCTATATTTGAGAACATTTACAATTATGCCTCACAATATTCAATTAATTCCTATTCTCATTAAAATCACTCAAAACATTAAATAATTACGTAAATCCAATACTTACGAAACCAACTTCCTTGAAACACAAAACCCCCTTTGTCTACTAGAATACAATAAGGATGTTGAGCTGGATGCTCCTGCATCAAACTCCCCATGTAAGAAAATTTATGACCACCTGGTCATAAGTCTGGATAATTGTTTCCTCCTGGATCCGAGACTTTATTTTGTAACTTGTCTTTGCTTGTCAATTGTCCTATTGTTGTTGTTGTCTGCTGCTATTCTCCAGGTCTCCATATCTTATGTTGTAATTCTCCACTTGCTTTGCTTTCATAGTTTTCTACTGTCTTCCTCTTGTTGTCACTCCTCTCTTTTCTTGTTGTTGTCTTCTTCTGAGACACTTTCATCATTAATATTCTTATCAACTCAATCTCTCTATCTAGTATATCCTCAGTTTTGACTATTTTCATCTCTTGATTACTGAATTCTCATTCTTTCTTTTTCTTCACTTATTCTGATTGCTTCCTTTTCATCCTTAGTCTCTTCTTTACTGTTGTCTGGCACCTTTTCAGTTTTTGCTATATTGTCTTTCAGAACAATTTCCTGCTTCTGTTTTCTGCACCTGTAAACTTCTTTTTGATTATTATTTATGAAAAATTCTTTGTCATCCTTCTTCAGCGATTTATCCTATACATTTATCCTCTATTCTTCTAAATTTCTCCTTTGAAAGTATAATTCTCTATATAACTCAATGATTTTACTTGGAGTGAACTTTGGAAATTTTACACAATCTCCCATTTATTCATCTATTATTGATCCATCATCACATGGTCCTTCTTCCAAGGCTAAATCTTTCTTGATATTCTTCAGTAGACGTTCTTCCTCTTCTTCTTTCATTTGGTTGTCCACCTGTGCCAAATATGTTCCATCTTCTGCAACAGCATCTTCAATTATAATAAAATCATTATAATAAAAAATATAAGGCCTCTATACCTCTTCTTCCTTTGGAAACACTTCAGTATGTTGCTTTGATCTCTCTTCTTCTGTCAGCATATCAGTATGCTAATTCAAACTCAAGGAACTCTTGAGATTGTCAGCGAGTCTCTCCTTGTCATCATCTATTCCAATGATGTCTTTCAGCACTTGTTCACTGTAGTGAACTGATTCCTTCCCAGTCTCTTTGTCATATTCTGTTTCAAAACTTTCATGTTCTGGAAGGTATTCTTTCACATCTCTGACAACTTTAAAAGATTGTCTATCTTCTTCCAATCCTGCAATCATACACAAATCATTAGTTTTAAAAATACAAGACCTTGTGGTCTCACTTGATGCTTCAGTCATCAAGTCTTCTAGCTGCTTTGAATCAATCATATGATTCAACTCCTCTAGCTCTTCATCACTTTCAAAAAGTAATGTTCTAAGTTCTGGTTCATGTATCAAAAATTCAACATATTCTTCAACATCTCCCTTTTGTTGTAGCTCAATTGTTGCTAGCTTCTCTGTGTCTAATTTGGCATCTAAAATCTGTTCAAGTTCCCTTATCTCCTTTATTTACTTCATATTCACTTGCTGATTCCTGTTCTCTTGTACCCTCTGCCACTTCACTTTATTTCTCATGACATAACCATGCTTCTGGTCTGCTTCATTTCTTTGCAACATTTCCATTAACACTTCAAGCTGAACTGCTATCTCAACCTTCTCCTTCTCATATTCCTCTTTGCTTAACTGTCTCTATATGCCATTTGCCTTGGTATCCTTCTCCCTTTGTCCTCTGCTGTGATCTCTTTCAGAACCTTTGTTATGACTGTCACTAGCCATCATCCTCTCCATCTCTATGAGTTCCTCACTCATTCACTATGAGTTACACTAAAGCCTCTACAACAACAAGTCCTCCCTGCTTCCACTTACCTCACCAAGCTCTCCTCACTCAGTCTTTTGGCAAGCAATTGGTTCTCTATCTCTGGAACCTCCTTTGAGCACTTCTCTTTGCTCCTTCTAGGCTTCAACTCATTTGTACTTTCCAAGAACACAACTGTCCTCTTTATCCAATCTCTGTTGGAATTCCTCAAGGTTCTGCTACATTCTACTTTCACTTAGAAACTCTTACCAGCTTCCTTTATCTCTTAGCAATTCTACCCACATCCTTTGTGGAATTGCCTTTTGGGAGTTGCAACAATACTTTTGCTTCAATGCAAAGACTACAACTTTTCAATCTTCAAATCCAATTAAAATAAAACCATATCATCTTACCTTCAATATCTTTGTCTGATCTTGTCCTCCCATTCACATGCACTTTTGAATGGACTGTCCTTTCCACTAGCCTTCAACTGTATCTTCAAACTATGTTACTCCAAAAACTTACAAACATCCCTCTTACAGTTTAACTACTGTAATCTTCGTATAAAATTTCACTCATTCAATATCTGCTAATCATTAGGAAAATTTGCATACCTTCACCTACCTTTAGGATCTCACCATTTCTGCAAGTCTGTTTCAGTAGATCCTCATGCTTCCACTGTACAAATCTTCAATATTCAGCTATTGTCAATCAAATTTAGAATCTGATTCTCTCTTCCAATCCTCTAGCTTTAACTTGGCAAAGCTTAACTATCAGCAACAATTTCTTCTTTGCTGAGTTTTCTTTTACTCAGAAATCCTTAAGAGTTTCCTTCATTACTGCTTCTTAAGGCTTGATCTCCTTTTGGTAAGATACTTCATTAACTGCAACTATCAATCTTCAATCTATTTCTTTGTCATCAAACTCAAATCAGAATTAAATAAAACAATACCTGCATGATTTCTCCATCCCTCTTCACATCCAAGTGAACCTCCATTCTTCAAAACATCGTTGTGGATTCTTTGTGTTCCTACAATCTCTCCTTAATTCTTACTCACCTACCTTTAAGAACTTAACTGTTCTTCTCCATTCTCCTAGATTTTCTCTGGTTGCTTCGCTATCAGATTAGAATCTGATCTCCCTTGCCTGCATACACATGTTTCCAAATATCTATGTTCTAATTTCTTTCAAAGAAACTTTCACACGTAATTGCTTTGCTCGGCTCCGATACCAAATGGTTCATTTATAATTCAGCTCTGATACCAAAATGATACAGGGTTACCCCTACTCTACCCATAGTATGCCCATAGTCCTATGCATAAATCACCTTTCCAGGAATAGATATGACCTACCAGGTCAAAACTATATTAAGGTTGATGGTTAAGGCCCTTTTATCAGTTCCTTTATATCGGAACATAATCACCCCGCTTTAAACCCTCTATCGTAACTTTATACCCACATAGCCTAACCCTTAGGCAAAATCCTTCCTATCGGGACTTTTAAACCATCATAATCCTTCATATGATCCATATATATAAACTTTCCCTTTTATCATTTGGCTACACATATATTTAACCCACAAAGGCTTTATCGATGCTATTTCCTTTATAACTCATTTACAAAGGAAAATACACACAAAACATACCTTTCCACCTTTCGTACGATCTATGCACGTTTATCGAGGTTGTCCCTTTATCGCAATCGGCCATCGGGTTCATCTGCACTAACACCACATATAGTCCTTATCACCCCTCTGACTCCAATATGTAACTATCGGCGCGTTTACATAACACTTTGCGTTAAACCTCTCGGTACAATACTGTATCGAAATACAAAGGAAATATGTCAAAAACCTGCTCCGAACCACACAGACGGATCTCAAAATATATATACCCACATCTATAACTTCATTGGGTCCGGTTCCTTGAGCCTTCCCGCTATAATCTCCGATCTCCACTTCCCTGATATGCAATGGCCGATTTAATCGTGACCATCGATCAGGTTCACAATCCGATGGTCGACGATTAATCACATGATCGCAATCGCTAGACCATTGTATTTAACTCTACCACTTAAAAGTTCTGATCCAATATTGCTTACGGACCCGATAGGGTTCTGTGTTATGTTTGATAAGTTTTCAAGTCCATTACATATCGCATGAAAAGTTGCGATGCGATCCCGACTAGTTCACCATCGCGATTCAATCTTGGTCGTTGATCTCCAAGATCTGATGGCTACTGTGCATCATTCCTTCAATTCTCTGCTATTCTGTTTGCTTGTGATTTGTGCCATTTCTTTAACATTTCTGTGGGTTCCGACTTTCTTCAAAGCTCTAGTCTCTCAGTGTTTTTAACTGCACACTCCCTCCTAAGCTTGAATTTGATCATTGTAATGGATTCAATACTCCATTATGGTCTTCCTCTTCATGTATTTCTCTATGTGTTTGCCTCGACCGCTCCTGCATACATATATCTATGTAACTCTCTGATTTACTTTAATTTATCAGTCAAATATGTAAGGCCCTATCCTAAGGTCTTCTAATAGATCCATGTTATGTGGGAATTAAATGAAATAATAGGCAATAATTTACTTTCTTACAAGATATTTAAACAATGAAAAGTTTATCCTTCCTTACAAGACATTTAAACAATGATAATTTACCATTTACATTATAATCCCTACAACTTCTAGTGAACATTCATTTCAAGAATTTACATGAGTAATCTATGCATAGAGGAATACATGTACCGATAGCCAGTGGAGACTCCCTTGAGCTACTGCTCCTTCTGCAACGCTCCTCTCGACTACCGACTGTATTTACCTCCCAGCCAACTAGGAAATAATTCCTAGCCGAGGAAACCTCCAAAAGTTCCCTAGCCCTCCAAGCCCAAGTCCAACTAGATGTAGTGTGTGTCCAAGATGAATAATCCAGACCAAGATAAATAATAATTCCTCCAAACTCTAAGTCCAAGAAACCTCCACAGGTTCCCTTAGCTCTCCCAAAATCACAACCAACTCTAAAACCAAAAGCAGGACCTAGCATCCCCCTTTCTCTCTTCCTCCTACCCCTTTTATGCCTCGCCTCCCTTCTCCCCCTCAACCACATCTCATTAATGTCATTAACTTTTCATTCATACTTATAGTTGACTTCTCTTTTTCCAAGTAAATCTGAGAGTACATTTGGAAATGTGATATGAATATAAAATTGGGAAATTAATGGGAGAGGACCATATCTTCTCCCAAGTAAATCTGAGAGTGCATTTGGAAATGTGAGATGAATATACATATATTGGTAATTAGTTGGAGAGGACCATGTCTTCTCCCAAGTAAATGTGAGAGTACATTTGGGAATGTGAGATATGAATATAAAATTGGGCAATTAATTGGAGAGGACCATGTCTTCTCCCAAGTAAATGTGAGAGTACATTTGGGAATGTGAGATGAATATATAAATTGGTAATTAGTTGGAGAGGACCATGTCTTTTCCCAAGTAAATGTGACAGTACATTTGGGAATGTGAGATGAATATTTAAATTGGAATAATGGTAGGTGACAATATCCTATCTAAGATTAATTTTGAGAAGACAAGTTGGAAATTTGATTAATAGAAATAATAAATTTTACCTCTATAAATAAAATTTACAGTTTTCTCAAATGAAGTTATTCACAAATATTTCTCAATATTTTTAGGTAATGTAAACATTAATGAAATTTGCATGATAAGATTAAGTGGGGCATTACATACACCCCTCCTTCAGAAAACTTCATCCCAAAGTTAGAGTGAAAAGATACAAGGAGTTCGAAGACATAATAAAATAGAGAGAGTTGTAGTAGTAAAATTGATAAGTCAGACAATGACGTTACTTTCCCCCAAGAGTCTCCAACTGATCTATGTCCTCCTATCCATCATGACCTACTTCTATTCCCACCCTATCCATCCTCTATTTCTTTATCCAGTGGCATCGGCCATACTAACCACTCATAAAACCAACATGGTGGAAGCGTCAACTACATCAACCTAACTTCCCCAACAGGCAACTGGAAATTGTCATCACATGTCTATGGGAGCATGTCTACCACTGCCCTCCCAGGATTCCAAGTTTCGGAGGATACACGGTGGTAAATGCCTCCACCCCCCTTACAACTAGGGTCAATGCCCTAATACGGACCACACTACAGAGCTGGTTGGACTTGTCATCGAATAATCCTGTCAGGTCATCTTGCCACTGTTCATTTGCATTTTACTCATGTCATATGAGTGCATATCAAGTAGATACCAAATGTAATATAACAATGTACATTATACCTATTGGCTAGATAAATCGATCTTGCAGACAAGGCCGATCTCCCTAGTATCAGAAGATAGTCTAGCAACAAACGGACAAACAAACCTATCTTTCTCTAGACATATACGATTTATAAATAAATACTATAAAGGTGTTAAGATCCTACCTTAGATTCAATGCTTGTTTGTAGTAGTCATCCCTGGTTGTTCATAAAAGTTACCTTCCAATCGTTCAAAAGAGTTACTTTTAAAGACCTGCAATCACAAACAAGCAAACATTAAATAGCACCCGCATAGCAAATATTATAAATCATGTCTATTATGGTGATCAAGGAATCTATAAAATAAACCATGAATGAATAGCTTATTGAGAAAAACAAACTTATTTGCATTAACTTTGAATAGTAGAAGAACCTTACAACCTTTTCAGCCTTGATGTTGAACAAGCTCTTCTTGGGGTCCGAAACAAGAATTTCCTTTACTTTGACTAGCCTTGCACTCTTCCAAATGAGATCTTAGAGGTATGTAATCTCTCCTCATAAAAGCTCAACTAAAGAATACTAAGTTCCAGCAGCATTTCTCCTCAAAAATATTTAGCTTCTAACCTCTCAGGTAACCAGCCCAATGCTTCATTTTATAGTGCAAAAGAGGAGGTTACAGGTCCACCTATGAAGGGATAGAATCCTCCTTCAAAGGGATAAGCTCCTCACATCAAGGGGTTAGCTCCTTAAGGTATGGGATACATGAACCTTAAAAGAGCGAACTTGCCACCTCAAGATTCCTTCCAGAAGCTTCTAGAAATGACTGAAAGTGATTTTTTCAAAATATACTCGTGCCTTTTTAACTTTTACAAGGGTCCGCACCTTTAACATAGAGACAGTGCGGTCAAGTGCGCAGGAGACTTGACCATTAGGTGCAGGACCGCAGGTAATACAAAGAGAAAGTGCGGAACTAGATTTTTAAAGACTTTTGAGGGCTTTCTCTTGTTTTTAACGCTTGATATGAGGAACTAATGCTTTAGAATTGCAGAGGGGGAAAGTATGAGTGGTAATGAACCTACACAGATAGCAAAATGTCAAGGTGACAATTTTTAGTGCAACAATACCTTCCTCCTAAGATGTCACGACTTCCCCTCAACAGAAGAGTAGATCTCAACTATCATATAGTTCTTTCCCCCTGTGGTTAGCTCTCATTCATGCATTTATATAACAACAAGATATATAATCATCATGTTATTAAGTCTAGTATCCACGTGTCAATCTTGCAGTTCATCATAATTTCACTAAGCCATTCATTTAAACAAATCATATCCTCTTGAGCCATATATGAAACAAAATAATTCTGATAAGTCACACACTAGATAATTCACCACTAAGTGAGTCATACATTTAGGCCATACATCAACCATTTCCTTCTTCAATATCAAATCTATCAGTAGTTTCACGTGTCCAACCAAATGCATCAATATTACATAATGTTCATGAATAATAACATGGAACTGCAAAATAGAGCCTTAGTATGGGTAGCTATTTAAGTCAAAATGGGCATCACATATGCTCATGTGACAACCTTGTACAACCCCTCGAAAAAAATTAGAGTTGAAACAGATTCAACTGTACACCATGGAAAATAACATTTGAACCCAGATATGCTATAAGGTGGTACCAAAACCACAATAATGGCAAGCAACGGATTACTGCACTATCAATTCCACTAGAAGGCGCTAGTATAAGTTTCATGCATATAATTTCTTTAATACCTCAGTGAATATAAAATTCCCACTCTTTGACATATTTTCTGCACATCATTGTTAATCCAGAATGAACACATGGAGAAGCCATTACAAGATATGTGTTGTTTTACTTTCTAAAAGTAAAATATCGTATCATGTCTTGTAATGATACGAGCACGAATTGTGATTTGTTATACTTTAAAGGCATAATATCATTATATTGACTCTCTATAGGATCTTATGCCTATTAGGTGGGTCAAATTAGGATTTAATATATTATTTAAATACTACCATAGTCCTGATCGACAACACTAGTCTAATGGATGACAAATGTCCATAATATATGAGATTGGAGACATTTAACACATTCATTAGCAACACCCCTTTGCGAAGAGTTGCTGGACAATTGTTCGTGACAACTTCAGGTCACTACTCTGGGAGGCCATTCACTGTCACGTTGCTTTTCTTGATGAATGTGGATCTCTTGTTCTGAGCCTTTATTGCATTTTTTTTTGTATTGCCTTTGGGCCACGATAGCAGATGCTCCCTTTGAAGGTATTTTTAGGGTTTGTAGATTTCTTTCAAATATTGGCTATTAATGAGGTATTTGCCAAAGTTAGGGCTAAGATATTCAATATTACTCTATTGGGGCTCATTCTATTGCGCAGAGGACAACTATGAAGGTTATTTTACTTGGCTTGAAGCCAGCACATAGCATTTGGCTAAAGAACTTCAATGCCTCTTTGGCAAGCCCATTATGGGAGCATCGCCCAGCTATTGCATTTCATGAGGATTCATCCTTTTTAGGCATGATGTCAAAAGTTGCAGAACATTATTTATTATCCCATAATTTGCATACAAAGTAACGAGGGCATTCCATATAGAGTTATATGAGCAAAATATTGTTTTGATGATTCATATGTTCACAAGTGCACAGGAATAAGTCTCAATGCAATTGACATTTCCATTTCCATTGCCTGCCTGTGCACTCATGACAGGGTATGCCCTTTGTTGATTCTCATGACAACAAATATCCTTTGAATAGCAGTTTTGCATGTGAAGAGATTTCATGTGATATGGGAATGAGACAACACATTCCATTTGAGATGCACCGCTAGCCATGCGAGTAGCTGAGTTTCTAAAGTGCTATGTGTGTGTTCTCACATGAATCTAAAGATATCTATTGCATGTTCTCATATGGGCCTTTTGAGAGATTTATACTGTTTTTTTTGTTATTAAGAAGAATATATCTATATATATATTTGCTGCATTTCATAATAAATGCTTGATTTTATGTCTAAAATAATGTTGTTTCAACTTTCAGTTCCCAAGGCACTTGTTTTATTGGTTACTATTTATGAATTATAATCATTAATGACACTATTTTCTAAAATTGATGTGGATCCTCATGTTGCTGAAAAGATTGAGAATGATAAATATGATGATGAAAAACAATGTATAGTAGAAAGACCCTATAAAATAAAGCAATCAGGTCACCAGAGTAACATGTGAACAGACAAAAACTGTTGTGGAAAGCAAGAAACAACCAGAGAGGGAGGGATTGAAAGGGAATGTACAAATTTAGGCTAGCAAGGATTTCCAGAGCCATAAGATGAGTGGCTCAGGTCATATAATTACCAGTTCTATTCATTGGATACCTCCATTAAGTCCCGAATGTAAAATATTTAGAGACAATGAACAACAACAAATAGATTTGAACAAGAATCAGACCAAGCCCATCTCCTTGTCTCACCAAAATGTAAGCAAACTAGGATGTATAAGATAAATTGAAGATAAATTTGTGGATAATTCACTATAGATGCAACATGCCTTGCCTTTTTGGATCTTATGTAACAAATAATTTTCATCAATTTGAGAATTACTATTTTGGACAATGTTTTTCCAAAAATATAAGGAGGCAAAATATTTTTGTACCTGCTAGCTATTTTTTGGATGGAACTTGTAGCAGGACAATCTACTTTGCTTATTTGAAGGTTTTGTAACATAGCAACATGTTTGTAAACCTAAATTTCTATTTTTTTACAGCAGATATCAAAATATCGAGGTGATGTTAAGGTGAAGTTTGAAACAACAAGATAAGGCTTCCTGAAGGATATCAACAAGTGGAAAATGGTTTGTCGTCTGTTGTGGCATTGCATCTTTTATTCAAATTTGTTCTTGCAATAGTGTTAAATTATGAAGTGGATTTTAGTTCAATAACTTGTTAAGTAATGGTGTAGCGATTCCTTTTGCAGCCAAGAAGCAGCTCACAGTTCAAGTAATGGAATTGCAAGACGTACCCAAACAAGGGTCTAAACCGTTTCATGGTATACCAGTGTCACAACATCATCATCAGTGGATGAATAATCGAATGACAGTGACAACATATTATAAATTCAAGTAGTCAAGAGGCAGTCCCAGGAGTGTGAAAAGCTATGATGATGAGAAAGTAACCTGCTCGCTTGTTGGCCTGATTTCCATTGTATAATTTCTAGTCAACTTGGATCTATCTAGAAAAATAATTCTAGATTGGTTAGAACTCTATTATAAGCTCAAAGATTGAGAGGACAAAACTAGGTTTTGTTTGGAATTCTTTCCTCTCCCATTTTGTTGATTTGAAGTTTGTCCTATGTATATAACATGAGAGTATGGCACATCATAAAGTAAGGAGGTAGAAAAGTCATTTCATATTTTAGTGTGTTGTTTGGATCCAAACAGACAACATTGGCAGCTTTGGCAATGATTTTGGATCTTTTTAGTTTCATTGCTTGACAAGCTATAGATGCTGCCAAACCGACAAGTATATTTGTGGCAGATGCTGCCACCATTTGGCTAGATGGTTATATTGCCCACATAGTATGTAATTTATTATATTCCAGAATATTGTTTCTTCTAACTGGTCTTCTTTTTAAATTTATCATATTTCACTTATCTTTTGTTGGTAAGAAGGTCAAAAAAATATTTCTATAGGAAATGGTGCAAGAGTAATGGGAGTGGCCTTAAAGGCAATCACTTGGGCACAATCTTGCCTGAACCAACAATTTTCATGGATTACGGATGGGATCAGGATCTGCTTTTGGAGCATTCTTGGATCCTATGGCTGATAAGGTAAGATGGATTGCATTTGCTTCAAAATAAGTTTACTAATTTTTGGTTGACTTGGTTGTTGCTGCTACTTAGTTTTGCATATATTAGGTTGTTTAAAGGCCTTTTAGTGTCAGTCTCATCTTATTTTCTTCTAGTATTGTGGGTGAGGTAGAAAGAAATTGTTTGTTAATTTTACAAAATGTTTCAAAAACAAATTGGCCATATATTGTGGCTTGTTTGTTTACACGAATTCCCTCATATCACTCTTCCTTTGTTTCTATTTACATCCCAATTTGATTTGCTCTTTTAAACTTTTACGTTATGCCACACATCCAAACAAATTAATTTATATAACATACTTTGTGAACCATCTATCTGTGTCCAAATATGTCTCACCAATAAAATGTCCATATACTTGGAATATAAATAAATCCATAAGGACAGTATTTTTGACGAAGTGAGCCATGGCACACTTGGTTGATGTGGATCTGGTGGCATCCTATTTTTATTTTTTTCAAAACCATTTCATCACTCACAAAGCAGTTTTTGGTCAATACTCAAAGAAACAAATCAGAGTTATGTGCTTTGTGGTTGCTTGAAAACAACACCAGACAGGGGTGTAACTAATACACAAATTTTGAGAGGTTCAAAGCTGATATTAGATTGGGCAAAGGGCATCACCAAATTTGAGAATTTACATTTTATCTTGTTCATGTAAAAACTAAAGATCCAGGGAATATGTTTGAAGAGGTTTCCTTTCAAGGTTCAATACATACCTAGAGGGCCCAATACGAAATCTGGATATGCTTTCAAAAGAAGCATTGGAAATGGATGAACGCCTGATGGTGCTATAAAAAAAATGATGGTGTTATAAAAAAAATGATAGTTTCCCTCTCCCTGAAGTCATGCCACTCTATTGAGAAGGAGTAGAATGAAAGAAGCCTGTACTGCCCTTTTTGTTTTTAGTAGAAAGGATTAGGTGTCACTTGTTGTTACGCTGTTTTTAATTTGGCTTTTAAGCCAAGAGATTTGAGAAAGACTATAATAATAGTGGACTGTTGTGGACCGTGATGTTTTTTCTAATGTGTTTTTCTTATGAATGGTATATGTTGCTAAGATACAGAAGTAAGAATATTAACAACAATTTTTGTGTCAGTAGATAGGTTCAGATTTTGCTTGATGAAGCAACAGAGTGATTTTATCTTCTGGAGTGCCAAGGCACAATGATACACATATCTTGATTTCTCTTTGAAATATTGAATATACAATTTTTTTCCTTGGAAAGAAAAGGTTGTATAGGAGGGTCCTATTTGGCAACGGAACAGTTTTTCTTAGTGTCACTATGTCATGTATTTACATGGTCACAACTTTTACCAATACTTTATACTTTTTTGTAAATTTAGAACCCGGTATAATCCCTTTGAAGCAGCCTTCTCTTAGCTAACGTGAATAAAATGAAAAATAGAACAATGAACAATGTGTAAAAGGTTAAACATGGAAGCCTGAAGATACAGTAGAAAGAAAAGAAAAAACAAAATGAACTAGTACCAACAACAGAGCAGTAGGGATTGTATCTAAGAACCCCTAGCAATAGAGCCAATAGAATGGGCTCAGAGGTTTCAAACAAACTAGCCTTTTATCCAAATTGGTCGTTTTAGCCTGTAGTAATGTCTACAACCCAGAACTTCAATGAAGCAATGCAGATGCCATTACATCAAGAGATTATTCTAATTTGTCGAAAGCCTTTTCAGGGCCTTATCTGGAGTGGCTAGGTGTTGCTGATTGTGGACAATCTCTTACTCTTGAGGAATCATCAAGTTCCAAGAGGAACAAATTTATCACAGTAGATGCAATCAGATGAAAATCTCAAAAACGGTCAGATGGCTGCATTTGTGCCCCAACAAACTATAGTTGGGGAAGGTCGACCATCTGATGTTTGGGCAGTTTCTGAGACAGATATGTTGTCCATAGTTCAGACAGCATCTCTTTTATCTCCATATGAGCAATTAGGAAAGGCATCAAAGGAACAACATATGCCTCATGGGTTAGGTGATGATACCCACAATCCTTCAGTTCTGAATGAATTTTCACAGGGAATATCCTTGTCCCAAGCCTCACTAGAAGCGAAGCATGTAATTGGAGTTTCAGTGTTTGCACCTAATACAAATGTAGTTTTACCAGAAAAATATGTGACAAACACTGGGATGTTGACAAGTTTTGTCGCTGATTCTATGGTTGTCTATACTCCAGAAAAGGTTAGTCTCAATCAGAATGTGTATCACAGTGATGTGATGATATCAATAGCTATGCATGCCGAAGAGGCTAAACTCCATGAGGAACAGGACAATAATGATACATCAGCAGTAAAGGAAACGGATATGGTTGAAACATGTGAGGCAAAGAAAAACACAGAGAAAAAGTCTAGAAAACAAAATGATTCTAAGATGTCATCTGAGCGGCATAAAGGGCCTTCGGAAGTAACCAATCATCAATAGGTGAAGCAGGAAAATGAAACTGCTAGAGAAGTTACTCCGGTTCGAGATTTAACTTTTCGTCTTCTGTCCAGATCTCAAGTTTGTAGTAAAAAATGGTGAAAAATCCTATTGCTCCTATAGATTCGACCCCAGTGGTAATTTTAGCTGATACTAGAGCTTCAGGTGATACTGAGTCTCTAGCTAGAAGTCCTGTGGCATCCTTTGTATCTCGTCAAGCCTGGAAGCCCATACCATGTCCAAAACCAAAATCCCTGTGGGAAATACAACTGGAAGAACATAAAGAAAAAGCAGAAACAGAGAAGGTTGCTTTTGAAGTTGCTATTTTTCTGATGCTAACAAATCTGCCAAGTACGGGATCAGGTCCTTCGACTGGACCTGTCATTGGTTGAAAAGTCAAATCTTCAAGAGATGTTCAACAAGATGTGAAATCTGTTGCCAGTGTTATACGCTCTAGTTCTGGAAATTTGGAAAGTGTTTCTTCCACCAAATCTAAGAGGAGTCACTTGCATGATCTACTAGCAGAAGACGTTTTAGAAAAAACAGGCCAACAAACTAAAACTTGTGCCACTATCAATGTCGAGAAGTCTCTTGGACTATTGATGACACTTGTAGTTTCATTCCCTATTGAGGTTACTACTGCAGATGATAGCGAATTTGTTGAAGCCAAAGATACAAAGAAGAATAGGAAGAGGGCACCAAAAGGAGAGGGTGGCCCAGGTAAAATACCTACGACTCCTTCTTTGGAACCTCCTATATCATTTGTTCAATTCGAGAAAAGAAAAAGCTCTCGTTAACTTCAATAGGAAAAGAAAGTATTACCTACTCCACCTGCTAGTCCATCTCTATGAGATTTCCTGCCATGGAAAATAGAATCTTCAAGCTCTCCACCAGCTCCAGCTTGGTCGGTTGATACACTTAAGTAGATGAAAACTACATCACTGAGAGTCATTAAGAAAGAGCAGGAAGAAAACTCTCAACTTCGGTCAACTCCCAACCACAGGTTGCTGCTACTCCCAAAGTATAAACAAATCAGAGCTCAAGTGGAAATAGTTCTATGTGGCAACACTCAGCATTCTCACAATCACCAACAACAGTGGCTCCATCACAAAGCATCACCATCCCTTCTAATAATTCTAGGTCTAAGACTGAAAATGAACTCTTTTGGGTTCCAGTCAACTAGACAAAGCAAGAAACTGATCAATTTTGAAAAACCCTAAAACTCAAGCGTTGGGCTTTGAGGTTGAAAATCTCAAGTCAGAGACACCGAACATTGAATTTTCAGTTTTAGCTTCCAGATTTAATGAATTAAGCCAAAATAAAAAAGGCCAAAAGAAGTAGAAAAACAAAGTGCAAACTGAAACTGAGCAAAGAAACGCATTTATGTCATGTTGGACTTTGGAGGTCTGGGTAGTTTTGAGCGGACAAAACAAGAATATATGCTACTATCCATTCTTAATTCATCCATAAGCAATTTAACAATCTTCAACAATAAGGACTTCCATTTGGACAAAGAGATAGAAGTAGTCTTTGACTACTTCCAGAATGGGATCAGGCTGGTTAAGCAGGATAAGGAAAAAATATCTTCAAGGGAATCGACTGTAGTTTTTTTTTTTTTTTTTTAACTATAATGTTTTAGGTTAGAGCACATTCTTATATGAAAGGGAAGAATGGAATTCAATGCTTCTTTGCAATACCCAAAATCAGGCAGATCCCTCTCAACTTCTTATAGCAGTGGTGCCTTGAGATATATATATATATATATATATATATATATATATATATATATATATATATATATATATATATATATATATGAGTATATCAATTCGAGCATCAACTCAGTCCAATACTCAAAACCTCCTAACAGATCTATTCATATCTTGCCAACACAACTTTAACATGTCTTTACTTCAGCTTTATTGCTTTCCATGGCAATAAACAGGGTATCATTTTCCATCTAAAAACAAATGGTTATATCTATATATTAGGATTACAAGTCCTTATGAGGGTTACAAGATCTTTATAGTGGAATTTTGGGTTTAGTGGGTTTTGGGTCCAGATTTTGAACCAAAGCTCTGATACCATGTGTAAGGCCCTATCCTAGGGTCTTCTAATAGATCCATATTCTTTGGGAATTAAATGAAATAAGAGGCAGTACTTTACTTTCTTACAAGATATTTAATCAATGAAAATTTTATCCTTCCTTACAAGACATTTAAACAATGATAATTTACCATTTACATTCTAATCCCTACAACTTATAGTGAACATTCATTTCAATAATTTACATGAGTAATCTATGCATAGAGGAATACATGTACTGATGGCCGATGGAGATGCCCTTGAGCTGTTGCTCCTGCTGAAATGCTCCTCTCGACTATCGACTGGATTTACCTCCCAACCAACTAGGAAATAATTCCTAGCCTAGGAAACCTCCACAGGTTCCCTAGCCCTCTGAGCCCAAGTCCAACCAGATGTAGTGTGTGTCCAAGATTAATAATCTAGACCAAGATAAGCAATAATTCCTCCAAACTCTAAGCCCAAGAAAACTTCACAGGTTCCCTTAGCTCTCCCAAAATCACAACCAACTCCAAAACCAAAAGCAAGACCTAGCATCCCCCTTTCTCTCTTCCTCCTCCCCCTTTTATGCCTCTCCTCCCTTCTCCCCCTCAACCACCTCTCATTAATGTCAATAAATTCTCCTTCACCCTTACAGTTGACTTCTCTTCTCCCAAGTAAATCTGAGAGTACATTTGGAAATGTGATATGAATATAAAATTGGGAAATTAATGGGAGAGGACCATGTCTTCTCCCAAGTAAGTCTGGGAGTGCATTTGAGAATGTGAGATGAATATATATATATATATATATATATATATATATATATATATATAGGTAATTAGTTGGATAGGACCATGTCTTCTCCCAAGTAAATGTGAGAGTACGATATCTGAAAGTCACTCGTGAGTGATCTCAGTTAAATAATTAATGAATGAAGGTATTATAAACTCATGTGTTGGTGTGTGTCTATGTTATCTTAGGCAACGGATCGATCAGATTGCAAAATACACAGACACTAGAAAATGGAAAATAGTAAGAGAAACACAGTAAGCAAACACAAGAACACAACGAATTAATAAGGAGTTCACCCAATCCTCCTGGGCTACGTCTCTGGTCTAGCTTTTAGTGGTGGCCTTTTCTTATTGTGTCTTTAAGGCAGACTTTTTACAATGCAGAGCTCAATTTGAGTCTCCTGAAACAGATAATGCTTAGTAGGGTGGTTCTTGGATTCCCCAAGCCACTAGAGTGCACAAACTCTTCCTTACCAAGTCTCGACCTCAACTGGTCTTGAATGGGGTGAGTCCAATTTGGTACTCAGTTCCCGATAGATATCCTCTCAGGGATTGCTCGAATCTCTCAAGCCTTTTTTCTGCTCAATGCTACCTTACTCTGCAGGTTAGCTCGGCTCTCTATTTTCTGCTTCTTGCTTATTCTCTGTTCGATCTCTCTGTCTCACTGTCTCCTTCTTTCTTACAGTGCTCGTTGCTTTTGTTCTCTGTCTATTCATGGCCTAAAGCCAAGACGTCCTTGAATGTTCCCTTCCTCTTCCACCTCTTCGGATTGCCTGTTGTTATTTGCTTGGAGTTCCCTACCTCTATGTCATCGCCACTGTGTAACATCTCACAGGGAAGTGGCCATTTATTCTGTCACGAACTGTGCCATCTCTTCCTCAAATGGTTCGGTATTTCGGTTATGTTGTGAAATGATTCATCAGCCAACTCAATGGTTAAATCAGACTTCAGACTTTTATATGCCCTAGCTTAATTCTCCCTCTAGATTAGGTTTCTCATTGGGCGCAATCTCCGTCGTTAGATCTGGAGCCCCTAGATCCTACGATCTTCACTCTTATCGCGCGATTGACTTGCTCGACCGTTAACCTATGATGAGAGGTGGTTTTCGCTCTCATCCACTGGACAGGCATCATGCAATGTGTGGAATTGCTCATTCTCCTGCCAAATCCGCTTACCGCCCAAAGTGCCTCTAATATTCCGCCAGTTTTGGAGCGCGGGACTCACCTTTCGCTTCAACGCTTTCCCTATGGTTTCACGGCTTCCCATGCGACCGAGCACTCAGGGCTTTTCCTTCTCAAGGGGTTTTGACCACCGATGTGTGATCAAAAATGACCTCCATTTTTCAATCCAGACTTCCTAACTGCTAGTTTGCATCCCGCACAGTCTCCATGGGCCTCAGTTAGCGCACTTTGACCGAGGTCCTCATCATTCCTTGCTGGCTACAAACTGCCATTGTTCAGAGGTCCTTCCTAATAGCTCTTTGTTCACAAGTGTTTGAAGTCTGTCCTGATTTGATACAGTCATAGCACTTTGATAACTTTCATGGATGTAATTTAGATCATGGCCTTCCCACTGAAAAAGCTTTTGGACCACCAAAAGTTGGTTTTCAAGCATCAACTAAGTGAGTGTACAATTGTCTCACCTGTCCAATCTCTATCCACTTTGCACTGCTCGACTTTGAACCCTTGAGCCCAATTCTGAGGTACTCAAAATCTCCCATGTGCATCATCCTCACCTTCTTGTCCAAAACTGTGTCTTCCTACAATTCATTAAGATATCCAGGTAACAGGCCATCAATGGAAGGCAATCGACTCTGCTCTTCAGGATCCTCAATTAGTGAAGGTTCAAATAATCTCAAGTAATCTGCATTCACGACTGAGTAGATGTGCATGTAAGCTGGTAGATCAAGGTGAAAAGCATTCTCACCAATTTTCTCAAGTATCTTGAAGGGTCCATACCTAATAGGCTTTAGCTTTTTACCTTCACCTTGCATCCTGTCCTTGCTGATATACAGCCAGACTTGGTCACCAACTTGGAAACTATGCTCCATCTGATGCTTGTCATGCCTTGCCTTGTATTTGGATTGACTCTTTTCCAGTTGTTCCTGTACTGCCTGGTGGATCTCTTGGATCTGTTCAATGAACCTAGTTTCCCTGTCCACATCACTGTGTCCCTCAACTGTGGTGTCTTTACCAAAAACAAAATCCAAAGGAGACCTTGGTATGAAACCAAAACAGGTCTCAAAAGGAGATCTCTGTGTAGAAGAATGTTTTGCTATGTTGTAAGCATGCATAACATAAATGTTCATCCTAAAGCTTAGGATGCTTGCTGCAATATCCCCTAAGCAATTGGATCACTGTCCTATTGACTACTTTGGGGGCCATCGGTTTGTGGATGGAAAGCTGTGCTTTTCTTCAGTTTTGTGTCCATCAATTCCCACAGACTTGACCAAAACCTTCCCACAAATCAGGTATCTCGATCAGATACAATGTAAGTGGGTAATCCAAAATGAATCCATACATGTTGAAAGAACAGTTTTGCAGTTTGTTCAACTGTAATCTGTTTATTACAAGGTATCAAAATACACATTTTGCTGAACCTATCCACAACAACATATAGATAATCATGACGTTTCCTAGATTTAGGCAATATTCCAACAAAATCCATGGAAACACTTTCCCAAGGGTGAGAAGGAACTGGTAATGGAGTGTACAAGCCTAGTTTTCTATTGTTGGGCTTGCTTTTAGCACACATAGTACACCCTCTTACATATCTAGAAACTGTCTCATTCATTTTTGGCCAATAACAAAATCTTTGCAGCTGTGCAACTATTTTACTTACCCCAAAGTGACCTAATATTAGAGAAGTGTGTGCTTCTCGGATTATCTTTACTCTTTCAGTTTGTGGAATGCATAGCTTCCCACAGTGATATAGGAGTCAGTCCTTTACATGATAATCCAATTCTTCTACTCGTTTGACTTGACTTAAAGTTGCATATACATCTTTGAAATCTATATCTTGAGCATATTGTTCAATGTAGCTCTCATGTAACACAGAATTATGCTTAAGTATAGTAGATGCATTTATAATGGGTCTAGATAACATATCTGCAACTTTATTGTGTATGCCCTTTTTATATCTGATGACTAAATGAAATTGCTGTAGGAAACCCATCCATCTATAGTGTCTTGATTGCTGCAACTTAGTTTGGGAGCGTAGATATTAAGTGGTTGATGATCAGTATGTATTACTATCTCTTTGCCCATTAAGTATTGTTTCCACTTTTTCACACTCTGAACTAATGCATACAATTCTTTATCATATGTAGGATAGTTAAATACTGTAGAATTAAATGTCTTAGAATGATAACATATGGGTTTAACGTGTTGTGTCAACACTACTCCCATGGCATAGTCACTAGCATCCGTTTGGATCTCAAATGCTCTTTGAAGATCAGGTAGTGCTAGTACAGGTGCTATACTAATCTTTTCTTTCAAGGTGTTGAAGGATTTTTGTTGTTTGCCTCCCCAATGAACCACCTTGTTCAATCCTATTAAAGCATGTAAGGGAGCTGTAATTAAGGAAAAGTTAGAAATGAACTTTCTCCAATATTGTGCTGCTCCTAAGAAGCTCCTAAATTCCATAGCAGATTTGGGTTTAGGCCAGTTTACAATGACTACCACCTTAGAGGGATCTATCTTCAATTCACCACCCCCTACTATGTGTCCCAAATAATTCAAAAATGTTTTGCCAAATTCACATTTTGAGAGTTTAACATAAAGTTTTTCTCTTTTCAAAACATCTAGTGTCTTCTTAACATGCTTTAAATCTTCTTCCCATGTTTTTCTAAATATTAGAATGTCATCTAGATACACAATAACAAAATCATCAAGAAAAGGTCTGAGTACATCATTCATTAATCTCATGAAAGTAGCAGGAGCATTAGTTAAGCCAAAAGGCATAACCAACCACTCATACAATCCCTGCTTTGTTTTGAAAGCAGTCTTCCATGCATCTTGTTCCGCAACTCTGACTCGGTGGTATCCATTGTGCAAGTCTAGCTTGGAAAAATAAACTTCTTTCAGTTGATCTAACAGATCATCTATGCGAGGAAGGGAATAATGATTTTTTATTTTTATCTTATTCAATGCTCGGTAATCAATGCACATTCTCCACAAGCCATCTTATTTTCTCACCAAAACAATTGGTGACCCACATGGTGTTGTGCTAGGTCTGATGAACCCTTTCTCAAGCAACTCCTGCACTTGCTTCTTGATTTCTGCATTATCTAAAGCAGACAACCTGTACATCCCATTGTTAGGCAATGGAACATCTTGCTGCAAAATAATATCATGCACTATTCCCTTTTTGGGTGGCAGACCTTTAGGTTCTTGAAACAAGATATCATACTCTGAAACAACCTTTTCTAAATCAACTTATTATTCAGCATTACAACCCTCAAATACATTGGTTTTGTCAGGTTTCTTTTCCTTTACAATCATCAGTAAGAATTGTTTACATGAATTTATCATTCGTTTCATCTACCCTGAGTTTATGAGAGTATAATTATTCTTGATCTTATGAGCTCTTACAAAGTATTTGATTCCATCTTTAACAAATAGATACTTGTTTTCAGCTCTATAGAAAATAGCTTCTCTGTCATACAAGTAAGGACTTCCTAAAACAATTCCACATATATCCAAAGGAATTATGTCTAACTCAATCTCATCTACAAATGCTAACCTAAAAGAAAACTTGAGTTTGCATTGTCTAGTCACTTGTAGTTGTGCTTTATCATTCAACCATCCTAATGGGTATGGTTTCTTGTGAGGTGTAGTTTCTAATCCCAACTTCTTTACAATTGCTTCAGAAATAAAATTTACTTGTGAGCCACTATCAAACAAAGTATCGATCTTTTGATGTTTGGAAATAACTCGAATATGGAAAAGCTCATGTCTTTTTCCCTCATTTTCTTCATCAATAATAGATTGTGCATAATTACTAGTAGATGCTTCAGAATTCTTACCTCTTATACCTGTGGCTGCAATAGTTGTTTCATCTCCTGACTCTGACCCCAAATATTTCTGAATAGCTGCAGCAGTCTTATTATTCTTGTGCTCGAACTTCTTAGGTCTCAGCTCTAGATGCAGAATCCAATAGTGCTCAACATCATGCCCATCCTTTTTACAGTGAGTGCATGAAGCCTTGCTTTTCTGTGCAGTGTTAGCCTTCCTTGCTTTCCATTTTTTCTTTCTTTTCTCCTTATTCTTGCTTGCAGTGGGTTGGGATGATCCCCCAACTTCTGGATTTCCATTCTTTCCTCTAGCTTCTAGATGAGTAGCTTGTACATATATCCCATCTATACTAGTGGGACTAAACATGAGGATAGTGTGCCTCATGTAGCTGTGTAGACCACCAATGTACTTCAACAGAGTCTCATGTGAGTCTAATGAGATTCCCAGAATCAATGCTCTCTTTCTAAATTCTTGAGTGTATCGTTGTACACTTTTCCCTTTCAAGTGTCGAAGAGTTTGCCAGCTCATCATGGCTTGCTGCATGTAGGCCAATGGATAGAACTGTTTTTTTATTGCAAAAACAAATTCACTCCAGACAGAGATAGTCTTACCATGTCTCTTCAGGTTAGCTTGGGTCCTACCTTCCCACCAAACAAAGACATTGCCTCCAAGGCATAGGCTTGCCAGCTGAATCTTTCTCTTGCCTGAATCGATATTTTGCACTACGCAATAAACATCAATTTGTCTGATCCAATCATTCAACTCTCCATCATATATAGATAAATCAAATTTAACATCTAATTTAATCAAAGATGCCTTCTTTTTATGTTTAAGGCTATTAGGAGGTGTGAGAAAGCTTTCTTCTTTCCCTTTGCCTTTTGAGTGGTCATGGAAGTGAGACTCATCTTCTCCTTTGTCTTGTTTGGAGCTTGATGAATCTTCATCCTTGTGTTTTCTAAAGTCCCTATACATTTCCTCTACCATGGACTTTATGGCTAGGAAACTATCTATGAATTGAGGGTCTGGCCCCATAGAACCTTCTTCTAACATTATCTTCTGAGGGTAGACTCTCCTAATTTCAGGATTTGCTTCGACCAACTCTCCTTCTCCTAATTTGAGCTTTGATCTACTTAGCATTCAACAACTAAATCCAACACAAGCTTGTCTAACCTTAACAACCTTTTGCTCTGATACCACTTGATTTGAAAGTCACTCGTGAGTGATCTTAGTTAAATAATTAATGAATGAAGGTATTACAGACTCATGTGTTGGTGTGTGTTTATGTTATCTTAGGAAACGGATCGATCAGATTGCAAAATACATAAACACTGGAAAATGGAACACAGTAAGAGAAACACAGTAAGAAAACACAAGAACAAAATGATTTAATAAGGAGTTCACCCAATCCTCCCGGGCTACATCTCCATTCTAGCTTTCAGTGGTGGCCTTTTCTTATTGTGTCTTTAAAGCAGAGTTTCTACAATGCAGAGCTCAATTTGAGTCTCCTGAAACAGATAATGCTTAGTAGGGTGGTTCTTAGATTCCCAAAGCCACTAGAGTGCACAGACTCTTCCTTACCAAGTCTCGACCTCAACTAGTCTTGAATGGGGTGAGTCCAATTTGGTACTCAATTCCTGACAAATATCCTCTCAAGGATTGCTCGAATCTCTCAAACCTTCTTTCTGCTCGATGCTACCTTACTTTGTAGGTTAGCTTGGCTCTCTATTTTCTGCTTCTTGCTTATTCTCTATTCTATCTCTCTGTCTCAATGTCTCCTTCTTTCTTATAGTGCTCGCTCGCTTTTGTTCTCTGTCTGTTCATGGCTTAAAGCCAAGACATCCTTGACTATTTGCTTCCTCTTCCACCTCTTCGGATTGCCTACTGCTATTCGCTTGGAGTTCCCTGCCTCTGCGTCATCACCACTGTGTAACATTTCACAGGGAAGTGGCTACTTGTCCTCTCACAAACTGCACCATCTCTTCCTCAAACAGTTCGGTATTTCGGTTACGTTGTGAAATGATTCATCCACCAACTCAGTGGTTAAATCGGACTTCAGACTTTTATATGTCGTAGCTTAATTCTCCCTCCAGATCTAGTTTCTCATCGGGTGCAATCTCCGCCATTAGATCTGGATCCCCCAGATCCTACGATGTTCACTCTTATCATGCGGTTTACTTGCTCGACCATTAGCCCATGATGAGAGGTGGTTTTCTCTCTCATCCACTGGACACGCGTCGTGCAATGTGTGGAATCACTCATTCTCCTACCAAATCCGCTTACCACCCAAAGTGCCTCAGATATTCTACCAGTTTTGGAGCGTGGGACCTGCCTTTCGCTTTAGTTCTTTCCCTACGGTTTCCAGGCTTCTCATGCGATCGAGCACTTGGGGATTTTCCTTCTCGAGGGGTTTTGCCCAGCTTTGTGATAATCGCACATCAGAAACGACCTCCACTTTTCGATCCGGACTTCCTAACTGCTAGTTTGCATTCTGCGCGATCTCCACAGGCCTCGTTCAGTGCGCTTTGACCGAGGTCCTCGTCATTCCTTGCTGGCTACAAACTGCCACTGTTCAGAGGTCCTTCCTGATAGCTCTATGTTCACAAGTTTTTTAAGTCTGTCCTGATTTGATACAGTCGTAGAACTTTGATAATTTTCATGGATCCAATTTGGATTAGTACATTTGGGAATGTGAAATGAATATTAAATTGGAATAATGGTAGGAGACTATATCCTATCCAAGGTTAATTTTGAGAGGACAAGTTGGAAATTTGATTAATAGAAATAATAAATTCTACCTCTGTAAATAAAATTTATAGTTTTCTCAAATGAAGGTATTCACCAATATTTCTCAATATTTTCAGGTAATGTAAACATTAATAAAATTTGCATGACAAGATTAAGTGGGGCATTACAAAATCTCGACACACAGTTATATGGGCTTGGAATTTAAACCTTTGTATTGATAACCAAATAATTAAACAGTTTCTCTAACTTCGGCCTGATTCTTCTTTACAGTGGCCTCTAATTTAAAAGTTGTTGTAGGCTTACAATCACACTCCAATCTACTATTTATCGAACTATTTAATCCCTCTTTTTTTATGTTCATGACTTTTATGCTTACATTTATATAAAAGAATTCTAAAACCAATTTCTGGTTTAGATCCATAAACTCCTCAACAAATTCCTAAAATCTCTTCCTCATCGCTAAGGATTCTCTTTAATCCACAAAATCATGAACTGGATCCTAATCTAGGATTTACAATCAATTCTCAATCCTCTCATCACTCAACTATCCTAAATCTCTCATGCTCTCATATATTCAAGAACATTTACAATTATGCCTCACAATATTCAATTAATTCATATTCTCATTAAAATCACTCAAAACATTAAATAATTACATTTATCCAATACTTAAGAAACCAACTTCCTTGAAACACAAAACCCCCTATGTCTACTAGAATACAATAAGGATGTTGAGCTGGATGCTCCTATATCATTTATGATTCCTTCTCCCTCATTTATTTTTAAGCCCATAAAGTCATTTCCCATCCCCTCACTCCTAAATCACTCTCACTCATTCCCTTCATACAACCTCAAGCCTTGGAAACATAGACAGAGAGACAGAGACTATGAGGAGGCTAAGCTAAGGCGGGCTCTAAAAGGCAAAAAGGAGGAGGATAGGCTTAGGTTGCTTTCTGAAGCTTCATTGGCTCATCAGGATTCTTGATGATGGTTCTTCTCACCAATTTTGGGTAACTTTCGAGGAATTTTTGTCACTTGCAAATTTGGAAATTCTACATAGAGGAAAACTGCCTAAATGCGCAGCACTACTGGTGCTACACTTTTCCTAGTGGCATCCAATTCAAAAATGGTTTGCACTTTTGGATTCAGAGAAATGAGGACATGCACCCTAGATATTTTCAAAATTTTTGGGGCAGAATTGGTCGACCAAAAGGTAAAACAACACCCTAAAAATGACCTTTCTGCCACTTTTTGGACACACAGAAGAAGTCTTGGGAGAATCAACCTTTTAGGGGTCAAATGAGCTTCAAATGCATAAATTATAGGTGTTTTGGAAAGTAGACTTGAAGACCTTTCCAATGAGCTATCATGAGCTCAATTTGGATGCCAGTAAGGCCTCCAAAAGGGAACTGAAATTGGCGATGCGCATTGGGCCAATGGCACTACGTGTAGGGTAGATTTTGCTCAGGATGCCTATTTTTCCAGTTTTTGACTATGATCATGGATTCTCTCTCATGGAGGATGATTCACTATTGTAAATTATGACTTGGCATGTAACTATGATAGATAAATAGTAATAGAGGGTATATTCATTACTTTAGAAGTGATCTGAAAATGAGATCTTAAACTAAGATTAAGGTATTACAGACTCATGTGCATGGATTTGCCTATATTACTTAGTGCAACAGATCGATAAGATTGCGAATAATATAGACAATGAAGCAGTTAAACAAACATAACAAATACACACATAACACAAAAAATAATCAACGAGTTCACCCAAAACTCTTGGGCTACATCTCCTGGTCCAGCCTTTAATCGTGACCTCTCTATTATGTCTTCAAGAGTAGAGTTTTACAAAGTGATCTCAAATTGAGTCTCAACACAACAGATACAAAATAGCAAGAGTTTACTTGGATCCCTCAACTCTCTCTGATTACATAGACTCTCCCTCTCACTTTCTATCTCTGTCTTCTCTCTGTCTCAGCATTGCCTGCCTCTGTCTCTGTCATTTTGTGGCTTTTAAGCCAATCGTTGTTTTCTGTTCGTTTCCTCTTCTGGGCTCTCTGGCTCCTGGCCTCTATCTCCTCAAATCCCCTCTGAGCATTAAGCAATCATTGCTAAATACCTTCAGGGATGGTGGCCACCTGTTCTGCAACGGAAGGGACCATCGACACCCCTTGAAATCCCCAAAATGGTCATTCTATAGTTAAACAGAGAATACACAGAAAACCTGTAAAAGTACGCCCAAACGTAGTCTATCGAACTTCAAAATTCATCAACTCTTCCCCATAAACCTTTCAGATCTGTCTTCGAGCACTATCGCAAGTGATCATTGATACACCGATTTTTATTGATTTTGGGTGGCTTATGCACACGGAGATTACCCGCCTGAAAAGGCGGTTTTCTCTCTACGGCGTCGAGCCACGTGGTGGCTAGTGTATGGGCTCGGATGGAGCCCGGCTAATACCACTTACCGCCTAAGGCCCACCCAAAATCCTGCTCATTACAAAACTCGAAATAATTGTCGCTACATGTATAAACCCTTTCAGATCCATTTTATCACCCAATTCACATTTCCCTTGTTTTTCGTTTATTTAACGAAAACACGGATTTACAATGAAAAGCTCCTTTTTACGAAACTCAAAATATATTAAATTCCATCCATAACCCCATCGGGTCTGGCTATCACAAGTCGCAATTATATCGGCCCCGCTCCTTTGTATTGCTCTGATGTAATAATGCAATGAGATATACCACAATCACATATCTCATAGTCCCCAGGCCATTTGTAAGCACTCCTTTGTATTTCACTGATGCGATATCGCTAGTTAAGCTGGGCCGTCATTCTACATGCTTGATCAATGGTCCTCATTGACTCACACTAATCGTTGTCGCAGTTATCATATGGTCACCCTTGATAGACTCCGCTTGCCGCCACTGATTGCAATATGCTGATCGGATCTGGACCGTTGATCAGCCAGATCCGACGACTCTTAAGCATCGTTGTTCAAGCCTCCGATAGCTCTGTTTTTCACTGTTTCTTCATGTTTTTCGAGCCCGATAGTGTAATCCGCCATTTTTAAAAGTTCATCCTTTGCGATTGCTTTTTATTTTTGAAGACTTATAGGGTTTCGAGGATCCATTTTGGATCACGCCTTCCCACTGAAAAAGCTTGTGGACCACCAAAAGTTGGTTTTTAAGCATCAATCAAGTGAGGTTATAGCTTCCTCACTTGTCCAATCTCTATCCATCTTGCACTACTTGGTTTTGAACCTTTGAGTCTGATTCTCAGGTACTCAACATCCCCTCTGCGCATAGTTCTCACCTTCTTGTCTAGAACCGTGTCTTCCTGCAGCTCAATGAGATATTCAGGAAACAAAGCATTAATAGAAGGCAATTGACTTTTCTCTTTGGGATCTTCAATCAATGAAGGTTCATATAGTCTCAAGTTCTCTGCATTAATGACTGAATAGATATGCATATAAGCTGGCAAATCAAGACGAAAACCGTTTTCACCAATTTTCTCAAGTATCTCGAAAGGCCCATACATTATTGGCATCAGCTTCTTACATTCACTTTGCATTCTGTCTTTGCTGATGTACAGCCAGACTTGATCACCAACTTGGAAGCTATGCTCAATTCAATTCTTGTCATGCCTTGCCTTGTACTTGGCCTGGTTTCTTTCCAGTTGTTCCTGTGCTACTTGGTGAATTTCTTGGATCTATTCAATGAACTTGGTTGCTTTGTCCACATCACTGTGTCCACCAATTGCTATGTCTTTACTAAAGACAAAATCCAAGGGAGACTTTGTTGTAAAACCAAAACAAGTCTCAAAAGGATATCTCTGAGTAGAAGAGTGTTTGGCACGGTTGTAAGCATGTTACACATAACACAAATGTTCATCCAAAAGCTTGGGATGCTTGCTGTAATAGCCCCTGAGCAACTAGATCACTGTCCTATTGACTACCTCTATTTGGCCATCTATTTTTGGATGAAATGTTGTACTCTTCCTCAATCTAGTGTCCATCAATTCCCACAGACTTGACCAAAACTTCCCAATGAATTAGGAATCTTGGTCAGATACAATAGAAGTGGGTAACCCAAAATGAACCCATACATGCTGAAAGAACAACTTCGTTGTTTGTTCTGCTATAATTTACTTGTTACAATGTATTAAAATACACATTTTGCTGAACCTGTCCACAATAACATATAAATAATCATGACCTTTTCTAGATTTTGGCAATCCCCCAATAAAGTCCATGGAAACGCTTTCCCAAGGAAGAGAAGGAACTGGAAGTGGAGTGTACAAGCCTAATTTTCTATTACTGGGCTTGCTTTTATCACACATGGTACACCCTTTTATATATCTACAAATTGTTTCCTGAATTCGTGGCCAATAATAGAACCTTTGCAGCTATGCAACTATTTTACTTACACCAAAATGACCTCGGATTATGTTAACTCTTTCAGTTTGAGGAATGCATAACTTTCCAAATGATATAAGAGTTGGTCCCTAACATGATAATCCAATTCTTCTACTTGTTTTCCCTGACTTAAAGTTGCATATACATCTTTAAAATCTACATCTTGAGCATATTGTTTAATGTAGCTTTCATGAAATACTGAGTTATGCTTAAGTATTGAAGATGCATTTATGATTGGTCTTGATAATATATCTGCAACCTTATTGTGTATGCCCTTCTTATATCTGATGAAAAGATGAAATTTCTATAGGAAACCCATCCACCTATAGTGTCTTGATGGTTGAAATTTAGTTTGTGAGTGCAAATATTGAAGTGGTTGATGATCTGTATGTATAATTATTTCTTTTCCCATTAGGTAACGTTTCCACTTTTTCACACTTTGTACTAATGCATACAATTCTTTATCATATGTGGGATAATTAACTACTACAGAAGTAAATGTCTTAGAATGATAACATATGGGTTTACCATGTTGCATCAGCACTGCGCCTATGGCATAGTCATTGGCATCTGTTTCAATCTCAAATGGTCGTTGAAGATCTGGAAATGCTAGTACTGGTGTTGTACTAATTTTTTCTTTCAAGGTGTCGAATGCCTTTTATTGTTTGCCTCCCCACTGAAACACCTTGTTCAATCCTGTTAAAGCATGTAATGGAGCTGCAATCAAGGAAAAGTTAGCAATAAAATTTCTCCAATATTGTGCTGCTCCTAGGAAACTCCTAATTTTTGTAGTAGATTTGGGTTTAGGCCGGTTCAAAATGACTTCAACCTTAGAGGGATCTATCTTCAATTCACCACCCCCTACAATATGACCCAAATAATTTAAAGATGTTTTTCCAAATTCGCATTTTGATAATTTACATAGAGATTTTCTCTTTTCAAAACATCTAAAGTCTACTTTACATGCTTCAAATGTTCTTCCCATGTTTTACTGAAAACAAGAATGTCATCTAAATATACAATTACAAAATCATGAATAAAAGGTCTGAGTACATCATTTATAACTCTCATGAAAGTGGTAGGAGCATTAGTTAAGCAAAAGGCATTACCAACCATTCATACAACCCTTTCGTTGTTTTGAAAGCAGTCTTCCATGCATCTTGTTCTGCAACTCTGACCTGATGATAGCCACTATGCAAGTCCAACTTGGAAAAGTAAACTGCTTCTTTCAGCTGATCTAATAGATCATCAATGTGAGGAAGAGGATAACGATTCTTGATCGTTATTTTATTCATTGCTCTTTAATCAATGCACATCCTCCATGAACCATATTTCTTTCTCACCAACACGATTGGAGATCCACGGGGTGATGTGCTTGGTCTTATGATCCCTTTATTGAGCAGCTCCTATACCTACTTCTTGATCTCTGCATTCTCTAAAGTGGATAACCTGTACATTCCGATGTTAGGCAATGGAGCATCTTGCTAGAAATGAATATCATGTACTATTTCCCTTTTGGGTGGTAGACCTTTAGGTTCTTGAAATAGGATATCATATTCTAAAACAACTTTAACTAAATCAGCTTTCTATTTAGCATCACAGCCTTCAAATACATTGGTCTTATCAGGGTTCTTTTCATTTACAACCATTAGTAAAAATTGCTTGCATGAATTTACAGTTCTTTTCATCTACCCTGAATTTATGAGAGAATAGTTATTTTTGAGTTGATGAGCTCTTACAATATATTCTATTCGATCTTTTGTGAGTTTATACTTATTTTCAGTTCTATAGAAAATGGCTTTTCTATCATACAAGTAAGGACTTCCTAAAACAATACCACATATATCCAAGGGAACTATATCCAACTCAACCTCATCTACAAAAGTTGACCCAATAGCAAACCTAAGTTTACATTGTCTAGTCACTTGTAGCTTTGCTTTATCACATACCCAACCTAATGGATATGGCTTCTTGTGAGGTGTTGTTAGTAAGCCCAAATTCTTTACAATTGTTTCAGAAATCAAGTTTACTTGTGAACCACTATCAAATAAAGTATCAATCTTTTGATGCTTGGAAATAACTCTAATATGAAAAAGCTCATGCCTTTTCCTCTCATTATCTTCATTATCAACAGATTGTGCAGAATTACTTGTAGATGCTTCAGAATTTTTACCTTTTATACCTGTGGCTGTGACTGTTGTTTCATCACCTGAGTCTGACCCCAAGTCTTTCTGAATAGCAGCAACAGTCTTCTTCTTCTTACCACTAAACTTCTTAGGTTTCAGCTTCGGATGCAAAGAACAACAGTGTTCATCATCGTGTCCATCCTTCTTGCAGTGAGTGCATGAAGGTTTTTCCTTCTGTACAACGTTTGCCTTCCTCTCCTTCCATTTCTACTTCTTCTTTTCCTTGTTCTTGCTTGCAGAGGGTTTTGATGATCCCCCAATCTTTGGGTTCACATTCTTTCCTCTAGCCTCTAGATGTGTAGCCTGAACTGATACATCATCTAGGCTAGTGGGGTTAAACATGAGAATGGTGTACCTCAAATAACTATGAAAACCACCTATATACTTCAACAAAGTTTCAGGTGAGTCTAGAGAAATGCCTAGAGTTAAAGCTCTTTTCCTAAATTCATGGAAATAGCTTTGTACACTTTGGCCCTTTAATTGGCGAAGAGTTTTCCAACTCATCATTGCTTGCTACAAATAAGCTAGTGGATAGAATTGTTTTTTAATGGGAGAAACAAATTCATTCCAGGTAGAAAGAATTTTACCATGCTTCTTCAAATCAGCTTATGTCTTGCCTTCTTACCACACTAAGGAAGTTCCTCCAAGCTGAAGGCTAGCTAGTTGAATCTTTCTCCTCTCTGAATTAATGTTTTACACCCTGTAATATACATCAATCTGTCTAATCCAGTTATCTAGCTTTTCTGCATTGAATTCTCCATCATAGATTGGAAAATAAAATTTCACATCTAATTTAATCACAGATGTTTTCTTCTTTTTCTTTTTAGGGCTAGGAGATGAGGATGATGGAGGTGATGGTGGAGGAGGTGATGGAGGAAGTTTTTCCCCTTTTCCTTTGCCCTCTGGGGCATCTAGAGAAGGTTCCTCTGATCCTTTGTCTTGTTTGGAGGTTGAAGTACTTTTACCTTGACCTTTCTTAAATTCTTCATACATCTCTTCCACCATGGCTCTCATGGTAATGAAACTATCCATGAACTAAGCTTTTGATTCCGATGGGGTTTGTTCTACCATTATCCTCCTAGGATAGACTGTTCCAATTTTTGGATTAGCCTCAACAAGTTATCCTTCTCCTAGTTTGAGATTTGACCTAGTTAGCATTCAACAATCCAACACAAGCTTGTCTAACCTTAGCAAACCTAGGGCTCTGATACCACTTGATCTAAATATGAGATCTTAGATTAAGATTAAGGTATTACAGACTCATGTGCATGGATTTGCCTATATTATTTAGTGCAACGGATCGATAAGATTGAAAATAATATAGACAATGAATCAGTAAATAAACATAATAGATACACACATAACACAACAAATAATCAAGGAGTTCACCCAAAACTCTTGGGCTACATCTCTTGGTCCAGCCTTCAGTGGTGACCTCTCTATTATGTCTTCAAGAGTAGAGTTTTACAAAGTGAGCTCAATTTGAGTCTCAACACAACAGATACAAAACAACAGGAGTTTACGTGAATCCCTCAAGTCTCTCTGAGTACACAGACTCTCCCTCTCACTTTCTGTCTTTGTCTTCTCTCTATCTCAACACTACCAGCCTCTGTCTCTGTCATTCTGTGGCTTTTAAGCCAATCATTGTTGTCTGTTCATTTCCTCTTCTGGACTCTCTGGCTCCCAGCCTCTGTCTGCTCAAATCCCCTATGAGCGTTAAGAAATCATTGCTAAACACCTTCAGGGATGGTGGCCACCTATTCTACAATGGAAGGGACCATCGGCGCCCTTTGAAATCCCCAAAATGGTCGTTCTCTGTTTACACAGAGAATACATAGAAAACCTGTAAAAATCCGCCCAAACGTAGTCTATCAGACTTCAAAATTCATCAACTCTGCCCTCTAATCCTTTTAGATCTGTCTTCGAGTGCTATCACAAGTGATCATTTATCCAATGGTTTCTATTGATTTCGGGTGGCTTATGCACATGGATATTACCCACCTAAAAAAGTGGTTTTCTCTCTCCGACGGCAAGCCACCTGGTGGCCAGTGTATGGGCTCGGGCGAAGCCCGGGTAATACCACTTACCGCCTAAGGCCCACCCAAAATCCTTCTCGTTACGGAACTCAAAATAATTTTCGCTGCATGTATAAACCCTTTCGGGTCTGTTTTATCACCCAATTCGCATTTCCTTTGTTTTTCGTTTATTTGATGAAAACGCGGATTTACATTGAAAAACTCCTTTTTACAGAACTCAAAATATATTAAATCCCATCCATAACCCGATCGGGTCCGGCTATTGCAAGTCGCAAGTATATCAGGCCCACTCCTTTGTATTGCTCTGATGCAATAATGCGATGCGATATATTGCAATTGCATATCGCATAGTCCCCATGTCGTTTGTAAGCACTCCTTTTTATTTCACCGATGTGATATCACGAGTTAACCTGGGCTGTTGATCTACGCGCTTAATTGACGGTCCTCGTTGACTCGCGCTAATCGTTGTCGCAGTTATCATATGGTCACCCCTGATAGACTCCACTTGCCACCGTCGATTGCAATATGCCGATCGGATCTGGACCGTTGATCAGCCAAGTCCGACGGCTCCTATGCATCATTGTTCAAGCCTCTGATAGCTCTGTTTTTCACTGTTTCTTCATGTTTTTCAGGCTCAATAGTGTAATCTGCCAATTTTAAAAGTTCATCCTTTGCGATTGTTTTTTTATTTTTGAAGACTTATAGGGTTTCTAGGATCCATTTTGGATCAAGAAGTTAGTTTGAGCTCAAATGAATCAGTTTTTCACTTTTAGAGGCAAGTCGTTGAGATGCCTATATTCCTATTTCTTGCTCAGTATTAGTTAGATTAGCTCCTCATCTTAGGGATTCGACCCCTAAGGATGGGATGAGATTGAATTCATGTCTATATCTTCTTCTTCTTTCTCATTGTAAAGGTTTGGACTCAGCTGGATGCTCAGACTTTGATTGTACACCTTTTGTAAGCAGTTTAGCAAGAAATTAATAAGAATTGCAGCTATTTTTATGGGATCCATGTGGTATGAGTTTTAGTACAGTTTCTTCTTTTTGATCATGTGTTAATGTGTTTTGTATGCTTCTTTAATCATTTCATTGCTTCTAGTTGAATGTTTTCAAGTTGATAGGTTGAATTCATTACATTAGTGCTCTACCTTGGGAAACCATTCACCATTTCATGTTTTCTGCAATCTAGGAAGGATCCATGGTTTTCACATGCCCTTCTTAGCTTCTTACCAGTCTAAAACATCTCACCCCATCAAGTCCTTGAGTGCTAAAGCCTATGCCTACCTTGCCCCTTTTAACACCCTGCAATTCTGACCTAGTTCCCTAGACCTAAACTGTCCAGCTCCTCCTCATCTAGCAAAACCCCTTTAAAATCCAATCAAAACTTCATGCTACTATACCTAGCCTAATATCCTTTACCTAATCTAGTCATCTTGGTTGAGATCCTTATGGAGAGAGCCCTCTCCTGACCTAGTAGGACTAGCTACTTGGCTAAGCGTGGTTTGTGGTTACCCTGGCATTGCCTTCCTTTAACTTGAGGTTCAATCCAGGTGATAACATACCTTACACAAAATCATGAAAGCACATGCTTTTCTTTAAGAAAAGTGCACTTTCCTAACTTAACAGTCACAAAAGCTCATTATTGGTTGGAATTGTGCCCTCTCAAGGCTTGGGCGCACTCTTAACTAATAGTTAAGCACACTTTTCAAATCAATGGAGCACACTCCTAGTTCACAAGGAGAGTGCACTCCTTTTTATCAAGGATTGTGCCCTTGTAGTCTCAAAACACAACACACTCCTTGTTTTTTGTGATTGTGACCTCTTGTTCTTGTTGCATGCACCCTTCTTGTTTCGAAGGGAAAATTAAAAGAATGGTAATTTATCTTAAAGTTTAAAAACCCTCACAAATATCATTGGTACTTAATATGTAAAGATTAAAATGTTTAGTAATATTTTTGAAAAAATACTCAAATTTATAATGATTATATATATAGTTTCTATAAAATTTTGGTTATTTTTAAGGTGAAATAATTTATACTATAAAATTTGGGCGAATCATTTTTATGAAAAAGGTAAATTAGTGAATCTTTTTTTGGCAAAAATCATGAAAAATAGCCCACTTGTGAATATTAGCCCCTACAATTTTCCATATGTATGGTGAACACACTCCTATAATATAGGAAGCCAATTCACTTCAAATAACTAACTCACTCATCGAATGACAAGCGACGAGCATGCATGATATTGATTTGCATATAGTTTCTTTTATAAAGAACCCAACTAATCATTCATTCTCATAATCATTCTTCACTCTTGGATGAGTGCACTCTCTCATCACAAGGGTTTTTTACTTCAAATCATGGTTTCAAGTGCATGAATTCTCGATAAGTCTTTCACATTCTCATCCTTGATTGATTTTTTTATATCTAGTGGCACTTCTATTTAATGGAGTTTTAGTTTTTTTCTATTATTTAGTGGTGTTTTCATGCATACTTCTTCCAACAAGTGTCATCTTTTTTTGTAAGTGGTGTTTCCTGTAACTCTTCACATTCCAAGACCTTTCACCTTCTGATCATGATCACGACATAGCTTATAAACACTTGTAGCTCCTTCCCTTAACAATTATCATGATATAAAATTATTGATGGTCTACACTTAGCTATTTTGAAGCCCATCTTTGTGCATATCAAATTCCTGGAAAAAAGGACTACTTGATCCTGAAAATTATGCCTAGCAAGAAGCCCTACCTCTCTTGAGTGCACAATGCACCAACATGAATTAATTTGGCCTCTTGTTCACTATTTGTGCACCTTGTGACCTCATTAGTTCCTCTTGAGTGCATAGCGTAATGATAAGAAACAGTATTCCTTTGTTCCCATTATCACTACACCCCATACCCTCCCTCGTCTCTTTTAAGCATACAACGCATCAACAAGCAGTAGTCGAAGCCTCGTGTCCCTTGTGACTATGCCCTCGACCCTTCCAATCCTTCTCTCTCTCTCTCCTTGAGTGCATAATGCATCATCAAGCTTCAATCATGCCCTATCTAGCCATTGTTGTCCCAACATGCAACCTCTTCCTTACCATGGTGCAGTGCACACTTCCAGTGGCTAGTTTACTCACCTTGTGATAGTTTTATGTTCCCAGTCTTCACACATCTTCCTTTGTCATCATCTTTTGACTAATTTGTATGTGATAGTTAGGGAATTTCTTGAAACTAATTATTGTTCACCATGAGTGAATTTCTACTTGCAAATTCTACAAATACAAGATGCATTTTCTCTCATCATATGCTGAGACAATGCCTCCTACCATTGATCGAAATACATCAAAAGAATTTTTAGCAGCTAGTACTGAGGAGGCAATGGAAATCATCAAGCCAAGAGTTCCTATTCTTTCGATACATAGTGATTTATAGGAAAATCCATTGAAGTCTCATGGAAGAACATTAAATACACTTTCACGAAAAAAAAATTCCCAGAGAATTTGAAGGACATGGAAGTTTATATAAACATCAAGCAGTCCATAATACACAGAGTTGCATGCAAATTCCCACTGATGCCTTTTGCAGAATCCATCGAATGGATCTTGTCACACATGGATAACACAAATTTGGTCCTTCGTAGTGAAATTTTAAATGATATTTCCTCTTACCATATGCATGACATTCATTCATAATATAAGATGGCAAGACAAAGGGAGTATGTAAACACATGTTTTTAAGCAACTTGGGAAAATCTCAATACTAAGGAAATCATTAAGCCTTTGTGCCAAGAGCCTACAAGATTCTTCCAAAGACCAAGTACAATTTATCTGACTAAATACTTGAGAAAGGTCTATCAATATCTCATAATGATGTGATGAAGGTTGTATGGATGGAACAATGTTGATTACTTTAAGGCAAATTGGATTTTCTTGCTCAACATAGTTGTCTCTATATGTAAAATTTTCAACTGGGAAAATATCCTTTCTCATGAGCTAAAGCTTCAGATACAACATGCTAAGACCAACCTACAAGCTAAGATGGCACCATAGCTCTATATTTATTCTTAACTTCTCAATGGTATATGTGCCCGTTATTAGTTCACCGGGATGAAATGGAACTAGACTCCATGAGAACAATTACCTCACTACTTTCATTGTAGACTATTGTTAGGAGGTAGATATTGGGGAGTTTATGACAAACTGGAAGAACAATTATTTGCACATCTTTGAGACAGAACCTCCTTACATGACAAATCAGGTGAAGGAGGCACTATATGATATTGCAGATTGGTTTGCTTCACCCTAGGGCACAAACATAATATGTTTCATGTGTCAAGCAGGCCCTCATGTTATGCCAAGATATCTGACCAATAATGTGGTCTTGCAGGAGGTAGCCTATGAGCTAAATAATCAATTGTTTGCACAACTTCACGAGAGGAAAAAGGCTCCTTGTCCCACTCTTTCTTTGAGGATTAGATTGTATCACCTAAACAACCTTAAGGTGGTCTATGTTGAAATTGAAGAACTCAACCACCTTCATTTTGGAACATTGAACTTCCACATATATGATCCAATAAAATTGCGCAAACAACATTGTGAAAAGATACAACATACCTAGCCATATGGACCTATGAACGTACCTGAGGATGAAAAGATTAAGAAATGGTACAATACATTGAGAAACGATTAGCCATGAGGTGAGGTAGGTCCCTCCCATGTTCCACAAGTACCCAATGTTTAGATGGAGGAGATTCAAGAGGAAGAAACTACTCAAGTGGACATTGTATTGCCTAGGAAGAAGTTGAAACATTATCCATTGGCAGAAAGAAGTAGGAATTTCAAGTCAAATCCTATGAGAAAATAATGGTAACCAATGGAAGACACCATGAGGAAGTTGTAGAGTAATATTATTCTCTTGCACGAGATGGTAACACCCTTGGTTCATATTCAGAAGAAATATCAAGTGATCTTGAAGCTTCTCAGGGTCACAAGAAAAGATGTAGATTTGATACAGGATTGGGGTGTTAAGTGTCTGGATGCTCCTAAAAGGTTTGTAAATAAGGAAATGATAGTTGCCGAGGTGGATTGAGCACAGTTAAGAATTCATACTCAGAACTATGCCAACATTAGTGAACAAGAAACCAACATTGTTGTTGCTTATGTTCAACTACATAGTAGCTTAGCACATAATCACAAAGTACCTTATGTGGGTTCACTTTAAGAGATAGGAGGCAAGGACGTCATCATGAGAGAGAGATACAAGATTTTATTGAACAAATCAAATAGGAAATAGATGAATAAAGCATGGATATCACCAACAATACTATTCTATAGTGTGCAATTGAACCTACTAAAGTTCAAATGAAGTTATCCTGGTTGTGGAATAACATACAATCGATCTCTAAATTCATATTATGAGAGGCTTTGCAGGTGAATATGTGATATGTTTAAGATCTCCCAATCAAAGTCAAAGTGATCACAATAGAGTTCAGAGCATGGAATTTTTATATCACGAATTAACTCCATGTTCAAGCCACTGATTTGTCCTTTTCTTCTTCATGAAGGCTATTTTGTCTTATTACATTTTTGTCCTATATAGCCACTATTTTCATGTAATTTTGTCTTTTATGAATTAAAGTAATGAAAATAGGTCCAAGAGACACATGTGGAATGTGAAAAGACTCATGTGGAATGTAAAGAGATTTATGCAGAATATGAAGGGTCACATGGAAGCCCATAGGTTTGGGAAGTCAAAGTGCCATAGGGAAACTCAAGAGTTATTGTAATTTGTTATAAAAATCCCTTCGTAGCTCAAGTAAAGGCCCTTAGACATTTGGCCTTGGCTTCACTAGTTGTGCATAAGGGAGAAGACCATTCTTTTCAAGAAGCAATTTATAGCTTTATATTCCACTATTGGAGCTAGTGTTTCATCTATGTCACATTGTAGTTGGATATTCCATTAATTATTTGAAGCTCTTGGAGCGAACATTCTTTCATACATATATCATAAATGTTATAAGACTATCCTTTAGATGTTTGTTGTATATTTTGTGTTACACATACTAAAGATAATGAAGTGTTTCATTGCTTTAGCTATGAATCTTGTTGAATGGTGTTGTTATGCGTTTATATGAGTGTTGTTATCTTGTGAATTGATTTTCAAGTTAATCAACAAATCTCTTTATTGTTATCGTGGGTCTCTCATAGGATAATACTATTAATTTTATACTAGAGGATTATCTCTCACCTCTTTCACATGGAATCTCCTTTTACACCTTACACTTGATGCCTCACAAAGCTTGCATACTTGTTGCCCAAAAGTTATGTGTATGATCTCTTGTGTATGTTTTGCAGCCAAGGCATTATTTATAGGTTGCTCGCAATAGTGGTTGGAACTTATATAAGGATGGGGTTTCTACACCAAACGACATAAGGTATGATTGGGACAATACATTGAGGAGACCCCCTATATGTTGGAGGCACCCAACGCCGTCAACAGAACTCAAGGAATTCCTCTAACATGTTGGTCCACCTAGCCATCAAAATGTTGGTACCCATTAGGTACACGTTTTCTTGGTTTGGATCAAGCGTGTATGGAAAGGTGTTGTATACTAAGGACTAATTGACTTACATGGACTAAGAAAATGGTGTAATGCAGTGCAGTTCCCTAATGAAACTGGTCAAATCTATCTACATTGTGATGAAACATGATTGGTAGATTGGAAAAGTTTGTCCACATTGGCATCTACACTTTATCTCTCTTTAAGCTTCTATTCTCTATTTAGAGGGTAAATTATTTTCTAAGCCTCTTGTGGAAGCTAGTTACTCCTCTCTTATGTCATTTTTATTTATTGCTTCCTCTTCTTGATAATTTGCACCTAGTTCTAAGTTATAGTTAATTTTTTTTTCATGCTTGTGTAACATCCCTAAGATGAACCCTCTATGTGCTACATATTATTATTAAGATAGTGAGTGAGGTTATGTTGGGTCTTCATCCCAATTCTTCTATGTTTTTCAGCCCCACATGCCCATGTACTATAAGGTCTCCAAGCTTAGGAGATATAATATGTAAACACATATATATTAATAAAATAAATCTACATCTATAAAAATAAGGGACAAAAAGATTTTGGAGGCATGAAGACTCCACAATAGGGAAGGTGACGGGGCTAGAAGGATTAGCAAGGGGCTAAGCCAAGAAAATATTATTTTATTCCTATCCTAATCTATAAGGTAAAGGGGGTTAATATTATAATATGATAATATAAAGTAAGGGGAACCATGCTTATAAAATCACCATTTCACCATTTAGTTCGGTATTCTATCAATGAGACTATGATGTATCCTTCGACGAGAGCTAGAGGATGACTGTCTACTAGACCCTAAACATCCTAGGTTTACTTCTCCTTGGATTTCCTTGGGGGATGCTAGATCCTTAGAGAGTGTAGTGTATGTATAGGTTTTCCTATGTGGGGCTTTGAGGGTACCTAGAGACCCGTAAGGGTAGCTATAACTCCTAAAAGCCATATGGCTTAGAGACTCCTTGATTTGTTTGAGTTGGAAACCCTAGAAAGGTAGTGGTATAGCCTGATAAACTATGGGTGTAGTGAAGGGGTGGATTATCTTAGGTTGTGTCGATTGATGGGAAATGAGAGACTATAGATTGCAGTGCTAATGAGACATGTTAAATTGGACTTGATCATGTTTAGTATTTTTTATGTACCATAGCTAAATTTCGGAAGCCTTTATCCTTGAGGAGTCATGACCTCAACTTGAGGGTGAGATGGCTAGAGAATGGATTCTATGGCTAGGAGGAATGTTTGGAGTCTATAGCCAATCAATTCTCATTAAATATGAGTGTTTCTATATATGCATCCTATGTTCTTAATGTTATGTATACTATGGTATAATTATTGTTTTTGGTTTATTACTTTTATGAATGTTTTATTATGTTATTTTAGTCATGTTATATACATGTTGTTATGTTTTTATGGAATCAAGGCAGAGTTCAACTTGATTCCCCTAATTTGGATGGTTGGGGGGTGTTACAAGTGGTATTAGAGCTCTATTTTCAACATGGTCCTTGCAACCAAAAATATAATGCAAAACAAAAATCTACAAATTGTGGATGCATACAATATTGGTTCCTAGTAGGAAGGGGACATGATGAAAGTAGAAGAGGTTTCAATTTCACACTATTAAAATATATATCAATAAATAAATGTTTTTTTGAAATAACCTCATAAACATGCATGTAATTTGGCATTGTTGGGAAATCACACAAAGTATTTTGACAAATTGAATGATCCAACTGAGGCACTATGGATATGGTTAATTGCAACATATGTGCAAGATGGTTTTGGAAAAGGGAACCATTTTTCTCTTTAAATAATAACAATGGATTGAAATGAAATTGATTAATTTCCCATTTTGTCAATGTTTAAAAGGTATGTGCAAGCTTAGCTTCCTTGGTGCATGGTATGGAGGCAGATTCTCACTTCATTAAATTAGTATTTAAGAAAAATTTATTTCCTAGAATTACTCTTGTTGATGTATATGTTAAACCTCGAGTTAGAGACAACGTTCAGTAAGTGCTCAAAAAAATATCTCAATGACAATGTGATAAAGTACCATGACATGGAAAATATTTGAAAACATAAATAAATAAATGTGGCCTCATGGAATTCAATGATTCAAGGATACATTGAAAAAGCCCAAGGTGAGGTAGCATTGAAAGTGTTTTCCCTTAATATTCTTCAATATATGCTACACAAATTGATTTAAGAGCTTCTAATAGTTTAATTCCCAAGTTATTATGGAAAAATTAGGATTATAGAAAACCAAGTACCATTATGATGTATATTCCTTTGATTTGAGAAAGATAAAATGTGTTAGTGAGATTAAGGAATTAGTGGTGACTTTAGCACAATTGCCTATAAAATGTATTGTTGTCGATATTGTCATTGCTCATTTTCCTACAAAATTTGGAATCTTATGGTCAACATATTGAGGTATGAATCTTCAGGGGGATTACAATTGATTATAAAATATGCTAATATTCTCGTGTTTTGGGTGATAAGATGAGATTGCATATAGGGGAATATTTTGTGTATATAACCAATGACTCAAAAACATTGATAATTTTTTTATATATAGGTTAGATAAAGATTCAGGATGATTGATAGTATCTATAAATAGTGAGTTGGAAACATCCACAACCATTGAAAATCTATCTATAATTTAGAATATAGATACTCCAGGGAATGAAGTGTCAAAAATGTATTTTAATGCAGTGTCCTCAAAATATGGTTATGGTGCTAGTGCTATATTAGTTTCTCCTTCAAAGGAAATAACCACTTTGTATTACAAATTTGAATTTGAAACATTAACAATGTTGTAAAGTATGAAGCATTGGTATTTGAACTTGAAGCTAAAAAAAATATGAAATTTATAAATCTTGTTGTTTTCGGAGATTCATAATTAGCGATGACAAGTCAAGAATTTCTTCTAGGAAAAACATCCAAATTGTAGTCATATAGAAATGAAGTATGGTATTTAGTTCAAATTTATTTCATCCTTTTAATATTAATTCAATTCCAAGGGACCAAAATCAACAAGAAAACTATTTTGCAATATTAGCTAGTACATTTAAACCAGTTGGAAAGCAACAACTAAAATACGAAGTTGAGATGAGGTTTAGGACTTCAATTCTTTAAAATGGCCAATAGTGGAAACTTTTTTAGGATGACCAACAAATAAAAAAAAATATCAAAATAATTGATGAATTATATGTTATCCACATTGAACAACAACCAAAAGAAGAAGATGTCATAGGGTTGGTGTAACAACCCTGGTGAAAATTCCATGTAAAAATATATAAATACCACAGATGATGGGACACATATTCCAAGCTGAATGGTGGGAAATAGATTCTAGGGGTTGTTCATTTGGTTGTTTAAGGCCAAGGAAATTGGCAAAGACAATGGCTAAGGCATTAAAGAGGCAAAAAGGTATTTTGGCACATTTATTTATGAAAATAATGGAAATTAGGAGAAAAGGAAGGTGAAAGGTCACATTTTGCATGTGAGGAGGAAATTGAAGGAAAATAACGGAAAATGAAGAAAATAGAGGCCTCATTAATAAAAATGCTTATGAGGATCAGTGGGCAAGACTTGGTTAGTTCAATTTTGGAGCTCTCTCATTATTCTCTCTCTCTCATACTCTTGGATACTTAGATTTTTCTTGGAGCACTTTTGGAGGGTGTGGCATACTTGGATTCTTGGAGCAAGAAGGCAAAGGAAGAGCAGGAAAGCATAAGAGGGCATCGGAAACGGCAGCTACATCAAATTGCTTGCGGGTATAGAGTTGCATGTATGATTTCTTCACTATTTTCGGCATGCATGGCACATGCATGTGGTTTCTTGGTTATGATCTGTCATTGGCATGGAGGATGACTGGGATTGACAATGGATTGCCTAGCCTTTCCATTTCCTGGATAGACATGGTGATTGTGGGTTTACTTTCATTGTTTTGTTTTCGTTGGTTCTCATGTTTCCTTAGCTTGGGTTGAGTTATTAGTCCTAGAAGCCCTGGTTGAATAAACGCTCTGGAAGCCCTATAACAGCTTGGGTTGAGTTACTAATCCTGGAAGCCCTGGAAGGCTTGGATGGAGACCAATCTGATGATGGTTTTTGGTGGTGTCCGACCGTGAGGTGGAATCATTGTTTGATGGGTTGATGTGAGCAGCCTCTGGAAGCCCTGATGAGTTTTGATTGATGTGTTCTATGAGATCCCACATTCATTCTTGTAATATGGCATGGGGATGATTGGCTGAAGAGAGGCTTGGCTTAGCCAATCTATGGTCGGGTGGAATGTGGTAGTCCCATCTCTGGTTGCTTCTTTGCATTTATTAATGAAAAAATTCATTCCCCTGATTTTCATGTGCAAATGTACTGATGTATATATGGATTTTGATGGTTGAAATGTTTATTGTATTTCTATTCTTATTATGTTTTTTATATGCACATTTACCTCGGAGGTTGTTACAGAGTGGTATTAGAGCATGGTTCAAACACTTGGACTCGATGGGCTCTATCATAAGTAAAATGAAGAACAAAGGTTAAATTTTAGACATTTTTGTCATATCTGTTATAACTTTTCTTATGTGGCATATTAGAAGTTGAAACTTTGTCCATATTGAATGCAAATTCCCCTAATAATGTGGTAAACATTTCAGATATTGGTTCACAATACTTTCGGAGTTATGATCTATGGAAGATAACCTTCCTTAATTCACCTTTAAACAGGTCACATTGGCATGTCTACAATAACTTTTCTTCCGTAGGCTTTCAGAAGTTGAAAGCTCGTCCACATTGAGGGGAAATACCAATGATTATGTGGTAGAAATTTCAGATATTGGGTCACAATATTTTAAGAGATATCAGCAGAGGGATTGAGCCTTCGGAATGCTCCTAAAATCAGGTCTCAAACAGGTCACACTAACATTTTTGTTATAAATTTTATTCTGGGCACTCTCAGGAGCTAAAATTTTTCCACATTGAGGGTAAATCCCACTAATATTGTGATACAAATTTGAGACATTTATTCACTATGTTGTATGAGATATGACCAGTGGAAGTCGAGCTTTCTGGGTACTCATAGAATTGTGCATCAAATAAGATTGTGTTGGTATTTTTGTTATAATTTTTCATCTATGAAATCTCAGAAGTTGAAACTTGAACCATAGTGAGGGAAAATACCACTGATCATATGGTTTAGTTTCTAGAACTTGTACTATTACATTTTAGGATATAAGCATTGAATCATTCGCTATATTAGTTTGCATGCAAGTGTTTGCTAAAATGTTTAAATGGTTCAATGATTAATTGCATACAAACTGTTTGATAAAATGGCCCAATGAGTATGTTGTTTGTGGTTGGGGATAGTATTGATGTGTAATAGTATTTTTGTAGTTGATATATGCTTACTTGTATGTAAATAGTTTGCATGTAAAGTGTTTGAAGAAATGCTTACATACAAATGTAATAGTATAGTAGTTGTTTGAAGAAAAATGTAAAAGTATGGTAATTGTTTGAAGAAAATGTTATTTTCTTGGGTGGGATAGTATTGTAGTATGATAATATGGATATATCTAATTTATGCGTATTTTCATGCAAATAATTTGAAGAATTTCATGTAAGGAATTTGAAAGGTTGCATGCAAGGAATTTGAAAAGTTGCATGTAAGGAAATGGAAAAGTGGCATGTTTTTAGTTATTATGTTACAAATGGAGTAAGTGCAATGTTTTGACTTAATATCATACAAAATGTATGAGAAATAAAAATAAATTTCTTTTCAAGTATGGTTAAATTTAATAGAGATTTGGAGATCCCATTTCCATAATTGGACATTGGAGATTAGACCATTATAGTAGCTTCCTCCTTCTACCTTAGTGTGGACCATGGATAGTAAGGGGGTATGATTATAGGTTGTTAGCATTGGTTTATATTGATTTCAGATTAATAGACATGATGTCTTGATTTTTGGAACATGTGACTAACTTTGTATGAATTATATGTCGCTTACATGTTGATTTCATGATACCTGCTTACATCCTTGTATGTTAGGTTACATTTTTGAATATTTTGATTACATGTATTAGTCTTGTAGGTTGATTACAATAATTGATCGCTTATATTCGACTACATGCGTTTATGCATAGGTGTAGTTGATTTTGCATTGCTTATGCATAATGTTGGTTGCATGTGGCAATGTGTAGAATAGAGTAATGGTTGTTGTCATGCATGAGGTCATGGTTTGTGTAGTTGATATGGTCATGCATTGATGACTGGACTCTAGCTAGAATGATGTGTGTATGGTTTGGTACTCATTTGTTATATGTCTATATACATTAGTTATGCATGTATGGTCTTGGTTATAGTTTGAATATTAGGTCAAAGATTCCTTGTGAAGTCATTGTATGCAATTTAGGTTATCATGATGCCATTGGTTGTTATGATGCTAATGTGTTGGATGAGATAGAGTAGGAGATGCAGATCATCATAATGAGGTTGCAAAATTGGACTTTGGGGTAAGAAAAGATCATCATACAGGGATTGTATGTTTGGCATGTAGGTATGTAGGTTGAAGGATTGTTATATGCATTAGGGTTATATACATTAGGTTTATGTACATGTATTTGATGTTATGGTTACATTCTTGATATAAGTTAGATGGTTAGTGTAGTTATATGCACATGTGTCAGATAGTCAAGAATGATAGTAACCTATAGTTGTATGCATTGCTATTGTTGTTTTATATTAGATAACCTGATGATTATGTTGTATGTTGTGGATGAGTATGATATATAGCTTATTGTTGTTATATGGTATTAACTTGATGATTAGGGTCATTTCATTGAAATATTGGCATCATAATTTGGATTGGTCATATATGTGATGGTTATGTTCATTGCATTGAATATCTTGATGTTATATGTATTTTGTTAACCTGGTTTAACCTATGCAGATGGTTATGGTTGCGATACTCAGGTATGAGCTGACATACTTGTGATATGGTGTCATACTAATCTAGACTGATCATACATATGTGATTACTATGCATGAATGACATATGCTTATGAGCTTGTAACATGAACATGTTAGTTAGCTATTGTTATGGATATCATGATTTATGTTGACATGTTGTAAAGGTATATCTCGCTAACTAGATTGATTATGCAGACAAGATAGCCTCCCCTGGGGTACACTAAGATGTGAGTTTGCTTATGTATTATACTTGGTGTTTCATAGCTGATTATGTCGTTTATTTGGTATTTGATTGTTTGGTGCCTATTATGTCATCTAATTGATTTATATAGTATGGTATGTTTGCAAGTGGTTGAATGACTGATGAATTGCTTAATATGAGCATGTGTTCAAATGATTTGTTTTAAGATTATTGTACTAACATGTATGTGTTGAGACAGTTGATATGTACTATAGTTGATAGTCATAGCATTATGTCTAATGACTATGGATTATGACATGATCGTTTGTAAAAGTTGATTTCAAATTGATAAATATGATTGTCTTGATATTTTGAACATGTGGTTGACATATGTGAGCATGATGTAGGGAGTTGCATGGCAAGAGAGGTTGCCATGAAATCTTGAAGAAGGCTCAGGTTGAGCTTTCCCTGGGAACCATGGGAATTGAGTCATGGTGTTTTTTATTATTCTTGTGCTTTTGGTATCTTATGAATTGTTGAGCTTGATTTGTGGCTTTGTTTATATCTAGTGTATGCACATACCACTTTGTTTGTGGAGTCATGTTGTTATTGGTTTTTATGGTCTTCTTCTTGTTTGTTTCTTGTCTTGCCTTTTACGTTTTGAGTCTTGGGAATTAGTTGGGAAAGATGAAAGTTACTAGACCTCGAGGAGAGCTATGTGATACCCAAGAGGTGATGTAAGACTCAGATGGATCTTGGTGTATAAGTAAGCACAGCGGAAGGTGAGACAATGACAGTCGGTTGGACTGGTTGGGTCCATTGTGGTAAATGGGCAGAAGTAGTACAGACATGAGAAAGGTAACTAGAAAAGGTAAAGTAAATAGATCAGAGGTGTCATATGCTTTGGCTATGTTGGGAACTATTTCGCTCAATTCCTGTGCATAAATAATAAATTTATCTTAACCTAGACCTTATGTTATCTGGTGATTATTTTTTGATCATGATTGTGTTAAAGTCTATATATATGTATACATGTATGAATGTATGTCGTTGTCTGACAGGATCATGATTGTTTTATGCTAACGTTTATATATGTATGTATGTATCCATGTATCTATGTTACTGTCCGATAGGGTTGTTAGGGATCATTCTTGTGGAGGAATGATTGTTTATGCTGGAGAACGACATGAAGAGGTTCCTAGTCTTATGAGGAACCAATTGGGAAGAGTAGTCACAACAAATATACGAGGTCAATATCATGTGGATATGAATTGATATTGTATACTTTTATTATGCCTATGTTTATGTTATGACAGGTAATGTTGAAGGTTACATTAGCCAAGTGAAAGCAATTTGGTTTGCGACATGTTAGGGACAAGCATGGGTATGACACCAGAAGCAAGGTTTCTTGGTAAGGACAGTATGCTTTTGGATGTGTGGTACTACTGTTGTGCATATACTGTATATGTTATACATGTTTCATGTATGATGTGTGCACATGCGGTGTTATTTATATATAGTGTGTGTACATGTTGTTTATGCAATGTTATGTACATGATGGTACAGATATTGTTGTATGAATGTTACATATTCAATATTGGGTTTAAATGGTTCTATGTACATGTTGGATATGCGATATTGTGTATATATTGTACTGTGTGCATGATAGATATGCCGTGTTGTGTGCATATGGTGCTATGCGCATGTTGGATATGCAGTGTTGTGTACATATGATGTTATATACGTGTTGGATGTGCAATGTTATGTACAAGTGGTGTTGCATGCATGTGGTACATTGATACTACGTACATATGGTGTGTTCTGCATCATTGTACAAGTGGTGTCGTGTGTGTGTGGTTCTGTGTACATATTGTACAAGTGGCACTATGTGCATGTGGTGCTAGGTACATGTCGTGCATGTGGCACTATGTACATGTGGTGTCACGTACATGTCGTGCATGTGGTACTGTGTACATGTGGTATTGTGTACACATTGTATAGTGGTGTAGTGTACATGTAGCATTGTGTACACATTGTACAGGAGGTGCCATGTACATGTGATGTTGTGCACACCTTGTGTAGGTGGTGCAGTGTACCGGTGGTACTGTGTACATGTTGTACATATGGTATTGGTGTATGTGTGGTATTGTGTGCATGTCATCCATGTTGTGTTATGGGCATGTGGTATTATGTATGTGCATCATGTAGTTGTGGCATTGCATCGTGTGTATTCGTTGTGTTGCAATTTGTGTAGGTACATGTATTGGGTGGTATTGCACATCGGATATAGATGGATGCACTATGTTGTACACTGGTTGTAGGTGTATGTGTTGTACGTCAGGTGTAGGTGCATCTATTTCATGGTGTTGTGTGTCAGGTGTGGTTGTATGTGTGTGATGCACACTATGCGTATGTGCAACTGGTAGAGGAGAAGGTATTGGGTGTTTACTGGGTGTGGAAACTGATCCAGTGTCTATGCAAAAGAACAAAGGCAGAAGTAGGGATCGATCAAGGATAGGTATCAGTATTTTAATTCAATTTTATTACGCATGACATTTATGACTATGGTGTATGATGATTATATGTGATCTATGATTTTGGTTTATGATTGTTACATGTGATTTATGATTTTGATCTATGATGGTTGTGTTTCAGCTAATGTGATGTGATATCTTTATATATGCTAATTTGGTCAAACATGCTAGTTTGACTTGTTGTGACAAGAAGCGAACAGGATTGAAAATGTACCTTATTAACGAGCTACCAATGAGGGATGATGTGAATTTTTTTTTAAATTATTTCAAATCTAATGGAAGTTGAGTGTTTGGTACAGGAATTCATAAAATGCCCAATTTGGTAGTTGAAATCAACTACAAGAATCAGCAGCTTGATATGGTGGTTTGGTGGCTGTTTATGGTGGTTTGGTAGTTGTTTTATGATGGTTTAGTATTTGATTTATGTTGGTTTAGTATATGCTTTATGGTGATTTATATATGCTTTATGATGGTTGATATATGCTTTATGATGATTTGATATGTACTTTATGTTGGTTGATACATGCTATATGATGTTTTGATATATGCCTTATGATGTTTTGATATATGCTATATGATGATTAGTGTATGATTGATATATGTTTGGTATATGATTTGGCATATGTTTTGGTATATATATTTTGATGATGTTGTTTTATGTACACCCATGTATGGATGTAAATACCGTAACGAGCTATGTTATAAAGCTCCACTATGTTGTATGGGTGTAATGCTATTATGCCATCATGTGGTTATGTTATCATGATGTTATGATGTCATATGAGTTTTCTTAAGCAGAATGATCATTGTAAATATCGTAATGAGCTATGTTATAAAGCTCCACTATGCAGTATGTTTTCATGTCGTTATGATGTTATGGATTGAGCAGATCTTTCATTGTAAATATTGCATCGAGCTAGGTTATTAAGCTCCATGGGTAGTATGTTTTGTTTTCAATGGTATTTTGGTTATAGGTGTCATTGAATACTGAGGAAGGTGTTCGCCCAAGGGGGAGGGTTCTATAACAGCCCTGGTGAAAATTCCATGTAAAATTATATAAATACCATGGATGATGGGACACATATTCCGAGTTGAATAGTGTGAAAGACATCCTATGGGTTGTTCATTTGGTTGTTTATGGCTAAAGAAATTGGCAAATGCAATGGCTAAGGCATTAAAGGGGCAAAAAGGTATTTTGGCACATTTATTTATGAAAATAATGGAAATTAGGAGAAAAGGAAGGTGAAAGGTCGCATTTTGTATGTGAGGAGGAAATTGAAGGAAAATAATGGAAAATGAAGAAAATAGAGACCTCATAATAAAAAGGCTTATGAATATTAGTGGGCAAGACTTGGTCAGTTCAGTTTTGGAGCTCTCTCATTATTCTCTCTCTCTCTCTCTCTCTCATACTCTTGGATACTTAGTTTTTTCTTGGAGAACTTTTGGAGGGTGTGGCATACTTGGATTCTTAGAGAAAGAAGGCAAAGGAAGAGCAGGAAAGCACAAGAGGGCATTGGCATCGGTAGCTATATCAAATTGCTTGCAGGTATCAAGTTGCATGTATGATTTCTTCACTAATTTTGGCATGCATGGCACATGCATGTGGTTTCTTGGTTATGATTTGTCATTGGCATGGAGGATGGTTGGGATTAACAATGGATTGCCTAGCCTTTCCACTTCATGGATAACCATGGTGATTGTGGGTTTACTTTCATTGTTTTGTTTTTTTGGGTTCTCATCTTTCTTAAGCTTGGGTTGAGTTATTAGTCCTAGAAGCCCTGGTTGAAGAAACGCTCTCAAAGCCCTATAACAGTTTGGGTTGAGTTACTAGTCTTGAAAGACCTGGTTGGACAAGCGCTCTGGAAGCCCTTGGTTGGTTGAGTTACTAGTCATGGAAACCTTGGTTGGACAAATGCTCTGGAAGCCTTGTATAAGTTGTGGGTTGAGTTACTAGTTCTAGAAGCCTTGGTTGGACAAACACTCTGGAAGCCCTGGAAGGCTTGGATGGAGATCAATCTGATGATGGTTTTTGGTGATGTCCGACCATGAGGTGGAATCACTATTTGATGGGTTGAGGTGGGTGGCCTCTGGAAGCCCTATATGAGTTTTGATTGATGTGTTCTATGAGATCCCACATTCATGCTTGGAATATGGCACGAGGGTGATTGGCTGAAGAGAGACTTGGCTCAACCAATCTATGGTGGGGTGGAATGAGGTAGTCCCATCTCCGGTTGGTTCTTTGCATTTATTAATGAAAAAATTCATTCCCTTGATTTTCATGTGCAAATGTACTAATGTATATATGGATTTTGATGGCTGACATGTTTATTGTATTTTTGTTCCTTTTATGTTGTTTATATGCACATTTATCCTGGAGGATGTTATAGTTGGAAGGCTACAAACCGAAATAGATTGACATGATAACAGGTTACAAAATCATGTAATTGAAAAAGAATTTCATTCCAATAGGATGGGTACCTTTGGAAATTTGTTTGATCATAATGATCCATCTCTTAACCCATTAACTAATATACATATAGGGGATGTGGAAGACTGTAATTTTGGGACTAAAGTAGAACCAAATTTCATTAAATGCTCAAAACATTTTATGACTCATGTGAAAGAAAGGTATGTTGATTTATTCAAATAATATATAGATGTATTTCCCTAGAAGTATGAATATTTCAAGGACTATGATACTAATATTGTTCAACATAGGATACTTTTGTAGACATTAGGAAAACCATTTATGTAGAAATTAAGATCAAGTAGTCCTATTTAGCTACCCATGATTGAGAAATAATTGAAAAAGTTGTTATATGACAAAAATAATAGTTCCTCTTAGATATTTAAAATTGGTATTCAATTTGTTTCCATATAGAAAAAAAAAAGGAGAAATTAGGTCGTGTGTGGATTTCAAGAATTTCAATAAATTCTCCTTAAATAACAATTGTCCTTTGCCAAAGATGAACCATATTTTACAAAGGATAGTCGGAGTAGCTATAATATAATGATTTATGTATTTTTAGGATATAATCACGTGGATGTTCATTTATATGATTAAACAAAGACTGCTTTTACCATATCTTGCAACACCTTTAAATTTGGAGCATTTGAGACACTTACAAAAATTCTTTTCAAAAATGCATAAAGTTTGGTATTTCATTGAATCCTAAGAAGTTGTTTTCTCCATCCACGAAAGGAACATGTTGGGTCATATTGTCTTAAAGGAAGGAATGGAGATTGATTCTAATATGGTCAAAGTAATCAAGGTTATTGGTCTACCAATAAACAAAAAGGAAGTGCAATATTTCTTGGGTGCGATTAATTTTTTGGAATGTTTACTCTCATGTGTAGAAATAATTAAAACATTGTAGATATTTCAAAAAAGAGATGTGAAGTGGTCTTATGAAGTTAGATGTTCCTTTGATCAATGTAAGGAAGCTTTAGGGAAGTAGTTGTGTTGTCTAGTTCAGATTATAATAAGGTTTTTATTATATTTTCATTTACCTTTAAAAGTATTATTGCAATTTTGTTATTACAAAACAATGGAGTAGGATATGAATAGCCTATATTTTTATTTAACAAGGCTCTTAGATATGCAGAACTAATATATAGTATTATGAAGAAGTAATTATGTGTTATGGGAAATGCTTTCAAATATTTTCAGACATTATTTTTACATTTTAAAATAATTTAATGTGTACCCAATGGCATGGTCAAAACCATACTAATTCAATTAAATGGTGATGAAAAAAATGGGAAATAGACAACAAATATTAAATAATTTTACCTTGATATTAAACTAACTATATTAATCAAGGGTCAATGGTTAGTTGAATTTCTTTCCAAATCAAATTGTAGAGTACTGTGAACTAATTCCATCTTATAGGTTTTGGAAACTTCATGAGACCAAAACATGGAGAAGAATCTAACAAAACCTTCTTTAAGAGAACCTAATAGAAATAATACACAAGAACCTTTCTTGAGGATCCATGAAAACTTTTCTTCATCCATGTGGTACAATGATATTATCTTCTATTTGTGGAATTTGGAATGTCCAACTGATCTAGACAAAGTAAATTTGCGGTGTCTAAATCTTCGTGCAATCAAATATTATATTGTTGATGAGAAACTATATTGGAAGGATCCTCTAAAAATTTTGATTTTATGTTGAATGAAGAAGAATAAAAGGGTGTAATTGATGAATTTCACAAAGGACTATGTAGGGGACATTATACTTGGAGAGAAACAACCCACAAAATTTTAAGGGAAAATTTTTATTAGCCTAAATTATTTTCAAAAGTAATTTCCAAGGTTAGAGCTTCTATGGAATGCAAATTGTTTGCTAGTAAATAGAAACTTCCTCCTCTACCTCTTATACCATTTCAAATTGAAGCTTATTTTTTGTAGTGGGGTCTCCATTTTATTAGTGAAATTCATCCACCCTCTAGTGGATGGAATATATGGATACTTAGAGATATAGAATATTTTACAAAGTGATTGGAGGTTATCCATAGAAGAATTGCATCAAATACTATTGTAAACAATTTATTGAAGAAAACACATTGTCACTATTTGGGTGTCTTAGAAAGATTATAATGGATAATGCTCAAGCTCTTAAATATATGTCTCTTGTTACCCTGATGCGGGTGCATTAACGTTATATTAATGAGAGAATTATGCAGCGCCGGCATCTGGTCCTGCAGGTGGCAGGTCCGCACAATCTCCCAAACTCTCCCGCGGATGAAGCAAGATCATAATGGGTACCTGCAGATCATTTGGCATTCAGAATTGAATGCGCCTTTCATTCGAGACTCTTCGCATGATATTTTATTTATGGCTTCGTCGGCTCTCTCCGCTGTCATTCCCATCAGGCCTCCCTTCATTAGCTCGCCTCAGACCCTGCATCCCTGCAATGCTCCGAAAGCCTGGTTGTATGTCTGGTTTATGACTCTTAATCGGCTCCCTTACCTCCGCACCTGCTCTGTCTTGCCCTGCTCTTCATCTCCTTCAAGTTGCCTTGCTCCCTTGACAATGGTGCATCGCCGCGGTTGTTCTCGCCGAGGGGGCAGTCATGGAAACCGTGGGCGCTCTCAGCCTGCTCCCCCGAATGTTATTCCTCTGGCTTCGGCTTCCCCTTCCTCAGACAATGGCAAGCCTTTCCCGCACAACTCTTTCCAAACCACTCATTTCAAATTCCAAAGTCGCCTCAATAGACCTACTCTCTCTGCCAGCATCACTATAATTTTGGCGGAGGAAGAAGCTCGGCCTAGTGTCTCTGTGCATACCTCGACATCGTAGTCTTAGGATGATAGCGAGCACCAGGGGGAAGACGTTGGCATTGTGTTCAATTGTGGTGATTTGCAGGCTGAGGGAAGTGTCCCTGATGTCTTCAAGCCACCAGACGACAACATCCAGGAAATCTCGGCCTCTGTTCATCTGGCGAGTGGCTCCGGTGGCATTCGGCATTTGGCAACTCTTCCAGGTGGCAGCGGTATAGATGCTGAGGACAGTGTTGATGACTCGTGGATGGGAAATCCATGCTCGATGGAGAAGGAAGCTCAGGACCCCAAAACAGATGCTTGATGCCTCCTGGGCCACGTCTGATGTCGCAGTTTCTCTCTTTGCTCTTCAGTCCAATGTGCTTTGTCAATACGGCTTTTGTTAATGTCTTTTGTATCAGGTCTTGGCTCTGCAAGTTTATCAGGTCTTTGGTTTTGCAGTTTTGCTTATGGTTCTCTCAGCAGTTTAGAAAGTATGGCTACAACTCTTCTTTGACCTTTATTGTGGTTTACCATCATGGCCAGCTCTCTCTGTATGGCTTCTGAGCCTTTTGTATCTAGTTTTCCCAAACCTGGGACAGTTTGTCTGTACTGTTGGACAGCTTCGGCTTCCTCTGAGGTCTTGACCTCCTTGTAACTATATTTTTTCCTTTTATTAATAGAATTAGCCTTTACTTAGATATATATATATATATGTCTCTTGTTAATATTTTTTTTCAGAAATAGAATATAATCTTTGATCATTCTAGATCAGATTGTTATCAAGGTAATGTACTTGTGGAATCATCTGATTTACCTATAAATATTTTAGTGGTGATTTTGTTATTCGAGTGATGAAATTTGAGATGTAAATCCCAAGCCTTTTAAGTTTGTGTCGAAATAGTCATAATCATCCTCATACAACTTTTACTAGATGATTCCACAAGTACATTACCTTGATAACAATCTGATCTAGAATGATGATTCAGAAATAGAATATAATCTTTGATCATTCTAGATCAGATTGTTATTTGAGATGTAAATCCCAAGCCTTTTAAGTTTGTGTCGAAATAGTCATAATCATCCTCATACAACTTTTACTAGATGATTCCACAAGTACATTACCTTGATAACAATCTGATCTAGAATGATGATTCAGAAATAGAATATAATCTTTGATCATTCTAGATCAGATTGTTATCAAGGTAATGTACTTGTGGAATCATCTAGTAAAAGTTGTATGAGGATGATTATGACTATTTCGACACAAACTTAAAAGGCTTGGGATTTACATCTCAAATTTCATCACTCGAATAACAAAATCACCACTAAAATATTTATAGGTAAATCTCCTTTCCAATTGATATATGGTGTGGATGTTGTTTTTCCTATCCAACTTGCTTCTCTTGTCATGAAAATTTTAAAGGATTCGCATAAATACCAAATTATTTCACTAGAAGAATCAATCATATCATGGTATTGTAGCAAAACAAGGATCTAGTAAATGAAAGTTGTAGCAATATTAGGTTAAGATGAAAAATATCTTTGATAGTAGAGCTAAGGATAGAGATTTTAATCAAGGTGATTTGATCTTCATATGGGATGCCAAACACGAATATAAAGGAAAACATGGAAACTTCAACAATCTATGATTTGGCCATTTAAAATTCTAGTAGTAAAGCTTGATAATACTTTTATTCTTCACAACCTAGAAGGTGAATTACTGGAACTGCCTATGAATGGGAAGCATCTCAAACATTTTATTCAGTTCTAAAAACAGTCATGTTTTTTTTTCATTGTATATCATTGATAATTTATATTGGCAAGTGTGAAGTTCTTGTTTTGTGGTATATGACTCCATAATCTAAGGTACGGGAATTTATCTACAGTTGTTAGCATTTCAAAAGGAGACACTATCCCTAGATGGATTCGTTGTTGTAGCAGAGAAATTTTCAATAATTTTATGATGAATAACATTTATTTTATATAAAAAAGTAAGGGTTTACCCCTTAATTCCTTAGATAAATGTTTAAATCCTAAGAAAAAATGGTTAAACATATATAACTATCTATAAGTTAAATAAATATTTAAATAAGTAACACATATGTAATAAAGGGTGCGATCAATCTACAATCCCCACCCCACCCCACCCACCCCACCCCACCCCAACATGCTTAGTGATTAAGAGGGAGGGTGTAAAAGGGAAACCTGGTGGTATCCAAGTTTGCAATGTTGCAATAGAGTATTGGGTCCACCCCAAGCCCCTACTGATTTTAAACAACTCGCAAACCCCCCTATTGATGTTTTATATAGTAGCAAAAGTTATTCCCTTTAAGACAACAATGTATAATGTTGGCATTATGGCTATATATTATCCTTGATTTCAACCTAGATTGTTTTCACAGGAGCATTACAAGCTTCACAAGAACATTTTAGGTGTAGATCTCTATGGAGTGTGGAATTACAATGGGATCATGAGATTTGATTTCGCACCCACTCGATAATAAGATTCGATTAAAATGGTCAACCAGAGTTGGTTAATTGGTTAATGCGATGTTCAAAGTCGTCAAAAATGATGGTAAGTAATTAATTCAAAAACAAAAGATCCTTTGGTTAATGTGATGGTCAAAATGGTCCAATAGCGATGGTTCATGTGATTTGGTAAATAATTAAAAATATCCTGAGAATTAGACATTACTTGGACCAAATAAACAAAACTATATTAAAGTTGAACATCGTTTTTAATGGCGCCCAAGGTTTATTGAACATGTCCAACCAATACCAAATATTTCTCTCATGTTAATGATCGAAGAAAAAGGCTATAAGAAGGAATTGTTCTGCATCATTCAAGTGAGCCTTTTTTGCAAGATCGATATTGATCGTTTTCTGGTGTAATTTTTTAGTTTAAGCAGTAAAAACCGAAGAGATGGATATGAAGTATGCACTGTCTAATTGATGCTAAAGAACGTAAGTTTAATGGTTACAATACCAATAAGAACCGAGGTTTGATTTGGCACCATCAGAAATGAGTAATAGTTTGAGTCAGATTGAATTGTGTATAGCTCTGACATAAAGATATGATGTGAATCACAAGTGTGTACACCAGAGGCATAAAGATATGATGTGAATCGACATGATTGATCCGAGTATTTTTGTTTACTAGGCACCAGCCAGCTTCAGTGATGGAAATATACACTAGAGGATAGCATACATTGTATTATTTTTTAAGGATCATGTTTTGGACCTGTGCATTTTGTTGAAGGGTCGTTGCATCTAAATTTGCAATTAGATGTCCATTGATATTTGTCTCTGAGTCTCTCTCTATATATATGAATAATGTGCATATTCTTAAACAAGATTTCTAGTATTCATTGGTGTGTTTGCAGAAGTGCCCTTGCAGAGATTATCACTTAGTATTTGGGACAAAAATCATACAAAGCCTTCTCTATGCATTGTGTTTTCTTGCAGAAATTGTATGTTGTGGGTTTATTCCGCTATGTGATAGGGGTCTTCTTTTGCAGATTGCTAGAGCTCACTGGATGATTCAATAAACTTCTAGATCGATATAATATTTTTTTTTTTTGCACGATCTGGTTGTTAAAGCACAGTGGATTTGAGCATTGAAGTTGTTTATGTCTTGATTCAAGAATAGTGTACATTTACATGTTGATCACATATATTTTATATGTTGAGTAATACTAGGATTGATCTCATAAGTTTTGGAAGTGTATTGGCCCTATCCACGTTGCGTTAAAGCTTTTCATGGAGTTTCATGCTTTATATTTGAAGTGCCAAAATTGTATTGTTCTATTTCTATGCCCACTTATTTCTAGACTTGATTACACAGTGACTGCTCATGGAATACTTGCAAAAAAATATTTGATTGGTTGTAGATCTAGTGTGCTCACAAGTAATTTTGTAATCTGAAGCATACAAGTATTTCACTGAGATTAGTGTTTTGGATCTGGCTTGCACACTCATATAGAATATATTGTATGCGCAGTCTTATATGGCAGAAAGATGTATGCTTGTGAATATGATGATCTATTAATGGAATAGGGTTTCTATGTTATGGCAGAAGTATTTTGGGTGACATGTGTTACAATTTAAAGTCAGTTTACATTGCTTCCATGGTGATCTAATTAGCTTGCAGAGGGTTGAAAATTTCCTGTTATACAAGTATATTTCCTGTGACAATGGTTTAACTCATGTGACAACAATGTTATTCCTGTGATAGATTTTAAAGGTATGCAGTAATAGTTGAGATCATATAAAGTTTGACATTGTATGCAGGACAAAGAGGATAGAGACTTATATTGTTGTTGTTTTTAATGTATGAGTTTCTTGAATGACCATTAATGAAGTTGTTATTGAAGAAGGCTTTAACAATGATATTTCATATTGCATAGATGTTTTGTCTTGCCATTTTTTGTTGATGTTATAGATAGTATTTGATACAGAGGCATTGATTAAAAGGGTTTCTTGTGATTACTTATTCATCAGCACTATGGATATTGATGTTATAGAATTATGGTTGAATTTCTGAAGTGTAATTTCATAGTAGCAAATTTAAAGTGCTAAAAGAATATATGCATCATTAGAAATAATTATCAATATTTCAAAAATTAGTGTGTGTATCTATTGCACTTGAAGAATCAACATGGCATTAGAGGTTTGGTAAAAGAAATGACATTTAGATCACTCTTGAAGAAGCTTTCGTAAAGGATCACTCTTGAAAAGTCCTACATCTACAATCTGATTGTTTGTCTATATTCATGGGTTCCTCTATGAAATCAGAAAACAAGATGCACACAAGTTTGAAGGAGCTACAAAATTCAAGGCTTGGAAAATAAGGATTGACCTAGTCCTTGCTAAGAATGATGTCTTGGATATTGTGAAAGGAAAAGTTACTAAACCATCACATGATGAAGGGAAAGCTAAATATCATAAGGAAGATATCACAGCCATAAGTATTATTGTAGATTCCATCAAAGATAATTTAATTCCATACATCGCAAATCTTAACACTTCAAAGAAGATGTGTGATGCCCTGGTTAGATTATACACCATCAACAACATTGGTCAAGCAATGAGTTTGAAGAATGAGCTTCGTGATGTTAAAATGTCAAGAAATAATATCATAGCCTCATATTTCATGGGAATTTCTCAACTAAGAGATCAACTTCAAGAAATTGATGAAATCATTTCCTATAAAGAACTTGTCAAATGGTTTACCTAATTTGTGGTATTCATTTGCATCTAGTATCTATGGCAACAAGGAGATTCCAATTTTTGCAGAACTATGGATCTCATGTACTCAAGAATAATATAGACTCATATTAAAAGGAAATATTCAAAGATTCGAAGAAGGTTATTCTCAAGCATCTGCAACATGTTCCAAGAAGGTTTGAGGAAGAAGGAAGTTTGTTTTCCAAAGAATAAATGAAGGTAGAAGACCTGATCCTCAAGGAAAGAAAGATATGTCGAAGATTGAATGTTATCATTGTCACAAATATAGTCATTTTAAAAACCAATGTCCTAAGGATCTAATGATAGAAAGAGAAAGGGAAAAAAACGTGGTACCGTAGGAGACATTGATGAACATCTAAAGGAACCGAAGAATGAAGATTAAGGTGAAAGATATTTCTTCTATTTTCAACTCTTACAAGTTCTATTGCAGATAGAGTTGATTTGTGTCGAGTAGATAGTGGTACCTCAAGCCACATGAAAGGAGACCATGAAAATGTTACAAGTCTAATGGAAGGGATATTATTTCAAAATGTAGATCTTGGAGATAAAAACTATTATGCAGTCAAAGGAATTGGGAAAACATCCATTGAGCTCGAATCAAGTGAAGAAATCCATCTTAGCAACATAGGGTATCTATCAGGTTTGAAAAAGAATTTGGTTTATACTTAGTGTTCAAAAGATAAAGGATATAAAGTAGCATTTGTTTATGGAAAAGTTCTTGTATGGCCCAAGGGCTCAAGTATAAAATCTACTATAATAATTAGAAATCATGAAGGACAGTTGTACAAACTCTTAAAATAACCAACTCAAGCATTAGTTTATAATGACATTAATCCATGTGATTTATGACATAGAATATATTCTCACCTTCACTATAGAGCTTTGATAGCTTTAAATCAAATGGTTTCAAGTGTTCTGGGAATGAGTATGTAAATTTTTTGCACTTGGAAAGAATGTGAAGAAATATTTTCCAAGTGGTGAATGTGGGTCCAAGGAAATCTTGGATCTAGCTCATTCTGATGTATGTGGTCTAATTCCAGTGAAATATATTTGAGGCTCTCTATACTATGTGTTATATCTTAGAGAAAACCCTGACTGTAAGGGAAAATATCTAAGGTAACCTCTAACCAATATTTTGACTTGAAAGCTAGCCCTTTCAATCCGAAGGGGGATTCCTTCCATAACTCAGTAAACATGAAGAGACAAAGAAACCATGTGAACTATGCAATTGAAATTTAAGTTGAAAAACATATAGAAAAAATGGATAACCTAAAATAGAACATTAACACATAATTATGTTTCATAGTCCGTATTCAAATTACTGAAGATCAATGAATTCAAGCTTTGACTAAGAAAGAGAAAAGCACCATAGGAAACTGACATGAAACCTTCAAAACACGAATCTCTGAAATTATGTAATACTACTCACAGCAAGTTCTATTAATATCATAAAATAATATAGACCAATTCTATTTTTCAAACAAAATTGAACCCTTGTCTTTATAAAAAATATTACAAACTAAAACAAGTTTTTACCATCTACTTAACTACAATCTTCTAAAAATAAAAATTTATATGTCAAATACATGTACATAATACATTTATTAAAACCTATCTATATCTAAACATAAAAGTGTGTTATAAAAATGCCTAAAACATTGGGTCAAAAATCGATGACTTATCCTCTACCTGATTTTTTGGAACTCGTGCCTCATCATCCTTCCAAAAATATATTTTGTTGCGCAACTCCTCCCTCCAGGATTGTTGATCTCATAGCACTGACAGTCTCGTTGTGATCCTTTTGAAGTTAAAATATAACAATATCGTTGATGGGATGGTTGTCGGTGCTTTTATAGAACCAATTTCCAAAAATGTGCTCACAATGAAAATGTCAACACTCTTCCACTTTTAACAGTGTCAAACGTTCATAGATGGGTTATCGGCTTGCGGATCAAAATTTCACTTTGATAGTGGGCAATCAAAACTATGGTCAAAAATCAACTAGCTAAGTGTGCTAGCTACCTCTAGCAAGATGTCAACATTTGTCCTCCTCTATCTCTTACTCCTCTGAACCTCGACGATGACCCATTTCTTTGAATATTTGATTTTCTTTGGTCTCTTTGAACTTGTGGCCTCATCTTAATTTATGATTAGGTCCTTTTGAGGAGTTTTATTGACATCTATGACCTCCTTTTCTAACCTGGTTCTTCCAGGAAAACTAGTGTCTTTTCGATCTACTAGTCCCACTAGGATTGGCAGCTATCCTAGAAACAAATAATCAAAGAAATTTGTGATTTCCTTTATGTATGATAGATAATAAAGGAGCAAAGGGACCAACCTGGATCTTCCGCTTGACTCCTTGCTTGATTTCTCTCTCCCATGATAGAGCTTGCACCTCTTCTCCTACTTATCCCGCTCAGTGAATACCTGTAGAGACAAAGGAACAAAACACCATCAAAGCATCTTGATCTATTATATCATAAACAATGCAGAATCAGAAATACATTGATCATACAATGGCATTCACAAACAACAACATTCACAAATACACGATTGTATGGAGGAAAACTCAAAGAACTTTATTAATAATAGAAGGGAGAATTACAACCCAGTTGTCTGATCCAACATCATCCTCCTAGGATCAAAACCCTCTTCACATCATGAAAAGCAAGATCACCGAACAATACAATGCCTTTTCCCAAAGACAAACTATCAACACTTCCTTACAAATTACAAAATTCCAGCCCCTAGATCTCTTAGATGAGGGATCCATTTATAGATGTTTGCAAGGGTGTGAGTCATCTCTCGGTTTTTTATTGGTGTCATTCCACTTGTTGTTCTTGGTTCCACTTGGAGATTTTTTGGATCTCTTACTCATCCCTCGGCGAACTCAGAGAGGCAAGTGTCATATGAGAAGTTTATGGAAGATTCCATGAGCATCCACTTAGCAAACTGTCTCGTACATTTATCCATCCTCGCTCATCGCACCTCACAGAAGGCCTCTTCAGTACGCATCGCACCTCGCTAGTGTAGAAGTCAGTATGCATCGCACCCTGATAGTGGAGCAGTCAATATGGTCCATTTTTGGCCAGTTATGAGTGGTTTTTCAGGTGGAACTTTTGGGGAATGATGTAATCAGTTGACCATGATCATTTAGGGTATGAAACAACACTTTTAGGGTTTAAAGATCCTTTGGTTTATCGACATAGAAGATTGGGGTTGCAGTGCCAAAATATGTCTATAACAATTGCTTCCTAAAGCATGAAGTCGTAAATCTTTTGATGTCAGGTGAAATGCTTTATCATGAGGATCTGAGGTATTTGAACTGGAAGGTGACCTATATAAGGTACAATACAATACATCATCATCATATTATTTTCATGATCTAGCTGAGGCGGGCATTCCCATGCTCAGCTTTATAAATTCATTTTCATGTACATAAGACAGATAATCATCTACAATTGCAGACTAGTGATTCTTCATCTGAAGAGTCATCTTCCCTGGCTTAGATGACTATCTGTACAGCTTCTGTGTACATTTGATGTCTTTATATTCCTAAATATATCGCAGCCCGGATGGATGAAACTAGATCTGGGGTCTTCAAAACTCGTTCAATCTTCACCCGATGTACAAGTCAATCCATGTGAAAAAATGTCCTGAGGTCGAACATGGAAAGACATCACCTGATTACCAGTTAATAATGTACGTTGTTAACAGGTGCGAGAGGAATCACCGATAATGATAATGACCCTGAAGGTACTACAGTACAATTCATGTGGTGTGAATATATGATCCGATGTCAAACACCATGCAAAATCTTTCGATCGAAGGCCATTGATGTAAACCTATCATCGGAAGTGAGAAACTTTCCATTGAGGCATGCAAGCTTCAAAGTACTGAAAGGGTTGTTTCTAAGTCAACTTCTTGGAGAGCTAATGTCAACAAGAAGTGACCTGTCGTAGGAGGGCCTTAATATATCCCACATCTACGACATGAAACGAAGCAAGTGATTTTCTGGAGGTGAAAATGATCTGATGATATAAGGTTCAAGAATGGCAATCATGAAAAATGGAGGGTGAAGGTATTGCAGTGGATGAGGCATTAATTGGATGGTGAATTCTCTGAATGACTTCTCTTGAACATATCGGCGACATTGATATGGATTGGTAGCATTGACCCCAAAATATGGATGGTATGGAGGACCAATGGTGATATGACTGGTGAACGAAATAACCCAACCCGACTCAACCATGGTGATGGAGTGAAAGTGTCATGTTCAATAGTGACCTGCTACCAATAAAATTCTTCAAGTTTTCTTCCCTTTTTCCCCAGTCATTGCTGACTAGTACCTCTTTATTTTTGTCAAGCTTGAGGAGGATAACATATGCTTGTTCTATAATTTTCCCTTCAGGCAAACCTGTCGCTATGTTTTAGTGAGTCTAACAACAGTGAAACTCATTCTTGTCGGGGTGGACAAGTTTGTCGCTATTGTTTTAACGAGTTTAACGACAAATATAACTCAGTCCTTTTCATGTTTAGAGAGTTTGAAAAGGGATAAAAAGGAAACTCCACCAATTATTTTTCATAGAATAATCCTTTAAGTTTGAAAAATATTAAAATAATACGAAAGGGATGACTTTTTGATCACTTTAGCGAGCCGAAAAAGACAAGCGCTCGATATTTTTTGTGAGATAATCCCTCAGGTCCGAAAAAGATTAAAATGTATAGGAGGGATGGTGCTTCCAATCACTTTAGCGAGCTGGAGAGGCCAATAGCTCGACAATCTTTTCATATTTAGCGAGTCTGAAAAGAGTTTAAAGGGGACTCATTTTTTGAGGAACGAGTGGCCTTTAGGGTAGCAACTGGTTCTGGGTAATCTTGGAATTTCTCAAAACATGGTGATGTGAAAGAGGGTGGCTAACAAGATTACTCATCGCAGCTATTCCTCAAAATGGTAAACAATCAAGTGGAAGCGTATGATCAGCCAAATAGATGGAGGTGATGGAGGAAACACAACCAAGGTTCAAAAGGCTGATATAATTTGTGATCACAAGTGTTATCTACCAAAGGTAGGTTCATTTTTTAACGAGCTTGAACTCTGGGGGAACATATGCTCAATCGTAGGTTTATTTTTTAACAAGATTGAACCATGTGATAACATTGCTCATAGAAGTGGTCAAAGATTTTCACTATTTAGCACATGATATTCTTTCGACGGTCGTTGAACCTGCTCAATCACTCCATCAAATTGATTATAAATACATATATATGTGTGATAAAATGAAATAAAACTACCATTTTACTTGAAGTACGTGAATAGTAACATAAAAAGTAGTTTTACCTTTCAGTTTCATCATTTAATTTCAAATTTGGGATTTTGGAGCTCTCGAGTGGTTTTTCCCCCTCAAATTTCACCAGCTGATTTCAGGAGATCCGGTGGACTATTCTCCACGTTGTCAGGACCAAGTAGGAGCTAACCTTGAGCTCTTCATCTTCATTCCATCTTTTTTTTTTTTTTTTTGAGCAAGTTTTACCATTCTTCTGGGCCTCTAGGGTTTGAAGAACTCGTTCTCCCATCATTGCACTTGTCCCACATCTAAAGGAGTGATGCATACTGAGCTATACACTAGCCAGTCAGTATGCATCTCACCTTGTTCAAAGGCAGGGTGCAATGGGTGCAAAAGGGAAACTTTGCACAGTGATTTCTCATGAAATTTTTACCTGTTTTTGCTCAAATTTGGATCCTAAATTATCTTTTGTCTTTGTTTCAAATATTTGTTGGATCAATATGGTTGTTACATGGCATTAACATGAACATGAAGAAGAGGACCTGATTGCCTTACACGATCAAGGCATAGTTACTGCATTGTGATTTGCTCAAATTCTTCCATATATCCAGCATGAGGCAACAAATCAGTTTGTTGCAATATTTTCTCGATGCTTGGGATCTGATCGACCAGGTATTCCATATCAGAGGAAAATATATTCCATTGATAGTTGAGGATATTTACTTCCTGACGAGGTTATCGAGACGAGGTGTCCCTCTTTCACTATCAGGATCCGCCCGTGGCAGCGAATCTGTGAGAGATTATATCCGTTAGTTTTGTAGAGATGGATCTCAGCCCAACAGAGATGGCAAGATCAATATCCGTGATGTCATTGATCGTCCCTTGAGGACCATCTTATTTACCTTTGCTAGATTGGCTGGTAGCATGGCTCTTCATTTGGAAAACAGATCTTACATGCAGTACGCCATGGAATTCCTGGAACCAAAGGTGTTCAATTCGTGTGAGGCGGTACTTCCTGTTATAAAATAACAGCTCTCCAAGGTAAAGAATGGAAGATCCAAGAATTTTGGTTATGTTTCCATACTGACTGCTTTTGCCTTGGAGAGGATTCCACTGATGTAGCCTCAGTACATTTCACTAGGATTGACAGCACCGAGGGAACCACAAATGCAGAGATGGGTTGATCTTATGGCTAGACATGTTGGTCAGTCACATATTTATTTCTCTGATGCCTTCTTTGAGGGGTTCAACCATCAGGAGATGGTATTTGCGGAGTATTCATATGTCGGGATGGATTTCCGAGGCAACCCGAATTTGGCGTTACCGGTTGGCGAGCATTGGAGTGCGATAGGTAAAATGATTTGACCATATCTTTGTTTCTCAGTTTTATAATGTTTTTGTGTTTTTAAAATTTTATCAAGACTAATCGAACTCATATGTGTATGCAAACATTGGGCCAGTGCAACCAGCGGAACACCCACAGGCGGCAGTTGACGCTCCAATAGGAGAGGTTGTTGGGAGAGCCATCCTTTGAGATTTGGAGATATTGGAGACCCTGGCAGTTCTGCAGGATCAATTCGAGGGCCTTACTCTCAGTATCTAGGATGTTAGGACCGATAAGTTACCCCTGAGGTTACAGTGCCACACTATTGGCATGTCGAGCTGATGGACCTAACTCTTGCGCATGATCGCACAAGGGGTGACCTGTTATCACTAGCATCATTAGTCTAGGATGCTTTTTTGCATTCATTTTCGAGTTTCTTGGTCATGTGACTGAATTTGTCTTGGAAAAAAAACATTTTGTAAAAACTATAAGCAGTTATATATTTTTTATTTTCAGAGTTTTATTCTGTTTAATTTATGCAATCCTGATGCAAATATTAATTTAAAATGCTTTCTTTACGAATGGCGCAAATGTCTATCTAACACATAGTTTGTTAATGAATCAGTTAATGTGTTTAAGTTTTTGGAAATATGTTGATATTGAATGGAATCAAACTGTCTTTCCAAAATCATGACTCTTAGGAACATACAATAATTAGCCGGGTTCTGAACAGAATAAATGCCAGTGAGCTATAAAATGACGAGCTATGAATCTAGCCTGACAACGAGTCGACGTATGCCATGTGAGTGGGCATCAGAGAGAAGTTCAATCTACACGCTATACTCAGCGATGTTGTTCGTTGATCGGCCAATACATATTCCTCTGAAACTCACTAACTCACAGCTTGGAGTGAAAATGGCCAAAGCCGCAGAAGATACATTCCGCGTACTACGACTAGCTCCGTCAGCATACCCAACAAATAATTCCAAAAGGTCTGACATCTGTAACAAATGCAAAGTGGATTACCTAACCAAAATGATAACTCTAAAAGAAAAAAAAGATGTAACAAAAGTATATATACAAAGAGTGTACTACACTTAATTAAGCATAGTAATGCTTAAGATACAACCCGTTTCAGGGTTGTAACAGTGGAATCCCATCATAATCCACCAGCTCGTAGGCTCCTTTTGTCAATACTCTTTTAACAATGTAGGGGCCCATCCATAATGGTTCGAACTTACCTACTCCCAATTTGTCAGAGTCCTGATCATAAAGCAAGACCAGGTCACCTTCTGAGAAGATATGAGGCTTGACATTTTTGTCAAATTATGCCTTGACACATTTCTTATGTGCTTCGTTAGCCTATGCGGCGTCACGACGGGTTTCATCCAAGTGGATTAGTTCCAAGAAACGAGCCTCTTCCTCGGAAGTTTCGGGAAGTAGATCAATTGCGAGCTTGAGAGACGAAATTTCACACTGAATTGGTAAGAAAACTTCCAAACCATACACCAACTAAAAAGGCGTAAATCCAGTCGCATTTCTCACTGAAGTCCTTCATGCCCACAAAGCTGAGTACAGGATTAAATGCTAATTCCGTTTGTGGACTCCAATCATTCTCTCCACCATGTGCTTAAGGACTTTGTTGATCGCCTCAACCTGTCCGTTAGCCTGCGGATAATATGGAGTAGAACTATCATGGGACAGTCCTAATTTGACAGTCAATTCAACCATCATGTGATTGCAAAAATGCGATCCATGATCTGTGACTATAGCCTGTGGAACACCGAATCTAGAGACTACATGATTGAAAAAGAAAAAAGCAACCGTTTCGCTGCTGTTGTTTAATGTAGGCATCACCTCAGCCCATTTTGTAACATAGTCAACATTGACTATAATATACCCATGCCCCCCAGTCAAGGTGGAATTACATTTCATGAAATTAATACCCCATTTAGCGAATGGCTCAACAACAACTACTGGATGCAATGGTGCAGGTGGTAATCTGGTTTTCGATCAAAAATCTAACAAGCATGGTAACTTCTGAATGCAATTATGCAATCTTTGAATATAGTGGGCCAGAAGTAACTAGCTCGTAATATCTTTTGTGCAGTAGCATAACCAGATAGATGCCCCCTGTTATCACTCAGGTTGTTCCCCAAAGTTGTAAAAAAGGGAATACGGCCGAGGTAACCACAAACCAATCTTTTAGATATAGATTCTAGCCAATTCTGCATCCAGAGAGGGCTCTCTCTTTATAATTTAGCTTTGTTTTGAAATGTGTTAGGCTAGTTATGAAGTTCAAGGGTTTTTTTGTGGGTTTGGATGGTGGAATTCAATAGAACAGTGAGGCAAACTGAATAGTCTAGTCCATTGGGCATGATGGAGTCAAAGAAGGATGGCTTTCTGGATTCGGTTTCTTAACAGAGGATGGTATCACAGAACAAGGTAGTCAAACATGGAGCAAATATAGGCTGGAATCAGATGGAATGAACACAAGGGATGAAGGGAAATTAAGAATCCTTCAACATATTGCAAGAGAGAAAATGGATGATTACTGGTAAGGAGCAATTAAGAATTCCTTAGCAAATAGTCAAAATGCAAGAATCAGGAAACAGGAGCACCTAAGAATTCACCGCTTATATTGATTTGGAAGAAAACATAGATAATAATAAAGATTGAAGACAGAGTGCAGTTTAAGCAAATTCTGAATTAATCCTTTTCTTTACCATTTAGATTATGACACACAGATGATATAGTAAACAAGAAAATTGTAAAACATGAGATATAGTGGACTTATTGATCCAGAGTTTGATTCAAGAATTCTATGACAAGTCTTCTGCATCAATTCCTCATCCAGTGGGCCAGACAACAAATGGTTCCAACAGCTTTTTATTCCAAAAAATTTCAGTATTACAGTCAAAACTATGAATACCCACCAACCTCAAATACTTCATTTGGGGGGGTATTTATACAAAATATCAAAATATCTTACAAAATATCTGATAGAGATAATATCTAGTGATGACTAATTCCTTTTTTACAAAAGATAGAGACAAACAGTCTCGAAAACAGGGAAAAGATGAATCGATGTTGTGTTGGCTGTTCCATCTTTGTCAGATGTGCGGGAGGTAGGTTCTGCGAGTCAGTTTACAGCTATATTCCACTGATAATCTATGCTGGCTACTCCGTTATTGTCGGGCATTATTTGACCTTGATTAGATATACTTTGACACGCTTGAGCCTCATTTATCGATATTTATCTTTATCACGGAAAAAATAACCCAAAATGTACGTTTTACCCAAGAGACATTTACAAAATCCCCAACATGTCTTCCCACCATTGTTGCTATGGAAATTTATGCCTCTGAAGTTTCCTCAGTGTTTCATCAGTTTTTGTATATCTGAAAAAATTAGGCTGGAGCTGAAACAGATGTTTTACCTCATGCACAATATAAAATAAGTTTTCTAAGTTATCATAGAGAATTTGGCCTGTGGGGAGTTCTTTTACTCCTGAAGCACTTGTTGATGAATTAACTTGATCAACAGCATATTTGTTCAACTTATGTACATAATCTGCATGTTTCATAAGCCGGTCATTATTTCTGAAAAGACTAGGTATCCCTTTATCCTGCAAAACTGTAAACCTTTCCATGAAAGAATTAATTTCTACTTGCATATCTTGGCATCTTTTTTCCAAATTCTACATTAAATTTCTCTTCGTTAGAACTCTTTTGATTTCCAAAATGGTGCCTGTCCTGTCTGGGATGCCGAGTTGTTCCAGCTGTTCCCTATTTCTGTTATTCAAAAAATGTATGAGCGAGTTGGCTTGATCAGGCATTTGTCCTAATAAAGCTCTTGATTTTTGAATTTCTTCATGTGCTGCATTCACTAAGTCAATCTGCTCATAAATAGCTTGGATAGATGGCCAAACATTATTTAGGGATTGATTGATGTTGGTCCAAAGAATTCCTTTGATTTCTGCCAAAGGCTTATCCATAGTGAGATCCTTCTCTAATGTTCTCACTTTATTCTCTAATGCTTTAACCTCTCTTATTTTCTCTGCCACACTTATTTTAGATTTATCATAACTCTTTTCTACTTTTGCCAATTTCTCTTTCACTCGTTTCAATTCTGACACTTGGAGTTTCAATTCTTCCATTGCCTTTATTAATTCTTCTGTGCTCATATTAGTACTACTGCCTAGTGCTGCTCCTGCTGATGATGTACCTGTGATTGCCTCTGTTGTGATTGCTGGGACATTTGGGGCCAATGCGGATCCAATTGTTGAGGGGACTGCAATTGTGATTGTAGGGATTACCTTAGGTGGCTCGGAGGTCGACTCTCCCTACTTCTACTTTAATGCTTTTTCTAGTGCCTTCTCTGTATTAGTTAATCTGTCATTGAGTTTCATGAGCAGGTCCATCATATCTTCTTCTGATTTCTGCTCTATAATTTCTGCAGTTTGAGGGTGCCTTGAAGGAGGTAGCTTCAGCTGTTTCCTCAGGGCAGCAATGTCCTCTTCTTTCTTCTTGATTAGTGCCTTTATGCCTTTAGCATCTTGGGGGTCATGCCCCAGTTCCATGATGATCTCTTCCAATGATTTGATTCTATTATCCTTAGCTAGAGAAGAAGCTTTTTCCCAATGTAACTAAGCTGTTGTGTTGTCTAAGGAACTTTGTAACTGGTGGGCCAACATTGCTTTGTCAGTTAATGTGGAATAAACCATTTCCTCTGTCTGTTTGTGAAGTTCAATTTGGTCTAGTGGATGAATGTCTTTGGTTAGGACCTCCAAGTTTGTTCTAATGTAATATGTTGCCGACTAGGGTTGTTGTACCTTTGGCTTAAAATAACTATTTAACATTTTTCCTTCTTTAATGTCATAGGCAAACATCAATCTTTGTTGGGTTGAGGGGGCCATTTTCAAGTATTGATTATAGATTTCAATTCTCACGGGATCATTCCTGGCCTTTACCTCTGTGAAAGTTTTCTTGATGTCTGAGGTCTGCTTGCTTTGTGGCCTGGTGGACGACACCTCTACACTGTGCTGCATTCTAGCTCCTGCCTATGTGAGCTAGTTGATGTATCTACCACTGGGGAAGTCTACTGGCTAACTACCCTCTCATCTCTTAGACTGTCTGTTGTTTCTTCAATAATTTCTTCTTCTGACAGAGGATTCAGTCTTTGTCTCTTTTCTCTTGGTTGTTAAGCAGGTCCACTGATAGGTGTGGCCTCTTCTGTCTCTCTTCTTTCTTCTTTCCTCATTTATAGGAGTTTTCAGTGCTAGAATTTCTGGTGCTCTAGTTTGTGCTGGAGGAATTTGTCCCTGATTCTGTTCTTCTGACGTTGCTGGCAGATCTATCATTATAAGATACTCTGTGGTATCTACCTCTTTACCCTTTGAAGTCCCTGTGACTGATGTGCTGGTTTTCTGTGCAGGCTGCTGAGAAGTTCCAGCAGAGGATGTCCCAACTCCTGATTATTGAGGCAGCTTGAAAGATACCTGTCCAAAAGAGTCCAGGTCAAGGGTTTTTTCAAGATCTTTCATACCTTTTTCCATCTTTTCTTGTTCACTAATTTCTTCTATTAAGTTCCCTTCTACCCATTCTTCCTGATTTGCATACTGTTCAATTTCTGGGATCCTATGATGTACATACACTGATAGCCTGTACCTTACCCTTCTGTCACTTATGAAACTACATGGGTCATATGGTACCCACTGAAAACTTTTCTTCAATCTAAGGTGGTCTTCTAATATCTTCTCAGCATCTTTCCATGCATCCCTAGAATGGATAACATAAGGGCCTAACTGGTTTTTGATTCTCAGCTAAGCCTTCTTCTTTACATTACAAAAGTGGGTTAAGTCTGCATTGATGAGCTACCTGAAATATTCTAATGCAAATAACCTCATGGGCACATATTTAGGCAACTTAAAAGGGCAAAGTTCACACCCATACATTCTGATCTCTGTGTAATTTTGGTATAGGTACCAGTCACCTATCCTGTACTGTTTAGAAAGTTGCAGAATCTTCTTCATATCACCAGTGATCCTAGGAGGAGGAGCTCCTATCAACAGAGTGGAGGCTGGGTGTACAAACAAGTCAATGAATTCACTATAAGTATAAGGGGATTCATAGGTATCATGGAAGACTGAGCTCCAAAATATCACATACCTCCGATTTCCTTTTGAGTCTAATTTCCTGATGGGAAATGGAAAGCTGTCTACTTGATAATATAACAATAGATGGTATATAAAAGATGTGTATTTGAAGACTCCTTCTCTATCCAAATTTATAAACTAATCATGGATTTTGTTGGCAATATAAGTGGCATAGTCATACTTGACAGCAAGGGGCTGTCCTGGAGTAAATATTGATAATAGAACAAAGGTGATATCATTCACATATTCACTGGACCTAAATCCCAAAATCAAGGATATCATGTCAAGAATGAGTTTTCCAGTCTCAGTGAAAAAGGCGTGCAAATAAGGAGGAGGGCCTTTAGGTTGGTGCGTTGGTATCATGAACATCTGGGCAATGCGAGTTATCTCTGAGTTGGGAAATTGAGAAGCTTTTTCCAGCAAAAATCCCATGGAAAGACGAGAAAGGGGCTCAGAGGAATGGAAATGTATCATCTCATTGATGGATTCAGCAGTTATGGAAAAAAGGACAGTTTGGGAAGGTGACATAACTGCTCTATGGACAGGGTCATAGCTGGCACAACATTGGTGAATGATATCTGGGAAAACATGGACTGAGGGAAGGAAGTACATGGGAAGGTTTGATTCCCATAGTCCAAAAATATCAGAGTTGCTCAGATAACTATCCCTAATTTGGCAGAAGGCCTGGAGTTGATTATAATCAGTGGTTAAGTCCTTTATTTGAAAATCTTTGTCTGCAAGAGGCAGATAATCTAAGTCTTTGTGGGGAGCATTGATGGGTGCAACGCTCAGAGCTGCAGGGGCTTCCATGTTTGGTTCTTGTGTTTTCAAACTGGAATTCGGGATTCTTGTGGAAAACTAGGCTAAACAGCAGGTTTAGGAGTCTTTTTATGGTAGCTGCGGACTGTTTTTACTTGAATTTGGTTTTCACAGGCAGAATTTTCAGTGAAGAACTAAAATTTACAGGGTTGCTGGTAAAATGGATAAATACCTGGATTAAGGAGGCAAATTGAGTAACTGTAGGTCAGATGACGAATTGCAGAGCGCGTTGCTGTGGTCTCTTCGGCCAGGTGGCGGTTGAAAGCTGGTACAGTGGCTCCAGTCGTTATTTTGCATGGGAGCGTGAACAAAGAGAATTACAGTGAAAATGATATTTCGTCGTTTTTTAATGAAATTCGGTTTGGCGGGTAATTTTTGGCATTTATTGAGCGGATGACATCAGCATGACGAGACATCTTTGTCATTTAGTGGAGGGTACGGGATGGTGATGTGGCATTGACATGGCGGTGACGCTAGAGAGGGGTCAGCGGGAGGGTGGTAAGTGGTTTACCCCGCACCGCTTATGGGCTTAAGTGGTTTCGGACGGGGGGGGGGCCGCAAGCAGCGCGGGCGGTTGACATGCGTCCAAGGTACGGGCGCAATACCGCCAGTCTCCCGAGCAGTAAAGTTCGGCGATGGAGGGGGGTGCAATATAGATATCAGCCTTCTGATGGGAGGGCGCCGATCGGACTGTGGGCACTCATTGGAGGTATAAGATGGTTAATGCGCGGGACCGACACACAATAAATTAAAGTTTTATAATGCATCAAGGTTATTACAATTGGTTGGCGTGGTTGCAGGTTTGGTTATTTAATTAACCAGAGGTTAATAAATCCCAAGGCTATGCGCGCGAAGGGTTATTACAAGGTTTTGGATAAACCTTTAATTCCCATTTAAACAATGAATATGGCTATATCACTGGGGGATGGGAAATATTACTAATTGGGGTTTTTATTATAAATATAATACAGGAATGGGTAATGGGGCGAGATTTAAATAATAATGTTAAAGTTAATATAAAAAATGAGTCCGAAAGCGCTAAGTCACAATGTTTAAAAACTTAGGCAAAAGGGGGAAAATAGGGATTTATACAAGAAATGAGGCCATTTCCCCAAGAAAAATGGGGTTTTACTCAGGTATCTGATGAAAAAAAAGGAATGAGTGTCTTTAAGGATATTAAGCAGATCTTAATATCTCTGGGGGAGTTTAGTAAATGATTTGGGAAAGGGATGAAGGGGAGTTAGTCATGCTTTGCTTGAGCTGTATCCAAACATTTTCCATGGTACTTGTCATAATAGTAAGATGAACAATCTTTAGAGACAAAAATCAACCACAAGTATGCTTCTGCCACACTAAGAAAACTACCTACCCAGCCTACTGTACCTATCATTTTTTCTTCTTTTTCTTTGGGTGCACTTGGACTAGCAAACCCTTTTCAGCTTTTCTTTTCTTTACATGATAAGCCTATCTAAATTTGCACTTATTTCTTCCAAGGGCTCAGATTAAACAGTTGAGCTCCTTAGCTTCTCTATCTGTCTATTTATCTGCCAAGAGTAAACAGTTTGGATAGATTTCTATTCTCTATCTCTAAAACAAGAAATTCAAACATGAACTGGCCAAGATTAAGTTTTTTGGCCCTTCATAAATTGTGGTAAGAAGTTCAACAACTGTACATGATGCTTTATTTACAGAAAAATGAAATAGTAGTGGCGTTTGGACTTGCACACTTTCCTGGTCCTTTTTATTTGGGGTTCATTTCTTTTCATTTTTTCTTTTGGCCATTTATCCTTTCACCCTTTGATTTTTCTTTTAAGGTATACCCTCTTTACATTTTTAATTTTTTTTTTTTTTGAAAATATGGAAAACCTTTGCAACAAGAAAAGCTATGTACATATTGCAATGCTGATCAAGTCAATCATGAAATATGACACCTATTGGTATAGGAGCATAACACCCCCCACACGCACCTGAATGATAGTCATTCAAAACTTTTTCGGCCTCCTCATGCGTGAGGCACCTTCACAGAACTATATCGATAGCACGACGGTAAAGTGTATCACCGACGATCATGTAGTATTTTGCTTGGTATCGAATACGTCATTGTTCTGAGTGAGAGGTGTTTGGCCTAAAAGTTTGGGTTTGGAGATAGATCAATATGTATCCATACCACAGATCGCTTGACGATATCAGAAATAGAGTCTCATCCACGATTGATTCTTTAGATGTTAAATCGTTGGATGACGATGGAAGGTCACAAAGTAACTCCATGAAGACGAGAGATTTCTTTGATTTGGATTTGGTGAATTCCAGATCAAACTCTTGCAAAATGGCTATCCATTTGGAATATTTTCCCCCCAGTAATTGACGCGACAGAATGTAGGTCATAGGGTTGCAATCTGACATAATGGTAGTTTTGTGAAAGAGTATATAGTGTCAAAATCTCTGTACTGCTTGAACAACTGCTAAAGCCAACTTTTCAACATAGGAGTATTTGCTTTCTGTATCATTTAAGTTTTGACTTAAATAATATATAGGATGTTCTATTCCATCATTTTCTTGTACTAAAACCATAGCAATGGTTGTATCTGCGGCGGCGAGATACAGGTTAAAGTCATTTTGATAGTCAGGAGCATATATTAACTATGCTTTTATCAGTGAATCGCTTAAAGCATCAAAGGAAGCTTGCACAACTTGATCCCAATTGAAGGGTACTTCTTTTTCAAATGACACATATAACCTTTAGCAAGTTCGGCGAAATTTTTCTTTCCCTTGGAGTTTCTGAATCTGAAGCAAATTTGAAGGTGGAGGCATGTCAAGGATAGCTTGAACCTTACATGGGTCGAGACGAATTCCATCCTTAGAAACTACAAAACCAAGTAATCGACCGAAACGAACACAAAACACACACTTGTGTGGATTGAGTCATATCTTGTAGTGTCGGCAACGTAGAAATATGTCTCTCAAATGCTGTGGATGATCAGTCCACTTTCGCGAATGAGCCAGTAGATCATCGAGATATGGTTGAATGATGTGCTTGATGTCATGGAAGGCATAGTTCATTTCCCTTTGAAAAGTTGCCCCTATGTTTTTCAAACCGAAAGGTAGTTTATGGTACATGAATGTGCCCCATGGACATATAAATGCAGTCTTTGATTGGTCCTGTGGGCGGATATTGATTTGATTATATCCGGAAAATCCATCCATAAATGAAAATATTTCGCATCCAGCACACTTATCAGCTATCTGGTCGATAAAGGGTGTAGGATAGTTGTCCTTTGGACAAGCTTGATTTACATCCCTATAATTGACGCACACTCTAATTTTTCCTTGTTTTTTCATGACAGGAACAATGTTCGATACCCAATCGGTGAGAGGAAAAAGGTAAATGAAACCAGCATGCAAAACATTTTCAACTTTTGCCTTAATGGTAGCGGCTTTCTTCGGATGAACAGGTCAAAGCCGTTATCTTACTGGTTTGACATCTGGATACATCTTTATTTCATGTTCAATGATTCTCAATTCAATGTCTGGAATTTCTTCATATGACCGTGCAAAGACATCTCTGAATTCGTGAAAGAGAGCGCAGTAAATTTCCAATTCTGATGAAGAACACGATTTTCCAACATGAATATTCTCTACAACATTAGGTTTGGTCGAGATATTAATGGCTATAGTTTCTTCAATATTGGACATATTTCACTCGGAATCCACTGTATTTACAGTATTTGATAGAAAAACAAATATTGAAGGATGATTAAGGTCACTTGAATAATCTTCATTGTTATCTTGAAGGTGGGAATGATGGTGGTAATTTTCCCACGATGTCTCTCCTATCATCATAGACTAAATGATTCCTTCGTCTGTAGAATGTATACGAGACCAAGGATCGGAAGAGGTACCACACTCTAGAGACCTATCTATCCAAACACTCGCTGAGTGTTGATTTGGGTTCACCGCCTAGGCCCAAAAAATTGATTGCTACAAATATTCTATGGGGCTTGGGGCAACACCTCATTATGATCCACACTATCAAAATGGTCAAATTTCTTCTTAATCTTTGATGACGTAGAAGATATCATATGACAGGTTTTCAATGAGGCCACTTCTGCAAGATTACTTGGAGGCGGAGGGGAAAAAGTACCCATTAAGGAAGGGTATTTTAGGAGACCTACTCTGACATGTTGAAGCAATTGAGAATTTCCATGGATCAATGGAATGCTTCCAGTAGCTTGTGAACTGTTGGGAAAAAATGTTAGTTGGTCAACGATTTTAATTCCACCTTCAAAGGGAAATGCAATTTTTCTAAAATATGTTGACACAACGGCTGCCATAGCATAAATCCAGGGCCTCCCTAGCAAGATATTGTAGTCAAGGTTTCCATCAATGGCCTTGACTTCAATTTCTATTGTCTTGCCCCCAATTCAACTTGCAAGTTACTTAATATACCATACGGCGTGTATGTTCTTCCATCAAATGCTTTTAATGTCGTTGATGATCATGACAAGGGTGGTAAGCCTAAAGTTTTCCAGAAACTCATTGACATAATACAGGTAGATGCCCCCTCATCAATGACTATTCGATGAACAGTTTTATTGAGAGCATTTACCTGTATAAGGAAAGTGAGTTGGGCCGGTCATGGAGGTTCATATCCTTTATGGTTAAAGGCCACAAGATTGGAATCTGCTGGGTCAATCCCACCTATTGCTGGTAACAAAGCCTGCTTCTGGGAGGGGCAATTTTGCAGTACTTCAAGTGTCGACATAGCAGATGGCGATTGAGCCAAATCCTCCACTATATTATAATTATGTGCTACTTGAGCACGAGGATTAGATGTTGATTTATGTACTACTCCCTTTGGCGGCTTTATAGTTAGTTCAGGAATGATGGGCAGAAAAACTTCAGGCAAAGTTGTTGTCGAACTATTGGGTTGATATGTAGCCTTGTTGTTCGACAACTATGGATTCCCATAATATTTATTCCTTGTCGATATCAAAGCATCATTTTGTTGTTTCATGATGGATAGCATAAGCACTTGGGATGGGGAAGCATGATCGATAGTAACCAAATTGGTTTATGGGCTCGAAAACGGATCAGTCAACACTGCTAAGGTACTTGAAGTTCTTAAAAATTTCATAACCTCAGCTTTATGTGGACAATATTTCGTGAAATGCTTGGCGTCACATATGTAACATGGATATTGAGGTTTCTTTTGCCTAGTTGGGTTTTGAGAAGATTTTTCAAGTGGTGAATTTTCCTGTTTCTTCTTATTATTTTTCTCTTTCTTCTTGACCCCTGGTTGCTTTGGATTCTTGCCCCTATCAAATGACACGACATTAATCTTCGAGGCAAGAGGTTCTTCATTTGCTTTTTTACTAGAAACTGCAAGGGATTTTTTATATGGAGCCTTTGCAGTTTTCGTGCTTGTTGTACTGATCACACCATCACTGGTGTGAGAGTCCTTGTTTGATTTAGGAGGGGGGGGAACAGAAAATTCTAGTCTAGGAGTGTCAGGAATTTTGTCGTAGAGCGTGCTAGAATGAGTATAGATCAAGTCTAAATATTGTGCATGAGCAATGACTTACTCTTCAGTGACCACTCCTCCCTTAGCCATATCCTCAGTAATAGAGGGCAATAATGACTTAATAAACTATTCAGCTAAAAGCTAATCAGGAACATATGTCTTTACCATTCGACAACGACGTCGCCACTCATGAATATGATCAGATATGTGAGTGGTTGTTGTCTATTTAAAGTTGGTAAGGAGTTCTGTCCCCGTTTCGTACCTTATGGGTAACTGAAAATGGGTTAAAAAGGTAGTGGCAAGGGTGCTGAAGTTATCGAACGAAGCTCTAGGAAATTCAATATACCATTTTGCTGCCAGACCAATTAGCGTTCATTGAAAAATGCGAAGCCTAATCAAATCATCATTCAGGGTGTTAGATGAGCACCAAAAATGAAAGGTCATTACATGATTCGATGGATCTTCCCCTGGATTTCCATTGAATTTAGGAATATCAGAGGGAAGTTGATGAGGAATTGCTAACCACCAAGGGGCGTATGTAGTTGGATCATTTGTCAACCAATTAAAATTTGGTAATTCTAGGGTCACTACAAAAGGAAACTATTGATTCAGGTTAGGTGAAGCATACCCAGGATAAGATGGAATTGCCTGAGCAGTAGGTCTTTGCATACCAGCATAATTTATCTGATGCTAGTAACTTTGATAAGGTTGTTGGACATAGCCATTATAGTATGATTGTTGATAACCGTTACCTACAAAGCCTTGTTGCTCAGATCCTCGGTAGGTTTTTTGGAATTGTGGTTGTTGATATTGTACTAGCCATGGTTGTTGGACCATTTGTTGTTGCCCAATACTTGAAGATTGACCAAGATGTGGAGTGATAACACCCTTTTGAGCCTGAGTCGTTCCAGGTAAAGAAGTACTAACCTGAGGTTGTGCTTGAGTCGTAGAGACAAGAGGTTGTTATATTGCAACCTTAGAGACTTGAGGTTGACATACAACAGGCAATGCTTGTACTTGCGACACAGTCACAATAGCATGTGTAGTGGGAATATTCGAGACGGGTTGGGTCGGTTGTATTGAATAGACAACCCTTGGTTGTTGAGGCAGTATTGGTACCCAACCACTGAATGTAATTCTAGTTGGACCTGAATTTTGTTGTAAACTCTCATATGGTTGTTCTCCACGAGGGAACAATGAAAAAGCATACTGCCCTCCATATGGCGGCATTCCAGTGTTCAAAGGATATATCAGTCTTTGAAGACTAGTCTACCCAAATTGATACTGGCATGTCGGATCAACTTGCTGAGTTTCGACATAAGAAATACCAGATGGGATTTCGGATGAACAAATAGGAGCAGACCATGTTGTCGAAACAACCCCTAAATGGACTCCAGCTAGGGATTGGTAACTAGCCAGGACAGATGGTATACCAACAAACATTGTAGGAATGGCAGCAAGAAGCTCTGTTGTAGTTGTATCAAATGATACAGTCCTAAATGTTGATGGTTTTTCAGACATGTTTAGTCTATCCAAAATATTTTCTGGTGATTCGACAGGAACTTGCGATGAAGGATTATTAAGAGAACTAACTTCAGGATTAGAAGGATATAAGTGGATCCCAGTTCCAAAATGCAATGGGGTATTGGATGGAAGATCCTCTACTATCTCTTCTATTTCAATCAGTCCAGGTGGAAGAGGTAGACCATTAGGTCCGTAAAATACTTCTGGAGCCGAAGAAGGTATTGCTTCTGCAGTCATAGATACCGGAGGGGTGACACCTTCTGAATTATGGAAATCAACTTCCACAGTTCAGGTAAGTGAACTTCAATCTCTGGATCAACTCTATCTGGAGTTGTTTCATGTATAGAAGTGTTTACCATTACACCAGGATCAGTTCTAATGTCCTCTTGCAACAACGAAATTCCTTCTCTAAAGGCAGATGTACTAGAAATGATCAGAGTAACTGTAGTCTCTGATGATGTTGAAACACAATTTCAAATAAATCAGGTGAATTGGACTCAGTTAAATGAGACTGTTTTTTCCGAAATGGTTTTATTTCTAGAGTCAAAGATGGTTGACTCGCTAGTGTCCGCGAACGACTGGGTTTTGATTTACTTTCATCCACGATTGCGGATTACTAGATCAACTTAAAATTAAGGGGAAAAATGTTATTCCGAATTTAAATAAACTTTAATGATGATTTGACACAACTTTGTTTTTTCAATTTTTAAGAGTCGAAAAAAAGCTAAAGATGACTCTAGTCCCCTTCGATTTTTAATGAGCCTGAAGTGACAAGTGCTCAGATGGACCTTTTCTTTTAAGGAGTCGAAAAGGAACGAAAGTGATTACTCTGGGGATCTAGACAGAGGGTTTACCAAACCAATCACAAAACTGCAAAATACACCTTGGTGATAAATTAAAGAGAAATTACCAAGGACTTATGTACAGTAGTCAATCTTCCTGAATGTTGTGTTTAGTGCATTGTGACCGATAGGGCGGCAGACACAACTTCCTATGGATAAAGGATATAAGCCTATTGTGGTCTCCCAATATATATTCAACGATACAGGGAGCACAAGTCCGTGATAGCACTTGTCGTATCAAAGAGGAGGAATCACCCAACCTTCGATGAAAACGATAGTTACTAGATCTTACGACGCCAGAACATGTCTCTAGCCTAGACCTCTAGATGTGTTGCGTTAGGTTCCAAAGCGTTGTTAAGTTCATTGAAATTTATTTTAGATTTGATCTTGCTTAGAAGTTTTCCTTTCAAGGTTCACCGCGTGATGTATATGTAAAATTCCTAAATATGCAATCTAAAATGATAAACAATCATTGTTTATTTTTTAGCAATGAAAATCCTAGCTACTAAGGAAAGAAGATTACGATTCTTTCAAGCAGAGACCAAACATCACACACTAAATGAACTTTTCCTAAATCATTTTTCGCACACAGTCTAAATGCAAATGCAAATGCATGTATTTTTTTTACGTTCCCTTAATGTGAGAAATGCCAAAAAGGAAAACTGAGTATAGATCTGAAATATTTTCTTTAAAGCGACATTTCAACAATTTCTTTTTCAAAACGAAAGGAAGACTTAAACGACACTTTTCAATTTCGAATAGAAAATGCTTTCAACACTTCAAATATCAAATCAAATATATGACAAAAAGTTCAATCGACTATCTAGAGAAGGAAGACTTTACGACACTACTCTTTTTGACACAAAATGACAGCTACGACAGTCTTGGCACCAAAACGACAGTTTGATTTAAGCAAATTTTCGAAAAAGGATTGCAAATGATGGACAAACACATGAAAACATTTACTAATCCTAATCAAATGGATGCTGGTCTTATGTAATGCAAGGAGGCTTCAACAATGAGATATTGTTCATAAGCAGCGAAACAACTAAAGAGAGCTGAAAACAAGGACAAAAAACCCAAATTTCAAGGACAAAAATAGGATTACTCAGTCATCACACCTGTGCTTCACAGAAATAGGGATGCATCTCACCTGCTACACTCGGGAAGTGCAATGCATATTGGTTTCTAGTGGTAGACAGTGTGATGGGCCAGGGAGCACAATTAAGATGGGTTTTGGCTCAAATTTGCAGCTGAATTTAGTGAGTTAAGCTGAGCTATTATGGATACTCAAGAACAAAGTACAGGGCTATGATCTTGGGAGGTTATTGAGCTACCAACAGGGCATCTAGAATGTTTGTAAGTCGGATGTTCAAATCATAAACTAAACCAGAGATTGACTGAAGTAGCATTCATCTACTTTGCAATTGCAGAGCAAGAGCAATTCAAAGGCTATCTAGCTAACTTCAGACTCTGTTTATAGTTTATAAAAAAAACAATCAACAAAAAAAAAACAAACTACTCGATCCCTAGTGGAGTCGCCATTTTGTTTCCCGGAAAACTAGTGTCTTTTCGATCTGCTAGTCCCACTAGGATTGGCAACTATCCTAGAAACAAAAAATTGAAGCAATTTGCGATTTCCTTTATGTATGATAGATAAGAGAGGAGAAAAGGGACCAACCTAGATCTTTTGCTTGACTCCTTGCTTGATTTCTCTCTCCCTTGATAGAGCTTGCATCTCTTCTCCTAATTATCCCGCTCAGTGAATACCTGTAGAGACAAAGGAACAAAACACTATCAAATCATCTCGATCTATTATATCATAAACAATGCAAAATCATAAATACATTGATCATACAATGGCCTTCACAAACAACAACATTCACAAATACATGACTGTATGGAGGAAAACTCAAAGAACTTTATTAATAATAGAAGGGAGAATTACAACCCAGTTGTCTAATCTAGCATCATCCTCCCAGCATCAAAACCCTCTTCACATCATGAAAAGCAAGATCACCCAACAATACAATGCCTTTTCTCAAAGACAAATTATTAGCACTTCCTTACAAATTACAAAATCCCAGCCCCTAGGTCTCTCAGATGAGGGATCCATTTATAGATGTCTGCAAGGGTGTGAGTCATCTCTAGGTTTTTGATTAGTGTCATTCCACTTGTTGTTCGTGGTTCCACTTGGAGATTTCTTGGATCTCTTACTCATCCCTGGTTGAATTTAGAGAGGAAAGTGTCATATGAGAAGTTTCTGGAAGATTCCATGAGCATCCACTTAGCAAACTGTCTCAAATATTTGTCCATCCTTGCTCATCGCACCCCATAGAAGGCCTCTTCAGTATGCATCGCACCTGGGTAGTGTAGAAGTCAGTATGCATCACACCCTAACAGTGGAGCAGTCAGTATGGTCCATTTTTGGCATTTTTTGAGTGGTTTTTCAAGTGCAACTTTTGGGGAATGATGTAATCAGTTGACCATGATCCTTTAGGATATGAAACAACACTTTCAGGGTTTAAAGATCCTTTGGTTTATCGACATATAAGATTGGGGTTACAGTGCCCAAATATGTCTATAACACCCAGGATTTTGTTTCAACTTGACATTCAAGTTCATCTTATTCCATGGCCTAGTGTGGGGTTTGCTTCCACCCTTAAACATCTATGTCATGGTGGGTTCCTTATCTACTGGTGTCTACTCTGCTTCGAGCTCACTCATTTTTCCCTTGGATTTCTTTGTTTTCTTACTAACTTCTCTTTCTGTAGGTAGGGGGACAATGAGTGGAGGAGCATCCACTATTTTTCTTAGGCTATCACTTATCCTGGTATAAACTCTTGGTAATTCAGGAACCAAAATGGGAATTGTTTCCACATTTTCTTGGCTCCTTGTCTATACAGATGAGGTCCCTTGTTTAGTTTTTGTGGTTGTTTCAATTTCTTTTTACTACCCTTCTTCCTACCCCTTTTTTGTTTTGCAGGTTGAAGTTCAAATCCTCCCCAAAATAAAAAAGTGTTCCCAGGTTAAGCCAGTTCGTCTTGATTGGATATCAATTAAAAAAATTGTTAGAACCTTATGATATATAAAATGGGAGGATTCATATGTTCTTTATTTGACTCTAACAAACATATGTTTCAATATTTCCAACAGAAAATAGGGAGTGTTGATTCTGAACTAACCTGCTATATGAGCCAAAAAACGGAAATGATAAAGATTGACATGATTGTAGCATCCTTCATAGGTGAAGTATGACTGAGTAATCCATAGGAGATAGTGCCACTCGTCCTTTAACTATGACCTATGAACCCCTGAACGCCAATTCATCTCCTTAAATTCATCTTTTAGAAAAAATGGTACATCAATGCCAGCCAAAATATGACTCGTGAAAGCTCTTTCTCCATCTGCAGGAAAATCTGTGACTTCATTTATTAGCTCCTCTATGACCTGAAATGTAATTCCCCCAGATATCACCTAATGATCATCAAAACCTTTAGCAAATGCTCTAGTAACTTCATCATGGTAACCTACACACCAGTTGAAAAATTGCTCCCATCCTGCTTCCCGAAACTATTATTGAATTTATGGATATATATCCACTAGGTCAGGTGCCTTAGGCTCACTCCTGTTCAATTTTATGCTCCTTCCCATGTTTCTCACCACTAAGAAAAGGCATAGAAAATGGGATTGTGATTCAATCTCTAGATTCCAAGGAAAATTTAACAATGCGTCCTCATTTAGCATAGTAAATCTAACAACTCAATCATGGGTTATACGGGTCTTACCATATGAGGTAAATTACTCCAGGACATGTCAAGTGGTACATAATTATAATGAACTGACAAATAATATAAAAAAAATTACACATAATCATGATCTTTTAACCCACATTACCTCTCGATGGTGAAATTCAGAAATGTATCATGTGACCTCACCATTTGAGTCCTCAACACTTGTTTGATAATGATTGTTCATCTGCTGACATGTGTTCTGTCAACACAATTTGGATATAAGACAAAAAAATGAATTTCTCCTTTTGGTGCTAATGTCCTAAATGTCAGCGCATTTTCTAAAATTTCAAAAATACAAGAACACTAACACTCTCATTGTCAATTATTTAACCATGTTTATTACAAATTTTCATTGACACTATCATTGTTAGCGATTTAAAAATTATAGAATAAAAATGTGATAAAACTATGTGACCTTTATTGATGACTTCTCTTGCAAGATATGGATTTGCTTCATGAAGACCAAGGATGAAGTCTTCAACAAATTTCAAGAGTTCGCAACTAAAGCAGAGAACTTGACATGAAATAAAATCAAGATTCTAAGATCAGATAATGGAGGAGAAAACACCTCTAAGGAACTCGTTGCCTTTTGTAAGGAGATGGGATTAAGAGGGAGTTGATAGTCCCTTATAATCCTCAATAAAATGGAGTTGCTAAAAGAAACAACATGTCCATTGAAGAATGTTTTAAGCCAATGATCGATCAAGATTTTCCAATGTTCTTATGGAGTTAAGCATTAGTGACAATAGTCTATATTCAAAATAAAAGTCCTCATTGAATATTTGAAGATAAGACTCCTGAAGAAGTATTCTTCAAACAAAAACCAAAGGTTGGACATTTGAGAATATTTGGATGTCCACTTTATATACATGTACCCAACGATAAAGGGAAGAAGTTAGATATTTAGGAAAGAAGGGAATATTTATTAGACAAAACTAGGCATCAAATGCCTATAGAATATATGATCCTAGATAGCAACTTGCTGAACTTAGTAGGGATGTCACCATTGATGAGAATGTTTCCTATTGGCAGTATAAAGAAGTTTCTCTAGGAAGCGGGGAATAAGTAGGCGAGGCTCATTCCTTCTAGGTGTTTGTTCTAGCCTCTTCCCATCTATATCTCCATCAAACAATTTCCCAAATTTTAGTGGTTAGGTGGCTTCTGGAGCTCTCACACAATATGCTGGACCCATTAGACTACATGGCTTATTGGCTATATCCATCCTCTATAGTCATTCTCAGCACTCCACCTCAACCTATTGGATAAAGACCAACCAAGCAAACAATGGTTAGTTCGGACTGGCAAGGAATGGATTAGGCTTTATTGTTGGGTAAGCACCTGCTGCTGAAACATGAAGAAGGGGAGTAGAACATGATATGGATATGGATAGATGACCCAGACTACTAGATATATCCCATCCCCTCTAATTAATAGTAGGGCCCCGCTCCTTTTCCGAACCACTAGGTTGTATCCTACCCAATGCAAGGATCATACATCGGCATAAAAGAGGACCTAAGCAAGTTTCCTAATGTGGAAAAAGCCTATACATGAATTCACCCCAACCATCCTAATCAATTTGTTCTATTTTATTCCCACTCCCCCATTTCATAATAGTTTAGATCAAAGGACTTACCCTACCTCCAACGCGATTCTATTTATTTCCCATCTGCTAATGGCAATCGAATAAATTCAGATATAGATAGATTCATCGGGTTGTTATAAGGCCCTATCAATAAAAAAAAATTCGTGGGACAGGTGGCCTTTGTCTCAAATTGAAAGGAATGGTTAGGTGAGAGGAGTGACAGATGCATGAGGTAGGGGAAAGGCAGTGGAATAAATGACGAACAAAGATTGATCTATCCTACCCTACAATATGGTATGGAAAATTCTAGCAAACCTATCTATTCTCATTGGTTGAATGGTTTTGTCTATTAGGGCATCTATATGGACAAAATAATTGCAAGAGTGAGGCTGTTTTTCCCCCTCGCTGAGACATATGTTATTACGTATATAAGATAGCTCTTTTGAGGGTGCTTGCCAATGCCTTGCTATTCTTAATTGTAGGTGGGACCAGGACAAAAGGAACACCTTTGACTGGTAGATTCCACAGCAGGAATTTCAGCACCACTGGGTTTAGCAGCACCAAAGCTCACAAAATTCCTTCTAATCCTAGTTAATAGACTAATTTCCTAATAAGACTTGGTTCCTTATAAAAGAGCAGCAATTTTAGCTCAAGATCCTGTTCCATAATATTACCCCGCATATTAGCCATTTTAGCCTGCAACATCTTCTCCATTTCTAGATCAAGAGCTAATGAAAATTTCTAGGGTTGAACCATAATCTGTTGAAAAAGTTGTTTACCTCATCAATAAGCCAAGGAACTTAGCTTCATGTTAAATAGTCGATTCACCATCATCAGAAGCAATAGAGCCAATTTCATTTTGATATTTATAGCCCATTGTTCCTTCCCCTCACTGCATCAAGAAGAACCTAGAAGGGAGGTACTTCTGACGTTTAGTTACTTCCTATAGATATATAGAAGTGCTGTAGACCCACTTCACCCCCAGTCCAATGAGCAAGAAAATTTGTTAAGCCAGACCATAATGAAATGCAAGGAATGGGCCATAAATAATGAGAATACGTGAGTGGGGTTGAAAAAGTCAAGAATGTGTTGGGGTCTTTGTATGGCTTAGATCTACCTTGCACGAAGCAGAAGGACATGCTAAACCATGTTCCACCTTCAAGGAATGCAAGAGACTAAAGAGGTACTCTAGATATGTAGAATTGATGACTAATATGATTGACTTTGAACCTTCCACCTATAAATAGGCATCTAGCGAACAAGTTTGGAAGGATATGATGATGGAAGAATACCAATCTATTATGAAAAATGATGTATGGGAAATTATGTCTAGGCATGAAGGGAAATCATTGGTGACCTCCAAATGCATATACAATATTAAGCATGCAATGGATAGAATGATTGACTAATATAAGGCGAGTTTTCTGGCTAGAGGATTCTCCCAAAAAGAGGGAGAGGATTATGATGACACTTTTTCTCCAGTTGCGAGGTACAATACTATTAAATCTATTATTTCTATTTTTACTTCTATCAGTTGTAATTTACATCAGATGGATGTAAAGACTACTTTCCTCAATGGTGTGATTGAGGAAGAAGTGTACATAGAACAACCTCAAGGTTTTAAGGTTCATGATAGAGAATCTCACATTTGCATATTGAAGAAATACTTGTATGGACTTAAGCATACACCTAGAGCCTTATATTATCGAATTGATAGCTACCTGATAAGACTTGATTTCTCCAAAAGTGTTCTTGATTCAAACCTATATATTAATGTTTTGAATAATGAACATGTGATTTTATTATTGTATATTGATGACTTATTTCTGACAGGCATAGAGCATCTCATTATTCAATGTAAGAAGGATTTCGCTACTGAATTTGATATGAATGATCTTAGCTTGATGCAATACTATTGGGACTAGAGGTTTGGAAAAATATTGGTGAAATATTTCTTGGTCAAGGTAATTATATTATCAATATCCTTCATAAGTTTAGAATGATGGACTATAAATCAATGGCAACTCCTATGGTGACTAATCTAAGGAAGTTGAGAGACTTCATGTCAAATTTGGTACATCCATCCATGTACCAAAAGTTAATTATATCCTTAATGTATTTGGTTAATACTAAGCCAAACATTTGCTTTGCAGTGAACACTCTAAGCTAGTTCTAGGTGGAATTGATACATGATCATTGGATTGCAACAAAGAATGTATTCATGTACTTATGTGGTATAGTTCATTATGGTTTGAGAACAGTCTCACACAATGTTATACAACTATAGGGATATAAAAAAAATGATTGGCGGTGAGTGCGGAAGATAGAAACAATACATCTGGAGGTTACCTCAGTTTGGGCTTTGCTATGATTTCATGGATGAGTAGGAAGAAAGAAAAATTTGCACTTAACATTACCGAAGCGAAGTATATTGCAACCAATTTAGAAGTGTGGCTTTAGAAGTTACTCAAGAGACTATTTGATCAGACGTTAGAACTGACTGTGATTTATTGTGACAATTGAAGTCATGTGAAGCTCACAAAAAATCCACTTTTCTACGACAGGTTCAAGAACATTGATATCAAGTACCACTTCCTTCATGACATGGTGCAAAAGAGAGTAGTGAGTCTCTAGGATATCTGATCAGGTATTGATCGAGGACCTTAATGATAGCTCAAATTTTGAAGTGTTTGAAAGAGCGACAAACTTGAGCGATCGTATAGATCTCGTCTTCCTGATTCCTACACTGTGAACGGTTCGAAAAACTGATACCATATGAAGGAGTTATTGCAATTTGAAAAAGTCTAGTAAACTACAATTTATGGACGTTTGACCAAGATTAATTTGGTTTAAGCGCTAAACATTTCCTTAAGCACCTTTCTTAAAAGTGTGAATTAAGCACATGGGTAGTATTCGAAAAGTGGAAACGGGTATCTCACACAGACAAAAAGATGTAAGCGGTATTCCTAAATTTCATGCGATTAACCTTAGCGGGTGACACATATCACAAGAAAACTACTTTTCTCACGCGCTCTCGATCTAATATCGGTCGTGCAATATTTCGCGCGAGATTGCATGACAGTCATTCGATTGGACGGGTTACATCGATGGTGGAGACCATCTGGGTTAGTTGGTGAGCGGATGACATGATATCCATTGGATCAAGCGGGATATAATGACAGTGGAGCTTCTACTCTTTGACATGTCCCGATGCCAATGTAACCGCCAGTTGCAAACGCACTCACATGCGATTGCATGTTACCCGACCGCCAGATCTACACAGCATTCTCCCTAATCGTCAGGGTTATATCCCTCATATGTGCACTCAACATTAATTGTAACAGTTAGTTCCAATGGTTTAGTTTGGCAGAGCAGAAAAAAAGGCGGATATGCTAAGTTTAACTAAAGTTAGGTGCAGTTAGCCAAAATTGGTGGAGTATCTCTAGTGGGATAATGACTAAGTGCACTCCAGGAGCAATTTTTGAGGGAGAAAGAGAGAGATTAAAACAAGAGGCTAGCTAGGATAATTGGAGCCTTTTGAATCCAATGGAATAGTCCAGAGAAGCTAAGGAATTCATCTTCATAGAGATTTTCATCCATGGAGATTTTGGAGCTCAGGGCCACCAGGGGTTGGAGGCAGTTGTAGGAGCTACCAGTATTCGTTCTCAACACACCAACTATCATTTCTAACTGTAATGAACCTTCTAAATCCATTGCATGGATTTGCAGAATAATTTGGACAATTCTAAAGGCCGAGATGCTACAAGGAAGTTTCAGGCAACCCAATGCCAACCATGGAGGAAGGCCTAGTTTGGGGATGCAGTGCTCATTTTGAGCATATGATCAGTCTATTATTGTTGTCTGATATGTGCTAGAGATAGTAGAAGAGGTTTTAGTGACAGTTAAAGAATTCTGAAGGAGTTAGTTCCATCAAGAAGCTCAGGGTAGCTTAGAGCACTGATTGATGGAATCAAGTCTAAGGGAGCTTAGATCTGTTTGCAGAGTGATGATAACCATGACAGGGATATAGATGGTATTCTAATTCCATTGGTTCAATTCAGCAACCTTTGGAGTTAAGTTTGGAACTTGTAAAAGAAACTTTACCATAATCCTAAAGAGACAAGTCAAAATGACAAAAGCTAAAGGAGAAGTAGCCCACAATATTTGGGTGAACTCCTAGATTAAATTTGTTGTTATGTGTTGATATTTATTTTTTACATTATATGGCATTTATATGTGTTTAATATCAGCAGAAACAAATGGACTTAAGGCACTTAAACAGTTAAAAACAAATGACATACACCTATTTGAAGTATCTAATTCTGCAAATGTCATATATAAGCTAGATCATTTATTTGTTTCACTGAGTGGGAGGTTCTTGTAAGAATAAAAAGTTATCAAACCCCCATCTCCATATCAGGTGGTATTAGAGCAGGTTTTTTTGATTGACCGAGAAAAAGGTTTCTTGTTTTACTTGAAAGGTGTTTAAACAGTACAAAGAATTTGACTGTTTGACTGTTTGTAAACTAACTATGCTTGAGTTTGTGAAGGTGAAGGTAAACCTACTGATAGCTAAGTCCAGCATAGGACGAGAAGGAAGAAGGGCTGAAGGCATTCTCCTTACCAAAAGGACCTCAAGGAAACCCTTGAAGAACTAGAGGATTCATTTGCAAAAGGCCGTTTGAATAAGAGTTTGACTCTACAGCCATTTAGTTGAGAAATTTGTCAATAGATTTTGAAAGCTTTGTGAATTTGGTTGAAGTTCTTTTGTTCATTTTTATAATGAAAACTTCTACAATTGAGTTCTCAAAATCCTCCTCCTTCACAGGATTCTTTGATGAAAACATGAAGCGAGACTTTTTCATCATGATGGATATGGTGAAACAAATGTAAGAAGATGAAAGGAAGAGCACAAAACTTCGAGAGCAGTTGAATTCCATGAAGGAAGAGAAGCAGTTTCTTTTTGACAAGTTGCAAGAAATGGAGTGCCAACTTCATATTGAAAATATGAACCTAGAAAGGATGCATGAGATGGATACATAGCTCTTTACTGCCAAAGAAGCCTTAGTCAAGCATCAGTTTGAAGAAGAGGTAAACAATTCTAGTTTGTCTTCAATTTCCTCTAAGAATGTTTATGTTGGTTCTTTCGAAAAACATACAAGAGGTATAGGGTCCAAGTTGATGTCAAAAATGGGCTATGAGGGAAAAGGATTGGGAAAACATGCACAAGGCATTGTTGAGCCAATAATGGTTGAGGAAAGGCCTAAGTATTTGGGTCTTGGCTATGGACAATATTATGGAGAAAGTTTCAAAGTAGCCATGAAGGCAATTGAAACAGTACCTAGAAGGAGTTTCATTTAAGATTCTCTACCTCAAGTTTGTAAATATTGTATTCATGGGGAATGTAGTATTCTGAAACATACTTTTCAAGAAGAAGGTGCTCATAAGCATGCACTCGAACAAGAGAGTTGTTAAAGCTCTAAAATCATTAAAGAGATTGATGGTGTTCTGAAGGGAGCCACTTCTTCATTCAATTCACTTTCTCATGAAGGAAACAAGGGTGAAAGAGAAAGGTATAGATCTGATTTCAATCACACTTCTTTTGATTATGTAAAGCATGCTAAATTTCCACATAAGCATTGGAAAAAAATTGCATGTTCCTTTTGGGGTTTGGTTAACCATAGTGTTTCTAGATGTTGGAAGAAAATGGCCACATACAGGAAACTTTTGAAGAAAAGGAGGAAAGAAGCCAAAGGTCCATTGGACAAGGAAAATTATGCTATAAAGAGGATGAACATGTGTTGCACTTATTGCCATAAGCAAGGACATATTGTTGAAAAGTGTTGGATTTTGAATCCAATAATGCTTCCATGAAATTTGAAGAAGGTGGAAAAAGAGAATGGCAAGAATGGAAAGGAAGTTTCCATAATTGATGTGTTTCAGGATGATTCACATGTTGATGTCGATGTGTAGTTAAAGGAAGCGCCTTTGATGTGGATTGGTAAGAAATGGTTAGAATTCTTATCCAATTAAAGTTGCATTCCTTTTGATTTGATACGTTTCTTTGCCAATGGAATGCAAGTTGCAGGGTTTTACCAAAAAGGTGAATGGAAAAGTTGAGTATGAGTCTCACTTTATTGCAGCAAAATTATATTCATTTCATCTTTGTAAGTACATTTACATATGATTGGGGATCTTGTACTTATGATTGCTTGAGAAACAGTTGGAGAATGGAATACATACATGAGGATGGTATATATGAACAAATGAATGTTGATGATTTCATTGTATTTGAACATGTATGTGTATTTGACTTGATGGTCAATTGCTTTGCTTAAACATGCATGCAATGTCATGTCGACTTGGAAAAGTTGATTTTGTCTCCAAGATTGAAAAAGGGAGATAATGATGAATTGTTTCACAAGAGGTGGAATTCTTTCTACATTGAAAAAGAATCGTCAAGTTCTTTTTGTACATGTTTGACTTGGAGAGTGAGTTGTTTGAAAGGGTATGTTTTTGTCAACTTGTGATTTAGACGATAATTTGTATACAAGATGTAAAGACATGATGATGATTCACATGATGTGAATTTATGTCGTCAAGTTGTTCTTTTTGCATTATGTTGTTTTTGACAAGATGTAAGAAGAATATTTGCAACAGCAAAAGTCGCCATAGAACTAGCTTGGTAAGAAGTGGTTTGGCTTCCTGACCCAGTAAAATATACTTTCATTGTTACGTATGAAAATTTCAGTTAAGTATGCATATATTTGTGATGTAATCTCATGTTTGTTTGAGCCACCTTAGATCAATGATCAAGGAAGCGATGTTCAGCTACCTTCTATAAACTTCTCAACAGAAATTCTGAATGAGTTCAAGGAAGACAGTTCTTAATAGGAGGACAAGCGCATCCAGGAAGGGAAGTGTCGACTACCTTCGAGTTTTGGTTCAAAGGCACTAGCAATGCAAGGCAAGTGTATGGAGGCTGAAAGAAGAGGGTTTTGTAAATTTGTACTCTTATCTACTATACAGATTAGTATATCAGTCTTTTGGGGTCCAAAACATTCCTAGTGGGAAGGAGAGATAAGATATTGATCAAGGACCTTAATGATAGCTCAAATTTCAAAGTGTTCGAAAGAGTGATGAACTTGAGTGACTAGATATCTATCATCTCCTGATTCCGGCACCATGAACAGTTCAAAAAACTGACACCGTATGAAGGAGTTATCGCAATTTGAAAAAGTCTACTAAATTGAAATTTATGGACATTTGACCAAGATTAATTTAGTTTAAGTGCTAAACCTTTCCTTAAGATCCTTTCCTAAAAGTGTGAATTAATCACATGGGTAGTATTCGGAAAGTGGAAACTGGTATCTTGCACGGACAAAAAGTTGTAAGCCGTATTCCTAAATTTCACGTGATTAACCTTAGTGACCGACACGTAGCACGGGAAAACTTCTTTTCTCATGCACTCTCGATCTAATATCTGAAGGTTTTAACCCCGTATAGAAATTACCTACATACGAATTCTAAAACACAAAAAATAAACAATACAAGATCATAACACATAAAACACATATACACAGATATTTTCCCCTGGATCCCAAAACCGGGACTACCAGCTTGATTTTTCATTATGTTCCTTTTAATATTACGATACATATTTATACATGCCAAAGCATCCAATACCATGGACTGAAAACCATCGCGTCCAAAACCATGGACCGAAAACCATCGCGTCCAAAACCATGTGCAAAAATCATGCACAAAACCATAGGTGGGTCCACCCAACCCAATATAGTGTCCAAAATATAAAATTTCCTAGGGTGCTACCCCAGACCTCGTACAATGGGGCTACCCACCCACCCTCAAACCCACCTATGACCCCCCTGCTGCGCAATCGACGCAATGAAGGGGGCACTATGCCCACCCTCTAACCCCCTGGTTCACTACGTGGGCTAGTGATGGAAAGAATAACACAACCCAACATTCTCCCACTTGTTGTTTTGTTTCCACAGGGGGCCACAAGAGAGCTTAGTCATTTATCCAGCCCTGCAATGCCCATTGTTTCTCTACACCGAATTCTCAAAGCTCACAGATTTTGTTAATGCATCTGCAGTATTCTTCAAAGTGTCCACCTTTACTAGCAACACCTTTTTGTCTTCTATCATATCCCTCACAAAGTGCTATTGAACATCAATGCTCTTTGTCTTTGAACGGTAAGCAAGGTTCTTTGCCAAGAAAATTGCACTTTGGCTTTCACAGTCTATCCTTATAGCTCCATGTACTAACTCCATACCTGAACACAATCTCTGCAACCAAATTGCTTCCTTGCTCGCATGAGTGGCTACCATGTATTCTGCCTCTGTAGTTGATAGTGCCACTACAGATTGTTTCTTACTCATCCAACTGACTGCACCTCCAAATAGGTTAAACACATACCCACTTGTAGATCTTCTCTGATCTAGATCTCTAGCCTAGTCCGCATCAACAAATCCACGGATATCCAAAACTCTATCCAATCCTGGTCTTCCTTGGTAGCACAAACCATAATCACTAGTGCCACGCAAATACCTGAAAACCTACTTCATTGTTGTCCAATGATCCTTCCCTGGTTTTGACATAAACCTGATCAATACTACCACTGCATGTGCAATGTTTGGTCTAGTACAGACCATCGCATACATTAGGCTACTGATTGCACTTGCATATGGAACACGGGACATATCCTCTTCCTCTTCTTGTGTCTTGGAACATTGTTCAACAAATAAATTTACACCTACAAGAATAGGAACCTTCACCATTTTACTATCCTGCATATTAAACCTCTGCAATATTGTCTCGACATACTTCCTCTGGTTTAACCAGAGCTTCCATTTTGCCCGATCTCTTTTAATTTCCATGCCCAAAATATAATTTGTAGCACCAAGATCTTTCATGTCGAATTTGGACAACAATTGGGTCTTCAAATCCTTGGTAATTTATTTGTCATTTCCAACTAGCAACATATCATCCACATACAAGACCAGATAAATAACACAATCACCAATTAACTTAAAATACACACAGTGATCTACTTTGCTTCTGGTGAAGCCAAGTCCTCGTATAAATGTATCAAATTTCTAATACCGCATCCTTGGTGATTGTTTTAACCCATACGGAGACTTCTTTAACTTGCATACTAGTTCTTTCTTACCCTTCACCGTAAAGCCTTCAGGTTGCTTCATGTAGATCTCCTCTTGCAGATCCCCGTGAAGAAATGATGTCTTCACATGCATATGTTCTACCTCAAAATCAAAAGTAGCAGCAACAGATAAAAGTAATCTAATAGAAGCTACCTTGGCAACAGGAGAAAAAATATCACCAAAATCAATTCTTGGCACCTGGGAATAACCTTTTGCTACCAACTGAACTTTGTATTTCTCCACCTTTCCTTCTGCATTTGTCTTCTTCTTGAACACCCATTTGTTGCCAATGGGTTTCCTTCCTGCCGGCAACTCCACCAGATCCCAAGCCTCATTTTTGTGCAAAGATTCCATTTCATCAACCATGGCCTCTTTCCAGAGTTTTCCATCCTCTGAATCTACTGCTTCCTTCATAGTTCTGGGATCATCATCAGTAATAGATAAAGAAAAATTTGAACAAAAAGCAGATGGACTATACCTTTTTGGCTTCCTTCTTTCTCGAACTGAACTTCTCACACCCAAATTTTGTGGCTCTTCATCTTCTGATTCCTCCTTTGCTATAGAGTCTGATTCTTCCTCCTTTAGCTCAAACTCTATCTTCTTAGGTTCCTTTGGTTGGACTTCATGTTTAATACCATCTTTCACCTCTCTGAACACCACATCTTGGTTGTACACAACCTTCCTTGTTACTGGGTTCCAAAGCTTATAAGCCTTTAAACCATCCTTATACCCAACAAAGATGCACTTTTCAGATTTGCTATCCAACTTAGTTCGTTTCTCCTTTGGAACATGTACATGTGCATCACATCCAAATACACTTAGATGTGAAAGAGAGGGTTTCTTACCAGTCCATACCTCTAGTGGAGTCTTATCCTCCAACGCTAATGAAGGTGATCTATTGACCAGGTAACATGCTGTCTCCATCACCTTTGCCCAGAATTCTTGTCCTAACCTAGCACCACTGAGCATGTTCCTTTCCCTTTCCATCAACGTCTTGTTCATTCTTTCTACAACTCCATTTTGTTGAGGTGTATATGGTGTAGTCTTCTGCCATGCTATACCACACTTCTTACAAAATTCTTCAAATTCCTTACTGCAAAACTCTCCACCGTTATATGTCCTCAGCATTTTTATCTTCTTCTCTGTCTGGTTTTCCACCAGAGCCTTAAATTCTTTAAACCTGTCAAAGACTTCAGATTTCTTCTTAAGGAAATATATCCATGTATTCCTTGAGAAGTAATCTATAAATGATACATAGTACACAGACTTACCTAGTGATGGAACCTTCACAGGTCCAAACACATCACTGTGCACAAGCTCTAATATCTGTTTCAGCCTCTTACCACCAGAGGGGAAACTCACCCGATTCTGCTTCCCATATATACAATTTCCACAGAAATCAAAATCTAGAGAGCTATTACTCATACCTTCTACCATACCTTTACCATGAAGTATTCGAAGGCCCTTCTCTCCAATATGTCCAAGCCTTTGATGCCACAACATGGTCTTCTCTCCAGAGACCACTAGATTTTCTGCTCCACTGTCAGGAACCACAGAACTATTGCACCCATCAACAATAGTACTACCTTGTAGATTGTACAGAGTTCCAATTCGAACTCTCCACATCAATACCAGTGCTCCCCAAACCATCTTCCAGGTATCCTTGTCAAACATTGTTTTTACACCTGCATCATCCAACTTGCTTACAGAAATCAAATTTCTGGCCAATGCAGGAATATGTAGAACACCCAGAAGTGTTCTAACCCTTCCACCTTGCAACTTCAACTTTACTTTTCCACGCCAATGATTCTAGCCTTCCTATCATCCCCTAAGAAGACATCACCACCATCGTATTTCTCATACTCGCAGAACCACTCTCTATGGGGAGTGAAGTAAAAGGATGCACCTGTGTCAATCAACCATGCCTCATGATCTACATGTGTACTTGAAAAAGCCAAGTAAACATCTCCACCTTCATCTGAGGTGGTTTTCGCCTCTGCAGAAGGAGCATCATCAGATCCCTTTCCTTTGTCGGAAGCTTTAGATTTACAGCCCCTTTTGTAGTGCCCTTCCTTTCCACATTTCCAATGCACCACATTTACAGGTTTTCCTGGAGATTTAGATCTCGCTCTAGATTTATATCTCCTACTCGATGACTTATTTTTGTTTCTGTTCTGGGGTCATCCTCGTATAGTCAAGGCATCACCATTCTGGATCTCCATATTTTTCCGTCACATCTCCTCCGTCAGCAAGGATGAGACTATTTCATCAAACTGCAAGGCAGTTGCAATGCTACCTATTGTAATAACCAGACTATCCCACGAATCTGGCAGAGAACACAACAAACTAATGCACTTATCTTCATCTAAAATTTTGATATCAACAAATGATAACTAACTTACCATAGTATTAAACACATTCAAATGCTCTATTACCGAGTCTCCTCTTTTATCCTCAGGTTATACAACTTTTTCGTGGGAATAGTTTATTCACCAGAGACTTTGATTGGTACAAAGTCCCTAACTTGTCCCACAAAGCCTTCATCATAGTTTCCCCTGATACATTTAGCAATACTGAATCTGAGACACACAATCATATTGTGCTCTTTGCCTTCCGATCCAACTTCTTCCATTCTTCATCAAAAACTCATATTGGTTTAGTACCCGAATCTACCATGATCCACTGATATTTATCCACCAACAAATCCTCCATCTTGAGTTTCCACAACTCAAAACTCTAACCATTAAATTTCTCGATCTCTATCTTTCCACTACTCGCCATCATCTTTCACCACCAGAATCGATCCCGAAAATCTCCCACTGAACAGGGTCTACCACAGGCTGAGTGAAACCCCTCAGCAACAAAGGCATCCCCTTGAAGCCAAAACAACTCTGATACCAAATGTAGGTTTTGACCCTGTACAGAAATTACCTGCATACAAATTCTAAAACATAGAAAATTAACAATGTGAGAGCATAACACATAAAACACATATACACAAAGATTTCCCCTGGATCCCAAAACCGGGACTACCAGCTTGATTTTTCATTATGTTCCTTTTAATGTTATAATACATACTTATACATGTGAAAGCATCCAATACCATGGACTGAAAACCATCACATACAAAACCATGGACCGAAAACCATTGCGTCCAAAACCATGTGCGAAAATCATGCACAAAAACCATCGGATCCAATACCATGGACCAAAAACAATTGCATCCAAAACCATGCACCGAAAACCATCATGTCCAAAACCCCATGTGACCACCCCACTTTGTAATCAGTGTGACGAAGGGGGGGCTCCGCCCCCCCTCTAACCCCCCAGTTCAATATGTAGGCTAGTCGTGGAAAGAATAACACAACCCAACAATATCGCTTGTGCAAGATTGCGTGATAGCCATTCGATTGGACGGGTCACATCGATGGTGGAGATCGTCTGGGTTATTTGTTGAGCAGATGACATGATATCCATTAGATCAAGCGAGATAGATCAACAGTGGAGATTCCGCTATTTGACATGTCCCGATGCCAACGTAACCGCCAATTGCAAACGTAGTCACATGCGGCTGCATGTTACCCGACCACCAGATCTACGCGAGATTCTCCCTAACTACCAGGGTTATACCCCTCATATGCATGCTCAACATTAATTATAACAGTCAGTTCCAACGGTTTAGTTTGGTGGAGCGGACAAAAAGGCAGATATGCTAAGTTTAACTAAAGTTAGGTGCAGTTCGCCAAAATTGGAGTATCTCTAAGGGGATAATGACTAAATGCACTCCAGTGAGGGAGAAAGAGAGAGAGTAAAACAAGAGGCTAGCTAGGCTAATTGGAGCCTTCTGAAGCCAATTGAATAGTCCATAGAAGCTGAGGAAGTCATCTTTATAGAGATTTTCATCCAGGGATATTTTGGAGCTTAGGGCCACCAGGGATTGGAGGCAGTTGTAGGAGCTACCAGTACTCATTCTCAGCGAGCCAACAATCATTTTTAACTGTAATGAGCCTTATGAATCCATTTCAAGGATTTTCAGAAGCATTTGGAGACTTCTAAAGGCCGAGATGCTACAGGGAAGTTTCAGGCAACCTAGTACCAACGGTGGAGGAACGCCTAATTTGGGGATGCAATGCTCATTTTGAGCATATGATCAGTCTATTGTTGGTGTCTGATATGTGCTGGAGATAGTAGAAGAGCTTTCAGTGATAGTTAAATAATTTTGAAGGAGTTAGTGCCATCAAGAAGCTCAGGGTAGCTCATAGCATTGATTGAAGGAATCAAGTCTAAGGGAGCTTAGATCTTTTTGCGGAGTGATGACAACCATGATAGGGATATAGATGGTATTTTAAGCCCATTGGTCTAGTTCAGTAACCTTTGGAGTTAAGTGTGGAACTTGTAAAAGGTACTTTACCATAATACCAAAGAGCCAAGTCAAAATGACACAAGCTCAAGGAGACGTAGCCCAAGATATTTGGGTGAACTCCTAGATTAAATTTTCTGTTATGTGTTGATGTTTATTTGCGTCATTATATGGCTATTATATGTGTTTAATATCAGCAAAAACAAATGGACTTAAAGCACTTAAACAGTTAAAAATAAACGACATACACATGTTTCAAGTATCTAATTCCGCAAATGGCATATATAAGCTAGATCATTTCTTTGTTTAACTGAGTGGGAGGTACTTGTAAGAATAACAAGTTATCAAACCCCCATATCCATATCAACATCTCTACTAATGAGCATATATCTTATATCCTCATAAAGCCTCTATTCAAAGAAAAGTTTGTATACTTCAAGGACAAGGTTAGACTTGTTAAGAATGCCTCCCTCAATGAGAGGGGGTATTGATGAGATAGCATCAGGGACATACATTCTCCCTGTGTCAACTATGTTTACTAGATTAAGGAGAATGATTCAACATATGAAAATCATTCTTCCTATGTCAAGTATACTGACAAGATTAGGAATAATGGTTGTAGAGGCCTAGGATCACTGAGTTGGGTGGGTTCCTTTCAACATCAATCTCAAATTACTCTCTAGATAAGTTGAATGAGCCCATTTATCATCATGGCCTAAAGTGATGCATTTTGATTTGGGACCATATTACTCCAATGGATTGAGTGTGTCCCTAGGGTTTTACCATGAGTCAAATAAATTGAAAAAGATGATGGTGAAACAGGACTAGTTTGTATACCATGGGTCAAAAACATCGACCATAATCATGGTGATGAGTTGATGTTAATGATTATTTACCATGCGTCAAAGTTGTTGACCATATTATGGTAATTGAATGATGATGATCCTAATGATTTACCATGCCATCACAGTTGTTGACCAAAGTACAGTAATTGGATGATGTTGATACGGATAACATTAGAGGAATTTTGAGGTCTAAAATGGGCCTCATATGAAAAATGTACAACCAAAATATAATTTATAAGAACCAATAGGATTCAAGATGATGATGTCAAACATGGGGGATGATTCACTATTTTTGGAGTAAAAAAGTAAAAATATTTAAAAATAATAAAATAATAAAATAACTTTTTCAACTCGTATTTTCAACTTATCTCCCTAAGTTTTTACTCAAATTTCGAGCGGTATTACTCGTTGGATGAAAAATTAACTCCTAATCCAAGGAGTACCCATGTTGCATACTTTTGATGGACCCTGCTACATGAAAAATGAGAAATACATGAAAAACCATTATTGCAATCACATTTTTCATGTATTTCTGATTTTTTGTGTAGCAGGGTCCATCGAAAGTATGTAACATGGGTATTCATTAGATGAGGAATCAAATTTTGCATTCAACAAGTGTCACCACTTAATGTTTGAGTAAAACAATATGAAGATAAGTTGAAAAAATAGTTTTTTTTTTTTACCCTCTAAAATTTGATGATGTAATCTAATGTTATTTTATTTATTTCCACTAAAATTTTATAATTTCCTTAGGAGGCTTGATGGCAAAATCAATTAGGGAGGCTCGCCGACATTCAGGGAGGTGTCAGAGGCTTCAAAGAAGAGGTTTATGATGCCTTAGAATTCCTTTCCTTCATGAACATAAGGGTGGTTCAAAAGGAGGTTTTCATCCATGAATTGTTGGTGAGAAAGGTTAATGCCACCATGAAGGGTGAGACCTTTGATCGAGCCTTTCTGGAGAGTGGCTTTTATATCTCAGCCAAGACCTTCAGTGATGAGAATGAAGAGGAATGGGGAGAGAGGATCCCCTTTCCTTATGCCTCTGGAAGGTTGGAAGGTGTCTGTGGAGGATCCATTGACAAGGATGGAGAAGAAGGAAGTGGAGAACAAGGACAAAACCCACTGAATAAATTGGGGGTAGAAACTAAAAGTGTGGAGGGTGCTTTCGATGTAGTCTTAGTTGATCTTGTCAAAGGCCTTAGACATGTCTAGGTTTATAAGCATTCCAGGCTTCTTGAAGGTTTTGAGGGAGTGGATGGCCTCATGAGCTAGGATTATGCCATCAAGGGTATTTATACCCTCTACATATCCGGACTGCTCAAGAGAGATGAGAAAGGGAAGAATGGGCTTCAATCAGTTAGCTTTGAATTTAGTTATGATTTTGTAAATGAAATTGCAAAGAGAAATGGGATGATATTTACCTGGAGAATAATCATTGTCCTCCTTGGGAACCAGGGCAAGGAAGGCGGCATTGAAGGAAGGGAGGATGATTACGTTGCTTCTTGATTCCTCAACAATGACATGATTTTCTCTCTAAAGGAGGTGTGAACATTGTTTAAAGAATATTATTCTGGATCCATCAGGCCAAGGGGCTTTACCATCTTCCACCTGATTAAGAGCATCTATGATATTTTTTTATGAGACAGGTCTGATAAGAGCCATGTTATGTTCCTCAATGACTACTTTTGGGATATCTATTGCAATCTAGTTTATGGCCTCACGACACGGAAAACGAGGTTCTTGTAGAATGTTGGAGAAGAATTTGTCTAGTTCCTTTTCAACGTCCTCCTATTTTTCTGCAATTTCACCAACTTCAGTTCGAAGAGAGGTGATGTGATTTATTTCCCTATCTTGGATGGTTGATCTATGAAAAAAGGAGGTGCTATGTGATGAGCCCCAAAAATGGGTAACTTTATGGGCTCATTTTGCCTATTATTCTCGATTAATCCACCATTCTTCATAGTTTTATGCACGCTTTTGAATATATTTATGTTAATTGAATAAGTGAGAATAGTCACTTGACCACAAAGTCTAATATGTGCTTATTGTAGATTTTTGGACATCTTTTGGACCAAGTTCAAGCATTTATGAGCAAGTTGACAGCCAAATACGAAGGAAAAAAGCTGAGGATTTGTAGGAAGGGTGTATCCTGCACTAAATGACCCCTTCCTCGAGTTCTCCACCATCCGCTCGGAGTTCAACAGCCCACCAAACATGATTTCAAGGGGTAGCTGAGCAGCTTTTGTGAAGTAGCTGATTAACTGCAGTTTTGAATAGCCAAGCTCCTAAAGTTAAGGAGGAATGTTGGAAGTCCTCATGTTGCATAAGTAGGAAGGCTTCAAGCCTTGGTAGTTTAGCTATTGAACAACTGTTTTTTCACACTTTAGTGCAGCTCTGCATTTCAGCTCATTTTCGAGCTCTTGCTGTAAACAGTTTTGTGACATGACTATTATTTTTTGAGTAATGGAGATGAATTTCACTTTGCACCAGCTCTGAGCTTTCTTAGGACGCTGTAGCTCTTTGTTTTGGGCCCAACCCAAGTTCCAGTACCATCTCTATGTACTTTTATGTGTTTTCCTTGCATTCATAGAATAATTTCTGTTATTTAGGTTAAGATTTTGCTTTGTTACTTAGGTTGCTTTTGGTGATTAAAATATCTTTACATGCTTCAGGCTGATTTGACAGTTTACCAACAGAAAAGATCTACAAGAAAGCCATCAAGCAATCCTTGATCTCATCTCTCCCTCCTTGGGACCATGTGCTGAGACCGAGGCATACTTGTTGCCACAAAAACACTATATTTGCCTTTCAATGCAATTGCTAGTGTTAGATTTTGAGTGGGAAAAGTTGATACCAGTTGTACTTGCATGTTTAGATCTATTATTTCTTAGTTTCCATAGCTATCTTGCATGATTTCTTGTCTATAAACTTATGTTCATCATGTTTCTGGATTTTAGGTCAGATTAGGTCAATGTAGATAGATCTCTAGTTTTTCTAGTCTTTGTTCAATCAGTTTTGGAAAATAGTGTGTAGAGTACCTGTAATACATTCCTACCTACCCTTCCTCCATTATCCAACCTATTCTAGCCCCTAATCCAAGATTCCCCCCCTTCATTCGCCACACTTTCCCAATTCACCCTAATTTCTATATTTTTGTGCAACATTGCTTTCTCCATCCTTGAGCAAAGCCAACTATCTTCATCACTCCTGAGCTCCATTTACCAAGTCCCACACCTTTTAACAACCTTAGCCATCCTTCATTTCCACTTCTCCACCATTTTTTCTCCATCAATCCTCTAAAATCCTCTTTCAGCCATTCCTGTAGAACTTCTTGTAGAACATCCTGTAGAACCCCTGTAGACTTCCTGTAGAAGTTCACGTGAGTAGTTTTTCGAGATTTGATCACTGTGAAACTCTTTGGAAGGGTTCTAGGGACCTCTTAGGCCCTCTTCTCACCTTCCCAACCTCCTAAAAGAGCCCACTCCATTTCCTTTCGCCAATCAACCTTTGCACAGTCAAACACAATTAAAGCACATGCATAATAATTCTGCAAGATTACTCAAAAATACAAAAAGATGTTTCTTTCCAGATTTTACTTCAAAAGTATCTTATTCATAGGCATTTTACCTTTCCAAGAGTCAATGGCATCCATCTCCATAGCTTTCAGCTCTTTTCTTGCACCAATAGGATTAGTTGGTAAAACTAGGTTTTGCTAGGGTTTACATTTCCTTTCAGCTTTCATCTTCTTTCTGCAAGTAGACTAGCCTCTTTTGAGTTAGCTTTCATCCATCACAGTTAAAAGCTTCTTCTAAGAGCTCATAGAACTTGGCTTAAGCTCCTAGCGAACTTGTGCCAACTGATCAAGTGACAGCCTGCGACAAGAGCTAGTACTTGTGCATATAGCACCGTCGCTTCCATGTTTGTTACGAACAACCGGGTTGATAAAAGTAAAGAAGGGAGTCCCAGGAGTTGTAGCATCGTTGCTGCAATACTAGAGCCCACCATATTTTTGGCGCCATTGCTGGGGAAGCATCAGAGTATTTGTGATTACTGCTTTTCTTCTATTTTCTACTACAACCTTCTACTAAGTAATTTATTTCCACAAGAGTAGAGTAGTTGTTTCATTTCCATTTCTACAAATTTCATTTCAGCAAACATAGATTAGATATTTCCCGCTTTCATAGATTAACATTTCAATTCTTCAATTTCAATTCTGCAAGCATAGATTAGCATTTCAATTCTGCAAGCGTAGAGTAGCATTTCATTTCTGCAATTTCAATTCTGCAAGCGTAGCCTAGCATTTCAATTCTGCAATTTCATTTCAACAGCATAGATTAGTCATTTCCTACTTTCATTTCAATTCTGAAATTTTCATTCCAGCAAGGTTTATTTTAGTTAGTTGCAATTTTTTGTTCAATCAATTTCAGTTTTGCAGGTACAAGCAGAAGAAAAAAAAAAAAAAAAAAAAAAAAAAAAACAAAAAAAAAGCAAAAACAAAAACAAAAACAAAAACAAAACAAAACAAAAACAAAAACAAAAACAAAACAAAACAAAACAAAACAAAACAAAACAAAAAAAAAAAAAAAAAAAAAAAAAAAAAACAAAACAAAACAAAACAAAAAAAAGCAACCAAAAAGATTTATTTTCATGCCTCATAAGAACGGAGACAATTCTGGAAAATTCTTACCCAACACCCCCACCACATAACTAAGTCACCCTTCTCTCTTCTTCGGTGGCAGTGATCCAAAAGAACCTATAGGTGAACCTCCAGAGATATACGAAGATCCTATAACAGAAGAAGAGCAAGAAAACATTCCTCCTGAGACCATGGCTGAACACAAAAACGGTATAGGAAATGGGGAGAGAATAGAAGGCACCTTTCCCATCTGAGAGACCAATGGGGACACAAAAATGAAAAACATAAGTCCCTCAACCTTACCTCACTTCCATGGATTGACCACTGAAGACCCTGATACCTTCTTGTTTGAGTTTGTTGTCCTTTGTTGAACTTATGACTATGCAGAAGACGAGCAAAAGTTGAAACTCTTTCCCTCTACCCTCAAAGATGCAGCACTATGCTAGTTCATGGGATTACCTAGAAACAGTATCACAACTTGGGCTCAGATGCAGCAAGCCTTTAACAAAAAATACCGGGATTACTGTAAGTCAAAGGAAACAAAGGGAGAAATATTTTGGATGACCATGGGAAGTGATGAATCTTTAGAAGACTATGAAGAAAGGTTTCAACTCAGCTATAAAAGGGCCAGGTGCACACTTGACCCTGAATCTCTAAAGCTGTTTCTGCTCCGACGAGTCCCTGAAGACCTTCTAGATACCCTCCATTTGCTGGCTGGGGGAGACATCTACCAGCTACCTTATGATGACATAAAGACTGTGTTTAGAAACCATTCTAGGGCAACCCGGAAAAAAGGTAGGGGGGGTCAAATTTCAGCCAGTACCACCTTATCCAAAAACGAGTTTGCAAACCAGATGGAAGACCTCAAAAGTGAGGTGAGACAGACCATTGCCATGCAAATGGATGCCTTCTGAATCAAACAGAAGCAAAAGGAAGTTGAGAGGGCTTTGGCCATCTTTTGTCCCAAATGTACAAGGAAGCACCCCAGGAACAAGTGCCCATTTCACTCCATAGAGGTATGTTTCATTTGTGAGGCAAACCACCCTACAAACCAGTGCCCAACCTTACCCGAACTTAAAGCTATGTACCAAGGGGCGGAAGGAGCCACTGAACCACTCTACTTCCTAAACCAAAGGAGGCCACATGGACCTAGACCTTACCAGCAGGGGATGCAAGGGACATCCCAGAATTATTACAACCCCAACCAATCCACTCACATACCTTCTTGGGGTCCCTCTTCTCATCCTTCCTGGTCCGCACCCCCTCCTTGGTCATACCCATCTCAATAGCATACTCAACCTGCTACTCATTCATTTCATTCTCATGTTCAGCCACAACCTAAGTGGAATGCACCTCAACAGGGGTGGATGCCCCAGTACAACTCTCCTCCTGCTCTTTTACCTCCACCACCTGCTCAACCACAACCATTATCTCTTGCTCCTCCAAGACAACCCCAGATGCCTGCTCAACCGAACCCAAACCCCAATAACAGACAGGCCCAGTAGGTATATACTAGAGAGACAACATGCCCTACTTATGCTGTGGAGATTCAGGAGATCAACCTACAATCTAGGAAGGTCCTCCCAGATAGACAACCTCCTCCTAAGGAGGATGAGGAAGAAAAACAGGAAAGTGAACTCGAAGCCATTCCACCTTTCCTGAGAGACTAACTGGAACCACGCAACCAAACCTAGAAGAGACTGAACTTTTGGGAGAACTTAAACAATTATGTGTAAAAATACCACTTCCCCAAGCCATAAAAGATGTATCAATCTACAAAAAATTGATCAAAGAGAAGTGTTTTAGGCACCCAGGCAAGCGCAAGAGAGATGCCCCAACTATCAATTTCATAGGTCAATTGTCTGACCTGATGCTGGGACAAGTAATCTGTCCAAAATATCTGGACCCTGGGAGTCCTGTAGTCGATGTCCACATCAATGGAACCATAATCCCCCACAGCTTGATCGATCTAGGGGTTGCCATTAATGTGATGACCAAGAACACTATGCTCAAACTCAACCTTCAGAGTTTCCTAAGAAAGACCTCGACAGTATTGCAATTAGCAAACCGCTCCACCGTGACCCCTGAAGGGATTGTGGAAGATGTCATGGCCTCCGTTGATTCTTGGGAGTACCCTGCAGACTTCTTGGTCCTTCAGCCAAAGGAAAAACTCACTGGATATCCCCTCATTTTGGGAAGGCCTTGGTTAGCTACTGCAGATGCTTACATCAGTTGTCGAGCTAGGAGCATGACCATTAAGAATGGGCCTATGTCCAAACAGCTAGTCCTATATCCTCCTGCCCAACCTCTGCTAGAACATGACTTACCTCTCTATTTGGAGGAGGAAGATGAGGATGAAGTCTACTCTACACCATTGTGCACAGTGGAAGCCACCAGGTGAGGTCCTCAAACCGAGGATGACCTTATTGAAAATTTGATTCAAAATCCACCTCCGAGTGTGTTGCCATTAGAAGAGTTGGTAAAATACACCCAAGCCAGTGCTTTAGTGGATCTTTGTGTGACTAATCCGACCTCTCCCCGAGTTAAAAATATAGAATTTGGCCCTAAAAGAACCTTGAAGATCAACTCATCCCTATCCCCCTCTCAGGAGAAGGAGCTGTGTAGCTTATTGAACAACCATTTCGATGATTTTTCTTGGAGCTATAAGGAGATGAAAGGAGTCCATCCTTCAGTCTGTACCCATCACATTTACATTAAAGAGGATTGTAAGCTAGTCAGGTAGCCTCAGAGGAGGATGAATCCAGCCCTCAAGGACATTGTCAAAGAAGAACTGCAAAAGTTGCTGGATGCAGGATTCATCTACCCCATCTCTGATAGCGAGTGGGTTTCTCCTTTGGTGCTTGTGCCCAAGAAAAATAGGAAGTGTAGAATCTGTGTAGATTATCAAGAACTTAACAAAGCTACCAAGAAGAACCATTTTCCTTTGCCTTTCATAGATCAAGTGTTAGATGGCCTAGCAGGGAAGAAGTTCTTTTCCTTCCTAGATGGGTTTAGCGGGTATAATCAGATTCAAATCATCTCGGAAGACCAAGATAAGACCACTTTCACTTGACCATGGGGTACCTTTGCCTACCGGGTCCTTCCCTTTGGGTTATGCAACGCTCCTACCACTTTCTAGAGGGAAGTGCTGAGTATATTCGCTGAGCTGGTTCATGATTCGGTGGAAATCTATATGAATGACTTTACTCCTTATGGGTCCAACTTCCAAGAAGAATTGACTAACCTAGGAAAAGTTTTAACCAATTGTATTGAGATGAACCTGCCCCCCAGTCTTGAAAAATGTGAATTCCTAATGACTGAAGGGACCGTGCTAGGTCATACAATTTCTCAGCAAGGATTACAGGTGGATCCCAACAAGATTGCTATCATCCAAAGAGTTCCACCTCCTCAAAAGGTAAGAGATGTTCGTAGTTTTCTAGGCTCAGCAAGATATTATAGAAAATTCATTAAAGATTTCAATAATCTAGCCTCTCCATTGTTTGGTCTTTTGGGGAAAGATGTTGATTTTACATGGACTGAAAACTGTCAAGAGGCTCTGGATGCGTTGAAAGGTAAGCTGGTAATTGCCCCAATCTTGAGAGGTCCAAACTGGGCCCTACCTTTCCACATTCATACAGATGCCTCGAACAAAACCATAGGAGCAGCCTTAGGACAAGTTGAAGAGAAGCTACCATATGCCATATATTTTGTCAGTAAAAACCCATCCAAGGCAGAGTTAAACTATACTGTAACTGAGAAAGAGCTCCTAGCTATAGTCCATTCCCTAAACAAGTTCAGACACTACATCACTGGTTATAAAACATTTGTACACACTGATCATGTTGCAATTAGGTATCTGATGAATAAACCTGATGTAAATGCTCATATCATTAGATGGTTACTTTTATTACAGCAATTTGATTTGACCATTGTTGATAATCCAGGTAAGGAAAATGTTGTTGTTGATTTTCTGTCTAGACTAGATTTGCCTGTAGGTGAAGAAGGGATGGTGGATGATCAAATGCCAGATGAACACATGTTTTCTATTTCAGTACTCTCTCCATGGTTTGTTTATATAGCAAATTACTTGGTTTCAGCACAGTTCCTGCTACACCTATCCTCAAAAGAGAAGAGCAAGATCGTGAGGAAAAGCATCCCATTCACTTGGATTGGGGGCAACCTGTTTAAACTTGGCCCATATCAAATTTTGAGGCGTTGTGTTAGGGAGGAGGAAGTCTTTGACATCGTCCTAACTTGTGATGATGGGCCCTGTTGAGGCCACATTGCAGAAAAAAGGACCGCCTTCAAAATTCTACAGGCAGGTTACTATTGGCCCACTCTTCATCAAGATGTCAGGAGATACATTAGCCAATGTGACTGATGTCAAAGGATGGGCAAATCGACTCCAAGGGATGAGATGCCCCTCCAACCTCAAGTGACTTTTGAGCCATTTGAGAAGTGGGGCATGGACTTTGCAGATCCTATCAACCCTCCTTCGAAACAAAAATCTTACATCATTGTGTGCACGTACTACCTAACAAAGTGGGCAGAAACAAAGGCAATCAAGGTAGCAACAGAAGAAAAGGTAGCTGAGTTTTTGAGGGAAAATATCTTCTACAAGTTTGGCTACCCAAGAGAATTAGTCATAGATCAAGGAAGTCAGTTTACCTCTAACCTGATTGAAGACCTGCTCACTCATCACAAGATTAAGCACAGAACTTCCACCCCTTATCATCCACAAGAAAATGGACAGGTGGAAGTCACTAATAGAGCTTTGGAAGAGATTTTGACTAAAGTGGTGAGCAGCAGCAGAAAAGATTGGGCAAATCACTTGGTTGAGGCCACCTGGGCCTATAACACTACTTGGAAAACTATAACAGGTTTCACACCCTATGAGCTGGTCTATGGGAAGAAGGCTTTGCTATCCATAGAGTTTGAATATAACACATTAAGGTTGGCAGCTCAATTGGACCTAGATCTCAACCATGCACAACAAGAAAGATTACTACAGCTGAATGGAATAGATGAATAGAGAATGCAGGCCCTTCTCCACTCAGAGGTGGTGCAACTTCAAAGAAATATATGGCATGACCGGCACCTTAAAGAAAAGCAATTTCAGCCAGAAGTTGGGCGCTGCTATATGATTTAAGATATAAGGATTTCAAAGGAAAGCTGAGGACAAGATGGCTGGGACCATATACAGTGGAGAAATGCAACGACAATGGTTCAGTCCCTATCAGGACCATTGATGAAGAAGCCATCCCCATGCTCATTAATGGGCATCGACTGAAAATCTATAGGAAGCCCCTTTCTAAGTAGGAGTTCGTTGAAACTCTAAATAAATCAGTGTTGGTAGTGGAGCAGGCCCCTGTCTCCACTCCACCCACACTTTGAACACAAAAAAAAAAAATAGAAAAAAGGAAAAGAATAAAAGATCCTTGGGTGAAAACCTCTGAGAGGTGCCTAGGGAAGACAGTGAGGGTGAAAACCTCCTGGAGGCACCCCAGTTGTCTCAGACTAAAAAAAAAAAAAAGAGAGAGAAAAATAAAAAATAAAAAAGAGAAAAAAGAAAAATAAAAACAAAATTTATGTTAAACAAATTGCAAGTTGCAGGAAGGACATTGGAGGTTAGGAGGATTGCACAAGACAAAGACAAAGGTAAGCACTAGGCTACAAGCATCCCTCACAATCCATTCCTTCATGACCACTACCCTTTCCTAAGATTTGGTCTCATTCAGGCTAAGATTTTACCTTATACAAGAAGTTCTATGTCTTCTACAGGAAGTTCTGTGTCTTCTACAGGAAGATCCTATAGAACCTACAGACAAGCCAAAATCGATCTCAGAAGAGGACTCGAAGGTTGGGAATTTTTCCATGAAGCTTGTGAACCTCCCTGCTTCCATCCATCACCATATGTCGCATTTTTCCATCTCTGTACACCTTCATTGCACTCATTTTTTTCCCTGCACAGTGGCACACAGAAATCCTGTTTTCTTCATACTGCAAGCAAAAAAAATTTAATGACAAATCAAGCAGCATTTTTTCACTCACCATACCTGTTACCCTCCATCTAGACTCCTCATCAGCCGAGACCCTCGTCAACAGTGTAGCCCTACTCATTCTAGCTTGCATTCCAGGAAGAGAAGCAGCTACAAGACATCCTACAGGAATCCTGTAGCAGCTGATCCCTTTGAAAGACATACTCCAGAGGTAGGGATAGCAAATTATGGCATAAGAAACATGCATGGAGCTCTACTTGAACGTATGAACATCAGAAACAGCTGAGGCCAAGCATGCAGTGTGCATGCAGCAACAGAAAACGAAGGAATGGGTTCCAAAACCCGAAATCTGCATAACACGGTCGCGACCACGCAGGTAAGTGCCTAAAATCGTTCTTCAATTGCATAAATTATATTTTAAAGATGCATGACTATGGGAATGGTTCAGATTGAGTGTAATCAGTGACCAGTCAACTGGCCACCCTCGACCAGCTACACAGCCTCGTGTAATCCAAACGAGCTCCGTCAAATTCAAAACTGCCAATTAGATGTGCAGCCAGCACATGTGGAGTGTCCATTTAGGGAGAAATCGTCGAGACTGGTAGTGGTGGCGGTGGATAACGGGAGAAAGGAGGTGATGGTGGTCAGAAACATGCAGAAACATTATGGCTGTGACGTCGGATCAACGGTCTAGTCTGGCCACCTCATCCCCTCACCACGAATCACGCCGCAGTTAAAAGACGCTCAGTTGAAACATGCACCACCCTTTGTTCATTCTGCACTCACGACGTTCTCGACTAGAGTACGCATCCACCGCTTCCAGAATAGTTAACCAGTCATCCTCCACCAGTTTTTTTGCTGTTTTCAAAAATCTCCCGCCTATCGGGCTCTGTCAGGAACACAATTTCATTCTACAAGAATCGGGAACCATATACAGGAAGGGTTCTACAAGAAAGGCAGAGAACAACTCTACGGAGAGGAAATTCAGGATTTTCATCGGAATTCAAGCCCAAAATGAGGTAGGCTCGGGAAAACTCCTCTGTGCATGATTTGTTTGAGTAAGGTGGTAAATTGAACACGGTAGTAGATTGAAAAAGAAAGTGGAAGTCTGCCTGTGCATTGAAAAAGTGAAAGTCTGCCTGCATATTTCCCTGAGTCTACATAGTTTCTTTTTCTCTCTGCATTTGAAATCTCCCCATCCTTTTTCAAAATTCTCCTATAAGAAAGATACATGCAGCAATAAGGGCGAGCCTATGTGAGTGTGTGAAAAAATGACTGTGCCTATCTATCTATATGCTGAGAAAAGAACTTGTGCCCTTATACTCTGTTCTATAAAAAAAAAATTCTTTTCATAAACAGACAGTCAAATTTTGGATGATAGCAGTCTTAAAAAAGGAGAATTATTGCTACTTGATATTGTAAGGAACACATGAGAAATTCTTTCTTGGGTTCAGAAGAAACTAAATTCAGCTATCCTCTGTTGCAGTGATTGACTATTTGTTTTCCTGAGAATTTTCCTTTCTGGTTAAAACGTAAAAAGATAACTCAACACCATGCTAGGAGGATTCATAAGGAAGGAACCCTCAGACTCTAGCAAGTTGCACAAGCACCCTGAGGTGGTGGACCTTTTCACTCGAGCAAATTTGATATCCTTCTTTGAAAAAATTCATGGTTATGATGAGGAAATAACTGAAGAGTTTTTAATGTCCCTGAGACCACATTCAAAGACACATGCCACAATTAGTTTTAGGGGTTTGACCCTAGAACTTACCCCTGAGGTCATCAGTAGAATTACTAGTCTACCATTGGGGCTCCCTTGGAGCAAAGAAGAGAGATCATTGGGCCAAGTTGCTAAGAAAACATTTTTTCTGCCTAAGGAGCATCTTGTAGAAGACAAAAACGGAGTTAGAAGGACAAACTTGCCTCCTCTCTAAAGTGAAGTTAGTTATCAAATCATGAAGTATATCACATGTGAAGGGAGGTTTAGCATCATCTATAGATATCATTTCAGGTTGTTACATGAATTAAGGCATGGGATGGACTTGCCTCCAGCCAAGAAACTGAGCATCCCATATTTCCTTCTTCAGTCCTTAATTGAATGTGGTACAAAGCTAAATGAAGGGATCCCAGATCAGTTGGCCCACCATGGGCTCATCAAACTGTTGGTGGAAGATGCTTTACACACCTATACTATCCCCATAGCTTGGGAAACCTTCAGAAATATGTCCAGGGATGATAACATTAGAACTTTGGCTGAGAACACCACCCCATCCAGCAGTGAGGAGCGGGAGAAAACTAAAGAAATTAAGAAGAACAATGATGAGGGAGCACAGAACATTTAAGCAGAGGGTAAAACCGAGGAAGAATAGAAAGAAAAAGAAGAATTTGGCAAGACTGCTGAACCTAAGACAACAAAGGAGAAAACAATGAAAACAGAGAAAGGGAGAAAGACAAAGGTTGGGAAGAAAAGGGGCTAAGAAACCCCAAAAGAAGACTGCCTTAGCCAAGGCAAGGACCCAGAAAGAAAAGGGAAAGACACACCCTGAGATATCAATCATACAGACAGAAACAGTGGACATAGACATTTCTACAGGAAGTGTAGGAAAAGAACAGCAGGAAGAGAAATCCATTGAGACGTTGGCAAGGGAGGCAGCAGTTGTGCTTGCTGCATTAAGCACCCCTACAAAACAAAAAGGAAAGAGAAAAAGGACCTCCATGTACTTCAAAGCCAGAAAAAGCACAAGGATCAAAGTAGGCAAACCTCAGCCACTATCCAAGGAACTGATTGTCATTGAGGACTCACCCACTAAATAGAAGGAATAGTCTCCTTCCAAGATATCCATCACCTATGAAAGAGGAAGCCCAAAAACCTCTACATGGAAAGAGAAAATTAAGTTGATGGACTCAAAGGAAGCTCTACAGGAAGCTGCAACATCTCTACAGGAAACTCTAGCCAAGTTAAAAGAGACTGAGAAATTGGAGGAGAAGGTAGCTAAACAATCACAAGGGGAGAGCAAAACTGAAGAAATACCTGAACCTACCCCTCAACCTGATTTGGGCTCATATTACAATCTGTTAGAGGGTGGGAAAATCATCCCACAGAAATTTGTTGTACCATTATTTTTCGAATTAGAGAAAGAGAGGATTAGAACACACACATGGATGAAAATCACCAAATCTAAGGGAGTTAAGGACATAGGAAACATGGAGGAGAAGTTAAAAGAATTAAAGGGAGAATTGGCCATGGTAAGGCATGTAGAATGCTACAAAAGAGCCCAGCTACAGGAGGAGAATGAGCTGCTAAAAAAACAGTTGCAGCTACAAGAAGTCCACAAGGAAGATAGGCTATCCATTTTGGGAGGGCGATAGCAGCAAGGAGGACCTCCAGCAGACAAGGACACAACTGAGAAATAGCAGAAAGAGGAAGAGCTACAAGCTAATGTGGAAATGCTAACAAAACTGCTGCAAGAACAGGAATCTCAGGCAGAAAAAGAAATACAGGTTTTGAAACAGCAGTTGCAAGAGAGAGAGGGCCAATTGGCCTGCATGGCTAGTTAGGAAATAGAAGCCTTACAATGTAGGCAACCTGCTAAATCTTATGCATTATACCTTAAATACCAATGTTTGCAATTTCAAATTAACACACTAGCCCAAAGGGGCACCATTCCATTTCAGAATTAAAATCAGTTTATGTATTTGTGTGATAATAGCTCAGCTGAAGATAAGGCCAAGTTAGCAGAATTCTATTTACACAACTTGGCACTTCCAAACATGAATCTATGGGACCCTAATACTGCATTGGGAGATGTGCAACTCATGGCCATGGCTTCTTGGTTAAGCCATGAGGAAAAGAGGGCAGCAGAAATTCGGAAAGTTATGGACAGGGAGCTAAGTGAGCCACTCATGATCAGAGCAGAACTAGAAGATCCCTCAGCTTTAGTATAGGCCCATCAGCACCTTGCCAACAACCCTCAAGTTCTCCCAGACTACGTTGAAAGGAAAGATCAGGCCATCGCTCACTTTGAAGACATGGAAAGACTATTGGTTGATAACTGTATTCATGCTTACACAAGGAGATGGAGCACATTGTCCCATAGTCTGAAAATAATAGAGTACCACTCCCCAACAAGGATGAGAGAGGCTTTGGCAAGAGTGCCACTTTATAAACAGTCAGTGCAAAATCTGAAGGCCAACTGGATTGGCCTAAAGTTCAGTCCTCCATTGCTTTTGGGACTACTGGAAGGGGTCAAAGAAGAAGAAAAACATAGGCAGTGGGAGGAAGTAGAGAGAAAAGCAGGGTTTCATGACCGAGAAGAGGACATCACCTTGGAAGCCTAGGATGTCAAAGAGGCAGCCAAAGCAATCAAAGATGATGAGCTGGATTAGTTGCTCAGAGGATGAACAACACATTCAGCAGGGTGATGATGATGAGCCCCAAAAATGGGTAACTTTATGGGCTCATTTTGCCTATTATTCTCGATTAATCCACCATTATTCATAGTTTTATGCATGCTTTTGAATATATTTATGTTAATTGAATGAATGAGAATAGTCACTTGACCACAAAGTCTAATACGTGCTTATTGCATATTTTTGGACATCTTTTGGACCAAGGTCAAGCATTTATGAGCAAGTTGACAGCCAAATACGAAGGAACAAGGCTGAGGATTTGTAGGAAGGGTGTATCCTACACTAAATGACCCCTTCCTCAAGTTCTCCACCATCAACTCAGAGTTCAACAACCCACCAAAGATGATTTCAAGGGGCAGCCGAGCAAGTTTTGTGAAGTAGCTGATTAACTGCAGTTTTGAACAGCCAAGCTCTAAAGTTAAGGAGGACTGTTGGGAGTCCTCGTGTTGCAGAAGTAGGAACACTTCAAGCCTTGGTAGTTTACCTATTGAACAGTTGTTTTTTCGCACTTTAGTGCAGCTCTGCATTTTAGCTCATTTTTGAGCTCTTGCTGTAAACAGTTTTGTGACATGACTATTAGTTTTTGAGTAATGGAGATGAATTTTGCTTTTCACTAGCTCTGAGCTTTCTTAGGAGGCTGTAGCTCTTGGGGTTGGGCCCAACCCAAGTGACAATACCTGCTTTGTGTACTTTTATGTGTTTTCCTTGCATTCATAGAATAATTTCTGTTATTTAGGTTAAGATTTTGCTTTGTTACTTAGGTTGATTTTGGTGATTAAAATAGCTTTACATGCTTCAAGTTGATTTGACAGTTTGGTAATAGAAAATATCTACAAAAATTCCATCAAGCAATCCTTGATCTCATCTCTCCCTCCTTGGGACCATGAGCTAAGACAAAGGCATACTTGCTGCCACAAAAACATTGTTTTTGCCTTTCAATGCAATTGCTAGTGTTAGATTTTGAGTGGGAAAACTTGATACCAGTTGTACTTGCATGTTTATATTTGTTCTTGCTTAGTTTCCATATCTATCTTGCATGATTTCCTATCTATAAGCTTCTGTTCATCATGTTTCTAGTTTTTAGGTCAGATTAGGTCAAAGTAGATAGATCTCTAGCTTTTCTAGTCTTTGTTCAATCAGTTTTGGAAAATAGTGTGCATAGTACCTGTAATAAATTCCTACCTACTCTTCCTCCATTATCCAACCTATTCCAGCCCCTAATCCAAGATTTCTCCCCTTCATTCGCCACACTTTCACAATTTGTCTTGATTCTATATTTTTGTGCAACATTGCTTTCTCCATCCTTGAGCAAAGCCAACTATCTTCATCACTCTTGAGCTTCATTTACCAAGTCCCACACCTTTTAACAACCTTATCCATCCTTCATTTCCACTTCTCCACCATTTTTTCTCCATCAATCTTCTAAAATCCTCTTTCGGTCGTTCCTGTAGAACTTCCTGTAGAACATCCTGTAGAACCCCTGCAGACTTCCTGTAGAAGTTCACGTGAGCAGTTTTTCGAGATCTGATCACTGTGAAACTCTCTGGAAGGATGCTATGGACCCCTTAGGACCTCTTCTTACCTTCCCAACCTCCTGCAAGGGCCCACTCCATTTCCTTTCGCCAATCAACCTCTGCACAGTCAAACACAATTAAAGCACATGCATAATAATTCTGTAAGATTACTCAAAAATACAAAAAAATGTTTCTTTCCAGATTTTACTTCAGAAGTAGCTTAGTCATAGGAATTTTACCTTTCCAAGAGTCGATGGCATCCATCTCCACAGCTTTCAGCTCTTTTCTTGCACCAGTACGATTAGTCGGTAAAACTAGGGTTTGCTAGGGTTTGCATTTCCTTTCAGCTTTCATCTTCTTTCTGCAAGTATACTAGCCTCTTTTGAGTTAGCTTTCATCCATCACAGTTAAAAGCTTCTTCTAAGAGCTCATAGAAGTTGGCTTAAGGTCCTAACAAACTTGTGCCAGCTGGTCAAGTGACAACTTGTGGCAAGAGCTAGTACTTGTGCATATAGCATCGTCGCTTCCAAGTTTGTTACGAACAACCGGGTTGATAAAAGTAAATAAGGGAGTCCCAGGAGTTGCAACATCATTTCTGCAATACTAGAGCCCACCATTATGTTCTTCCTCTTTGAGCCATTTGATCTGATATTTTTATTTCCAACAAATTTCTTTCTTCTTGTAGGGTTCCTCCAACTATTTGGTGAGGTCCATTTCCTTGCCATCATATTCCTCAATGTGACCATTTAGGATAATTTCCTATTGAAGAGTTTTCATGGCTGTTTAGAGGGTATGTTTCTCTTTAATGATATTGTTGAACTCCTCTTTGTTCCATTCTTTTGGCAAGATCTTGATATGCTTAAGCTTCCATTGGAAGATAAACATCTTGGGTCCTCTAATTTTGTTCATCCCCTTCCACCAAATTTAAATCTTATTGATGAGATTAAGGTCTAAGCACCTGACTATTCAAACCAAAAAGGACACTTTAAGGTCTTACCGAATAACCTCCACAATAGGGAGATGGGCCAATGGTCTGATCCAAAACAGGGGAGAATCTTTGCAATAAGTTCATTCCCTCTAGTGTTTAAATGTTCTAAAATCAAGAAACCATACATACACAAAGATATATGTTTCAATCCCCCTCTTTTGTTATCCCAGGTGAAAAGGTCATTTGCCATCTTCATGTCTACTATATTTGTTCCTTTATGAAGTTCCTCAAGTCTTCAAACTTTGGTTCTAATTGTCTTCTGCCACCCTTTCCTTTCGTTCAGAGAGGTGATAATGTTGAAGTCACTACCTATGATCAATTTCTTGGGTTCTAGTTGATCATTTAGGGTGTTGCAATGGAATAACATGCCTTTCTTCTTGGAAGGTGCTAGAGGTCCATATACATTAGAAAGGAAGAAATGTATATCTGTGCCTAATAGGTGAAAATAAATGGTAAGTATAGAGGGATTTATGGGAAGAAATCACGTACCTATTTGCAAGGGGTCCTAGGAAATTCCTAAGCCCCCAAAGGCCCCTTCTGCATCCACTTCCATGTTGTATGCCTTCTTCCATAACGTTTTTATTATGGATTCAAAATATTTGCCGGAGCATTTTGTTTCTTGGATTAGCAAGATTTTTAGGAGATCCCATTGGATCTCCTGATAAAGGATATGTAACTTGGAGGGGCTAGTTATACCTCGTATGTTCTAGGAAATGATCTTCATGGGATAATAATGGTTTGAGAGGAGTAGATATATGAGATCTACTTGTACTTCCCTAAGTCAACTAACTTTCATCCTAGGGTATCTAGTCTTTAAAGGGTTGACTTCTGACCCCTTTTCTTGAAATCTTTGGTACTCTTCTTCCCATGTTTTGTGGTGACAGTTTGAACACCCTACTACATTTTGGCTTTGGCTCTCTAGAGGGTGATAACTAGGAGGTGAATCTCTATAGGTGAGATGGCACTTATGGAATTCCTGCAGCAATCATCTTCCAGGGCCATCCGATCTAGCCATCCAAGCTCTATAAAGTCCTCATATTCGGTCATTGGGGTGTTGTATTCATATTGAGGAGTGTCCTATTGGTCTGTAGTTTCATTCTTGATTGGTTATTTTCCCTTATTCTAGGTATTGTGTTGTTTCAGTTGCTCGATGGGGCTTGCCTCCTTTTATGCATGTGGGTTTTCTAGAAGATCTTTTGGAAGGTTGCCAAGCACTTCAAACTTTTTGTTGGTGATATGGCATTTGAGCAGTGTAGAGGTGTTGGATTTCTTGGTGTAGCATCACTTGGATGGTATTTTTTTGAAGCCCTCAACGTCCATAAAGTTGGTCTGCTTTGGAACTGGTTTAGGGTTGTGAAGGGAAAGTATTTGAAGAGGTGTCTGTGTTGGTGGCATTTCCGACATCTAAATAGAACATGCTTGTAATCTAATTTCTGTAACCAAACTTTATATTTTGATTCTAGAGTGATTTCCTAAGGAAGGGATCCTGGGATATCCATGTAGACACCCATTTTCGCATAAGCAGTGTAAAAGCATTGTCTAGTTTGTTCAGAGAGGCAGATAAATGTTCCTAGCTCATTGCGTATATCTTGTATGGTTTCCGGATCTTAGCATTCATATGGCAATGAGTAGAGGTGGAACTAGACTGGAGGCCAAGAGAAGTCCTCTTTTTCCATGACGAATATGGGAGTCCATTGTTGCATGTAAAGGCCTATTGAGTTGAATTAGATACCTCCCTCCATGAATGATTTTAGGTCATCCTTTTTGGATTTGTAGTATACCTAGGGGGGACAGTATGGGGTACAGAGGGAGGTACCGAAGGAGAACACTCCACAAGTCATATGCCTGCCAATACAATAATCGTTCACCTCCATCAATAGGGAGTATCTGGCCTCTATATAGAGGTACCTAATACTATCCCCCTTAGGTATACTACAAGCTTGATGGGGTATGACCCAAGTTCAACTTTAATTGTGGCAACCAACAAAACCCTAACTACTGGCCCTTTCAGCAACAACCCGCATAGTGCAGGTTGCAGTCTCACCTGCAGTAGTATTAGGGGATGCTAGAACCAGGTTTATGCATCTAGAGGCCTATGTGATGTGTTCCTCTAGCTTTTATGGCTTAGATCTACCTTCACGCAACTCTAACCCTTCTGAACAGATAACTACTATAAATCTATCTAAATGACTTTCAGATCTTCACAAAGGTATCTAACTACTCTTAACATGCAAAAATATTATAGATCCAATAGTTTCGTGCAGTAAATGAGCATTAATTCATATAAAACAAGCACATAGCGAAGATACATAAATTTCATAGAAGTTAATAACAAGACACAGATGCATCAATTTCGCCTCAAAACAGTCTTTATTAGTATAAGCATTCAATTGTAGAATTCTTCTCCCTACGCACTCAGCTGTAGGGGCTCACACACTCAGCCTATGGACTTACAAAGGTCTCCATGCACTCAGATGCAGGAACCTTCCCCTTTTGCCTAAGTACAGGAAGCAAACCTTTCCTTCCTTAGCACCTTTCCCTTACAATGAATCTTGAAGTTAAGTTACCCTTACGACTCGCTATGACTCATTTATATATAGTACCTTCTTTACAATACCATGGTCTGCAAACCATGGGCGGGTCTCAAAACCACTCTATCACCTACCCACCTAAGAGACTAAAGTCCCTTTTCTTGTTCTAGCTTTGCGCACCAGTTCGACATTTCGCAGAGACTTTACATTCATTACCAAATATATTACAAAATTTTCCCAAAACTTAACAAAATTGACCCCAAGGACCCCATCCCAATAGGCGCCCAACACAAATTGGGTGACTCACCCTCGAGTCACTCAGCTGGCGCATATATCTTATTACAGCAGTCGCTGAACTCCGCCTTCAACACCTTTATGTTAGTAGAACCCTGCACCATGACCTGCTCCACTTCCTCTACCAACTATTCTGTAGTCGGGCCTTCCGTTGGGAGGCACATTGTCCTTTGTGTCTGTTAGAGTGTCTTCAACTTCTCTTGGACTGATAGATTAAGCTAGCTAGCTTCCTCTATCCATGGTTGTATTATGGCCTTTAAGACGACCTCTTTCCTTTGTAGCTCTTCAATATGTGTTTAAATCTATTTTCCTTCTGTCAAGCGAGCGAAGCATTGGACTGGCACGAAAGTGCTCACAGTCACCCTGAGTTCATCATTTTGTTTTCGTATTTCATGGATATCTGTGCCAAGTTTCTGTAGGTATGGGTCCTCCTAAAGAATCATCCATATTTTCATTGCATGCTTGAAGATGAAGCTATTGCCTATGGCTTCTGCATCCAAAGTGGCCATGCTCTTCCTAGTGGCTGCTCCGCACTGCCCCCAGAATTTTGGCGGAGTGATTGGTTGCAATTTCAACTCCAGCACTGAGATCTTCATTTGGAACTCAAATGTTACTCGGTAGATCTCATCCTTCGATTCTCTGACTGCAGCAGCCAACTTCCGAATCTTTATTGTTTCTACTGCATCTTCTCCGAAAATCTGCTCATTGTTCATATTTACCTCACTGATAAATAATAGTGTGCGCTACTCCCTGATCCTAAGCTCATCTGATACCCCCTGATAGAGCGCATGGAGTGTCTAAATAGGCAACGCGACTAAGTTGACACCCACATCCTTAATATGTCTGAGCTAGGCATTTTCCTCATCTACCTCTGCACACTGTCATTCCTCTAGTAATGGAATGACTATAACATCCAGAGTCTTATTTGTTTCTAGCACAGTTGTGCTAGCTTGCTGCAAGCTCTCTTGAATCCTGCTCGCCTATCCCATGCTTGCTTGAAGTCGACATGTTTAAATATGCAAGTTGCGTAGATCCTTCTGCGCGTTCCATAGTCCCTATTGGTATTGTTGTTGAAATTGTATCCATAGCTCTGTCGTTGTGACATGGACCTTATCTCTGATCTCATCCAATTCCCCCTTAGTGAGGACCATTGGATCTACATGTACGTGCTTGTCTGATTTCTGCTTCTCACTCGATCCGGAAGTCATCTCCTTCTGGCGCTTTGTGATTTTTAAAGGAGTTCTCTGCTCCTTACCACCACCTCCTTCCCCCTCGAACCCTTCCTTGTCCACAGTATGTGGAGAAGAAGTCTCTTCAACCTCCAATGTTGCCTCCGTCGTGGTGCGCTCCTTGTCAACAGCTGCCTAGGCAGCAACTTCCTTCTTTCTCTATGTTGCTTTCTATCTAGTAGAAACCTGCTCAACTTCCTTTTGCTTGTGCATTGTTATGGCCTACACAGAGGTACTTTCCCTAAACTTTCTTGTTCCTGCACCAAGATTTGATGGTCGTAGCCACTCACCTAGCCATTTTCCCACAATCTCTTGCACATCGACCTCATGGACTAGGTACGCCAACTTGTACCATACTTTCTTAGGATCTCATCTCATGTATATGGATACGTTGTGAAAATCCACTTTAAACTCCATGTAGCCCTCCAACTTCTCAAAAAGGGTAGGTGACAGCCTCGGCCTCTTTCTGGTCACCGTACGGAGGTCCACCTCAACCAACACCCAAAATATCTTCATCTCCATGACCCTCTGATAGTCTCCACACGACTACATAAATTAACAACAACAACCAGGTATAGTGGAATGCCTTGCCATCATCGTGTGCTTCGTGAAAATTCAACAAAAACTCCTTGCACAAATATTGTGCCCAATTGTATTAGACCCCCTTCGTGCAATGTGCAGCCAATGAAATGACTAGTGCCGACACCTCATCCGCCCGACACTTTCTCATGACTTTGCAAGCCAAAATCTGATTGAAAACCTGCACTACCTTATCTGTTATGTAGCAAATGGAGTATCTGTGCGACTTATTTATCAAGCCAAACTCGTTCTTCATCTTATCCATGAGTTTTTTTTCTTTACTCTTACCTTCAAACTCCTCGGCTAGATCCACCCCTTGGTAAGGAAACCTGGTGATACAGTGGACCAACATATCTATGATGGGGATGGGCTTTCCCAACCAAAGACGCCCATGATGAACTAGTGTAAGAAATTGGAGGACGCATACCATGTTGATAGTTGTTCTACTAAAATGTGGTACCCATAGCATATTTAGCAACCCAAACTTCTAAACCCCTGTGACCCACATCATAGGCTCCAATTGCATGACTCTGGTCTCCTCATAGTATATCTTTTCCAAATATTCATTTGTCGCCAAATGCGGGAATTTCTTGTGATCAGCTAGATCCCAATCCTCCATTTTGAGTGCGGGAATGCACCTTAAGAGTGCGCCTTCAAACGGTACTTTCTTCGGCAATAGCGATGTAGAGCCTGTGAATTTAGCGTTATCAAGATCCTTGGGTACCGTTTCTTTGCCCTTTCACGGAGGATATACTTCAGGATCCTATTCATAGCCTCTCCCTCCTCAGCATCCAACTCTTCAATTCCTTCGCAAATCTCCTCTTCGTCAAGATCCAGGGGTTCGTGTGGCTGTTTCAACTTGTCCATCTTTCCTTTTTGTCGAACCTCCATAGGGTTCTTCCTCGGTGACTACCTTACTAGTATAGCCTGTGATTTCTTCTATTTCTCCTTAGTAGCAGATGGTTTAGGCCTAGGCGACCTCAACACCATAGTCACAGATGGTGTAGCTTTCATTGCCGACACAATTTGAGGGGTTGTAGCTTTAGAGACAACAACTTCAGAACTTGCGGCTTCTGTAAGAACAGTCATTTTCTCAAGGATGATCTTATGGTTCCAATCGTACAAGTTTATGAACTTTGACCGTCAAAGAAGTTCCTCCCAATCCTTATTAAACATACAGGAATCTTTCTCGTAGTAAATTCTCTTAAAGAAAAGTGTTGTAATGTAGGCCAGCATGCCAAAATTATAGGCAATTTCAAATTTAAATATGACCGTTCCCTCCAATTTTTGATCATAAGTGCATCTTTGGCGATAGATTACCAAACATTAGCACCATAAATGTAACCTACCCTCTCCTCCTAATGGGATTTTTGCCATCCAATTAGGTACAGTTTATCCAACGACTATTTTTAGACCTTGCCATGTGGCACCATCCTCCATGGTGTAGCTCCTTCTCACACACTTCTTGCCTCCATCATGCAGCCCCCTTACTTCATTTTCCCCCTTTTTGGACAGTGTAGTTTATAGTCCCGCACCTCCTTTTAGCTGACTAGAGTACTAAGACTGTCATGCGATCATTTAGTCATTACGCAGGGGTAGGATCCCCTTGATACAACTTCAATCGACTTCCATTGAATTTTCCCAAAAATAATTCCTCATTCAGATTCACGAGTTGAACTGCGCCACCATTTGTAATTTCCTTGACTACATAGGGTCCCAGCTAGTGCATATGAAACTTTCCAGGAAACTTCATGAATTTTCTATCATAAAGTAAGACCAGTAGCATAATATGTCGATCATGTCATGCCTCTTTGCACTCTTTCCGCACCTGTTGGTGAAATCCTGCTAGAAACTTGTCTTCTTCTAACTCCAACAACTACGTGAGGCTCTCCTCCATAGTCGCATGGTCCCCCATATCAACCAATGCTGCAATTTTGAAGCTTGACTAAATATACTCCATGGGCATCACAACCTCTATCCCATAGACCAACCTGAAAGGGGTTTTTCATGTCAACTTCTTACATGTCGTTCTCTATGCCCATAGGACAACTAGTATGCACACATCCCAATCATTCCTCTGCATGTTGCAGACCTTTGTCAATGCATTTTCTAGAATCTTATTGACTTCTTCAACCATGCCATTTCCCTAAGGATGATAAGGCGTACTCTTTTTATGATAGACCTAGAAATCTTTGAGCATCGTGGAAATTGTTTCATTTAGGAAATCTGTACCCCTATCGCTCATCAGTATCTTAAGACACCCAAACTGAGTCAAGACATATTCAAACAAAAAATTCGCAGTTGTAGCAACGTTATAATCTTTCACCAGTTTTTCTTCCGCCCATCCTCTCAAATACTTAGTCATAGTAATAATATATTGTGCACCCATCATTTTCCTTGGTGGTTGTATGGGACCCACAAAGTCAATCGCCCATTTATCAAACACCTGTAATGAAATATGAGGATTTAAAGGCAATTCATTCCTTCACGATGGCTTTCCTATCCTCTAACATGTATCACATGCCCTACAATATTCCTTAGAATCCTTATGCATCATTGGCCACCATAATCCTGCGCACAGAATATTCTGCATAATTTCTCTACCTACATAGTGTCCTCCCACCACTCCTCCATGTGCTTCGGAAAGGATGCTAGAGCGTTCGAACTCCGGAACATATCATCGCAGTATTCCATCAGTTCCCATCTTATATAAGTGTCCCGCAATCACAGAAAAGTCAATTGCACAGACCACAAACTCCTTTTTATGTTGTGTAGAGTATCCTTCTAGGTTGTTCTAGTAGTCACAAACTAGATTATATCAGAAAAATGATCATCTGCAATGCGTATAGCAAAGAGTTGTGCATCTCGCAATCCTTCCTCCAAATTAGTAGGTTAGGCACCTGTCTCAATTTTGGATAGATGATATGGACCCGCATTCAATCGTCCAGGCTTGAAAATCACCTCAAAGTCATATTCCTGAAACAACAATAACCACCTACAGATCTTCACCCCAAACATAGGCTTGTTGACCAGGTACTTGATAGCGAAGTGATCTGTATACATTTTGAAATGTGTGCATAACAGGAAATTTTGAAACTTTTGTAGTGAGTAGACCATCGCCAATCCTTCGTGCTCTGTAGTTGAATAGATATTTTTTCCCTTTGACAGATTCCTGCTCGCAAAGGATATAGAGTGATCTATCTCACCTTCACCTGGATGGGTGAATACTGTACCCACCGCAATACAAGAGGCATCCACGTGAACATGAAATTATTTCTCCCAGTCTGGGAATAACAAAATTGATGCAATCACCATATTTTCCATTAATACATCCAGACTGCACTAACACTCTTCATCCCAGAAGAAAGTCATGTCCTTTTTCAGTAATTTCTCCATTGGTGCAGTTATTTGTGCATAAGCCTTGATAAACTTTCTATAGTAGCCAGTGTGTCCCAACATTGTGCGCAATTGATTTACATTCTTTGGAGCTTCTAAATTGACAATCACTGCTATCTTCACAAGGTCTACCTTTATTCTTTTCTTACATACCACATGGCCTTGCAATATCCCATAAGGCACGTAAAATATACATTTCTTCAAGTTTAGAGAAATTGGGTATTTGCGACAAGTATCGAACATAAGGAATAGACTTGCAACTTGACACTTTACCATTCCAAACACAATCCAGTCGTCAAAATACACTTCTAATAATTTATGGATGAATTCTTTGAATGCTACAATTACAACCCTTGAAATGATCGTGGGCACATTTTTCAGTCTGAATGGAATCACTATGTACTGGAAGCATCCCCACTCCATCGCGACGGTCATCTTATTACGATTCTCCAACATGGTATTAATCTGATGGTACCCTAAGAACCCATCAATGAACGAATAAGCTTCCTGTCATCCAACATTCTCTAAAACTTCATCTGTAAATGGTGTTGGAAATGGGTCATGAACGTATGCATCATTGAGCTTTCTCATGTCTACGCATAATCTTATTTCACCCTACCGCTTCTTCTCTTGAAAAACCATAGGGCTCACCCAATCATATTCTTCTACTTGCTCAATAATTATAGCTTCCGCATTTTGTCTGGCTCTTTGTGCACCTTATCCTTATACTTTGGATTTAGACCTTTAGGGTCTCTATTGTACGGGCTTCACATTAGGCTTTAAGGTGATATTCATCACTCCCAGATCCCCTACTATTCCTTTCAGGTTCGAGAACTTGGTAGGAAACAAGTCCTCGTATTTGCACAACAACTCCACAACTTTATCAACTATATCTTCATCGTAAAAACAACCTATCTTTATCTTTACAAACTTAGGCTACACCTCGGATCCAATATTTACTTGCCTAGTCTTTAGGTGTTCTATTATATCATGGTTCGCTGCATTGGGTCCTTCGACCTCATGCTATCTCTTAGTCTTTGGAATGTTGATTTTCTGCGGATTGTCTTCTTCCTCTTCTGTAGTTGCGTTGTAGCATTCCAGTGCATGGAACAATTGTGTACTCCAATCTGATTGAATCCATTCTACCAACTCTTTAGGAATTCTAAAGATAGTGACCTTAATTTCCTGGAGTGATTCATCAATGCACTCAAATCCATCCTCAAAGCTGAAGGTTAATAAGAAAATCTCCCTCAAGATATCCCATTCGATCGTCCCATGGCGTAGCTCCATTTCTAAGTTCAATTCATTGGAATAGTATCTAAGGTGTGACAGAAGATATGCACCCATTCTGGTGGTGTCTTCCCAAGCTTTAGTCCATCACACTAAGTGTTCATGAAGATAATCCTTTCCACTATATTTTTTAGTCATACAGGTATTAGTGTATCCAAACCTTAGTTTCATCATTCGCTTATATTCCTTCCAGTCATTGAAGCTATCTTTATGCGTACCCCACCAATGGGCAGGAGTAGTGTGTAGTGCCAACTCGAGCACCTGGAAACAATTTTCTTTTGACATCTCTCTTTCTTAGACATCATAAAGCATAATATTTCTCACGTCCGTGGATATGCACCGCAGAGATGTTGTCATCATATTGCAACGTAGTGTAGAGGATTCATGCAACATATTCTGCAAGTGTTCAATATCTTCATCTGAGTCTGAGGTACATGAGTTGTCTCTATCCCATGTCATCCACCCATCTGCAGTGGGATTAATACAATCTTCATCACACGCAGTAATTTTGTATATTTGATCTAAGTCGTCTTCCTCAACATAATCGCGGACCGTTTCAGTGTACCACACTCCTTCAGCAAGATCTAATGGCACAATAACCCTAATCACATTCTTCTCAAGTGTCATCCTTCACTTCTTTAGATTAATTATTGCATCCATGTCAAAGGCTCAATCAATTACTAATAGCATTGGGTAAGTATTATTGTCATCCACTATTTCAATTACTTCAAAATTAGCCAGAGAACTTGCTCCTTCAATGTCTACTGTTACCCCATACAAGCGCCTGTGAGAAATGATCTTCTATTGATTGGCCATGCGTAGATATATAGGAGACCATTGTAGCACAGGTCTCCCCATCATTTCCCATGTTTTCTTCAGTAGTACGTTTTCATCAGATCCCAGATCTAAGATGACTTGATCCATTTGATATTCTCCAATCTATGCGGTCAGCCTCATCTCATGCCCTATTCACTTCTTATGTTTACCCAATTTCTTCACAATGCGTTTTTCTGAAGGAATCTTAATTTTTCTTGTACAATTGTTGATTACCTCTTGGAGCCCTTTCACTACCTTCTTATCCCTCAATAGTTTCATACAAGTTTTTAGAAAAGTGGCTAATAGCGAGGGATCCATGTCTTGCACTTCACTATTTCTAGCTGATTTCTCTTTACTCCTGGATGTAGAAGGTTCAACAAAATTATTCTTGGCCTCCATAAAATTTTCTATAGCCTGGTTGAGGACAAACCCAACTTCCTTTTCAGCAGCCTTGCACACCCATCCTTTGGTCTCTGGCTTCTTTCCTTTATCTTCTCCTATCGCCATACCACTACGTGTTACGATATTAACATTGTGATCTTCTTCACGATGCCCTTCCCTCATCATCTAGATGTTCTATGTAGATTGTTTCGTCTTTTTCTCCTGCATCTTAGCTATCAACACTTGGAAATCATCTATCACATGATCAAACTATTTGCAATATTGACAAGGTGGGTGCAATGGGTTCTGACGGTCGCATGTGAAATGACTTAGTTCACCACAGTTGTAACAAATGATTTTTCCTCAACCTCTGCTAGCCCCTCCTCCTCTTCCTCTTCCATCGCCTTGAAATCCTCCACGCACTGCACCCGCACCCTGATCTTGAGGTTGATTTTTTGCCTGCATTCGATAGTTATAGTCCTTTCCATCATTAGTTCATAACTTCGGTAGTTTCTCTCATCATTTCCAACCAATTTATAGAAGGCACAGAGCAATTGTTTTGGCGTTTGTACAAAATTCTTCAAAAGGTGACAATTATCTATCACGTGCTTTCCAGCTATTTGGAAAATAGCACACCATAATGGTATTCATGTGCTCGGTCACATAATATTATCATGTTTTGAAGGAACAAAACCCCCTCCAATCAGGTAATTCTGATAAATAGGGCAATGATCATTATCACATCCTTTATCTTTGTATTTTATGCACCATACTTCTGTGTGCACCTCAGTCTGAGCATCCTTCCCTATCTTCAAACTCTACAACTCCATCTGCAGACTTGCCAGCTGCGACTGAAAATGTTGTACTCCAACGTATGTATAATGTACTGGTGAGGCTTCCAACCTCATCGCGATCTCCACAGCCTCTTCTTGCGTTCCTATCTTCTACTATGATAATGGTAATCTCAGATGAGGAAACAATGAAGCAATGTACCAGTCTCTATGTTGATCATTTATGATCTTCATATTAGCCTGCCAGATCAGCCATTTTAGCCTCTAATCGAAATCCTACGAGGACTCATTTACCGTCTGTTGTATTTCCTTAAACTCAGTTACACACTGTGCTTATGACTTAGTCTTCTTAAACTCACTGTTCAATGCCTGCTAAGTATTTGCCATTGTCATGCCAAGTCTATCCTAACAAAACTTGTTATACTAAGTCAGTGACCTATCCTGCAACATTGTGACTTGTTGTGCTTTCTTTATCTTATCATCAGTAATCTATTGCATTGTCCACACAATATTTGCAACAAACCATAATTATTCAGGATCTTTTCTTCCCACCCCTTTGAAGATTGGCGGCTTCATTGTGTTTTCCATCTTGAATGGTTGGTATGGAGGTGGAGGTGGATGTGAAGGTGTAGGTGTATGCGGCAAAGGTGGAGGTGGATGTAGAGTGGATGGGTGAGGTATCCTTAGGATACCCTGACTTACTATCTGCAATACACTTCACGGTGTATTCAGAATAGTTCCTTCATCATTTCTAGAAGAGGATCCTAACTGCGAACAGTATTCAGAGCCTAATTCTTCGTTCCTTCTAAAGGATTTTCCACTTCACATAGTCCCAAACTTCAAGGTAATGGCATAACCCTTTTTTCACACAACATCATCTTCATCCAAGTTTTTAGAGATTTTAAATACTTACCTCTCAGTCCCTTGAAGAACCTAAACTCTCCTTCACTATAGCTGATGGTCATGTTAATCGAGATCTCAGTGACGAATCCTCCTAAGATATGATCAATCCAGTGATCAATAGCCCACAAGATGTTATTTTCTAAAGCTTCCAGACACCTCACCAACTTTAGAGTCCACACAATAGGGTCATGAATTCTCCACATGCCTTGATTCTCCATTAATTTAGACAACCACTCCTACAACTCACGGTGGAAGAAACAAAAAAAGGCTTTGGTTTTGTCTATGTACATGTATCGATTCAACCACTGCTCCTTGGATAACCATGGATTTATGTTCTCCTGAGATGGAAATGTGTGCAACTTTTGATCGAGGCACTTCTCAATTTATTTCTTAGTAGGAAACCACTTATTTGATATCACACATTCCTTAGATAGATCCTAGTCCTGGAAATGGAACCATTTATTGGCTTGATGGGGCCTAAACCAAGTTCAGCTTTAACTATGGCAACCAACAAAACCCTAATTGTTGGCCCTTTCGGCAACAACGCGCATAGCGCAGGTTGCAGTCTCACCTGAAGCAATATTGGCAGATTCTAGAACTAGGTTTCTGCATCCATAGGCCTATGTGATGTGGTCCTACAGATTTTATGGCTTAGATTTAGCTTCACGCAACTCTAACCCTTCCAAACAGATAACTATTGTAAATCTATCTAAATGACTTTCAAATCTCTGCAAAGGTATCTAACTACTCTTAACATGCAAAAATACTACAGATCCACTAGTTTCCCGCAATAAATGAGCATTAATTCATATAAAAATATCACACAACAAAGATACATAAATTTAGTAGAAGTAAATAAAAAGACATGGATGCATTAATTTATTCCCACAACAATTTTTATTAGTATAAGTGTTCAATTATAGACTTCTCCCTGCGCACTCAGCTATAGGGGCCCACACACTTAGCGTGCGGACTTAACAAGGTCTCCGCACACTCAGCTCCAAGAGCCTTCCCCTTTCACCTAAGTACAAGAAACAAACCTGTCCTACCTTAGCACCTTTCCCTTACAATGAATCTTCAAGTTAAGTTACCCTTAAGACTCACTATGACTCATCTATATATGGTACTTGCTTTACAATACCATGGTCCACGAACCATGGGCAGGTCTCAAAACCACTCTATCACCTACCCACCCAAGGGACTAAAGTCCCTTTGACTTGTACTAGCTTCACGCTCTGCTTTCACATTTTGCGGAGACTTTACATTCATTACAAAATATATTACAAAATTTTCCCAAAACTTAACAATATTGACCCCGGGCACCCCATCACAACAATCCTAGTGGGTAAAGATCACGTAAAGATCATCATGAAGAATCCATTGGATGTCATAATGGTCCTTATTCTTTCATCATTGTGTTATCTAGTACAAGAGTGATTTTTCAATGGGCCAAACCTCGATGAACTTGTAGATTAAGGCATGGTCCTGCATGAACTAAAGGTTTTTGTTAATCCTTATCGAGGGCACATGGAGGCATGGGATATCTGAGGATTTTACTTTGAAGTTGCTTGTGATCCTTTTCTCAATAATAGTTGATTGATCAGGCTCCGGACTAGCCAATGAACCCACTTGAATGGCATCAATTGTTTTGGATTTTTGTGGGTTAGTATTTGCAGAAGGTGACAAATTCGATAAGGGTTTGGGGTCAAGAATGTCAGAGTGACCAACCTAGCAAGGGAGAACATAGGAACCCAGGGATCCCCCTCCTGGGGTCGTCATGTTGGTGGAATATCGATTGTGGCAAGGCTTAGAGAATGTAGTGAGGGATGATGACGAAGAATTACGGTTCGACGAAGAGAAAATTTGCAGAGCGCGTGGCCTTTTTTCTCTTAATTTTCAATCTTTTATTAACCTATCATCATCTAAATTTTAGCATTCCAAATTATTACTATATTGCTAAGAAAAAACGTAGTGAATGGAATAATTTGTATTGCATTACATTGTCATCTATAAAATTATTTTCATATATTTTGAAGCATTATTGGTAGCTATGTAAATATTAATTATATTTAATTAATACAAATTTAAATAAACTAACATTTGCACCAGATGTTTCAAAGAAAACGATGGAAGTCAGTAGCGAATATGGAAGAAGAGCATTGATGAAAAATATATGTGATATGTTATGTGATCTAACTATAGCCCAATTTGAATGAAAAAAAAAATTAGTGTCAAATGTAATACAATCAAACAATATACTCAAAACAGATGCATGTGCAACTTCCTTCCCAACTGCTTAATGAAAGATCTTATTTTCATTGGCAATTGCATCCCAAAGCCTACTTTTGTCTTTCATCACTTTAGCTAGACTGAACCATTCACCCTCATATGATAATGGTTCCAGATAAAATTTCTCTACAAGTATTCTCCAAAGGCGTTTCCATGTATACACGTCTCCATTAACACAACTAAAGGCTTGGTTCTTTGCATAAGGATTTTTGGCATCCCAACTTTATTGTTAAACAATAAATTTCGTATCATATGCATCCATAAATTGTTCCCATGAAATATTTTTCCTGAGTACTTGAAAGGAAACCCATCATGTTTGCAAATGGAAGCATGAACACATAGTATGCCTAAAACATTCATCAAACTCCAAGGAGAGAAGTGAAATAGGTGTGTCGAACAGTGAATGGACCAAGTTAAACCTTCTTTCTTCTTTTCAGCCTCAAACACAATATCCTCAAGAGTGTAGTAAAAATTTGGCACAAGTAGGCTAGGGATCTCTTCATGAAAGGGTGTCTCAAGGAGCTAATACTTATGATTACTTGTCAGCTCGCTCGTTGATGCTCAGAGTTTGAGCCTCTATATCTGAAAAATGCATATATTTCTTGGTCTTCTAATAACATAGCCCCTGGAGACTCTTAATAATTATTCCCTCCCTTTTTAGACTGAGATCAAGACTTCTTTGGGGTACTAATATTTCTAAGAATTGGAAAATGATTTATCTCTTGGAGAAGATATGACAAACACGACCTTCCTTGGTCATAAACCCTGTTTTAATGAAAATCTGAAAAATTGCGATTTATACCTCTGTCTTGCTTCATATATGGAACTTATAGGCCAGGAAAGGACTGATACACTAATATGGTTAGTTTGGCCTCAATAAGTCTGTCTCAGTCCCTCTAGAAATTGAGACAAATCAACTCTTATTTATATGAGCTCTCGACCTATGTAATTTGGGATTGGAATACAAATTTCTCGACCCTCATTGTGATGTTTTTTATATTTAATTCAGCCCTCTTATAAATTATGAATATGTGACTTCCTTCCACTTTTATCCTCCAGTAAATAAGAAATTAAATAATTTTGATAAAAGATGAAGCTCATCACTTAATAAATTCAATCTATGGCACTGTTAAGGAGAAATGAAGACACTGCTTCTTGGCCAAATAATATGACCATTGAATATAATTTAGCCAATAAAAATTCACCCCCCTAAAAATAAATAATTTGGCTAAGAAATAGATCCTTGTCTAAACATTTATTTAGCCTTTCTTATAAAATTGGTCCTTAAAATTACCTGCAAAATGGTAGTTACAATGGTTTCTTTAATTCACCTCCAGAACAATAAAATACAAAGAATTTTTATAACAATAAGCGAATTAGAGTGGCCACAAAGAACTACCGAAATTGTTGAGATTCCAGCTAGGGTGATTATGGAGGATCACTGAATACTAGTTTCTCTTCAACCCTCAATCTTCCCTGAAGTTGATCTGCGATAAATGACTAGGCAAATAGGATGCATAGCTCTGATACCACTGTAAGATTCCCAACTGGAAAATTCTGAAGGGATCTAGATCACCAAAGTGTTCTAATTAATAACAATTATCATATATCAGTATAATGCATGCATTTACAATTAAAACATCTAAGAAATCGATTTTCCAAAACACAGAACACAGGTTAAACCATAAATAGCAACCACTTTATTAAATAAATATTTTTAGGGAAATGTATACCAAGACAATTGCTCAACAAAAATTTGACCAATTGAACTCTGAAGCACAATCTTGGACCCTGGTTGGATCCACCAGACAATTATACCCATGGAGTTTTCGTCTCTGGGATCAAAATGGAACTCGCCTTGCCAAGTTATCAACAAACACAAAATAGATAGACAACTGAAGATGATCTAAAGGCATAGCTCCCATCCCCTTTTATAGGAAATATGGACTCTCTAGAAGTATTTTTATTATTATTTTCCCTTGAAAAATGAAGGGAGATCCCATGGGTAGATCCCATGGTCAAATACCATGGTAAATACCATGGGTAAATTCCATCCATTTTGACCATATCAAGAAAAGGGAATATTACAAATTATTAAAGAATAGGGGCTAATTTCCTCAAGATTTTCACAAGGAAATAGGGGCCTTGATGAGAAAATATTTGGTAACTGTTGGCTAGAGCTTGTTCATCAAGTAGGAGAACAATTATTCTTTTACTGGTTGAGCTTAGAGCTGGAGCTAGAAATTGTAATAGTTTCTCAATCCATTGATTAATGCCAACAAGCTTGAGGGTTTTTTTCCTAGTTGGGTTCCCCTAGAAGTCACTATGTATTTGTGGTTTTTCTTATTGCATGTCTATGCATGTTGTTCTAAATTGTGAATTTCATTCCACAGCTCAGTAGAGAAGTGTAAGGACTCTGGACACCACATATCTCTACAATGGTATGATATTGTCCACTTTGGGCCTAAGCCCTCATGGATTTGCTTTTGGACTTACCCCAAAAGGCCTCATACCAATGGAGATATTTGTCCATCCTTATATATCCATGATCCTCCCCACCTCTAGTCAATGTGGGACTTTGGTCGTATACCCAACAATCCTCCCCTCGAACAAAGGACCATCGAGCCTCCCCTCAAACGATTATCCATCCGTCCACTCTCTACCAACCAGTATTCTCCGCTCCAATGCGTTGGAAGCACACGCCTTACATGGAGCACCACCTGCCTCGAGAGCTTGCTCTATCCTAGGTCAACTCCTCTTCACCGTGTTGGGACCAGGACACGTCCATGAAGAATCCAGAGCACACCGCCTATCTAACCGAGCTCATCCACGGATCCCATCGTGATATTACCGGGGCCCACCACCTTCGTTCGGTATTCCGAGGATTCATCCACTTGGCTAACTTCGGGGCATGGCTCTGATACCACTTGTAAGGACTCTGGACACCACATATCTCTACAATGGTATGATATTGTCCACTTTGGGCCTAAGCCCTCATGGATTTGCTTTTGGACTTACCCCAAAAGGCCTCATACCAATGGAGATATTTGTCCATCCTTATATATCCATGATCCTCCCCACTGCCGCCCCCCCTGGACCCCCCACGACAGCGATTATTTTATGGGTGGCGTTGCCGCCCCATTTTGAACTGGGGTCCAATATGCCGGTACTATAGAAGATAATCAGGCTCCACACCCAACAATCTCCCACTTGGAGACTGATTGTAGCAACTCCACCGCTGCTCCATTTGCTGGACAATGACTCCTCTTTGGACCTGGCTGTTTCTCATCTTCATCGTCATCCTTGAAGACCAACTAAAACTGAGCATATTCTCAGTTTCTCCCTGGTTACAACTTTTGTTAGCATATCTGCAGGGTTCTGGCTAGTGTGTATCTTTTCCAACTTCAACTCTCCATCTTCCAACACTGATCGTATGAAATGGTACTTGAGCTGTATGTGTTTTGTCCTGGAATGAAATGCTGAGTTCTTTGCAAGATGAATGGCACTTTGACTATCACTGTATAACGTGCCCATATCATGCTCCTTACCCAATTCACCCATAAACCTTTGTAACCAAATAATTTCTTTACTAGCCTCTGTAGCAGCAACATACTCTGCTTCTGTTGTTGAAAGTGCAACAACACTTTGGATTTTTGAAACCCAACTGAAAGTTGTTCCTCCGACAGTAAATACATATCCTGTAGTGCTCCTCCTATTATCTCTGTCACCTGCCATATCTGCATCAACATATCCTTGTAGAGATATGTTTGAACCACCAAAGCATAATGCCTGATTTGTGGTACCTCTCAAATATCTGAGAATCCATTTCACTGCCATCCAATGTTCCTTTCCTGGATTGTTCATGTACCTGCTTACAACTCCCACTGCATGTGCAATATCAGGCCTTGTGCAGACCATTGCATACATTAAACTTCCAACTGCTGATGCATATGGAACTTTAGACATATAATCCATGTCTTCTTGGGTCTTTGGGCACATTTCTTTGCTAAGTTTGAAATGGCTAGCAAAAGGTGTACTAACTGGTTTTGCATTTTGCATGTTAAATATTTTCAACACCTTTTGTATGTACTCATTCTGAGACAATGTTAATTTTCTATTTTTCCTGTCTCTAGTTATTCTCATACCAAGGATTTGTTTTGCAGCACCCAAATCCTTCATTGCAAATGAATTTGCCAATTTTCTTTTGAGCACATTTATTTCCTGCATGTTAGACCCTGCAACAAGCATGTCATCTACATACAATAACAATATAATATAGCTGCCATCATTTTGCTTTTTCAGATAAACACAATGATCAGAGTGACATCTAGTATAACCTTGTTCAGACATAAACTTGTCAAATTTTAGATACCACTGCCTTGGAGCCTGTTTTAAACCATACAAGCTCTTCTTCAACCTGCACACAAGTTTCTCCTTCCCTTTCACCTCATATCCTTGTGGCTGCTGCATATAGATCTCTTCCTCCAAATCCCCATGGAGAAAGGTTGTCTTTACATCTAACTGCTCAAGATGCAAATCTTCAGCTGCTACAAGACTTAAAATAGTTCTGATTGAAGTCATTTTAACAACAGGAGAAAATATTTCATCAAAATCAATACCTTTCTTCTGTGCAAACCCCTTCACCACAAGTCTAGCTTTGTACCTTTGCTTTCCTCCATCTTCTTCCTTCAGCCTGTAAACCCATTTATTCTTCAATGTAGTTTTTCCTGCAGGCAACCTGACTAAATCCCAAGTCTGGTTATGCATTAAGGAGTCCATCTCTTCTTCCATGGCTACCTCCCACTTCTTCTTGCTTTCAACCTGCATTGCTTCTTCATAACATTCAGGTTCACCAGAATCAGTCAACAATAAATAATATAATGAAGGAGAGTATCGTTCAGGAGGTCTACTTGTCCTGGTAGATCTTCTAACACCACTTTCAGGTGTTTGGGGTGCCTGTTGTTGTTGTGATGTTTGCTGATGTTGTGGTTGTTGATTATTATTATTTTCAGGCACCTTTACTTTTTCAGTAATTTCATCAAGAACTGCGTATTCCTTGTTTTCTTTTTCTTGTTTCTTTTCCTGCAACTGATTCTTATACAAGACCTTTTCATTGAATATTACATCTCTGCTCCTAATGATTTTGTGATTTTCATAATCATATAAGCGATAACCAAAATCATTAACACCATATCCAATAAAGGTACATTTCTTTGACTTTGCCTCAAGCTTTGTTCGATTTTCTTTATCAATATGGACAAAGGCCTCACAACCAAAAGGTTTTAAAATAGAGTAGTTTACCTTTTTCCCTGTCCATGCTTCCTCTGGAACACCACCATCCAAGGAACTTGAAGGTCCTCTGTTTATTAAATAAACAGCAGTATCTACATCATCTGCCCAAAACTGTAAAGGAAATCCTGCATGCAATCTCATGCACCTTGCACGCTCCATGATTGTTCTGTTCATCCTTTCTGACACACCATTTTCTTGTGGTGTTCTTGGAACTGTCTTCTCTCTGCGAATTCCATGCTCTGAACAGTACCTATCAAACTCTTTGCTGCAATATTCACCTCCATTGTCTGATCTAAGACACTTCAATTTCTTTCCTGTCTCAATCTCAACCAAAGCTTTCCATTTCTTGAAAGTATCAAATACATTAGATTTATTCTTAATACAATAAATCCAAGTTTTTCTAGTTGCATCATCAATAAAGGTAACATAATAACGAGAGCCACCGAGAGATGATACCTGAGCAGGTCCCCATACGTCTGTATGCACAAGCTCTAATTTTTCGTTCTTCTTTTCTTTCCCAACTCTGAGAAATCTGACTCTCTTCTGTTTTCCATAAATGCAGTTCTCACAGAAATCCAAATCGACATTCTTCAAACCTGGCAACAAATTCCTTGAGTGAAGAATCTTCATCCCTTTTTCACTCATGTGTACGAGCCTATGATGCCATAATGCTGCATCTGCTCCTTTGGAAGTCAAAGCATTAACAGAGTTAGAAATACCATTGCATAAATACAATGTACCAACCTTTTCACCTTTTGCTATTACCAGGGCTCCTTTTGTGACCTTCCAAGCTTTATCTGTGAAAGTTGTCACACAACCTTCACTGCCTAACTGCCCTGTTGAAATCATATTTTTCTTTAGATCTGGAACATGCCTTACCTCCTTTAGTAGCCATTGGTTTCCATTCTGCTGTTTTACAAGAACCTTACCCATTCCAACAATTTTACAGGGTTTGTCATCACCCAGACGAACTTGTCCAAAATCTCCTTGAACATAGTCATAAAAGTATTTCTTTTCAGGTGTGGCATGGAATGAGGCCCCTGAATCTACCACCCAGGAATCAGTAATATTTTCGAAAGAAAGAATCAAAGCATCTTGTAACACCTCACCTGTCACATTTGCTTCATGATTGTTTTCTTGTTGTGCATCTCCTTCTTTTCCCTTCCGAGATCTACAGTCTTTCTTTAGGTGTCCTTTCTTTCCACATTTCCAGCACACTATCCCCGATCTGGACTTGGATCTGCCTTTCCTTGATTTACTGTGATATCCTGAGCTCTTTCCTCTTTCCATTTTTCTTCCTCTAGACTCTGCACTCAAAGCATTTCCCGATGTCTCACCGGAGCTTTTCCGTCGCATTTCCTCGCTAAGGATAGCACCGACAACATCATCAAACTTTAAAGTACTAGATCCAGAAACGGAGTTACTAATGGCCATTACCAAACCATTCCAACTTTCTGGTAATGAGCACAAGAATAACAGAGCTCTAACTTCATCATCAAAGTTTACCCCTACAGAACTTAATTGACTTGTAACTGTACTAAAATCATTTAAATGGTTTGCAACAGATCCACCTTCCGACATATTCATATTAAATAACCGTTTCATAAGAAATACCTTGTTTGAGGCCGAGGGTTTTTCATATAGTTTCGACAACGTCTGCATCAAACCCTCTATCGTGGTTTCCTTCGAAATGTTGAAGGCGACTGACGCAGCAAGGCACAACCGTATTGTTCCGAGTGCCTTTCTATCGAGAAGGTTCCATTCTTCGTCTTTCATACCCGTTGGCATCTTTGTTTTTCCACCCAATGGTAGGTATAGATCTTTCTGATACAGATAATCTTCCATATGCATCTTCCACAGCGAGAAGTTTTGGCCGTTAAATTTCTCGACCCTAAACTTACCATCTTCCGCCATTGCTCCCACTCGAACCAGGAACCCTTCTTTCCTGCGAGTTTATCAGCCAAATAGACCTTCGGCTCTGATACCAGTTGTTAGAAAATTATATATTATGGAGCAATGGAACACATAAAATATTGCAGAAATATAAACACAGAAAACGCACAAAACAAGAGAGACACAGATATACGTGGTTCACCCAGTTTGGGCTACGTCCACCCCGAACAGCCAGTCCTTCCTTTCTATTATCCAGCAAAATGAAGAGATACAACCTACAGCAAAACCGCTGTAATATCCTCTATTTTCTCTCTCAGTCTCACCTCTATGTTTCTCGCTCACCGAATACACATCTATATCATAGCCTCAAATACAATGCCCTCATATAAAGAGAGGGGTTGCCTTCTAGGGCAAAAAACCCTAAACTAAACATAAGTTCGACCGTCAGATCATCCGCCTAATGAACGGCCCAGATTGACTAAAAATTACTATACTTTTACAAGGCAATTTTACAGCTGTTTTTAGCTTCAGGGGCGCTGCCCCCGAAACCCCCCGCCAGGGGGGGGCTCCCAAAAGTCGCTGCCACCCCCCCCCTGGACCCCCACGGCAGCGATTATTTTACGGGCGGCGTTGCCGCCCCATTTTGAACTGGGGTCCAATATGCCGGTACTATAGAAGATAATCAGGCTCCACACCCAACAACAAGAATTATGTCTCTTGATTTTAGATTAAATTTCTTGAGAAATTGCAACTCTATTAAATTTCTACACATTAACTCTACTCAAGATCATACACACAAACATATCTTGCTACAGTAGAATATTAATTCCAATAGTAGTTCCTATAATCACTATTAAATCTGGCGATATCACATAGGCCTCACATTTAGCCACAATAACATGCACATTGGTCGAGAGTACTCCTCACCACAAATATGACCAAGATGTTTCTCAATCACAAATCTAATGAGAGATGTAAGAGCCTGAAACAAAGTAGTAACCACATTTGACAGCATTAACAACCACACAATCTCAACCCCAAAATTTGACCCTCCTTGAATTGTTGTCACCCACTTTGCAAAGTCAATATATCCCATTGAGACTAGAAATGCAAGCCCTAAAAATGGGTTTATTTTCATTGAAATACCTTGCATTGACATTGTTCCATCCATGTTAGTTCCCATGTTTTATGCCTCATAAAAATATTAAACTGAAGCATTATTTCTGGAAACCTAGGTAATGAATACCTTTCGTCTGAATTTCCGATTTGTATGTGCTTTATTTTTATATTTAAACATGGCCTTTTAATATGTGCAAACTATAGAAATATTCTAACACAATAATAATTTTTCATTCACAAGTTAGAGAAAATCCAAGAAATTGAAACAAACTTCAATCTATTATTACGCTGCAAAATATCAAGAGCATCATCCAGAGAGTCAACCTGTTGCCAAAAAGTAGGAAAGACACCTGCAAGTCTTAATGAAATACAATGAACCATGCCAAGTGCATATTTGACATCATCCCAGACAAGCGGATGTCCTCAAAATAACTTTCTCCATACGGATTTTTTTTCCAAACTAAATCCTTACCCTGCTATCATCGTATCTACTTGTTTAATGCTTATATTCACAGTTTCAACATCCTATCCCACTAACTTCACAGAAGGCCTATATGGTGTAAAATCTAGCCAGCAGAAAAATAAAATCAAAAATTATGAAACAAACAATATTATCAAGTTTTTGAGGTGAAATGTTTGTTGCTAATGATATCTCTCAAATGTTGATTTGTAAGAACATGCCCTTGACTTATTCATTCTATTGCTTGGAGTTATTTTGATGGAGCTTGTTAGGGGTCTCTAGGGCTATGTGAAACTGGTATAGTTTTGTATTTTTCTCTTCCTCACTATGTTCATTTAATATTAGGTGTTGCTAATGGTACAAATACCCAGGCATAATTGTTAGATTTGTGCTTTGTTTTATCTTTTTCTAGATATAAATGAATTTGACATTTGTAGGTGGTCAGTGATTCCAAGGCAATTGCTAACTACTTCATAGGAACTTTAGGAGTTTTATGACCATGTAACTATATAATACATTTACTAAAACTTTAATCAATAGATTGATGCCCTTTCTAAGGTAGAAATTGCTCTTAGTGAAGGCTATGCAACGAATTTCTTAGTGAGAAGGATTTTCCAAAGCTCCAAAGGCATATCTTTTGAAGGATTAATTCTAGTATCAAGTTTCTCAAGCTATGACTGTTATCGCCCCAAGAAACTCTCCTAGGTTGTATCTCGGAGATGCTCGGGAACATTACAAAACTCAACAAAATGTTGGAAAATGGTGGATGAATGAAAGAAATGCTGCATATTCAAGCCAGATAACCACTTCTACTATGCTTGACCCCAGACATGGGTGAACACCCTCGAACTACAAGGCTTTAGACCACCAATTACTCATAGTTCTAAATAAAATGTGATGATGGAGAATATTGATCACACCAGCAGATGCACAAGACCCTGTGATGGCCAGCTGCAACCAGTTTAAAGGTCTGTAAATCTATTTCCTAATGCACGATAGGATGATAGCTCTCTGGAATTAAAATAACAGAAACCTGCATACAAATTCAATGATACATGCTAGATTCTAACACGGAGGTGGGATGACAGCCCCTCTAGTGCTAAACATCAACAACACATGAATAAATGCATAACAGGCACAACCTGGAACAAAGAAGAAGAAGTGGAAAGTGAGCAATTAACAGCAAAAGAAGCTTGCATTAGCTGAAAATGAAGACCAGACGCTGCAAGTATCACAGTAGTTACAGTCTCCAGAAGTTGAATCTTACATCAAAATAACACTCATCAACCTGATTACATCTTCCTTTCGGGTATATATAGAGTTTGTTTTCAAAAATGGCTCTGCTACCCTAAGCGTGGAGGGGTCATAACTGGCCACCAACCACATTTACAATTAGATATGGGTCCCTATTGCACATTGTGTGTTTTAATGAATAAATTTGACATTTACTAGTACTTTGTTGTCCTTCCTAAATAGGTGAAGTATTATTTGAATGAATTTCAATAACTGCTGCAGTCATTGAACTGCTTGAGGATCATCCTTCTCGTCCTTGGCCGTGTTGTTCTTTGAATGTGGTAGCTGAGGATTTAATGCACAGAGTATTGAACCATGGGCTCTTTTCTTCTTCGGGTGCACATGACTGCCACAAACACGAAAATTGCATTGAAAATAGACGAGGACCTCATAACGAATGCTAGTCATTGGATGGCTCAAACGAATGGCCGAGATCTTTTGGCGGGCAGCATCGGGAGGAAACGGAAGCGTGATTGAATATAAGCCATTGGATCTGACCAACTGGATGGCGGATATCGGAGTATGCAGGCTATCGGAAGGCATATGCATGGGAAGAACGTGGACCGTCAGATCATGGTTGGGTAGATCCGATGGTTGATGGGCGGCAGAGATGCGAGAGGGTTAGCGAGCGGGGACCGTACTAGATGGCGGTAAGAGGTTTCCCCGCACCGCTCATGGGAAAAGGTGGTTTACGTACATGGAGGGGTGATCCGGTACCAAAGCGCCGCGTGGCAGGTAGGTCCGGCGGGAAACCGCCTTCCCCACTGACTAACGGACGTGCAGGTTACGAGAGTGAGGGCTACGTAAAGCGTCAGATCCTGCGGGAGAAGATCAGACAGCGAAGAATTAAAACATGTGCTTTAATTGATATGACAGGTGAAAAGACATGAAAAAGGCTAGCGAAAAGGTTATAACAGGTTATCGGGGTTTAGACAGATCGTCGAGGTTTCATAGTATTTAAACAAAAACGCGTGGGAGCCGGGGGAAAAAGAGTTTATGGAGAAATTTTAGCAGAAAAGAGAGGAATGGGGAGTTAAAGAGTGTAAGCGGGGTTTGGGTAAATATGGGTTTACACAAGATTTAGGAAGAAAATAGAAATTAAGGGGTTACAAGGGTATACAGCAAACAAAGGTGGAAGGATGAAATAAATTGCTATTAACTCCCTCCTTGAAAAAACACATGGCCACGGTAGTCATTTGGTCCTCCAAACACACAAATGCATAGCAGAGCTAACACTGGCTCCTTCTGGGGATGAGATCCTCCCTGTGAGGTCTCAAGAACCTGCAGATCAATGCCTTTCTAGCTGAAAACAAATTAACCAAAATTCCTAGTGTTCCATTGGGCATGGAGTCTACTTTGCCTATATAAAACTGATAAAAACCAAATATTTACAACTTTTAAGGCCAAAGACCTTAAAAAACATAATTTTTCAGAAAACACTCATTAACTAGGCCATCAAAAACTACTTCTCATCCCATACTTTTCAGTATGAAGGTGTTGTTTGCTTGAATCTGTGAAATGATGAAAGGCACTGTCCAGAAAGCATCAAATTTCCCATGATTTTCTTTCTTTTCCTTTAGTGCATCCCATTTCAAAACCAAGTCCCCAACCTGAAAATCATCTATTTTTGCCTTCTTGTCAAAGGCTTCCTTGATCTTTTCCTAATGTGCCGCAGCTTTTTCAACCATCTGTTCTCTAATTTGATGCAACTCTGCTAAATCAGTGATCCTCTTTGCCATGTATTCTTCCTCATCCTGCTCTTCTTGAAGGAATTTTGCCACAGGGAGAGTTAGTTGAATTGGAAATACAACCTCAGTGCCATATACCAGCTTGAAAGGAGAATTGCTTATGGATTTCTTAATGGTCACTCTGTCAGCCCACAGTGCATACTTGAGCTTTGAATCCCAATTCCTTTTATTGTCCTCTAACAGCGTTTTAATTATCCTCATCAGACTTTTATTAGAGGATTCTACCATACCATTTCCTTGAGGATAATATGAGGTGGAATGAAGAAGTTTAATACCCATTGAATCACACATTTCCACCAATTCTTTTGCCCTGAAGGTTGCTGCATTATCTGTTATTAATTTATGTGGAAAACCAAATCTGCTGAAGATATTCTCTGTCAAAAACTTCATGACCACATTATGATCAGCCTTCTTGGTAGGGACTGCCTCAATCCACTTGGTGAAATAATCAGTGGCTACTAATATCCACCTGTGATTTCTCCAATGAAATCCAAGCCCCACTGCTGAAAAGGTCCTTTTGCATGTATTGTTTTTAAGGGCAAAGACTCCAATTGTTGCTTTTCTTCAAATCTTTGACACCTGTCACAAGATTTAACAAAAGAAAACACATCAGAAGGGCCAATAGTACCCAGCTTTGAGAATCTTATGGGCAGTGGTTTTCCAATAATGGTGCCCTCCAAACATGCTAGAATGAAATTGCTGCATCACTTCAATTGATTGTTGTTTGTTCAGACACCTCAAAAGCACTCCAGATGGATCCCTCCAGTAGAGCAGATTTTGATTAATGCAATATTTAGCTGCCCTAAGCTTTATAGTCCTAGATTGACTTTGAGTGAATTCTGAAGGGATTTCTAGCTTCAGCAAGAAATTAATTATTGCAGAATACCAATCACAAGAAGCTAGATTCTCGGCCACTGATTGGTTTCTCTATGGTTCAGCTGTTTCTTCCTCTTCTACCTAACCATTTTCTGCAATTTTGCACAAGAAATCAATATCTAAAAACCTGCAATTTTCTTCAGCTAACAATCTGGCAAGACCCTGACCTCTAACCAGCTTGGTGGGCTTCAGCGCTATATTAAATTCAATCAATTTATCAATCCATTTTGCCCTTCTTCCATCAACATCAGGTTGTGTTAAGACATCTTTTATTGCAGCAGAGGGTACATATGCAATTATCTTGGAGTGCAAGATATAAACTCTAAAAGCTTTCGAGGATTTGATAAGGGCATATGCATGTTTTTCAATAATATCATACCTCAATTCAGCATCCCTCAAGTTCTTGCTAAAAAATGTTATTGGATGTTCTGAACCTTCTTCAGCTACCTGCAATAAAACAGCTACAATGGTATCTTCAGAAGCAAATGAAAATATATGGAACTCCTTGCTGTAATCTGGGCTGCTTAGTGTGGGAGCTTCCATAATGGCTTTCTTGATAGACTCAAATGATTTTCTTGTTGCATCAGTCCACCTGATTTCTGCCACTTTCTTTAACATGGAGGTAATATGCTTCACTAGTTTTGCAAAATTTGGGATAAACCTCCTTACAAAATTAATTTTACCAGAAAGGACTAGATATCCTTCTTTGATCGAGGGACAGACAAAGTCTGTATTGATTTTAGTCTTTCTGGGTCAATCCCGACACCTACAACAGACACAACATGTCCTAACAGCTTGCCTTCTTCTAAATCAAATTGTGATTTTTTGGGATTGACTGAAATGCCAAACCTCTTGCACTTCAGAAACACTTTTTTCAAATGCTTCAAATGGTATTGATGGCTACTGGAGTAAACTGTTATGTCATCAAGGTAGATAAGGACAAATTTATCCTTCTCCCCTACAAATGCTATATCCATAACTCTCTGAAAAGTAGCTCCAGCATTCATCAATCTAAAAGGCATCTTGGCATACATAAAAGTGCCCCAAGGAGTGGTAAACACAGACTTCTCTTGGTCATCTGGATGCACAGCAATCTGATTAAAGCCTGAAAAACCATCCAAGAAAGACATTACTTTAGCTCCTGAGACTTTTTGCAGCAAATGCTCCATCTTTGGTAAAGGATAGTTGTCTTTTTTGGAGCATTTGTTTAAATTTCTGAAATCAACACATAGTCTGATTTCTCCGCTCTTCTTCCTCACCACCACTAGATTAGCTACCCATTTGGAACATCTAAGAGGAACTATGATCTTGGCAGCCAACAATTTTTTAATTTCTTTTTCAATCAGTGGAAGAAGCATAGGATTTATTGGTCTCAGCTTCTGTTTAAAATGAATAGTGTCTTTCTCCAGAGGGGTTTTATGTTGGATTATGTTTTTATCATATGTTTTCAGATCACTATACTCCCAGGCAAATACATCAGCAAATTGCCTCATTAAATTGCAGTATTCAGCACTTTAATCAGCTGACAAATGAGTGGACAGATTTATATATCTAGGCTGACCTGGGCTTCCTATATCATGCTTACAGACTGCAGCTTGGTCTTCTTTTGGTGAAGCTTTGTAAGACACATCATTCTGGTCAAAGAATCTTTCAAGAGGAATTAAACCCTTAGGAATATGGTTGCTGGGAAGCGACAATGTTGTCTCTACCAATTTTATTTCTAAGCTGGGACCGGGGGCTTCCTTCCAAGGCTTCATTCTCTTGGTCAATTTGCATTTCAGAAAATTCACCAATGACTTGTAGGAACCTATTTATTTCATCATCATCTTCAAAAACTTTCCAATGGTGGACATTGTCAGGAAAGGATGGTCTATATTTCATTTGCACTTCATAAACTAGTCTGGGAGGCATAGGAGGGATAAATTGACTAGCAGAGACAGCAAGGGCATCAACAAGCTAATTTTGGGCTCTAAGAATATATGAAATATAGAAATAATCAAAAGAATCTCTGATTTTCCATACCTCATCTCTATACGCTTTCAGCCTTGGGTGTTTTTCCTGAAATGTTTTATTCACTTGCTGAATGATCAAATCAGCATCTCCAAACACCTTTATATTCTTGATTCCTCTGTCTTTTGCTACATTAAGGCCCAACAGCAAAGCCTCATACTCTGCTATATTGTTTGTGACTTGGAAAACTAGCTTAAAAGACAGCTGAATGCTTTCTTGTTGTGGAGATACTAGCACCACCCCTGCTCCTGCAGTCTCCCTGGAACATGCTCCATCAAAGAACATCTCCCAAACCTAACTTCCTTGCTCTTCTTTGGCCTGAACTGTTGGTTTCCTGATCTGCAATGAGGCCTTCTATGATTCTTCTATTTGGAGGATACATGCTCCAAAATCAATGTCCACTGCATAAATGGGATGATTTGTAGGATTCTTCTCATCACTGATGATATATGCCAATTGTGCTTCTCTATATAACCTCCTGCTTTCTCCTCCAAAAACTGGGACAGTTGCATAAGAAAGATCATTCTGTAAGGTCCCACCCAGTCTCTTAATCCATCCTCTGGACAACAGCATGCCAAACTTAGGAGGGACATCTGCTACCACAATATCCATCATCATACTCTTCATGGGCAGCTGAGTTAGGGTAATGGCCAGATCTTTAATCAATCCTAGACATTTCACTTTCCTTGAGTCAAAAGAGAATAAATCATGATAAGGTCTGGTAATATCAAGGCCTAACTCTTCCATGACAGCTTTAGGCATCAAATTGTGGTTGGCCCCTGTATCTAGCAGGAAATTGTGGAGGATTTTGTCATGAATGGTCAATGAAACATAAAAAGATGGAGAATTATTATTAGCAGGTTCAATCATGAGACTAAACACAATGGCAGGCTTGTCATCTTGCAAATTGGCAGAGTTAGTGGAGGTTTGTGTGGTTTCTAGCTCAAGGGCTTCAAGTATAGGCTTTCTAAATACTTTACTCTTCACCAACTCTACCAGAGGCATAGATATTTTCAATTTCTGAACTTCTGACTCTAAGTTGAAAGAAGAAGATAACTTATCAAAACCTTTTACCTCTTGAACTGGAGCTTTGAGGATGACTGGATCAGTTGTTGGTCTTCTCTGCCTAATATTTTGTAACTTTGTTTGGACAACAACTCTTTGGGCAGGATTCTCCTTGACATTTTTTGCATTTGATCTCAAATTATATCTTCGCTACTCCTCAGCTTATAGGACAGCTTCTCTATCCCATTCTTGATTGTCTTGTTCTTGTAGTAATGATTCTTCATAAGCAGCCAAAGTCAAAAATGCAGTGCTGCCTTTATCTTCCATGCAGTGAATTTCATCCTCATCTTCTTCAAATTGTTCCTCCTCCATGACTACATTTTGGAAAGGAGCTTTAACTTTTTGTTCTTCTTTTGCTTCTTCACCCCTTTGCATAATTTTTAACTACCCATTTGCTCTTCTGAATGGATTCTGATTTCTTGGAGCAAATTTGTACTGCTGCCTTGTTTTTGCTGAATTCTGCTCAACCTTTAGCTTAGAAATTTCAGCAGCCAATGACTCTATCATCTTAGTCATTTTGTCTAATTTAGGCTCTGAAGATGATGCAGAAGAAGTGGAAGCTTGACCTCTCTTCCTCCTCCTGTCAGCTTGACTTTTTAGCTTTTCTGCAGCCATGATATTAGACTCTACTTCTAGGGCTGCATCTTGCATGTCTGCCAGCATAGCACATCTTCTTTCTCTCAATAACAGGCAGAAATCAGAGTCAAAAGAATTGGCATAAGTGAGTTTGGCAGAGGTAGGAGTAGGTTTTACCTCAGCTGGTATCTTACTATACATTCGATTAAATATTTTATTAAAATCAGGCAACGATTCCCCATTTTCCCTCTTCAGGTTACCAAACTCGGTATGATAATACAACAAGTCTTTTTTATCTCCCCAGTGCTTCAAAAATGCATCATCTAAGGCTTCAATATCTGTTATAGATCTCTGGGGTAATTCTCTAAACCACTTCCTGGACTCTCCATCAAGGATCTGGACAAAAACTCTCATCCATACATCATTTTCACTTATATCCAAGTTATTAGCATAACTGTAAAAAGCTTCTAAGTGTTCTTCTACTGTTACTCCCTCTGTGCCAGTGAACTTAGGCATATATTTTTGATATTCTTCCATAGGCATATGATTCAAAGGGACAGGCAAGACTAAAGGTCCATAAATGGCAACAAAAATTCTTTCTATCTTCGTGGGTGCTTGCTATCCTGCCATGATTGGGCTATGTGGAAGGCTACTGGCAGATTGAATAGCAGGAAGTAATGCTATGGATGACAGAGACAAAGGGATATTTTGGACTGGATGTGAAGCTTTCTTTGCACTGAGATTCAAAGGGGAACTAACTGCACAAGGGGCTGAATTAATCTCTAAAGGAATTTCCCTATTAACAGAGTTGGGCTCTAAATCTTCAAATTGTAAATCATCAACAATAGCTTTATCTTTCAGAGACGCGTGAGATTTGTTAGGCTTACCTGATCCTGATGCCCCTTTCTATGATGCTTTCTTCAATTTGACAATCCTCTCAGGTTCAAGCACTAGTTCAGCTGGTGATTTCTGAGGATTTCTTCGAGTATGTCTCACAAGCTGAGCCAGAACTTCAATGTGGAGTCGCCAAAAGATGGTCTTCCTCCAGTGGAGTCGCCAGATAGATGATTACAACCAGAAACTGTGTTCAAACCTTGTCTATCATCAAAGCTTGAAGCTATGCCATTTTCCCAGGAAAGCTAAGCTTCAATTATCCTCTCCCCAGCAACGGTTCCAATTAATGTTATCACCCCAAGAAACTCTCCTAGGTTGTATCTCGGAGATGCTCGGGAACATTACAAAACTCAACAAAATGTTGGAAAATGGTGGATGAATGAAAGAAATGCTGCATATTCAAGCCAGATAACCACTTCTACTATGCTTGACCCCAGACATGGGTGAACACACTCAGAATACAAGGCTTTAGACCACCAATTACTCACAGTTTTAAAGAAAATGTGATGTTGGAGAATACTGATCACACCAGCAGATGCACAGGACCCTGTGATGGCCAGCTGCAACCAGTTTAAAGGTCTGTAAATATATTTCCTAATGCACAGATAGGATGACAGCTCTCTCGCATTAAAATAACAGAAACCTGCATACAAATTCAATGATACGTGCTAGATTCTAACACAGAGGTAGGATGACAGCCCCTCTAATTCTAAACATCAACAACACATGAATAAATGCATAACAGGCACAGCTTGGAACAAAGAAGAAGAATTGGAAAGTGAGCAATTAACAACAAAAGAAGCTTACATTAGCCAAAAATGAAGACCAAACGCTACAGGTATCATAGTAGTTACAGTCTCCAGAAGTTGAATCTTACATCAAAATAACATTCATCAACCTAATTACATCTTCCTTTTGGGTATATATAGAGTTTTTTTTCAAAAATGGCTTTGCTACCCTAAGCGTGGAGGGCTCATAACTGGCCACCAACCACATTTACAATTAGATATGGGTCTTTGTTGCACACTGTGTGTTTTAATGAATCAATTTGACATTTACTGGTATTTTTTTGTCCTTCCTGAATAGGTGAAGTATTATTTGAATGAATTTCAATAACTACTGCAGTCATTGAACTATTCGAGGATCATCCTTCTTGTCCTTGGTTGTGCTGTTCTTTGAATGTGGTAGCTGAGGATTTAATGCACAGAGTATTGAAAAATGGGCTCTTTTCTTCTTCAGGTGCACATGACTGCCAAAAACACAAAAATTGCATTGAAAATGGACGAGGAGCTGATAACGAATGCTAGCCGTTGGATGGCTCAAATGAATGGCCGAGATATTTTGGTGGGCAGCATTGGGAGGAAATGGAAGCGCGATTGAATATAAGTCGTTGTATTTGACCAATTGGACAGCGGAGATCGGAGTATGCGGGCTATCGGAAGGCATATGCGTGGGAAGAACATGGACCGTCAGATCATGGTTGGGCAGATCCGACGGTTGACGGGCGGCAGAGATGTGAGAGGGTTAGCGAGCGAGAACCGTACTAGATGGAGGTAAGAGGTTTCCTCCCACCGCTCACGGGAAAAGGTGGTTTACGTACATGGAGGGGTGATCCAATACCAAAGCGTCGCGTGGCAGGTAGGTGATGAGCCCCAAAAATGGGTAACTTATTGGGCTCATTTTTCCTACTGTTCTTCATCAATCCACCATTTTCCATAGATTATGCATTTTTTTTTAGTATGTTTATGTTATTTGAACAAATAAGGGTGGTCACTTTACCAAGGAGGCTAATACGTGGTTATTTCAGGTTTTTTGGAGAAATTTTGGAACAAAGCCAAGCAATTATGAGCCAGGTGATAGCCAAGCATGAGGAATAAAGGGTGAGGATTCGTAGGAAGGTGGTCTCTTGCATTACATGGCCCTTCCTCGAAATCTCCACCCTCAACTCGGATCTCAGCAGGCCACCAAAACGAATCCTAAAGGCAGCTGAGCAGCTTTGTGAAGAGTGACTGTTTACTGGCAGTTTGAACAGCCGAGCCCCTTGAGTTAAGGAGGGCTGTTAGGACCCTCGTAGGGCATAAATAGGAAGGCTTCAGCCTTCATAGTTTACTTTTGGAACTGTTGGGTTTTGCACTATAGTGCTATCATTATCTCATCTCATTTTTGTAGCTACTGTTGTATAACTTTCTTGTGACATGATTATTTTTTAGGAATGAAGAGCAACTTTACTTGGCATTAGTTCTAAGTTTTCTTTAGGAGCCTGTCACTCTTGGGGTTAGGCCCAACCCAAGTGCCAAGGCTTCCTTTATGTACTGTTATTTGCTTTTTATGTCTTTGCAAAATAATTTCTGTTAAGTAGATTAAAATCTTGCTAATTATCTAGGCCATTGTTGATGATTAGAAAGGATTTTTATGTTCAGATTGAGTTGATAGGTTATTAACAAGGAAGATATCCAGAAAAAGGCCATCAAGGACCTCTGATCTCACCTCTCCCTCAGTGGGATCATGAGCTAGGACAAAGGAGACCTTGCTGCCAACAAAAACACTGTCATTGCCTCACCATGCAATCATTAGTTTTAGATTCTCATTTGCAGAAGTTGATACCAGTTGTGGTTAAGCGTTTAGATTCATGATTGCTCAATTTGCATAACTATTTCACGTGATTTCATTGCAAATAAACTTTTGTTCATTACCTTTGTTGTTACTTAGGCCAGATTAGAATAAAGTAGCTAGGTCATCAGTTTTTCCAAGTCATTGTTTGTTCAGTTAGAGAAGCAACTCGCAGAGCACCTGTAACACCTCTCCATCTACCTGTACCCCATCAATCCCATCTACTCCATCCCCTACCTCTGATTCTTGCCTCATATTTGCTACACCTTGACCTAGTTTCCACATTTTTGTGCAACATTGGTCCACTCCTCCTTGAACAAATCCAGCCATCCTCATCTCTCCTCAGCTCCATCCACAAATTCCTGGACCTCCTCACACCCTTATCCTACCTCCATACTCACTTCTCCACCTTTCTCTCTCCATCCACCCTCCAAAATCCCATTTCTGAACATCTTGTAGAACCCCTGCAGACTTCCTGTAGAAGCTCACGGACGCGGTTTCTTGATAGCCAAACTCAGTGAAACTCTCTGGAAGGGTGCTAGGGACCCCTTAGGCCCCCTTAAAACCTTCCCAACCTCTTGCAAGCATTTCCTCTCACCAATCCACCTCTGCACAATCAAAACAATCAAAGCACATGCATGATAATTCTGACAACTTATTCCAAAACACAAAAAGATGTTTTTTTTCAGATGTTACTATAGAAGTAGCTTAGACACATGCATTTTACCTTTCTAGAAGTCAATGGCATCTCTTTCAGTAGCTTGCATCCTCTTTCTTGCATCAGTAGGGCTAGCTAGTAAAATTAGGGTTTACTAGTGTTTACATTTCCTTTCAGCTTTCCAGTTTCTTTCTGCAAGTAGATTAGCCTTCTTTGAGTTAGCTTTCATCCATCAGTTAAAAAGCTTCTTCTCAGAGCTCATAGAAGTTGGCTTAAGCTCCTAGCGGACTTGTGCCAGCTGACCAAGTGACAGCTGTGGCAAGAGCTAGTACTTGTGCATACAACATCGTCGCTTCCAAGTTTGTTACGAACTACCGGGTTGATAAGAGTAAAGAAGGGAGTCCCAGGAGTTGCAGCATTATTGCTGCAACACTGGAGCCCACTAGTAGGTCCAGCGAGAAACCGCCTTCCCCGCTGACTAACGGATGTGCAGGTTACGAGAGAGGGGGCTGTGTAAAGCGTCAGATCCCGTGAGAGAAGATCGAACAACGAAGAATTAAAACATGCGCTTTAATTGATATGACAGGTGAAAAGGCATGAAAAAGGCTAGAGAAATGGTTATAACAGGTTATTGGGGTTTAGACAGATCATCGGGGTTTCATAGTATTTAAACAGAAACGTGCGGGAGCTAGGGGAAAGAGAGTTTATGGAGAAATTTTAGCGGAAAACAGAGGAATGGGGAGTTAAAGAGTGTAAGCGGGGTTTGGGTAAATATGGGTTTACACAAGATTTAGGAAGAAAATAGAAATTAAGGGGTTACGAGGGTATACAGCAAACAAAGGTGGAAGGATGAAATAAATTGCTATTAACTCCCTCCTTGAAAAAACACATGGCCACACTAGTCATTTGGTCCTCCAAACACACAAATGCATAGCAAAGCTAACAATGACAATGGTCTCTTGTACTTACCTCACATGAAGGAAAAGGTTGGGTATTTCTAGTTATGTGTTTGAACATATTGATGCATGTTCTTGGTAGAAAGTATTAGCATCTATTTAAGGTTGTTTTTTACAATTCTAGGTAAAAGACTAAACAATCTCTTTGAGACAATGCTTTTTGTGAAATGAACTATCTATGTTTTTTTTAATTTATATATATGTGTGTGTGTGTGTGTGTGTGTGTGTGTGTGTGTGTTCAACATAAAGAGAAGAGATTTATCTTAGCTCCAAATTTATCATAGACCAAGAGGGATCAAGTTCCTGGAGATTTTTTTTTATTGAAAAAAATTGAGAAAAATTTAGAAATGTTTTCACTTCAAAAGCATAACCTATCCAAAGTTAAAATAAAACTTCATACTCAATAAATCATCCAAAGTTAAGATAAACCTTGATAATCGATAAATCAAATCTCAAGTTAAAGTCAATCTGAACTAGTTATAAAGTATAAACCTTATATTCTGAACATTTGGATGTTCATCTACCTATTATGATTTAAATCTTTACAATGGCTTGTGTTCATTTGCATTGCTCCTAAACTCCAACTCTAATCTATCATATTTGTACACTACTCCAATTCGCTATTTTATTGTTCCACTTTGTTTATTTCATAACACATTTCTTTTCCACATGCTTGCCTACTCATCCTCCCTTGTAAAGATCTTAACACATTTATTTTCCACAATATACTTTCTCAATCATCCTCTCTTGTATAGATATTTTCTACGCTTGTCTCCTCTTTATCAAAACCATGTTTGAAGTCTAGTCTCCTCAAATCGTACATTGACACATTTTTTTCATGCACATACCAACTCGGTGACCCCGCACTATTGCTTCTTGACTTCAATCTACAGTTCCTTTCTAACCTTAATTCATCCCCTTTTGACCTGGGCTTTATGCCCTTAAACTTTCTCTAGATGCTCCTACATTATTCATTGTAATGTAAAAGATTAACTAATTAACCAACAAAAACAAAGGATCTATCACTTCAAATGTCTAATCTAATGTACTCATTTTTATGCCACAGTTTAAGGTTAAAATTGAAGTCAATTTTCAAAGAAAGTTGTTGAAATGATAAAGCCACAATCGTCCATTCCCAGCTTGGAAGACCTAAAAGATAACAGTAAACGATTGTTCCCTAATGTTTTCATCCAATGAGTACTCTATCTACATTCTAGTTGTAGAAAATATATCAAACAATCATTGTATTAAAAATATTATTCACGGATGTCTTTGTTGAAATGTATTTTTCTTAATCCAAGTAAACTTCTAGGGTGTTATCTTAGATACAGAAACCATGGGCTAATCATGGATCAATGCTACCCACAATTCAATAAGTTGTGACAAAATTTTATGAAGTTCTAACCAGGATAGTGGAAGATTAGAGTTAGTGATGGAAACCCCTAATTTCAGGAAGGAAAAACTTGCATAGCCCACATTCAGAGCCCCTCCTTGGTATTTATCTCGTGTTGTGAAACTCCTCTCCATCTCATGCCCTATAGTGCACCATCCAATACATGGGAACAATTGGGGGAAGTTAGTTGTGACTTGCCCGCTCCACTCCTACCCTTCATCAATGATCTCAATAGTTAGGTGCTAAAGGGGTTAACTTCAAAGCGCACCTTAAAGACCTATCTTTACCGATCTCACCTAAAAAATAATAAGAAGGGGAATGTTGTTCTAAAAAATTTCCAAATAGAAGGATCCCATAAGAACATATTGACACAATAAAATAAACACAGAGTGGGGGTCGTAATGAAACCAATTGAATGAATATACAACTAGAGATAGGTTGTTCTAACTTCTCTCTCCTGAGTCACTTCAACATATACTGATCAAGATAGATTAGGGAGGTTGGGATCTCCTACCACTTTGTTTAGAATTATAATCATCACTCCCAACACCCTGTCTATCCCCTACTATTGGTTGGTTGTTGCAATGAACATTTTAAAGGCATAGTCTCCCTTCTAAACCCAATATTCTTCTCCCATGGACTCTTTGCAAGCAAGCGCAACTGCCAACATCAGTCGACCAAACCGATATTTCCTATTGGTTGCTTTGGTTCGCTTCCCCCTTGGCCTTGGAGGGGATCTCGCCCATGGTACCTTATCCTGGTTTCACTTATCACTAACCGGTAGGAAATGAGCTTTCAGTTCAATCTGCATTGTACCTTTCCTCCATGGATTTCCTAGAATTTTATATGAGTTTTCAAGATGTTCATTGCTACACTCTAAAAGGTATCAAAGAAGGCTCTCCAGATCGTCAATCCTCAGCATGGAAAATATAATAAAGAAGCACCCAACCATTGTTGAACACTTTGATTCCATCCACGTATATAGGATGCTTCCCATCGTGTCAAGTCAGAGGCATTTCAAGCCATAACTTTCTTTCAGGCCTAAGTCTTCATTACATAAGACATGGAAAGGCACCTTACATACATAAGGAGGGAGGCAGAATCTAGCCTCCTTGATAGCCCTCTTATACCATCTACATACTTGAGCATTTGTAGAGTATCATGTTTAATGAGCTTCTAACTAAACTACAAAAAACCACTAGATTGATCATATAATCATAGTGGAATTTAGGCATCCTCAACCCTTTAGGCTTGGTTTATCTTTTTTTTTCAGAACAATGTTTGAGTGTAACTAAATTTACGTTTCGCAATGCACTTCTTGTATAAAATTTGATATCCACATTGTCTACATTAAATTACATCTATGTGTTTAAGTTCCAATTCATATCCACAATCTGCAGAAAAAGAAGTTAGTGAGAATAGTAATATTTAGAGCAAAACAATATTCTGGCACAAAAAAAGGCACAAACCTCCACAAATATATACAGATGGTACGTAGGCGTAAGCATCCATCCTTATTCAATTTGTTGCAAGAAATCATTTGTTAGTGCATTTTTTCAAATTTAAGACAACAAAAAAGTCGAATTAAAAATTTGTTAACACTGGTTAACACTAAGCAATCTGAACAACCAAGAACCGGTGTGTAGAAAAGAAGCAACATATAAAACATAAAAGTGTCTCGTTCAAAGAACAAATGTGAATAATAAAATAATGGTTAACATTAATAAAAATATGACTATTTTTAAGTGGGCTTATGTGAAAAATTCTTGTTCCTCAAATCGTGTAGAATATTGAATGGTTGAGCGCTGGTTAGTTGTATTTTCATGATGCAACCAAAGGTCACCAACTCGACCGATGGTTACAATAGTGATGCAGTAGCTTGGTTAAATTCATTCCAATTATAGTGGAGAAGTGTAGCAATGATTACGATCGTTACAAAACTGAAATTTGTCCATCACGAACCATGGTAATCATTATAAACCATTGCACCTCATTTTATCTATAACCTTTTCCATCTTCCAACTACTTCCAACTACCTTGGTATGATGTGACAGTTGAACATTCTCCAATCATCTAACATATAATACAAAGGTGAAGAATTATGACAGAAGAGCCAGAAGGGAGGTTCTTTTAAGGGGGAATGCCTTACAGCATAATAAATATAGAAAATATTAGATTATTAGTGATAATTTTGTGATTCAATAATAAATTTTTCAAATGGTTGATTGTATTTTTATCGTGGTCTAAAATCATTACCTTTTGTTTTATATTTCTTTCTATAACACCCCTCATTGGAAAACAAATACTTAATTTACTTTTACTGTAGTAATTGAGTAAACTGTGGGTTGTGTGTAAGCCTGATGGACATTTAATGTTTGAGGTTATTTTTTATTTTATTTAAAAGTTGGTTATGGCCAACCACATAATTTATGGGAAAAGTCAATAAGTGAACGTTTCATTTACCAGAATGTTAGGGGATAGTTACTCGCACCCCTAGAGATAAATTATCTTAGTTGGGGAAACAAAAGCCAATAGGGGATGAGAAGAAAATACCTGAGGGAAGACTAAAAAGTGCTTCCTCAAATAGGACGTTGTTGAGGAAGGGAAAAAGTGCTTCCTCAAATAGGACGTTGTTGAGGAAGGGAAGGACACTGCGAGTTGGGAATTCTTGAGCTAGTGGGTGGGGAGTGGAATTCCCAAGAAAAAATTGAGTCTGTGAATCCCTAGGTTGGACTAGAAAGGTCTTGATACCTTTGGATGAACCAGGTGAAGTCCCTATTTACTAGTGGAAATGGAAACTAGCACGGGGGAGAACGAGTAGTGATTACCATTCTCGTTGGTCAGGTGGAGTGATCAGATTCCTCCTCTGTACTTTTCCTGGAAACTTATCCTAACAAGATAAGTAATCTTTATTGTTAAGTTTTATTTCAAGAACAAAGAATATTTTTGTAGAATATTGTTGTAAAATATTGATGTAATGCAAGAATGTATGGGGATTTATAATGAAATTTGCAATAAGTTACTTGTTGTGAAAGGGTAATGAGACTCTCAGAAAGCTAGTCGAATATGAAACTTATCCTAACAAGATAAGTAATCTTTATTGTTAAGTTTTATTTCAAGAACAAAGAATATTTTTGTAGAATATTGTAAAATATTGATGTAATGCAAGAATGTATGGGGATTTATAATGAAATTTGCAATAAGTTACTTGTTGTGAAAGGGTAATGAGACTCTAAGCTAGTAGAATATGAGATTATGCAAAGATTCTGTTGCAATTACAGTAATAGTTTATACTAAAGAATAGTAAATTTTTGGGTTAAGAAATCTGTATGGAATTGTTGGAATATGTAAAGGAGAATTCTTTAAGTGACACAGCTAGATATTTGTAATTAAAAATAGGGTGTATGTTGTTATTACTATACAATGCTATGAGGAAAGCACTGAAATGAATATTGTCTACTCTCTAGAGAATCCATGCTCGAAGAGAAATGAGGAAAAAATGGTAACAATGGAATCTAGGTTTAACCCTAATCCAAGAGGTCAATTAGTTCTTGAGCGGAGTCATAAGAGTGGAGAGCTCCAAAAATTAGTCCCTTTCCCATCTAAATAACATTTAGAGGGAATATTATCCTTCATTAAGAGTTTCATACAGTGAATCAACTTTCTGAATAAGAAAAACCCATAAAACAATTTTCTGAATAAGGAAAACCCATAAAAAAGAGGTTCTAGACTTGAAGAAAAATCCAAACCCAATTTGTTAACTTTAAATACATTGTACATGAAAAATACGTAGTTAAACTCACCAACACCAAAATTGTCATAGAAAAAGAAGAATCTCCCAGTATCGATTATACAATCGCCTATTAATTGGTGTGGAATAAAGATAAAAACATACAATTATTGGAGTGGAGTAATAACAAAGCCTTTATCGAAAGTTGTAACACCAGTGATGAACGAATTAGTACACATTTGGAACTAATGCACATAATTGAAACTAAACTTCATTGAGCAAATATTTAGAAACAGGAGCACTCATCAAGTTGCAGAATGAAGTGACATAATTTGCTTTGGTTGTAATAATAGTCTTTCTCAATCAAAAGTAAGCAAAGCATCAACTGTGCTATGGAACCAAGAATACAAGGTTCTCTGCAAGAAATTCAATGTATATAATTAGGATATATATATATATGATCAGATACTTAGTGCACGACATAACAGTGCCCATATAACCAAAGAAAAACAATCATATATATGTGTAAATTGTAAATTGTTCAACAATCGACTGAGAAATTCCAACCAATCTAGCATAAGGACAATAAACCACTCGATGGTGGAGGAAGAACATTAGGTTAAAATTATTTATAAAAAAACAAAACAAGAAAACACATTTGGTGGTAATAAAAGATAAAGATAATTGAGAAGAACAACACTAGGTATAGGGTTATTATATTAATTTAGAAAATGATTGTATATACATAGAACCACCACTGTAATTCGTTACAGATAGACTGAAAATTTATAACTGTTAGCATTGCACTAAACATGTATGCCAAGAATAAGCCATAGCCTGGGTAAGAAGTTTTAAATATTACCACGCAAGGAACACTTGTGGGATTAAAATGTAGTATTCCATATTTATAAACAGTCAAAAATAATAATAAGGTTTCATGGCTAGAAGGCCGACAACTCTACACAATTCCAGAATCGGAATTCTAGAACAGATTTAACACTAGTAAAGTCTGATCTCAAAAGAAAGGAATTATAGCTACCTAAAATTCTAACGACCATTAGGGCCTGTGGGTAAAAATCGTATCTGGAGTCAAACCACATAGAATGGTTGTAATCCTTGGAGGATTTGGTCAATAACAATGACCCACAACAACATTCAGGAGATGGGTAAAAACTCGGTTGCGTAGGAGGACACAAAACCCCTTGTTCTTGTTAAGATTTCCACCATCAGAATATACCTGCAATACATAGGGAGATGAACAATTGGTAAGATTTACCCCATCAAAATATATATACATAGGGAGATAACAATTGGAAGAGCGTACCTAAAATAAATACTACTCACGATAACCAAGGATACCTATTGAGAGGAGGTAAGATTGCCTCAAAGACTCCACTGTGATGAAAAAAAGAGAAGGGAGGAAAGAAAATCCAAAAAGGGAATTCAGCCCAACCTGAGAAGATGAACAAAGACAATAAGAAAATACATGGAAATAGATGAACCCACGCATAACAGAACCCCTCCTCATACATGGAAATAGAATGCGAGTGATGACAATTTGGGCCGGAAAGGAGAAAGCAATTACTAAATGACCTGGGAAGCCTAGGATCATCAGATAGTGACTCACTAATATCAACGGTATAGCCAAGCTTGGGTGACTCAACCGAGGTGTGGGAATAGTTGGCACTCAGTCTTAACATTTATTTTAAATTAAATTTTGATATATTTTCAAACATTTTTTGATATCTTAATTTTCTTTTCCCAAAGGAAAAAAATTATAAATTTATCTATTATATCTAACTGTCTCTTAACATTTTTGCTGACTTAAAACCTGAAAATAAAAATATATTGAAAAAATATATTATAATTTTTAAAATATATAAATGTCTCCTAACATTTTGGAAAAAAAATATATATATTGAAGTTTTTATGTTGGAAAAATATATTATAATTTTAAAAATCCTTAAAATATAAAATATATATATTGAAGTTTTTATGTTGGAAAAATATATTATAATTTTAAAAATCCATAAAATATTATTTATTTTAAACATATATACTGAAAATGGTCTTTACATTGGATGGTTCGGTGTCTTGATGATCCTCGGCTAAATTCATTATATAATATAATTTTCACATAATTATAGAAAACTTTAAACATTATAAGGAAAATCAAAACCAAAATCTGCATAAAGACGGCATTCTCCTTGAATACGTAAACACCATTTGATATTGTTAGAACTGCAGTGTTTTGATGTTCATTAATATGACAAAGTTCTGTGCATCAGAGGGGGCATAGTAAGTCATATATAAAATCTATTTAAATTTGTTAGTATTAGGGTTTTATAATTTTCGTAGTATTACAAAGTTAGGAGTAAACCAGTGTCGGAATAAAAGATTTGATTGACAAGACCAGTCTGAAATAAGAGATTTGATTTTTTAAAGATAAATTTAGCAGATTTGGAATTAATATAGATAGAAAGTAATTAATATTATAGATCATTTTATTTTTTATTTTTTATTTTAACTAAGTTGGTTGCAGCACCATATTTGTTGCTATTAACCTTCTATTAAAAATAAATATCCTTGTAACTAAGTTAGTTAGATTTTATTTTTAATGAATAAATTAATAAATTTAAAAATAATTTTAACCAGGTTTGGTAGATTTTATTTTTAATAAATAAATTAATGAATTTAGAAATTACTAGACGGATGAGGTTGGTTAGATTTTAATTTTAATTCATGGCGTAATTCTTAACTCAACTCAAATTCATGTGGTTTCTTTTTCACCCACAATGATCTCATGCTTTGTTTTTCTTCCTCTATCTTTTGATAAAATCGCTGGTAGGTAGCAAAATTCTTGTGGCTGCGGGGTTTACATCATAATGGACGAGAATCTTCAATATTTTATTTCATGGAATGGAGGAAAGGGCACAAATAGCATCGCTGAGGCGAGGGCTCTTGCGGGTCTTCTTGCTTTCTACATTTTTTTTGATATACAATCTATTTCAATTTTTGGTGACTCCAAAACAATGATCGATCATGTCAAGGGCAACTGCCATATCAAGAGCCCACACCTGGCAGGTTGGATGGACAGAATTATGTTTTTTTGGGGCCTTGTGAAAGATTGCTACATTCAACACATTTACCGAGCTCAAAACCAACAAGTGGACAGCCTGTCAAAGGAAGGTCTTCTACTAGAAACAGTTTCCTGGTCCATGAAGGTAATATATGGCAAGAAATCCTTTATTATTCACGACTTCTCAATCCCTTACTCATATAGGAAGGTAAAAAATTTTATTTTAAATTATTTTATGTTGCTTTTAATTTTTTAATTTTTTTAAATTAAATAATCTCTTAATTTTGTTCCGGTCATGTTTATTATTATTTTTTAATGTGGTGCTGACTTTTATTTACAGATTGTGAAGAAAAACGGGAAGTCATGTTATTGTATTATTAAATTTTTAATTCTGAAGAAGGAAGTCATGTTTTTTATTATTGTATCTTTAAATATGTGGTGTTAAGTTTTATTGGTGGATTGCGAAGAAAAAGAAAAGTCACGTGAGAGGAGGATTACATGGAATGGTTTTACATTGTAAAGTATTGATATTTTTATTTTTATTTTTAAAACTAATATTTATTAAAAATAATAATTTATTTTTTTTAAAATATATATATTAGAATTAAATATTTATTATTTATAATGAAAAATGTTTTGGGATTTTTTTTTTTTTAAATTTAAATATCTTGGAATTTACATGTTAACCAGTAATATTGAAGTTTATATAATATATTTATTATATTTCATTTTTTTTAGTGTAATTATTTTCTAGTGGTGTTATTTTTTTTTTTTTAGTGTAATTATTTTCTAGTGGTGTTAACTAATTTAGATTCATCTTAACTTCGGACTTATTAAGCGTAGGGACGGATCAACTCTCTCAAGGTGCATACTTCTTTTTTTAGTGCAACACTTGAGGCAACGTTTGCACCTTGAGATATTTGATCCCTCTCAGTGCTTGATAGACTGAAGTTAAGATGGATCTAGGTTGGTTTTAGTCGTGTGCGATCATACAAAATTTGTTGAACATTTAATTATTTTAATCGTTTTAAATATGCTAAATATGTCTAAGATTAATTTGGTCAATTTAATTTTAACTTTGCTTAGTTAAATATGTTTGTTGAGATGAGAGAGACTCATTGTAACTTGAATGATGAAAAATGATGAAATACAAAGTTTAAGTGCAAAGTGACAATGTAACAATGTTCAATGATAGAAAATATGAATCATAAGAATATAGTCAATTACAAACAATCTTCATTGCAATCAATCTGAAACTATTTTCTTCTATTGTTCTTATTGTCACACTTATTAGTTATTTTCTATTGACGCGTTTGAATGCAAAGTGATTAATAATGTTGAGTGATGGAAAATGGGTATAATAAGAATGTAGCCAATTACAAATAGTTTACAGTTTCCGGAAGAAGACATTTCAGGTAAGTGAACATTTTATTTAGGATGAAAATTCAAGTATTGTATTTATGGTTCAATCACTGTAACACAGAACTCAATTCAGGTCATGAATAATGTTTATGTGCTTACACTAAGAGAGAGTGTGTATGTTTTGGGGGTGAAATAGAGATCTATATGGAAGAGGGGGGGTTGGGAAGAAGAGAGAGGTAGATATAGAGAGGGAGGAAGAGATATAGATATGGAGAGAGAAGTGTTAGAGAGAGAGAAGTGGAAGAGAGAGAGGGGGAGTGGAAAAGTGATGGGATGGGGTCCCAAGGGGCAAAATGGAATTAATTAGTAATTTTTTGTAACAAATTTTGTAAAAGATATAAACTCTCTGTGATTTGTGGATGCGGAGCACACAATTAGATAGAGTCAAAGGCGACTTAGTCCCTTGTTTTTGGTTGGCTTTTGGATTATCCCATGGTCCACAAACTATGGTATTGTATAAAGAAATAGTATAAATAGATGAGTCTTAACGAGTCTAAGAGGGGTGCGAAGTAAGAGAAGATAGAGAATTGGATTCATTAAGGAGTCTTGGGCAAGAACCAAGGTAGGAAGGCTCTGCTTCCTGCACTTAGGTAGAGAAAGGAAGGATCCACAGCTGAGTGCGCAGAGGCCTAGGTAGAGTTAGCAAGTGAGTGCATGGACAACTACAGTTGTGTGCGCAGGGAAGTTTGAGTTTGTAATCAATGAATTGAGATCAATAAAGACAGTTTTCCGAAGAATTATTGAGTATTTTTGTTTATATCTGTTAATGTTATATGTTGCTGATAAATGACATGTCTTATGAAATACTGATTAAATGCTACGTGATTATCTTGAATCTATCTTAATGATGTACGCAATGAATGCTTAGGCACTTCCACGAAGTTTCTATTGTTCTTATATGTTTTCTGACAAATGAAGTAGATCTGTGCGAACTCCAATTTAGGATTGTTTTCTAATGCGCGTAAGTAGGTAAATCGACTGTTAAGGTCCGCAAGGGCTGATCGTGGACTTTCACGAAGGTCTGAAGGCCACTTTAGTTGAGTTACAGTGACATGCCCTAGGAGTGTATCGATCTACGTGAATGCAGATCCAAGTCACTGGAAGATATCACTCTAGTGTCTGGATGCAGAAACTTGGTTCTTGCATCCCCCCATACTACTTCGGGTGAGACTTAAGCTTGCTCTACACAGGTTGCCGTTGAAAGGGCTAATAGTGTAGGGTTTTGTTGGTCGGCAAAACTAACTCCGAACCTGGGTCAGGACCCCCTAAACCAACAAATGGTTTCGTTGTCAGGTCCGAGATCTACTTAAAGAGGTGTGTGATGTCGCATCTTTGGAATCCGACTAAGAAAGAAATTGAAAAGTGGTTTGATCGAAAGATTAACAAATTCGCGACACAAGAAAATAGGAATCCGTGGCTGTTGAAGGAGGATTGGTTGAATAGATATCTATACACAGAGATACATGAGATCTTCTTCTGCACCTTCCCAATTGAACTATGTGGGTGGTTAGCTAAATTAAGAGATAGTGAAGGAAGGTGGAAGCTCGATAATCCTATAGTGTGGACTCCATAATTAGTGTGGTGACTAGAAGCCTCTGACAACAAGATCGTGTGGGTTGTCAATCATTGGCTTGATCAAATTCTGGGAGGATTTGTTACATAATTTGTAGTTGATACCTCAGTCAGCGATAGCGAAGCAGAGCGAAGATTCTTCAGAGGACCACGAGGTAAGTATCTAAGATCATTGAATACTTGGATTAAAATTCTATTATGTGAAAAACTGGTGATGTCATTACCTTGATGTTTGAAGCTACGCGAAGTGGAAGATTCTTTAGAAACCGCTAAGGATCAGGACCAGAGTATAGTCCATTGATTGGACCTCCTTCAAGCGATGACGAAGGGGCAGGGAAGACTATGTCGCGAAGCGCTGTTCAGCTAATCCCTAAGGGGATTCCTAGAACAAATCACCCATCCACTCCACCTCCACCTCCATCCCCACTGCATACACCTTCACCCACACCTCCACCTCCACCACCACCATTCAACATGGCGAACGCAATGAAGATGTTGATTTTCAAAGGAATAGGAAGTGAAGACCCAAAGCAATTCTGGTTTGTTGCGAATGTTGTATGGACAACACAAAAAATCATAGATAATAATATAAAGAAGGAACAATTGGTTACCACTTTGGAGGATCGCGCGCTAACCTAGTACATTAAGTATTGTGCTGATAATCCTCTTGCAATGCTAGCAGAGACTAAGACGGCTTTGAACAAAGAGTTTCGTAAGTCTAAATCTGACTCTCAGTCAGTGATTGAGTTTAAAGATATCGTGATGAAGGTCAAGGAGATGCCTTGGGACTTTGATCAGAGGTTGAAATGCCAGATCAGATAGGCTAACATGTAGATCAAGGATAACCGGCATCGTGGCTAGTTTATTGCATTGCTTTTGCCCCACTTGAGAATCGCTCTATCATAATAAAAGATAGCAACACAGGCAGAAGCCCTGGAAATTGTGATGAGGCTGAATGCATCACCTATTTAGGATATGAGCCTAGGAGTACAGTAGATCTACTCACAGTTGGAAAGCCTACACCTATAATTACAAAGTTTGAAAAAATACAAGGAGATTAAGCCAGAAATGCATGCAGAAGTCTGGTGTTTAAAATGCAAGAGCCACAGGCACAATAAATATCATTGTCCCGTGTACGCTAATTATATTACAGGACGGGGGCCAATTCCCCTAAATCCAAATGCCCCAGGAGGTCCAAGCCTCGGGGCTACGCTATGGTGTGCCACTTGTCAAGTTATTGGGCAACATGCGACGAATAATTTCCATTTACTTTAGAATTTCATTCGAACACCCCAACAATGGTTCTGTAATTTCTGCAAATCGGTGGGCCGTAGTGAGCGCAACTTTCGAAGCTATGAGTTGATGATGGAAAGAACCCCTACATATTGTATGTAAGCAGAGAATCAGCCTCCATATCAAGGTCTCGGGGGAGCACGTGGAGGTTATCAGGGTCAAGGACAGGGCTGAGGAGGAGGAGGACCTAGTAGAGGTTACGGTCAGATTATCTACTACAACTGCGAACAGTAAAGGCATTATGCGCGGGAATGCTAGAATCCTACACACCCATGCTGTCAATATTGTAGGCAGTTCGACCATACCATAGAAGAATTCCTGATGTTTATAGCTAAGATGAAAGCGAAGAAAACATAGCCTTGGCAGAATTTACAAATGATAAGGGTTGAGTCCCACGAAGAAGATCAAAGTGTTAATATTGTGCTGAGAAGTGGAATGATGACTAGCACTAATAAAGGTAAACTACTGGAAGAAGAAGGATGGGTCACAAAGAAAGAAGCCAACTTTAATCTGGATCAAGCTAAGGAAACATTTATTGAAGCTAAGAAGAGCTTCACTGAGGCTCCCACCTCAAGAATCCAAGACAAGATGCAAGAAATCAGCATGCCTGCAGAGGTTGATCCTTCTGTACTCACTACGTTTTTGGAGACTTGCATGAATCTATTGCGCGATAGCAAGGCTGTGGAAGGCATGTAGGAATTAATAAATAAATGTGCTAGCAAAGAGAAATAAATAAATATTGGCAAGCATAAGGCACGAACGGGGCGAGAGATGCAACTATCAACGCTGATAAGTGATTATGAAATGGATCAGGTCATCTTGGATATAAGGTCCAATGCAAATATTTTACCAAAACAGACATGGGAAAGGATGGGGAGGCCAATGCTACAGTGGTCTCTGATCCAGCTCAGGATGGAAAACCAGCAGAAAATCATCCCCATGCAATGGTTATATGGAGTAATAGTTGATATTGAAGGTGCGAGTGCGCTGGCAGACTTTGATGTTATAGAAATTGTTGATGATATTAATTCCTACCCTACACTCCTATGAATTTACCAGTCTATTGATATGAATGGAATCATCAATTTGAAGAAGAGGACAATTTTGTTTGAAAGGAATTCGCTGCGGATTATAGTGCTACTAGACCCCGTAGAAGGGGCGTGCTATATTGAACCAGACCACGATTATGAAGAAAGTGACTATGAACTGGATCAAATTTACAAGATAACAACGTGGGGTTAGGACTGGATCAATCTTATGATAGATGGACGGATTGCATGGGACCAAGAGAGTTCCTACACCTTTGACTCAGACGAGGGATTGGAGTATTGGAAGAATCACTTACATGAAGTTTCTACATTGCAATGCAATATGATAACAAATTTGCTACGTTGTGTTTCATAAAAGGCAAGAAAATCACCTTATTATGATGGGTTAACTAATGTGGATCTCTTTTCATATGACTTGAGCGTGGAGTCGTTCAAGACCAATGCTATCAAGCATTGGAGTTGATGCTATGCCTGCACGATGGTGGGGTATGCATAAGGATAGTTTTGTTGGATGGTGAGATTATAGAAGAATAATGAAGCTACGATTTGGGCGTGCTACTACCAGAATGACTAACAAGTATAATGGGAAGGATGATCTGTGCGATCACCTGAAAAAATGGACTAAGGCATGGGGGACAAAACCGCAGCCAGAATTGGTAGACATATTTTTTCATACCTTGGATACAATTCCCATGAAATGGTATCTAGAAACAAAGCTCAGCCATGGCACTGTGGAGTGGGATGTATTAAAGGAAGGTTTCTTATTGACTTTCAACTTTGAAGATGACTTTGCAAGCATCGATGAAGTGTTGCAAGAGATTAAAGTGGTTATGTTCAGAACATCGAAGGAACGTATGGAATGTACCCAACCAGACTGGAGCACCTATTTGCGCCATGCACTAGAATGCTATAATGTGACCACTGAAGAAGAGGAAGAAGACCCAAGGAACATCAATATTCCGGAGGTAGAAGGGCATCGTGAAGTCGAAGGCCCACAAATACAAAATTGGACATATCCACACCTTTGAAGACAAAGCAAGTAAACATTGGCATTAAAGAAGAATCGAAGTTCATGAAACTTGGAGATTATTTGGACAACGCTACAATAGCTAAAGTTGTTGAATTACCTCACAAATACCAGGATCTCTTCCCCACTAAGCTTTCAGATTTGAAGGGCATAATCAGGGATTTGGGTGTTATGAAGATCACATTGAAGCCAGACGCGAAGCATATTAAACAAAATCTTTATCACCGTAATCCTAAGTATAAGGAAAATGTTCGCTAGGAGCTAGATAAAATGCTAGAGGCAGGTATCGTAGAACCTGTTGAAGAATCCAATTGGGTGACCCGATGGTGGTCCAAGAGAAGAAACAAAAAGGTGATATAAGGATTTGCGTAGATCCACAGAAGCTTAATGATGCATGTGTTCACGATCCATTTCCAGTGTTGTTTACAAACGAAGTGTTAGACAATGTGGGAGGGAAAGAGGCCTATTCCTTTATTGATGGGTTTTCAGGTTATCATAAAATTAAGATCGCGCCAGAGGATAGGATAAAAACAACCTTCACGATGGAGTGGTTTTGTTTTTAGTACACTATTATGCCTTTTGGATTAAAGAATGCGCCTGAGATATTTTCCCGCGTCATCATAGCAGTGTTCAAGGAGTTCATTCATAAGTTTCTAGAAGTATACTTTGATGATTGAACAATGTTTGGATTAGTGAAGTGCCATGTAGCAAGTCTGTGCCTTATGTTGGGTACATGTCGCAGATACCAGATAGCGCTCAATTTGAAAAAATGCATATTTTGTGTTCCTTTCAGGATCTTGCTGGGTCATGTTGTATGCGAGCAAGGATTGATGGTGGATGTTGCAAATATTGCAGTAATTTTGAATCTAGACGCCCCTAGGAATGTCAAGCAACTATGCTCGGCATTGGGACATATGGGTTACTATAGAAAATTTATCAAATCTTATGCTCAAATTACCATGCCCATGGAGAAACGATTAAAGAAGGATGTGACATTTTGTTGGGATGAAGAATGTCATCGCAATTTAGATGTGTTAAAAGAAAAGATGGTTACTGTGCCAATCTTGGTATTCCACGATTGGAAAAAGGAGTTTCATGTACATGTGGATGCTTCTTGCATTGTGCTGGGTGTAGTGCTAACAAAGGTCGGTGAAGGAGAAATGGACCATTCTATTACCTTCGCAAGTAGGAAGTTATCGAAGGTAGAGAAAAATTATTCAATGACTAAGTGCGAAGGGTTGGCCATGGTTTACGCGCTAAAAAAATTTAGGCACTGTCTATTAGGAGGACATTTCAAGATGTATACAGATTATTCTACCTTAAATTACCTAGTTAACTAGCCTGTGTTGGGGAGGGGAGATTTGCATATGGTTGTTACTACTTCAGGAGTATGACTTTGAAGTCATTATAAAGCCAAGGAGGTTGAATGCAAGACCTGACCATCTACTACGAATTGAAACAGGTGAAGAACCTAGTAGTTTGGAGGAAGGATTTCCAGATCCACAGCTCTTTGTGGTGCACATAGCGGATGACCATTTTGTAGACATTATTCATTTCTTAACTACGGGATGGCATCAGAAGGATACACATCAACAAAAGAAGGAATTAGTAGTGCATGCAACCAACTTTTCACTCATTGCGAGACATTTGTATAAGATGGGTGTATTTGAAATATTGCGAAGATATGTGCTAGACTTTGAGCATGACAAAATTCTTGCCGAAGCTCATGGGGAGCTGCGAGGGGCCATTATGCAGGAAAATCAACTGCATAGAAGATTTTGCACACAGGTCTATGGTGGCCAACATTTCATAAGGATTCCAAGGCATACTATAAGGTGTGTGATGCATGTCAAATAATGGGTAGACCATCGCGAAGGGATGAGTTATCACTACATCCTCAACTGTCTTTGTAGGAATTTGAGAAGTGGGCGATTGATTTTATTTGGGCCAATCCAGCCCCCTGGAAAGAAAATGGGTGCATGCTACATTATCACTGCGACGGAATATATAACCAGATGGGTAGAAGCACAGTCTGTTAATGATTGTACACGGGCTACGACTACAAAGTTCTTGTTGGAATATGTCTTAACAATATTTGGATGCCCGAAAGTGTTGATGAGTGATAGGGGTATGCACTTTACGAAAGAAATGATCAGCACATTGACTGAGGAGTTCTAGGTCTACCATTAGAAGAGTAAACCATATCACCACAGACAAATGGAACTATCGAAGCTTTTAACAAGATTTTGGAGAACACGCTAACGAAGATCTATAACGTGCAGCAGAATGACTAGCATGTAGATGTACCTGCAGTGCTATGGGCTTATAGGACTACTTGTAAGACGTTGACAGGAAAAACATCATTCATATTAGTATATGGGGTTGAAGCCGTGATGCTGATGGAATACATTGTGCCTAGTCTACAGATAACAACTTTGACAGATATGGTGGATCGTGAAGCCTTGGAAGAATGGCTCGCGCAGCTAATGGAGCTCGAAGATGAATAATTTTTGGCAGGATTCCATCAACAAGTGCAGAAGGAAGGTGAAAAAGCATGGCATGATTTCCATTTCAAGCTTTGCACATTCAAGGTAAACCATCTTGTCATGTTATGTGATAGTAAGTTCACTAAGTTTCCAAGTAAATTCCAAATTCATTAGTTAGGGCCATATATTGTCAAGGAAATTACAGATGGTGTCGTAGTTAAGCTCACGAAGCTGAATGGGGAACCCTTCTTAGGAAAAGTGAATGGGAACGGGTTGAAATTATATACAGGTGATCCTGTGAAATGACTATATGGAAGCAGGATAGTATTAGTGCTCTAGGCAGTTACAAGGGAGCACGGGACTATAAACTACATTGTCCAGCTTGGAGGACAAGGCAGTGAGCAAGCTGCGTAGAGAATGATGAAGATGCAACAAATGAAGTTGTGCCATGGGGGGAGGTACTGCACAGCCTAGCAGGAAAATGACCGCTGGAGTTACTATTCATGACTTGACAGCCAGAAAATGATTAAGAGGTGCGGGGTGGCAGTAATTAAAGAGAAAATATTTGAAGATCTGTCGTCAAAAAAACATTTATTATCATAATTTGGGGGGAACAGTTGGATTTGAATTCAACCCCTCCTATAAATTACACGTGCGGTGCAATAGAGAACACTTTGCGCTCTAAGCCCTATTGGTGAATTACGTTGTCTATCGCATATGAGCCGAGTGTTCTGGGAAGAATTTATGTCGCTAGCAAACTGTTCTCCTGCAGCTCAATATTTATTTATCAAAATAATGACTGCCACTAACCCCACCGAAGCCATGAGTTCGGAAGCAGCTGTTTTCGACATGCCAGGACAAAAAATGTCTAGTATAGAGGCTACTCCTGCTATGCCCATGGCGCTTGGGTCGCCCAGGCCGAAACAAACTGTGGCAAAAGAAAAAATCTTGCCATGAAAGAAAAAGAACCTGCCATGAAAGAAAAACAACCAACTGTGAAGGAAAAGCTGAAGAATTCGGTGCCAATGTGCGCGTCACCGAGGAAGCATACCGAGACACAAGCGAAGCAAAAAGAGGATAATTGGCCAAAAAAATTAATGGACCTAGAGGAAGAAGAACTTTGGGGAATTGATGATATTGATGCCACAAGGGTGGATCCTATGACGAGGTTGCCTGAGTATATCCATCCGCAGAAGGGAAAATCCAAGGTCACGAAGGATCCTGATATGGGGAAATTTTCAGTGTCGGCACCTTTGCTTCCTATGAAAATTGTGTTTGAGGGTCCTAGGCTGGCATGCATTCCAATGCTTAAAATGGAAGATTGGGATCTCGTAGACCACACAAAGTTTCTGCACTTGGCAACTCACAAGTACATGAAAAAAACCTACTTTGATGACACATGGGTTACAATTTTGAAGCCCATGAAGTGGGTGTGCGGTGTTAAGCATTTAGGTTTGCTCAATCTGTTGTTGGTGTGGCATTATCATCATTCCCCCATTAATACAGTATGTTTGCGCTAGCTCCGTCGTTGGTTCATGATGGGTGCCTATGGCTAGGCAATCCTATCCCCATCACCGACATGTCGATATATAGGATCACTAAGTTACCTTACAAAGGTGTGAACCTTGCCAAAGAATTTGGAGGAAAAACCAAAGAGAAAGAGTTAGCAGATAAGATGAAGGAGTTTGGTCTAATTAAAAGGCCACAAGGTCACTCTATCACGCCCATATCATACCTAGTAGTACAGTTGGTTGCCGATATTTTAGCAGGAAAACTAGTGAGAAAATGCCACGCAGATGAAGTTCCGGCACTAGTAATGTCACTCGCATCGTAGTGCGTGAAGGGGGTTCAGTACAACTGGGCCAAGTATCTATGTCAATTGTTCCTTGCAAACTGGCATGAGGCCCAAGAGGAGAGCAAGCCATTTCACTATGCCTGGCGGTTGTTGTCAATTATTTTGGTTGCTTGGAGGTTACCAAAGGATAGCCAGTTTCCTTTGCACAAAGAAGAATTGCCCGAGGCAGTGCGATTTGCCTCGTTATGGGCCTCAAAAGATCTGGAGCATGTTAAGAAGACAAAGATCTTTCAGGTTTTGATGTAGATGGACATGCACATGGTTGTTAACTAGTGTCAAAGGTTGTCACCCACCTTGTACACACAACTATCGGCTTATGCAGAATTTAAAGCCAAATTTCATAGGGTCTCAATCAAAGCGCGCAAAGACCCTGAGCAGAAATGGCACGCATTGCCTTATATGGTGATGGATACTTATATCAAGGAGGTTGTGGGACTTTGGACGTGGGAATGGTGCATGCCTAAGGAGTTAGATGTATGGACAAGCACAAGTGCAAAAAGCTCTGATGTGTAGAAGTGGAAGGACACAGCCCAACAAGTCGCGTGCACATTGGCTGAGCAAAGGAGGAAGGAGGTTGCTACAAAAACTATAGAGAAGACCCGTATGGAGAAGGAGTGCGCTAAAAAAGCGCAGGTGGAGCATGAGCAGAAGGATTAAGAGGATAGTGAAAAGTCTGCTTTCCCACCATACTGATGTGCAAGAGCTATCAGAGAAAGGAGGAGGTGGCGGTGAGGAGAAAACCACTCCTTTCATACTGAAGAAGTGCACATAGGAGCAGGGAAGAGGGTAGCAAAAGAAATAGAAGTCTGATAAGCAGAAGCATGTTGATCCCATGATCCTAGTATAGGGCGATCTCGATGAGATTGGCAAAAAAATTCAGGACACAATGGCAGAGGTGCTGCAACAATTCGAGCAAAAATACATACAGACGCTTGGGAGCATCTAGAAGGATTTGCGTGAGCTTCAGATCCAAGTGAACATAATTTAGGCAAATGTCAGGAAAGCGAGTGGCGCGCAAGCCAACCTGACACAAGGAAGTAGTGTAGTATCATAGATTGACTAGCCTCAAGACATCAGAGTCTTTCCTTTACCTGAAGGGTCAATCCACGTGGAGTCGGATGAGCATCGCGCGGTGCTTCACATAGTGAAAGACATGGGACTGAACCTTGTCACTCTACCACTTGAATCCCTTCATGTGATACATTAGGGGGGTCGTGGAAGAGCTCAAGATCATAGAAGAGTGCACACTCACTCTCTTCAGTGAGTTCAAAGTCAAAAACCAGTAGCTATTCATAAAAAAGACTAAGGACCGGAAGGAGCAGGAAGAGTTGCAAACACAACATTGGAACCTGGTTATAGCGATCGAGCAGACTTGCAAATCCATGCCTAAGTGAGGTATACCTAATGATACATAGGCCTCAGCCAAGGTAAGGAAGTTGGTTGTTGCAGTGCGCGCTTCGAAGGAGAAGATCAAAAAGGTGTCTTTCGACTTCAGGATGCAGATAGATAAGCTGCAGATGAAGTTGCAACCGATCACACCGCTAGAAGTTCGGGAACAAAGAAACGTGGCAATTAAAGATTCCATGGCTCAACTAGATGTCACCATTCAAGGGTGTGACAAGCTCTTCACTAAGGCATTGGGCCTCTGGGATACCTTGCATGAAGATCCTATGTTGTAGTAGTTGAGCACAAAACTTAGGGAAGCACAGCAGTAGTACGATGAGCTTAGTACGAAAACGTGAACATTGGCACCAGTACAACGTTTCACGTTCCTAAAGGAAGGTAAAGAAAAATTGTTGCAGATACAGGAATTGCAGAAAAAGAAGTATGTGCTCAGCGCATGACTTGAACCTTGGACAGAGGAAGCCAGCTAGTTCTCACAGACCATTCTTGAGAAGCTGAATGCCATGCAGCAGACGCAGAGGACTATGTTGATGGCAGAAGAGGGTCCATCCATAGATAAACTGGTCCAGAAGGTGCAACAATCAGCAGAACAAAGTACAATGAAGCTACAACCATTGACTAGAGAATTTAGTGAACTCCGCCAGAAAGTAGAACAACCAGCTGAGTGACTCGAGGGCGAGTCACATTCTTTGTGTTGGGGGCTTGTTGGGATGGGGTCCCAAGGGGTAGAATGGAATTAATTAGTAATTTTTTGTAACAAATTTTGTAAAAGATGTAAAGTCTCCATGATTTTTGGATGCAGAGCGCGAAATTAGATAGAGTCAAAGGCACCTTATCCCTTATTTTTGGTGAGCTTTTGGATTCTCCCATGGTCCGCAAACCATGGTATTGTATAAATAAATATTATAAATAGATGAGTCTTAGCGAGTCTAACAAGGGGGAAAGGAAGAGAAACATATAGAATTGGATTTATTAAGGAGTCTTGGGAAAGAGCCAAGGCAGGAAGGCTCTACTTCCTATGCTTAGGTAGAGAAAGGAAGGCTCTGCAGCTGAGTGCATGGACCTCTGCAATTGTGTGCACAGGGTAGTTTGAGTCTATAATTAATGAATTGAGATCAATAAAGACAATTTTCCAAATAATTATTGGGTATTTATGTTTATATCTGTTAATCTTATATGTTGTTGATGAATGACATGTCTTATGAAATACTGATTGAATACTACGCAATTATCTTGAATCTATCTTAATGATGTACACAATGAGTGCTTAGTCACTTCCATGAAGTTTCTAGTGTTTTCTCCTATGTTTTCTGGCGGATTAAGTAAATTTGCATGAACTCCAATTTAGGATTGCTTTTTGATGAGCGTAAGTAGGTAAATCAACTATTAAAGTTTTGCAAGGGCTAATCATGGACCTTCACAAAGGTCTAAATGTTGCTTTAGTTGAGTTATAGTGACATGCCCTAAGATTGTATCAATCTACGTGAAGGCATATCCAAGGCGTTGGAAGACATCACACTAGTCTCTGGATGCAAAAACTTGGTTCTTACATCCCCCCATACCGCTTTGGGTGAGACTTCAGCCTGCACTATGTGTCTTGCTACTGAAGGGCTAGTAGTGTAGGGTCTTGTTGGTCAGCACAACTAACTCCAAACTTGGGTCAAGGCCCGTTAAACCAACAAAAAGCGAGGGTGAGAGAGAGATAGATAGATATGGAGAGAGAGTGTGTATGTTTGGGGGTGAGATATAGAGATAAAGAAGGAGAGACAATGGGAGATAGAGATATAGATGGAAGCGATAGAGATGTGCTTACACGGAAATCAATGCACACTATTAATCTAATTACTTTGAAATTAATGAACATCATACATCTAGTTACATCAAATCAGAAATCATCATCTACACTAAAATCAATACATCTAATGCAAACAATCAAATAGGATTAGAAATCAACATCTACACTAAATTCAATGCATCTAGTGCAAGCAATCAAACAGGATTAGAAATAAACATCTACACTAAAATCAATGCATGTAGTGCAAAAAATAAAATAGGTTTAGGAAACAACATCTTCACTAAAATCAATGCATATAGTGTAAGTTATTAAATAGGATTATAAATCGACATATACACTGAAATCAATGCATCTAGTGAAAGTGATCATATAGGATTAGAAATCAATATCTACATTGAAACTAATGCATCTAGTGCAAGAAATCAAATAGGAGTAGAAATCCACATCTACACTGAAATCAATGCATCTAGTGTAAGGTATTAAATAGGATTAGAAATCGACATCTACACTCAAATCAATGCATCTAGTGCAAGCGATCAAATAGGATTAGAAATCAACAACTACACTGAAATCAATACATCTATTTTAGTGAAAAACCAAAATATTCATGACTTTCTAGATCTAACTTCTATGTTTGTATTTGTCTCTGTGTGTCCCTTTCTTCTTCCCCCTCTCTCACCCTTCCATTCTATGTCTATCTCCCTCCCTCTATCCTTCTCTCTCTCCCCCTCCCTCTCTCCTCTATCTCTCTCTCTCCACCTCTCCCTCCATTTATTTATCTTTCTCTTATTCCCTCTCCCCCCCCACCATCTATATCTATACATCCCTCCATGTCTCTTTATTTTTCTCTCTATCTCAACCCCTAAACACATCTCTCTCTCTCTCTCTCTCTCTCTCTCTCTCTCTCTCTCTCTTTCCCCCTCCATCTATATCTATATCTCCCTTTGTCTCTCCTTCTTTATATCTCTATGTCAATGTGCATACACATAGTCTCTCTCCATATATATATATATATATATATATATATATATATATATATATCGCTTTTCCTCTCTCTGTCTCTCTCTCTCTCTCTCTCTCTCCATATGTATCTCTCTTCCTTGCTCCCCCTCTTTGCCTCTCTCTTCTTCCCTCACTCCCCCCTCCATCTATATCTACATCTCCTCTTGTCTCTCCTTCTCACCCTGAAAACATACTCTCTCTCTCTCTCTCTCTGTGTGTGTGTGTATATATATATATATATATATATATATATATATATATATATATATATATATATCTCCCTTGTCACTCCCTATACGTCTCCACATTTATCTCTCTGTGTCTTTCTTCCCCTTTCAACTCCATCTCTCTCTCTCTCTCTCTCTGAAGTAATCCCTCTCTTCCTTCCTCTGTCTCCCTTTCTCTCCCACCTCCCTCTGTCTCTCCCCTTCCATCACACACACTCTCTCTCCACCCTCCATCTCTATCACTATCTCCCTCTCTTTCTCCTTCTTGTGCTCCTCCTCTCTTCCCCCTCCATATCTATGTCTCCTTGTCTCTCTCTTCCCCTTCTTACCCTATCTTTATCCTCTCATTTTCTCTCCCTTCCCTCATATCCTCTCTTCCTCATTCCATCTTAATCTTTCCCTTATCACTCCCTCTCTCTCACCACCTCTATCTCTCAATGTCTTTTTTCTTCCCTCCTCTCTTTCCCCCTTCCAACTCCATATCTCCCTCTCTCTCTCATATCTATCAAGTCCCATCTCTTTTCCTTCGTCTCTCTCTCTCTTTCTCTGCCACCTCCCTCTGTCTCTCCCACCCATCACACACACTCTCTCTCTGCACCTTCCAACTCTGTCACTATCTCCCTCTCTCTCCCCTTCTCGATCTCCCTATCTCTCCTCCTCCATATCTATGTCTCCTTGTCTCTCCCTTCCCCTTCTTTCCCTATCTCTATCCTCTCTTTTTGTCTCCCTTTCCTTGTCTCCTCTCTCCCTCATTCAATCTTAATCTCTCCCTTATCACTCCCTCTCTCTCTCCACCTCTATCTCTCAGTGTCTTTGTTCTTCCCTCCCTCTCTCTTCCCCTCTAAATCCATCTCTCTACCTCTCTCCCCCATCCTCTCTCCCTCTCTCCCCCATCCTCTCTCCCTCCCTCCCTATCTCCCTATCTCTCCCACCTCTATATCTCTCTCCCCTACTATATTCCCCCCCCCCTCTCTCCTTCTAAGGGTGGTTCAGGAACACTGGGTGGTCGCTACATCCACGGGAAAAATCTAGGCAGATCAACTCGAAGGGGTCTACCCGAAGGATGTTGAGGAGATTTAACCTTGTTACCTCCCAATTGGTGAGGTACTTAACAATGTGTTGATGGTGCTGGACCTACCAACATGTCAGGGGATATCCTCGATAAGAATTCCCAACTAGAAGTCAAACTGTTTGGTGTAGGAGTCCCAACAGTGGGTTGTATGGTATCGCCTTGACCGTGGTTGTGAGTAGATGCATCACAAACTAGAAGGCAAGTAAGCTAGAAATCCAAAGTGATGGTTAAACCAATAGCACGTTTCAATAAGATTCATACATACATATACAAAAAGAGTCTATACACACATGCATAAGCAAATAGATACATATATCATTTAGAGTAAACAAGATAGTTGAAAGACAATATGACATATGCATGAAATGTGCTAGCTCTGTTATATTAAGAAGTGAAAGTTAGAGTCATACAATACAACCATGACAAATCACTAGTTCCGACAGTGGAAAGTTGCAGTCACTATTGCCTTCTCCTCCAAAGATATATACTGGCTCTGCATAGTGGAGAAGCCGAGGCGCTTTACAAAACTCTCCAAGTTTTCTCTAAGATACTCCTATCAGAAGCTTGGATGACCAAAATCTTGTACAATGAGTTATGAGGAACTATATATATCAAAGGGTGGGGTGGCCCTTGACATTCCCCTTTATGACTATTCATCTACCCTCATGACTCTTCATCTACTCTATGATAGTTACATCCAACTATTGACACTTGAACTTCCACTTGATAAGACGTTACATACAATCTGCACATGTACCCATGTGAGACAAAATAGGCTTGAGCAAGCCATGCAAGACATCACTATGATTCGGGCAATTGTGGGAAGACCAACTCTTCGACATCCTCACGATGGTCGACGATGGCTAACTGATGCCAAGATTGGTAGTCCACGATGGTGTCTGTGTACTATGTGGTGACATATTTCTGGAAACGAACTCTTACCTTCGTTGCATTCGGGTACACTGCTATAGCTCCTCTGTCTAACTCGTCTAATAACATGTGCATCATTGTCTTGAGTGCAGTCGGACCAATGACATACTGATGCATGGTGTTTTGCAATGATCACCAAGTCTACACTAGTGTCTATGCACATCAAATCGTCAAAGTACGAGTCAAGCTCCAATCGGACTTGTGCCTTCGTCTTTTCCTCTGTGAGTGTCCCAATATATGGGATCGCATGTGCATGCACAACAACATCAATACTCATGAATACTTGTGCATGGGAAGCCTGCAAACTAGTGATGAGTCGCGAGAGATCTTTATAGTTCCAGATCTGACTCCTTATGTGTGCCTTCAGCTCGATCGCTTTGGACTTCATCATATTAGGCAAGTGTAATGGGGCTCCCTTATATCTCATGATCCATGTTTGCATGTAGTCAGCAACAATATGCACATTTGACAAGATATGTGATGTCCTAGCACATCGCTGCTACCAACCATTGAGATGGAAAACTGCCTTATGCACGGTACCAAACTTGGAATACAATGCCTGCATGACTGTCTCAAGGGATGATACTTCATCCAGTATCGCTTTCTTCAACTCTGCTCGGGCAGATGTTGTAACTAGTCCTCCTCCCTACTTGGCCGTCTGTAACTCCTTATCCATTCGCTCATTCTCTGCTATCAAGAAGTGAACACTCAAGCTAGTGGCTTCATCATATGATCTCGTAGCATCAGCCAATGTTGCTAGATGTTTCCACACGTCAGACACAATCACTCATTCTTCAAAATACACAGGAGATGTGTTGTCATCCGGAATAGACACTCTGCGCTATTGCACAACTCTATGAAGCGACTTGTCGAATGATATATTGTGCATCTCTCCTTCCAAAATGTCTCCAAGGATCTTAGTATCTCCTTGGTTTCTTGGGACTTTCTCTACTTCTGGATCCAATGAAGCTGGTGGGTTGACCTCTTAGTGGTAAGGCATGAGGTCGATGTCTTGTTCTAACTCTTGCTACTCCGTATCTGTATGATACTTCTTGCATTACGAGCTTGTCCATGGAAAACTTCGGCAAAATATGCAGAGGCTTCTCTGCCCTGTACATCCGTATGAAGGTGTCACATGGTGAGGCATACCAATCCGCTCTGTTGACCAGTACCTCCATTGTTTCCTTTGACATGTAAGATGGATCCTGCTCAAATATCATCTTGTACATCGGGGTAACAAAATGATATGACAGTTGTCTGATGACTCCTCTGAAGCTACATTCGGAAAACAGTTTACAATAAATGTTAACAGAGGTTTCTGCCAATGTCCATGCCCAGTTCAAACAGGGAACTGCTAACGGGCACAGATGGCATCCAAGATGTAAGCGGCCATGTAGATTTCTACTTGCTAACCTTTGGGCGACTGCCGAGCTCCTGTGACCTGTTCCTTCAACCTGTGAGCCAACATGTCAGACCAGTTGCATGCTTTTCCTTCACTCACCAGTTGGTCCAACGTGATCAACCAACTCTGCGGGGAGGTCTCCATGCTCTCTTGGCAATACAAGCGACATGCGAAGATGACCAAGTATTGATACGCCTTTTGCAGTATCTTTGTCTTGTAAATATGGTTGGGTTTCATCCTAAATTTGGCTCGTTCCTTTACCTAGTTCTTCAAGATATAATGTTGATTATAATTTTGGGTGTCATACAAAATTGCTATGAAACACAGAAGTATAATGTAGATTATATAGACAAAACTATGTTGTATTGAATATATTAACAAAATTATGAAAAATTATGTTATGATAAACATTTAGGAAAAACTATATTCAATAAAAGCCTGTTATAATTAGTCTGTAAGGGATTCCCTTTGAGAAAGACTTCCCTCCCGCCCACTTTTCAGGCATTAAATTATATGTTAAACAATTAGACAATATTCAAATGTTCAATCATCACGTAGTTAGAAGAAACGGTCTCAAGATCTTATGAAGGTGTCCGTACTTTATTGAGAAACTTTTCACTACCCCATCTGTAGCATCTCCACAACCATTTCTTTAAAAATGCTACACAACGAGATGTTGTTTAATACGGGATATTTCATGGAGGCCGCTCAACATGATGTGGCATAATATTGATGGCCATGGTCATCTTTTTTAAGTGAAGTAATAAACAGTACATATTCAAATGGAAAAACAACTTGAATTGTCATTTGTGGAACAAAAATAAAATGAGTTCTGAGTGCCTCCTGAGCTTATTGATAGTTTCATGAAGGAGTGCAATCATAGTTTTGTTTTCAAAAAACTTTCGGCCTAGTAGAACTCATTCCTTGATTCTTGTGTTCAATGTGATTATTATGAAGAGGATGTGCAGTCGAAAGGATATCAAGGTCGGTTCCCACTCCATGATCATAATAAAGCCAATACTAATACTTTCATTCTTTCAAGACTACAAATGTCTTCTCAACTTCTTTTTCACAATGAACTTAAATTATTACGTGGTTTTAAGTATGTCTGCAAACTTCTTTTTTCACAATGAACTTAATTTATTACGTTGTTTTGAGTATGTGTGCAAAGTGCTACAGAAGATGGTGAAATGAATAAATGAATGTGTCAGTCGATGGATTGCTGGATGAGAACTGCGTTCGGAGCTTTTCCCTTAACAATATGTATTTTTTTTTATAATCTGTGTTTTATCTTTTTTTAGGATTGAAATTAAAATATCGTTGTGTTTTATCCTTTTATAGGATTGAAATTAAAAGATCGTTGTGTTTTATCCTTTTGGAAGTTTGAAATTAAAATATGCCTACCACAACACTTCATTGCTAACCTAATGCCCAATGGAGCTATTTCTCCATTTTCTTAAGAAAAATATTTATTTATTTTGTTGAAATTATGAGTAAAACAAGAGTGAAACTCTTGCTCTCGATTCATCTGAATTGGAACTGCAAGATGAGGTTAACATGGTGTAATTTTAAACACAACTTGCTGGAGTTAATTAATTTTGGATTATTCATGACATTTGTTCAGGGTCAGCAAGATCCTCTCATTGACTTAGATAAAAGGACCAATATTGGTTAAAGTTATAAGTTTGAATTAAGAAATTTATATAATTTTATTTCTAGTACAAATTTTAATAAGGTATTTAATTTATTTATGTTATTAAAAATATATTTTATATAATTTTGGTTTTGTTGGGATTTTTCATATCTCTCTAATATACCAACTCGAGAGAGAGATAGATATCCGCGCATGCTTATATAATTACATTCTGTATTTTATACAAAATATACATTTGTTACCTTTACATTTATTGAAGCACTATGGATACATTAATGCAGCATTAAACTTTTGGTCCATGGGTTTTAGATCCTTTTAATTCATATTACAGTCATAGATATGAATGACTTAATCCTTCTATCATCTCGAGTTTGGCCAGAGCATTCCTCGGGATCATCTTCGTTTTCTTTCCAGTTGTCCTCCCTTCCTCGGCTACAACGCTTCATCGACGATTGACATTGTCTGTCCACATCCAACAACGACTGAGTGATCTCATAACCCTCCCTGTTTCCCGGTAAGGGTTTCATTGTTGTTGTCATTTAGGTTTTGTACCTTGGCTCTCTGGTAATGACAGAATTTCGTTGCTATGATGCAGCTGGTCTAGTTCTAAGTTTCTACAGCCAAAGGAGGTCTTCACCTCTCCTACAACCTTCACCCATTGCACGGCCTAGCAGGTAGAAGCTCTGCTCGATCCTATGATTATTTTTTGTTTCCATGTGTGAATTTTATTTTGAGATTCAAGGTACTGCTTTCTTATTATTATTTTTTACTCTGTTTCAAATTTTCTCCGAAGGTTGCGGCTTCCCAACTAGTATCACATAGCGTGCTATCCAGAACTCTGCCAAGGGAGGCATTCTAGACCCAAAATCCCTCTGGGTATGTGAATGAGATACCCTCTTCTCTAATGTGATTCCTGAAATGGAAATTATTCAAGGGTTTTCTTTTCTTTTGATTAGTTTAGGCTCTATTTGAGCTTCCTCTGCCGAGGTTCAAGTCTAGCCTTACGAGTTCAGATTTAAATGCAACTTGCACTGTTAAATTGTTAGTTTTGGAAGGAAAAGCCAACCCTCATGGAATTTTATCATTTATTCTTGTATGTATGCAACAGTTGAGGGTTTATCTTTCTGTTTCTCATAGTTGTTATCGTTTTCTTTTGAAAACCTTCTTGGGTTTTCGAGTTGAGTTCTAAAACCCTCTCGATTCTGGTTATATTGTTCCATATGTGTATTTCTTAAACGTTTGCTATGGAATCCTAAGTATTTTGCTTGCTAGCTCTATTTGTGTTTTTATGGTGTTGGAAACTTGTTAATGGATTTTGGCTGGCCCGTGGAGGCATGGTGTTCTCTTGGCACTACCAGAACTTGTTAAGAGTAGTAAAGATTGACTCTTTTGACTTGAGGATTAAAATGTTACCGTTTGGAAGATTTTTGTCTTTGTTTTGTATACTATTAAAGATATTCTAGAAATTTATCAGTCATATTTATTAATTTTAATGCAAGCACAATGTTTTGGGGTATGTCTCTATCCCTAATCTTACCTAATCTTACAAGCAAATTAAAATTCCATATTTAATTTATACACAATTATAGGGTCCCACATTTAATTTATACACAATTATAGGGTCCTCATCCATACTAGAGGGCTAATTATACACCAAACAACATTGTAAATATGCTATATCCCTTTACTGATACATCCATGCAAGAAGAGGAATCTTATATCCCTTAAGTGATACATCCATATAAGAAGAGGAATTCAAGTATCATTTTCAACTTAAAAAATAAAATGTTTAGATTTTTGGCCAATCCAGTAACCAAGTTTAATCTAGCCATATATTTTGTTTGTATATATGTGTTGCCCAAAATTTTCATGATCCCTCAAGAAAATACTACAAGGATTTCAGAATGAATAGAAATGGTGAACACTACAAGGAAACCAGTGGATACTACAAGGAAACCAGAGATTTCAGAATGAATAGAAATGGTGGAGAGAGCTACAGATTCGAAGCTCTTTATGTTGGAGTTTTTGTGAAGAATGGTGGTATTGAAAATGGTGTCAATAGTGAAGCTTGTAGTGATAAAAATATTGGCAATGAAAGTGAGGTGAGAAATTCATGTGCTATATTGATGCACAACATCAATCAATTACAAGAGGAAACAAATTTGTGATTTCAGAATGAATAGAAATGGTGGAGAGCTATAGATTCGAAGCTCTTTATGTTGGAGTTTTTGTGAAGAATGGTGGTATTGAAAATGGTGTCAATAATGAAGCTTGTAGTGATAAAAATATTGGCAATGAAAGTGAGGTGAGAAATTTATGTTCTATATTGATGCACAACATCAATCAATGACAAGAGGAAACAAATTTGTGAAGATTCAATGATACAATTTACAACAAAAGACAAAAGAGCTTGTAGTGATAAAAATATTGGCAATGAAAGTGATATGAGAAATTCATGTTTTGTATTGATGCACAACATCAATCAATTACTTTGCCAAGATTCACAAATGCAATTGACAACACAAGACAAAATTTGTCTTTTGATGGTACTTCTACAGAAAAAGATTTAGGAAGCTACAAATTAACATGGAAAGGAGAAAAAAAAGAAAAACAAAACATTATTTCTATTAAGGATTTGTTAGTGAACATGATAAAATGTTGGAAAATCAGAACTAGAGCTACAAATTAACAGGGAAAAGAGAAAAAAAGAAATAAAACCTTATTTCTATTAAGGATTTGCTAGCAAACATGATAAAATGTTGGATGGAAAACGAGGAGAATTCACAAAAGCAATTCTTGGAAATGTTTTAATTAATACTTATAAATAATTATTTTATTTAATTTACTTTTATTTTTATGGAAGTTGATTGAGTCAAAATATTTAGATAACATAACAAAACAGTGCATCTATTCCATATTGGGCTTTGGATGAAAAATGTAATTAACCAAAAAATTATAAAATATTTTGATTATGAAAGGAGAAATGATTTTTGGGCATGTAGTATTGATGAGCCATGGCATTGGCTCATGATTATATAACGAAACCTATTTACAAGCCAATAATATCTATCGTAAAGTGGGAGTGAATATTCACTGTTAAAAATCTGTTTATATTGTAAGTATTAATTTTTTATGTGCCTATTAATAAAATTTAAATATGGTTACAGAATTATTATTTTAATTTTTATGGTAAATGGATCTAGATTTATAATTGCTTTTTATATTTTATATATCTTAATGTGATGGAGGGTTTAAATATATCTCAAAAGTAATTATAATTTGTTTCCTTTAGATTTAATTAAAAAAAATTATAAAATTAAATTCAAATAAAATATTTTATAAATAGTTTTGTGAAATGAGAAATGGTTTTTGGGCATATGGTATTGATGATGGATGGCATTGGCCCATGGTATTATAACAAAGCCTATTTACAAGTTAATATTATCTATGGTAAAGTGGTGTACATATCTATGGTTAAAAATATTGTTATTATGTGCTTATTAATTAAATTTAAATATGGTTACAAAATCATTATTTTAATTTATAACGTAAAAATGGATCTTAACTCATAGCTACTAATATGTTATATATTTTTATGTGATATTTATATTATGATTTTCTATTAGCTAAAAATTTTCTCTTAATTATTTTAATGAAAAAAATTATAATATAACAAATTGAATTGAATTTTATTATTTTTGCAACATCTCCTTGCTCTATATTATATTTAATATTTTATTATTATTATTTAATTGAATGGAGATGTAAATGTTTACAAATCCTTTACATCTTATAAATTGAACATATTGAGCAAACATGTAAAAAGTTTTACATACTTTCTTACATTACAACTACGCATCTCCTATATAATAGGTTGTATAGTTTTCCTTTTGATATTTTATATCAAATTTCATTATTTTAAAATTTTGGTTTTTTCTTTTAAATATTTAAGTAATGAGCTTTTATTTTTAAATATTTGTACATTAAATTGATCAAAGTTCATGAAAACAGATGAGCAAAATAGAACACATTCCCAACACAAAACAAAGATTAGTATATGCTTTCTACAATATCAATAGTATCAAAAAGATTTATTGTACAAATAAGAGAGTGCAAAAATGTTTTACATTTTTATTTATATATGTGTGTGAGAAGAGTATACTCCCTTTATTACTTTGAAGGTTTGCACAAGAAAATTAAAATTTCATATTTAATGTGTACCAAATTATAGGGTCCTCAGCCATACTCGAAGGCCAATTATATACAAAACAATGTTGAAATATGTTATATCCCTTTACTGATACATCTATGCAAGAAGACGAATCTAAGTATCATTCTTAACTTAAAGAAAAAATCGTTTAGGTCTTGTCTTGGCCAATCTAGTAACCAAATCTAATCTATCCATATATTTTATCCATATATTTTGTTTATGTGTGTTTCCCAACATTTGTTCTCATTACCCAATTAGGATGATTTTACTACATTAATCTTTTTCATTAGAGACCCATAGAAGCCAAGTTCTCTACAGCCTGAAGAAAATACTACAAGAAAACTAAGGATTTTAGAATGAATAGAAAGGGTGGCAAGAGCTATAGATTCTGCAGCAAGATCAAAGCTCTTTATGTTGGATTTTTTGTGAAGAATGGTGGTATTGAAAATAGTGTCAATAGGGGAGATTGTAGTGATAAAAATATTGGCAATGAAGGTGATATGAGAAATGCATGTTTTGTATTGATGCATAAGATTAATCAATTACAAAAGGAAACAACTTTGCCAAGATCCACAGATAAGGTGATGTGAGAATCTTGGAAGCGGTAGGAAATGACTACATTGAACAGGGAAACTAAACTACGTGCACAAGAGCATGCTCTTCAATCAAGTTGGGAGAAGGCCATTATTGAATTTTTTGAGAAAATGAAAATGTGATGGAACTGCATAAAAGTATTTTTGGAGTGGATTTTATAGAGAGAGGCGCTTGAGGAGTCATTGCAACTACTCCTCTTGTGTTTGGAACAGTCGTTTATTTTCCATTTTTGAATATGGAGGAAAAACACATGAACCAAAGAGAAATACAAGGTGTTAAATGTTTGGAATGAGGATGGTGGGTCACTAAGAGCCTCACAAGAATTTGATTTCATCTAAGAACATACATCTAGAGGAATAAATACAAGTTCAGGCACATTGACTACATCGTTGTTGAATTTTATATAGCTTCGTCCATATTCGAACAAGTAAACTACCTTTTTGGTGTAGAATCTGTAAGTATGACCAAGGAAACCTATGGCATTATCAGGACTCATGTTCATGTTGGTCATGTGGATACTGACAACAGAATACTTTGGGTACCAAGTCATAGACAGTTGTCCACCTACAACAGAAAGAGATATGAGCCGCAATTTCCATGCATTCATATGGGTATTATAAAAAGTACTCGATTTGCAGTGGAATCTAGCAAGGGTCATCCCTAAAGTTGAAAAAACATTTGGTGTGTGTGGATCTCAAAAATTAAGATGACATTTTTACTTGAAATGAAAGCTCAAGAAACAGAGTACTTCCCCCCTTTCCTGGATGGTAAATTGGGTAAACCAATGGCCTTGATTCTAGGTCATGAAAGCTCAAGAAAGGAAACATAGTACTTTCCCACAAAATAAACCGTTGGCCATGATTTTGGGGAATGACATCTCAAGAAACATATTAATTCCACACATTTTGAGGATGGTAAGTTAGGATAACCATTGGCCCCCGATTCTAGGGCCTTACCTCAAGGGAATGGAAGAGAGTCAAATCCATGAGCAGCAACAACTAGCAACAATATCAAAGAACTTCATATATGAATCTATACCATTTGAGCTAACCCTTGGGCTCAAAAATTAAGATGACCAATTTGATATGGTACCCAAAACTAGTGATCTAGTTTTAAACATTACCTGGATTGTATGCTCCAAATATCACATCTGCAATGGCTGCTCCACCAGCGTCTCCCGGATATCCCACCCAAAGAATATCTAGATTTATTTTATCATTCCTTGCAAATTTTATATCAAAAGGACCGAGACATGATCACAAGAACTATGAGTCTCTTGAATGTAGCAGTAACTTCAGTTACCAATTGTTTTTGTTGGCCAAGAAACAACAAACTTGTTTTGTCTAGAGCCTTTTCCTCCAATGTCAAGTCTCCACCTACCATTAACACCATCACATATGTATTGCATGTAGTCTGAACAACCCCAGCTATTAAACTATAGTTTACTTTGCATGCAACATAAAATCCAATGGAATTATTCTTACAAAGTTGATCATGTCGGCAACTATCCAATGGAATTATTCTTACAAAGTTGATCATGTCGGCAACTTAGAGGATGTTTAAAATATTTGAGGCATTTTAAGGCATTTGTTTTTTATATATGTTTGTTTTATTTTTCGATGTGAGAAAAGTCTCATTTCTATTTGTTTAGGAGCATTTCATAAGGTGGTATGAGCTCTCTAGGCTGAATTTGTATGTTCTAAGCTTATTGAAGTTGGAAATGACATCAACAAACACCTACTTTTAGCTATTGGTTTATGGAAGGAGTTATTCTTGGTTCTTATTTTCTAGATTGTTTCCAAGAGAGACATGATCAATGGAAAGTGCGACAACTTAGTATTATTCCTATTGTGGAAAACATTTGAAATATTTCTTACTCTAGACACATAGATATTGAAAAATAAACCCCATACATAGTGTTGGAACTCATACTTATTTAGTGCATATAGAATACCACCTAAACATTCTATACTCTTGATCACAAAAACATAATTGTGACATAAAAATTGATTCAAAATGCATGTACATTATCTTGAATCTTTTCTAACAAAAACTATTATCAATTGCATTGTGAATTAAAGTTGATATGATATTATTTGTTCATGAAATGTTTGATTTAAACCATTTAGTTATAACAATTAGGAATTGTGTAGTTCAGGAATGTTAATGAAGAACATTTTCATAAATCCTTTGGAGTTAAAGTGTTGTGCATTGCCTTCATTTTGAACATATTCAAGAATATTGGCCTGGTTGGAATCTCCCTCAAACATAACATATGATCATAAAGAAATGTGAGTAAATATACAAAATTGCAGAAAATTTTTACTTCTTTCTTCTATGCTATTGTTTCCTATGCTATCGCTTTTCCATTGTGTTAATTCTAGGTATGTTCTGTGCTAGAGAAATTTATCTAAATTTTGATAAACTACAAATAGAACATAAATATAAATCGCAGAAGACAAGCCAAGACAAGAGGACACAAGATGTGGCGCAAGCCAGGGACAAACTCCAATGTGGGGAAACCCTTGATCAATTATTCCTTTATGTTCTTCAAAGTTCAGCAGAAAAAGAGAGAGAGAGAGAGATAGTACATTTACAACAGAAGTCAACACTTTGACTTATCTAGATCTGAGCATAGATCATCTCCTATAACGATGAGATCAGTTGAAGATATTTTGCTTCAACTGATTCTCCAAGGTGACTCCACCTATCATCGTACTGCATCTGGTCCTCTTGCTGCACCACTGCATACTGCACCATGCTACACTAATCATGATTATCATCATGTTGCCCATGTCCATGATCTTATCCATCATCATGTTGCCCTTCATGTCCATGATCTCATCCATCATCATGCTACCCATACTAATGTGCATCATCATCATGTTGCTGCCCTTGCTAATGTGCATCATCATTATGCTGCCCTTACAGATGTGCATCATCATCATGTTGCTGCCCTTGCTAATGTGCATCATCATTATGTTGCCCTTACAGATGTGCATCATCATCATGTTGCTACCCTTGCTAATGTGCATCATCATTATGCTGCCCTTACAGATGTGTATCATCATTATGCTGCTCCCCTTACTAATGTGCATCATCATTACGCTGCCCTTACAAATGTGCATCATCATTATGCTGTTGCCCTTACTAATGTGCATCATCATTATGCTGCCCTTACAGATGTGCATCATCATTATGTTACTGCCCTTGCTAATGTGCATCATCATTATGCTGCCCTTACAGATGTGCATCATCATTATGCTGCCCATTAAACTGATCCAAGTCTGGTCATGAACTATGACCCAATGCTTTCTCCACACGCTGCCCTCCAAGTCTTCTGCACTTGTTGTCTTTTACTGTGACTGGTTAGGGCTTGTTTTTGCTGCAACAACCCTTCATTCAACCCACAAATCAGCCTTGAATTTACTGCGGCCTAGGCAAGGAGTAAAGCCTTTCTTGTGAGTTGTTGTTTTAGGCATATGGCAGCCCTTAACAACTCAATGCATGCCTATTTTGGGAGGCTAGGCCTGCAGCCTACCTCAACTGGTTGTGGCCCTCCAACAACCCACCAAAACAACCCTCTTCTAGCCCTCAAACAGATCCACAATACTTCCCATCAAACTCAGCCTTCCTCCAAGAGACCTCAGCCCCTCTACCAGCAACTCGGACTCCAAAACAGTGAGCTCTGATTGCTTCCTAGATCAACCTGTGGCTAGGGCATCACCATTAGGCTAGCGTATTACTCTTGGTGTCTCACTCCTTCTCCAAAAACCCAAGATGTGGAGAGGAGGAGATCACCTCAAGAATGTGTGTTGCAAATGACATCAAATCCTCTTCTATTTATACCAAAAACGTATAGGTTGAATAGACATGACGTTTGGGCTTCTTGAGCCTACATAAGTTGTTGGTCGGCTTGATAATAATTCCATAATCAAAATAAATTCATATCTCCATAAATACTTATCGGAATTGGATGATCTTTAGATCAATCCTACACCTCTCGACGAGAGGGATCCAATAAAAATATCATCTACCATAAATACGTTGACCCACATGGAGTTTTGCCCTGGTTTCCAATTTTAATACTCCCACTCAACTAGGGAGAACTCCATCTGCTGATCCATACGTCCGACTGTAATTTCTCTACCATCAGTGCCCTGCACTGCTCTACTCAGCTCTTCTAGCTCTGCTCAGCTCTGTTGGCTCTATTCTGCTCTACTGTCTCTGCTCTTCTCTGCTCAACTCTGCTCTGCTTAGCTCTGCTATCTCTACTCTACTCTGCTTAGCTCTGCTATCTCTACTCTACTCTGCTCAACTCTACCCTGCTCAGCTCTGTTGGCTCTACTCTGCTCAACTTAGCTTTACTGAACCAAGAAGAAGAAGAATTGATCGAGAATGTCTCATACCATTCTCCACTGACCCGAAGTCAGTCTCAGAGTGCATACCACTGGTCCCAGACCAGTCTCAACTGCCCCAAAGTCAGCGTCATAGTGGGTACCACTCCTACTACTGGTCCTAAACCAATATCATTAGTCTCAGAGAGTGTATCACTGGTCCCAAACCAGTCTCAACCAACCTGAAGTCAGTGTCATAGTATGTACCACTCTCACTAGTCCCAGACCAGTCCTCCACTGACCTGAAGTCAATCTCAAAGTATGTACCACTGGTCCCAGACCAGTCTCAACCGACCCGAAGTCAGCATCATAGGGGGTACAACTCCTACAAGAGAGCGAATCATCTTGTCACACAAGAGAGAGAATCATCTTGTTCACAGGAGAGTAAATCATCCTGTCCACAGGAAAGAGAATCATCTTGTCCCACAAGAAAGTGAATCATCTTGTCCCAATGCGCAACACCAGGGGAAGGTGAGTCACTCTGTGGTCGTATGTTGCTCCAGAAAGAACCGCAAGCCCCAGAGCTCCTAGAGCTCAATGTATGCAACATGCAGGACCCTTTTACAAGGGTCTCTCGATGACTCCAAGTCGTTTGGGAATATCACAAATTTGATCTTTCCCTAGGGCTCTGAAAAAATGTAGCGACCTGTACATCATCTCAATGCGATACGGCCTCCTTGCTCATCAACTTACCATATCCCAGATAAGACAGTATCTGATGTCTATCTACTGGAGCAATTATTAAATACAGGATTCCTCAATAATCAAATCCCACCTCTAGTTGTCACAGAGAATCACAGTGGTATTCATCATGTGTACTCACTGAAGAGTTTCCACAACCAGGAAAATTCATACGAGGTCATACTCGTAGTTATGTATCTGGTCTCGGCGGTACTTATAACAACCAACTTCTGCTTCCTACTCATCCATGATATCGAAGCAGAATCCAAAGAGAACCAACACTGAGAAGTGCTCTAGTGTTCCTCCACACTGCCTGCCTAGTCAGCATTCGAATAATCATGCAATTTCATATTTCTGGCAGTGTATCTCAATTCATGAGAGATTGTGCCCCGAAGATATCTCAGAAGATTCTTGGTGCCAATCCAGTGAGGCTCAACCAAATATGAGCTCACCATGCTAACTGTAAACACCTGTCTGGATGGAAGTTCACCAAGAACATCAATGAATGAGTATATGAGACTCAGAGGCATTTCCCAAATCTGGTCTGACATCACTACCATATAACTTCTGAAAGTTAAGATCCTTGAGGTTGTCATAGGCTTGCATTTTATTTTTCCACATTCGGAATCCAACTCCCTATGTCTCCTACAAATGAGAGGGTCTATACCTATCAGACATAGGTGCTGGTATGAGAGGTCTATCATCCACAACCTTCGAGTAATGGTTTGGATCAATTTCACTCCTAGTGAATCTCAGCTTCATTAGACAGTTGTTGATCCTCTCATACTATGCCCGGGGTGTTTTGCTTCAAGCCATAGAGGGCTTTCTACCACATGCATACATGAGATTCTTGATCATGAATGTCAAACTCCTCGGGTTGTTCCAAACCTGTGGACCTGTGGCATGAGGGGAAAGGTCCCCTTATAGGATTTCCCTTCGGTACATCTCAGACATGTACCTTCATGCTCTTTTTGAATTCAGGCATCCCTGTCACCATCTGACTCACAGACCTTCGGTGCTATGTGTCAATGGACATGGTCCCCAATGGACTTCCTGTAACTTAAGATAACCCTAAACTCAAAAACATCTTTGAAAATTCTATTTTCAAACACGCACCTTTCCATTGATGAATGCCACCTTAAAACTTTCGACTTCCATTCTTGGGGTTCCTTGCTTTCTTTGAAGAGTCGACCATTTCTCCTTGATGAACTGTATTACCTAATGTCCCTAGAATGATCATCAAGTGATGTGTCCCTGCCATTTGGACACTCCTTCGCATAATGGTCGAACTAGTTATCTGTCTTTCCTTCCATCTTGAGATCCGGTCTTCCAATCAGGTGATCTTTAGATGGGCCGTCAGAAACTTCCGTTGCGCCATTCTGATTATATACTCTGCTTCCTCTTCAGTAAGACCTAGACTGATTAGTTACAGTTACCCTTGGAATATTGCTTTTCTCTCATAATTTTGATCTCGGCCTCTTGATTTGGACTCGCCATCTCCTCCTTCGATCTGCTATATTATTCCCCCCGCCCACTAGTTCAGATTTATGAGACAAGAAATTTATGAGAAACTGAATAGCTAATGCGGAAACTCAAAGGTTCAGGCGCTAGGTATAGAAAAATAGAATGAAGTGTATTCAGTGGGCATAACAGAAGGAACTCGAGTGACATGGTTTAGTGGGATGGGGAATTTGTGGTTTCCAGGTTGATAAAACAATGAGCTCTGTACCCCAGGGATTATGGAGATTGTGGGGCTTGGCTTCTGTTTTCTGTGTACTGTTACCGAAGGAGTAAACCAGGTTTGGAATCAGAGATTTGATTGAGAAAACCAGTTTTGGGATAAGATATTTGATTTTTTTGGATTGGTTTGGTAGATTTGGAGTTAATATGGATAGAGGGTAATCAATATTATGGTCATTTTTATTGGAGTAGTCTACCCAAGCGGAGAAATTGCTCAATTTCTGTCGCCGCCCAGAAAAACCTCGGGCTCCGGCAGCCCGCAATTCCTGCGCCCAGCTCCACCACCCTCCACGAGCTCGGCCCAGCTCCACCACCCTCCGCATTTAATGATGTCTGACCAGAGTTTCTGCATTCAACCCGGCACTCCACTACAACTCACCAGGTCACCAGAGCAAGCGGAAACCGGACTCCTAGATTTCAGTATCAATGGCAAATCTAACTATATCCGCTCAAGGTTCTGTTGCTTCCTCTTCTGCCTCGACTTCTTATACTCCTTGGGATCTCTTTATTAATCATCGCGGTCCCGATGGTAAAATGGTCGCCAGATATCTGTATTGACGCCTTACTTCCAATGGATTAAGGAGAGTCTTTTTCAACATGGAAGAGATGCAGAAGGCACAAAACATTTATCGCCAGATAATAAAGGCTATCGCTGGTGCGTCTGTTCACTTTGCAATCTTTTCACCAAGGTATGTCGAATCTTGGTGGTGCTTGGATGAACTTGTCCTCATGGCAGAGTCGGGGAAAGCCATTCTTCTAGTATTTTATAAATTTGACCCCTCTGTAGTCTGTCATAATGTCAAAGCTGGAGCATACGTTGATGCCCTAAGAGACCTTGCAAAGAAAACTACACCGAATGATCCTAAAACTGGCAAAGAGAAGCCACGCTACAGCTCCGACACTGTTCAGAAATGGAAAATCGCGCTTTCTTCTGTTGCCGATTTAAGCGGTTTCGAGATTAGTGCGCTACATGTCCTCCTGTCCCTTAACATCGGTCTTAGTTTTCATTTGTTGGATTCCCACCATGTTGTGATTCCCTTAGTTTACTCAATTGGATTTCATTTGTTGGCTTTCCACCATGTTGGATTCCCACATTCGTAAGCTTTTCTCAGTTGCTTTGTTTACTCAATGCAGGGACGAGGACGACAAATTTGAGGAACTGGACAATGTAGTGAAAGAAGTTTTGAAAATAATTCCAAAGCCATTGTTGCATGTGGCAAAACATCCAACTGGGTTGGATCTCAAAGTTGCTGAATATGAAAATTTTGAAAAGAGGGCCCTATCAAATTAGGAGCGTTGCAAGGTTGTGGGCATTGTGGGTGTGGGTGGCGTTGGGAAAACGACCCTAGCGAAGGAATTTTTCAACCTTAGAAGATCAGATTACACTAAATCCTCTTTTTTATTTGATGTAAGACAAAATCCTATAACTCTTTTACAGACGAATCTCTTGGAAGCCTTCATAGGTGAAAAAAATTGCAAAATTGAGAATCCTGCTGAAGGGTTAGGGATACTTTTGAAGTATCTCTCGTCTTTTCATGGTCTTATAGTTCTAGATGATATCGATCATGCATCCCAATTTGAAGCACTTTTGTCAATTAGGGATCCTTAGCCCTGAGAAATTGATTTTAGTTACCTCCAGGGACAAGCACGTCCTCAGAAATTCAGGGTTGTTAGAGTCCTCAATTATTATCTGAAGGGATTGAGTGAATCACATTCCAAAGAGCTCTTCTATTGCTATGCCTTGAATCAGCGATTTCCATCACCAGAATTTGAAGATCTGGTAAAACGATTTGTAAAATTGGGCGATGGATTGCCATTGTCGCTCAAAGTATTCGGGGCGCTTGTTTGTGGACGGAATGAATGTTACTAGCAAGAGACAGTGGATGAACTTGAAAAGCTACTGCCTGGAACTGAGATACAAGAGAGTCTTAAAATAAGTTATGACAAGCTCAGTTCAGATGATCAACATATATTTTAGACATTGCTTCCTTTTTTCATAGGAGAAAAAAGAGATCTTGCCATCAGAATATGGGGTTTGCGTGGGATCGAAAATTTATAGGACACGTGTCTGTTTGAAATGGACGTGGAAAATTGCATAAGAATGCATGATCACTTTCGTGAACTGGCCAGAAATATTGCGCAGGGATTAGTGATCCGTCATCTTTGGCAGCAATCGACGAAGGACATTGAAGATTTGCTGGGGCAATCGTCAGCTGTAAGTGCTTCCATCATTCGAACCCTTGGATTCAGATTAAATTTGAATTTTAAATTTTCTATATTCACAAGAAATATATTTGCTTTTTCGAAATAAAGATCTACAATTGTGATATTGTATACTTTTTCATGTGTAGACTACTCCATTTTCTAAACCCAAATGACATCTAGGTCCTTGGTGCGGTTGATGGTGCTAGAGCAAAGGTGACTTGCTTAGGTAGTTGTGACCATGTCTGGTTGGAAGAAAGATGGAAGTGGGTTTTAGAGACATAGGACACTCTCTGACATATGTTGATAAGCCAACAATTCTATTGCATATACTAGAGAAATAAGGTATAACTTACCCTGGATGATTTAGTCCTATTTGAGGTATAGGATTTGCCGTCAGATTAGATGCAGGTTACTTGATTAAGTACTATTTGTTGCTTCGTTGATGGGATTGTGAGTCCGGAACCTTAGATCTAGATGCAGGAGTTCCTTTCCTTCATGGTTGTTGTATTGGGCATCTAACGTATTCGCAAGGGAATTAGCAAGAGGGCAAGTAAAAGAGCCAAGTTGATGTTATTGATGGTGAAGTTTCTTACTTGTATTGCATTCTTCGTAGGATTCTTTTTTGGAAATTGTTTTGAGAAATATGTCTTAAAGTTGGAGTTGCAATGCATAACATGGACTTCCTTTAGCTTAAGTGCTAATTTGGAGAGTTATCTATCCAAGTTTGTCTGCCCCTTTTCTTCAACATGCATATCAAGAACAATTAGCACCCATATATAATAGTGTTCCATGGGGATGCCTCCCTAATGATGCCCCTCACCCTCTCCCCTCCCATGCTCCTATGATAGGGGGATGCTTGGGGAAATGTTTCCCCATGACCCCTTGTTAGATATATGTTGGGAAACACAAAGGAAAAATTTCCCAGTGTGGGGGGTGTGTTCCCCTAGGAAAGGGTTGACTGTTCCCCAAAGAATTGGTTGCTTCTAGGCATTCCCCAAATTTTTTCCTATAAAGGCTTAAGAACTGAAAAAAATGCAAAACAAAAAACACAAAAACAATATGTAAAATTACCCTATCTCACTTTCGCTTTTATTTTCCTTTTATTCACTTTCATTCCTTGATGCTCATTTTATTTACAATGTTCATTGTCCATTGTTGATTTTCAGTTTTAACATTGTTGATTTTCAATTTTAACTTTTGAGTCTTGACTCTAGACATTGATGACCTTAGACTGAGTCTTTGATTTTTCACTCTTTGCTATTTTTGAGTTTGAGTAATTTCAATTTACTATTTTAGATTTCAGTATCTGCTATTTTTTAAGTACATTTACTATAATAACATCACTATTTATCTTTCATTTATTGTTTATGAATCAATGTATTTCATTGTTGAACCTTAATCTGAATCATGTTTATATCATTTACAAATTTGAATTTAGTACTATTTTACTATTTACTGTTTAGTATTTGCATTGCACAATGATGAATTTGCATAGGATGAATTGTTATTGTTGGGATTTGGGGACCCTTATGCTAGGTCCTTGACCTCCCCCCACCCCCCTGAGTTCCCCAAAAATTTGTGGGTGCTTCCACACGTACCCCATGTGTCTCCTCGCTTTTGCACTCCCCCATCTGGAAACTTACTAGAACATTGATATATAGCATTACAAGGGAACCATTAGCGCCATTCAATTTGGATATCTTTGGGTGAGCGACTGTGACTAAGGGATGTATATTTTGCGTTTTCCCAAGATTGGCATTACAAGGGAACTATTAGCACCATTCAATTTGGATACCTTTGGGTAAGCAATTGTGATCAAGGGGTATCTATTCTGCCAAAGTTGTACAAGATTTGCATTTGGCACCAATAATTTTCGTGGACATTGGCACACATCCACAAGCATAATCACAAGCTTTAGCATGTCACTTAGTAGATTTGAACCTTGGTGGTGGCTATATTAGCTACTTGCTTACATTGACTAGGGAAGCCACCATTGATAGATCAATGAGTGTTTTATACTTGGTTTATTGCCTTTTTAATTTCTTTCTCTCCTTCAAAGTCTCATTCTTTAAATTTTATGTTTATTCAATTCCTAAATGTGGTACACTAGTAAGGGCACGTGAAGTTCAGGATTGGCATACAACCCTTTTAGATGTCATGGTGAACGCCCGATATTTTTTGGTTTACTTCATAGTCACCAAACATGCCAAGGCATCCATGAAGAAACTGATTTTCCTCATATGGTTCCCTAACATTGTGACAGAGTTAGGCATGTAGTTAAACAAATTTACTTATGTGTCTGTCAATCTGTAAAAATACTTTTTAGAGTAGTACTAGCCTGTCAAAAGTGAAAACACTTGTGATGTTATATGACAAATGGCATTTCTGTCACACATAAGGAATATACATGAATCATGCTTTGCTTAGACAATGCTCTGTTAGTCTAGGGTTATATTGTTTTTGGTGTATGGACAGCTGGTAAGGATAAATATTTTTAGAATTTACAAGCAATTCTAATAAAGTGGTGATTGCTAAATGTGTTTTTTGCATAATAGTTGCCAGTATTGAAAGTGTTGCAGTGTAAATTAACAAAAATTATGTGCTTTTTTGAATTATATATGATTGAAAAACATGTTGAGTATTAGGAAATAGATAATTGTCTACTTGTTTAACATGAATTTATTGTTATTTTATTTTTCAGGTTTTGAAGTGTAAAAAATGCTGCAAAAGTGGCGTTTATGCATTGAAGTATCCTGCTTTCCAAATCCAAGTCGAGCAGTTATTAAATTCGTCCTTTACAATATGGCAACAAATCATTTATTTCATGGAAAGAGAGAAGTGCCTAGAATTACGACAAACAATGAGGCATATTACATTGCCCTTGTTGAAGGGCTAAAGGAGGCAAAACAACATGATTTCAATGATATTGAAGTCTTCACCAAGTCAGATTTGATATGTAATCAGATGAAAGGCATCTATCGGGTTCGGAAGGACAATTTAAAACCTCTTCATATGGAATCAATAAATTTGAGTTGTTAATTTCAACATTTTACCATCAATCGCTCTGCAGATATTGGAAAGATGTCCACTGATATAATGTCCAGAGCATTTTTAAGCACATATGTAGGTGTCAAATATGACATAGCATCACCATCCACTGCAACAGAAATCATTGATGACCATCAATATAGATCCCCATTATGCGAATGGGTTGTTGTTATCATTTTTCTAGGGTCTATCATAGCGTGGTTCTTTCACTAAAGAAGAACCTGTTAATGTTTTATTTTTCCCCGACATGCAATGATTACGGTTTTTTGTATGGGAGACAGATTTATGGGCAAATGTAATATATTCCATGTACATGGACAAATGTATTTTGAGAAAAGTAATTGGTTCATGATTTTGTGATTATCATTAATACATTATGGTGTTGTGTGATCCTTCTAAACACCTTCTCAGATCTTTAATTCTGGAGAGATATTGATATGCTATGTGATTTCTTCATTGGTTGTTGATCAGTGAGGAAAGGTTTCTTTACTATGTTTATAAGGAATTTAATCTTAATAACACTATTATTTCTCAATCACCCAGTCACTCTTCTCATCTCCACCTTGGGTTTCATCCCAATAGTTTTCCCAGATCACAACTCTATTTTGGCTTGACTTCTCTATATTTCAGATCTTGTGCTTGTGGATTTATCATGATAGTAAGGACCTAGTCTTTTTAAATCAAAGCAAATCTTGCTCATGCTCGATGTTTCATAAGTAATGAAATGCCAATATTTCTCCAAGAAATTGCATCCATCATGATGGTCTACTATGCTAAATCTCCCATGTGACCACTCCACTTCCTCCAAATATTGCACTAGTTTTTCCTCTACAAAGGGATTCTTAAATAAAAACTAGAAAATATGCAATTGGTGTTCTGGTTGTTCTTGTAAGAGAGCTAAGAGTATTACTTGCAATTCGTGACAAGAAATAGTACAAGAAACAATACAAGAAACAAACTTCTACATTTTTTGTCGAGAATAGAAATTAGTTTAGATCCTTTGCATTATTTTATAAAATGTGGATAAATATAGGGTAGTTTTGGTATTTTGACATTGCTGTAAGTTATGTCTAAGCTTAAAGAACTTAAATTTTCAAAATTTCAATAAGGATATTAGAGGCATCTTCATAAGCATCACTCTACTTGTGTGATAGAATAAGCTCTCACATCACAAACACCAAAGAGTGCACGCGATTACATTCAATGATACAACTCGTCCTTTCCAAAAAATGTCCAAGCCATGTAGTTTCGAAGATCGTAAATGTTTAAACAAGATGGAAAAAAGTTTATTAAAGAACTTCAAAAATATAATTCTGACTTTGTTATTGTCAAATTAAATTTTCCATTCAAAATAAAAAATTCAGGTATTATTGAAAGTAATCAAATCCTTTCTGCAATCTTTAGAAACCTGGAAATCAATTTGTCTAACGCTGTCCATATTGTTAACAATTTTAATATGATGTGATAGTTATCAGATCTTATGTTTTACAAGATACAAAAAGTTTCATGACAGGATTAAGGAAGTGCATCATAGATGGCTTCTATTCATATTTCAACCATTCTTCTCATAATAAGGAATGAAAACAACTAAGAGAGAGAAAAGCAAGAAGAATCAAGGGCAACACTAATTTTGTTGTTCATTCTCAAACTATTTGTGAGAAAGTGAAACTAATGGTGAACAAAACCCATAAGCATTATGGGTAACACAAATTCTTCCATCATGATCTAAGCAATATAAATATTAACACCACAAGCATGATTAATGATAAAACTGTTTCAATGATAGTCCAAGCCATAGAAAGTTAATTACTATTTCAAAGAGACATCACCACGTACTTCATTCATGCAATGATTGCATAGAAAACACTATCTTACCAGCTTATTACACATACAAGATTGTATTGCAATCATTAAATATTACAAAGTAGTAAACCATCTTATTTTAGATGCACAGAGATCATTCTAACCTCCCTCAGAATTCAATTTATAGCCAAAAACTTACTTTTAAGAAATATGATAGATATGACAAACATATACATTATGATTGTAGAACATGATGACGATATTTAGCTAGAGCCCATATGGGGAAGATATTATGATAGGCAGCATAAACCATCACAAAGCAACATAAAGGAAGTCTTAGTAGACCTGAAAGACCCATAAAGAGAGGTCTGAAGATATGAAATGGTACAAAATCTAAATAAACTTGTCAATAAAGGGGAGTGCTCAATACAATGCAAACTATCAATATAAGTTAATGATGTGATACTTTTATACAAATGAGATAATGGAATAATATTTCCCCAGGTAAACACTAAGGGGTGATGTTAGAATTACTTGTACGTAGATACCTCTCTACTTGCAATTGGTAAATGGAAAATCAGGTAATTGACAACACATAAGATTGAAAATAAGTTTTACTAATAAGGGATTAATTTTCTTTGTTACTAGTTCAACACAAAATGAACTAAAGATAGCAAAATGTTCAAAAACATCTAAAAATAGCATAGGTTCATGGCTCTGCAATTATTAACCTACTGAATCTTCACTCTTTCTTCACAAGTACTCGATTAAACTTCCAAACTAACTACAACTACAAATAAAGTTTAGTTAGAAGTATATTCATGGCCACAAGTTTTCAATATAAACGAAGGCTATATTCCAAAGCTATTAATATACAAAACTGAATGTAAAAATTTTGAAGTTCCTGGTAACAGGGATTCTAATTGCAAGGCTATTTCCGCTCAATAGCCACATCACAAGCCATGCTAGAATGAATTAAAGTGAAATTTATGCTCTTTGCTGGCAAAATGGGTTGTAATTTTCCCAATTCCTTGCTTATCCATTTAGTGACTTCTTCTGGCACATGAAAGTGCTTACATAAGCTACTCCCATGACTTTGAAAAGAAAGTGGATGCTAAAGAAGATGATGATGAAGAAGATGTAGGTGACTCCCCTCCATATGTTTTGATAGACTTTGGGAATTCACTTCCTGATGAGAAACATGTAAACTTGTTTCTCTGTTGTGTAGATTTCACTGGACCCTGCTGGCGAGCTTTCTTCCATATCAGAGTAGGTATGCATTTTTAAACATCCATCCAAATAATCTACAATTTGTGAATCTGGTACGTTCACTTTATATAGATCAAAAGCAGCAAGGCTAGATTCACTAGTCCACTCACTAGCACATCCTCCACCATTTGTTGTGCTGATATTCTCAAGTTCTGAGGCCCATGAAGCACTTTGGCTACGAGGACTCGAAGGAGCATCCAGTTCATATCTTCGGTCCCTTTTAGCTCTCTGCCATAGAAAAATTGACAATTTGTCGGGCTCTCCTCAGCATGCTTTCAATCTCTAGTCTCAACTGGTTCTTATTAGAAAAACAGATCTCACCCTAGAGCGAAAGATGTACCTAAACCCGACTATACCTTTTCTGGCTCGTATGGAAATTCCATGGAGTCCATTGGGCAAGCAATGGCCTTCAACTGCTTACAAAGAACAAGTATGGTTTCCTGGCACTCTGCAAGCTTCCCTGCAGCCACAGCTATGTCCTTTTCCTGAAATTACAGTTAAGTACAAGTTACTCCATTGCTATAGGACTTTAACAAACATTAGTGCAAGTGTCTAGGCAGAACAGATTGACAAGGGAAGGCTGTAAAACCAACACCTCTTAATAGTTTATGTTAGGAACTGAAAACAATGCTGGAACTATTATACATTAGTATAACCATAAACTTTCCTTCTGTAGAAAATCAGAACACTAGATGAGATTGAAAATTTATGAAAAAGTAGAGAATGCTCTGTATTGCATGAAATGGTTCCTCATTTCAAATTAGGCTTATCATCTGCACTAAAGAAATATGGTCACCTCTCCACTAACCTATAAATGAATGAACCTCGTTAGGCCGTATAAGATCAATGAAAATTTTCATTGGCATCATTGATTTCCATTTTCCGATGTGTTAAATTTAGAATGGTGATCCTTTTTAGAGACTGAACTAAGTCTCAAGGTTGTCAGGGATGTTTGTATGAGAATCAGTATCAGGTTATTGTCTAATTTTATCCTTTATTTAGATAGTTTCCACTGGATGAAGGGAAGTACCATTTGCGGTTGTGCACTTAATAGTCCAAAGTTAAACTATATTGTGTTTTCAAACCTTTTCAGATCTACTTTTTTTTTTTTCTAACTGAGTTGGACAAACAAAGCATCCATCCAGCAGACATTCACACAATATATTTTCCTTAAAATCTCATAGGAAAGATGGAATGCTGAGTATCAATGTAACTCTGAATGAGCAATGCTGTCAGAAGCTTTCCATGTGACTGTACTGGTATCCACTCCTCATAACTCAATAAATTGTGAAACAAAAGGGTAAAATGTGTAATGAAAAATTTCAATGCGCATCTGAAGTAAAAAAATAAGAAAAGAAATTGCTCAAAGTGAACAATGATTTCTTCAGCACTTATAGGTGGTTAATATTAAATAGTAAATACATGTCTCTTCCTTATATCCTCCTCAAGATCTAGATACATGCTCCTGAAGTTGTTTTAATGAACCCAAAAGCAATACCCAACACCTCACTGTAGTGGCTAAGAGAGTTTTCTTTCTATTCATTTTCAATATCATGTAGAACAAAATCTCTATTGGGTACATATCCTGCATCCCTCGTCTGGTTAGACAACCTCTCCAACATTTTATATATTTCTTCTGCCTGGGAGTGTGAGTTATCTAAAATGAATTCATGCACAGTGTTATTTACATCAGTCCAGTTTTGCCCAAGCTCCTTTTTTAAACCATAGTCTGTCATCATTTTTCTGACCCTTGCTACATCTTCAGGCATGTTAGCTGCAACATAGATGTTTGAAAGTGATACATATATAGCAAAGTCACGAGGTTTCAACTCAAGAAGATATTATACTTGATATTTCCATATATTCCATAGGCCCTAAGTAAACTCTGCCACACTGAAATTCTTGGTTCAAATGGCATTTTCTGAATATGTACTTTTCCTCAGTCAAGTGTACTGCATGATTTATAAATTAAGACCTATATGATATCCTAAAGTGTGACTCGAACAGCTCCCTTAATTCCACAAGGACAGACTATACCAAAAGAAACATTAGAAGGTAAAGAAGGCACCCTGTGCCAGTGTGTGGATTCTCTAGTAGTTGTTTCTCTGTTTTCAGTCCCTTGAGTGTTCCTCTTGACCATTGTTAAGGTTTTATCAACATCGAAAAGATCCACCAGGGATATTCAATCTATACTCTCCCTGAATTTCAAGGGACTATGCTGATGCTTCTTCATCCATTGCTGAGGTCATAAGTTCATAACATAATTTCCCTTTGTAGAAGTTGAATCTGTATCTTTTTTCCTTCCTCCAAACAAGTTAAATTTATTAGTGATATTTACTATAGGTACAAGTCTAGAAAACATGTGAAGGGACTTCTGAACATGAATTAGTCCTAATACCAACTGTCCCTCTTAATTAGGTGTTGGTGTTATCTGCACTAGCTCCTCACGATTAAATCCATTACTGGCATGCCCTGAAGAAAATTTGCATAAATCTCCATAAGAAGAAAGTGCAAGATAATGCTGAAAATAAGCTGGTAATAAAATGCGAGGCACCAAATCTTCTAGTATGAAATGATGCTTTCAAATGATGCTTTCATCTTTTACTACAATCATAATCTTGAAGAGCAGCATTCCCAACTGAAGGTTGCAAAATACAAATACATTTGACATGAAACTTGTCCCCATCTTTTGATGATAAGGATGATGCAAGGAACCTCGAAATTATAAGAGTTTCCAACACAGCAACTACACCACCTAATGAATTCCCACACAACACAAGATGTTGATCCTTTCTTTTCTGCAAGTCTTTTGAGATAAGGGTTTCTTCGCTTCAACTTCGAATAAGGGTTTCTTAGCTTCAGCTTGATTTGATAGGGCCCTCTTTTCAAAATTTTCATATTCAACAACTTTGAGATCCAACCCAGTTGGATATTTTGCCACATGCACCAATGGCTTTGGAATTATTTTCAGAACTTCTTTCACTACATTGTCCAGTTCCTCAAATTCGCCGTCCTCATCCCTGAATTGAGTAAATAAAGCAACTGACAAAAGCTTACGAATATGGGAATCCAACATGGTGGAAAGCCAACAAATGAAATCCAATTGAGTAAACTAAGGGAATCACAACATGGTGGGAATCCAACAAATGAAACTAAGACCGATGTTAAGGGACAGGGGGACATGCAGCTCACCTAATCTCGAAACCGCTTAAATCGGCCACAGAAGAAAGTGTGATTCTGCATTTCTGAATAGTGTCGGAGCTGTAGGGTGGCTTCTCTTTGCCAGTTTTAGGATCAGCCGATGTAGTTTTCTTTGCAAGGTCTCGCAGGGCATCAACGTAGGCTCCAGCTTTGACATTATGACGGACCACAGAAGGGACAACTTTGTGAAATACTGGAAGAATGGCTTTCCCCGACTCTGCCATGAGGAGAAGTTCATCCAAGCACCACCAAGATTTGGCATACCTTGGTGAAAAGATTGCAATGTGAACAAATGCACCACAAATAGCCTCTATTATCTGGCAATAAATGTTTTGTGCCTTTTGCGTCTCTTCCTTGTTGAAAAAGGCTCTCCTTAATCCATTGGAAGTAAGGCGTCAGTACATATATCTGGTGGCCATTTTACCATTGGGACCGCGATGATTAATAAAGAGATCCTAGGGAGTATAAGAAGTCGAGGCAGAAGAGGAAGCAACGAAACCTTGAGCGGCTATAGTTAGATTTGCCATTGATACTGAAATCTGGGAGTCCGGTTTCCGCTTGCTCTAGTGACCTGGTGAGATGTAGGGGAGTGTTGGGTCGAATGCAGCCAGCGATTAATTCCCAAATTTGAATTGAGGTGTGAAGGGCAGCAAGATGGCGATGGAACTCATTAAATGTGGAGGGTGGCCGCGCTGGGCGGAGCTAGTGGAAGGTGGCGGAGCTGGGCGGAGGAATTGCCTACCGCCGAAGTCGGAGTTTTTTCCTGGGGGCAACGGAAACTGGGCAATTCCTCCACCTGGGTAGATTACTCCATTTTTATTTTTATAATATTTTTTATTTTTATTAATTATTATTATTATTATTTATTTATTTTTAAGGTTACTCTTAAACTAGACACTGAATTAGTATAAGAAATGTTTGTGGAACAAGGGACCTACTTTTACTCATTGATTTGATTGATAAATCTATGAAAGCATACATACTTTATCCCTCTAGTTTTAAATTTGTAACCTTTTCCAAAAAAATACATGCTCTTAACCATTAAACTTATTATAAGTCATTTTATTTTTATTTTTATAAAATTATTTTTATTTTTTTTTTATTTTAATTATATTTGTTACAACATCTCTAATATTTTCTGTAATTAACATTCTCTTAAAAATAAATATAATTTATTTTTAATGAATATATTAATGAATTTAGAAACAACTTTGACAAAGTTTACAAAATTTTATTTTAATAATTAAATTAATAAATTTAGAAACAACTTCGTTAGATTTTATTTTTAATTCACGCGAATAACTTAATTCCTGACACCTTTTCCCATTCAAATTCGTGGGCTTTCTTTTTCGGCCACAACCACTTCATGCTTTGCCTTTATTTCTCTATCCTTTGTTAAGATCGCTCGTAAATACGGCATATGGGAAGGTAAGAATTTTATTTTAAATTATTTTATTTTACGTTGCTTTTCATTTTTTAAATATTTTCTTGTAAATTAAAAAGTTTTAATTTTTAATTTTTTAATTATTTTCTGGTAAATAAAAAAGTTCTAATTTATTAAATTTTTCCAGGTTTCTTATTATTATTTTTAATGTGATGCTAAGTTTTATTTGCAGATTGCAAAGAAAATGGGGAGTCGTGTTTTTTATTATCTTATTATATTTTTTTGAGGGGGAGTAAAAGATGGAAAGAGAGTTGTGTTTTTATTATTATATTTTTTTTTAATATGTGGTGTTAAGTTTTATGGTAGATTGTAAAAAAACGAGTTATGTGAAGAGAAGGATGATTTAAAATGGTTTTAGTTTGTTTTATTTTTAAAATTTGTTTTTGTAAATTTGGCAGTACTTCTTCTATTTATGTTATTTTTTTTTAATTTTAACTTCCATTTGTTCCAGGTGGTTTACCTGCCCGAAGGAAACCAAATAACCACTTCTTTGCATTAAATCCTGTTCAAAATTTAAAGAAGTTTATTGCTATCCATCTAGCATCAATGTTTTCACTGTTTCTAGAAAGCATATTAAACAACTGCATTTCATAAAAAAATAAAAAAAAAATTGAATTCAAACTAGACCACTGCATCAATCCTCATCCAAGGATATTATTGGGGTTGGCGGCTTAGCACTTGAGCCTAGCATCTTGTTCCTCTGCTCAATTCTCCGCTCCAGCTCTTTTAGAACCTGTTCAATTCTTCCCAGGGCCAGGTTATTTTTGTAGGTCTGTATCTGAATTGTCGATATCTCCTTGAGTAATTTCGCTTTGACTGGGTCCTTTTCCTTGTTTTTCTCCTGTGCCTCTGTTTCATCACCCGCCGCTTGCTCTCGATGCATGGTCATGGCCCGTGCCACCACGTTCTTCATTACCCAATACTATTGTATGGTTTGCCTGAATAGGGAATGCCTTCCACGAGTATTTCCTGGATCAGGCACCATGCTTTCCCACTCCTCCATGGGGATGTCTCGGTGCTTGATACTGTCGTTCAATTCCCTCTCCCAACTTGAAATTTGGGCTCTAATGTCTAACAGATTCCCTGCCATGTAAGTATCAATAATTGTCTTCATATGTTCACTGCCTGGCTTCCTTCCTCTTTTCCAGGACGGCCCGCTTGTTCCTTCTTCCTTCTTGTTTTCTCTCTTGCCTCTCCTCGGGTCTATATTACTCCCTGCCTGTCTACAACTTTCTTTTTCTTAGTGTTCTCTGTTCTCCACATTGTACTGTCCCCAGTATGTTACAAAGCCATTGCATTTATCAGAGTTATAATATTGAATCAAAAATATTTCCCATTTGCCTGTTTTCTTTCCCTTTCTAGAGTTTGTTACCTTCGGGGTTTTTGTCAGAAGGGATTTAGAGCGAGTCCTTTTTTTGATAAGGGTTTGGTCTTTGCTTGGGTTTCTTCCCATTTCCCTCCGTGGCAGCAGTTTGCACACAGCCTTTCCATTTTGGTCATCCTCATGGGTTCCTCCCCGGATGAGGTCGGTTTTTTGTTCCACCTTTCCCAGGATCTCCCTGGCTTGTCAACATGTTTCCTCCTGGAGCCGACTCTACATCCCTCCCCCTAAGGTTGCTTGGTTTCCTGGTTCACTATAATCCTTGGGTTTTCTTCCCCCTAATTGCTTCCATTTTTCCTACTGGCTCTCTCCCATCAATTCCTACAGGTCTGGCTAGGGTCATGCTCTATCGGGGAATACTACGGGCTTCTCTCACTGGATGGCCCTCTCCCTTCCTAGGTACGAGACCCTCCCTCCCGATCTCCCTTCCCTGGGAATTCAAATGCACAGCGAAATTGGTTTTAACAGTGTCGCGGGAGGTTTTGTTCTCCTTTTTTTTATAGACTTATGCGTGTTCCATTTCAGGTGTCCTATTTTCCTACTGTAACTAAACTTGAGCCTAGCAGGGATGGGGAGGGTAGGAACTACATACCAACTTGCTAGTTTGTTGCCTCTTTCGTCTGTCATTTGATTCTTCGCTCTTTGACCACCTTCCCTCTCACCAACTCTTCTTGCCTTCGTCTGCATGCATTTTGCTATATTTTTATTTCCGTTAAGTTTTATTCCTCTCTCCCTCCGGTCCCTTGCCTTTATTGCCACCTATCTGGCATTATTATCTTCATGGATCCCTACACCCTCTTCTCGGGATGCTACCCCTCTGTCCTTACTGACATCTCGTCTCATTAATCTACACTTTCTCCTGGTTGCTCTTGCCATGTACCTATTGTCCTTGTCCTGCCACTTGTTATCATTCTTCTGCCCACCCTCCTGCTCACTTCCCTGCCCTCCTCTCTGTCATTCTCTTCCGTCACCACCATCGTACTCTCGAGAGTTGTACCTTCTCTGCCCTGCTCCGTCACTTGTCAGATTACATGTCTACTCACTTCATTCTCTGCATCTGTCCATTTCTCCACCTATCCTCTTCCTCCCCCTTCCTAGCTATGTCTCCCCAATCTCTCTAGATTTCCTATGATGTTCCCTGATTTGGGGTTCTTCTCTCCTCCTTTGTCTTGTGCGAGAAGTTGCACTAAGTTTGCCATCTCCTCCATCTAGACTAGCTCTGTCTCGCTTGCATCCAGAGTTCTTCCACCATGGCTTCAGCCCCAACCTTCCAAGTTGTCTACTGGTTCGTTTCCTTTCCTTCTCACATGGGTGGGAAGGATGTAGGCTACCTGTCTTATGAGTTTGCTAATCTCCTGCACCAGCCAAGCGGTTCTCCAGCTATAGTTGATTTTCTTTGCTTGGGTTCCTTGCTATAGTTGTTTGACTATATCAACTACCATTTTTGAATCTCCTTCAACCTGTAGATTTTGGTATTCCTCCCTTATGGCAATTTCCAGCCCTTTTTCAGTGCATGGAGCTCTGCTTCATTGTTTGTAGCATTACCGCAGTCCATCGCATAGATTCTGAGAGTCCTTCCCCTGTCGTCTCTGAATACTCCGCCAGTCCCTGCCTCGCTTGGGTTTCCTTTCGCAGCCCCGTCGAAATTCAACTTAATAAACCCCTGTTGAGGATTTCTGTAGTGATTAGCCACCTCCACCTCATTTTTTTGGTGTACCCTTACTGTCTTGTGCGTCATACTTGGCTTTAGTTTTAGGCGTATCATTATTCTTGTTTCTGTTGGGTCAGTTTTCCAATCCTCCTCGTACCACCTCTATGTTAGAATGGTCTCTCTGACATTTTGTACGATTTGGTTCCATCTCTATTTTTGCTATACCAGCCTCCTTGAAAATCAGGTGGTTTCGCTCTTTCCAGATATTCCACAGAACAAATCCTATTTAGAGTCTCCATGCTCGGTTCAAGATTGTATTCTGGTGAGGTTTTTTCCTCCAGTTCTCTATCGTTGTTTTCATGCTGTTTATATCTCTGTCACTGATTTCAAATATTTGTTAATGTTGTTTCCACAGGTTTACGCTAACTTTGCAGGCATTGGTTAAATGTAGGGGACTTCCTGTTCTCTGCAGAGGGCACATTTCGATGGGCCTTGCATTCCTTTTTTCCTTAGTTGGTCCCATATTAGTGCTCTCCCATGGCTCAGGATCCAGGTAAAGAATGCTACCTTCAGCCAAGTTTTTGTTTTCCATATGCTTTCCCATTTTTGTTTCTGGATGTCTATCGTATCATGCTTTTAGATGGTATCCTTCTGCTATTGTGAACATACCTTTGATTCTATGTCCCCATCTTAGAGTGTCCGTCCCATCTTTGATTGCTACTTTCCTTGTTGCCATTTCCTTTTCATAGATTTCCCATTGCACTGTTGCAAGTGCTTCTGGCCAATTTTCCTTTTGTTTCTACTTTCTCCAATATCCATCAGATTCCAGGCACTAGTAGTTTCGTACTGTGTCTCCCTCATTTAAGCTGGTGAATTGGTGGATCTCTTGGAGCTACGGCTGATTGTTGAGTTTTTCTCTCTGTTGCCATGCTTCTTCCCAGAAGTTGGCTTTATCCCCTCCTCTGACTTCCCAGAAGCTGTGCTCCCTGATCAGATCCCTGTTGGCACTTGCCAAATTCCAGATTGCAGATCCTTTCTTCTTAGTTTGACTTCCCAGATTTTCTTCTGGAGACCTAGGCATCTCATATTTTCTCTCCCATAGTTTTTTCCACTGGTCTTCCCCTCCCTGTGTCCATCGCCACCACAACTTTGCCCCCATTACTTAGTTCAGGATGTATGGATCTCTCAGACCCAATCCTCCTTCTTTTAGGGATTTACTTAACCAACTCGAGGATAGAAGTGCCCATTTTTTTGTTTTACTAGACCCTTGCCAAAGGAATTTTTTAAACATATCTACCATTTTTTGGCAGATTGTTTTAGGTGTGGCTTGGCTAGTAAGTTGATAGATCAGTATGGATTGGAGCATCGATTTTCGCAGAATGATGCGGCTCGAGATATTTAGTACCCTGAATGTCTAGTTTTGCATTCTCCATTGAATCTTTCCCATCAGGTAACTCCAATTGGCCACTCTCTTTTGTTTGTCATTTAACAGGATGCCCAAGTACTTAGTAGGAAAATTCTCAATTCTAAATCCCATGGTTCTTGCCAGGAAGGATTGGGAGGAAGCTTAGGTGTTGAAGAAATAAATTTTCGATTTCTCTTTGCTTATCTCTGTCCGAGAGGGCCCCGTGAAATCTGTGAGAATTTCCATTATTTTTTTTGCTTCTTTGAATGTTGCCTGTCCATATAGCATAATGTCATTGACAAATTGTTGGTGGGTTAGAGGTAAGTCATTTCCCCAAAGTCTTAAGCCCTTTAGTTGTTCGCTATTAACTTTAGCTTTTATCAGTCTTCCTAGTCCATCCACTGCAAGGATGAACATGAACGGGGATATCGGGTCGCCCTGCCTGAGCGCTATGGATGGATTGAAATCTTCTGTAAGTGACGCGTTTAGTAGTACTGACATAACTGGCATAGTTATCATTGACATTACCCAGTTTATCCACCTGTTGTCAAAGTCGTATGCCTTTAAGATTTTTTGGAAGTATCCCCAATTAAGTCCGTTATAAGTTTTGGTTAAGTCTAATTTTATCAACATCCCTTTGGTTTTTGAATTTTTCAATGAGTGAATTGCTTCTTGTGCTAACACTATGCTCTGTCTGCCTTTGACAAACCCCGTCTGCTCCTAGGATATCAAATCTGGTAGTATTGGTTTTAGTTAATTCACCATAATTGTTGCTAATATTTTGTAAATAAAGTTGCAGAGTGCTATAGGTCGGAATCCTTGTGGTTCTTCTGAGTTCTCCGTCTTTGGTATCAGGGCCAGGAATGAAGCGTTCAAGGCTAGATGCATTCTTTTGGTGCATCTGGATTCTTCTACTGCATTCACTATGTCTTGGCTCATGAAGTTCCACGTAGCTTGATAAAATTCTGAAGTGAATCCATCAAGCCTAGGTGCTTTATTCTTTGCCATCTTTTTTATTACCTCCTCCACCTCCGCTTTTGTTATGACCCTTAAGAGAGCCAAGTTCTGATCTCTAGTTACTATTTTAGTGATATGTTGACTAATTTTACCAATGTCGTCCTCCCTTCTGATATTAGGTTCTATCAGGAGCTCTTTAAAATGTTATACCAACAGGTTCTCCATTTCAACTTTCCGTGACAGCCTGTTGCCTTGGTGGTCTCTCAGGGAGAATATTTTGTTTTGTTGTCGATTTTGTACCATTGTCTTATGGAAGAATTTCATGTTTCTTTCTCCTTCTTTTAGCCATTGGATTCTCGATTTTTGTTTCCATAAGATTTCCTCTTGTTTTCTTCTTTCTTCCAGTTTATTTAGCACCAATCCTTTTTCTGCCAGCTCTTCATTTCTTCCTTCATCTATGATTTTTTGTTATATTCGTTTCATCTTTATATGTAGTGTTTCTTATTCCTTTTGAATGTTTCCAAATTCTTCTCTATTCCACTTCTTTATCCTTCCTTTTAAGTCTTTTTATTTGAGTTGGAGGGTGTGCATTTTGTTTCTTCCTTCCATCCCAGTCTTAGTCTCCTTCCACCAATTCTTCATTTTATCTATGAAGGTGGGTTTTCTTAACCAGAATGCCTCAAACCTAAAGGGTCTATTCTGGTTCTGTTGATTCATAGCTATTTCTAATTTAATGGGCAAGTGATCCGACCCTAAACATGGGAGGATTGTTGCTTCATAAAAGATATATTTTCCAATGAAGTGTTTTGTTGCTAGGAATCTGTCTAACCTAGATTCTATTTGTCTGCTACCTCTTGTTCGGTTGTTCCACGTATATTTTCCATTTATGGTTGGGTTATCTACCATTTTCAATTTTTCTTGAAGATCCCTGAACCTCTCCATCTTTGGCTCTTCTCTTTGTAGTTCGCCTTTCTTCTCATCTTTTGATGTTGTCATGTTAAAGTCTCCTGCTATCATCCACAGTTTCTCCTCATGAAGGTTTCCAAGCTATTGAAGTTGAAGGAGAAAGATTCCTTTTTCTGCTGGTGTATGAGGGTCGTATACAACCGATACTAGAAACCATTCTGTATTTCTGATTAACCAAAACTTCCCCGTAAGTATTATTCTCGTGCCTATCCAGTGATCTGTTGTGATTTCTATAGGGTTCCATAGTATTGCTATGCCTCCCACCTTGTGTTTCACATTTATGGTCATACATTCATATTTCGATTTTATTTTATTTAGGATTTCCTCCATTTTCTTTCCTGAGATTTTTGTTTCCTGTAACAACATTAGTTGGGGTTTTTCTTTTCTTAGCGTTTCCACTAAGTGTCTCTGTTTGCCTTTACTATTAAGGCCTCTTATATTCCAGGATGTAATTATCATTGGGGTGCTTGGCATGTCTATTGGAATACCGCTGATAGTGGTACTACTCTCCCGGTGTTCACTAACATTTCTCCCATAATCTGTATCGATTCCTGTAGATTTCTTCAACCTATTTTATTTCCTCCTTTTGCTTTGCTTTGATGGTATTGAGTATTATCCTATTGAAGGCCTTGTTGTTCTACCATTTCCATTTTTCCCTATCCCTGTTTCGCTTGGTACTGTTGAAAAGTTTCTCTATATAAACTTTTTTACTCTTCTGGAATGAATCTTGCGTCTAGGTGTCTCCATTCATTTAGTAGTTTCCGCAATACTTCTTCTTCTGAGCTTAGTTCTTCTCCTATGCTTGTGTCAATTTCCATTATTGCGTTGTCCATATTCTCCCTCACTTCCTTTTCGTCCTTCTCTGTTGGTTCATTTTGTGCCTTCCTCTTGGTTTATGATTTACCTTGGCTTGTGGTGCTTTCCTTTCCTTTTTCTCCCTGATAGTCCATTGTTTGGGTATCGTTGTTATCTTCTTCTTCTTCTTGCAGGATTTCAAAGCTGTTTGTTGTTGTTTCTTTCCTTCAATGGGGTTCTCTCTTGTTTGTCTTCTTTTGCTTTTTACTTCGTGAAACCCTTCCTTGTCTTCTTGGTTTTTTCTCTGCTATTTGTTCCTGCGCTCCTCTTCTTCTGTGTTGAGTGGGCATTCCTTAAACAGATGTCCATACTCATGACATCTTCTGCATATAAATGGAATATGTTTGTAGTCAAGGATTTGCTGCCATACCTCCTTGTGATATTTTAGCCCAACTGTGTCTATTATAGGGTCAACTATATTCATGTAAACACAAATTCTAGCATATGAGGTGTATCTTCCTTTTTTTGTAGTTTCTGCTATTTTAACAAAACAACCTATTGTGTTTCCTATTCCCTCTAGGATCTCTGGATCCCAGAAGTCCACTGGTAGCCCGAATAACCTGACCCATACTCGGGCCGCCAAGAATTTTCCTTATCGGGGTTATAACATTCTTCCCAGTATCTCATGAACAGTCCAACATTATAATGAAAGTAAGGACCATTTTCAAACACTTTTTCTTTATCTTGCAGGTTCGAGAAGATTACTGTGAAGAAGCCTCTTGCTCCCAACTTTAGCTTGATGTGGCCTCAGGGTTGCCATTTTTGCTGGATCCATCTAGTGAGGTCCTTTTCCGTCGGCCATACTCCGATGAACTTGCAAATGAGCACATGGTCTTTCATGTAGCTTCTATATCACTCCAGTTTGTTCATCGAGATTATAAATCTTGGTTTCTCTGTCACACATGGTAAACACTTGCCTCTGCTGCCTACCTACCATTGTGCTCCAAGGACAGGTCCTAGTTTTCTTGTTTCTCCCGCCTGGTTGCTGGTGTTCTGGCCTTCCCCTGTTGCCGCGTCTCGATAGGAGGGGATCTCTCCCCTCCTCTCCTCCTTTGTCATTTCTTCTGGTTCTTGGTTTCTGAGTCTGTCGGTTGCTGCAGTCTATGGTTTTTTCCCCGCGCCGCCTGACCATTAGGGTTGCAGAGTAGTTTTTGCCAACAATAACTAAAGACAACCATTTTAGATATTATTGAGTTTTTTTTTTAATGTTTGAAAATAGTGGAATTTATATGTTAGTAAGTAATATTGAAGCTTATATATATATATATATATATATATATATATATATGTATATATATATGTATATATATGTATATATATATGTATATATGTATATATATATGTATATATATATGTATATATATGTATATATATGTATATATATATATATATATATATATATATATATATATATATATATATGTATATATGTATATATATACATGTATATATATATATATATATATATATATATATATATATATATATATATATATACATATATACATACATATATATATATATATATAATTTTTTTTCTATTTTAATGTAATTCTTTTTTATTGGTGGTAATGATTTATTGGCAAAATAAGTTGGATGCTTCATACAATTGTCCATTATTTGTGTTAAGATAGGGTTAATCACAGTCATTCACATATTTACATGGATATCAAAATATTGGTTTGATCATATCAACTAATTCAAGGCATGCAGAGAATATTGTCTTGTTGTTTCAAAAAATACCCAACATTCAATTGTCCACTTGAATGTCATGTCTCTCTTCAAAAGAGTCTCAATTATATTCATTGTACATGCATAATCTTAAAAAAAAAATTATAATACTTGCTATTTCCATGCATAATCTTAAAAAAAAAAGTTATAATACTCATTATTTCCTTAAAAATAAATTTAACTTATATCAATTCATCAATGGCATTATCACCCTTCTACAATCACTGTTAGATCTATCAAATAATGGTTGAATCAACCTAATAAGTACATTCTCAAATATGCCAAATGATGTTTTGGAAAATTAAATATTTTCATGAGTAGTTGGTCTTTCTTTATGATGAAACCATGTCTATACTTTGACTAACTAACCATGAATGAATAAATTTTGCATTAGTCTATCCAAATTCAAGAACATTCTCCTTGAATAAGGCTAGAAATGAGCCTTTTTAATTGATGCAATTTATTGTTTCCAATTTATTCTTTGGAATTCCATACAACTATGAAGGTTCCATTTTTCTTTTTCATAACCACTAATAAGGCCACCCATTCACCTTCCTTCCTTAAATAATAATTGCATTCAACAAATTATTTGACACCTCTATGAACTTCACAATATACTTGCAATTTATCTTACATGATATTTACTTCATTAGTCTCATATCCCACTGCAACTCAATTCTTAACACTCCATATTCCATATAAATACCCTCTAAACCATTCTAAGTATATGTGAAAACATCTACAAACTCAAAAAAGTTTAGGATTGCCTCAAACTTAGTCTTACAAATCTTATTGGCTCAATTTTAGACCAGGGTTCACACTAGTGTCCAATAAAAAGCGTTTTTGTAGTATAATAGTTGGAATATTCATTCCCCATAAATAAGATCACTTGAAGCAGTATGTTAATAATAAATCTTGTATGGGGCTGATATAATATGACTATCACGATAGACACCCAATCTAGTATCTAGACTCTCACCCTAATATATTATGCAAGCTCTGTTACACCGAAACACATACCCCAATATGAATGTTGCCTCTGCTACAGGATCATGAAAAGCCTTGAACAAAATATTGTCTTGGTTTTGAAATAAAATAGGACCTTTGAGGTTAGTTTGCAGTTAAACAATTACTTTATTTTTTAGGACAAACTTTTTGGAAATGTAAATAATGTCATTTTAAAACCTAGAAAAATATAATGCTCAAGGATGAAAATAGAGAGGTGAAAATGTCATCGTGAAGAATCAGCTCTGAAATTTTATGAAAACCTTAATGAAGATTACAGGGTTTTGAACTAAAAAGTTGACTAGAAGAAAAATAAGGAAGGAAGGGGTTTAAACTTGGGCATTTAAGAATCTGAATTCAAAGTGTGAAAAGACTAAAAATGTGTATAGATTCCTAAAAGTAGAGTGCCCATTAAGGAATTTAAACTAAAAGATGACTACTATTTATGAGTTAAATTCATACTCCCAATTTAAAAATCTTTGCTGCTACATACATTTATCTAAATATAAGAAAACTTAATTAAAATGACAAACGAGAAACAATACTACAATTTACCCAAAATCTAAAATCAAAACTAACTTTATTATTCAGTCTCCTAGAAATTTCTCCGGTCTTCTCGGTTCTCATAATTTGTGGACTCCAAACCCTTACAAAATGTTTATTTCCTATTTTTATTCTCTACCCTAACCTAAGTGTTCTCTGATCAGTTACAAAACTAATTCTTGAGATAGTTACGAATATTTTTCTCCCTTTTCTTTTTAAAACTGAGTATAACTAAAATTACAATACATTTTTAAATAAGCTCTCGCGAAATAAAATATGGAATTTCAAAAAGTTTTAATATCATATATATATAAGTGAAACCACACTCTGCCAGTTACAAATTTTAGAATTGTTTCGAGCTTTTCTAGGAATGTAGAGTGGCTATATTAAAATGGATCAATGCGCTGGTTTTCGTATTAAGACAATGGGAGGTTTTCAATTTTATAACCGATATAAAAATAATATGTGAAATTTATATGGAGGTTGTACGAGCCCAGGCTTCTCTCATCCATATGCCAAAAACCATTTGTAGTTTTGGGAAACTGCAAACCACCTCCAGCCACTTCCTAGCGATTTCTGGAAATAGAAACCATTTGTGGTTTTGCTAAACCGCAAACCACCTCCTGAAACTTTCTCTAGCGGTTTCTGGAAATAGAGTGGGTATCTGTCAGGATAAATCGTGGTCGTAGATCACTTGATAGCCAGTTTTAGGAATCTGCTTCCCCCACAGCTCCCTTCAGCATAACCTTCGTTCACTTCATATTGTCGAGACTAAGTTAATTTGGGCAAAGAATATTCCAAGTCGTCGATTGCTAGTCAAAGTGTTATTCTATATAAGTAGAGTAATTAAGTCAACTCCAGTCCTTCCAGCGACTCCTTTTTCTATAACTCTAAACTGTCCGTGCATGAAAGGACTCCCACCATGTAAAATATTCAAAGGCTTCCTCCTAAAATAGCTAAAGGGACTGCGCATTAGGTATATTGGTAGGGACATACCATCTACATGCATCTCACTAAGTTCTCGACTAAGACCAACTGCACAGTTTCTCTGGATTTCAATTACTGGTTCTTGATTGACAAGTTCATTAAGCTTAAAGACTTCGTGAGATTTACAGAAAAAGTCTGACACTGACCTTCCGTTCTTAAATTACCATGGGAAGAAATACTTTGAAAATCCTTACCATACTTGAAGCATTTATAAAAAGATACTTTTCATTATCAGTCCAATCTATGTTAATGTCTTCATAGCATAATGTTATGGAAATGCAGGTCTCAAAATCAGTTTCATATGTTTGTGGTGGGTCCATTCCATCTCATTGTGGTGGGTCATATTTCAGTCCAATCTATGTTTGTGTGGGTCATTGTCAGTCTAATCTATATTAATGCCTTCATAGCATAGCATAATGTTATGAAAACGCAGGTCTCAAAATCAGTTTCATATCAAGAAATTGGATATGAGAATCACAAATATCATTAGCCTCTCTTTGCCAACCAAAGGTCTGATTATGACCTTGAAATGAGTCTCTACCATCCCATGTGTGATTATGACCTTGAAATGAGTCTCTACCATCCATATTTGGAGATGGCATAATCCTAAATAAGAGAGGACTGGGATGTTGTTGTGTTATATTGAGGAAAACTTCATGTGGATGACCACATATGTGATGTTAAAATGGAATGAACATAGAGGAAAACTTCATGTGGATGACCACATATGTGATGTTAAAATGGAATGAACATATGGCCTAGACCTTGTTTCTAACTAATATTAATATTTTTTTTTTTTTATAGATATTTGAGGAGAAAGGAAAAATCTAAGTGATCCAATCTCGTAGGGTTTCTATTATAGAACCTCAAAACTGGAACTTTCAACTTATGTAATATCGAGAAAACAATTTCATAAACAACAAAAATCGCATAATAGGGTTCTCACCCTAAATTTCTGCAATAAATCAACTTTGATTGCTTCCTCAGGCTTCAATCCTATGATCTCCTCTCCGAGAAGTCAAGGACCTAGCCACCCATTGAAAATTAAAGAACCCAATCCAACCTCCAAAATCCAACTTCTCTTGCACTCTATATCTAAAACTCCAGACTTGATGAATTTCATAATCCACAATACATTTGAGAAATCACTGGAGAGATATGTCTAGAATTTCCTATACTTACTAGATTGTTGAAAAAGATTGTGAGAGGTATGTCCATAGTAATCTACATGAAGAAGTGCTTGACTTCCAGAAGGGCATTCCTTGAACTAGAGCTTTCACTTATTCCTACCATAAATTCCGTTATCGGAACTGCCTGTTATCCTTATGACTACTCGAGGTTGATGTTGTTGGCATGGAGTTATGAAGGAAGTGTATCTTATTCACAGAGTCCATTTATTCACTCTTGCACATTAATTTTTTGCAGGATAGATAACCCGCACGTGATTATGATAAAAAAGAAAAATTCTGTGTCCAAATATTCATTAACTTCTTATTATGTCAGTCAATTCTTTAACGATAATATACAGGTTGATAGTTACCAAGTTCGCCCGAATTGGGGAGAACAGTACGGAAATTCGCCGATTCGGTTCGTCCGCCGAGTTAATCAGGGGTTAATGTAGTTTGTTAATTCTGTGACACATATATATGGAAAATTCGAAAATGACCAGTCACAGTCACATGAAAAAAAAGGTGATATCATTATTTAACACTGATTTCAAAGTTAGTTGAATTATTAATTAAAAACTTAAACTAAAACGGAATTAATATGAAACCCGACCCTGAGAAGAACTTACCTGACCAGAGAGCGTAGAGTAGTGTTCCATTCCTTTGCCGTAGTGCACCAAAGACCGATATGTAACCATCAATATTTAGCAAAGGGCCGGATGACAATTACACATAATACACTACAATTCAAACCCCAAGCATTACCACTTGAGGGTTTCAGTCGCAAGCTTATCCTGGTAAGGGACCGAATGAGCGAGGCAGTGTGAGCCGGGAGGAGGCCGTTACTTTGATTCGTCGGCCATGTTTAGCCCTAATCTTTCCACCGTTGGATGATTGCCACCATATAACATATGGTACAACAACCAAGTTTCATTGAATAAATATTTCATCATAAAATAATGTATGTGGGTTTCATTGAATAAATATTTCATCATAAAATAATGTATGTGGGGTTAAGTAAAAGGACTGAGGGAAGGATTATTCATTAGATATGCTTTGATAAGAGATAGATAGAAGCATGATGGGATATATATAGAGGAATTAAAAAAAATGATAAGTAGGGAAAGGAAAATTGAAAAATATAAGTGAAATTAGGAAAATGTGTTTTTACAATTCTCCGAATTTAGAAAAGAGGATAGAAAATAAGTGAAAGTGGCTTATTCTTTGGTTGCTATAAGATTTTCTAAATAGAGTTTGGATGACATTTACAAAGAAGGAAAATAAAAAGTTAAAAAGACAGAATAAAATAAAAGGTAATATTGATATTAGAAAACTTTTGAAATCCTGGAAACAGACATGAAGAATATGTGAACTGAAGTGATTTAATTTTAAGTAATTGGTTATTATTTATGGAAGGATTGAAGTTTTGGAAGGAAAAGATGAATAGTAGATTTTTTTAGATAATTTTATTTCTAAGATTGTTATATTATTTAAAATTAATAAAAGTTATTCAAAATTCAAAATTAATTGAGAAAAAATTAACCAATTTTTTTTTTTTTTATAATATCTATTATCAAATTTTTTTACGAATTGAATATTTTCTATTCAAATTTTTATTTTATCATATCCAATTCAAACTCGAACTTAATAACTATAGTTTGATACAGCTAAGATTAACAATCATGCGTATATTATAAGGCTGTTAGAGTGTCTCGCAAGTCATAATGATTTCAAAGTCTTCCAAAAGATAACTTTTAAATTCCCCTCCTAAATTTACTGATATTTCCCTCCTCCACTTTGGCTTTAACCCTCATGCATCTTACGTGACCATATATATACCCATAATGTTCTTGAAAAGAGACACATTCCATGTTTACTGAAATCAAAATCCATGTGCGCTAAATTTGGGGTCTTTATCTTCTGGGAGCCATTCTTTCTTTATCCAACCATCATGTTTATGTTCTCTAAAGGGGACGTCATGAATACCCCGTATCGAACTCCAACAAAACCCTTTATTTCTGGAATGTTTCACTCCAAGGCCAGAATGTTTTGTTTTATTATTATTATTATTATTCAAAATTACTTTAAATTCTAGTCTTTTACTTGAGTTTACGTAAAATGTTTCTTAGAGGTTAAATAGATCAAAATCCAAAATATGTATTCAAAATATGTAAGGAACAAGGAGTAAGTTGATGCCTTAATTTGCCAAACATGTTGAAAAATGCTTATAAATTCATTAAAAAGATAATATTTTGATTAGAGTTTGAAAACCTAAAAATTGGAGAAAAACTAAAATGTACCCTCAAACTTCAACTACATATTTTAGGAGTATTGACTAATAGATTCGTGTGAAGTTACTTCCAAACACTTCTTTTAATGTTATCCTTTGCCTTTTGTATCCTTTATCTTTTCAAAATTTCACCTTTTTTTAACTAATAGAGATCCCTATCAAAAATATGGTTCACATGGGTTCTCTTTTATCCTGTCATGGGAAAATAGTCTTGCCCACATTCCTGGTAAACAATAATTCTTTCCGTCACAACTTTGTTAAGACAAAAGATAAGATACACCCAAAAAGGTAAAACTTCAAAATTTTGAAAAAGGTACTAACTTTAAAATATATGTTAAATATCTTTGACATTTACCATAGCCATTACTGGGTAGGAAAGAGAGAATGAGCAAGTTGAAAATGATTCTATAAATGAACTTCATGCAATTAACTCCCTATATAGTTTTAGCTCTTTAATTTTTTCAAGTTTCTTAACATGATGTTCTTATAAATGTTGATAAATTATTGGGAGGTTGATGCTGATGCATTCATGAAAGTTAGTGAGATCTTAAAAATGGATGTGGAGGATATATATTATCATATAAGCCTTCTTTATTAAGGAAAGGAAGCAATTTTTACTTTTACTGGAAAAATAGTTTGGGGAAGGTGAGCAATCAAGTCTTCATAGAAAAGGTGGATAATATGAACTTGAATATCATCATTTTCATCTAATTTTATAGTCAAGATTATCATGCCAAAAATTGAAATCTAGTGCATTGATGCAATATGGAAAGAGTGCATGAGATCCACTATGTTCAACTAGTGTAAAATATTTCTTAGTAGCATGAAGTTCCAATTGACTAATTGCAAGCAGAGTGAACTAAAAAATTTGTATATAGTAACATATTAGGTTCTTTTTCTTAAAAAGAGTTTTAAGAATGTTCCCTTGAGTCCAAACTCACATGATTTGAGTTAAACAACCAAAATAGTCAAGTGGATTAACATGAATATAATTTAAATTAATCATGAGTGGCTGAAAAATAAGGAAAAAGAATGTGGGTCTATGATTCCATGAGAGGGTAAATAAAGAGGAGTCTTAGGGACTAAAGGGAAAAATAATATTATTTTATTGCTCCCGTGAGTTCCTTAACCTTATCTTTATTAAAATTTTACATTATCCTAAGTTATTTAGCCTTTGTATTAGTTTCCAAAAGAAAGGTACGTGATATTCTCTTGAAAGTTATTTAGCCTTTGTATTAGTTTCCAAAAGAAAGGTACGTGATATTCTCTTGAAGGCACGCGGTCTTACCTTTGCATGAAAAAATATTCCATTATTTTTAACATGCAAATGTGTCTTTCCTATTTATTATTCTTGAAGTATTTTGCTTAAAGATTAAGTTATCCTAGTTTTATATCCATGTAATTATGAGAAATTAATAATTGAAAATTATAAGGAAAATATGATAAATTTTATGGATGTTTATTGAGATGAAAATAAATTTGATTTATAGTGGGAATATTTGGAATACTAGCAATCGATATTCTTTATCCTGTATATGTTGAAGCATTACAATAGAGTGGGATAGCCTAAGATATTTTTTAGTAAAGAAGCGGATCATAATTTCTAGTTTTGTGTGAATGAATATAATTATTCACATATTGCACATGTGGTCACTTTATTCTTAGGGTGACCCTATCACATACTTATACATTACATGTATATCTAACTCCATATTTACCCCTTTTGGTGTCATATAATGTACATTCAACCCCATATATGACCCCTTCATGGTGATATCATAATACCCTTGAAAAATCTTTGTCCTCAAAGATTTGCAATTAAGGATGTTACATGTGATGACAAATATAATAGGATTTCCCTATACTCCTAAATTCATTTTACAATAGACGATGATCCATCCATTCAAACTCAATCCATGTAGTTTTTTTGTGACTTCTCCAATTTACAGTAGTTGTAGTTCCTTGATAATATCCCATTGACTTTTGTGATGCCATATTCCATGAATATTGATGAATATTCCAACTTATTCCTCAATAATTTTCATATTGATCTTATTTTCTTCCATGAAATATTTCATAGTAATGAGGATGTCAAAATGGTTTTCACATTTGATATCTTTCTTTCATTCTACATATCCATTTTATATATTTTGTTTTGAGAGACAATAGACTCAGGTATCCTCTTTGTTTAGTCTTTTATCACTCTAGTCTTGGAGATAGTATTGTTATGTTTGACATGCACATCCTCTAGATGGAGTTCAACCTCTTCAAGTATCCTCTATAGACCTTCTTGAATATTTTATTCTTTTTCCTTTCAAAGATAAAGTATGACCCCATGTATCAAATTTTAATAATGTTGTTCAATTTTAGAATGCATTTCTAATTTTACCTCATCTGTGTCTAGGGCTTCTTCTATCTTCTTGCAAATTTCCTCAATTCTTTTGGTAGTTTCTTTATATAAGATCCTTACTTCTTCTTGACTTTGACAATCAAATTATTTTCTTGTTTCAATATCTTTGCATCATCTAATAGTTTTCTTTTATGGTTTTGTATTCCAGATATTTTTCCATCTTTCCATTTCAATTATTCCCTTGAATAATCCATTTTCCGATTCTCCTTGCTATTCTTTCAATGTTTTAATTGTTGAATCTCCTTAATGAGTTCTTCGTTAAGGTTTTGTATCTTAGATAGTGTTAGGATATTCTGGCACATAGGAAATAATTAAGTATAACTCGGTCTAGTGTATAGTTAGGTAAAATGTGTTTCTTTAGTATGTACTTTTTGTAACTTACAATTTAACGGTCACGATATGTTCTAGACATGACATGATTCGACAGTTCATTCTCTCCTCGGTATTATCGACACTTGATCTATGGCTTAACACTCGATTGGTCTGTGATCTATATTTAAAGAGCATGGAGGGTCATTTGTTAGGTGACCGTTTATGAGAGAAGCTTATGTAAATTTTCTTTCGTTTACATTAATAAATTGTCTGAAGTGGTCGCGTTGGCTCAAACCGTGGATTGTTTCAAGGGTTTTAATGATGTCAATAATACTGGTGTACTGATATGTGATCTATTTGTGAGCGGTGTTCTTTGGTGTTCTATCTAAAGAACTCACCCTATAAATTATTACATGGTATCAGAGCTATTCGAAGGCCACATCCATTGGTGATCGAAATCTGAGGTCGGCACAACTGCATCCGACTGTCATTTCCTAAATATATTGTTTCTGACTGCTTTCGGGCCTAGAAGACTGCTCTATTGTGTTCGGAGCATCTGTTCCTATGAGGAACCCCTTTCGATTCACACGAAAAGGTTTTTGGTAGCCCTAGCTACGTCATTTTTAAGATCTAGAGGTATACAATCTTTATTTGTAGTTATAGTTATTTATTTCTCTGTTTATTTCGGTTTATAGTCATCATTTTTTTATTACTGGATCTATACCTTTAATTTCTTTGTATACTCTTTTCCCCACGACTCTGTGTCATTTGGGAAAACCAGAAACAGAAAGAAAGAATTTTTCTCATGCATATGCTATTTTCTGCTGCGCCTTAGTGTGATCTCGGAAAATCAGAAACATTGAGGAAAATATATAGTTTTCTGCCAAATCTAACTTTAAGCCGTAAGGCTTGGATACTTTTGCTTGTTCGTTTGGTTTGTATAGTTGTTTTGTTCTTTTGTAGGCAAAAAGGGGTTTTTGGAGTAAGCACGCACCCCAAAGCTTCAGTGAGAAAAAAAAGAATTCCTTCCTCGTTTCCAAAGATTACTAACCTTTTAAACTAGTTCACTTGGTCTAAAATTAGTTTATGAGAATAGAGGTATTGGGTTCAAGTCTTTCTTTTTATTGAGTTACCTTTTCAAAAAGCACATGTAACTTATGTTTTAAAGCTATTTTATGTAAAAGTGTTCTCACCCATTATAAAAAGTGAGTCACCTAAAATTTTAAAGTCACTTTATCTTTTATTTAAGTTACAATTTGGTGGATAGTTCATAAAGTACCATTGTAAAAGTGACTTTCACTTATTTATAAAAGTGGGTCACATAAAGTAATCTTTTTTTTTTAAGTGAGCTAATTAGATTAAGTTTGGAAATGGGAGATTTTTTTTTTTTTTTTTAAATATAAAATTATCATTCACTTCCCAACATTCACATGGTTTGTCGGCATCTTCAACAATGCTTCTTCAAAAAGCCATAACTTATTCATCCAGAAGCTTTTTTCAGAGCCCTTTTTTTTTAATTGGCTTAATTTTTCGAGATCTTTCCATTAGAACACTTAGTTCAACATCTACATCTTCAATTTATTTTAAAATGGAAATTCCATGCCTAGTTATTCTTGATAGTACCAACTATTTCCAATGGCTATCCTACATTGTGGATTTACTTAGAAGTAAAGGTCTTTATAGAATAGCCTCAAGCCAAAAGTCTAAACTTGAAGATGAAGATAAGCAAGCCAAATGAGAAAATAAGAAAGATCAAGCACGTGGGTTGATAGGGATGTCTATTTCTCTAGACTTTAGATTCCATATCGTAAAAATTGATATCCCCGGTGAAGCAATGAAATAACTCAATAAAGTTTTTGGAATTAAAAATGAAATTAGAGTCCATCAACTCGAAAATGAGCTGTTTACGTTGGACCCCAATATTTTTTCTTCCATTGAAGATTGTTTGTGCAAGTTTAAGACCCTTAGACTTCTCTTGGAAGGTGTTAAGGTTAAGAAAGAAGATGGTAGCCTTATCTATTATATTCTTACTAAGTTATGACCAATCTACTCTATGTTTGTTTCCACCTTCCATTCTACTAGAGAAGCGTTTATTTCTCAACAACAAGACTACAAATCCCCCTCTTTTGATGCCTTTTGTGATTCTTTAATAAGAGAGAAAGAAAAACTCTTACATCTTGGTCTTCTTAATACCGGAAACCCTTTTAAGAAAGTGTTAGCAGCCCAGCAACAACCAAGTTCAAATAATCCTAATAAGCAACATCCTAAAAAGAATTGTCCTAAACTAAACAAGGGTCCTAAGCAATTTCAGTCTCACAATGAACAATCAATTCAACAAAATGATAAGGGAACTGAAAAAAAAAAGGGAAGAAGACTGACAGACATTGCAACTTTTGTAATCACAATGGCCACTTAGAATCCAAATGATTTAAGAAGATGGGAGCCTTGGAAGCAACAATGAAGAAGCATAACATCCATTTGGAACACTCTTCAACTTCAACTTCATCTTTAGGAATAACACTTTTTGCATGTGGTTGTCAAGTATCTCGGTTTGGTTATGCACTAAATGTATCTTCTTCTTCTTATTCTCATGAGTGGCTCATTCATTCTAGAGCTTCTTATCACATGGCCAAAAACAAAGCCATGTTTTCTTCTTTAAATGATTGTAACACCAAAAATATATATGTTGGTGATGATAGATCTCTTAGTGTTGTAGGGACTGGAACTATTAATGTAGGCAATGGTTAATTTAATGATGTATTAGGTATTCCTACCATATCCAGCAACCTTCTATCTGTATATCAGATAACTCATTTAGGTGAAGGTAAAACCGTTGAATTTTCACCTCATGATGTTCTAATTAAGGACCTAAGAGATCCTACACAGATTTTAGCTACTAGCATTGTTGATGATTCTACAAGGTTTTATAAGTTTAACAATTTTGGGTCATCAACTCTTCCCTTGGTATTTGTTGCTCACAATGATGAAGTGAGAAAACTTAGGCATGAGCGATTTGGTCACTTAAGCTATCGCTCCCTTCAAAATCTATGTAAAGAAAATATGGTGACAGGTCTTCCTACGGTATCTTGCAGAGATGGTGTTTGTTCCGGATGTGTACTCGGAAAACATCATCGGGTGATCCAAGATATTTTACTTATAGATGCATCAGAATTACATGAAACATATCTTATAAACCATGGAACTTAAAAGCACATAAAAAATGCAGAAATAACACGATAATAAAGAAACCATGACACAAATATTTTATTACGTAGTTCGTCCAGTTTGGACTACGTCTCCGGGCCATGCTCAATAGTGGGGAGACCTTCATTCATTAAGTGGCATAGAAAGAGATAAAAGTACAAGCAACATTATTTACAATACTTATACCTCAAAGATGGAAGATGGATGAATAATGGAGATCACAGCTTTAGAAACAGACAATACCAATGAAATCCTGGTGAAAAATTGTGCAAAAATGCTTATCCAAACACCCAATTTGGATAATCGGGCCTTCTTCAACTTCTCAGGACCTCCCTGCTACTCAAGGTGAGGTCCCGATCTACTTCCAGGTTAGGGTTTATTGTGTGCAATTCTTTTGAACTATTATGTTGATCCCCTCTGCCTTCTTTCGACACAAATGACCTTTTATATAAGCATGGTGGCAAATCCCTCAATACCCGAGCAGTTTCCAACCATAGACCAAGTTAAGCAGACGTGATTAATTCCCAATAGAGGTTCTCAGGCCTAAATAAGGCATGGAAACAACCTTACAAATATGGCGAAACTCCTTTAAACAGTGCGTTTGACTTGGTGGCATGACTATGGGCGTTCCCTGTAATCGGTGGTTAGACGCAGGCCCAAACAACAAGCACTCTGCGATACAAAGAACCTGCCAGGAGTATTAAACATGACATATAAAATATCACATCCAGGAACCCCTTGCAAACCGCAATTGGAAGAGCCCCAAAACCCATACATTAGGTGCTCTGCGGATTGGCCGGGATTGATAAACATAATGTATAGAGTATTGGGTTCGGAAGCCCCCCATTGTTGATCCGGATTTAAACAGGAACATAACAAAATATAGAGATAACCATATACACAAAGATGCAGTGGAAATAATACTTCATTTCATTACTATAAAATATTGAAATATGCTTACAAACAGGAATGGAAATAAACCAGCTAGGGTGATGGTAGCTTATCTCTGAGAAGAGATGTGGTAGCTACATGCCTCTGAACTATGTTACATTGAGGCTTGAAGGCCTATTTATTGTTGAGAAATAATGGAAAACCCTTAACATCCCAAAACCTAACCCTAGAAGATGAAACGCCAAATTGTGGGCCCCATTTTGGGTAAGTTGGTACATCAACTTCCCGGGGTCGTAACTTTGACACCCAATCTTCATTTGACATGTACAATAGCTCGTTAGAAAGATCTATCCGAGCACTACAACTTTGGGAAGAGCAAAATTAGTCCATGGACCCATTCTACTCCTAGATTTCCCCAAAAACGTCGTTCAGGGCCTCAAAATGGCTCTGGAAGTTCAAGACCCGAAAAACTGCTAAAAATAGTAAATTGTGCTACAATTACGGAAACTGAAAAACTGAAAGAGACAACTGTGGGGGTCCAAGTGGGATAGGTGGGTGGCCACCAACATCCACGTCGATCATTCCTCCCCCATTAGGAAGCGATGGTCCCCATTGCGTTGAGTTCCTCCATCTACTAAACTTGGTCCCGGGTGAGCTGTTCTGCAATCTCGGATGTGCCCAGTAATGGTGGGAAGCATGGTCGAGGGCGATACACATTGAAGACTTGGTGCAGGCGAAGGAATGGAGGAATGTTGTGCTCCTCCCAAAGCCTTGGTAATGGTGTAAGGACCATGTCGGCATGGTCGGAGCTTCTGATGGGCTCTTGTAAGGCGTTCTTTCTACAGATGCAACTAGACTTTGTTGCCCACCTGAAGTTTATGTGGTACCCCTGTGGGTGAGGAGAAGTTGTTCCTGTGTTTTGTCATGACTGTATCCCTTTGTTGTTGCTGCTGCGTGGAGGAACCCTTCGTGAGGGTCATGGATGTGGCAACGACCTTCCCCTTACTTTGGGAGTGAACCAGACATAAAATAAATTTCCTAGTCTGTGAGATGAGCTTACTGCCTTTCTTAGCAATGATCAAAGAAGTGGCGTAGGTGGGGCTACCTCTGGTATCCTGTATAATGAATTATTCAAAGAAATAATGACAGTGCGAGGCTTTGACTCATACACAACATGTCGCCTCCACAAGTATGGCTGGCCTAATAATACATCACAAACATCTAGAGGTGTAACATTACACAATACCTCATCTGTGAAAGGCTTGATGCTGTAGGGAAGGCGACACTGCTGGCGAACTTTGAGATCTCGTCCTTCATGAAGCCACCCGATACTGTACGGATGTGGGTGTGGTGTAGTCGATAGGCCCAACTGCTTCACGACCTCTACTGAAATGAGGTTCTTCCAGCTCCCACTGTCAACAATGAATTGTAGCGGTGAACCCTTCACCCACATTTGTGAGTGGAAAAGACGCTCCCCTCCACTAGATCTTCAGGCTCATTCTTCTGGATCTTGGTGGTGGCAACAGTGACGCTGGGCTTCGCATCAATGATCTACTTCCCTTTTCCATTCCCCTTGTTGGGTTCTGACTCAGGGTCAGAACATGCATCTGATTCAGAAGCCTTCAACTCGGCCACCAGCGACTGCTTGGTCTGACACTCACTTGTGTTATGAGTGGGACTCTTGTGGAACTCACACCACTTTCTTATGTCCTTCTTCAACTTCATGGTGTTGTTCTTTTCTTGCACCTTCGATGGGTTGTCTTAGGTCACCCCGCCTTGGCTTTGTCCTTTGGTCTTCAGATTTGCATATCCAAAGTCTCTCTTCTTCTGTTTGAATTTTTGCTCGATTTTGATAGCGTATCGGTACACCATGCTGAGTGAGGAGATGTTCAGGAACTCCATCTCTTCTTGGATGTATTTGTGTAGGCAACCGCAGTATTTGAGTACCAAATGTAGCTCAAAGTCCTTGATACCCAACTGTTTGCGAAGGGTATGAAAAATGTTTGTGAACTTCGACACATCTTGGTCCCTTCTCTACCACAGTGTGGTCCATTTGATGTATTTGTTCTCATAGCTTTTGATAGGGTAGTACTGCTCCTTGATGGTATCCCAGAATGAATCCCAAGTGGGTGCGGCTGAAAATAGTGATCTCGTACTTTTAGTCTTCTGCTCGCAGTAGGTTTCCCACCAGTCCTTGACGTGGGGGCTGCTTCGAGAAGAGTGAAAACAATATTTTCCCGACTCGAAAATTCATGAATAGAAAAATACCCATCTAGCAGATTTAACCATTTATCTATAGCATTTGCGTCTATCTGACCCTTGAAGATGGGGATTTCAAAATTAACTTGTACCTTAAACGGTGTGGCATTTCCAGAGTAGTTGTTGGAAGCCGATGTGTCGCCTCTGGGTAGCCGCTCAAGGATCCGCGCAAAGCTATCCATCATCACGTTCCTTTGCCACTCGAGGCCTTCTTCAAGTAAGATTTTGATAGGATCTCCTACCCCCTCATCTTTCTTTTCATCTGACATGGGAGGCCATTGAGGTTTGTGAGGTTGGTCTTGCAAAGGTTCGACCAGTTCAAGCCCTAACTCCTTATATCTCGACCTCATTGGGGACATGTAAAGAAAAACAGAGAAAAAGTAGGCTGCTCTGATTTCACTGATCCAGATTTAAACAGGAACACAACAAAATACAGAGATAACCATATACACAAAGATGCAGTGGAAATAGTACTTCATTTCATTAATGTAAAATACTAAAATATGCTTACAAACATAAATGGAAATAAACCAGCAAGGGTGATGGTAGCTTATCTCTGAGAAGAGATGTGGTGGCTACATGCCTCTGAATTGTGTTGCTAAGGTAACTGACAATATAGTAATGATCGCTAAGCTTGTTAGCATATGTAAATTTTGTCCTATGAATCAATTCTTCATATCTGACCCTACTGCAGACCTCTGTGACAGTACTTTCTGGGTTTATGCCAAATCAACCGTACAGTGAGTTCATTAGGATCTTGTAAACATACACCATTGAGTGGTCACCAATTAGGGGTGATTTATTCGACTTATGGGCAATAGTAGTAGTAGTAGTTGGTGGGGTAGGCCCAGACACTTATGGATGAGGAGATTGATGGCACACTTCATTCCCTAATCACCTGCATTAACGCATTCCCAATTACACCCATTCGTTTTGAAAAGAAGAAGGATCGCAATTACCATAGTTCCACATACCACAAGGCCCAGTTGGGGGGAACAGCCAACATAGTGTGGGGTTAGTACAATGAGGCTCAAAGGCCTATTTATTGTTGAGAAACAATGGAAAACCCATAACATCCCAAAACCTAACCCTAGAAGATGAAACGCCAAATTGTGGGCCCCGTTTTGGGTAAGTTGGTACATCAACTTCCCGGGGTTGTAACTTTGGCACCCGATCTTCGTTTGACGCATACAATAGCTCATTAGAAAGATCTCTCCAAGCACTACAACTTTGGGAAGAGAAAAATCAGTCCATAGACCCATGTTTCTCCCAGATTTCCCAAAAAACGTCGTTTAGGACCTCAAAACGGCTCTAGAAGTTCAGGACCTGAAAAACTGCTAAAAATAGTAAATTGTGCTACAATTACGGAAACTAAAAAACTGAAAGAGACAATTGTGGGGGTCCAAGTGGGATAAGTGGGTAGCCACCAACATCCATCTGGATCAATTGCAAATCACAATGGGTGGAGCTCGGGGTGGTACTCCATATCACTGCTCTTGTTATGATTTTCAATTGCGATTTGATCGCATTGCAACCTAGGTTTTGTTGGGGGGTAATTCTTCAACACTTTTCCTTTTTGCGATTGCGATATGAGATTATCACATTGCAACTTGCCTAGGGATGATTTTCCTTAATCCGCTTCTTCTCCTTACTGCGATATGCGATATGCAGGACCAATGGAAGCCTGCCACTTGGCACTTCCCCATTTGATGAGACTTTTGCCATGTCATCTCCTCTTACCACTTGGACAAGTCAAACTTGATCTTTGAATTTCTCTAACTTATTCATATGAAATCGAATTCGAGTGTCATTCGCACCATTGGAATTAGGATGACGAGCACTTTGATCCGATGCTAATTTTATCCAAACTCTACCACTTTGAGTTTTGAGCCTTTTACCATGCCACTGGTACTTTCTGAGGACCCATCTAGATCAACCATCCCCACTAAGAGCTTTTCAGACCGCAAAAAGCCTTTTCATTCAATTGGCAAGTGAGGAAATTGCTCCCTGACCTTCTCTTTCTCCATCCATCGAGGTTTACTCAGATGCATTCCTTTGAAGCCAACTCGAATGTACTCCACATCTCCCCATCGTGAAGTTTCAGTTTTCCTATCGAGAATGATATCTTCGGGAAAATTGTCTAGATACTCTGGTGCAAAATCATCCACTGTAGGAATTTTTGCAACCTCTTCAATATCCATAATCAATGGAGGTTCATAAAGCTTCAGGTTTTCAACATTTACCACTGAGTACATTTGCATATAAGCGGGCAAGTCAAGACGAAAAGCATTGTCTCCAATCTTTTCCAATATGGTGAAGGGACCATATTGAATGGGTCTCAATTTCTTCCCTTCTCCCTTCATTCTATCCTTGTTGATGTGGAGCCATACCTTGTCCCCAACTTGAAACTAATGGTCAACTCGGTGCTTATCATGTCGAGCTTTACACCGAGCCTGAATCTTCTCCAACTGTGCCTGTACTGCTTGATGAATCACCTATATCTGCTGAATAAACTTCTATGCTTTGTCCCTATCATCTCTTCCATTGCCATCCTCATCTTTCCCAAAGACCACGTCTAAGGGATCCCTTGGTAGATAGCCAAAACATGTCTCAAACAGTGAGCTCTACGTAGATGAATGCATTGCTCGATTGTATGCATGTTGCACATAAGTAAGTTGTTCATCCCACAACTTGGGATTTTTTCCATAATAGCCTCGTAACAAGTGTACCATGGTGTGGTTGATGACCTTTGTGTGCCCATCTGTCTGTGGATGAAATGTCATGCTTCTTTTCAACGTAGTGTCCATCATTCTCCACAAGGTAGTCCAAAACTCTCCAATAAAGTGAGAGTATCGATTTGGCACAATAGATGTGGGCAACCCAAAATGGACCCAAACACGATGAAAGAAAAGATAAGTAGCTTTCTCAGCAGTGACCTGCTTTTTACAAGGCATTAAAATACACATTTTACTAAAATAGTCCACAACGACATACAAATAGTCATGACCTTTCCTATACATAGGAAAACCACTTACAAAGTCCATGGACACACTTTCCCATGGTCGACTCAGAATAGGGAGTGGTGTGAAGAGCCCAAGTTTTCTATTAGAGGGATTCGAAACAAAACAGAACACACAACCCTTTACAAAGCGAGTCACAATGTTTTTCATATGTGGCCAAAAACAAAACCTCTGTAAATGACATAAATTTTTTTCAATCCCAAAATGACCAAACACGAGATAGGTATGAGCATCCCTAATTACATGTACCTTTTCACCAATGAGTATGCACATCTTTCCAAGGTGGTACAATATTTTTCCCTACAAATAATAATTGTCCACCTGTGATCCACGAGTTAGTTTTTCATAAATGTCTTTAAAATCATCATCGTTAGCATATTGTTCAGAATAAATTTCTAATGACATAGAAACATTTTACAAAACTATAGATGCAGAAATATGAGGGCGAGAAAGCATATCTGTTATTTTGTTGTTGGTTCCCTTCTTGTATTTTATTACCAGATGAAATTGTTGGAGGAATCCCATCAATATAAAATGAGGGGCTTGCTGAAGCTTGGTATGTGACTGAAGGTAATACAAGGGATGATGATCCGTATGGATGATGGTATCCTTGCCGATCAGATAGTGTTTCCATTTCTTTACCCACTGGACCAAGGTGCACAACTCCCTGTCATATGTGGGATAATTCACAACAGCCTCATAGAAAGTATTTGAATGGTAACATACACGATTTCTTTGTCGCATCAATAGAGTGGCCATGGCATATCCGTTGGCATCTGTTTCAATCTCAAAAGGTTGTTGAAGGTCTAGTAAGGCTAGCACTAGTGCTATGTTGATCTTCTCTTTCAGCGTGTCGAAGGATTTTTGTTGCTTTCCTCCCCACTGAAAGGTCCGCTTCGCATAGGTTAATGCATGTAAGGGGGAAGTGATAATAGAGAACTTCACAATGAACCTTCTCCAATATTGTACCATGCCCAAAAATCTTCATACCTCTATAACATTTGTGGGCTCAAGCCATTTCATAATCACTTCTACTTTAGAGGGATCTATCCTCAATTTCCCATTACCGACTATGAGGCCTAAATAAACTAGAGAGGTCTTCCCAAACTCAAACTTTGACAATTTCACATACTTATTTTCATTTTTTGGAACATAAAGCACTTTTTTCACATGACATAAATGTTCATCCCATGTCCTACTATACACAAGAATATTATCTAGATATACATGCACAAATTTATCAAGAAAATTCCTAAAAAAATCATTCATTACCCTCATACATGTGGCCGAAGCATTGCATAGTCTAAATGGCATCACTGTCCACTCGAACAACCCCTGTTTGGTTTTGAACAAAGTCTTCCAAATTTCTTACTCTGCGATTCTAAATTGGTGATATCCACTTCACAAATCTAGTTTTGTAAAGTAGACAACATTTTTCAACTAATCGAACAATTCATCAATGCGAGGGAGAGGGTATCGATTCTTCACCATAATCTTGTTTAGTGCCTTATAGTATATGCAAATCCTCCATGTGTCATCTTTCTTTGGCACCAACATGATTAGTGAGCCACATGGAGAAGAAATAGGTTTGATGATCCCTTTATTTAGCAACTCTTGTACCTATTTCTTGATCTCCTCCATCTCGATAAAAGCCATCCTGTACATGCCAATATTCGGTAAAGGAGCATCTTGTTGTAAATGGATCTCATGTTGGATTTCCCATTTTTTGGGCAATCCTATCGGTTCCTGAAACAATCCATCATAGTCAGAAATAATTTCAAACAATTATTTCTTATGATCAGGATCACAACCTTTGAAAGCGTCAGTTGTCTTCGCCTCTTTCACTCTCACTATCATGAGCTTGCACCCTTTGCTGGAATTAACCAGTTGTTTAATCTGTCCTGCACTTACAAGGCTATTATTAACTTTTGTAAGATGAGTTCTGACTATATATTCTACCCCATCCTTCATGAGGTGGTATTTATTTTCATGCTGAAAGAAAATTGCTTTTTTGTGATATAAATACAGACTTCCCAGGATGATTCCACAGGTGTCCAAAGGCACAACATTTAACTCTAACTCATCAACTAATTTGGAAGAAATATAAAATATTTCCCTACACTGCTTGGTGACCTTCAATTTGGCTTTATTGCTTACCCAACCAAGCGGGTATGGACTCAGATGAAGCTTAGTTTCAAGGCCTAACATTTTCACTAAGGATTTTGAGATTAAATTTACTTGGGAACCTAAATCGAACATAGTTTCCACCTTTGTGTGTTTTATAATAACTCTAATGTGGAATAATTCAATTCTCTTTCACTCATTACTTACAGGATCATTCAAATAACCAGTACTTGTCATTGAATCAAAATTATTACTAATTGAAGGAGTACCTTTTGCGCCCATGACTGTGATCAATGTCTCATCGTTGGAATTTGATCCAAGGTCCTGTTGTGTTGTTTCCATTGTCTTTTGCTTGCCCTTTCCACTGAATCTCTTTGGTATTAGCTTCGGATGTATCTTCCAACAGTGGTCCTCATCATGAACTTCTCTCTTGTAATGCAGGCAAGATGGTGTTTATTCGTCCTCTTTCTTGGTTGTGACAGTATTCTTAGCCTTCCCCTTTCCTTTCTTATGGAATTTTCCATGCTGAGGGTTGAACGGATTTTTCTTGGCTTGATCATCTCTATCATTCTTGCCTCATCTTTCAAAATGAATCGCCTTTACGCTAGCCGCATCAATTGTAGTAGGCTCAAACAATAACAGTGAGTCTCTTATGTAACTATGTAGCAGACCAACATACGTAGTTACAATCTCGGGCGAATCTAATGAGATGCCCAAATTGAATGCTTGTTTCAAAAATTCTCCATTGAAGCTTTTCACATTTTGGCCTATACCTTGCCTTAGATACTTCCATTCCATTAGTGCCTTTTTTTTATAACCCGAAGGGTAAAATTGGTCTTTCAATGTAGAAAAAAACTAGACCAAGAGGAAAGAAGGTTACCTGACTTTTTGCTGCCCTTCTGCAACTTTCTCTCCCACCAAACAAGAGAAGTGCCACTCAGCCAAAGAGATGCTAACTAAACCTTTTCCTCATCTTCTTCGATTTGCTAGGTCTAGCAGTAAACCTCTATCTTTCTTATCCAATTATTAAGTTTTCTGCACTACATTCTCCATTGTACATGGGTAGGTCAAACTTTACATCTAGCTTGAAGAACGGTTTCCTAGATGTATGTGTGGAATCACGATTAGAGTGATGAGAACTATCACTTAAAGAAGGATAGGGAGGAGGCCCTTCTCCACCACCTTCAAGATCTTCTCATCTATTATCATTGACACCTTCCTTCTCATGCCCAAGTTTCTTCTCATACTCTCAAAACATCTTGTCCACTTTCTCTACCATATTATTGAATACCTTGCAGAAATTATGTTTCTCTTCCCACCGAGCTTCTTCGCTGGCCATGTTTCTTCTTCGTTGTGCATGTCCTGCTTCAGGATCGAAGGACTTAAGCATTCCTTCTCCTTTTCATAGCTTGTTCCAGGTTAGCATATACTCATGCAATTCACATCAAGAAAGACCTACTCTGATACCAAACTTGATCCAAGATATTTTACTTATAGATGCATTAAAATTACATGAAATAGAGCTTATAAACCATGGTACTTAAAAGAACATAAAACAATGCAGAAATAACACGATAAGAAAGAAACCATGACACAAAGATTTGCTTCCGGAGTTCGTCCAATTTGGACTATGTCTTCAGGCCCTGCTCAATAGTGGGGAGGCCTTCATTCATTAAGTGGCATAAAATGAGATAAAAGTACAAGAAAGATTCTTTACAATCCTTATACCTCCAAGCTCGAAGATGGACAAAGAATGGAGAGCCCAACTTTAGAAACAGATAGTACCACTGAAATCTTAGCGAAAAATAGTGCAAAAACACCTATCCAAACACCCAATTTCGATAATCAGACCTTCTGTAACTTCTCGGAACCTCCCTGATGCTCAAGGCGAGGTCTCGACCTGCTGCCTAGTCAGGGTCCGTTGCATACAATTATTGTGAACTATTATGCTAATCCCCTCTATGATCTTCCGACACAAATGACCTTTTATATAAGCATGGTGGCAATTCCCTCAATACCGGGGTAGTTTCCAACCATAGACCAAGTTAAACAGGTGGGCTTGATTCCCAAAAGAGGTTCTTGGGCCTAAATAAGACATGGAAACAACCTTACAAATATGGTGAAACTCCTTTAAACTATGCATTTAACTCGGTGGGATGACTATTAACGTTCCCCACAATCGGTGGTTAGACCCAAGCCCAAAAAATAGGCACTTTGCAATGTGATGGACCCGCCAAGAGTATTAAACATGACATATAAAATATCTCATCCGAGAACCCCATCGTAAACTACAATCAGCACAACCCCAAAACCCATACATCAGGCACTCTGTGGACCCACCAGGATTATTAAACATAATGCATAGAGTATCAGGTCTGGAAGCCCCCCATCATAAATTGCAATTGGTGGAGCCCAGAGTGGTACTCCATATGACTTCTCTTGCTATGAATTGTGATTGTGATTTGATCGCATCACAACCTAGGTTCTGTTAGGGGTCGATTCTTTAACATTTTTCCTTTTTAAGATTACAATATGTAATTATCGCATCACGACATGCCTAGGGATCATTTTCCTTAAGCCACTTTTTCTCCTTGCTGCAATATGCGATATGTGGGACCAATGGAAGCCTGCCACTTGGTGCTTCCCCATTTGTTGAGACTTTTGCCATGTCATCTCCTCCTACCACCTGGACAAGTCAAACTTGATCTTTGACTTGCTCTAACTTCTTCAAATGAACTCAGATTCTAGTGTCGTTCCCACCATTGGAATCAAGATGACGAGCACTTCGATCCGATGCTAAGTTGATCTAAATTCTGCCACTTTAATTTTTGAGCCTTTTACCAAGCCAATAGTACTTTCTAAAGATCCACCTAGATCATCAGGATAGTTTTGAAAAATGTGCCTCTTGGCATGCCTCAATGCCTTTACAGCTTGTGCATAGTGATTTATGTGGTCCACTTCTAGTTGTTTCATTCTCTGGCTATAAGTATTTCTTAAATTTCATTCATGATTCTCTAGACACACTTGGGCATACTTCTTAAAAATCAAGAGTGAAGTCTTTAACATGTTCTTGGCCTTTAAGGCCTTTGTTGAGAAACAAACTGGACATCAAATTCTTAAGCTAAGATTTGATAATGGAGGAGAATATGTTAACAACAAATTCATCAACTTTTGTGCCGAGCATGCAACATACATTTCCATATATTCCACAGAAAATGGTGTAGCTGAAAGGAAGAATCACACCTTAAAGGAAATGGATAATTTTATGCTTCAATATAAAGGACTTAGTCTTAAATTTTGGGAAGAAACAATTAACTGTGAAAATTACATAGTAAATCGCACTCCTACTAAGGTTTTAAATAATATCACTCCAAAAGAAGCATGGAGCTCAATTAAACCAGATGTAAGTCAATTTCATGTTTTTGGAAGTGAAGCATGGGCCCATATTCCAAATGAGAAATATAAAGCCTTAGAACCTAAGAGTGAAAAATGTATTTTTGTTGGATATTCTGAAGATGTCAAAGGATATAGACTTCTTCAACCTAAATCCAAAATTTTTATCATTAGAAGTGTTATGCGACTAGCTCACAAAATAGAAGAAAGGATAGATCAACGACTTCAAAATCAGCCTCTTTGAGGGGGCAACCTCCTTTTACATTACATAAATGAAGAATTATTAGATGATACAAATGACAAGACCTCTTTTCTATATGTAGGATTCTAAGGGGTCCCAATACAATCCGAGCCTACATCACAATAATATTGTAGGGGCACAACAATAACAATAGTGGGCTTATATGGGGCCCAATAATAAAAACATGGGGACTACATGGGCACAATAATACAATAAGGGGGTGCACTAATAACAATAAGGGGTTACACTAGTAGTATATGGACCTAACATGCCCCTTTCCTTCAAAAAGCATTGTCCTCAATGCTTGAGTAGTTCTAGATACTTCTATATAAAATTCTCATCCTCCCATGTGGAATATTTAGTGGGTAAGTGTTGAGCCTCGAACCTGCACCTTCCTATACACCCTCTCAACCTTCCTTTTCCACTCATTTTATCCACCAAGTTGATTAAATCATTGTATTTTAGTTTAAAAACGAGATTTTGACATGGTTTTCTAACTACTCTGATGACTGTTGTTTGGTTTAGAATTTTGTTCAGACAGCTGCAGAAGCTTCTCAGTTTCCGCAGCCGACACAGGTTTCCGCAGCCGACCCAGGTTTCTGCAGCCAGCACAAGATTCCGCAGCCGTTTTGTCAAACACCATGCTACAGGTGTCCTCTGAAGAAATGAGCCACATGGGCAAGTTACAGGAGTCAAGGACATGGAACGTGTCCCTCCAGATCATCCAGCACGGCCATAAAAACCCGCGGTCAAACAAGGGGCAAAGGATAGTCAACGGAAGTGTTCAGCGGTGGCACGGCTCTGCGTAGCTCTGTTTTTGAGCACGTGAAGCTACGTGGCACAGTCCTTAGCCACGAAGACATCCTGATAGCGTGAATCCAACAGCCATACCTCTCAGATTTAATAAACATGATGACAGTTACCTAGATTCGGGCTGAAGAGGATTTACGTGTCTCTGGTAGCGTGGTTAATAGCATATATTTAGTTAATCTGTTTAGCTTTCTTTCCTTATAAATAACGCGTCCATGAACGCTGTAAAAGTTAAACTTTGGTAATGTAATTCGAAGTTGTTGTATTTCCCCACTGCACTTTTACGTTGCTGTTTAATATATGAGAAGACTGGTTTAAACTTAAGCTTGTAGTTGTTCGTTGAATCGGTTGAAGTGGCAGAGGGCCCTGATCACTGAAGCCTTGTACAGTTGTCCTTTAACTCTTGCATTACTTTTTTTCTGTTCATGTATATTAGCTGTACAGTTGTCATTTAAATGCTGCGTTTTATTTCATCATGTATATTAGCTGTACATAACAAAGCTCTTTGATTTCTGTTGATTTACATTTTCATTGCTGCTCTTTTATGGTTACAACTGATCAGTGTTTTTGCAGGTTTTCTTAGGCAACCCGGGGCAATTTTCACCTTTTCTTTTTATAACTATTGGCATACGAGATCATCTTGTCTTTGTCGCTGACTCTTGTTTTCTGAAGTTTGATTTCCAGTACTGACATCTCCTTGAGTTGTACATTTATTTTATGTTCTTAGATATCATGCTATTCATCTGTTAACGGTTCCTTTCTATAATCAAATAACTTTATTAGGAACCAGAATATCACTCATTATAGCTTGATTTAGTTTGCTTTAGATCTCACATTGCTTGACTTGTTCATGACTGTTTCTCACAGGGTAAATTAAGCTGAAAGGCAAAAGGTCAAGAAAGTTAAAGTAGTGTGATTAGTTTCTTTTATGCAGTTTAACTTCTTTTAGATTTCACATTGCTTAACATTTCATGATATCTTTTCACAAGGAAGATTGAGTTGAAGAGTTGAAATAGTGTGGATTAGTTGTTCTTACTTTTAATTGAATTTAGTGTAGATTTCACTTTCATTTTCATTTAGCAACAAAGATACTGGGCCGATGTCATTAGTTCATTGTTTGATGTCTTTATTTCTTTTTAAGAATTGATTTCATTGCAGTTATTTTAAAGCTTTCTTTCTTTTAAGTTTTGAAAAACCACTTAGAGATCACCATAATCATCCATATTTCACTTGATTTATCACCTTTTCACCATCTCACATTAGGGAAAGATAAATCCAAAAACAAACTTAAAAAAAACTAAAAACGACAAAAGACTAAGGAAATGGTTATCTAGTACATATAGTACACTTCACTTCGTCAGTTTACGAACCCCGGGTTGACATTATAAATAGCAATATAGATCAGACTAAATTGACCAAACATTTTGGCGCTGTTGCCGGGGAAGTGAAATTAGGTAGCCAAATTCTTAAAAAAAAACAAGAAAATTTCAAGGAAGGAAAATTGATAACCTCTCAAAGTATGCTCTCCTCTTGCACTTAGTGTGATCTGGAGGATCAGAAAAGAGAAAGTTATTAGTTTAATAGTTTCTTGAGTATGCTCTCTTCTTGCACCTAGAGTGACCTGGAAGATTAGAAAAGGAATTATTACCCCGACTTGAAGAAAAATAAAAAATGACATGCATAGAGCAAGAGATTCTAGGGGAAGGTTTTTAGCTAGAGCCAAGAGTTCGATTTTTACAAGTCCATCTACTTCAAGGAATAGACAAGAGACACTTCCATCATCTCCAACTTACACTCCTAGCCCTAGGATTCCTGGAATTCAAGAGGTAGGAGTTGACTCTCCCACACCTTCCACCGAATTTGAATTAGAAAGAGATCCTTTCCTTCCTTCTACAGAGATACAAATTGTAATTGAAGAAGTAGAATCATCTGAAGAAGAAGAGGGAGAAATTCCTTCTCGTTCACCCTTAGTAGAAGAACCGGAAGAATCTGAAGTCTCCAGGGAAACTACCATGACAGAGGAAGGAGCAACTGGATTTGGTAGAGGTAGAGGTAGAGGAGGAGGAGGAAACAATGGAGGAGGTAGAGGTAACATTGGCGGAAATAGGGATGGAGATAACTCATTCGGATTTCCTATAGTCGATGAGGACTCCCCAGCCACAATGAAAAACATCTCACCATCTGTCCTCCCAAACTTCCATGGGTTAAGGAATGAGGACCCTGAAACATTTCTATTTGAGTTTGAAGTCGTGTGTCGAACTTATGATTATCTGGAAGACTCTCAAAAACTCAAACTGTTTCCTTCAACATTAAAAGGAGCAGCCTTGAAATGGTTCATGGGATTACTCACTCAATCCATTAGGACTTGGAATGATATGAAACAAACATTTTTGGATAGGTACCTGGACTATTGTATGCCCACCAATCACAAGGATGAGGTATTCAAAATGGTGCAAAGAGAAGATGAAAACTTGGAGGATTTACTTGAAAGATTTCAATACAACCTGAAAAGAGCAAAAATGAGTAACTTAGATGAGGAGACCTTGAAAGCCCTTCTATTAAAAGCCATTAGAGATGAATGGATAGATATTTTGAACATGATGGGAAAAGGAGACATATCTCAACTTCCACTTCATGATATAGCAGAGCTATTTGTCCATCTCTCAAGGGGGAAATCTAAAACTCAAAAAGGGCCTAGAGATCCTTCTCTCATCAGAGCAAACAAATCTACAACTGGATCATTAAGTAGGGCTGAGATTGGCAACATGCTTGATGAATTCAAAACTGACATCTTAGGGAGTCTTAGCGAGCAACTAGACACCCTTAAGATTCACAATAAGCAGAAAGCAGAAGCTGAGGCTTTGGCCATCTTTTGCCCAAAGTGTAGGAAGAAAAATGCTCTAAGGGAATGTCCCTTGGATGCAAAAGTTGTAGAAACATGTGTAATTTGTTTAGAGAATCATGAGACCAAGGATTGTCCTTCAATTCCTGGGCTCAAAGCTGTCTTTCAAGAAGATCCAAATACAATGGAATCTCTCTATTTTGTTGCAAGGAGACCTTGGCAGGGGCAACAAAATCAAGGGTTTAGCAACTCTATGAACTTTCAACCCCCACAAAATTGGAATCCTTGGCAACAACCTTAGTCCCAACCTCAAAATCCTTTTCAATCATGGGTACAAGGTATGCAAAATCCTTATGGGAGATTTGCTCAATTTACCAATATCCCCCATCTTTTCAAAACCAACAAGCTCCACAACTTCCAAATCAAAATCCACAACTATCATTGCCATTTCCACAACAACAACAACCTTCTCAACAGAATCCAAATTCTCAGCTCTTGCTTCCATTCCAACAGAAGTCAAATCAACTTCCTTCTCAGCCATTGCCAAACCCCAATAATAAAAACCCTCAAAATGCTTACATGATGGAAGGTCAAAAATTTCCTACCTATATGATTGTTCCTCTCAATGAAGTACAACTCAGATCAGGTAGAGTCCTAGATAAGCCTTCTATAAATGCTCAAAAGCAAAGCATTTTTGAGGAAGATTCTCTTGAAGCCAATAAGGGTTCTGAAGCATCTCTTCAAAACCCAAACACTCAAAAAGAAAAAGAAAAAGAATTAACCCCCACAACTCCCATAGTTGAGCAACCTGCATCTTTATCCACACCTCCTTTTCCTGAAAGATTACAAATTGACAAAGGAGTGGAAAAACAAATTTGGTTGCCTGACTATAATTTTCTAGATGAATTGAAGAATGTTTGTATCAAGATTCCCTTGTTATAAGTCATTAAAGAGATTCCTATTCTAGCAAAAACAATAAAGGAGTTGAGTCTTAAAAGACCAGGAAGGAAACCAAGAGATACCAGAAGAATCCACCTGGTAGGGAAAATTGCAGATATCATGATGGGAAAAATTACTATGCAGAAGTATGTAGATCCCGGTAGTCCAATTGTCAAAACACATATCAATGGGGTAGAAATACCAAATACTTTGATTGATTTAGGGGCTGCTATCAACATCATGATAGACAGACTATAGAACAACTAAAACTTCCTAATCTTCTTTTTACACCTACTTTATTGCAACTTGCAGATCGATCGATTATTAAACCAGATGGTGTATTAGAAGACATTCCAGTCTCCTTAGACTCTTGGGAATATCCAGTGGATTTCATGATTTTAACTCCCAAGAGTAATCTAGGAGGAAATCCTCTTATTTTATGAAGACCTTGGCTAGCCACAGCTGATGCTTTCATAAGTTGTAGGTCTGGGGATATGTATATTTCTGATGGTAATTCGACAAAGAAGTTCAATCTGTATCCTCCAGCAAAAGCAATTACAGAAATAGGAGATAATGAGTGGGTTGATGATGAAGATACTATACAACCTGTCTTTACCATTTCTGAGATCAGTGAAGATAGTCAAATTCTGAACACATTAGAAAACTTTGAACCATCTTCAGAATATGACCACACACAATTTCAGTTGGATTCTGACATTGAGTGTCTATCATCTAGACAAATGTCTCTTTTCTCTATGGAAGATTTTGGTAGTTCTGCCATTGAGATTTTTCTAGGAAAAACATTGAATATCAACAGAAACTTGGAAAAATCACAACAGGAAGAGCTAACCAAAATATTGCAAAAACATTCTACTGCATTTGCATGGGAGTATACCAACATGAAAGGTATTGACCCTAAGACTTGCATTCATCACATCTACATTGAGGAAAACAGTAAACCAATCAGACAACCTCAAAGAAGGATGAATCCAAACCTTAGGGAGATAGTGAAAGAAGAGCTCCAAAAGTTACTTAATGTAAACTTCATTTACCCCATTTCAGATAGCCGGTGGGTTTCTCCTTTGGTTATAGTACCTAAAAAGAATGGTAAATGGAGGGTTTGCATTGATTACAGGGAATTAAACAAAGCAACTTTGAAGGATCACTTTCATTTACCCTTTATTGATCAGGTATTAGATACTTTAGCAGGCAAAAAGTATTTCTCATTTTTGGATGGTTTTAGTGGTTACAATCAGATTCAGGTAGCACCTGAAGATCAGGACAAGACCAAATTTACCTGTCCATGGGGAACTTTTGCTTACCGAGTACTTCCTTTTGGATTATGTAATGCACCTGCCACATTTCAAAGGGCAGTACTAGGAATCTTTTCTGATCTAATTCATGATTGTGTAGAGGTCTATATGGATGATTTTACAGTTTATGGTAATTCATTTGAAGAGGCATTAGAAAATTTGGAAAAAGTCCTTATAAGATGTAAAGAAACAAACCTTTCATTAAGTCATGAAAAATGTTTTATGATGTTTACTGAAGGGATTCTTTTAGGACATCATATTTCAGGAGATGGGATTAAAGTTGATAGATCAAAAGTTGAAGTCATCTCCAAGTTACCTATTCCAAATTGTCAAAGAGATGTTAGAAGTTTTCTTGGATTTACTGGATATTATAGAAGATTTATTGAAAACTTCACCAAGATAACATCTCTGCTCTTCAAATTACTTACAAAAGACTGTGAATTCAAGTGGGATCCTGACTGTCAATCTGCATTTGAAACTTTGAAAACAAGAATATCTGAAGCACCCATTTTGAGAGGGCCAAATTGGAAACTTGCTTTCCATATTTCTGCAGATGCTTCAGATACAGCTCTAGGAGCTGTGTTGGGTCAAAAGGATTTAGTTCCTTGTGCCATTTACTACACCAGTAAAAATTTGACTCCTACTGAGTTAAATTATACTGTGACTGAAAAAGAGTTCTTAGCTGTTGTTCATGCAATTAACAAGTTTAGACACTATATAACTGGCTATGAAACTTTTGTCCATACTGATCATTCTGCAATTAGATATCTCATGAACAAACCTGTTACTAATGGCAGAGTTACAAGATGGCTTTTACTTTTACAAGAATTCAATATTACTGTGTTAGATAGACTAGGGAAACAAAATACAGTAGCTGATTTCTTGTCTAGAATCCAAAATACTAACGAAGATTCTCCTGTAGAGGATAAGTTTCCAGATGAATATTTGTTTGCAGTAACTACTAAAACTCCTTGGTATGCAGATATTGCTAACTATTTGGTTACAGGGAAGCTACCTCCACACTTATTTCCTAATGAGAAAAGGAAAATTATTCAGGAGAGTTCAAATTATTCATGGATTTCTAATGAATTGTTTAAAACAGTGCTAGATTTTGTGATCAGAAGATGTGTTCGGGAAGATGAAATGCCTGACATCCTTAAGGCATGTCATGATGAACCGTGCGGTGGACACTTTGCTGACAAGAGGACGGCCTATAAAATCCTTTCTTTAGGATATTATTGGCCTTCTCTCTTCAAAGATGCAAAACAATATGTTAGAAGGTGTGACAGTTGCAAAAGAGTTGGGAGACCAACTCTTTCAAATGAAAGGCCATTACAGCCACAGGTACTCATCGAACCCTTTGAAAAGTGGGCTTTAGATTTCATTGGACCTATTAATCCACCATCTAGACAAAAGAAATATATATTGGTTTGCACTGATTATGTCACTAAATGGGTAGAAGCCAAGGCATTGCCTTCTGCCACTGAAAATTCAGTTGTTCAATTTCTTTTTGAGGATATTTTTACTCGTTTTGGTGTCCCAAGAGAAATTGTGACAGATCAGGGAAGTCAATTTACATCTAACTTGATGGAGAAGCTGATGGAAGAATACAAAATCAAGCACAGAATATCTACTCCGTACCATCCGCAAGCAAATGGTCAAGTGGAATCTACAAACAAAGTTCTTGAGAGCATCATCACCAAAACTGTTCATCTCCACAGAAGAGATTGGACAGAAAGGCTTCCTGAAGCCTTATGGGCCTATAGAACTACATGGAGGAACACAACAGGACATTCTCCCTATGAACTTGTTTATGGGAAAGAAGTCCTACTCCCCATTGAGTTTCAAGTCAAGACTTTCAAGATGGCAGTTCAGTTGGGGATGAATCTATCAGAAGCCCAAAAGCACATAATGGAGCAGCTGAATGAGCTAGATGAAATAAGACAAGATGCAATTTTAAGGACTGATCTAGTTCAGCACCAAAGAACTAAGTGGCATGACAGATATATCAAAGAGAAAAAGTTTCAAAAGGGAGATTGGGCGTTACTGTTTGATTCCAAGTTTAAAGACTTGAAAGGAAAATTTCAGACTCATTGGCTTGGACCATATGAGATTGACGAAGTCTTTAGCAATGGAGTAGTTCGAGTCAAGACCATTGATGAGTTTCAAACTCCTCTCATTGTGAATGGCCACCGATTGAAAATTTATCATAAGCCACTCTCAAAAGAGGACTTTGTCAAAATGTTTCAAGAAAATTCTGCAATGAGGCTGGTGGAGAGGAATCCTTCTCCTCCATCAACCTAGTCTTTGTTTCTTTCAGTTGAAAAAAAAAGAAAAAAAAGAAAAAAGAAAAAATCTTTTGTATAAACCTGAAAACCAATCATAGATTGGCAGTCTTATACATAAAATGTAGAGTGAAAATCAGGGGCACCTGACACTCTATATTTTCCAAAAAAAAAAAAATCTATCTCTCTTTCCATCTTCACTCCACCTCATTTGCCATTTCAGTTCATCCATCTCATCTCCACCTTCACTCCACTTCATTTCCATCTCATTCCACTCATTTCATTTCATTCCATCAATAACAGTCCCTCTCAAGATTATTTTATTTAGTTAGTTCTTCTCTAACTATCTTTGTGCACTTAAAGGGGTGTTGTCTTAGTTTCCGCAGCTGGAAACCGTTTTCGCAGCTAGAACTAGTTTCCGCAGCCAGAAACGATTTCCACAGCCAGCATCACTCTGTTTTCAAAAAAATCACAGTCAAAGGTTAGTGTCATCATCACCAAGTGCAGCAAAGACATGGGGCATCTTCAAGATCAAAGAACAACAATGGGTCAGATGCCTTAATCAAGAAATGATAAACTTTCAAAGGTATGATCAAAAATCTCTACCAAATAACAATTTAATGTCATTATTATGCATATTTATTTAAACCATGGCAAGTTCCACTAAATGCAATGATTTGATACGACAAGCCCCATACCAATCCTCTTCCACGATGTCATTCCATACACACTTTATTCATTTCTAACGGTCCCATGATCATTCTAAATTTATGGACTACTCTCCCATTTATTGGCTGTACTTTGAGACGTGACCTACTGTACTACGGCTCTCCTTCACCATAATTTCCGCAGCCGTCTGCTGAGACGTGTGCGCAAGTCATCCGATTCAAAAGGACTCAGCCGTTATTCTGCCCATTTATCACTTCACTCCCACATGCATTCGATGTTGAACTCGTTACTGTTGCTTACCCTTTACTTCCTCGATACTCATACCATTCCCTGTTCTCCATTTCCGCTGCATCCACTACAGCTTGCTTCAAACCCTGGCTACAGTCACCACATACATCCTGAACTTCGATTACGGCCACTCCAGTTACCCTAAGAATCACGTAATCATCCCATTTTTTCCTGAACCTTCATACGCAGTAGAATTTTCAGTCGGAATTTAAAGCCGAGAATGGGAAAACTACTAAGAGCTGAACCGGAAGGACCAAAATACCTGGAGGGTTATCCTCGAATGAAGGAGTCGTTGAAGAAAGCAAGGTGGCTAAGATTCATTCAAAAGTTCAGGGGCTATAACAAAGAAGTGACTATAGCCTTTGCACGGTCCTTTAATGGACACGCAGTGGAGATAGGAGACTTAAAATTTACAGTGACCGAGGCTACAATAGCAGCTACAACAAGTCTCCCACAAGAAGGCGAAAGGTGGTTCAAAAATAGAAGTGTGGACGATCAAGGATGGAGAATCATGCTCCAAAGCCCAGGTATGGATACCTCTGTATTTACAAAAAGAATCCTTGTGCATGCAATAAAAGAAGAATGGTCCACTCTGTTATTACTTATCCAGAAATTTATCACATGCGAGGGTCGTTTTGGTACCATGTACATGTATCATGCCAGGATAATGATGAATTTTATGGAAGGTTATACCCTTAATTTGCCTTATTTTCTGTTATCAAGCTTGAAGAAAATGAGCTCTACTGTTCAAAAACACGTAGGCAGTATTGAACCCCATCTTTACCATCACGGGTTCATAAAAATCCTTATTGAAGATCAGTTGAAAAACATTAAGGATACCTGGGAAAAGTTTTTGACAAGAAACCACTTCCAAGAACTAACTGAAGCCTCTGGAAGTAGTTCCCCAAAAATTCCAAAGAGAAGTAGGAGGAAAGAAAAGAATATTACAGCCCAAGACTCTCCTACAATAGACATTCAGGAAACTATTCAGAAAGAAGAAGAGGAGGGAGCTAAAAACAAGAAACAGAAGAAGGACAAAGGCAAAATAACCATTCAAGAAACCTATCCATCCCCTGAACCATCCATAGAGGAAGATTCTCAAGCTTTACAGAAAGATTGGTACATCTTCAAGCTGCTGCCATAACAAAGAAACAAAAAGAAAAACAGAGTGCACAGGAAAAGAGCACTAGTCCACACGTGAGGAGGAGCAGTAGGCTAAAAGGAAAGAAGAGTGTAGCCCAAGAAAAATAGTCTCACTTTATTGATTTAGATAAAGAGACACTTGAGAAATCTCCAACTCAGCCAAGCATTGAGCCAAGTCCTCCACGTGAGGAAAGCCCTTTTCGGCCAGAAAGAGAAAGCAGTCCTCCTTCACCAGAATTTGAGTTCAGGGCGAGAAAAACACCTGAGGTAGATTCCAACCAGCAAGAAGCATATAACTACCTAGAGTCCTTGGAACAATCAGCTGCAGGACCAAGCACCACCTTGCCACTTGATGCACAAGTACAGTCTTTAAAACAGGAAGCGTTTGAATTGGAAGTCCTAAATAGGCACATCAAACAGGAAAACGAAGCACTCAAAGAGCAGAGCAAGGTAGACAAGATTGTCCATGATAACACTATGCTCCATTTAGGACTGTGGCAGAAGAAGAACATGAAGCTGAAGAAAAAGTGTAAAAAGTTGAGCAGGGCATTGATTAATCTTAAGTTCAAATGTCTAGTCAGGAAACCAAGGACCATTTTAGCATCAAAGAGAAAGAGAAGAGGGCTAGATGTTCTTGTAGAAGCCTCAGAGCATATGGATTGAGGGAAAATTACTATGTTTTGGTTGCATGAGGACATGCAACACCTTCACAGTGGGGGTATGTTGAGCCTCGAACCTGCACCTTCCTATACACCCTCTCAGCCTTCTTTTTCCACTCATTTTATCCACCAAGTTGATTAAATCATTGTATTTTAGTTTAAAAATGAGAATTTGACATGGTTTTCTAACTACGCTGATGACTGTTGTTTGGTTTAGAATTTTGTTCAGACAGCTGTAGAAGCTTCTCAGTTTCCGCAGCCGACACAGGTTTCTGCAGCCGACCCAGGTTTCTGCAGTCAACACAGGATTTCGCAGCCGTTTTGTCAAACACCATGCTATAGGTGTCCTCTGAAGAAATGAGCCACATGGGCAAGTTACAGGAGTCAAGGACATGGAACGTGTCCCTCCAGATCATCCAGCACGGCCATAAAAGCCCGCGGTCAAACAAGGGGCAAAGGATAGTCAACGGAAGTGTTCAGCGGTGGCACGGCTCTGCGTAGCTCTGTTTTTGAGCACGTGAAGCTACGTGGCACAATCCTTAGCCACGAAGACATCCTGATAGCGTGAATCCAACAGCCATACCTCTCAGATTTAATAAACATGATGACAATTACCTAGATCCGGGCTGAAGAGGATTTACGTGTCTCTGGCAGCGTGGTTAATAGCGTAGATTTAGTTAATCTGTTTAGCTTTCTTTCCTTATAAATAACGTTTCCATGAACGCTGTAAAAGTTAATCTTTGGTAATGTAATTCGAAGTTGTTGTATTTCCACACTGCACTTTTACGTTGTTGTTTAATATATGAGAAGACTGGTTTAAACTTAAGCTTGTAGCTGTTCGTTGAATCGGTTGAAGTGGCAGAGGGCCCCTGCTTACTGAAGCCTTGTACAGTTGTCCTTTAACTCTTGCATTACTTTTTTTCTGTTCATGTATATTAGCTGTACAGTTGTCATTTAAATGCTGCGTTTTATTTCATCATGTATATTAGCTGTACATAACAAAGCTCTTTGATTTCTGTTGATTTACATTTTCATTGCTGCTCTTTTATGGTTACAACTGATCAGTGTTTTTGCAGGTTTTCTTAGGCAGCCCGGGGCAATTTTTCACCTTTTCTTTTTATAACTATTGGCATACGAGATCATCTTGTCTTTGTCGCTGAATCTTGTTTTCTGAAGTTTGATTTCCAGTACTGTCATCTCCTTGAGTTGTACATTTATTTTATGTTCTTAGATATCATGCTATTCATCTGTTAACGGTTCCTTTCTATAATCAAATAACTTTATTAGGAACCAGAATATCACTCATTATAGCTTGATTTAGTTTGCTTTAGATCTCACATTGCTTGACTTGTTCATGACTGTTTCTCACAGGGTAAATTAAGCTGAAAGGCAAAAGGTCAAGAAAGTTAAAGTAGTGTGATTAGTTTCTTTTATGCAGTTTATCTTCTTTTAGATTTCACATTGCTTAACATTTCATGATATCTTTTCACAAGGAAGATTGAGTTGAAGAGTTGAAATAGTGTGGATTAGTTGTTCTTACTTTTAATTGAATTTAGTGTAGATTTCACTTTCATTTTCATTTAGCAACAAAGATACTGGGCCGATGTCATTAGTTCATTGTTTGATGTCTTTATTTCTTTTTAAGAATTGATTTCATTGCAGTTATTTTAAAGCTTTCTTTCTTTTAAGTTTTGAAAAACCACCTAGAGATCACCATAATCATCCATATTTCACTTGCTTTATCACCTTTTCACCATCTCATATTAGGGAAAGATAAATCCAAAAACAAACTTAAAAAAAACTAAAAAACGACAAAAGACTAAGGAAATGGTTATCTAGTACATATAGTACACTTCACTTCGTCAGTTTATGAACCCCGGGTTGACATTATAAATAGCAATATAGATCATACTAAATTGACCAAACAGTAAGTTCTTATAGTTGATGAGATACTCTAAAATTGGTTGATTTCATAACTGTTGATTTCTTGTTTCTGTGACTGCTTCAGGTTCCAATATGATTTTTCCTTCCTCGTCAAGTTCTGGCAATATTGTTTGAACTAGGATCTTCTCACCTATAACCTTCTTTAAGCATGAAACATGGAAAATTAGGTGCATTCGAGAAGATGCAGGAAGTTCCAATTTGTATGCCATAGTACAAATCTTTTGTAACACCTTGTATAGACCATAATACTTTGGTGATAATTTATTATCCTTCTTAGCTTGATTTAGGGAAATTTTTTGTATGGTTGTAGTCGTAGAAATACCTTGTCACCTAAATCAAAACTTCTTTATTTGTGATGGTGATCTGCTTGTTGTTTCATTCTATTCTGAACTAAAGTGAGGTTATCCTTTAAGAGTTTGAGAACTTTTTGTTGATGCTTGATGTGATCTTCCACTGCTTGAACCATAGAATTTTCTTTTAAAGATGATGTGATGGACGGTGGATGATATCCATAAAGTGCCGTAAATGGGGTCATTTTTGTTGTAGTATGGAAGGAAGTGTTATACCACCATTCATCCAGAGGCAACCACTTGACCCATTGCATCTATTTATCAGATACAAAGCAATGAAGATATGCTTCCAAACATTTCTTTACTATCTTAGTTTTCCCATCAGATTGAGGATGATAAGATGAGCTATGAGCTAATTGAGTACCCAGAAAAGAAAATAATTTTGTCCAAAAAATTCCGACGAAAATGGGGTCCCTGTCACTTACAATAATCTTTGGGTTTCCATGTAGCTTTTGAATTGTTTCCATAAATGTAGTAGCAATTGTATTGGATTTAAATGGATGAGATAATGCACAAAAGTGTGCATACTTGGCAAGTCTATAAACTACCACCATGATGACACTCTTTCCTTCGAACTTGGGTAAACCTGTGATAAAATCCATTGAAACCTCCTCCCAACATTGACTTGGAATCGATAAAGGTTGTAATAGACTTGGGGTCTTAATTGTCTCAACTTTATTTTGTTGGCAAACCAAACATTCTGCCACAAACTTTTGAATATCAGATTTCAGGCCCTCCCAAAAGAAATCTTTCTTAACCCTGTGGTAATTTTTAAAAAAACCTAAGTGACCTCCTAAGGGAGAGGTGTGCAATTCCAGACGAATATTTTGTTTGAGTTGGGAATTCTTATAGAGGTATAAGTGATCTTTGTACCATAACAAATAATTTTTCCAGCTAAATGTATCATATTTATTAGGATCTTGCTACAAATTTTGAATGAATGCCCACTCTTCTTAATAATTCTTCCATCCATCCCATGCTTCATTTATCCAATCTAGTTGGATAATAGAAATGGCACAAAACAATTCTTCCACATCCTCATCCTTTCTTGAGAGTGCATCTGCAACAACATTTTTCTTCCCTTTTTTGTAGATGATTTCAAAGTCATAGCACAACATCTTTGTGACCCATTTTTGTTTCTCTTCTCAAAATAATATTTGTTCTAAACAATATTTAAGCCTATCATGATCCGTTTTTGCCTTGAAGTGTCTTCCCAGTAGGTAAGGTCTCCATTTCTTAAGTGCATGTAGTATTGCCAACATTTCCTTCTCATAAATAGATTTGTGTAAATACTTTCCTTTGATTGGACGACTTTCAAAATCAATGGATCTTTCTTCTTGCATTAGAGCAACACCAATTCTATTTCCTGAGGTATCACATTCCAGAATAAACGTTTTTGTGAAGTTTGGCATATCTAAGGCTGGTGCTTGGCACATTTCCTCTTTAAGATGTTCAAAGGCCTTCATTTCTTCTGGAGTCTAGGAAAATGCATCTTTTGTTAGTAATGTTGTTAGAGGTGCTGCTATTCTCCCATAATTCTTAACAAAATTGCAATATTACCCTCTCAACCTGAGAAATCCTCGCAGATGCTTTATGGATGTGGTAATTTTCCATTACTTAACGGCTTTAATTTTTATAGGGTCTACCTTAACACCTTCATGAGATACAATTTGACCTAGATATTCCACCTCTTGTACTCCAAAGGAACATTTGGAGGTTTTTTCATATAATTATTTCTCTTCCAATAGTTTGGGCACCCTATCAACATGTTGAACATGATCCTTCTGAGACTTTCTATAGATTAGTATATCATCAAAAAATACTAACACAAATTTTCTAAGGAAGGGTTTGAAAATGGAATTCAACAAACCTTGAAATGTAGAAGGTGCATTTGTAACGATAAAAGGCATGACCAAAAATTCATAATGACCCTCATGAGTTCTAAATGTTTTTTTTGGAATGCCTTCAATCTTCATTCTGATTTGATGATATCCTGAATGGAGATACAACTTGGTGAAGTAAATTTCTCCATGTAATTCATCCAATAATTTATCAATGACAAGAATGAAAAATTTATCTTTAATAGTGAGCTTGTTGAGCTCCCTATAATCCGGACACATGCGCCATGATCCATCCTTCTTGTGTACCAATACTACTAGAGTAGAGAAAGAACTTTGACTAGGTTGAATTATACAAGCCTCTAGCATTTATGCAACCATATGTTCAATTTCACTCTTTTGGGCATATGGATATCTGTAAGGCATGATGTTTTGGGGAACACTTCCTAGAATCAAATGAATAGCATGATCATGATCACAAATAGGTGGGAGGCCTTTGGGAGTCTCAAATAACTTGAAATGATTGTCTAAAACTTTTTGGATGTCTGGAGAATTAGATGATTTCGATGTGGGAACCTCTAGTGAACATAATTGTGTAATTACACCCCATTGTTCTTTATTTAGAAGCTTTGTCACGTTGTTAGATATAATTATCTTTCCCAGTTTCCCTGTGATACCCCTTAATTCAAATTCCTTTCCTTCCCAAAAAAATTCAAGAAACGTTCTTGAAAATTAAAAGCTATTGTACACAAAGATTGTAGCCATTGGACTCCTAGTACAACATCAGCACCACCACTTGGAATGGAAAGCATTGAAATATTCAATACATATTCTCCCATGGATAGCTTGATATTATGGAACTTTCCAGAGAAATTTATGGTTCCTCCATTTGCAACCATCACTTGACATCTGGTGTTGGATATAGGAAGAAATTCAATTACTTGGATATCTTACAATGAATAAATTGTGGGTGGTACCCGAATCAATCAACAATATTACCTTTTTCTTCTCGATATGTCCTTCTATCTTGAGAGTTTGAGGAGTGGTAATTCCTGCCAATGCATTACAAGATATGGTAGGATTATTTTCTTCTTCCTCTAAGGTTGGTTCCTGGTGTATATCCTCTTCTTTTAATGTTTCTGGTTACTTTTCTTCCTCCTCTTCACATTCTATGTAAAATAATTTCTTCTCGTCACACTTATGACCTTTATTGTATTTTCTATCACAACTGTAAAAAAACCCTTTTTCTCTTTTTTCTTCCAATTTTTGTGGTTTTGACCTTGTAGGTTGTGGAAGGCTAGGGGAAACAACACTTCCATCTTTATAGTTGTGAGTGATAGGCTTCCTTTTTGCCATAATTTTTCGTTCAATTTTTCTTGACAACCTAAATGCCTTCTCCAATGAATCGATTTCCAAAAGGTGAACCTCATGTTGGATGTTATCCTTTAAATTCATTATGAACACATCAATTCTATGCTCCTCTGGAATATGTTTTACCTTTATATTCATTTTTTGGAATTCATCAATGTGCTCCACCATTGAACCCTTTTGTTTGAGATTTATCAATTGGCTAAAGATGGTGTTTATTTTTGTATCCTCATAACGTGCTATCATTTCCTCCATAAAAATTGACCAAGTGACAATTTGTTTACAAGAGGAAAGTCATCGATACCATACAAACTGATTGGGTTCTAAATATAAAGTTGCAATGCGTACCTTTTGTGTGTTTTGCACATTATGGAGATCGAAATATTGCTCCAACTGTAGTATCCATGTTACGATATCCTTTCCATCAAACTTCCTCATATCGATCTTTGGAAAATGGTGGGTCTTCAATCCAACATGAGGTTCTATGGAATGATGATTAACGTCTCATGGTTTCTCATCATGAGTTTCCTCTACTACCTTTTCGCTATTAGAAAGCATTTCTTGAAGCAAGTTTGCCAAACCTCCTTTCAAACCTTCCATGGATTTCTTCAAATCTTCAATGTTTTCTTATAAACCATCCACCTTAGATTCCATCCCATTCATCTTAGTTTCCATTCCATTCATCTTAGATTTCATGCCATTCATCTTAGCTTCCATACCTTTCTTTAAACCATCTATCTTATCTTCTGTTACATTTTGTGAGAGTGAAATTTGTTGCACTTGGTCTCATAATTTTGATATATCATGTTGCATTTATTCCTCTTCTTCATGAGTCATGGTAGATCTTTTAGGTTTCTTACTAGGTTTTTCCATTTTCTTTCTTTGGGCATCAATTAATAATAACTATGCTTCACTGTGTGTTTCTGGGAAAACTAGTATTTCTAAGAAATGTTAGCCCTCTAGGTTTGGTAGCTAACCTAGAAACAATAGTCAAAGCAATTCACTATCTTTCCTATGAGTGATAGATAAGAAAGAGATTATGAAAGACCAACCTGTAACTTTCGCTTGAATCCTCGCTTGATCTCCCTCTCCTTTGGTCGATCTCGTAACTCCTCCCCGTACTTAACACGCTTGGAGAGTACCTGCACAGCTACAGAAACAAAGACCTGTCAAAGCATAATGATCCATCACAACATAAATATCATAGAATCAGAAATATGATAAGCAAATGAATGCATTTACAGCGAACACAATCAATTGGGAAAAATCTTGAAAAACTTTATTGATAACAAGGAGAATTACAACCCATAAGAAGTCTGATCCAGTGCCATCCTCCTAGCTTCAAGCCTTCTTCACCTCATGAATCAGCAAGAACACCAACAATAACACAATGCTTTCTCCTCAATACTGAAACTAGCAACACTTCCTTACAACTCAGAATAATTCAACCCTCTGATCTCTTGGATGAGAGATCCTTTTATAGATGATTGCAGGAGGTTGAGTCATCAATGGGAATGATGAATTCCTTTCTATTTTTAGGAATTAGTTCCATTAAATAGGGGAATTGGAGGTGGTTTCCTAATTCCCTTAGTCATCCTTGGGCGAATTCAGAGGGGTAAGTGGCATAGGAGAAGTTTCCATGAGCAACCAACTCTCAAACTCTCCTAGAATTTTGTCCTACCTCACCCATCGCACCTACTAGAGGGCCAAATTGCGATGTATAGCACTTTAACAGTTTAGTACCTACTAGCATAGCACCTTAACATATGTCTTTTAGCAATGATTCATTTTAGGCAGTTTCTGGATGATTTTTGAGATGGAACTTTTGGGGAATGAGGCATTCAGATGACTTAGTTCCTTTAGGGCATAGAACAACTATTTTAGCGGTTGATGAACCCTAATATATCAACATGTGAGTTGGGATTGATGTGCCCAAATATGTCTATAACAGTTGCCCCCTAAAGCACGAGGTCGTAAATGTTCATGTCGGGTGAAATGCTTTAGCATGAGGATTGGAAGTTTCGAACTGGAAGGTGACCTGCATCAATTATACATCATGATAATATGATTTTTTTTTTATGAACTAGCTGAGGGAGGCATCCCTATGCTCAACTTTATAAAATTTCATTAAATGTACATAGATCAGATAGTCGTTTGCAGATATAGACTTGTAATCCATGATTAGGATGACCCTCTGTGTAACGCATGTGTACATTTGATGCTTTTGTACTCTTGAATATATTGCAGCCTGGATGGATGAAACTAGATCTGTGGTCTTCAAACTCGTTCAATCCTCACTCAATGTACAAGTCAAACCATGCGAAAAGATGTTCTGAGGTTGAACATGGAGAGACATCGTCTCATTACCAGCCAATGATGTAAGCTGTTAATAGACGCGAGAGGGATCACCGATAATGATGATGATCCTCAAGGTACTATAGTACATTTCACATGGTGTGAATAGATGATTCGATGTCGAACACCACGCAAAATATTTTGGTCGAAGGCCATTGATGTCAACCTGTCACTGGAAGAGAGAAACTTGCCATTGGTGTACGCAAGCTTCAAAGCACTGAAAGGGTGTTTCTAAGTCAACTTCTTGGATAATGAGTTGATGTCGACAAGAAGCGACTCATCGTAGGAGGGCCTTGATGTATCCCACATCTATGACACGAAACAAAGTAAATGATTTTGGAGATGAAAACGAACTAACGACACAATGTTTTGGAATGGCGGTCATGAAAATGAAGGTTTGTGGTATTGCAACAGATGAGACTTTAATCAGATGGCTTTTTAACTGGATGAATTCTCTTGAACATATCAGCGACACTGGGATGAATTGGTAGCATTAACCCAAAGAGATGGATGGTGTGATAGAACAATGGTATGATGACCAGCAAACAGAATAACCCAACCCAACTCAATCATAGAGATGAAGTGAAAGTGTCATGTTCAAGAGCGACTCGATACCATAAGTTTTCAAGATTTTTCCCCTTTTTCCCTAGTCATTGCTGACCAGTACCTCTTTATTTTTTATCAAGTTTGAGGAGGATAACATATGCTTGTTATATAATTCACCCTTCGGGTAAACCCATCGCTATTTGATGTTTTAATGAGTCTAGCGAAGGTGAAACTCGGTCTCGTCTAGACAGACAAGTTTGTCGCTATTATTTTAACGAGTTTAATGACAAGGATAACTCGATCCTTTTCATGTTTAGGGAGTTTGAAAAGAGATGAAAAGAAAACTCCATAAGTTCATTTTCGTAAAATAATCCCTCAAGTCCGAAAAAGGATAAAATAATATAAGAGGGATGTAGTTTCCAATACTTTAACAAGCTAGAAGAGACAAGCGCTCAACTATATTTTCTTGTTTAAAGAGTTTGAAAAGAGTTTAAAGAGGACTCTATAGTTTTCTTTTCATTTTTTAAATCAAAGCTTGAAAAGAAAACGAAAAGTTTGCTTGGTGGTCAAAGATGCTCAATTCACCATTAACACATCAGATTCTGTTCTCAGTTGTTCACCCTGCTCAAAACTCCAACAAAATGATTAAAAATACATATTCATGGATGAAAAAATGAATAAAATCAACATTTACTTGATGTACATGAAAATGTAAACATAAAAACAAGTTTTAACAATTCATTTTCACCATTCCATTTATAACATTGGATTTTGGAGCTCTGAAGCGGTTTTTCCCCCAAATTTCACCAGTCAATTGTGAGAGATTCTATGGATCATTTCCCGCACCGTCAGGACCAGGTAGGATCTAACCTGCTCTTCAATTCTATTCCATTCTTTTTTAGTTTTAGGCAACTTTTCTTAGCTTTCAGGTCTTCTAGGGTTTAAAAGTTCATTTTTCAACCATCGCACCCTACCCCTATCGAAAAATGCGATGCATACTGGATTTCTAAGAGGAAACCTACTATGCATAGCACCTTCCTCAAGGGCTAATTGCGATGGACGCAGAAAACCAAGTTTGAACAGTTGTTTTTCATCAAAATTTGAATTGATTTTTGCCCAAATTGGATCCTAATTTCCCTATTGATTGTGTTTCAGGTATTCATTGGATCAAAATGGTCGTTACATGGCAAGAACAAGAGCATGAAGAGCAGGACATGATTTCCTTAAATGACCAGGGCACAGTAAATGCATTAAGGAACTGTGGTTTGCTAAAGTTTTTCCACTTGTCCAGCATGAGACAACAGATGGATTTGCTGCAGTATCTTGTTCATGCTTGGGATCCTATTGACCAGGTGTTCCAGATCAGGGGTAAATCTATTCCTATCACCATCGAGGATATTTATTTTCTGACGGGTTTATCGAGGCGGGGTGCCCCACTTTCATTATCAGGACTCGCCTGAGGAGGTGAATCGGTGAGAGATTATATTCGTCAGTTCTGTCGAGAAGGATCCCAACCCAGCAGAGATGGAAAGATTCATATCCGAGATGTTATTGATCAACCTTTGAGGACTATTCTCTTTACCCTTGCTAGATTGGCTGGCAGTGCAGCTTTACATTTAGCAAACAGATCTTACATGCAGTATGCCTTGGAATGCCTGGAACCAAAGGTATTCAATTGGTGTGAGGCGGTTATTCCACTTATGAAAAATCAATTGTCCAAAGTGAAGGCTGGAAAGACCAAAAATTTTGGTTATGGATTGATTTTGATTTCCTTTGTTTTGATAGAATCCCGCTCATGCAACCACAGAACATTTCTCTGGGAGTGCTTGGACCGAGAGAACCACAGATGCAGCGATGGGTAGACCTTATGGCTAGGCATGCTGGCCAGTCACAGATCTATTTTTCATCTACCTTCTTCGAGTGGTTCGACCATTAGGAGATGGCTTTTGCAGAATATCCATATGTAGGGATGGATTTCCGAGGCGATCCAGATTTAGCACTACCAGTCGGGGAGCAGTGGAGCGCTATCCGTAAATTGATTTGACCACACTTTTTCTTTTTGAGTTTTCCATTTTTTCGTTTTTTGATTGTTACCAAGACTAAACGAACTCATATGTGTATGCAGATATTGGACCAGTTCAACTTGTGGCACACCCACGGGAAGCAGATGTTCCAATGGAGGGAGCTGTTGTTGTTTATGGTTGTTCATAACTTTAGCTTGCTACCATAAGGACTGATATTCTGGATCCCATCCAGCTGCCTCCTTGATCAACTCGTGGAAGGTAGTTTGTACTTCACTGTAAGAAATTTCATAAATACAGTGTACTTTTCGACTTAATGCATCGGTGATTTGATTCTCTTTTCCCTTCAAAAGCTTGATCATGAAATCAAAACCACTTAGAAATTCGATCCATCTGGATTGCCTGGTAGTCAAGGTAGGTTCCTTAAACTAGTTGGTTAAACTATGGTGATCAGTCATCAGGAGAAATTTCTTAACCACTAGATAATGCCACCAAATTTTTAGTGTGTGAATGACAATAGTGAACTCTAAGTCATAAGCGGAATAATTCTGCTCATACTCCTTGAGTTTCCTAGATTCGTATGCAATCACTTTTCCTTCTTGCATTAAAATTCCACCCACCCCTTCCTTGCTAGCATCTGTGCAAACTACGTAATCTTTATTTGTGTCTTCAATGCTCAAGAGAGGTGCGATGGTTAGTAAATTCTTAAACTGGTCGAAGCTTTTCTGGCATTTTTTTGTCCACTTAAAGGCTTTTCCTTTCTTCTGCAAGGAGATAATGAGATATTCTACTATGGAGAATCCCTCGATAAATCTCCTTTAATACCTAGCTAGACCCATTAATGATCTTGTATTTGCCACATCCTTAGGCACGAGTCATTCCATTATAGTCTTTATCTTTTCTGGGTCCACAGAAATTCCATCCTTGGCATTGGTGTGGTGTTGTTGGGAAAAGTATCCAATACGGAATGACCCTATCCCACTCTAAGGGTGATAGTACCTCAACAACAATCAAAGCAAAGCTATTCGAGATTACTTCCTTATGAGATGTAAGAGAGGGGAGAAAGAGATCCACTAACCGTTGTCTTCCGCTAATGATTGATCTAATCTTCTCTCTTTGCTGCTTGCTCCCAGCTCCTTGCTCTTTCACTGGCCCAGCTACACCAAGATCCTGCAAAATGGCAAGAGAGGGAAACTACAAGAAGCATACATTCATAATTGATTCAAGGATTAGAATAAATCAAATACACAAGTATAGCAATACACCATTGAGACACATGCATATAGAAGAACCTCAAATGCTTTATTAATGGAAGAAGTAAAGTTCAGGAAGTGATACAACCATAAAAGGCCCAATCCAGCATCACCTCCCAGCAGAAAGAAATCTCCTCTTCACCTCCTTCAAGCAAATCACCCAATAGTTCTATACTCAAACCAACAGCACTTCCTTACATTCACAAGATTCCAGCCCCCTTAGACCTCATGAGAGAGCTCTATATATAGGAGTTTTGGAGAAAGGATGAGTCAGCTTGTAGCTGGCATGAAGCTGACTAGTGTCCTCTCCCACTTCAGTTATTCTTCAGTTCTTGAGTCCACTTGGAGGTTCTTGCTTCCACTTGGAGATCTAGACCCTCTTACTCATCACCAGTCGAATTCCCTGATCCAAGTGTCATTTTGGAAGCTTCCTGGGCATTGACACCTTGAGGAATGACTGTGCCACTTGGCCAAACTCGCCCAGCGCAGGTAGCCTTCTTTGCAGTTGACATTCAGCGCAGGTACACAGTGGAACAGTTGACATTCAGAGTAGATGCACAGTGGAGCAGCTGACATGATCCAGAATTAGCCTGTTTTTGAGTGTTTTCAGGTGGAGAACTGATATTTAGTGCTGTGGTTTGCTGACCTTGTTCCTCTAGGGGTAGGAACAACATGTTTAGGGACTTTGGATCCCTTAGATTATTGACATTTCATGCTTCATGCTGTAAGGCACAAAAACGTCTATAACATGTGGCCTAAATACTAGATCTTATGCTTAAATAAATCACACTTGTTGTATTTAGCATATAGTTGATGTTGTCTAAGAGTCTACATAACTATTATGAGATGCTCTTTATGCTCTTCTATACTACAGAAATAAATCAGTATATCATCAATAAAAATTAACACAAATGTATTCAAGTACTGATGGAATATACTATTCATGAGACACATGAAAGTGGCGGGCGTATTGGTCAGCCTAGAGGGTAACACTACAAACACTTAGTGTCCATAGCAAGTTCTAAAAGTTGTCTTTGCTACGTCTTCTTCCTTAATTCTGATTTGATAGTACCCTGAACGTAGATTGATCTTTGAAAACACTGTTGCGCCCTTTACCTGATCAAACAAATCATCTATCTGTGGTAGAGGGTATTTTTTTATAATAGTCAAATTATTTAGCTTACGGTAATCCATACACATGCGTAGAGTTCCATCTTTCTTTTTCACAAATAGTAAAGAGGCCCTCCAAGGTGACACACTGCGTCGGATATAATTTTTATCCAGTAGTTCTTGTAATTGTAATTTTAATTCTGTAAGCTCTGGTGTACTCATGCGATAAGGAGCTTGGGACATTGGAGCTGCTCCTAGTATGAGTTCAATGGTGAAATCTATATCTCTTTTAGGATGGAGTCCTGGAATCTCTTCAGGAAATACATCCGGAAAATTATGTATTACCAATATATTTTCTAAAGAACTAGAATTTTCCTTTGAGTTGGCATAACCCACCTGAATTGCATATATTTGACATCCTTTCCTGGCACACTTTTCTAACTATGAGGCAATTATTGGTCTTAGCTTTATTGATCTTAAAATGCCTTGTATTTCGTGCCTCTTTCCCTCCTCGTCTATATAGTGGATAGCTTTTGTTTTACAATTTATAAGGTAAGAATGTTTCTCTAGCTAGTCCATGTCTATTAGGACATCATAAGATCCTAGGGGAAATATGTTCAGGGTTTCTATTAGGGACTAACCTGCTATTAATAATGGCCAGCTACTAACCTTGGCCAACACTCACCTTTTTTCCCTTGTGGCTAGCTGTACTAACCCAGGATTTTTAAATTTGACAGTTTGTAAACAACATTGGTCAACTATCTTAGGACAAACATAACTTAACGTAGCTCCTGGGTCAATTAAAACAGAGATAGTTTGGTAAAAAAATTTACCTTCGAATTCCACCATGGTCGGTTGATATTCTACTTGACAGTCTTCAAGTGCAGCATTGATTTTTGGAATGCTTATTGGCCACCTCCCCTATAGTGGATGCCTCTTGGATCTGTGAGATCTGTTCATTGCCTCTGTGATTGGGACAATTTTTGACATAATGTGGTCCTCCACATCCCCAGCATTGTATTGGGGGTCTTGCTACTAATTCAACCTCAATCTTGCCTGACTGCTTATTGGTTTTAGATTCATTAGGGAGATTAAATCTGGTTGGATTCCTATTTAGGTTTTTGTTTACTTGTCCCATGTGGGGTCCTTTATTGATGATAGATTTGTTTTCCTTGCTGCCAGCAGGGAACTTAATTCACTTTTTGTCAATCCATCTTTTTCCTGTATCTCCCTTTTGTCTACTTTTTTGGTAACAAATCTGAGCCTTTTGTATAACCTCATCCATGGTTTTTGGGTTATCGAATTCAAGACGCTCCTTCATGAATAGCAGCAGACTACTGATAAATCGTTGCACCTTTGCCTTTTCTTCCCGTATAGAGGGAACAAACCAAAGTAAAGATGTAAATTTTGTAATGAACTCATCCATTTTCAGTTGTCCTAGTCTCAGATCGTGAAACTCTTTTTCTTTTTCATCATAGAACCGTTCAGTTAAATATCTTTCCTTAAAATATCTTTGGAATTTTTCCCATGTTATGTTTTGTTCATTTACTCCCTGCACAGTCTTTACCTCTTCCCACCAGAGAGTGGCTTTCCCTTGCAGTTGAAAAATAGCCAAGCGAGCCTTTAAGTTATGATCATACTCATATAACTGAAAGTACTTATTCATATTAATAAGCCAGGCTTCAGCTGCCTCTTTTTTCTCACCATTGAAGAGGGGCAGTTTTATTTTATGAAATTATCCTTGCAGTTCTATTCTTTGTTTTTTCTTTGTTTTGTTTTTTGAAGAATTATCGAATTTTTCTTCTTGATTTTCTTCTCCTCCTTCTGTTTCTAGATATTTTGTCTGACACTCTTTTTCTCTAGTCATATGCCCATCTTCTTGGCTGGGAATTGGCTGACGCTGGTTTTGTCTCTTTGACAAACTCTTCATAATTTTCTCCTGTTCTTGCATAAACCTTTCATTGTCTGCCCTTAACTAGGCCATCTCACTTTTCAACTCTTGCATGATTTCCAGAATGGTGGTATTGGTGTTGCGTGGTTCCTCACCCAGTTGCACCTATACCTCAGGGTTAGTTTCTAGGAAAGATGCAGGTCCTAGTCCTGTCATGGGTCTGTGCGGTGTGTTGCATGTTCTCCTCATACTAGCCACTCCTATTTCTTTTGTTGTATAAGTCACAACACTTTTCCATTATTAGTCTCCAAAGGCCCCAGTTTTGTAACCTGACCTCGCTTTGATACCACTTTTCATATCTCTCTAATATACCAACATCTATATATATATATATATATATATATATATATATATATATATATATATATATATATATATATATATATATATATATATATATATATATTATCTAGACATGCTTATATAATTACATTACGTATTTTATACATAATATACATTTGTTACCTTTACATTTATTGAAGCACTATGGATACATTAATGCAGCATTAAACTTTCTGTACATGGGTTTTATATTTTCTTAATTCATATTACAGTCATACATATGAATGACTTAAGGCTTCTGTCCTCCTGAGTTTGGTGGGAGCAGTCCTCAGGATCCTCTTTGTTTGCTTACCAGATTTCCTCCCTTCCTTGGCTATAGCGCTTCACCGATGGTTGAAATTTTCTGTCCACATCCAACAGTGACTGAGTGATCTCATAACCCCACCTGTTTCCCGATAAGGGTTTAATTGTTTCTGTCATTTGGGTTTTGTAGTTTGGCTCTCTGGTAATGGGGAAGGTTTCATTGCTATGATGCAGCTGGTCCAAATATGAGTTTCTATGGCCAGAGGAGGTCTTCATCTCTCCTACAGCCTTCACCCATTATGTGGCCTAGCAGGTAGAAGCTCTGCTCGATCCTATGATTATTTGATGTTTCCATGTGTGAATTTTATTTTGAGATTCAAGGTAACGCTTTCTTATTATTATTTTTTACTCTATTTTAGGTGTTCTCCGGAGGTCGCAGCTACCCAACTAGTATCACATGGCGCCCTATCCAAAACTCTGCCAAGGCAGGCGTTCTAGACCCAAAAGCCCTTCGGGTATGTGAATGAGATAACCTCTTCTCTACTGTGATTCCTGAAATGGAAATTATTCGAAGGTTTTCTTTTCTTTTGATTAGTTTAGGCTTTGGCTAAGCATCCTCCGCTGAGGTTCGAGTCTAGATTCATAGGTTTAGATTTAAATGTAACTTGCACTATTAACTTGTTAGTTTTGGAAGGAAAAGCCAACCCTCGTGGAATTTTATCATTTATGCTTGTATATATGCAATAGTCAAGGGGTTATCTTTATGTTTCTCATAGCCATTATCATTTTCTTCTGCAAACCTTCTTGGGTTTTCGAGTTTGGTTCTAAAACCCTCTCGGTTTTGGTTATATTGTTCCATATGTGTATTGCTTAAACGTTTTCTATGGAATCCTAAGTATTTTGCTTGCTAGCTCTATTTGTGCTGTTATGGCATTGGACTCTTTCGAATGGATTTTGGCTAGCTCGTTGAGGAATGGTGTTCTCTTGGCACTACCAGAACTTGTTAAGAGTGTTAAAGCTTGACTCTTTTGACCCGAGGATTAAAATGTTATAGTTTGGGAGATTTCTGTCTTTGTTTTGTATACTCTTAAAGAGATTCTGGCAATTTACCAATCATATTTATTAATTTTAATGCAAGCATAGTCATTTTTGGAAATGTCTCTGCCCCTAATCTTGCCGAATCGATAATTACTATTTGTGTTTGAAGTGAAAGCTATTTCAGCATATTATTGCGTTAATTCATGATGGGTCTAGGTACTGTCCTGAGGGTTTCAACCCCTTAAATAACGGTCATGAAGATCTGTTCTTTTAATTCAAATAGTTTCGTCGAGTAAGTCATTTAAGTTATGGTGTTTTAAAGTATTTCCTTCATGCTTTTATAGGGTTAGATTCTTGGGTACCAGCCACTACTGATTGTTCTATAAATCTATTGTTTTTTTTTCCTATTCCAGAATAGATGGTTTAAGTTACAAGACTTCCTTTCTCATGTATCGCTCTATTTTCCAGCGAATGTTAATTAGAATTCAGTTAATTATCATATGTAGAATCTGAATCAAAATTTCTTTTATTTGGTAAATATTTTCCTTTCAATTCCTTTTCTTACAGTCTTATACTGCTTACTGTAAATATCTATTTTGTAGCTTACTGTTTTTCCTACTTATGATAAGGATATATTGATTTTATCATTATAGTCTACAACGAACTGTCTTGGGATTTCATCTATAATGTTTAGGGCTGATTGAAAATATTTAATGTCTTATTATTACTTGTCAGATACATAGTTACCTGAATCACTAGAGTACTAATTTCTAACTTCTATTACCAATATTTATCATTTCTTGACCATAAATAAGATGGGTATTTAAACTACTTACCTGTAACCAGTCTTTAAGACTATCATATTGTTATAGTCACAACTATGCTTTCTTGGTTTATCCTCCCAACCATGAGGCTTGCCTTCAAGTCCAAGCCTGCCCTTGAGCTTTTTATCTTAGCACATATGCTTTCTTGCAACTTAATTTGTCACAACATCTACAAATTTTTGGTCTTCACTAGACATAGCTCTCCATTCGTCTGACCTTTCAGCACGGTCCACTTCCCTTTCTCCTTCTGAGTTCTCTGAGGTACTCTCGTTACCCTCTTGATCCCTTCTTGGGAATTCATAAACAGGAAAGTGGTTAGGGTTAGGTATCTTCTTGATATGAAAAGAATTACAAGATTTGTTATCATTCAACATTTGTTTCCTTTCATAATTAACAAAATTCTAATACATAATTCAAATGTTTATAATAATAAAAATCGAGTCTTTGTTTTTACTACAATAAATAAAATAATTACAGTTTTCCTTTACTTAAATGTAGATAAAGATTTAGTAAAATTCTAAATTTATATAATACAAATATCTTGAAATTAATCAATATAGTGAATTTATTTAATATATTTTAAATAATAAAACTTATAATTTTATTAAATATTATATAACTAAATTTTAAATTGAAAAACTAAACTATGAACTAATTAATATATATTTGGCTTATTTCTTATTAAATTATATATACTAAGGATAATCTTACCATCAACCCAAAAAATAATATAAAATAACTAATTTATAATTTTGGACTATAATGTAGAATTATTTTTTGTTTACTCAACTTTATTTTTGTGAAGGATAGTCTTCTATTTAATATTTTTTAGATTTGGAATTCTAGTGAATGTAGTTGTTAGCTAAAATTTATCATCTTGATCTATAGGTTAAAAATTTCTAAAATTAGTTTGAAAGTCAAAACCAAAATCAATCTATCAATAAATTACATTCATATGATGTATGTATAATGAACAATCCATTTGTAAACAAGAAGTCAAGTCTCTTATTACTATAAATGTAATATGTGGTATTTAAATATATTGTTACAACATTTAAATGTAAGTATATAAAATAAGTATAATTTATTATATAGAGTAAATGTTGGATTATTGATATATTAGTATAATCATATAAAGTAAATGGTTGGTAAATGTAGATAAACATTAATCCATATTAAGCATTTAAACACTCTTAGAGATAATACACCACTAAATGCTCTAGATTGTGTGAGAGATAATAACAAATGAATGCTCCCGGAGTTTGTTAAATAAATATAAAGTTACATTAACTTATCATTATTATATTTACTTGATTTTTCTATGTCATATGTTATTTTATTTTATTTTTTATTTTTTTAATTGTGTGATGCAATTATTTTATACTATCTTTTATAATTGAATAGAAATTTTGTTTTAAACCAATGTAGATCCATTTTAACTCTGTAGATCTATTTTAACTCTTGATCAAATCACTCGAGGTGCAAAGTTCTAGTGCAAAACTTGATAAAAAGATTTAATCTTTCTTGGAGCTTGATAGGTCTTGAGTCAAAAGATAGGTCTAGAATAGTGTAATTATTAATAATTAATAATATTATATATATATATATATATATATATATATATATATATATATATATATATATATATATAGATATATTTTATTTTTTAATTAATTTGTATTTTTATGTAATTTCACTGAGTTAAAATGTTTTGTTTTAATTAATACTTATAAATAATTATTTTATTTTATTTTTATTTAAGTTTATCTAAATCAAAATGTTTAGATAACATAAGAAAATAGAACATATCTTGCACATTGGGCTGAAGAGTGTCTCTTGGACCAAAAATATAATTAACCAAAAATTTATAAAATATTTTGATTATGAAAAAATAAATGAACAAAGCATATTTACAAGTTAATAATATCTATTGTAAAGTGGGAGTGAATATCCATGGTTAAAAATCTTGTTATATTGTAAGTATTAATTTTTTATGTGCATATTAAAAAAATTTAAATATGGTTACAAAATTATTATTTTAATTTTTATGGTAAATGGGTCTAGATTTATAATTGCTATTTATATTTTATATATTTTAATGTGATGGAGAGTTTAAATATATCTCAAAGGTAAATATAATTTGTTTTCCTTTAGATTTAATTAAAAAAAATTATAACATAAAATTCAAATAAAATATTTTATAAATAGTTTATTGTGAAATGAGAAATGGTTTTGGGCATGTGGTATTGATGATGGATTGTATTGGCCCATGGTATGGTAACAAAGTCTATTTACAAGTTAATATTACCTATGGTAAAGTGGTGTACATATCTATGGTTAAAAATATTATTATTATGTGTTTATTAATTAAATTTAAATATGGTTACATAATCATTATTTTAATTTATAATGTGAAATGGATCTTAACTCATAGCTGCTACTTATATGTTATATATTTTTATGTGATACTTATATAATGATTTTCTATTATCTAAAAAGTTTCATGTCATTTTATTAATGAAAACAAAATTACAATATAACAAATTGAATTTTATTATTTTTACAACATCTCCTTGCTCTATATTATATTTAATATTCTATTATTATTTAATTCAATAGAGATTTAAATGTTTACAAAATCTTTACATCTTATAAATTGAACATATTAATATAAATTGGAGATATTGAACAAACATGTGAGAATGTTTACATACTTTCTTACACTATAACTATGCATCTCCTATATACAAGTTGTATAACACCTCGACACAATAACAATTTGTTTTAATATTTTATATCTAACTTCATTATTTTAAAATTTTGATTTTTTTTAAATATTTAAGTAATGAGTTTTTTTTTTAAATCTTTACGCATTAAATCGATCGAAGTTCATGAAAAGAGATTAACAAAATAAATCACATTCCCAACCGAAAGAAGTTCATGAAAAGAGATTAACAAAATAAATCACATTCCCAACCGAAAACAAAGATTAATATATGCTTTCTACAATATCATTAATATTAAAAAGCTTCATTGTACAAATAAGAGTGTAGAAATGATTTACAATTTTACTCGTACATCTGTGTGAGAAGAGGATACTTCCTTTATTACTTTGAAGGTTTGCAAAAAAAATTTAAAATTCCATATTTAATGTGTACAAAATTATAGGGTCCTCATCAAGACTAGACGGCCAATTATAGACGGTAAATATGTTATATCTCTTTACTGATACATCGAAGCAAGAAGAGGAGTCTAATCTAAGTATCATTTTTAACTTGAAAAAAAAAACAGTTTAGATCTTGTCTTGCCCTATCGAGTAACGAAGTCTAATCTAGCCTCATCGATGCAAGAAGAGGAATCTAATCTAAGTATTATTTTTAACTTTGAAAAAAAAAACAGTTTAGATCTGGTCTTGGCGTATCGAGTAACGAAGTCTAATCTAGCCTCATATTTTGTTTATGTGTGTTGCTCGATATTTGCGTGATCACCCAATTATGATGATTTTACTACATTACGCTTTTTCGTTGGAGACTTAGAGAAAAGTTCTCACTCAATTACGATGATTTTACTACATTATTGTAATATCGTTGGTGAATATTTATTTTAATTTTACTGCAATCAAATAGAGAATTATTATTTGTTTAAATTATAAATTATTTTGGAATTCAGTTATTGAAGGATAACATTTTTACAGTTATGGGTAATTACTATTCTTTATACTAGGTAATTAATTATGGAAACAGTTATATGTTCCAAAACTAAATCGTAGAGTATTTTTAGATCAAGAGGATGGGGATCTGAGATCAAGAAAAAGTATTTTTAGATCAAGAGGATGGGGATCTGAGATCAAGAAAAAGGAGTGAGACAGTCTTGAATGACTATGTCTGGTTAAGACTAGATAGCCGACAAAACTTTAAAGTTTATAAAAGAGAGAGAAATCCTAAGAGTACGGGAAGATTATCAGTGGAGGTAATCTCATGACAATGAGGAAATCAGGTGCTAAACCATTAAAGTTATAATGATCATTTATTGTGCAAAAGTATAAGAATGTTTTCTTACTTCTGGAATATGTCATTAGAATTCTTTATATTGAACTAGAACAATTCCTTTAGAAAGAATAATAGATATCCTGAAGAAAAGTCCTTACTACATTTAAGAAACTGTATTACAAATATCAGTAGTTTTTATTAAAAAAAACCTAGGAAGACAAATAGTTTTTATTAAAAAAAACCTAAGAAGACAAATAAATCCAGTAGTTTTTATTAAAAAAACCTAGGAAGACAAATAAACATTGAGAAAGGACAGGTAGTTTTTATTTAAAAAAAAAACTAGAAAGACAAATAAATCTTGAGAAAGGACAAACTAGAAAGACAAATAAATCTTGAGAAAAAAAACTAGGAAGACAAATAAATCTTGAAAAAGGACAGCTAGTTTTTATTTAAAAAAAAACTAGAAAGACAAATAAATCTTGAGAAAGGAGAGGTATACACTGTAAATAGAAACATTACATTAACCAAGAAAGTAGAGGATAGACATTCTTTGTAAATAGAAACATTACATTAACCATGAAAGATAGAAGAAAGATATTCTCTATAAATCGAAATATTACAATAACCAGAAAGATAGTTTCCTTTTTTTTCCTAATTCAGGGACAGCTATTAAATTCATATATTAGTCAAAAGCATGGTAAATAATGAGGAATGAAATAGTCATGTATTGCAATGAGTAGTCATTAAACTGCTTCCAAAAGTTCTACACCATAAAAAATATGCATACATATAAACTTTGTAGATTCAACAAACTAAGACAAGAAGTAGAGATAATTAGCTAACAAATTTAATTATGTAAGACAAGAAGTAGAGACTTCTGGAAGCTTTACAGTAACACAAAATCTACAGGCATCGTAATTGTAGCATTACAAGCTCCAACAGAGGGCATTTAAACATTCTATCTCATAAGTTAAAATATTGAGAATTTACCAGTCATAGTGCAAAATCTATGCAAGAATTCTTATACAAAACGAGCCACAGGGCTTTAAAAACTATGTGTAGTTTAAACCCTCGAATCAAGAAAGGACAGCCCTCGGCCTTTTAAAAAAAAGGAAAGAACTCTGTGTTCATTTAAAGGCTCAGGAAAATAATAAAAAACCAGTAGCATGAATACGAAAACCCTCATCAATTATAAAAGCTAGTCTTAAGCATTCCATTATCAAAGATGGTGACACGAGAACTAATACAAATGCAGATAGAAAACTCCACACTCAGCCAAAGTCGTAGGCCTCCTTGCCTTACCAAAAGGCCTCACATAAACCTCTGAAATCAAACGCAAAAAAGTTATCGAAGGAGCTACGATTCCTGTAGTCTCAGGGAAGCACTTTAAAGACTTCCTTAACATTCTTGATAGTTGGGTGGTCCATTCTTAATATCAAACCCTATTTTGAATAGTAATAAAAAGATTCAAGTTACCCGGAACTCATTGCAGATGACAAAGCCTAAAGTAGGCTTTGCCTCAATGCAAGGACGAATCTTTCAACCCAGGGGCCAAACCTTCCATTCCAATAAGAAAAATGGTGTTAATATATTCAAACAAGATTTTAAGAATCAAAGATAACCATTTTGAAAATCTGATAAGAGTAACAAACTATGCGGAAGGAGTTAAAAACTTCATAGCTTTGAAGGAAACAACCTAGGCTCGGCCTCTGCAGAACAAATTCCAGAATGACGGAGTGGTTTCAAATCCTTCAAGGTGTTTTGAGTAGTTGGAAAACGGAGGAGAGGGTCCAAAGAACCCTGATAGCAGACGAAGACTGCCATCAAAGGGCAGAGTAGGGCCACAAGCTCCTGGAAAATTCAAAATGCAACAATGACCGGTTGAAAGACCTCACTACCCAGAACTGAAAGGACAAGAGCCTGAGAACCGTTCAATCCATTGGACAAATGAGAGACATCGATGAAGGCACCGAATCCCAAGAGTGAGGTGTGACAGAGACAAATGGAATACCTCCAAGCAGCCACCCGGATACAGTATGAACGAACACTAAATTCGTCTGTGCTTCCTGGACGAGTCTCAAGGCTATGGCCTATGGATTATAAATGCAGGGCATGCATAGTACCAAAGTCTTTAATATATGCATAATCATAACTTCTGCAAAGTTAAATCTGCGTGCCTCTGAAATCTCGCCTTGTTCAATAAACAATAATAGGTAGTATGTAAGGTTATGCATAGCAATCGATTAAAGTTTCATTGAGACAATAATTATGTTGATATAATTACATTCTTAATGGTTAATTCAGGTTATATTTCATTAAACCCATTTACATGTTATGCAGTGATTCAATATGTATACAGTTTTTTTTGTTGTTGTTATATATATATATATATATATATATTGGAAATGATAGGTAGAAGTGTTACATATGGTATCACAACACTCAGGTTCCAAAACTGAGGCCTCTAAAATAAGGAATAACAAAATTGTGTTGTGCATGTAGGAAAAAATAGTTAAATAATCAACATGAGGCGAGCTAGAAATCTACCACATGGTTCCATATTTGGAATAGGACCAACTTCATTTCAGGAGGGCAATCCTGAGGTTTGGGTGCAGCTGGGCGATGATACACAAAATCCCAATGCAGACCTCCAGACAACTGTACAAGAACTAAAAGGGGAAATGGCCTGACTCTGGGAAGACAATGAGAGATTGATGCAGGAACAAGAGAAGATATTTAAAAGTATGTCAGATAGGTAGAATCATCGGCCACTAGCCCCCAGTCCAGAGAATGGCCACACGACTAGGGAACAAGAGTTCTGAACTAAAAATATGGAAATAGAAGGAGGAGAAGAAAACCAAGAAGAAGAATCAAGAAACGTGTCTGACCACAAGACGTAGAAGAAACAAAAGATTGAACTCCAAGGGGAGTTTCGTAAAATCAAGCCTCCTCTCTTCGATGGGGAGCAAGAAGAGGTAGCAAAACCATGGTTAATTAATATGAACAAGTATTTCCAACTATACAAATATGATTACAATTTGAAGGCTCATTTGGCCATTTTCTAGCTTCAAGGGAAAGATACATTATGGTGGGAGGAAGCAAAAACAGTCCATGGGGTCAATGAGAAAAACATAACTTGGGAGAAATTCCAGAAATTATTTAAGGATAAATATTTGACTGAGAGGTTTTATGATGAAAAAGCAAAAGAGTTTCATGATCTTCATCTGGGCCAAATGACCATGGATGAATTTTTAACAAAATTTACATCATTATTGCGATATGTTTCTTATATTCATGAGGAAAAAAATAAGGTACAATGGTTTGTCAGTAGTCTTCTGTTTTTCATGAAAGAATGACTGGAATTTGACAATCCAAAAACCATGGATGAAGTCATTCGGAAAGCACGCATTTGTTATCAGCAAAATTAACCAAAAGCAGATACAAGTAAAAGATGGGTAGACAAAAAGGGAAATAAATGTATTCCCAGCCATAAAGGAAATAAGAGTACCAACAAAAAGAGAGTATATAAAGGTCAAAGTAATCGAAATGGGAATAAGCCCAGATTTAAGGTACCAGACAAAGCTAGGACAAATGAACCTACCTGTTACACAAAAATATCGTCACCATGACTATTTGCAGTTAGTATGGGTCTATCATCACTTGTACTGTCCTCCTAAGCAAGTCTCAGACCTCAGCTCTTCAAGTCAAGCTTTGAGAATGAGAGAAAGACATTAAAAATCAACAAAGCTCTCGTTCCGTACTTTCTCTCACTGTTGCCTGTGGTCCCACACCCCCTGTTCACAAAAACTGTGGACCTGCCCGCTCTGTCCCTAAAGGAGTGGGTGCGGACCCCTGTGAAAGTAAAAAAGGCGCAAGTTTATTTTTAATTCTAGATGGTTCTAGAAGGAATCTTGACGTGGATGGTTCACTCCTAAGTGGTTCATGCATCCCAAAACTGAAGGAGCTAATCCCTTGATGAGAGGAGCTTATCCCTTTGAAGGAGGGCTTTATCCATTTGAAGGTGGACCTAGTAACTTCCCTCCATTGCACTATAAATTAAGGCATTGGGCTTGTTGCTAGGGAGGTTAGAAGCTGAACATTTTTGAGGGTAAATTCTAGTGGAATTGAGACTTCCTAGTTAAGCTTGAGAGGAGAGATCACATACCTTTTTGGCTTCATTGGGAAGAGAGTGAAGCTTGTCAAAGTAGAGGAGACTTCTTTTTGGACCTTGGGAGGAGCTTGTACAACATCAAGGCACAGGTTGTAAAGTTCTTCTTTGATTTGAATTAATACAATAAGATTCATTTTTCTCAACAAATCGTCTTATGTCATTTGTTTCATGAATTCCTTGATCATCATGTTAAGTATGCTTTATGATATTGGCTTTTCATGTGCTATTTAATTTGTTTGCTTGTTTGTGTTTGCAGATTCGCAACAAGGGAGCTCATTTAGATCAAAAGTGCGAGGCTTCCACAAACTTGCATTGGACCCAAGGTAGGTCTAAAATGCTTGTTTGCCTTTGTTTATAAATGCATATTTAGAGAAAGATAGTTTTTGATTGGCTTGCTTGTCACTAGATATCATTAGATTCTAGGAAGGTCTATCTTGTCCGCAAGATCGACTCATTCCGTGTGACACCGCATGTAGAAATGAAACATAATTAATTAATAGATCACTTGTGTAGTGTTGGGGATGCGAAGACCTGCATTATGTCAAAAATTGCCCTCAACACAGAGGAGAAGATCAGATATCGCAAATTCATGAGGCATCCATAGTGAGAGAAGTTGCAAGAAGCATCCTTAAGATCAATGCAGCTTTTGAAGATCATCAGGCGGAGTTTCAACCAACTATGGTTGAATTTGAAGGTACTATTTCTGACTAGACCTGCTCTATTTTAATAGATCCTAGGGCTACATTAAGCTACAATAGTCCTAGGTTAGTGGAATAGTGTAAACTATAAGCTGTTAAATTTAAAAACCCATGGTTGGTACAACTAGCCACAGGGGAAAAAGGAAGAGGTCTGTCTAAAGTAAACAACTGCCTCTTGAAATTAGATGTTCAACCTATCATAGTTGATTTAAATGTACTACCCCTAGGATCATACGATATTCTAGTAGGTATGGACTGGTTAGAAAAGCACTGGTCTTTAATAAATTGTAAAACAAAAGCCATCAACTACCAAGATGAAGTAGGAGAGAGACAGGAAATACAAGGTGTTCAGAAACCTCTACATTAAGGCCAATAATAGCCTCCCAATTAGCCAAATGTATCACAAAAGGTTGTCAAATTTATGCCTTAGAAGTAGGGTATGCTGACTCTAAAGATAAGTCAGTATCACTAGAGAACATAACTGTGATACAAAGCTTTCTAGATGTGTTTCCTGATGAAATACCAGGCCTACCCCCTAAAAGAGATATAGATTTTACTATTGAGCTGATTCCAGGAGCTGCTCCAGTTTCCCGGGAACCATATTGAATGAGCATACCTGATCTAACATAATTAAAGATGAAACTCCACGAGTTGCTTGATAAGAAGTATATATGTCCTAGTGTGTCTTCTTGGGGAGCTCCAGTTTTATTTGTTAAAAAGAAGGATGGAACCATGTGAATGTGCATGGATTACTACCAACTGAACAAGCTGACCATTAAAAACAAATACCCCCTTCCTTGGATAGATGAGCTCTTGACTAGGTGAAAGGAGCAACCATGTTTTCAAAGATTGATCTCCGCTCTGGGTATCATCAGATTAGAATAAAAGAAGAAGATATTGCAAAAACTGTTTCCAGGACGCGTTACAGACATTATGAATTCGTGGTTTTACCTTTTGGGCTAACTAACGCCCCATCAACGTTCATGTGTCTCATGAACAACATATTTCATCAGTTCTTAGATAAATTTGTATTAATCTTTATTGATGACATACTGATCTATTATCGGAATGTGGAAGAACACAAGGAACATCTTTGTGTTATTCTACAAGTCCTACGAGAACACCAGCTATACGCCAAGTATAACAAATGTGATTTCTTTAAGGAGAAAATCCAATACTTGGGACACGTCACCGCGAAAGACGGAATTTTCCTAGATCCAGAAAAGATAAGAACCATTATGGAATGGCCAATACCAAAGGATGTAGCCGACATAAGATCATTTATGGGCTTAGCAAGTTACTATCGGAGATTTGTGGAGGATTTCTCCCACGTAGCCTATCCTATCACCTCTCTTCAAAAGAAAGGTAAAGTGTTCCAATGGATCCCCGATCGTCAAAGGAGCTTTGACCAGCTCAAGAATCTTCTTACCACAACACCAATTTTGAGCATTGCTAATCCCAACAAAGAACATGTGGTTTGCACTGATGCTAGTAAGGAAGGAGTGGGTGGCGTATTAATGCAAGAAGGGAGAGTGGTTGTCTACGAATCTAGGAAACTTAAGGAGTATGAGAAAAAGTACTCAGCCTATGACTTGGAGTTAACTGCGGTCATTCACGCCTTAAAAATGTGGCGGCATTACCTACTAGGTAAGAAATTCTTGTTAATGATTGACCGCCATAGTCTGATAAATTATTTCAAGCTATCAACTTTAAATGACAGGCAAGCTTGTTGGGAAAATTTCCTGAGTGAATTCAATTTTGAAATTAAACATTTAAAGGGAAAGGAAAACTAGGTGGCAGATACTCTAGGCCAGAAGGTAAATTGTTTCAATGAAATTTCTTTTAGTGAATCACAAACTACACTTTTTGAGCAAATTCAAGAATCAACCATACAAGATCCAACATATAAACATTTATGGCAGCAAGAAAAAATTATTAACAGCCATGAACAACAAATGGGTTATGAGATAAATGCGGAAAATTTATTGATTTTTAGGAAAAAGGATATATGTGTCTAACTAGCAACACCTTAAAAATCTCATTTTTGATGAATACCATAAGATTCCTTATGTAGGCCATCCCGGGTACCAGAAAATGATTTCTGCCCTACGGAAACAATTTTTTTGGCCTGGCATGAAGAAGGAAGTGGCAAAATATTTAGCCAAATTCTTGGAATGCCAGCAAGTGAAGGCTGAGCATCAACATCTAGCAGGGTTACTTCACCCTTTACCTATCCCAAAATGGAAATAGGAAACCATATCTATAGATTTTATTACTGGGCTACCTAAATCGAGGAAGAAAAATGACTCCATCATGGTGGTGGTGGACAAATTGAGCAAATCTACTCATTTCATACCTGTTCAATCAACTTATAGAGTAGTCCAAATTGCTAATATTTTTATGCATAACATTTTTAAATTACACGGAATCCCTAAGATGATTATTTCTGACCAAGATGTAAAATTTACATCAGCCTTCTGGAAATCCCTATTTGAAGTATTGGGCACACAACTACACTTCAGTACAGCTTACCATCCACAAACAGATGGGCAAACTGAAAGGGTAAACCAAGTTGTTGAAGACATGTTGCGAACGTATGTAATGCAACAACCCACAAAATGGGAAGATTATTTACACCTAGCGGAGTTTTCATATAACAACAGGTACCATTCATCCCTTCAAATGAGCCCCTTTGAAGTTTTATATGGATGTAAGTGCAGGACACCTTTAAGCTGGAGTGGACCAGAGGACAAACTGTTACTAGGGCCGGACATGTTGCAGGAAATTGTGAAAAAGGTACAGATTAATTTAAAGGCTGCTTAAGATCGGCAAAAGAACTTTGCCGATTGAAAGAGGAGTTTCTAAGAATTCTAGGTAGGAGATCATGTCTACATTCGAGTGCGAGCTAAGAAAAGCACCTTACAATGGGCCAGATGTGCTAAACTAGCACCCCGATATTGCGGGTCGTTTCAAATCTTGACTTGAATAAGACCGTGGCTTATCAACTTTCCTTACCCAGTCATATTCGTGTACACAATGTCTTTCATGTCTCTCTACTTAAGAAATATGTATATGATGCTAATCACATCATCCAATGGCAAAATATCCAGGTAATGTATATATATATATATATATATATATATATATATATATATATATATATATATATATACTTTACAATTGTGTTAAATAACTAGTTAATGAATTAACATTTTGTTGCAATGTTTAGGTCGAACCGGAAGGCGAGTTCTTGGTCGAACCTCTTGTTATGCTAGATCGGAGAGAAGTAACGCTGCGGAAACGAGTTATCACCTAGGTTAAAGTGTAGTGGCAGCACTATGGGCCAGAAGAGGCCACCTCCGAAGATGAACATATCATGAGAGAAAACTTTCCAGGTTTATTTGGAGGAAGAGAACATCGAGACGATGTTCCATTTTGGAGGGGAAGATGTAATATCCCCCATTAATGTTAATATTTATTTTAATTTTACTGCAACCAAACAGATAATTACTATTTGTTTAAATTATAAACTATTTTGGAATTCAGGTATTGAAGGATATCATTTTTACATTTATGGGTAAATATTATTCTTTATATTAAGTAATTAGTTATGGAAATAGTTATCTGTTCCAAAACTAAATCCTAGAGTATTTTTATAGTAAATGATCAGGAGGATGGGAATCTGAGATGAAGCGAAAGGAGAGGGTTGTGCTGAAAGGTTAGACACTCTTGAATGGCTATGTCTAGTTAAGACTAGATAGCTAGTAAAACTTTAAAGTCTCTAAAAGAGAGAGAACTCCTAAGAGTAAGGAGTGGCATGGAGGGGAAGATTACCAATGTAGGTAATCTCACGGCAGGGATGAAATCAAGTGCTAACCTTAAATCATTAATTCTGGACAGCATAATCTAGATAAGTACAGAGTTATTATATAACTGGTTCACTGAATATAAGAATTGTAGCTAGGAGAATGCTAAACTATTAAAGTTATAATGATCATTTATTGTGAAAAAGTATAGCAATGTTTTCTTACTTCTGGAATATGTCATTATAATTTTTTATATTGAACTAGAGAAATTCCTTTAGAAAGAATAATAGAGATCCCGAGGAAAATTCCTTACTACATTTCCAAGAAGAAACTGTATTATAAATATCAGTAGTTTTTATTAAAAAAACTAGAAAGACAAATAAATCTTGAGAAAGGACAAGTATACACTATAAATAGAAACATTACATTAACCATAAAAGGTAGAGGATAGACATTCTCTGTAAATAGAAACATTACATTAACTAGAAAAGGTAGTAGATCAAGGAAAATTTTAAGGATGGAAAATTTTCTTGAAGTTTAAAACATTGGCGAATCTCACTAATCCCTAATATGCAAATTATAAATGTTTATTGATATATTTGTAAAATTAATCAAATTTATAATTATTTTATATATAGTCTCTATATAATGTTGGCGATTTTTAAGGTAAAATAATTTTATATTCTAAAATTTGGGCGAATCCTCTTTTATAAAATTGGAAATTGGCGAATCTTTTTTGTGGAAAAATCATGGAAAATTAGCCCACTGGGCGAACATTAGCCCCTAAAATTTTCCATGTAGTAGATAGATATTCTTTATAAATCGAAATATTACATTAACCAGAAAGATAGTTTCCCTTTTTTTCTAATTCAGGGACAACTATTAAATTCATCTATTAGTCAAAATAATGGTAAATAATGAGGAATGAAATAGTCATGTACATACATTGCAATCAGTAGTCATTAAACTACTTCCAAAAGTTCTACACCATCAAAAATATGCATACATATAAACTTTGTAGATTCAAGAGACATGTAGCTAATTCCGAATAGTCACAGCATGAGGCAAGAAAATTCAATTAGCTAACAAATTTAATTATGTAAGACAAGAAGACTCGTGGAAGCTTTAAAGTAACAAAAAATCTACAGGCATTGTAATTGTAGAATTATGAGCTCCAACAGAGGGCATTTAAACATTCTATCTTATAATTTAAAATAATGAGAATTTACCATTCATAGAGAAAAATCTATGCAAGAATTCTTATACAAAATGAGCCACAGGACTTTAAAACTATGTGTAATTTAAACCCTTGGGAGAACCAAGGAAGGACGGCCCTCAGCCTTTTAAAAAAAAGGAAAGAACTCTGTATTCATTTAAAGGCTCAGGAAAGTAATAAAAAACCAGTAGCATGACTACGAAAACCATTATCAATTATAAAATCCAGTCTTAAGTGTTCCATTATCAAAGATGGCAACCTGAGATATAGTACAAATGCAGATAGGAAACTCCACACTCGGCCAAAGCCGTAGGCCTCCTTTCTTACCAAAAGGCCTCACATTAACCTCTGAAATCAAACGAAAACAAGCTATCAGAGGAGCTACGACTCTTGTAGTCTTAGGGAAACATTTTAAAGACTTCTTTAACATTCTTGATAGTCGGGTGGTTTGTTCTTAATATCAAACCCTATTATGAACAGTAATAGAAAGATTCAAGTTACCCGGAATTGGTTGCGGATGACGAAACATGAAGGATGGTTTTCCTCAATGCCAGGACGAATCTTCCGTCCCAGGGGCCACACCTTCCATCACAACAAGGAAAACGATGTTAATATATGCAAACGAGATTTTAAGAATCAGAGATAACCATTTTGAAAACCTGATATGAGTAACAAACTATGCAGAAGGAGTTCAATACTTCATACCTTTGAAGGAAACAACCCAGGCTTGGCCTCTGCAGAACAAATTCCAAAATGACAGAGTGGTTTCAAATACTTCAGGGTGTTCTGAGTAGTCGGAAAATGGAGGAGAGGGTCCAAAGAAACCTGATTGCAGACGAAGACCACCATCGAAGGGCAGAGCAAGGCCACAAGCTCTCAGAAAATTTGAAATGCAACAATGACCGGTTGAAAGACCTCACTACCCATAAATGAAAGGACGAGAGCCAAGAACCGTTCGATCCAATGGACAGATGAAAGACATCGATGAAGGCACCGGATCCCGAGAGTGAGGTGTGACAGAGACAGATGGAGTACCACCAAGCAGCCACCCAGATACATTCATGCAGAAACACTAAATTCCACTGTGCTCCTTGGACGAGTCTCAAGGCTATGGCATGCGGATTATAAATGCAGGGCACGCATAGTACCATAGTTTTTAATATATACATAATCATAGCCTGTGTAAAGTCAAAAGCCGCATGCCTCTGAAATCTCACCTTGTTCAATAAACAACAATACATAGTATGTAAGGTTATGCATAGCAATCGATTAAAGTTTCAATGAGACAATAATTATGTTGATATAATTACATGCTTAACGGTTAATTCAGGCTATATTTCATTAAACCCATTTACATGTTATGCAGTGATTTACTATGTATATAATTTTTTTGTTGTTGTTTTATATATATATTGGAAAAGATAGGTAGATGTGTTACAATTACTCTTTTTCATTAGAGACCGAGAGAAACCAAGTTCTCGCCTGAAAAAAATACTACAAGAAAACCAGAGATTTCAAAATGAATAGAAAGGGTAGTAGAGAGACCGAAATTTTTTGTAAAAAATATTGGTATTGAAAATGGTGTGGATAGTGAATCCTGTAGTGAAAAAAATATTGGTAATGAAGATGATGTGAGAAATTCATGTTCTGTATTGATACACAACATCAATCAATTACAAAAGGAAACAAATTTGCAAAAATCCGCATATACAATTGACAACACAAGACGAAAGATACACAACATCAATCAATTACAAAAGGAAACAAATTTGCAAAAATCCGCATATACAATTGACAACACAAGACGAAAGAGCTCGTAGTGATAAAAGTATTGGCAATGAAGATGATGTGAGAAATTTATGTTCTATATTGAATTTATTTAATATGTTTTAAATAATAAAAACCTATAATTTATTAAATATTAGATAACTAAAATTTAAATCGAAAAACCAAACCATTTCCTAATTAAATTATATATAAATTTTATTTTTTATTAAATTATATATATTAAGGATAATCTTACCATCAACTTAAAAAATAATATAAAAATAACTAATTTATAATTTTGGACTATAATGTAGAATTATTTTTTATTTACTCATCCTTATTTTTGTGAAGGGTAGTCTTTTATTTAATATTTTTTAGATTTGGAATTCTAGGGAATGTAGTTGTTGGCTTATCATCTTGATTTATAAGTTAAAAATTTCTAAATTTAGTTTGAGAGTCAAAACCAAAATCAGTTTATCAATAGATTACATTCATATGATGTATGTGTAATGAACAATTCATTTGTAAACAAGAAGTCAAGTCTCTTATTACTTAAATGTAATATGTGGTATTTAAAAATATTGTTACAACATTTAAGTGTAAGTATATAAAATAACTATAATTTATTATATAGAGTAAATGTTATCTTACTCATATATTAGTATAATCATATAAAATAAATGGTTAGTAAATGTAGATAGACATTAATCCATATTAAGCATTTAAACACTTATAGAGATAATAGACAACTAAATGCTCTAGATTGTGTCAGAGATAATAGACAAATGAATGCTTCCCGAGTTTGTTAAATAAATATAAATTTACATTAACTTATCATTATTATATTAACTTAATTTTTCTATGTTATTTTAATTATTAGTTGTTGTTTTTTTTTTTTTTTAAATTATGTGATGCAATTATTTCATGGAATTTTTATAATTGGCTAGAAATTTTTTTTTAAACCAATTTAGATCCATTTTACCTCTGTAGATCTATTTTAACTCTGGATCAAATCTCTAGGTGCAAACTTGTAGTGCAAAACTTGAGCAAAAGATTTAATTCTTCATAAAACTTGATAGATCATGAGTTTAAATATAGATCTAGAATGGTGTAATTATTAATAAATAATAATTAAAAACATTAATTGTATTTTTTGTTTTATTGTTATTTTTTAATTAATTTTATTTTTATGTAATTTCACTGAGTTAAAATGTTTTAATTAAAACTTATAAATAATTATTTTATTTATTTATTTTTATTTTTATTTAAGTTGATCGAAGTCAAAATGTTTAGATAACATGACAAAACAGAACATCTCTTCCACATTGGGAAGAGTGTCTCTTGGACCAAAAATGTAATTAACCAAAAAATTGTAAAATATTTTGATTATGAAAAGATAAATGAACAAAGCCTATTTACAAGTTAATAATATCTATTGTAAAGTGAGAGTGAATATCCACGGTTAAAAATCTTGTTATATTGTAAGTATTAATTTTTTATGTGCCTATTAAAAAAATTTAAATATGGTTACAAAATTATTATTTTAATTTTTACGCTAAATGGGTCTATATTTATAATTGCTATTTATATTTTATATATTTTAATGTGATGGAGGGTTTAAATATATCTCAAATGTAACTATAATTTGTTTTCCCTTAGAGCTAATTAACAAAAAATTATAACATTAAATTCAAATAAAATATTTTATAAATAGTTTATTGTGAAATAAGAAATGGTTTTTGGGCATGTGGTATTGATGATGGATGGTATTGGCCTGTAGTATTGTAACAAAGTCTATTTACAAGTTAATATTATCTATGGTAAAGTGGTGTATATATCTATGCTTTAAAATATTGTTATTATGTGTTTATTAATTAAATTTAAATATGGTTATAGAATCATTATTTTAATTTATAATGTAAAATGGATCTTAACTCATAGCTACTACTTATATGTTATATATTTTTATGTGATATGTATATTATTATTTTGTATTATCTAAAAAGTTTCACGTCATTTTATTAATGAAAACAAAATTACAATATAACAAATTGAATTTTATTATTTTTACAATATCTCCTTGCTCTATATTATATTAATATTTTATTATTATTTAATTCAATGGAGATGTAAATGTTTACAAATCCTTTGCATCATATATATTAAACATATTAATATAAATTGAACTTATTGAACAAACATGTACAAATGTTTACATACTTTCTTACACTACAACTACGCATCTCCTATATACTAAGTTGTATAGCGCCTTGACACAATAACAATTTGTTTTGATATTTTATATCTAATTTCATTATTTAAAAATTTGATTTTTTTAAATATTTAAGTAATGAGTTTTTATTTTTAAATATTTATACATTAAATTCATCAAAGTTTATAAAAACAGATTAGCAAAATAAATCACATTCCCACCACAAAAAAAAATTAATATATGATTTCTACAATATCAATAGTATCAAAAGCTTCATTGTACAAATAAGAGTGTAAACATGCTTTACACTTTTACTCATATTTCTATGTGAGAAGAGGATACTCCCTTTATTGCTTTGAAAGTTTGCACAAGCAAATTAAAATTCCATATTTAATTTGTACACAATTATAGGGTCCTCATACTAGAAGGCGAACACAAAACAACATTGTAAATATGCTATATCCCTTTACTGATACATCCATGTAAGAAGAGGAATCTTATATCCCTTTACTGATACATCCATATAAGAAGAGGAATTTAAGTATCATTTTCAACTTAAAGGAAAAAATGTTTAGATCTTGTCTTGGCCAATCCGGTAACCAAGTTTAATCTAGCCATATATTTTGTTTATGTGTGTTGCCCAAAATTTTCCATATCACCCAGTTAGGATGATTTTACTACATTATTCTTTTTCATTGCCAAGTTCTCTACAGCCTGAAGAAAATACTACAAGGATTTCAGAATGAATAGAAATGGTAGATAATACAAGGAAACCAGAGATTCCAGAATGAATAGAAATGGTGGCGAGAGCTACGGATTCAAGATCGAAGCTCTTTATGTTGGAGTATTTGTGAAGAATGGTGGTATTGAAAATGGTGTCAATAGTGAAGCTTGTAGTGATAAAAATGTTGGCAATGAAAGTGAGGTGAGAAATTCATGTTTTGTATTGATGCACAACATCAATCAATTACAAGAGGAAACAAATTTGCAAAGATTCATCGTACAATTTACAACACAAGACAAAAGAGCTTGTAGTGATAAAAATATTGGGAATCAAGGTGATGTGAGAATTTCATGTTTTGTATTGATGCACAACATCAATCAATTACTTTGCCAAGATCCACAAATACAATTGATGACACAAGACAAAATTTGTCTTCTGATGGTACTTCTACATAAAAAGGGAAAGGAGAAAAAAAGGAAACAAAACCTTATTTCTATTAAGGATTTGTTAGCGAACATGATAAAATGTTGGAAAATCAGAACTAGAGCTACAAATTAAGAGGGAAAGGAGAAAAAAAGAAACAAAACCTTATTTCTATTAAGGATTTGCTAACAAACATGATAAAATGTTGGATGGAACACGAGGTGAATTCACAAAAGCAATTCTTGGAAATGTTTTAATTAATACTTATAAATAATTATTTTATTTTATTTACTTTTATTTTCATGTAAGTTGATCGAGTCAAAATATTTAGATACAATAACAAAACATTACATCTATTCCATATTGGCCTTTGGACGAAAAATGTAATTAACCAAAAAAATATAAAATATTCTGATTATGAAAGGGTAAATGATTTTTGGGCATGTAGTATTGATGAGCCATGGTATTGGTTCACCTTATTTCTATTAAGGATTTGTTAGGGAACATGATAAAATGTTGGATAATCAGAACTAGAGCTACAAATTAAGAGGGAAAGGAGAAAAAAAGAAACAAACCTTATTTCTATTAAGGATTTGCTAGCAAACATGATAAAATGTTGGATGGAACACGAGGTGAATTCACAAAAGCAATTCTTGGAAATGTTTTAATTAATACTTATAAATAATTATTTTATTTTATTTACTTTTATTTTCATGTAAGTTGATCGAGTCAAAATATTTAGATACAATAACAAAACATTACATCTATTCCATATTGGGCTTTGGACGAAAAATGTAATTAACCAAAAAAATATAAAATATTTTGATTATGAAAGGATAAATGATTTTTGGGCATGTAGTATTGATGAGCCATGGTATTGGTTCATGATATTGTAACAAAACCTATTTACAAGGCAATAATATCTATTGAAAGTGAGAGTGAATATCGTGGGAGTGAATATCCATTGTTAAAAATCTTTTTATATTGTAAGTATTAATTTTTTATGTGCTTATTAATAAAATTTAAATATGGTTACAAAATTATTATTTTAATTTTTATGGTAAATGGATCTAGATTTATAATTGATTTTTATATTTTATATATTTTAATGTGATGGAGGGTTTAAATATATCTCAAAAGTAATTATAATTCGTTTTCCTTTAGATTTAATTAAAAAAATTATGGAGGACGGAGATCGATGGCTTGCCTCTGCTCGAAGGGAATGGCGTTCCCAGGCATGAGCTGTCCCAGCTCTCCTCTCACGTGGATCTAGTTCTGGCCAGTAGATCTGTGTGCACCCAAGATCTCCGGGAGCCCAAGCTGGGTAGAAGTAGAGCTTGTTGTTCACGATTATGATAGGAACCCCACAGCTGCAAAGACCCGCGGTTACAGAGGAGGGGAGGGCATGAAACGAGGGTTAAAAGAAGTTGCAGATCACATGGACATTGCAGAAGGGGCTAAGGCAAGCCACCTATAGTGATGCACAGAAACGCCGACTCCTCAAAGTAACAAGCGATGGGGAAATGGGTTTATCGATGCCAATTGCATTGGATCTGCCGGACTACACACCGAATCTACCACTGCAGTCCCTGGTAGATTGTTGAAAGGAGTCGAGTAGCTCATCCCCATTGTGGAAAGGCATAAATACCCCAGATCTACCACCGACCCGACCGATATGGCTTACAATAATCAGAAATGCCAAGATCCAATAGCTTGAAAACCCTGGACTAAGAAACGCCGACAGATTAGGGATGAGATAGGGTTCTATAGCAAGTCATCTCGAGTAACAGAAAGAGGTCAGCCACAGGAGGAGACATATCCTATAATGCAGATCTTACACAGATATTTATCAAATCACCGAATGGAAAACACCACTACCTAAGAATATGGCAGCGTTGCAGGATCCGGGATCTGCGAGTTAAAATACAAAGCTTCGTTGGTATACCAGCTCATGCACAAAATCTGATCTATAAGGGACACAATTTACAGGGGTATCATACCCTCCAGGACTACAACATAATATTAGATACAACCATCACCATCAACCTCTGTCTGCAGGGCAGACACTCATGAACTAGCTCGAAGAACACAAGGACAGGGACTTTCAAGGACGCAGTCGAGGGCAAAGGGAAAACCAATCCCACAGCTACCGCTGTATCTCCGAGGCCCTACATTATAGAACAAAAACCTGAGAGCCCATCCGTCACCATCGATATACCAGAGGTAAACACAATCCACTCAGATCTACAAACATATGCAGTTATATGCAGATTCAATAGGTTTTGGCCCAGATCTGACATCTTGCATCAATGGATCCATACTGTCTGGACAACAAACTGCGAAATCTACTTATGCCCCAAGGGGTTCTTCATAGTTAGATTTAGCATAGAAGAGGAAAGGGACATTATTCTCAACCAGGGGCCATGGTTCTGGGGTAGCGCCAGACTGTTCATCACCCCTTGGTTTCCAAAATTCGATGCCAACACAATGGTGGTATTAAATATGCTAGTCTGGGTTAGGTTGCATAACCTCCCCTTACATTTCTGGCATCAAAAGGCATTAAACGCTATTGGAAATACTCTTAGGAAATTCATAAAGACCAATTCAGAGAGATGCGTAAAGGGAATATTTACTTTCGCCAGAATATGCTTTGAAGTAAACCTCAGCCAAGGCCTACCAGAAAGTATAATCCTGAATTTCAACAATACACAGTGGATACAACCCTTGGACTACGAAAACACAACATTCTGATGTCATGGATGCCAACAAATGGGTCACCTTCTTAGTGCATGCCCACACATCAAAAACATCCCCAATAGAAGCAAGCAGCAACAGAGGAAGCCGAAAGGATGGAAAAATATAGAACCTTTGGTGATGGAAGTAGACATAGCAGAGAACGTAGAACACATTCCAGAAGAAGAAGAACAAATTGTTCAGGACAACACACAAAAAGAAGAGGAAGTCCCCAGCAATCCCATGCAGCAACAAGGTTCCCAGCTAACAGGAAAGGAAACACTCGAAAACAAGAGAACTCACAGATCAGAAGGATCGGAGTTGGACAAGGATTCTCCCACAAATATAACAAATAATTAGCTATCCATTGTAACTTCTACCCCCAACGCGGGAGGATGGCACAAGGTGGAGAAGAAGAAAGGGAGAAAACAATAGCTACTCCAACTTTTTTATTTTTTATTTTTTGCATCTTTTGGTTTCGGTGAAAACTGGAACAAAACATCTGCATATGCTCTTTAGCATCTACAAAATGTAATTTTGTCTTATGAATAAAATTACGACTTTTTCCATGGAGGAGCGGCAAGAACGAAGCAGGAAAATAACTAGGGTTTCGATCGATCACAGAGGTAGTCCTCCATGAAAGGATGCACAGGAGGGAGCTCCGCTCCCTCCTACAAGCAGGTTGTGGTTAGCAGGGGAAAAAAACCAATGGAAAATGACAGAGACCCTTAAGAAGGAAAAGATAGAAGCAATGAAGAAGAGCAGGAGGGAACTATGTCAAGGGAGCACAATGATGCATTGGAAAATGTGGAAGAAATCAAGGAACAAAGCACTAAAGACAGAGCACACATGGTACCATGCAAACCCAAAGCGGTAGTAATTCCCAGAGTCATTTTAAATGATCTACCGCTGCAGGTGCACAGGGATCACATGCAAACATATGCAATCTTCGTAAATTCATGGGGTTGTGGCCCACTGAAAAAGCATTACAAACGTGGATTAAATACCACTGGAAACCAAAAGGCAACATTGACCTACATCTTGGGTCCAAGGGATTTTTCACTGTAGTTTTTGCAAACATTGAAGACAAGGACAGAGTGTTTGAAGGAGGGCCATACTTTTATGCTCCAGCAGGCCTCTATATGCGACCTTGGATTATGAACTTTGTTATGGAACACGAAACTTTTACTTCAGTCCCAGTTTGGGTAAGACTCTACTCTCTACCTCTTAATTACTGGCAAATGGAATCTCTATCAGCCATAGGAAATAAGTTAGGGCATTTTGTCAAGGTTCCTGAGGCTACTAGAAGGGGGAAGTATACTTCCTTCGCTAGAATATGTGTGGAGATGGATCTCTCTGGAGCATTGCCGAATGAGGTTATTCTCGAAGTGTTTGATGAGGAATGGATACAAACGGTAGAATCTAAACATATTCCATTCAGATGTCGCACATGTCATGAACATGGACATCTAGTTAGAGACTTCCGTCTCAGTAAGATAGAGAACAAAAGAAAAGTTGATATAATGAAGGATCCAGAAAGCTTCTTCAAGGTGGAACACAAAGGAAAAGGGGGCAAAAGAGGACTAAGAACGTGCAAAGCTACAGAGTAGCAAGTCAACCAGAACATGTCCCAAGTCCTCGAAGCGGACGAAAGTCCTACAGATATTGATAAAGCAAAAGAAGGAAGCCCAATGGAGGAGGAGAAAGAAGAAGAAAGTGAGCAAACACAAGAAAATGATAAACTGAAAGAATTTATGATAAGTAATGCTAAACAGGTGATGGATCTTGAAATGAACCAAAATGAGATGGATATGGAGGACCATGAACTCTAGGAAATTATTGAGAAAGAGAACCTAGATTTGGAAGGTTTCTTGAATCAAGGAACCAAAGAAGGGCTAGACCCATTACCTACAGAGGAGTTCAATAGGGTTCAACAACTATTTTTATGGAAGACCCAAAGTAAAGGGTTGGATAGACTAAAACAAAAAGATAGACAAGGCAAAGAAGGAGTGAAAACGATGAAAAATACGGCAGGACTAGCACCCAGAATCCCAGGAAAGAAGAGGGGCAGAAAAAAGCAGAATGAGTTGTTGATGGAATGCAGAAAGCTAATGATATATTTAGGTAAGATGAAAGACCTATTCCTTTATTAATCTTTAATATGGAGTTCACTTCTTGGAATATTAGAGGTCTAGGTAGTAAAAGGAAACAAAGGTTACTGAGTAATAGAATGAAACAAGCATCTCCGAATGTGATTTTCATTCAGGAGACCAAGTGTTCCATTCAGAGGATAAGAGATATCCACAGTAAATGGCTCAATAGATTGGAGTTTCTGGAAGTCAAAGCAGAGAATACAACAGGAGGTATTCTCACTCTGTGGAATCCACAAAAGATCGACTTAATAGATGTGAAGGCATCTAGGGATTATTTATCTGTAGTAATTCAACCAGTAGGAGATAAGGAAACCTACCTGGTTACAAATGTCTATGGCCCACAGAGAATGGATGACAAACTTAGGCTTCTAAACTCTCTGGAGACTCTAAGAAATAGACATGTAGGAATACCCTAGATCTTAGGGGGTGATTTCAACATGATTAAATCACTCACGGAAAAAAAAGGGGGAACTAGAGTTCTAGGCAAAGACTCTGTGGCTTTTCAAACCTTTATTGATAAGATGAAGCTGGTGGATATTGAAATGCATAACGGAATCTTCACTTGGAACAATAAAAGAGGAGGAGAGTCTCAAGTAGCTTCAAAATTAGACAGATTCATAATCTCAGAGGATCTTATGCTCAATGATAAGGAAATGGTAGCAAGAATGCTACCGTTTGGTGGTTTAGATCACTGACTGATACAACTGGAGGTTCAAGGCATTGGTAACCCCAGGAACAGACCTTTTAGATTTGAGAATATCTGGCTTTCCCACCCAGATTTCATCAGAAACGTAACCAAGTGGTGGGAAGAGGATATAAACATTTAGGGTACTAGAATGTTCCTCCTTTAGAAAAGATTAAAACACATCAAGCTCCGGCTTAAAGACTGGAACAAGACTCAATTTGGCAATATCTTTGAAGAGAAAAAAATTATTGAAGGAAAACTGCAGGAACTTAATGTTGAAAAGTGTGCAACAAGAAATGCTTGTTGAGAATGCAACAAGATGATGGAGCTTAGTGAAAAGAGTCGCCTTCACTAAGTGGGCCCGCAAGCAAATTATGGTGCAAGTTCTATTTTTGATCCCAGCAGGGATGATCACAGTATGAGTGATCACAGTGTGGGTGACCACAGTGTGGGTGACCACAGTGTGACTGATCAAAGTCTATTTTTAGACTAGCTGTCAAAAATAGAAAAGTCAAATATTATTGTCTCATAATAATATTTGGACTATAAACCTGATCTTATTCTCTTGGAGAACTTCAGGATGAGCTACGGATGTGGTACATGCAGATCCCAGAGGGAAATACGTGGTTACCTATGGGATGACTAATATTTGCATGCAGGACTTCAGTTATAACTCGAGTGAGTTGAGTTTAGTGGACTGGAGGTGCAGTTGATGGAGTTGTGTTCAGTTTAGCCTTGTTAAACTAGTTGTATTTAGTCTAACTGATCAATAGACTAGAGATGAGTTGGGTGAATTAGTTATTAATTAATTCACAAGTTATTAACTCATAATGCAACTATAGAATACATCAGTTAACTCAGTTGCATGTCAGTGCATGTTCAGTTCAGCAGGGATAAGTGTTAGAGAATCAGATTGCTATCAGTTGTGACTATAGTTGTGCATGATGATTTGCACAATCAGAGGGATTGAGTATGCCAATGAATTGGCCAATACCAAGAATTGTAGCATGTGATCACGTCCAACACAGTGTGAGTGATTATTTGCAGGTCAAATACGAGTTTGGCAAACCATTCTCATCAGTTCTTGAGCAGGTATTGAGCTGTGGAGGCAGGCAAGCAGCGGGGGAGATTTGGAGATCAGATCTGAGCTGTATTGTGTGTAACAGGAGGAGATAGTACTGAGTACTTGGGATGAGTATTTTACTATGTATTGTTACATGATTCAATCAATATAATATACAGATAGTGTGGGGTTTTTAACGAGATGCTTTCCCCGGGATACATACTGTGTTTATGAGTTTGATTGATGCTTCTATGTGTGCCTATGAATGTTTCTGCTTCTGTAAATTGATGATCAACGTAGAGGAGATTATGTATTATACATGTTCCCCTTATAATTGTATAATCATGATAATCTCTGTGAATATGTGTCATATTATTCAAAATTTCTACATGGTACCAAAGCTGGTTGATTTGTAGAAAAGTTCTACAGGATATCAAAGCGAGGATTGATCATCGGATCTATTATTCAGAAAGTGTTTACATTTTATTTCTTCAGGCAGAGTCTGTAATCGGGTCAGTTAGCCTCTGGATTCATCCTTCTTTTGGAAGGTGAGATATCCGGTGAATACCCATACAGTCGATCTTTGTACAAGAAATACTTTGTTCTCACGAATTCTAGATTGGAAGCGGTTGAGTTTTGTGCTGGTGGAATTCGAATTTAATTCCAAAGAAAGAGATAAAACTCAGAAACATTCAGTGTGAGAATGGAGACAGTATGCCCCAGTATCTCACGAAGTTCACCCAATGCCGGGATGAGCTGGGAAGTGTGGGGGTGACTGTCGAATGAGGATGGTGAGTCTAGCACTCCTTGACCTTCCTAAGAGTTGGCATAGCTACCAGGACTCGGTGAATGGAAGGGAGAAACTGCCAAATTGGGAACGACCATGGTCGGATTTGATGCAGGAGGAGATTAGACAGAGCACTAGAGACAGTTCTTCATCTATGCATGATGAGAAGAACTGTGCCTTAGCGAGTAAGGTGAAGAAGGGGAAGGAGAAGGTTTCTCTTTTCGAATCTTGTTCTTCCAGTGATGGGAAGAAAGTTGATAAGTCGAAGGTGCGATGCTTTCGTTGTCATGAGGAGGGTTCACGGGTCAAGAACCTGTATGCTCTTGAGGTTCAAGATGCATGCAAAGCCTTGAGCAGCGAGGCAATTGATGGAGACTTGGTGGTTGAGAGGGAAGGTATGTTACCTTTCAACATGCAGAGCCAGAAGAAGTCTTAGACAATTGTGGAGGAGCCACGATTGGTGCAGCAACTTCAGGAGGTTGTGGAGCAGCCACAACAAGGGAAGCTGAGAGGAGATCGAGTAGAGACATCTACTCATTTAGAGACCTCCAGTAGGGGGAAACTTCGAGCCAAGTGGGCTGAGGGATCGCATGCAGCCATACCTCCAGGTAGGAGGTGGGGTGATATGGATTGATCGTCCCAAGGAGGAGGGGCAGGATCCTTGAGGTACCCAACCTCTTGGATGAGACCTTGCTACGGGAGCCCCGATGTGTAGTAGCAGGAACTGACTGATTGGTTAGAGACAGATGCGGATGGAGCGGCAGAGAGAGTGGCAGTGCAGGGAATCCCAGGACAACGCATAGCTAGCAGGCTGCAGCAATGCGAGAGGCACAAGTGTTTTGCACAGTGCTAGGTGGAACAGAGAGGTGTGCAATGGTGCGAGATGCATGGAGATGTTGCAGTAGTGCAGATGTCAGAGAGGGAGCAGTTGTCAGCAGCAGGTAGAGCTTCAGCATGAGAGGGTGTTTCTAGCCCAATAGGGAGGTCAGTTGGGAGGTGCAGTGCAGATGCAATGCTGGGAAATAGAACTAGTAGTAGCACAGATGCAGTCAGAGATCAAAGTGACAAAGGCTAGAGCAGTCAGATACTGAAGAACACAGAGATGCAGAGTTTTCAGTCGACAGAGGCAATAACAGTCAAAGACTTTGATGACAGAGCAAGTGGACTGGCCAAATGTGTTGCATGGAGAACATTCCAGAGTTACAGGATCGGGTTTGAGAGGAAGCCTTTCTTGTTGAGAGGGAGTGTTGAAAAGTGTGCAACAAGAAATGCTTGTTGAGAATGCAACAAGACGATGGAGCTTAGTGAAAAGAGTCGTCTTCACTAAGTGGGCCCACAGGAAAATTATGGCACAAGTTCTATTTTTGATCCCAGCAGGGATGATCACAGTATGAGTGATCACAATGTGGGTGACCACAATGTGGGTGACCGTGAGTGATCACAATGTGAGTGATCAAAGTCTATTTTTAGACTGGCTGTCAAAAATAGAAAAGTCAAATATTATTGTCTCATAATAATATTTGGACTATAAACCTGATCTTATTCTCTTGGAGCACTTCAGGATGAGCTACGGATGTGGTACATGCAGATCCCAGAGGGAAATACGTGGTTACCTATGGGATGACTAATATTTGCATGCAGGACTTCAGTTAGAACTCAAGTGAGTTGAGTTTAGTGGACTGGAGGTGCAGTTGATGGAGTTGTGTTCAGTTTAGCCTTGTTAAACTAGTTGTATTTAGTCTAACTGATCAATAGACTAGAGATGAGTTGGGTGAAGTTACTAATTAATTCAAAAGTTATTAACTCATAATGCAACTATAGAATACATCAGTTAACTCAGTTGCATGTCAGTGCATGTTCAGTTCAGCAGGGATAGGTGTTAGAGAATCAGATTGCTATCAGTTATGACTATAGTTGTGCTTGATGATTTGCACAATCAGAGGGATTGAGTATGCCAATGAATTTGCCAATACCAAGAATTGTAGCATGTGCTCACGTCCAACACAATGTGAGTGATTATTTGCAGGTCAAATACGAGTTTGGAAAACCATTCTCATCAGTTCTTGAGCAGGTATTGAGCTGTGGAGGCAGACAAGCAGTGGGGGAGATTTGGAGATCAGATCTGAGCTGTATTGTGTGTAACAGGAGGATATAGTACTGAATACTTGGGATGAGTATTGTACTATGTATTGTTACATGATTCAATCAATATAATATACAGATAGTGTGGGGTTTTTAGTGAGATGCTTTCCCCGGGATACATACTGTGTTTATGAGTTTGATTGATGTTTCTATGTGTGCCTGTGAATGTTTATGCTTCTGTAAATTGATGATCAACGTAGAGGAGATTATGTATTATACATGTTCCGCTTATAATTGTATAATCAGGATAATCTCTGTGAATATGTGTCATATTATTCAAAATTTCTACACTTAACCAAGCCCTTATCAAAGAAGGACATGACAAAGCACGACATGATCAAGCCACCAAATATCAGCAACAATGGGAGAATATATGCAGTCAAGAGGAAATATTTTGGAGACAAAAATCTAGAGTCCAATGGCTAAAAGAAGGTGAACACAATACTAGAATTTTTCACAAATCCACCATGGAAAACAGAGCACATAATAGAATTTCTTTGATTAAGGATAAAATAGGAAACAATCCCAATTCTCATAAAGAAATAGAGGCAGTTCTAGTCCACCACTTTAGAAACATAGCACAGGAAATTAGTTATGAAAGAGAACACTACATGCGGGATTTTACTAAGCACATACCCAGGATAGTTTCCATAGAGGATAATGTTAACCTTTACAGGCCTGTGACTGAAGAGGAGGTAAGTGGGATTCTCAAAGAAATGCAGAATGGTAAGGCGCCAGACCCGGATGGTTTCAATGTCAACTTCTTCAAAGCTTGCTGGAATATTGTCAAACAGGACATTCTGCAGGTAGTGGAAGATTCCAGGAGGCACAGAACCATTTTGAAAGCTCTAAATTCCTCCTTTATAGCCCTAATCCCTAAACAAGATCTGGTTCAAACCCCTGATATATTCAGACCTATAGCTCTATGCAATGTAGTTTACAAGATAATATCAAAGGTGGTTGCAAACAGGCTCAAACCCCTCTTATCTTCACTAGTTTCAGGGGAACAATCTGGATATGTGGAAGGAAGGAAAAATCTTAATAACATCATCCAAGCTCATGAAGTGGTGCACTCTCTTACTAGTAAGAGAAAAGCTGGAATGATCATGCAACTAGATATAGCCAAAGATTATGATAAACTGAATTGGAACTATATCAGGAAGGTTCTTATTGCTTTCGGGTTTGATCACAATTAGGTAAGATGGATCCTAGCTTTGATTACTTCTTCTAATTTTTCAATTCTAGTCAATGGCTCTCCTTTGAAGACTTTTACCCCTTCCACGGGCCTTAAGCAGGATGACCCTCTCTCTCCCTTTCTCTTCATACTCATGATGGAAGAACTAGGTAGGGCTATCAAGTATGCAAAAGCAGTTGGTAACATCAGGGGAATACAACTCTCCGACAATGGATAGGCCTTAACTCATCAACAATTTATGGATGATACCATGTTACGGGGAATACCCACAGTCAAAGAAGCTCTTGCTTACAAAAAAATCCTCAATGACTTTGCCATGGCCTCTGGTTTGGAAGTCAATCTTTTCAAATCTAAGATTTTTTTCTTCAATACTAATATTTCTATTCAGAGGAACATATCTAGAATTCTGGGCTTCCAAAGAGACTCTCTCCCTTTGAAATGCCTGGGGGTTCCTTTAACTGAAAAACCGTTACACAAGAGTATTTGGGAGTCGATGATTAGTAAGCTGCAAGACAAGACCAGGAAATGGACAGTGAGATCATTAAACTTGGCTGGCAGGTTGGTCCTCACAAAGGTTGTGCTTCAATCAATCCCAATCTTTATGCTTTCAACTATCCTTGCCCCTAAAGGAATTCTGCATCAAATGAGAAACATACAAAGAGACTTTCTTTGGGGCAAGGGGGAAGAAAAGAAGAAATGGGCCTTAGTTTCCTCGGAAAAAATATGCAAACCCAAAACCACGGGGGTCTTGGATTGGATGATCCTGAGATTCTTTCTAAGGTTCTAGGGGAAAAACTATGGTGGCGATGGATAAAGGAACCAGAAGCACAATAGGCTATCACTTGGAAAGAAAAATATGCAAGTGCTTGGCTAGATATAAGAGGATCTCATATTTGGAACAAAGCCTGGGATAACAGAAGCTTAATTCAAGACCATAGTTTCTGGGAAATTAGAAAGGGAGACCTAGCCTTATTCTGGGAGTATAGATGGCAATAAGAACCTATTCTATTACAGGAGGACCTAGAGGACCTCAAAGCAGAGACAGATACCAACCCAGGTAAAGGATTTTTTGGATCCAACTAATAGTTCAGGGAAATGGAGAAAATGGAGAAAACTCGATCTCCGAAATGACAGTCATCTAAAAACTAAGGCCGAAAGACTAATGAAAATGTTGGAGCAAAGGAAAATTCTAGTTTCAAGGGGGCATGACCAGCTGATATGGGGCAACGACAATGAGGGGAACTTTAATCTCAAAGAAGCTAAACTCATACTCCTTGAACTTGATCCCCATGCTCCTAACAGGATTTGGAAAAACCTTTGGAAGCATCAGGGTTGGATGAAAATTAAACTCTTTCTGTGGCTGGTTCTGCAAAGGAAAATCCTGACCTGGGATAATATTAGGAAAAGGGGATTCCCAGGGCCTTCTAGATGCTAACTTTGTGAGGATCAAGAGGAGACCATGGAACAGCTTCTCAACAATTGCAGTTTCACCTCCAGATTATGGGATTCTTTTACAGCTATCTTCCAACAATCTGACAGAGATATGGGATGTCTTCTCAATACTCTCACCGAATGGAGAAAGAAATTTTCTGATAATGAAGTTCTTGGTTCTACATGGGCTCTTACACCAAGTTTCATAATTTGGAATGTTTGGAAAGAAAGGAACAAAAGGATATTCAAGAATGTTAAGAATTCTTCACAGAAAATTTATGATCTGATCCTAAAATGGATTAAGGAAACGGTTAGTACTACCATACGAAATCTTCCCTTGAATCCCCCTTCTACCACAGACTGGAGGATTCTCTACTAGCTAGATTTGCAGGGACTTGTTCCTCAGGGCTTAGTTAGGAAAGTTTCTATTGTGGATCCTGAGCTAGACTTTTGGCATCCTCCCTCTAAGGGCTTTCTTAAATTCAACATCGATGGGGCTTCCAAAATTAATCCAGGCAAGGCAGGCTATGGAGGGGTTTTAAGGGATGAGAAGGGAGATATTCTTTTTATCTTTCATGTTCACTTAGGAAAGGCCACCAACAACATGGTGGATTTAATGGCCATGGAACAATGTCTTGAGTTCCTGGTTCAGGAAATTCGTCAAAATATAATCATTGAAGCTGACTCCGAGGTGGTCATCAACTCAGTGAAAAGAATAAGCTGGGGAACAAAACTGGAAAAAGCCTCTTCAAACTGGAGGCTAATTCAAGTCTTCCAATGGATTCATAGTCATCTACAGAGCCTAAGAACAGTTAGTTTTTCACATGTGCGAAGAAAGGCCAACAAACTAGCAGATTTGCTAGCCAATCAAGGAGTGATCTGCACAGATAATAGGGCAGTGATGAATTGACTAGAGTTCCCTAGAAACAGACTAAAGACGGAGTGTCAAAACCAAGCAAATTAAGACAATACAATGTTCCTTAAGAGAGCCATGGAGATGGGTATAGCTAACCAGCAGGTATTTTTTCAGAGGCATGCTCACAATGGGGTCTTTTGAAAATGGTATGGAAGAGTTAACCAGAGATTCCTGGATTAATCGATGCACTGAAATTCCCAGTTGTACTGACGAGGACAAGAGAGATTCAGGGGTTGTAGGAAGGAAGGCGTAGAATGCTTCACGCATCGGGTCAAGGAGGGTTGAAGATGTGAACAATCGGGAGCAGATGAAACTTGAAGATCGCGAAACTAGAGATTTTACTTTTCGGCCATTCTCACTGTGACCTGAGTGGGTTTTTGTTAATCGTAGCCCTCACAAGTGGGAAGCGGTATTTTCTTTTCGGGAGCTATCCCACTCGGTGAGCTCCACGTGGCGGTGGGGTCAGGAGGAAAACCACCCTTATCGCACGCTAACTTCCATGAAAGTAGGCGGGTGCGATATCTATGTCCACCATTGGATCTCACAAGGCATTTCAATGGAACAGATCGACCAGGCAGGTTCGCGGACCCTTGCAATTAATGGTGAGCATCTTTTTATCGCGGGATTGGTCTACAGCTGTTAAATCTTTCGGACAAGTCCAACGGCGAGATTAAAAGAGGAAGGCTAGGTCTGGCGGGAAAAGAGTTCCCTGGGGGACAAGAAGCTCATTTTGCGAGCAACAGAACCCAAGGTTAAGTATTCGGGTGGGTTTATTGCCTTTACATGCAAATAAACATATGTTTTTTTTTTTTTTTTTGGATCCGAAGCCAAACTCATATATTCTTATTTTGAGAAATGTAAAGTTCAAAGATAGGGGTAGGGTATAGGGTTAATGAGATATTCCTTCATTCATAGAGCATGGGAGTTTTGAAGTATTCTATGTACTTTATTTTTGTGAATTAGAAGGTCCGACTCTTGCATTAGCCAAAAAAAAAATTACTACCTTTTCCACGGGAAAAAAAAATTAAAAAAATTATAAAATTAAATTCAAATAAAATATTTTATAAATATTTTTGTGAATGAGAAATGATTTTTTGGGCATATGGTATTGATGATGGATGGTATTGGCCCATGGCATTATAACAAAGTCTATTTACAAGTTAATATTATCTATGGTAAAGTGGTGTACATATATCTATGGTTAAAAATATTGTTATTATGTGCTTATTAATTAAATTTAAATATTGTTACAAAATCATTATTTTAATCTAAAATGTAAAAATGGATCTTAACTCATAGCTACTTATATGGTATATATTTTTATGTGATATGTATATTATGATTTTCTATTAACTAAAAATTTTCTCTTAATTTTATTAATGAAAAAAAATTACAATATTACAAATTGAATTTTATTATTTTTGCAACATTTCCTTGCTCTATATTATATTTAATATTTTATTATTATTTAATTGAATGGAGATGTAAATGTTTACAAATCCTTTACATCTTATAAATTTAACATATTGAGCAAACATGTAAAAAGGTTTACATACTTTCTTACATTACAACTAGGCATCTCCTATATACTAGGTTGTATAATTTTCTTTTTTATATTTTATATCAAATTTCATTATTTTAAAATTTTGGTTTTTTATTTTAAATATTTAAGTAATGAGCTTTTATTTTTAAATATTTATACATTAAATTGATCAAAGTTCATGAAAACACAGGAGCAAAATAGAACACATTCCCCACACAAAACAGAGATTAGTATATGCTTTCTACAATATCAATAGTATCAAAAAGATTCATTGTACAAATAAGAGAGTGTAAAAATGCTTTACACTTTTATTTATATATGTGTGGGAGAAGAGTATACTCCCTTTATTACTTTGAAGGTTTGCACAAGAAAATTAAAATTTCATATTTAATGTGTACAAAATTATAGGGTCCTCATGCATACTAGAAGGCTAATTATATACAAAACAATGTTGAAATATATTATATCCTTTTACTATACATCTATGCAAGAAGAGGAATCTAAGTATCATTTTCAACTTAAAGAAAAAACTGTTTAGATCTTATCTTCGCCAATCCAGTAACTAAGTCTAATCTATCCATATATTTTGTTTATGTGTGTTGCCCAACATTTGTCTGATCACCCAATTAGGATGATTTTACTACATTACTCTTTTTCGTTGGAGACTCATAGAAGCCAAGTTCTCTGCAGCTTGAAGAAAATACTACAAGAAAACCAAGGATTTTAAAATGAATAGAAAGGGTGGCAAGAGCTATAGATTCTGTAGCAAGATCGAAGCTCTTTATGTTGGATTTTTTTTGTGAAGAATGGTGGTATTGAAAATAGTGTAAATAGGGGAGCTTGTAGTGATAAAAATATTGGCAATGAAGGTGATGTGAGAAACACATGTTCTGTGTTGATGCACAACATCAATCAATTACAAGAGGAAACAACTTTGCCAAGATCCACAAATAAGGTGATGTGAGAATCTTGGAAGCGGTAGGAAATGGCTACATTGATTAGGGAAACTAAACTACATGCACAGGAGCATGCTCTTCAATCAAGTTGGGAGAAGGCCATTATTAAATTTTTTGAGAAAATGTAAATGTGATGGCACTGAATGAAAGTATTTTTGGAGTGGATTTTATAGAGAGAGGAGTGGATTTTATAGAGAGGGGCTTGAGAAGTCATTGCAACTACTCTTCTTGTGCTTGGAACAGTCATTTTAGTTTCCATTTTTGAAGATGGAGGAGAAGCACATGAACCAAAGAGAAATACAAGGTGTTAAATGTTTGGAATGAGGATGGTGGGTCAATGAGAGCCTCACAAGAATTTGATTTTATCTAATAACATATATCCAGAGGAAGAAATACGAGTTCAGGCACTTTGACTACATTGTCGTGGAATTTTATATAGCTTCGTCCATATTCGAACAAGTAAACTACCTTTTTGGTGTAGAATCTGTAAGTACGACCAAGGTAACCTATGGCATTATCAGGCCTCATGTTCATGTGGACATTGACAAAAAAATACTTTGGGTACCAAGTCATAGATATTTGTCCACCTACAACAGAAAGAGATATGAGCCGCAATTTCCATGCATTCATATGGGCATTGTAAAAAGTACTCTATTTGCAGTGAAATCTAGCAAGGGTCATCCCAAAAGTTGCAAAGACATTTGATGTGTGTGGATCTCAAAAATTAAGATGACATTTTTACTTGAAATTAAAGCTCAAGAAACAGAGTACTTTCCCCATTTCTTGGATGGTAAATTGGGTAAACCATTGGCCCTAATTCTAGGTCATGAAAGCTCAGGAAAGGAATCATAGTACTTTCCCACGAAATAGACCATTGGCCTTGATTTTTGGGAATGAAATCTCAAGAAACATATTAATTCCACACATCTTGAGGATGGTAAGTTAGGATAACCATTGGCCTCGATTCTAGGGCCTTGCCTCAACGGAATGAAGAGAGTCAAATCCATAAGCAGCAACAACTAGCAACAATATCAAAGAACTTCATATCTGACTCTAGACCACTTGAGTTAACCCTTGGGCTCAAAAATTAAGATGACCTATTTGATATGGTACCCAAAACTAGTGATTTAGTTTTAAAAATTACCTAGATTGTATGCTCCAAATATCACATCTGCAATGGTTTCCCCACCAGCTTCTCCCGGATAGCCCACCCAAAGAATACCTAAATTTATTTTATCATTCTTTGCAAATTTTATATCAAAAGGACCTAGACATGATCACAAGAACTATGAGTCTCTTGAACGTAGCATTAACTTCAGTTACAAGTTGTTTTTGTTGGCCAAGAAACAACAAACTTGTTTTGTGTAGAGCCTTTTCCTCCAATTTCAAGTATCCACCTACTATTAACACCATCGCATATGTATTGCATGTAGTCTAAACAACCCCAGCTATTAAACTATCATTTACTTTGCATGCAACATAAAATCCAATGGAATTATTCTTACAAAGTTGATCATGTTGGCAACTTAAAGGATGTTTAAAATATTTGAGGCATTTTAAGCAATTTATTTTTTATAGATGTTGGTTTTCTTTTTCGATGTGAGAAAAGTCTCATTTCTATTTGTTTAGGAGCATTTCTTAAGGTGGTATGAGCTCTCTAGGCTGAATTTGTATGTTATAAGCTTATTGAAGTTGGAAATGACATCAACAAGCTCCTACTTTTAGCTATTGGTTTATGGAAGGAGTTATTCTTGCTTCTTCTTATTTTCTAGATTGTTTCCAAGAGAGACATGATCAATGGAAAGTGCGACAACTTAGTCTTATTCCTATTGTAGAAAACATTTGAAATATTTCTTACTCTGGACAAATAGTTATTGAAAATAAACCCCATACATAGTGTTGGAACTCATACTTATTTAGTGCATATAGAACACCACCTAAAAATTGTATACTCTTGATCACAAAAACACAATTGTGACATAAAAATTGATTCAAAATGCATGTACATTATCTTGAATCTCTTCTAACAAAAGCTATTATCAATTGCATTGTGAATTAAAGTTCATATGATATTATTTGCTCTATGAAATGTTTGATTTAAACCATTTAGTTATAACAATTAGGAATTGTGTTCATGAATTTTAATGAAGAACATTTTCATAAATCCTTTGGAGAGTTAAAGTGTTGTGCATTGCCTTCATTTTGAACATATTTTAGAATATTGGCCTGGTTGGAATCTCCCTCAAACATAACATATGATCATAAAGAAATGTGAGTAAATAAACAAAATTGCATAAAATTTTTACTTCTTTCTTCTATGCTATTGTTTCTTATGCTACCGCGTTTCCATTGTAACATGTGGTGCAATTGCTAATTATATATATGATAGTAATACAGAAAGAGTTGAAGCTATTCTATATGCATACTTGATCATTAAATATATTAATTTACATTTAATTTAAAATTGTTTTTAATTATACATAAATTTTTATATAATTAAAAAATCTAATAATTAATTTTATTCATAATTATTATTTTATTTTTAAAACATAACTTTTAAAATTAAATTATTATTATTTAAAAAAACAAAAAAATATAACGCGACTTTTTGAAAGTCTTTAAAAAAACAAAAAAATTATAATGCGACTTTTTGAAAGTCTTTCTGGCGGGTTTTTCGGTCGAAATCCAGGAATTTATTGGAATCTCAAGTTCCGAGGGGTTTTGCAGTTAAAAACCATTTTAACTGCAACAAATCAAGATTTAACCTCAATTTCTTCCGCCGGATTCAGTCACCGGAATCTCCAAAAAATCGCATTATAGACAAGTCCGTTTCTTTAATTTATTCAAAGATTACTAGCTAGCATTTGCATGTTGCGAAGGGCATAGTAAAAGACTGAGGATTCCAATATATATAATTACTTAGGATTCCAATATATAATTACTACTAGCTGAGTCTCTATCATGAGACCGCTTCAACCCTGAAAAAAAGGGAAACTAACTAGATTAGATTTATCTGTGATCTTGAGACGAGGCTGAGTCTCTTCTTTTACATAATTTTGCTGTTCGCTTTCAGAAGGGGTAGTAGTGGGCATGATTTTCCATTTGTCCACGGTAGGAGATTTCCCGTGCAGAGGTAAGAATGGCATTTTGATCTGCTGCGATGAAATAAGCCGATCAAAATACACACAACAGTAATAATGATCATGATCATAATCATAATCATAATGAGAGATATCAGGCGGATTAACGCTTTATTAAAAAAGAGAATGATATATGAGTGTGCTTCCAAACAATTCATCATCATTTATCAAAGAATGCACTTATGCAGGTTAATGCAAGCTTAGCTTTCTAGTAAAACAACTTAATACCATGTCAAAAAAAGTAGCAACTGCAACATAACATTTGAGGATGGCAGGACAACAACATTCAATGACTGACTTACTTAAAAGAGATGATAAGTGCCTGTGCAGTATGATTGAGGTTAGCCCTTGCTCCTACCATCTGCACATTATTAACTCCTTATTATACGTTAATCCAACCCAGGATTTAATAACAATAACAAGGGAAGTTACATGTTATGGATACTAATCTACATATTGAAGTGAATTGACCTAATAGTTATTAACAATAATAATAATAAGATGACTCACTGTGGGGATGTCGGAAGCCTCGCAGGCAATTGCAGCAGCCTTGGCCCCTGCTTTCACAGCGTCTGTATCCAGATACAGGCATACATTCACGAGTTTCATACCCACAAATTTATGATTAACACCCTAGGCTTTATTTAAGAAAAATGAAATTGCCTGCCCAAAAAAGAAAAAATGGGATTAATGTTAGTAAGTAATATAGCAGACAGTCTTGTGTTGTGTTTGTCTATGTAATATTGTTATCTACCCTGATTTCTGGAAATAACAAGTATATGTTGCCTATGGACTTAACTACACATTAAAAAACATACGAGAATAACCTAGACTGATTACACTGATTAGTTACAGTTACCCTTGGAATACTGCTTTTCTCTCAGAATTTCATCAGGGGCTCTTGATTTGGACTCGCCATCTCCTCCTTCGATCTGCTATATTATTCCCCTCACCAACTAGTTCAGATTTATGAGACAAGAAAATTATGAGAAACTGAATAGCTGACGCGGAAACTCAAAGGTTTAGGCGCTATATATAGAAATATAGAATGAAGTGGATTCAAAGGTGGGATGGGGAATTTGTGGTTTCCAGGGTGAGAAAACAATGAGCTCTGTAGGGATTATGGAGATTGTGGGGTTTGGCTTCTGTTTTCTGTGTATTGTTACCGAAGGAGTAAACCAGGTTTGGAATCAGAGATTTGATTGAGAAAACCAGTTTTGCAATAAGAGATTTGATTTTTTTGGACGGGTTTAGTAGATTTGGAGTTAATATGGATACAGGGTAATCAATATTATGGTCATTTTTATTTTTATAATTTTTTTATTAATTATTATTATTATTATTATCTATTTTTAAGGTTACTATCAACTTAGACATTAGATTAATATATGAAATATTTGTGGGATAAGAGACTCACTTCTACTCATTAATTTGTCTCTTAAATCTATGAAAATCTACAACTCAATCTTTCTGATTTTGAATTTATAACATTTTTAAGAGAAAATACAGTCTATTATAAATCATTTTATTTTTATTTTTATAAAATTATTTTTATTTTTTATTATTGTGATCATATTTGTTGCAACATCTCTAACATTTTTGTAATTAACCTTCTCTTAGAAATAAATATAATTTATTTTTAATGAATATATTAATGAATTTAAAAACAACTTTGACAAAGTTTACAAAATTTTATTTTTAATGAATAAATTAATAAATTTAGAAACAACTTTGTTAGATTTTATTTTTAATTCACGTGAATAACTTAATTCCCAACACTTTTTCCCATTCAAATTCATGGGGTTTCTTTCTCGGCCACAACCACTTCATGTTCATGCTTTGCCTTTCTTTCTCTATCCTTTTGTTAAGATCGCTCGTAAATACGGCATATGGTACGGTAAGAATTTTATTTTAAATTATTTTATTTTACGTTGCTTTTCATTTTTTAAATATTTTCTTGTACATTAAAAAGTTTTAATTTTTAATTTTTTTAAATATTTTCTGGTAAATTAAAAAGTTTTAATTTATTAAATTTTTCCTCATCATTTTTATTATTATTATTTTTAATGTGATATTAAGTTTTATTTGCAGATTGCGAAGAAAATGGGGAGTCGTGTTCTTTATTATTATATTTTTTTGATGGTGAGTAAAAGAGAAAAAGAGAGTTGTGTTTTTTATTATTATATTTTTTTAATATTGTAGAAAAAAGGAGTCATGGGAGGGGAGGATGGTATAAAATGGTTTTAGTTAGTTTTATTTTTAAAATTAATATATATTAAAAATAAATATTTATTATTTTTAATAAAAAATTATTGAGATTTTTTTTTAAATTTGAAAATAGTGGAATTTATATGTTAGTAAGTAATATTGAAGTTTATATCATATATATATATATTTTATTTATTTATTTTAGTGTAATTTTTTTTATTGGTGCTAATGATTTATTGGTAAAATAAGTTGGATGTTTTTGTAGAGTTCCATTGTTTGTGTTAAGATAGGGGCAGTCATAGTCATTCACATATTTACATGGATATCAAAATATTGGTTTGATCATATCAACTAATTCAAGACATGCAAAGAATATTGTCTTGTTGTTTCAAAAAATACCCAACATTCTATCCACTTGAATGTCATGTCTCTCTTCAAAAGTGTCTCAATTATATTCACTGTACATGCATAATCTTAAAAAAAATAATATAATACTCCCTATTTCCTTAAAAATAAATTTAACTTATATTAATTTATCATATTCTATAAATCCTTGTTTTCTTTCACCTTATTTGACTACAGCATAATTTTGTCCCTCAAGATGTTCTATCTTGACAACTTCCCAAATAGCTACAAAAACTAAAACTCACAATAACATTCTCACCCTTCTACAATCACTGTTAGATCTATCAAATAATGGTCCAATCAACCTAATAAGTACATTCTCAAATATTCCAAATGATGTTTTGGAAAAATAAATATTGTCTTGAGTAGTTGGTCTTTCTTTATGATGAAACCATGTCTATACTTTGACTAACTAACCATGAATGAATAAATTTTGCATTAGTCTATCCAAATTCAAGAACATTCTCCTTGAATAAGGCTAGAAATGCGCGTTTTTAATTGATGCAATTTATTGTTTCCAATTTATTCTTTGGAATTCCGTACAACTATGAAGGTTCCATTTTTCTTTTTCATAACCACTAATAAGGCCACCCATTCACCTTCCTTCCTTAAATAATAATTGCATTCAACAAATTATTTGACACCTCTATGAACTTCACAATATACTTGGGATTTATCTTACATGATATTTACTTCATTAGTCTCATATCCCACTGCAACCCAATTCTTAGCACTCCATATTCCATATAAATACTCCTCTAAATCATTCTAAGTATATGTGAAAACATCTACAAACTCAAAAAAGTTTACGATTGTCTCAAAATTAGTCTTACAAATCTTATTAGCTCAATTTTAGACCGGGGTTCACACTAGTGTCCAATAAAAAAAGGTTTTTTGTAGTATAATCGTTGGAATATTCATTCCCCATAAATAATATCACTTGAAGCACTATGTTAATAATAAAGCTTGTATGGGGCTCATATAATATGACTGTCATGATAGACACCCAATCTAGTATCTAGACTCTCACCCTAACATATTATGCAAGCTTTGCTACACCGAAACACATACCCCCATATGGATGTTGCCTTTGACCAAAGAAAGTTGTCATATAGTCTGCTACAGGATCATGAAATGTCTTGAACAAAATATTATCTTGGTTTTGAAATAAAATAACCTTTGGGGTTAGTTTACAGTTAAACAAATACTTTATTTTTTAGGACAAACTTTTTGGAAATGTAAATAATGTCATTTTAAAACCTAGAAAAATATAATGCTCAAAGATGAACATGTATAGGTGAAAACGTCATCCTTAAGAATCAACTCTGAAATTTTATGAAAACCTAGTGAAAATTTTCAACATCGTACTCAGCACGACAAAAGGAAAAGAAATGGAATATCTCAAGGAATTAGGATATATATCAAAAGAAGATGAGGTAAACTTTGTGAAGAAACTTCAATGAGGTTCCAGAAGATTCAGAGGTAAGATTCCCTTCAAATGTTTTGCTTGTGGTAGAGTTGGTCATTATGCTGCTAAATGTCCTCATAAAGATAATCATGACAAAGGAAACGAGTTTGCAAACGGTGATAGAAAACAATTTATTAATAGAAGAAGTTATTATACTCATGAAGATAGTGATGGCTTGTCTAACAGTGATGAAGATGAATTTGAACAAGATATTAAACTACTCATGGCTTATGAAAATGATGATTTTATGGATTCCTCAGAAGAGGAAGATTTCTTTGAAGAAATCGCCCAACTTAAAATATGTTTGGAAAAAAAAGAATATGGTCATAGGCACTTTGACACATCAACTCACTGAAAGAGAAAAGCACAGTGAAAAATTAGAATGTGAAGTAGTGGACCTAAGAAAAGAACTTGAGAAGACAAAATCTCTGAATCTTAGATTTGCTAAAGGATCAAAAACCTTAGATGAAATCATCAAGGTTTAACATTCTCCTCTTATAAACACTGGTCTTGGACACACTGGAGAAACATACCAACCAGAAAATCCTTTAGCCATCACTAGAAGCTATCTTGATGCAAAAAATAACTAGTGAACAATGCACCAATCCTTAGCAAAATCCTAAAGGTACTTCCCAAGTAAATCATGCTCATTTTACTCCAAGGGTGAACATTAATAGAAGCACCAACAAAAAGTTGAACAATACCAAAATATTTTATGATCACAAAAACTTCTTCTTTAATGGAAAATGTTTTTCATGCCATAACTTTTGTCATAAGGCTGCTCATTGTGTTGCTTACAAAACTATCATGACTAGAATAGAAATAAAAAAAGGAGTGTGATAGGAATCAAGAAAATCTCCTATGATAACTTTTCTCCTCTTGAATATGAAATTGAATGTTCATTTTTCAATAACTTTGGTCATGAAGAATCTAAATGCAGGAGCAAATTTCAGGCAACAATTCAAAAGGAATAAACATCATCGAATTTCAAGGTAAGGAAAAGGAAGGAATTTCAGTCAGAAAGATGTGGCATAGCTCTGTTTGCAAAAGGAAAAGAAAATCAGTGGTACATTGATAGTGGATGATCTAAACACATGACAAGTGATAAAGATAAACTCCTTTCATACAAAGCTTTAGAAAAGGAAAAGAATGTCTCTTTTGGAAATGATACACCAGTTGTCATTAAGGGTAAAGGTTCTATTTATTTAAAAGAAAAGGTTAAAGCTGGAAATTTTATGTATGTTGACAGTTTAAAGCATAACTTGTTGAGTGTTAGTTGAATGTGTGATCAAGGAAATGAATTTGTGTTTCGATCAAAAGAATGTGTGGTTCGTGAGCTTGACATAGGAAATACCATAATCAAAGGTACAAGAACTCCAAGCAATCTATATATACTAAAAGGAGGTCAAGAACAATGTTATCTAAGAAAAATAGAAGAGAACTAGTTATGGCACAGAAGATTGGGGCATCTAAGCTTTTCTCAAATAAGAAAAGCATGCATGCTCAAGGCAGTTCGTGATCTTCCAGATATCATCATCCCAGAAAATACCATCTAAAAACCATGTCCATTTGGTAAGAAAACTAGAGTTCAATTCAATGGAAAGAAGGATCAACAATTAAGCCTCTTGAACTCATTCATATTGATTTGTGTGGGCCAACAAGGAAAAATTCACCTCGTGGAGAAGAATACTACATTTTTTTCATTGATGATTTTTCTAGAATGTGTTGGATTGGTTTACTAAAACATAAAGACAAAGCATTTGAAAAGTTTAAAGTCTTCAAAGCTTTAGTTGAAAATGAATTAGATCTAAAAATCAAATGTCTCAGATCTGATTGGGGAGGAGAATTCATATTAGATGAATTTTGTGAATTTTGTGAATAACATGGAATAAAGAGACAGTTCTTTGTTGCCAGAACTACTCAAAAGCATGGCGTAGTGGAAAGAATGAATAGAACAGTTCAACAAATGGCTCGAGCTATGCTTGATGAATCTGGAACTCCTGACACCTTCTGGGGTGAAGTTTCACATACTGCAGTAAATATTCTCAACAAAGCTCATGTTTGTGTAAATAGTGATCAAACTCCATATGAACTTTGGTATGGTAAGCCTCCTACTGTAAAACACTTTAGAGCTTTTGGTAGGAAATGTTTCATCAAAAATACTGATGAAAAACTTGGTAAGTTTGAACCTAGAGAAAACAAATGAATATTTATTGGTTATTCATCTATAAGTAAAGGATGCAAATGTTATAATAAGAGACTTCAAAAAATTGTTGAATGTATTGATATTGTAATCGATGAAGCATGTAGAAATACGAAACATGTGACATCAACAAAGGAAGATGATAATGATGAAGATGGTGAATGCTTTTTCGTATCAAATCGAAATGATATAGAGGAAGAAACCAATGAAGCATCAGAAGAACATACATATGATAGGGAAAAGGCTCCATCTATGTATGTTCAAAAGAATCATCCAGAATCTCAAATTCTAGGAGAAAAAGGGTTTGGAGTATAGACAAGAAGAACTATTGTAGGAGTTTCTAGTTATCTAGCATTATTATCCTCCATAGAACCACAAAATTTCAATGAAGCTAGCAGAGCTGAATGTTGGGTTATGGCCATGGATGAAGAACTAGACCAAATTGAAAATAATGATACTTGGGAATTAGTCCCTAGACCTCATGATAAAAATGTTATAGGAACAAAATGGATATGAAAGAATAATTTGAATGAAAATGGAGAGGTTACTAGAAATAAAGCAAGGATTGTTTGTAAAGGGTATGCTCAACAAGAAGGTATAGACTTTGAATAAACTTTTGCACTTATTGCTAGACTTGAAGCCATAAGAATGTTCCTTGCTCTTTCAAGTTTTCGAAAATTTGAAGTGTATCAAATGGATGTAAAATCAACATTTCTTAATGAAGATTTAGAAGAAGAAGTATATGTTGAACAACCAGAAGGATTAATTCTGGGAAATGATGCAAATCTTGTATACAAACTCAAAAGGGCTCTATATGGACTAAACAATCTCCAAGGGCATGGTATTATCGTCTTGAAAAATTTCTTCAATAACAAGGTTTCACAAAAGGATTTGTAGACAGAAACTTATATACAAAAATTGAGAATGATAAACTGATAATTATTGTATAAATTTTGAATAGTAAACACATATTCAACATAGATTATCCCGATTATACACTATTGCAGAATACATGCATAATACATAACCTCCTCTACGTTGATCATCAATTTGCAGAAGCAGAAACAATAACATGCGCACATAGAAGCATCAATCACACATATCAAGCATAGTATTGATTGAGAACATGTAACAAACATAGTACAATACTCCTCACAAGTACTCAGTACTATCTCCACCTATTACACAGAATATAGCTCAGATCTGATCTCCAAATCTCCTCCGCTGCTTGCCTGCCTCCACTGCACAATCTCGCAAGAGAATGAATGAGAATGGCTGAACCAAACTCGGTTTTACCTCAAGAGAATCACCCACACTGGGAATCACGTGAGAACAAGCTATATTTCTTGGTATTGGCCCCAACACTACGCAGTCTTCACTGGCATTACTCAATTCATGCATGTGCAAAATCTCATGCACAACTGATAGCAATTTCAACCTCTAACACCTGTCTCCACTGAACTGTACATGCACTAAGTTAATTGATGTATTCTTCAATTGCATTATGAGTTAATAATTAGTGAATTAATTAATAGCTAATTCACACAACTTATCACTTAGTCTATTGATAAGTTAGACTAAATACAGCTAGTTCAACTAAGTCAAACTGAACACAACTCCATTAACTCCTCATCCAACTCCACAGAACTCAACCACATGAGTTCTAACTAATGTCCTGCATGAAAAAACTCGACTGACTCATAAAGAAAACGTATTTCCTTCTGACAGTTGCATGTGACATATCTGTAGCTCAACCTGAAGTGCTCCAAGAGGATAAGATAAAGTTTATAGTATAAATATTATTATGAGACAATAATATTTGACTTTTCTATTTTTGACTAGTAGCCTAAAAATAGACTCTGATCACTCCTGCTGTGATCACTCCTGCTGTGGTCACTCCTGCTGTGATCACTCCTGCTGTGATCACTCCTGCTGTGATCACTCCTGCTGATCCAAAAATAGACTTTGCGCCATAATTTTCCTGCGGGCCCACTTAGTGAAGGCGACTCCTTTCCACTAAGCTCCATCATCTTGTTGCATTCTCAACAAGCATTTCTTGTTGCACACTTTTCAACAATTATTGTTGTTTATGTTAATGATACCATCTTTGGCAGTAATGAAGAATCTATGAGTCACAACTTTTCTTATGATATGCAACAATAATTTGAAATGCCTTTACTTGGAGAACTAACTTATTTTCTTGGTCTACAAGTACAACAAACAAAATATGGCATCTTTCTTTCACAAACTAAATATCTCAAGAATATTCCAAAGAAGTACAGAATGGAAGATTATAAACTAGTATGTACTCCAATGGTGACAGGATGTAGTCTCGGTTCTAATGGTGAATCTCCTACAATGAATCAACCAGCATACAGATCTATGATTGGAAGTCTACTTTACCTAACAGGTACCAAAATAGATATCATGCATGCAATAAGAATTGTTGGAAGGTCCAAGCCAATCCAAAGGAATCACATCTTTAGGATGTAAAAGGAATATTCAAATATCTCCAAGGAACTTAAGACTTTGGTCTATGGTATCTTAGAGATGCATATCTCACTCTTCATGCATATACAAATGTGGATTGGGCTAGAAATGTTGATGACTAAAAAAGCACTAGTGGAGGTGCATTCTGTATGGGATCACAATTAGTATCTTGGTTCAGCAAGAAACAAAGTTCGATTTCCTTGTCTACAGTTGAAGAAGAATATGTGGTTGCAGCATCTTGCTACACACAACTACCTTGGATGATGCAAATATTACAAGATATTCAAATCACATGTTCTCCACCCATCTCTATTCTATGTGATAATACAAGTGCTATTAGTATTTCAAAAAATCAGTCATGCACTCTAAGACCAAGAACATACCCATTAAGTACCACTTTCTACGAGAACAAGTGCTTGAACAAAAGGTTAAATTGGAGTATGTTCCCTTCAAAGAATAGGTTGCTAATATATTTACCAAACTGCTTCCCAGAGAAACATTTGAATATCTCAGACAAAATATGGGAGTTGTTTCTGCCTCATCTCGCTGTTAAAACTAGTTTCAGAGGAATGTTTCCTATACGCGAGTTTCTGTGGCTGCAATGGCATATGTGTTTTTGTTATAGAAAAAAAATGGGTCAGACTCAAAATCAATTTCTGACATGGGTGTTTAGTCTGATATTGATGGTTACAATCTCCTGAAATTCTTTGTTCATTACTGTTTATTTGATTGATGAAAATGCCTTGATCAATGAATTGTTGACAATGCACAGGTAGCACAGGTTCAGAGGGAGAATTAGCCTTAAAAAACATTATGCATTGTTGGCATCATGGTTGTTGAATTCAACTATGATCTCAGATATTCATATCATTTGTTGTAAAGGTCATGTAAATACCTATGGTATAATAATATGTCTCTTTCTTTCATAGTCTATTATGAATGAGTCCTTTTCGACATATGATGTAATTTGCACCCCCACTATGCATGGGAAGGATGATTTAATAATTACAATTTTGAAAGTCATGTATGAACTTTTGGTATATCCCAACTAGGTTGGGTGATTGATGTATGTATGAGTCATTGATGATAGGAAGGTCATACTCACATAGTTGAGTTATTGAGTCATGTTATTCTTTTGAAACATATTTCTGTAGACTCTGCATGTGCTTAGGGGGAGCATGGATAGTATAGTGCATCTCAAGATGTACTAAGAGGGAGAATATCTTGGTCTACCCTTTGCCCTTGATGTCAAAGGGGGAGAGTATCTTGGTGTTTCTTGATATATCTAACAGGTTCTACAACTTAAAGTAATCAACACCAATATGGTTGCCATCAAGTCCAAAGGGGGAGATTGTTGGCATTATGGTACATGTGTTGTCCTCTATGGAAACCCACTCACAGGTCACTTTAGAATTGATAAAGGGAAACTCACATTGTAAAAGGTCAATTCAGAGGTAACAGGGTAATGGTACATAAGAACAAGATGATGGGACAAAGGACTACAGATTAGAATCAAGAAATTGAAGAAAAAGAATGTTTTAAGTTGTATACATTGGTTCACCTAGTCCAAATAGCATATACAATCAAGTTCACAGAACAAAAGGCACGTATACGTATGCATGCACTTTCACAAGAGGAAAAGCATGTATGGGATGGAAAATTAATATTAATGAATACCAAGGGTCCATACCATGGTAATAGACCACAATATTGAGCGGAATAATGGTTACTTGATCCCATCCAAGAATACCATAGGTTCTAAGTGTTGTTTTGGTCTGAGGTATTGAGAAAGGCTAAAACTATATAAGGAGGAGAAGATCAAAGGGCTAAGTGTGCAAGTGAAAGGGTTTTTCATGAATACATCTATCTAAAGTATATTTTATGTTGTAAAGGCTATGGTTATGATATGATCTGAAATATTTTGTGCACCATTGGATACAATGTTGGATCGGGATCATGAGACCTGAAATGTCTTATCATTGTATGATCTGATAATGGATGGGCTAGATCTGAATGCTAATGCATGTTTTATCCTTTAAACATTATTATTTGGGTATGTTTGAAGTCTGGAATAGTTGTGATGTTATAATTTATTATATGCAGATCTATACACTAGTTCGCCTTAGTGAAGGCACGTATACACACTGATTTGGCACGTCCAAGTAGCGTATGTAGAAGAAAATCTTGTTGTTCAAAGATGACTAATCCATCTGATCAGTGCTACTAGTTTATTGTTGTTTGTCAATGATGTATTCATTAGATCTGAAAGTAAAACTGATTGTATAAGGAGATTGAGTCTGGTTGATTGATTGATTGAGTAAAAAGGGTGATCTCTGCTTCTATTTGTTTAGAACTCTATAATTTGACATTAGATATTCATAATGTCATTGGTTGGTATAGTTTTTGGTTCATAGGTTTTATGAGTCAGTATCTTTAGAGGTATACGTAGGTTGGCTTCACTGAAGTAGCATATACATTCTGACATATGATTTTTGAGGTTGTAGTTGGTTCTGTTTGTTTATGCAGTGTTCTGGGTTCAGCTCAGTGCTCTGGCGACAGTGATCTGATTGTTCATATTGACTGATTTTTGATGCATTTTTATTGCAGTGGTGATTGATTTTGAGCTTTAATGTTACTAATGGGTCTAGTATGAAAATTTGATGAAACATGGACTACACATTGTATTGTTGTGTTCCAGGAGTATCCAGTCTAAAAATTTATGAAATGTGGTCCCTAGAAGAAGAGTGAAGGTAGTATCCTTCTATAGGCCGACGCCTACATACTGGTAAACATATCAGCCAGTACAAGCACTAGGGGGTTGGATCTCCCTTCTAGTGGAAGTTGGAAAATGAGTGAAGGATGTAGCCTTTAGTAGGTAGATGCCTGGGTACTGGAAACGTCTACACCAATACAAAACTTGTAAACACTTTTCATTATAAGAAGATTGAAGACTAAGATGACAGTTGTGGTGGTTTTTTCCCACATTGGGTTCCACCTGAAATATCTTGGTGTTCATGTGTGCTGCTTATGTGTGTTGATTTATTATTTTCTTACTGCATCAGTTTACTGCTTAGTAAATGCATCAAACTCTGATTTAAGACAATGAATTAGTTGTTTATCAAAGTTTATTATATATACGTTGGTTTCATTCTTTATAGGCGCAGGTATACGCTGGTTCATTTGAGAAAAATATCGTATATAGTTTGAAAAGGAAAATCATTATTGTGAAAGTTAAAATACTAATTCATCCCCCTCCTCTCAGTGTTTTTCCTAATAGGGAATCCATCTCCATGGATTGTTTGTCTAGCCTCCATTCAACCAAGAATGGTAATAACTGTGTATTTGTGGTTATGGAAAATTTTTCTAGGATGGCTATATTGGCAGCTTGCAAGAAGATTATGATAGTAGAGGACACTGCAAAACTCTTCTTTGAACGAGTGTGGGTAAATCCAGCATATCCACCAACAGGTTGATCTAGGTGGATATTGGTGGCCACCCACCAATTCCACTTGGAACCCCACCATTGTTTCTTTCAGTTTTTCAGTTTCCTTAATTGTTGCACAACTTACTATTTTTAACAGTTTTTCAGGTCCTAAACTTTCGGAGTCGTTTTGAGGCCCTAAAAAACAATTTTTTTTGGCAATCTACCGCCAATGATTTTGTAATAAAGTTTTATTTTTTGTTGTATTCCTCGAAGATATCTTTCCAATGGGTATCATGTGTGTCAAACGGAAATAATATGACCAAGTCACGACCCCAAGAAGTTTGTTGTCTAACTAAGCCCAACGGGACCCATAAACTCTTGGTGTTACATCTCATCGGGTTAGGGTTTTGGTTGTTTAGTATTTTCTCTTATTATTCAATAAAAAAGTCCCTTGAGCCTCATTGTAACTCAGTTCAGAGGCATGTAGCCACCACATCTCTTATCAGAGTTAAGCTACCATCACCCGAGATAATTTATTTCCATTTCTTTTTGTAAGCATATTTCAGTATTTTTCATTAACGAAATGAAGTATTATTTATGTTGCATCTCTGTATTTATGGTTATATTTGTAATTTGTCGTGTTCTTGTTTAAATTTGTATTAGTGGTATAAGAGTGGTTTTCTCTTTCTCTATTTTTCTTTGCATGTCCCTAACAAGGTTGGGATATAAGAAGTTAGGGATTGAATTGGTCAAACCTTTGCAAGACCAACCTCACAAGTCTTTATGGCCTTCCATGATGGATGAAAAGAAAGATGAGGGGGTAGGAGAGCCTATCAAAATCTTTATCAAAGAGGCCCTCGAGGGACAAAAGGACGCGATGATGGAAAATATTGCCCAGATCCTCCAGCGGTTACCCAGGGGCGACACATCTACTTCCAACAGCTACTCTGCAAGCACCACACCATTTAAGGTATAATTTAACTTTTACATTCCCATATTTGGGGGTCAGATAGATGCAGATGTTGTAGATAAATGGTTAAATCTGATAAAAGGGTATTTTTTTGTTCATGAATTTTTCGGTCGGGAAAAAATTACTTTTGCTCTTCTCAAATCCGCCCCCCATGTTAAGGACTAGTGGGAAACCTACTGTGAGCATAAGGATGAAAGTACAACCTTGTTATAGACATTTTTGTGCCTAACAGCATGAAGCATGAAATGTCAATAATCTGAGGGATCTAAAGTCCCTAAACATGTTGTTCCTACCCCTAGAGGAACACGGTCAGCAAACCACAACACTGAAAATCAGTTCTCCACCTGAAAACACTCAAAAACAAGCTATTTCTGGATCATGTCAGCTGCTCCACTGAGCATCTGCGCTGAATGTCAACTGCTCCACTCTGTACCTGCGCTGAATGTCAAAAGCAATGAAGGCTACCTGCGCTGGGCGAGATTGGCCAAGTGGCACAGTCATTCTGCAAGGTGTCAAATGCCCAGGAAGCTTCCAAAATGACACTTGGATCAGGGAATTCGCCTTGTGATGAGTAAGAGGATCTAGATCTCCAAGTGGAAGCAAGAAACTCCAAGTGGACTCAAGAACTGAAGATTAACTGAAGTAGGAGAGGACACTAGTCAGCTTCATGTCAGTCTCAAGCTGACTCATGCTTTCTCCAAAATTTCTATATATAGAGCTCTCTCATGAGGTCTATGGAGGCTGGAATCTTGTGAATGTAAGGAAGTGCTGTTGGTTTGTGCATAGAATTATTGGGTGATTGCTTTGAAGGAGGTGAAGAGGAGATTTCTTTTTGCTGGGAGGTGTTGCTGGATTGGGCCTATTATGGTTGTAACACTCTCAGAACTTTACTTCTTCTATTAATAAAGTATTTGAGGTTCTTCTATATGCATGTATCTCTATGGTGAATTGATGCTTGTATATTTGATTTATTCTAATCCTTGAGTCAGTTATGGATGTATGCTTCTTGTAGTTTCCTTTCCGTGTGCTTTTACAGGATCTTTGTGTAGCTGGGCCGGTGAAAGAGCAAGGAGCTAGGAGCAAGCAGCAAAGAGGGAAGATTGGATCAACCATTAGCGGAAGATAATGGTTAGTGGATCCCTTTTCTCTTCTCTCTCTCATCTCATAAAGAAGTAATCTTGAATAGCTTTGCATTCAGTTGTTGCTGAGGTACTATCACCCTTAGAGTGGGATAGGGTCATTCCGTATTGGATACTTTTCCCAATAACGAATTGGCGACTCCGCTGGGGATTGTATCTTGTTGGTTGTTTGTGTTTTTTCTATTCATTTCATAAACAAAGGGAGTACCGGATCGAACTGTGTTTGAATCTTTCAAATGCAAAGTAGAGGGCAACTACTCTAGCTCAGTTTCTGGGCAAGTTTATGATTTGAAGAGCTGATCCACAAGGACTCTAATATGCTCTTAGTGATAGCTTTTCATCCTCCTTGTCATCCCTTAGTGTGTCCTTGACTGATAGCTTCTGATTTGAGCAAAAACTGTGAATTTTTGAGCAATCTGTGACCCGGAAACCACCAGAAACGAAAGTTTCGTTCTTCAGTGCAGGCTGTACAAAGGTTGTTTGCATTTCAGCGCAGTTCCCGAAGGGGCTACCTGTGCTGAAGGTCAAACAGGCAGTGTTCCACCTGCGCTGGACCAGTCCTGCCTTGTGCTGTTGGGGTTTCCTGCTGTTTCTTGCCCTGTTTTCACTCTTGTTTTTGCTGTTTGTTACCAGTCAGTGTGCCTATCTGAAACCAACTTTCCTTGTCACTATTCCGCCTCGGTTGTATAAAGAAACTGTGTTTGTTCTTTGTGTATTTCTTGTACATTTACAGTTTCCCATAACGAAAGTGAACTAGTCTTGCTGTGGCCTCTTAGATCTAGACCTGTGATAAAGTGTCGTTTTGATCTTAAGAGTTAGTTTGTTTGCTGTTCATAGCTGATTGAGCTTTTACGTTCGTCATATGGTTTGAATTTATATATTTCTAGTGTCGAAACAAGTAAATCTTAAGGTGTCTTTTGATTTTGGACAAGCTTGTTTGCTTTCACTCAAAATTGAATTCAAAATTATACAACAGTTTTCTTTTTGTATTGCACCAACATTAAGAAAGAGAAAAGAAATACTTGCATTGTGCATGTGAATTATGACAGCTTGCATGTTGATTTAGGAAAAAGTGCATTAGTGTGTGCTCTATGATCTGTGTGAAAAGATGTTATCTTTCTTTTCCCTCAATAGTTAAGGTTTTCAAAGTTGAAAGATTGAAAAGCTTGCTTATCATCTTAGACTGCATTTAGGAGTGTTATCATACATCTCGTGGTGATCCATAAAGGCAAACTGCTAAACAAGATCAACCTTAAAATAAATTGAATTTACATAACAACGCATTGAAACATAACGCAAACACATAGAGGTCTAAGCTAGAGACATGTTCCGGCGTCGTTAAACGTGATATCTTAGCGTTGAGTGGTTGGGTGATTCCTCCACGGTGAAGCGATAAGTATCAATACGGACTTGTGCTCCCACGTACCGTCGCGTATATATTGGGAGACCCATATAGGAATAAAGCCTTTATCCAATAGGAAACCATGTCGGCCGCCCTACTGATCGCAATGCAGTGAACACAGCATTCACGAAGATCGACCACTCGTACCGTAAAACGTATTCTGTGGTTTTGCGAAAAGTTTGGCACACCCTCTGCCTAGAACTCCAGAGCAGTTTCTTTTGGCCTTTTTCAAACTCTATAACTGAAAAAGTCCAACTGAGAATTTGTCACTTCGGGCTCGTTAATACATCGAAGGAGACTAGAGTCATCTTTAGCTTTTTCTCGACTCTTAAAAAGTGAAAAAGCAAGTTGTGTCTAAGCGTCGTTATAAAATTTATTTTAAACGGAACATAATCACCTCCTATTCCCGCGTTGATCTTAGGTTGAGAACATGGAACGCCCCAACCAAGGAATTCCACATGATGGAAATCCTAGTCCATTCTCCTCTTGGGGAGAAGTTGGTGCGCCCCACATGGCCACATTGTCGCTTCCAGGACTGACAATTGGCCTGCATATTTGGCTATTCTCAACTAATGTAGTTCAGACCACCATGGTTCCTGAGCTGTCGAGTCAACAGTTAGATGAGTCTAGAGCTGCCCGCCAGCCTTCCACTTCCTATAACTCTTCCTCTAATCCTTCATCTTCGCAAGGTAGAGCCGGCAAAAGGCAAGCTCCCATGGAGAAGAAGGAGAAGAAGAAGAAGGAGAAGAAGAAGAAGGAGCCTAAGGCGACTGGGGGCAAGCAAAAGACATCTGACAGAAATCCACACACAGCACAGACCGGGCCTAAATCGCCATGTGTCATATGTAGAGGAGACCACTTCCATAGAGATTGTCCCTGTATTCCCCGGATACTAAGGGACTGGTCACCTCGTTTGCACAATTCGGGAGCATCAACCTCTGATAGCCATGTTGAATGCTTACCGTCAACCAGCGAAAGTGAAGGTTCAAGACAAAGAGGGGGAGCAAGATCCCCCTGCAGACTATGTGAAGGCGATCACGCCATCCACCGTTGTCCCTTCTTAGATGAAGCGAAGAGAGTTTTGGAAGATCGTCCGGTTTCACCGGTAATACTTCCTCCTGGATACAAAAAACTCGTGCCAAGTCCTTCGTTGGTTGAAAATACAGCTGGCCCGTCCAAGTGGTCAGCTGAAGCGTCAGTCATTGACAATGAACCTACTGAATCCAGACCAGACGAAAGTCTAAAGGTCGATGCGGCAGTTGACCCGGTTCTTCCTTCGGAGGTTTCATCCTCAAATGACACCGTCACTGAAGATTCATCTTCAAATGACACCCTCACTGAAGAGAATAAGGATGACACCATCTAGATTCTTTTCATCAACACAGATTCTGATGAGCATCAGGGCAATGCACCCATTCCTTTATCGCAGGAAGGAACATCGTCAGGATCGTATTCGGCCGTGTATTCGGTCCCACCACCAAGCAACCTGGTTGTGTCCTTTGATTGGAACCAACTAGGCAGACCCCGGTTACCAGCCAGTATACCATTCAGAATCATAGTCCAAATCTACAGAATGGTAATGGCTGGAACTATCATTGATGAAGGGGCATCTGTGAGTATCCTTTCCTCTATTGCTTGGAAAGCACTGGGTTCCCCGGAGCTTTTGCCTGAGATCAGAAATCTCTCGGGTTTTGATAAAGGAACCAGTCGACCATTAGGGATCCTCCCCAATGTACCTGTTACATTGAAAGGGAAGACCGTTCAAGTGAATGTGATGGTCGTTCAAGGACCCTTGGATTATAACCTACTCCTTGGACGAGACTATATATATTGCATGGGAGCTATAGTCTCCTCACTCTTTAGAGTAATGTGTTTTCCACATGAAGGAAGAATGGTCAAGCTCGTAGACCAACTTTCATTTCCGGGATCACGCATCGCAAATAGTCAAATACCAACCCTCAATGGTCTATTCACCCATGAAATGTCTCCACCCCCAGTCCTCCTTCCCGATGAGTGCGAGTGATTCAGAAAGATGGGACTGGAACCCAGGGGGCATGCATCCTGGTCTGCTTCGGGCAGAGGAAACCTTGGGTATAAAGTAGAATTTCCGTGAAGGAATATGACTAGTCCGTACCCTGTCCATAAAAGGAAGAGAGGGTTGTTCTAGAATAAGATTCTTTTATCAAAGTTATGTGTTTGATGATTTCTAGTCATTCACCTTTGTCTAAATAGGTAGGCCTCCAAAGAAAGAGATTCCTTTGCGGCAACAAATTGTAACCATCTTTGGGTAAAAGGCAAGCCTCACCCATTAAAACAAATGTTTTGAAGGATAAGTAGGGGCAGCCTCCAAAGAAAGAGATTCCTTTGCTGCAACAAATTGTAACCATCTTTGAGTAACCTAATGATAGACATCGCCGAAGAAAGAGTTTCATTTGCGGCAGCAAATAAAACCATTTTTTGGATAACCTGAAAGAGGCAAGCCTCACCCATCAAAACAAATGTTTTGAAGGATATGTAGGGGCAGCCTTGAAATTGTACTTTATACCTGGGGGCATGCGAACCTTTTGGAGTGTAAGCAAAGAGCGGTTATTTATCTGTTTTTGGATTAGTCGTTTCCTAACTTGCATAAAGAAAGGATGTGGGGCAAAGGTCAAAATTTGCCAAAGAGCATAGCTTATGTGAGGTGCAAGCTCTATAAAAATTGGAATCTTGCAGGAGACATTTCTTATCCTATGACTGGTATATCGAGTAGTTTTACCGCGGAATTTATGCTCGTTAAAAAATAGAAAAGCGAGATCCGAACAGTTTTAGCGTCATAGTTCATGCTCGTTAAAAAATAAACATAAGCTTCTGAGCAAGTTTAAGCTCGTTAAAAAATGAACTTCCCGGTAAATAACCATTGTGATCGTAAATTTATTAGCCATAAAAGCCTTGGTCGTGTTTGCACCCGCCACCTCCATTTCATTTGGCCAATCGTTCACCTCCATATGATTGTTTACCCATTTTGAGGAACAGCTGCAAAGAGTGATTTCACTTAGCCATCCTTGTGACACTGCCGTGATTGGAAAATTCCAACCTGTACCTGGAATCTGCTGCTATCCCTGTTTATCACTCGTTCCTCAAAAGACAAGTCTTCTTTGAGCTCTTTTCATCTGACTCGTAAAATATGAAAATTTTGCCGAGTTTTGGCCTTCCAGCTCGTTAAAATGACCGGAAGAGCTATCCCTCCTCTAGATTTTAATCTTTTTGGACCTGAGGGATTATTACACAAAAAGGTCGAGCGCTTGTTTTATTCAGCTCGTTAAAATTATCGAAAACTCATCCCTTCTGTATTGTTTTATACTTTTTCGGACTTAAGGGATTAGATGACGAAAAAGGAATTTTGGAGTTAACTTTCTGTACCTTTTCAGACTCTCTAAAAATGAAAAGGACCGAGTTTTCCTTGTCGTTAGACTCGTTAAAATGATTAAATAGCGACAAACTTGTCTTTAGACGAGAACGAGTTTCCCTGTCGCTAAGCTCGTTAAAACATAGCGATGGGCTTTCCCGAAGGGCAGGTTATAGAACAAGCATATGTTATCCTCCTCAAGCTTGACAAAAATAAAGAGGTACTGGTCAGAAATGACTGGGGAAAAATTGGGAGAACCTCAAAGCTTTAATGGTAGCAAGTCGCTCTTGAACATGACACTTTGTCCTCCGTATCACATCGGGTTGGGTTGTTTTCATTCACCGGTCTCATCACCATGGTCCTCGCCAAACCATCCACATTTGGGGTAATGCTACCGATCCATCACATCAATGTCGTTATATGTTCAAGAGATGTGTTCAGAAAGAGTCAACCGTGTCCCATCCACTGCCATACATTATCCTTCATCCACCCATGATCGCCACCCTGAATCATATTTCACAGATTGTTTTCACCTCCACTAAAATCATTAGCTTCGTTCCGTGTCATTGATGTGGGATTCATTAAGGCCCTCCTTTGACGGATCGCTTCTTGTCGACTTCAGCTCATTATCCAAGAAGTTGATCTAGGAACAAAACCCCCAGTACTTTGAAGCTTGCATGCCTCAATGGCAAGTTTCTCACTTCCGGCGACAGGTATACATTAATGACCTTTGACCAGAAGATTTTGCGTGGTGTTCGACGCCAAGTCCTTTATTCACACCACGTGAATTGTACTGCAGTACCTTGAGGGTCATTGTCATTATTGGTGATTCCTCTCGCTCTTGTTAACGGTTTACATTATTGACCGGTAATCAAGCGATGTCTTTCCATGTTCGACTTCAGCACAATTCTCACATGGATCGACTTGTACTTAGAGTGAAGATCGAACGAGTTGAAGACCCCGGATCTGGTTTCATCCATCCGGGCTGCGATATATATTCAGGATATAAAGACATTTGTTATGTACATCATTGCAGCAGATGATCATCCTACTCAAAGGATGATAATTTCAACAGAGAATTATCAGTCTACCATCAGACGATCGTCTGTTCTATGTACCAAAATGAATTTATAAAGCTGAGCATGGGAATGCCCGCCTCAGCTAGATCATGAAAGCAGAATGAAAAATAATGTATTGTATTGTATTTTATTACAGGGCACCTCTCAGCGATTGAATGAACTTCGGATCCTCCTGATAAAGCATTTCACCCGATAAACGACCTCATACTTTAGGGGGCAACTGTTATAGACATTTTTTTGCCTAACAGCATGAAGCATGAAATGTCAATAATCTGAGGGATCCAAAGTCCCTAAACATGTTGTTCTTACCCCTAGAGGAACAAGGTCAGCAAACCACAGCACTGAAAATCAGTTCTCCACCTGAAAACACTCAAAAACAAGCTATTTCTGGATCATGTCAGCTGCTCCACTGAGCATCTGCGCTGAATGTCAACTGCTCCACTCTGTACCTGCGCTGAATGTCAAAAGCAATGAAGGCTACCTGCGCTGGGCGAGATTGGCCAAGTGGCACAGTCATTCTGCAAGGTGTCAAATGCCCAGGAAGCTTCCAAAATGACACTTGGATCAGGGAATTCGCCTTGTGATGAGTAAGAGGATCTAGATCTCCAAGTGGAAGCAAGAAACTCCAAGTGGACTCAAGAACTGAAGATTAACTGAAGTAGGAGAGGACACTAGTCAGCTTCATGTCAGTCTCAAGCTGACTCATGCTTTCTCCAAAACTTCTATATATAGAGCTCTCTCATGAGGTCTATGGAGGCTGGAATCTTGTGAATGTAAGGAAGTGCTATTGGTTTGTGCATAGAATTATTGGGTGATTGCTTTGAAGGAGGTGAAGAGGAGATTTCTTTCTGCTGGGAGGTGTTGCTGGATTGGGCCTATTATGGTTGTAACACTCTCAGAACTTTACTTCTTCTATTAATAAAGTATTTGAGGTTCTTCTATATGCATGTATCTCTATGGTGAATTGATGCTTTTATATTTGATTTATTCTAATCCTTGAATCAGTTATGGATGTATGCTTCTTGTAGTTTCCTTTCCTTGTGCTTTTACAAGATCTTTGTGTAGCTGGGCCGGTGAAAGAGCAAGGAGCTAGGAGCGAGCAGCAAAGAGGGAAGATTGGATCAACCATTAGCGGAAGATAATGGTTAGTGGATCCCTTTTCTCTTCTCTCTCTCATCTCATAGAGAAGTAATCTTGAATAGCTTTGCATTTAGTTGTTGCTGAGGTACTATCACCCTTAGAGTGGGATAGGGTCATTCCGTATTGGATACTTTTCCCAACAACAGACCTCCCTGTTTTCAACCGCACCTACTTGGAATTCATTCCGGGATGCCATCAAGGAGTAGTACTACCCTGTCAGAAGCTATGAGAATAAATACATAAGATGGACCACGCTATGGGAGGGAAGGGACCAAGACGTGCCAAAGTTTACCAATATTTTTCATACCCTTCACACAAAGTTGGGTATCAAGGATTCTGAGCGGAATTTGGTACTCAAATATCGTGGCTACCTACACAGGTACATCCAGGAGGAGACGGAGTTCTTGGACATCTCCTCACTCGACACAGTGTACTGATATGCTTTCAAGATTGATTAGAAGTTTAAAAAAAAGAAGCAATACTTTGGATCTTCAAATTCAAAGCAAGGGAAAGGTGCCCCCAAATTGCAAAACAAAGGACAAAGCCAAGGTAGGGTGGTCCAGGACAACTCGCCAAGGCCGCAGGCAAAGAACAACACTGGGAAGTCGAAGAAGGACATGAAAAGTGGTGTGAGTTCCATAAGAGCTCCACTCATAACACAACTGAGTGTCGGGCCAAGCAATCACTGGTGTCCAAGCTAAAGGCTTCGGAATCAGATACATGTTCCGAGTCTAAGTCAGAACCCAACAAGGGGAATGAAAAAGGGAAGAAGATTATTGATATGGAGCCCAACGCCATCATTACCACCACAAAGATCCAGAAGGAAGAACCCGAATATCTAGAGGAGGAGGAGCACCTCTTCCACTCCAAAATGTGGGTAAACAGTTCCCCACTATAGTTCATTTTCGACAGCGGGAGCCAAAAGAACCTCATTTCGGTAGAGGTCGTGAGCTGGCTAGGCTTACCGACCATAGCACATCCCCAATCGTACACCATCAGGTGGCTTAACCAAGGATGAGACCTTCACGTGAGCCAACTGTGTCACCTTCCATACAACATCACGACCTTCATGGATGAAGTATTATGTGACGTTGCTCCCCTTGATGTTTGTGATGTGTTATTAGGCCAACCATACTTGTGGAAGCGACATGCTGTGTATGAATTATGGCCTCGTTTTGTTATTCTTACTTTAGGAAATAAGTTGTACAGGATATGAGAGGTAGCAATGCCTACCATCATCTTTTTGGTTACTGCAAAACAATGGAGTAAGCTCATTTCCAAAACCGAGAATTTTGTTTTCCTGATGATACGCCCTCAGGGAAACAAGAAGATGGTGGCCACGAACTCCAGACAGGGCCCCTCCACACAACAACAATAGATGGACAAGGTCATGGAAGAATACGAGGACATCTTCACCTCCCCTACAGATAAGTCTAATGCAAAGTACAAGCAGTGGCATGATCAACATAAAGTGCCACATAAGTTTCAAGTGGGTGACAATGTTTGGCTGCATTTGTAGAAAGAACACATTATCAGAGCCCATCGAAAACTTTGACCAATCTAATACAGGCCTTACACCATCACCAAGGTTGTGGGAGATAATGATTTTTAGCTCAACATTCCCGCATTCCTTGGACTGAACCTATTGTTCAATGTTTACCATCTTTGACCATACTTTCCACCATTTGTGGACACATCAGATATTGAAAAACAACTAACACCAACAAAGCTCAACCAAGACTAAATGGAATAGGACACAACTAATTAGATCATTGAAACACAGATTAAGAACACTCACCAACCAAATATATAACTATATCAAGTTGTCAAAGCTAGCCATCTCCTGCATCAAAGCAAGTGGCTCACCAAGGACCAAGTTCAGCAAAATTTCTCCATCTCATGTAGATATCATAGATAAATGGTTAAATCTATTAGAACTATATTTTTCTATTCATGATTTTTCCAATAGGGAAAATATTACTTTTTCACTCCTCAAAGCCACCCCCTATGTCAAGTATTGTTCGGCACAACCCAACTCGACCTATATTTTGGCAAAGACTCTGCATTTTTTGCAGCAAAGTGTGAAGTGGACCATGCAGTGGAGTAGCAAAGTGTAGTTTGAAGGATTAAATATACTGCGTGGTGTAAGGTCTTTGGGGTGGGTCGAAGTCCCTCCTTTTTATAGAAGCACACAATTTTGTAAAGGGTCAATGGGTTCTAGGGTCATAGTTTCTTGTTTTAGGGAATCCATTGTATTTGGACCATGGTATTTTGATGATGTAACCCTTCGATGTAATAGTATATATAGGGTAAAATAATAAGAAGAGAATCATCTTTTGGTCTAGATGACTGTTATGGGTAAATTATTGTGATCTGTAATTTGGTAGAGAAGGCGAGGCTCTGCAGCTAAATGCACAAAGGCCTGAATCTGCAGCTGTGTACGCAGACAACCTGCAACTTAGTGCACGGGCAAAGGACTGTTTGTCTTTCAAATATTCATTATATTAGGCAACAGTTCTTGTGGACGTAGCCCTACACTAGGGTGAACCAAGGTAATTTGGTGTTTGATGTGTATATTTTCTTATTATCTCTTGTAGAGTAGTAGTTATTACAGTTGCATTTTACTTCTGCACAACGATGGTTTATGGTTTGATATGGAATCCTTAAGTAAGTAATATAATGTGACAAAGTGATTTATAAATACTAGGGACAAGATAAAATAATAATACCACATCTCCTAATCCTTGAAGGTTGCAGAAACCTGGTTTTGCATCCTCCCATAGTCACTTCGGGTAAGACTGCGATTGAGGGTTTTGTTGGTGTGCAGCATAGATTGAATCTGAGTCAGCCCAAACCAAGCCAAAAAATGGTTCCATTTCTCGGACCGCGATCTGTTTGAAGGATATGTTGATGTGGTACATGTTGAAGAAGGAGATTCAAGGCTAGATAGATCTGAAAGAGTGAAAATTTGTGGATCAAGAAAACAAAAACCCTCGTCTGAAATCTGAAGGTTGGTTACAAAAGAATATTTTTACAGATCAAGACAAGATTTCCTTCACTTCTTTTCATGTTGAGTTGTACTATTGGATATCGAGGTTAACCAGAAGGAACTATTTTATGGGTGAAGAACCTATGGTGTGGACTCTTGAACTGATACAACAAATTAATAGCACTGAAAGTAGGCTTTCAAGGGTTGTTGATTTCTGGATTGATAACATCTTGGGAGTATTCATTATAGAGTTTGTCGTAGACTTGAATGTATCCTACAACGAAGCGGAACAACAATTCTTCAAAGATCTACAAGGTAGGTATTTAAAATTTCTGAAACTTTGGATTAAGATGCTTTTGTGTGAAATGAAGTTTTACAGATGCAATCAGATTGCTAGTTTACTTGTGTATGAAAGACGAGAGAATAAATCTAAGCAACAGATCAGAGTAATGCAAAGTGGAAAGAGATATAGAGTAGATACCAGAAATAGATCTCGTGGACAAGACCCGAAGAGCTTCATAGAGACTGATTATAGTCCTCTTTTGAGTGGATCTAAAAGTGAAGTAGAAGAAAGCCACCCTAATAACCCCCAAGTAACTTTGCAGTATTCACCCTTCCAGCTTGAGTCCTCACAAAATCAAGAATTTAGTAATAGCTAGGGCCTTTTTAGCTTTCCCCCTCCCCCTACTCCTCCTACCCCTTCTACCCCCCTATGATGCATGTAAATTCTAAGTGTAGACACAAACAACTCCTCTTTCCCGAGAGAGCGGGTCTAGTCACAACATACAATCTATGGAAGATTTCCTTAAGCTAGAATCAATTAAGAGGGCCTACCTCTTAGAATGTTATTCCACTGGGTGATGATCCTGCTTCCTCGCTTCAGCTATCTTCCGTTTCTTTCCTTCGAACACCTGAAACAAGAAAACAACAGCAAACAAAAAACGTAATAGCATACAATATTGTATTCAGCCTACTTAACATGTCAAGGAAAATTAAGCCATAATGATGTAAAATGACACTTCATGTAGGAAATCAAACGATAGTTGGATTTATATAAATCAAAGAGAGATTACAACCGGTGCCTTGACATTGTTGGTCTCCTCTGACGTATCCGGGTTCCCACACTTCTGCTAGCACTTCATGGATAGCCCCAACAATAGAGATTTTAAGGCCTCTTTCCCTCTAGTCTCAAATCACATCAAAGCACACTATTCTCCCTCAAACATACACTAGAAAACTTTATACTATAGATGTCTTGCTGATTATTCTAACTCTAGCCCAAAAACTAGCTTTTGCTTGGGAAAAAGAGAGGTTTATATAGCTTGGATGGATGGGAGATGGTTCACTTTCTCATGGGAGAAGACCTTATCTCTTGGATTAGTTCCATTCTAATAGGGGAAAGGATCCCAAACTGACCTCCTCAACTCCATCTAGCCTAACCATTTACCAGACTTCCATTATGAAGCTTCTAGAGCTGGAAGCTTCGGCTCCATATTTAAAAAACTTTCCAAAAGAGGATTGACGTGACTGAGAAAGGGCTCAGTCAATCTGATCGACGCTAGGGAAAATTGTAATCCTTGCATATCCATGCGAGAAGGACATAGGTCATTAGCACCGGTCTTGTAAATTGGGGTAAATAGAAGATTCTTGGGAAATGATGCAAAAGGGAATTGTTCTGCTCATGAAGAGGGACATAATGGGAGTTTCTTCATGAGAGGAAAGCATGTGGGGTTCACTATAGAGGTCCTCCAGGATCGTGGATGGGGAGTACAGGGACAGTGAAAAAATGTTTTGTAATAGATGCCCCCTAAAGCATGAAGGTCGAACTAGAGTGAGGAGTGAAATGCTTTACAAGTGCATGTGGGGAACCAAAGTCCGTCGTTGGAGAACCTGCAAGCAACCATAGATACATATACATCACTGAAAAATCTGACAAATGATACATGAATCATGGTATGGATGCAACCATCCAGAGAATTACCATGTAAATGGATCCAAGACATGGGTGCAGCCTCTTATCACTCCGAAATTTCTAGGGGTTGTGCAATGCATTAAAAAGAAATATCAGAAGTAACTACAAACCTACTTTGGAGCTTAGGATCTATCCTTCCTAACCTCAGAGAGAGCTCTCTCTATATGATTTAACTTTGTTTATTTTTATGGATTTTAGGCTAGTTATGTTTGCTTAGTTGGATTGGTTTTGATTGGTTGGTGGAATTCATGATCTAGATGAATAGGTGCTTTTCCATTTCCATTGGGCTATGGATTCAATATGAATTTGAAAACAAAACAATCAACAAACTATAAAGGAAGTATGATAGGGAAAGATAGGTGAGCTATATCAGATCTCAAGGCTGAATGGTTAAGTGATTTTTTTTAATCAGGATCAAGGAGCAATTAAGAAATCCTCAAACCAGATACTGAAGAAGGATGAAGAAAATCAATTGGGATCAGAGGGAAATTAAGAGTTCTCTAAACTAGATATCAGAAGAAAACATATAAATGTATAACAGTTAAAAGCAAAGTGTAATGTTTAAGAAAATTCTACAATAAAACTCCTGTTATAACATTTAAATTTATAACACATGAAAGTTTTTGAAATACTTAGAAAGAAACATGAACACTTGAAATTTATACTTCACTGAGATAGCTCAACACATGAATCATGTACATAAGTCTCTTTATAACTTGTTCTATCTGTCAACTGGAAGTTGGTATAATAACCCCCAAGTAATAGATCAGTCAACTACAGAAATATTCAGAAATCCACCTCTGATACTTCAAATGATGAAGTATTTATAAAAAACTTTACAAAATATCCTATCAACTGACTAGGATTTATTTAAGGAAAATAAATATCTTTATGCAAAAAGATAGTGACACCTATTTAACTCACTGACATCTGTCGCTTTTTATTTGGTTTTTGTTACTAGACTATTTCTTTCATCTACCTACCTTTCATCTGATTTTCTTTCACGCTATCTGCTCCTTTCACCTGCTTGTCTTTCACCTGATTCTCTTTTTTCATCCTTTATAGTAAGTCACACCACTTTTCCCATGTCTCTTCATCTAGGAGTTTGATTTTCATCATCCTCTGGTAAATATCATCTACTTCTGTATATTTCACAATGTAGGCTTGTTCACAAAAATGTGATTTACGTCAAGCTGAAGGTAAAAGAAGATTTATAAAGTCTAGAGTAGCACTTTTCTTGTGGGCACATCTTTCATCGATGAACTCTTGGAAGTTTATTTGGCTACTTCTCTCATCTTCTTATCATAGTCTTCATGTTTCATCAGCTTATCATTGATTACCAAAGGATTAGGCAAACCCTTCTATCTCAATACTTCAAACTTGTCAAAAAACATGTTTACTACAAGTTTCATGTTTTGACATTTATCCTCACGCTGTATCATCAAATTTCTTTTGGAAATAACTTTCTTCAATTCTAGAATAGTCTTTGTTTTATTATTTATCCCAAGGTCCTCTAATTCATACTTTTTTTTAGAATTTAGAAATTTGATTATTTTAGAGGCTTCCTCTGGTTTCTTCCCAAGATCTGCTTTTACCTTTTGAATTGCCTCACTGGCTTCTTTCACCAAATCATTTTGCTCAAATATTACCTATATAGAAGGCCAAATATCATTAACTGAGTTAATGATATTGGCCCACAAATGTTGCTTTGCTTGGGCCAAAGGCTCCTTTAGTGACAATTCTTTTTCTAGCTAGTGGATCCTATCATTCAATCTATTGGCCTTTTGTTTCTCAGCTTGATACATTACTTCTACTAATTTATTTTCATCTTCTAAGATCTTCACTTGCTCCTTGAGCTTATTAACCTGTTTTGTTTGAATGGACATATCTTCCATTGCTTGAATCAATTTGCTGGCCTCATCAGTGGGATGGGTTTTTGGTTTTCCTGATGTTGTTGCTACCGTGGACGATGTAGCTGTTGGAACTGATGTTGGTGTTGTTGTTGTTGTAGCTCCTATGGGAATAGAAGTAATGGGGACTACTTCTCTGCTAGCCTATTTTTCCTGTACCAATTTATCCATTTCTATCTCCATTTCTCTTAGTTGAGTTGTCAACTAGATGATTAAGTTCATCATCTCATCCTTTTGATTAAGTGTCTCCAAAACCTCCTTGGTTGGTGGATGCTCAGTGGTTGGCAACTTTAGCTGTTTCTTGAGTGCAGGTATGTCTACATTTTTATTTTTAATGATTTCTTCTGCTACCTTGATGTCTGTTGGATTATAGCCAATTTCAATTACCAAATCTTCCAGTGACTTAATCATGTTGTCCTTTGCTTCTGATGAGCCCCTTTCCAGCTTTAACTATGACTATACATTTTCAAGAGAATTCTTCAATTTTTGGAAACTTAGAGCTTTATGTGTCATGGTTAAATATAACATTTCTCCCGCCTGTTTATGAAATTCAATCTAGTCGATTGGATGCACATCCTTGGCATGAATTTCAAAGGTTGTTTTCTTATAATCTTCTGAAGTTCTTTGAGCCTTTACCTCTAGCTATAGGAAAGTCATCTGCATTTTCCTTGTTTTGAGGTCAAAGCTAAAAGCAACCTACTATGATCAGTGGGTGTTTGTTTCCAATATTGTGTACATATAGCAGCTTTTAATGCTTCATTTTTCATTTTAATATCTTTGTACCTCTCTATGATATCTTTCTCTTTCTCCACTGCTTTTGTAGATGATGAAACATCTGTATTATTCTAATTTTGAATGATCTTTGAACTAGAAGGTGAGAGCAAAGGTGTTTCTTCTACATGTGTTGAGGGTGCATCACCCCTGATGATAATCTTTGTTTCTACTTCAATTGTCTTTTCATGCTCTATTACTGGATTCAACTTGGTTTTCTTTCTAATCACAAGCTTAAATTTAGTATCAGAAGTAGTTTCAGCTGAGTATGATCCTTCTTCTCTAGCCCTTTTTGAATTTCTGTCCTGTGGCTTTGGAGTATGCAGGATGGAACTAGTATCAACCTACTTATCCACTTCCTGAAGAGTGTTTTCCAACCACTATTACTGGTTGGAATACTTTTTGATTTTTGGTTTTGACTCATGGATGAAGGGGGTCAATTTGAATTTGACTCTTAATTTACTTATGACACCTAAAGGATCATAATTCCATTTGAAACTGTTGCTGAACTTGAACTCTTGTAAAAATTTATATGCTTCCTTTCCAACATTTCTATTGTTACATATAAAAGGCCATATTTGGTTTTTATTCTTGAACTGGGTTTTCCTTTTAGCTGAAAGGAAATGGATTTCATCAGAATTCAAGATTTGTCTGATATATTCCAAAGAAAATATCCTCATTGGGAGGTATTTAGGAAGCTTGTATGGAACTAGCTGGCTTCCATACACTCTGATCTCTGTATGATTTTGGTATAAATACCAGTCTCCTGTTTTACTTTGATCTGACAACTGTAACACCTTCTTTATCTCTTCACTGATTCTAGGTTGAATGCTACTGCTTAGCATATTGACAATTGGATAAACAAATGAATCAATGAAGTCTTTATAGTTGGATTCTATGGGATCCTTTTTGATCAAGGATGTCCAAAAGACAATAGATTGGGGATTACCCTCTGTGTCCAGTTTTTGGAAGCTGACTGCAAACCTTTGTAATTGGAAATAAAAAAACATATGGAACAAAACTAAGTATTTCAACACTCCTTCTTCAGGCAGCTTGATTAACTGATCATGGATTGCATCTACTAGGAATTGGGTAAAGTTGAAAGTTATAGCCGAAGGCTAGCCTAGGCAAAAGATAGAGAGGAAACCAAGGATGGATTAATCTACATGCTCATTAGTAAAGTATCCTAAAATACAAGATAACATGGTTACAATTTTCCTAGTTTGTTCTAGGGACATGGTAGCAGTGTATGGTGGGTTTTTCCTAGGAATTTGAGCTGTTTCAGGGAGGAATGTTTGAAAGATTTGAGACCTTTTAGGAAAGTCTAGCTTTAGGTAAAGCTCAGTAAGGGTTTCAATGGAAAGAGGCACTCCCCCTGATTGTGGTTGAAACTATAGTATTTGATTAATAGATTGAGCATTGATAGTGAATAAGATTTCTTGGGCGGGGGTGACTATGGCTCTTTCATTTGGCAAATAATTGATTTGGCATAGTTTGGTGAGTTTAGGGAATTGGTAGGTCTGTGGAAAGGCATACTTGGGCAGGTTAGAATCTAAGAGATGAATATCATCTGCTTGGTCAATGAATTTGTCATGGAACCAGCAGTGGAGCTCCAAGAGGTTGGAATCTGTCACAGTGTCAACGATTTTGAAGTCTTTATCACCCAAGCGTATGTGTTCGACATCTGCTACTGGATTTTGAAGAGGGTTTACATTTAGAACACTTTGGGAAGCCATTACTTTTAATTCTTTTATCAATTTGGTATTCAATTGATGGAGGTGGGTATTTAGAATTACTTGGAAATCGTGAATTTTTTTTGTGGAAGGGTTCAGGCAGCAGTAAGGGCTTTATTTCCAGTTGGTGATGGCTTTTGGTCTGCTTCGCAATATTAATAGGGAATAGGAATATAGTGGAATAGAAAGGGATTTATACTTTTGGAGACTGGGAAGTTTATTGCATGGCGTGGTGGTTTATCACATGGTGAAGGGTGGTATGGTGGTTTGGGACTGGGGGATGTGATAAGAGTTGGTGGCACTGTGTGGCAGGGGAGTGGGTGGATGAAACCACCCACTTTGCAACCTTCATTAACTTTAAATGTCGGTTGCATGGAGGATGTGATAATGCATGAGGACTGTTGGATGTGATCAATGATCTGGTAGTGGACAAGGTCTTTATGTGTGTGAAAGAGTATGAAGTGGGGTTGGACATCAATACCGTGGGGAGTTAACCATATAAGGTGGGGGAAATGTATTAAGCGTGGGGAAACAAGAAAGTGGGGTCCGATTACTTTTTATTTTTGCTTTTAAAATCATGCAAAAGTGGGTTTTGCATGTTTTAATTTAATTATGAAGAGTTAGTAAAGGGAAAAGGGGTTTAAATGATGGACCTGGGTCCTTTAAGGGGAAAATGGGTTAGGGTAAGGGGAAATGGATTTTAAACAAGGGAAGGGGATTTTCATTTGGGAAGGGTTAAAAAAATGATATTTTTACTAAGCATAAGGATGCTTATGATTTTTAAAAAGCGTTCTACCTACCCTCCAATTTATACTAACATTTTTTCTTTTCTTTATTGGGTGCATTTGAGCTTGCTGACCATTTTATTTTCTCTTGATAAGAAAACTAACTTATTTCTAACCTTATGTCTTCCAATGGCTCAGATTAAACTTATGAGCTCATTTTAATTCTCTACCTAACTAATGATCTTCCAAGATTAAATGGTTTGGTCGGATCTTTATTCACTAACTATCATAACATGAAATTTAAAAGCATGAATAATCAAGATTAAACTGTATGATCCTCATGAATTGTGGCATTTTGGACAAGCTGTACACAATTTTATTTTCCAAGGAAAAGTAAACAAAGAGTAGTGGCATTTGAATGTGCAACACTTTCAAAATTTCTTTTTGTTTCTTTTTGTGGGGTTCATATTTCATATCTTTTTTTATCTTTCTTTCTTCTGGTCCTTTGATTATTCTTTTAAGACATACCATCTTTTCATTTTTTAATATGGAAAACATTTGCAAAACAAATCAAAGGTATGTATAATATTACAAGAATTAACATAGTCAATTAAAAATTATGATCCCTACTATTATAGGAACCTAACAGTGGCTCCACTTGGGGATGGCATCTCCATGTGAGATGTCAAGAACTTTCTGATCAGTGGCCTTGGAACCTTAATTGTGCTTTAGCTGGAACTGATTTCTGTGATCTCCTTTATTCAAACATATGATGTTATATCTTTTAAAGCTTAAGATTTCCTCTTCAGGATTGAACTTTACAAGATAATCATCCACTCCAATCTAAACTTTGTTATGGTATTTATAGTGAATATAACAAATGAATTACTGGTTATTTTGGTGAGAAATAGTTCTTTTGCATTCGACCATTGATTGGTACACTTTGTAAGTCTATCCCATCTAATTCTTTTAAGAAAAAGACATTGTTACCTCTGTAACCATAAATAATATATGGGCCTTTCCAGAGAAAGTCAAATTTCCCATGTTTTCCTTTGTCTTCCTTTCTGGAATCCAATTTTAGTACTTGATCACCTATGATGAAATACTATGCTTTAGTTTTCTGATCAAAAATATTATTTATTTTGTCTTGAATTACTTGGGATCTAATATAAACTTCTTCCCTGGCTTGCTGCAAATAAATTGTTTGGTTTATCCTCCTTTGGATGTCATTTGGTTCTACTGGTAGCTCTTGAATCATTTTCATTACTGGCACTCCTAATGAGGATGGAAAAACAACATCCATCCCATATACCAATTGATAAGGATATGTACCAATAGATTGCTTAGTAGTAAGTCTGTATTCCCATAAGGCATTCACCAACCTTTTATTCCAAGTTTTCTTGTTATCTTCTAACAGCGTCTTGATGATGTTGACTAGGCTTTTGTTTGAAGCTTCTGCAAGTCCATTACCTTGAGAGTAATAGGAAATGGAATGTCCTAGGGTGATACGGTATCAGTTACAAAAATCTACCATTTTCTTAGATTTGAAGGCAGAAACATTATCATTGATGAGCTTTTGTGGGCACCCAAATCTAGAAGGGATGTTGTTCTCAAGAAATGAAATAATGACAGAATTTGTGGCTTGTATAGAAGGGATGGCTTCTGTCCACTTGGTGAAGTAGTCAGTGGCTATCAAAATCCATTTATGTTGGGCAGAGGAGGGTGGGTGAATTTCCCCAATAAATTCTAAACCCCATTGTTGAAAAGGAATTTCTACTGAGATAGGTTTGAGAGGTAATGGCAAGAGTTTCTTCCTCCCTTCAAATATTTGGCATTTGTAACAAGAGGTCACATATTTTCTAACATCTAGAAAAAGGGTGGGCTAGTAAAATCCTGCCCTCAAAATCTTATCAGTGGTTGTTTTCCAGTATAGGTGTCCCCCACAATCTCCTCCATGAAATTCCTGCATGACTTTGTCAGCTTCATCTTTTAACAAACAATTTAATACGATGCCACCATGATCTTTCCAAAATAAAACATTGTCTAAGATATAATATTTTGTTGCTTTCATTTTTAGGAATCTACTTTTAGTTCTAGATAAACCAGGAGGAGCTTCTAGGTTGATTAAAATGAATATAATGTCTACATCCCAGGGCGAATCTATAAAACACTCACTGATTTGTGGAGTTGCCATCTCTTCCTGATCATCTATAGCAGCAATGAAATTTATATCTAAGGCTCAACAGTTCGATTCAACCATGAGTTTGGCTAAAGCTTGGAATTTAATCAATTTTGTAGGCTTGATATCAATGTCATATTCTAGTATGGTGGGAATCCATTTGCCTCTTTTTCCATCAGGCCCATTTTGAGTTAGAATGTCCTTTACCACTGAGTTTGGAACATATGCTATTATGTGAGAGTATAGGATATATACTCTGAAATCTTTTATGGCTTTCACTAAAGCAAGAGCTTTCTTTTCCATTATATTATACTTTAGTGTAGCATCTCTCAAAGTTTTACTGAAGAAAGCGATGGGTTGTTCATAACCCTCATCATTATTTTGCAACAAGACTGTTGCAATAGTGTGCTCTGAAGCAAATGAAAAAATTATGAAATCTCTGTTAAAATTAGGACTTATAAGGACATGTGTTTTAGTAAGGGCTTCTTTGATTGCTTCAAAAGACTGCTTAGCCTCTACTGTCCATTTAAGTGTTGAACCCTTTTTTAACATGTTATTCAAATCTCTAATTAGTTCTACTAATTTAGAAATGAATCTTATAAGAAAATTTATTTTACCTAAGAATGTTTGTAATTCTCTAATGTTCCTAGGATGACTGATATTTAGGATTGCTTCTATTCTAGTTGGATCAATTCTAATGCTCTCTTTTGAGATTATGTGTCCCAGGAGTTTTCCTTCTTCTAATCCAAAAAGTGATTTTTTAGGATTTAAGGATATGCCAAACTTTTTGCATTTTATGAATACTCTTCTTAGATGATCTATATGTTCATTATCTGACTTGGAAAACACTGTGATATCATCTAGGTAGATGACTAAAAATTCATGGATTTCCTTCACAAAGGCTATGTCCATTGCTCTTTGGAATGTTGCTCCAAAATTCATTAATCCAAAGGGCATTTTAAAATACATGAAAGTTCCACAAGGAGTGGTGAACGCAGTCTTTGCTTGATCTTCAGGTTGGACTAGGATTTGATTGTATCCAGAAAATCCATCAAGTAATGAAATTCTAGATGACCCTACTACCCTCTGGAGAATGTGATCCATTTTAGGGATGGGATAGTTATCCTTCAGTGATACTTTGTTCAAGTTTCTGAAATCAACAAAGTGTTTGATTTCTCATGTTTTCTTTCTAGTGGGGACTAAATTAGAGACCCAATAAGAATATCTGATGGGTTCTATGATCTAAGCATCATACATCCTTTTAACTTTTTTCTCAATCAATGGAATAAGAATAGGGTTAATTCTTCTTAGATTTTGTTTATAGGGTTTCTGATTTTCTTTAATTGGTATCTTATGCTGGATAATGCTGGTATCATAAAGACTTGATGTCTTCATAACTCTAGACAAATAAATCTTGGAATTCTTTAAACAAGCTAATGTACTTTAGCTTTTCAGCTGGGGGTAGTGTCTTGGATATCTTGATAAGCTTATGATTTTCTTTTGTTCCTATGTTACACTCCTCTATATCTGACCTTAGAGGCTCCATTTTAGGTTTTCTAGTGACATCATTGGAGCCAAAGAGGTCTTCTAGTGGGGCTAACCCCTTAGGAAAAAAGTTGTCTTTGAGGTTCAAAACTTCTGATTCATCATTGATTAATTCCTCAATTTCAACTGTCTCCAGTTGTTTTATTTCTAGTTTAGTGAATTTAGTTGGTTCTAGCTTATTTACATTATTTACATCTATTTCATTGTTTATGGTATAATTTGATGTATAGTTAGTGTCTATATTACCATTTCGAAATTCTCCTTCAGAAATCATAAAATCACGAATTTGATTATCATGTGAAAAAATTTGCCAATACTTTAAATTATCAGGTATGGTTGGTCTATGTCTTACCTCAGCTATGTATTGATGATTTGGCTGGAAGGGTAACTTGCATGTGGTAGCAAAAGTGGCTAAGCTATGAGATTACATGTTTTGCTTTCTTGGAATGACAACAAAGTCAGTTTCAAGGAAACAATTTATCAAGTCTAGGATGGTTTCTCTATAACAGCTAAGTCTAGTGTTATTAGTAATGTACTCACCCTTGACTTGTTTTATAATGAGTTCTTAGTCTCCCATGATGGAAAATATTTTAGCTCCCAATTTTCTTACAATTTGAAGGTCTAACACTAATGCTTCGTGTTCTACCATGTTGTTAGTGCATTTGAAATTTAATCTGAAAGCATGTCCTTCTGAATGATCATTTTCTAAATTGTAGATCCATACTCCAGCTCCTGCTCCTAATCTATTTACAAATCCATCAAAATATAAATGCCACATAGATTCATGTGTTATGTTTTCAATATCAATTTCCTTTTGTTTTTCTTCTACAGCTGTGATTTTATCTTTTCCATTGTCTGAATTATATAAGATAAATGAGTCCATATCAGAATGCATGGAATAAATAGGGTAATTTTGTGGTCTTTATAAACTACTTACCATGTCTTTCATCAAGGTCTCTCTGTAAAGCTTTCTTTTTTGACCAAATACATGAATGGTAGCATATGACATGTCTAATTGTAATGACCCTTGTAGTTTTGCTCCCCATGAACGAGATAACAACATACCATACTAGAGTGGGATATCAACAACTACTATATCCATAATAATACTCTTTGTTTGGCACTGGACTAGAGTTACACACATACCTTTTATCAAGCCAAGACATTTAACTGGACTAGAATCAAAGGAAAACAGGTCCTTGTAGGGTCTGGTGATGTCTAAGTTTAATCTTTCCATGACTGCTTTAGGCATTAGGTTATGAGATGCTCCTGAATCGAATATAGCATTATGTAAGATTTTATAATGAACATTTAAGCTAATATAGAATGGAGGGATACCCCATTTTTGATGTTTGCCATTTACTTCTGGACCAAATAACAACTCAGGTTGATCATCATTAAGGTTTACAACATCTTCACCTTCACCTATGTTTAGTGTTTCAGTGATTTGTGCTTTGTATGATTCATTTTTTACCAGCTTTGTTAAAGGAACTGATTTTTTCAATTTGGCTATATCAATTTTGATGTTGAATGGTATTTGAGTTTTTCCTAATTGAATGATTTCATTCTTAGCAATTGTGGTTTGTGTATTCTTGTCTTCTCTATCATCATTTGGTAATTCAGTTTGTGTGTAAACTGTTTTGTTTTCAATTTTCTTGTTTGGAACAGTTTGAGTTGCATTTGAAGTTTGAGTTGTAGCTGAATTTTGAGTTGCAGTTGATGTTATTTCCACAATCTTTGGGCTAGAAGCCTCCTAAGCTCCTCTAGGTATAATTTGTAGGATCTTGGTCATAGGAGCTTCTACTATTTTCTTAGTTTGGGTTTGCACTGATTTCTTAGGAGGAACTTCTGTGTTCTTTTTTCTTCGAAGTCTATATTATTTATGAACTTTGTAGATAGCAGATTCATAGCCTTGTTTGTAGTCAAAGGACTCTCCAGAATCTAATTGTAGTTGATGTAACATGTACAATTCATGTTCTTCCTGAGTAAGAAAAATGGAATCCTCATTGTTTACTCCCATCAATTTTATCTGGGTGTCTTGGTCTTCTTCATGTTGTTGTGAACTTTCAGCATAATTTTCCTAGAAAGGTGGTCTAACCTGTTGATCGGCTACATCTTCTCTTGATTTTCTAGTCTTTCGATTTTTTCTAAAGTCGGGGCTCCTAATTTGGGGTCCTCGTTGATTTTCCCACTGAGGCTTTCTTTCCATATTCTCTAACCTATCCATTAGCCTTTCTACACTTTTAACTAAACTATCAATATTAACATCTGAAGTGGATGGTTCTTCTTTAATGGTAACTCTCCTCTCATTCCTCATCCTAGCTCTTTTAGCCAATAAGTTAGCTTCTACACTAACTGCATCACTCTAAATTTGTTCTAAAGTTGCAACATTTCTTTCTCTTAATTGATAAGACATGTCAGCATCAAAACCATCTTGAAATTTAATTAGGGAAAGATCTAGGGGGGGTCTGATATTCAATGGAATTGCATTGTAAATGTTGTTAAACCTAGTATAGTAATCTTAGATAGATTCAATAGGAGATCTCCTTATGTTCTCATATTTAGATAATATCGGAGAGGGTTTTTCTTTCTTTCCCTCCTATTTATGAACAATTGGTGGAAAGCAGCTAGATCAGCAATATGGTTAGGAGGTAAAGATTTAAACCAGTTTTTAACATCTCCTGCTAGTGTTTGTGCAAATAATCTCATTTGTACATCAGCCTCATCAAATTCATGTAACTCAAAATAATTTGTCATTTTATTTACATGTTGTTGATCAATATACTAACCAGTACCATCAAACTGCAAAATTTTACTTGGTAATCTTGTGGCATAGCATGTAAAGGGGCTTGTAAGGCCAAAGCTAATCTGTCTACCATGGCTAAAATTTTAGCTTGACTGGAAGGTGAAGTAGTGTTTTTGGAAGATGAACTTGAAAATTTAGGTTGGAGAGGAAGTTTAGGTATGAAGGGCTTTGTGGAATGAACTGTGGTGGATATTATAGGTGAGGTGGTACTGAATGAGGATGTATTTACATTTTCTGAAGATATTGTAGAGTGTTCAGGGGTAGTAGCAGTTAGGGCAGTTAATTCAAGTGACTATTGAAAATAGGCTTCGTCTATATGGCTTATCAAAGTGGAGGTTAACTCATCAAAACATGTTGATCTAAATCAGGATGTATAGTATCCTTATTTGATTCAATAAATTGAACAAAATTGGGATCTATTACAGTATCATAGACTGAATTTTCAGATTTCATACGAAACAAAGAATGCTCAAATGATAAATCAAATTGGATATCCTCTAAGCTTGATAACTCTTTAGGAAGTGAATTTGATCTATTTAACTGACTAACCCTTCCTTGACTTTCTACCTTTTTAGGTTTTCTTAAAATTCTGTCAGGATCATCAAAAATTGTAGCAGGCTATGGATTAGGATGAGCCTTGGTATAATATGTTCTTTTAGAAGCCATAATTTTAACTTATAATGATGATTTCAAACAACCCTTTAAAACCTTAATGTGAAAAATGAGGAAAATTGTTTCCTTTAAGATTGATTTTAACTAGGGACTGAGTTCCCCAGTATGGTCGCCAATATGTTATCACTCTAAAATTTCCAGGGGTTGTTCAATGCATTAAAAAGAAATATCAGAGGTAACTACAAACCTACTTTGGAGCTTAGGATCTAGCCTTCCTAACCTCAGAGAGGGCTCTCTCTATATGATTTAACTTTGTTTATTTTTATGGATTTTAGGCTAGTTATGTCTACTTAATTGGATTGGTTTTGATTGGTTGGTGGAATTCATGATCTAGATGAATAGGTGCTTTTCCATTTCCAATGGGCTATGGAGTCAATATGAATTTGAAAGCAAAAAAATCAACAAACTATAAAGGAAGTATTATAGGGAAAGATAGGTGAGCTAAATTAGATCTCAAGGCTGAATGGTGAAGTGATTTTTTTAATCAAGGTCAAGGAGCAATTAAGAATTCCTCAAACCAAATACTGAAGAAGGATGAAGAAAATCAAACGGGATCAGAGGGAAATTAAGAATTCTCTAAACCAGATATCAGAAGAAAACATGTAGAAATGTATAACAGTTAAAAGCAAAGTGTAATGTTTAAGCAAATTATGTAGTAAAACTCCTATTATAACATTTAAATTTAGAACACATGAAATTTTATGAAATACTTAGAAAGAAACATGAACAATTGAAATTTATACTTCACTCTGAACACATGAATCCTGTAAATAAGTCTCTTTATAACTTGTTCTATCTATCAACTGGAAGTTGGTACAATAACCCTCAGGTAATATATCATTCAACTACAGAAATATTCAAAAATCAACCTCTGATACTTCAAATGATAAATTATTTATACAAAACTTTACAAGATATCCAGTCAACTGACCAGAATTTATTTAAGGAAAATAAATATCTTTATGCAAAAAGATTGTTACACCTATTTAACTGACTGACACCTTTCCATTTTTATTTTCTTGTTGTTACTAGATTATTTCTTTCATTTGCCTATCTTTCATATGATTTTCTTTCACATTGTCTGCTCCTTTCACCTGCTTGTCTTTCACCTGATTCCCTTTTTTCATCCTTAATAGTAAGTCACACCATTTTTCCCATGTCTCTTCATCTGGGAGTTTGATTTTCATCATCCTATGGTAAATCTGATATGCTCCTATATATTTTTCAAATGTAGGCTTGTTCACAAAAAGGTGATTTACCTCATGTTGGAGGTAAAATAAGTTTTTGAAATTCTGAAGGAGCACTTTTCCTGTGGGCACACCTTTCATGGATGAACTATTGGAAGTTCCTTTGGCTACTTATCTCATCTTCTTATCATATTCTTCATGTTTCATCAATTTATCATTTATTACCAAAGGATTGTGCAAACCCTTCTGTCTCAATACTTCAAACTTGTCAAAAAACATGTTTATTGCAAGTTTCATGTTTTGACATTTCTCCTCACGCTGTATCATTAGATTTCTTTTGGAAATAACTTTATTCAATTCTAGAATAGTCTATGTTCTATCAGTTATCCCAAGATCCTCTAATTCATACCTTTTTTTATAATTTAGAAATTTGATTATTTTAGAGGCTTACTCTGGATTCTCCACAAGATCTGATTTTACCCTTTGAATTGACTCACTAGCTTCTTTCACCAAATCATTATGTTCAAATATTAACTGTATAGAAGGCCAAATATCATTAACTGAGTTAATGATATTGGCCCACAAATGTTTCTTTGCTTGGGCCAAAGGCTCCTTTAGTGACAATTCTTTTTCTAGCTGGTGGATCCTGTCATTCAATCTATTGGATTTTTGTTTCTCAGCTTGATGCATTAATTCTGCTAATTTATTTTCATATTCTAAGTTCTTCACTTGCTCCTTCAGATTATTAATCTGTGTTGTTTTAATGGACATATATTCCATTGCTTGAATCAATTTGTTGGCCTCATCAGTGGGATGGGCTGTTGGTTTTGTTGATGGTGTTGTTGTTCTAGATGATGTACCTACTAGAATTGATGTTGATTTTGTTGCTGTTGTAGCTCCTATGGGAATAGCAGTAATGGGGACTACTTCTCTGCTAGCCTATTTTTCGTGTACCAGTTTATCCATTTATGTCTCCATTTCTCTTAGTTGAGTTGTCAACTAGATGATTAAGTTCATCATCTCATCCTTTTGATTAAGTGTCTCCAAAACCTCCTTGGTTTGTGGATGCTCAATGGTTGGAAGCTTTAGTTGTTTCTTGAGTGCAACTATGTTTGCATTTTTCTTTTTAATGAGTTCTTCTGCTGCCTTGATGTTGCTTGGATTATAGCAAATTTCAATTACGAAATCTTCCGGTGACTTAATCTTGTTATCCTTTGCTTACGATGAGGCCCTTTCTAGCTTTAACTGTGACTGTACATTTTTAAGAGAATTATTCAATTTCTGGACACTTAGAGCTTTTTGTGTCATGGTTGAATATAACATTTCTCTTGCCTATTTATGCAATTCAATCTAGTTGATTGGATGCAGATCCTTGGCATGCATTTCAAAGGTTGTTTTCTTATAATCTTATGACGTTCTTGGGGCCTTTACCTTTGGCTGTAGGAAAGTCATTTGCATTTTCCTTGTTTTGAGGTGAAAATCTAAAAGCAACCTACTCTGATCATTGGGAGTTTGTTTCCAATATTGTGTACATATAGTAGCTTCTAATGCTTCATTTTTTATTTTAATCTCTTTGTACCTCTCCATGATACCTTTCTCTTTCTCCATTGTTTTGCTAGATGATGAAACTTTTGCATTATTCTGATTTTGAATGATCTATGCAATTGAAGATGAGGGAAAAGGTGTTTCTTCTACATGTGTTGAGGGTGCATCACCCCTGATGATAGTCTTTGTTTCTGCTTCAATTGTCTTTTCATGCTCTATTAGTAGATTTAGCTTGGTTTTCTTTCTACTCACAAGCTTAAATTTAGTCTCAGAAGTAGTTTTACCTTAGTAGGATCCTTCTTTTCTATCCCTTTTTGAATTTATGTCCTATGGGTCTGGAGTATGCAAGATGGAACTAATATCAACCTGCTTATCTACCTCCTGAAGAGTGTTTTCCAACCACTCTGACTGGTTGGAATACTTTTCAAGTTCTGGTTTTGACTCATGGATGAAGGGGGTTAATTTTAATTTGACTCTTAATTTACTTATGACTCCTAAAGGACCATAACTCCATTTGAAGCTTCTACTGAGCTTGAACTCTTGTAAACATTTATCTGCTTCATTCCAACATTTATATTGTTACATATAAAAGGCCCTATTTGGTTTTTAATCTTGACCTGGGTTTTCTTTTTAGCTGAAAGGAAATGGATTTCATCAGAATTCAAGATTTTCTGATGTATTGCAAAGCAAATATCCTCATTGGGAGGTATTTGGGAAGCTTGTATGGAACTAGTTGGCTTCCATACACTCTGATCTCTGTATCATATTGGTATAAATACAAGTCTCCTGTTTTACTTTGATCTGATAACTGTAAAACCTTCTTTATCTCTTCACTGATTCTAGCTTGAATGCTACGACTTAGCATATTGAAAATTGGATAAACAAGTGAATCAATGAAGTCTTTATAGTTGGATTTTGTGGGATCCTTTCTGATCAAGGATGTCCAAAAGACAATAGATTGGGGATTACCCTCTGCGTCCAGTTTTCGGAGGCTAACTGCAAACCTTTCTAATTGGAAATACAAAAACATATGGAACAAAAATAAGGAGTATTTGAACACTCCTTCTTCAGGCAGCTTGACTAGTTGATCATGGATTGCATCTGCTAGGAATTGGGCAAAGTTGAAAGTTACAGCTAGAGACTAGCCTAGAAAAAAGATAGAGAGGAAACCCAGGATGGATTCATCTACATGCTCATTAATAAAATATACTAAAATACAAGCTAACATGGTTACAATTTTCCTGGTTTGTTTCTGGAACATGGTAGTAGAGTATGGTGGGTTTTTCTTAGGAGTTTGAGTTGTTTCAGGGAGGAAGGTCTGAAAGATTTGAGACGTTTTAGGAAAGTATAGATTTAGGTAAAGCTCAGTAAGGGTTTCAATGGAAAGAGGCACTCCCTCTGGTTGTGGTTGAATCTGTAGTATTTGATTAATGGATTGAGCATTGACAGTGAATAGAATTTCTTGGGTAGAGGTGACTATGGCTCTTTCATTTGGAAAATAACTGATTTGGCACAGTTTGATGAGTTCAAGGAATTGGTAGGTTTGTGGAAAGGCATACTTGGGCAAGTTAGAATCCCAGAGATGAATATAATCCGCTTGGTCAATGAATTTGTCATGGCAATAGCAGTGGAGCTCCAAGAGGTTGGAATCTGGCACAGTGTCGACGATTTTGAAGTCTTTATTGGCCAAGGGTAGGTGTTAGACATATGTTACTAGAGGTTGAAGAGGGTTTACATTTAGAAAAATCTCGGAAGCCATTACTTTTAATTCTTTTATCAATATGGTATTCAATTGATGGAGGTGGGTATTTATAATTACCTGGAAATCGTGAATTTTGGTTGTGGAAGGGTTCAGGCAGCAGCAGGGGCTTTATTTCAGGTCGGTAATGGCTTTTGGTCTACTTCGCAATATTAACAGAGAATAGGAAAATAGCAGAACAGAGAGGGATTTATAATTTTGGAGACTGGGTGATTTATTGCATGGTGCGGTGGTTTATCACATGTCGAAGGGTGGTATGGTGGTTTGGGACTGGGGGATGCAATAAGATTTGGTGGCACATCATGGCATGGGAAGGGGTGGATGAAACCACCCATTTTGAAACCTTATTTAACTTTAAACATTGTTCCTATGGAGGATGTGATAATCCATGAGGATCATTGGAAGTGATCAATGATCGGGTGATGGATGGGGTTTTTATGTGTGTGAAAGAGTATGAAGTGGGGTTGGACATCAATACCATGGGGAGTTAACCATATAAGGTGGGGGAAATGTATCAAGTGGGGGGAAAAGGAAAGTGGGATCCGATTAATTTTTATTTTATGCTTTTAAAATCACGCAGAAATGGGTTTTGCATGTTCAAAGTTAGTAAAGGGAAAAGGGATTTAAATTATGGACATGGGTCCTTTAAGGGGAAAATGGGTTAGGGTAAGGGGAAAGGGATTTTAAACAAGGGAAGGGGATTTTCATTTGGGAAGGGTTAAAAAAATGATATTTTTGCTAAGCATAAGGATGCTTATGTTTTTTAAAAGGCATTGTACCTACCCTCCAATTTATACTAACATTTTTTCTTTCCTTTATTGGGTGCATTTGATCTTCCTGACCCTTTTATTTTCTTTTGATAAGAAAAATAACTTATTTCTAACCTTATGTCTTCCAATGGCTCAGATTAAACTTATGAGCTCATTTTAATTCTCTACCTAACTAATGATCTTCCAAGATTAAATGGTTTGGTCAGATCTTTATTCACTAACTATCATAACATGAAATTTAAAAGCATGAATAATCAATATTAAACTGTATGATCATCATGAATTGTGGCATTTTGGACAAGTTGTACACAATTTTATTTGCCAAGGAAAAGTAAACAAAGAGTAGTGGCATTTGAACGTGCAACACTTTCAGAATTTCTTTTTGTTTCTTTTTGTGGGGTTCATATTTTATATCCTTTTTATCTTTCTTTCTTTTGGTCCTTTGATTACTCTTTTAGGACATACCCTCTTTTAATTTTTTAAAATGGAAAACATTTGCAAACAAAGAAAAGGTATGTACAATATTACAAGACTTAACATAGTCAATTCAAAATTATGATCCCTATTATTATAGGAACATAAAAAGTCATTTAGTAGAAAGGATCATAATGAAATCAAGGTATGGTCACAACCATCCAATAATGAGAAGGATCACATATAACAACTCATGGTATGGTCGCATCCATCCATTTGAAAGAGACATGTATATCAACATGACCATGTCACATCACCTCGCAATCTGGACTTGTGTAATCTTAGTCCAAGGTCTTGCACTCCAAACGAGCCGATCAAAGTACAAATCCTAACATGCAAATCAATGTGTTGAAGTCGAACATGCTAAGAAGTCACTTGATTATTGGTCAATGATGTGACCCGTTAACAAGCACGAGAGAAACCACCAACAATGACAATGTCTCTCAACGTACTGGCAGCATAGTTCATGGAATGTGTATAAAGGTACTAATTTAAAACACCTGTGAAATCCCCTAATTGAAAGCCAATGATGTGAAATTGTCATCGAGTGTGAAGAACTTGTCATTAGGGCATGTAAGATCTAAGGTACTAGAAGGGAGTCTCTCGGTCAGCTTCCAGGATAATGAGTTGAAGTCGACAGGAAGTGACCGTGTCAAAGGAGGGCCATGATGTATCCCACATCATTGACACGAGAAAAAGGGATGCAAATGATTTCATATGGTACATAGAGTCAGGAGTAAGTGTAACTATAGAGGGAATAACTCTTGAAAATATTGGCGCAACAATTCCAGATTTTGGCAACTTTGGATCTGTTGGATCAATGGTCATGATGACGTAGCAGAGATCAAATGGAAGGAAAAAATGAATGGTCCAACCCAGGAAGGTCAATGATGAAAGGAGGATATCCCAACCTGACATGAAACAGAGAGTGCCATGTTCAAGAGTAAGCTGCAGACACGACTAATAGGATTTCCAATTTCCCCCCACCATTTCTGGGAGGTACCCTAATTATTTTTTATTGCAATATTGAAGGGTATAGTATGTGCTTGCACTGTAAGTTCATCCTTCAGACGAATCTGACCTAGTAAGTTTATTGAGCCCTAGGAAGGAGAAGCTCATGTTCGTCATGGTGACGAATCCGATGTCGTTTAATACTTTAACAAGTCCAACAAAGGTGTAACTCGGTATCTTTTTCATGTTTAGAGAGTTTGAAAAAGACACGGAAAAGAAAACTCCACATGGTCCCTTTTCGTACATTTTTGTTTCTCAAGCTCGAAAAGCTAGAAAAAAATACTCGAGAGAACCACTTGACCATTTCAGTCAAGGAGTACCTTTTTCGTAAATAGTTTATCTTAGCCCAAAAATGGGGTAAACATATATTGGGTAAATAACGTTTCACATCCTTTAATGAGTTCAAAACGGCAAGAGCTTGGAAATGTTTTCGTGTTTAAAAGGTCAAAAAAGAGATGAAAGTAGACCCCCCATTTAATTTTCTTTGATGAGTGAAAAGGGAAAAATACTGTTGGGTTGTGTTATATTCTTTCCATGACTAGCCCACGTAGTTAACCAGGGGGGTTAGAAGGGGGGCGGAGCCCCCCCTTCGTTGCACCGATTGTGTAGCGGGGGGCTCATAGGGGGTTTGAGGGGTGCAAGTAACCCCACTTTATGGGGTCCAGTGTAGCTCCCTAGAAAATTTTGGTTTTGGAACCTATGTTAGGTTGGGCGGACCCACCTATGGTTTTCTGCATGATTTTCGCACATGTTTTTTGGACGCAATGGTTTTCGGTCCATGGTTTTGGACGCGATGTTTTCGGTCTTTGGTATTGGATGCTTCAGCATGTATAAATATGTATTATAACATTGAAAGGAACATAATGAAAAATCAAGCTAGTAGTCCCGGTCTTGGGATCTAGGGGAAAATCTCTATGTATATGTGTTTTATGTGTTATGCTCTCGCATTGTTTATTTTATGTGTTTTAGAATTCGTATGCAGGCAATTTCTGTACGGGGTTAAAACCTACATTTGGTATCAAAGTTGTTTTGGCTTCAAGGGAATGCCTTTGTTGCTGAGGGGTTTTGCTTGGGCCTGTTACACTAAAAAATGTCACCATGACTATTTGCAGTTAGTATGGCTCCATCCACTGTCATACTATCCTCCTTGGCAAGTCTCATGCCTCTGCTCTTCATGTCAAACTTCAAGAAAGAGAGAAAAGTCATTTAAAGTCAATTATCTCTGGTACGCAGTTTCTCTTAGCCTTACCTGCGTGTACGCACCCCAAGTTCACAATACCTGCATACTTGTACGCTCTGTATGTAAAGGGGTGGGTGCGTACTCCTGTAAAGGTCAAAAGGCGCAAGTTTCACTCCAAAAAAGTTACTTGTGGTCATTTCTAGAGTCTTCTAGAAGCTTGTTTGACGTGTATGAAGCGCCTCCAGATGGTTCATGTATCCCTACCTAAGAGGAACTTATCCCATCAAGAGGGGAGCTATCCCATCCAAAGAGGGGCTTATCCCATTGATGGTGGACCTGAATAACTTCCTCTAGAGCACTATAAATACAGGCATTGGGCCAAAGGGAGGGGAGGTTGAAAGCTGAACATTCCTAAGGGTAGATGCTGCTGGAATTAGGACTTCCTTGTAGAAGCTTGTGAGGAGAGATTACCATCTTTACTTGTTTCCATTGGGAGGTGGGTGAGCTGATCAGAGTAAGGGAGAACTCTTGTGGACCCTGGGAGGAGCTTGCACAACACCAAGGCTCAGGTTGTAATGGTTCCTTTTGTTACCTTTTAATACAAATTAGTCCATTCTTCTCAACAATTTGTTATTAATGAGTTGTTTCATATACTCCTTGGTCTATATGTTAAATATGTTTTATTTTATGTGATATTCAGGTGCTATTTAATCATTTGATTGTTAGTGAATGCAGGTTTCAAAGGGAAGGAGGAGCTCATCCAGATCAATGAAGCTGGACTACTACAACAACGTTGGATTATAGGTAGGATCTAAACACTTGATTTCTCATATTGTAAAAGCATATTTAGGGAAGGATTGCTCTTATTTGTCTTGTTTGTCATTAGAAAGTCTTAGGCTTCTAGGAAGGTCAGTTGTGTCCGCACTAACGAATCTTTCTGCGTGAAAAAATGGCGACTCCGCTGGGGACTCCATGAATGTGTTTGAGTTCTTTTTGATTTGATATTTTGGTCTGAGAAAAATTGCTTGTTTTCTGATTTTTGGTTGTCTAGCTTTGTATTTGGGTGGGTTAGCTTAGAGTCAATTTAGTTTTTTATTTTTCTTATCTTTTCCAGCAGTACGCAGTCTCTGGGTTTGACACAGTGCGTACTTGTACGCACTGCGTCTTTGTGCACAGGGCGTCCCCGCACCTGTGTCAACAGATCACCTGCGTACCCCTGTCAAACTTGAGAAAATTTCATTTTTCATCTTTTTGCTCTTTAGATTTTGTTTTTACTTTGTTTTTACTGCCCAGATCCATCAGTTTACTGTCAAAGATCTTCACCTGAACTTGTCCCGTTAGTGTCGAGGGTTTTGGTGGAATTCATAGGGATTTTGCCTTAGGGTTTGATTTTTAACTGGTCCTGTAGTGACTTTGGCGTTAGAGGTTGTCAAACTTTGGATCTCCCTGGTTTTGATCAGTCCTCTTAGGAGTCGGGCCTGTCATAGAAGTCACCCTAGTGAGAGACCTACCTTTGTGTCTTCTCTTTGCGAATCTCGAAAAGTTTGTTTGTTAAAGCCTTGAATTCCATTCTTGAGAAAAAAGACCAAAAAGATTTCGATTTTGTTTTTTGGTTAGTTTATGATTCTGCATGAACTGATCCTTAATTGCATTTTGACTAAGTAAAACATCCGGGAATCATCCTTGTAGGCTTTTGTCCTCATTATTTTTCGCTTTTAGGTAAATTTCCTTTTAATTTGCTTTTGAGTGAATTTGATTTGATTGTCTTAGATTTGTTAAATTCGATTTGATAAAATAGTTTTACATGCTTTATTAATATAGAAAAAACACAAAAATTCTTTTGGAAAAAGTTTGCTTTGGTAGCATTTGTAGACTTTTGGGAGAAAAAGGAAATTTCGTAGAGTAATTAGTGGTCATGAGTTGTGTGTTTTGAAAAGATAAAGAGAATTGTTTCTTTGATTGTCTTTACTAAGAAAGTTGTTTTCTATAAAATTTGCATTTTCCAACTCTCTTAGTTAGGAGATTCATTGAAAAAGAAAAGTAGTGTAAATCATCTTAGGTGCATCTTTGTAGTGGTTGCGAGTCGAGTCTACACACCACCAGTTTCATCTCCACTACCTTTTGTCTTTAAGAAAAACCATAAAATTAACGCTTAAAGTAAAATCAACTTAGTAACTTTTATTTACTAGGGCTCTGAAACGCCAATTTAGATCAGGCTAGTGTCTTGGAGTAGGAGAGTAATTAACTCTCCAAGACAACAAAACCAAACAAGTAGCTTATCTTGTGATAGAATAAATCCAATTGTTTCATTTGTACTCTGGGAAAGCTCCTCCTAAAGGAGAAGCACGAGCTCGTGTCCGAACCAGTGAGGGGATCAATCCTCCCTCGTTGGGAATGACGCCAGACACGCACGTATTACAAACGGTAAACCTCAGATTAACCATTGTCAAGGAGCCAAGGGTCACTTGTCGGTAAACCTTGGATTATTGTCAAGGAGCCGGCAAGGGGATTGAGCTTGATACTCTGCCCTTGCGTGCTGTTGGAGTGTAGACTGTTCCCCCAGGTGCATTTGTTGCGGTTGGTAACCTTAGTGACCATTATCTTTAGGATTCTACCGAGGTGATGGTGGAGGGAAGATCCCACTGTACCTGGAGCAGACGTCGGCTAGACTTAAACTCTGAAGACCGATGACACGACCGCTGTCATAGCGTAAGACCAACTGCGACCCAAAAGAAGGTTGTAGTCTAGAGGGGCATCAATCACCTCCACATCCAGACTAACGGTTCTTCCTTCAATGCCTATAGGCAAATCCTGTAGAATGCCAAATGGATGGAACCCACGGCCATCAAAGGCCTTAAGAATCGTCGGGGATTGGTTCAGTGAAGGAGAACCAAGCGATCTCCAACACTGAATCGACATAATACACGTAGAAGCTCCTTCATCAATTACAGTCCGATAAATAGGCCTGTTTTTTACTATCACTGGAATCTGGAATGCCATTTGATGAGGGAGACGCGGTGTACTATTTTCTAGATCAAAGATTATCAGGTTCGGGTCCTGAATATCAACAGCTCCTATAGCTGACAAGAGTAATTTTTGTTGTGTTGGGCATGATTGCAACACTTCCAAAGCTGACATTGCTGAGGGTGAAATAGCTAAATCCTCAACAATGTTATAATTCTGAGCTTCTCTCGCATGTGGATTGAAAGCAGACTTTCGAAGTATACCCTTGGCAGGCGGTTTAATTACCAAGTCCGGGTTAGGTTTCTCGATCTGTAGTGGATCAGAACCGAGAGCTGAGGTTGACGGATTAGAATGAGAAGATTCTGCTTCTTTACCATCAACAAGATTCTTACTACCATAATCTTGCGATCGAGTTGCAATCCGTACATGAGACATCATCAATATGGGTTCTTCACTGGCACTCGAGGAAGAACCTATCATTTTACTCTCCTGCTTCGGAAATGGATCTTTCAAAACAGCAGGAGTTGGGGAACCTTTAACGATTTTCACAACCTCTGCCTGATGAGGGCAATCTCTGGTGAAATGATCTTCTTCACAAATTAAACAAGGATAGCGAGGTTTGCGCTTTTCGTCGTTAGATTCCGACTTCTCTTTTTTCTCCTTTGGAGCCTTGTCTGCTTTATCCTTCTTCTTGCCTTTCTTCTTACCACCATTTTTTGATTTAGCCGTAGATGACTCTATAGCGTGAATATCGGCAGTAATTTCAGGAGAAGACTCTCCTGTCGGGGAGTCTGGTAAGGTTATTATTGGAGAAGAATTCTTTGAGGATTTCTTCTTACTTTTAGTATTCACCGTACCAATCATGCCATCAGCAGCATGAGACCTCGAAGGAGCAGCAGCAATTTGATTCGATTTAGGAAGATCTGGGATCTTCTCGTGCAACGTACCCAACTGAGTGTAAACTAAGTCAAGGTACTGGGCTTGAGCAATGACTTGCTCCTTAGTAACTACTCCAGCCTTAGCTACATCTTCAGTAATCTTCGGTAATAGTGATTTTACAAACCATTCAGCTAAGATTTGGTCCGGGATAAAAACTTTCACTAAACATCTTCGACGTCTCCATTCATGAATGTGATCGGAAATATAGGTGGAGGTCGACTGTTTTAATGAAGTTAATAGCTCCGTGCCATTATCGTATCTGACCGGCAACTGAAAATGAGTTAGGAACGAGGTGGCTAACTGGCTAAAATTGTAAAAAGAGGCCCGTGGTAACTCAATGTACCACTTGGCCGCGAGACCAATGAGCGTATGCTGGAAAAGACGTAAGCGGATCGAATCATCTGAGATAGAATTTGAAGCACACCAGAGGTGGTAAGTCATCACGTGATTGGACGGATCCTCTCCAGACTTACCTTCGAACTTGGGTATATCACTGGGCAAATTATTTGGCATTGGCGGCCAGAACGGAAGATATTGAATTGGATCGTTCGTTAGGCACGTCAAGTCTGGTAAATCCAAAGTTGCGATAAACGGTAACTGCCGGTTAGGATCTCTAAAACTCTGGGTCACAAGACCAGTCCCAGGAGGAGGATATCCAGGATAACTTGGAACAGGAATCGCATTCAGGATATTATATCCTCCTGGAAAACCAGGATTAACCGGACCGTACTGGGGTTGTTGGGGTTGTTGATAAGTGTACCCAGGATACGGTTGATACTGGTAAACTGGTTGTTGGACAGCAGGACTGAATTGGTACTGTCCCTGGTACTGTTGGTAGGTAAATTGAGGTTGACTTGTTACAACAGTACTTAAACCAGGCTGCCCTACAGGCATCTGGACCGTAGTTTGAATCGTAGATCCGGACAACGGTAAAGATGTCTGAGGAGTGGTTGCAGAGACAATAGAAACCGGAGCTGTCGATACTCCAGAAGTAAGTGCGGTAGATGTTGCGGTAGTTGCAGCAGTCGTTTGAGATGGAGTACTAGGTGCAATTGGCGGCTGAGTAACTACCGAAGTTACAGAAGTTTGAACATTTGACTGGACAGGTTGCGGTTGCTGGGGTGAACCAGAAACTACGGGTTGTCCAGTTTGAGGTACCAATTGTATACTTGGCTGCAACACTTGTTGACCCTGTGATGGATCCCACACTATCATTCCGGGGTATTGACCCGTAACAGGTTGAGGATACTGAGATCCATAACCGGATTGAGGATAGGACTGATAACTGAAAGGTACAGTTCCCATACCTTGAACATATGACTGACCTTGAGGTGGTTGATAACCTTGACTCGAGTATTGACCTTGAGGTTGATAACCTTGGGGTAAATACTGATACTGGGGTTGACCTTGACCTTGAGGTTGATACCCTTGAGGTTGATACCCTTGGGATTGATACCCTTGAGGTAAATATTGATACTGAGGTTGACCCTGGGGTACATATTGAGGCTGGGGTTGACCTTGAGGCATGTATTGTACTATGGGTACATATTGGCCTTGAGGTTGCCCCCCAGGCGTTAATTGAGGCTGCCCCCCAGGCGGTAATTGACCACCTTGAGGTTGAGAAACGGGGACTGAACCTGACATCATGTAAATGTCTCCTACACCCAACGGTTTATTACCATTGTTTCCAGCTAATATCCCATGATCAATGGGTTGAGGAGATGCCCCCGCAAAGGTACCAGAAAGTGACTGATACCCGGTGGGAACAGAAGGACCGCCGTGTAAGAAAGATTCAGGAGATTGAGTGAACACGGACGACTGACCAGACATATTTACAGGAGTATAAATACCTCCAGGTGGAAAAGGAGTACGAGGTGGAGAAAAACCTACCCCTGAGTTGTCTAAATAATTTTGTTAACGAAAGGTACCAAGTAGTACTTCTAGGAGGACTGTAAAAGATAGATTCACGCTCCCTTAGATCAATAGTAGGTTGATCTTCAAGGATAGATACGCCTAATTCTTCCTCTGGAGCAAGTTCTTCAATAGCTATCAAACCAGTAGGAAGATTTTCGGTGATGATTCTTTCTACCCTAGGTGAATCTGGTACACTAGAAGTTGGAGTAACAGGTTCAGATATTTCAGGTTCTTCGCCTATATCACTAGTAGATGAAAAAATACCAGCAAGCTCAGAAAATTCAACTGCTTCAGGATTATAACCTGTTTCTAGACTTTGGTAATCTTGATGGACTACCAACGAAGACTCTCCTTCTTCTGGTGAACCTACTCTACTGCCGCTAGGAGGAGTTACAAGGACCTTTAAACCTTCGTAATGACTTGAGACGTCTTGAGGAGGTTCACCCCGAAGTCTACGGGATTTCCTCAACAATTCAGCCACAGAAACAACCTCAGGAGACTTGCCCCGAAGTCTACGGGACTGTCTTGGTAATTCCGCCACAGTTAAAAACTTTTAACTACTGCACACGCAAACAAAGTAAAATCTCAAAGCAAACCACCTAAAGTCTCTAAAGAACCAAACAAATTTGAATCATACGCCTAAAGAATCTAGGGCACCAAACCAAGCACAAACAGTAGCCTTCCAGACCGGAAACGCTAGTTGGAGATGAAACCCAACATCGCCGGATTCAGTACAGAAGTGGCGGGTGGAACAGTTACCCCGGCAACCTGCTTAATGAATAGACCGGCACAAGTTCCTCCACTTTAACCGTCTCGAGTGAAGTGAACCCCCCGGAAAATCCAAGTGTTTGATCGCAAGATGCGCGCACCACCTGCTCCTCTCCACCCTATAATTGCCGTTGGTCCTTTTGCTAAATGGGGTATCGATTTTATTACTTGTAACCCTCACTCGGCCGGGGGGCATGCGTATATCATCCTTGCGGTTGATTATTTTACTAAGTGGTTCGAGGCGATGCCTACATTCGAGGCAAGCGACAAGACAATAGCGATTTTCGTATTCAATCATATTATTACTAGGTTTGGTGTCCCACAAGCGATAATCACTGACCATGGGCGCCATTTTCGAAACATTATGATGACAGAACTTACAATCCAGCTTGGTTTACGCCATGATAGTTCTACTCCTTATTATCCTCAAGCAAATGGTTTGGTTGAATCCATCAACAAAGTTCTAGTTATCATGATCCGACGAATCATTGGTATTCATCGGTCGAATTGGAATAACATGTTATTTTCAGCGCTTTGGGCGTATCGAACCTCAGTAAAAACATCAACAGGGTTCACTCCTTTCCAACTAGTTTATGGTTTGGAAGCAGTGTTGCACATTGAATGCGAAATCCCATCACTTCAAATGGCTATCGAATTACTCCCAGCTACTTCCGAAGAGGAGAAGCGTCTGTTATACTTAGCTAAATTAGATGAGACTCGACATGACGCTGCTTTGGCAATCGAGACTCACGCAAAAAGGATGAAAGCTCAGTATGATCGTAATGTGACCCCTCATAATTTTTTGGAAGGAGACCTAGTGCTATTATATGATCAAGCTAACGATAAATTAGGTGCTGGAAAATTCGTTCCCATGTGGCATGGGCCCTACATTGTCAAGCGAAAGCTGGCAAAAGGGGCCTATGAGCTGGTAGATTTTGATGGGGACTCTTTGGGTAAGCCCAGAAATGGACTTTACCTAAAGAGGTATTATGCTTAAATGGTGGGTATGGAGATTTAGTTAGTTCTAGTTAGGTTATTTTTCTTTCTAGCTGGTATGTTTGCTTAGTTTAGAGAGTGTGTTTTTGTCGTTATTCTGGCTTATCTTGGTTTTACTCTTGATATTGCAGATGTCGACGCCTCTCCAAACGTACATTGGATTTGCTGATGGTGCTTGTCGTAGTACATGGAATATCTCTTCCGCAGCTTGGGTTATCTATTCGCCCTCTGACGAGTTAGTTTCTATGCATGGGGTGAGCCTCGGTCAAACAACAAACAACATTGCAGAATATAGTGCAGTGATTGAATTATTATCTGAATCTATTTCATTTGGGATTCGGAGTTTGCTAGTGAGGTTAGATTCTGAACTCGTTGTATTACAGCTTAATAGAGTCTATGCCATTAGAAATCCAGTGTTATTAAGATTGTTTTTGAGGGTGCATCTCTTGGAACGTGAATTTGATTACATTGAATATCAGCATATTCCAAGGTCTTTAAATACATTAGCAGATGCAATGGCGTCTCGAATGTTAAATAGACATTTGTACCAATCATAAATGTAAATTTATAAACATTTCATCACACATGTTTAACAAAATAAGCCGGTAATAATGATATATATAGATAGGAGTGTGTCAAAAATATACATCGTCTTCGATCATAGGTTGAAAAACACCTTATGATCGGCAAAAATGATAAGTACAAAAACCAAAAATGTCATATGTGTCTACAAAAGTGACTAGCCAATCACTGGTGGTGCTCTCTATACGAGACCACTGCCCGCGCTACCCTACACAGGAACCTCCTGAAAGGTCCTGGGACTGCGACCACGTAGCGCTGAAGTCGGATAGGAATGTCATCTATAGTGGTCTCTGGTATACCCGCCGTCAGACGCTCTAGATCCTGTTCCAGCTCAGCTAAGGTCTCTGCGGCCGCATCCTGTGGGGCCGGTGCTGGTACAGGTACTCTTCTCTCAAAAGCCCGGAGATTGGCCGGACGCCGTGGACCTACATCTGCATTTTGAAAATTTGTGCTGTCAAGTTTTGAGACGATATATAAAAAACAAAAAAAATAGATAATTTAAAAACTTATGAAAAATGAAGTACCTCTGTCGTCCCATTGTTCTCCCTATGGAAGAACCATGTCCGGATCATTGCGAAAATCCATTCCGGCATAAGGAAAATCCTGAATCACAAAGACCTGGCCCTCCAGCCAGTGAAAGTAACCATCAGGAAATTGAACAACTGCTGCTCCTTCATCAGGATGCCGAGCCATTACCGCAACCCATCTCGTCAACTTAGGCTCCCGAGGAGCCCCAACTGGAACTGTAAGATGTTGGGGGATCAGCATTGGAACTCGCTCTAGGGCAAAGCTCACAACTAAAGGCCCATATCCAAAAGTCTTCAGTTGTCCGTTCTTTGCCCTGGTTAGTTGGCCCTTCATATTGGCCAACACAGCATCGCACCAGTTGAAAATGGTGCCTCAGAAGCAATCTATAGCCATCCGCATTTGGGAACCAGTGGCTATGTGCAAAGCGGCAGCGCCGCAAAGTCTGGTAACTGTAAAGGCAATTACCATAAGTTCAGGTCGGGATATGTATTTGATTTCTATCCCCTTATCCTGGTTTTGATTGTTGCACCACTCTAGCCGGAGACTAGCAAGGGATTGGCCACCCGGCCTAGTCCCGAATAGAGAAAGTTGCTCACCCCTGTTAGGCAAGCCAGTGAGAAAGTATATGTCGGAGGACTCTATCTCGAGCTGGTGTTCTCCGATGTAAAAACATTGATCCTGAATGTTCCACCTTTCAACCAGCCACTCTAAGAATGGCACCTGGGCTCTCATGCTAGGTATGGCCCAGTACTTGTAGAGACCGCATGCCTTTAAAGCATCAATGGAAGGTTGATGACCTATTGCGGCCAAATCAACATCTTCATGTTCTCTTTCACGCCAATCTAGCATGGTGAGTGACCTACACACCAAAAAACAATGATTAGAATTCATTAAACAAAATTTGGTTGGTTAAATTTAGGGTTTGGGGTTTGAAAATCCGCGTTTCACGGGGTACGCACCCCGCGTTCAGGAAACAGAGCGGCGGTACGCAGCTGTTCTGAAGGTGGGCTGCGTACTCCGACCTTTTTCCCATATACGAAAAAGTCGGGGTATGCAGGTTGCCCATGGGGCACCTGCGTCCCCCGAGAAACAGACTCTAAAACCCTAAACCCTCCAAAAAATAAAACTAAAACTTGAAATGAAATTCTAAACGGATGAAATTGAAGAGGAGGATGTTGTGAAATACCTGAAAGAGACGGCGCTCGATTCTGACGGTCGGATTCTCCGCAAAGTCCACAGGAAGTTTCTTGTCAAAAGCCCTTTTCTCGACCTCAATAGTAAAATGGTAAAAATGACATGGTAAAAAGTCTTTTTATAGGTTTTTTGGATGAATGAATGCTAAGTTTGTTTATTTTTCACCATGAAAAGATATTTTTCAATGTATTTTTGCCCATCTTAAACAGGTATGAGTAACGTGTCGTTTTTGTGCAGGACAAAAGGAATTTAGGGTAAAATCATCATTTTTCACAAACCAAGACATCAGAGTCATCTTTTAAGCCCTTTTCTGACTCCTAAAAAATGAAAAGATTGCCGAGCATTTCTTTTACACTCGTTAAAACGGAATTAAAAGACGGTCCCCTTATAGCCCTTTTCTGACCGTAAAAATAGGAAAAGATTGTCGGGTTTTTGTCGTTTCAAACTCGATACGGAAATAAAACGACGTGTCCTTGATCGCTTTTTACTTTTCAGGTCAGAGACACTAATCATGAAAGTACTCCTTGGTCGCAAGATCAAGCGGTTCTCTCAGGTATTATTTTATACTTTTTCGGGCTTGGCAGACACAAATTTACGAAAACGTTCACCTTGGAGTCTTCTTTAGTTTTTTCAGACTCTCTAAAAATGAAAAACGCCGAGTTTCTCCTATACTGGACTCGTTAAAATTTCACAGTAGAGGACCTGGTCAATTACAAACAGGAACGGACCACTCCTTCTTAGGGTCCGAATCTAAACTAAGTTGGACTCATCCGAAGGATGAGCTTATAATCAAGCATATGTTATCCTCCTCAAGCTTGTAAAAAATAAAGAGGTACTTGCCAGAAATGGTGGGGGAAAAGAGAGAAGAATGAACCGATTTGTTATCCTTTGTTACAGAAGAACCTTATCACCGCTCTTGAATACGACACTTTCCATTCACCTGGGTTGGGAAATCCTTTGCCTAAAAGTTGATCAAACCACTTTGAAAGTCTTCAACCGTTTCCGGGTATTAACTTTGGGTCAATCGTCACCAAGCCATCTGTCGTGTCGTTATGTGTTCAAGAGGTCTCTGCAAATAAACCATTCATATGCAAAATACTTGTCATCCATTTGATCATCCCTGAGTCAGTCCTTACAGCAACATTTCTTCAACTTGAACAATGATTTCGTGTTGTGGGCTTGCCTGCAACGGGTCGCTTTCTATCGACATCAGCACATTATCTAGAAAGATGACTTAGAAATCGTCAGTACCTTGAAGTCTGCATGCGTCAATGGCAGGTTTCTCGCCTTTGACGACAGTTTACATCATTGACTTTCGATCGAAGTATTCCGTGACGTGTTTGACATCAACCCATTCATTCACATTTCATGGATTGTACTGGGTACTTTGAGAACCATTGACATCACTGGTGGTCTCTCTCACACTTGTTAACGGTTTACATCATTGACTGGTAATCAAGTGGTTTCTACCATGCTCGACATCAACTCATTTATTCGCATGGATAGAATCGTACCAATTCGGGAAGTAGAAATGAAGACCCTGGATCTAGTTTCCACCATCCAGGCCGCGAGGAGTTTTGTATTCATTATATAGTAGACTAACCATAAACAGATGGTTGCGTCCATATTGTGTCTACAAAAGTCTATGATTGTGATGTACTGCAAAATCATTCTTGTATCAGAGCAGTAGTTAGATTGTTAGTTAAAGTTTTCAATCTGAGTATGGGAATGCCTACCTCAGCAATGATATCATCTTATATATGTATTTTGTGTTGAATATTTGTAGGTTCTGACCGGGTCCTCCGCAAGATACTCCTTGAAATGATAAAGTACTTCACCCTTCCTAGATCATAAAAACCCTAATCTACTACAGACTTCGCACTTTAGGGGGCAATCTGTTACACTAAAAAATGTCACCATGACTATTTGCAGTTAGTATGGCTCCATCCACTGTCATACTATCCTCCTTGGCAAGTCTCATGCCTCTGCTCTTCATGTCAAACTTCAAGAAAGAGAGAAAAGTCATTTAAAGTCAATTATCTCTGGTACGCAGTTTCTCTTAGCCTTACCTGCGTGTACGCACCCCAAGTTCACAATACCTGCGTACTTGTACGCTCTGTATGTAAAGGGGTGGGTGCGTACTCCTGTAAAGGTCAAAAGGCGCAAGTTTCACTCCAAAAAATTTACTTGTGGTCATTTCTAGAGTCTTCTAGAAGCTTGTTTGACGTGTATGAAGCGCCTCCAGATGGTTCATGTATCCCTACCTAAGAGGAACTTATCCCATCAAGAGGGGAGCTATCCCATCCAAAGAGGGGCTTATCCCATTGATGGTGGACCTGAATAACTTCCTCTAGAGCACTATAAATACAGGCATTGGGCCAAAGGGAGGGGAGGTTGAAAGCTGAACATTCCTAAGGGTAGATGCTGCTGGAATTAGGACTTCCTTGTAGAAGCTTGTGAGGAGAGATTACCATCTTTACTTGTTTCCATTGGGAGGTGGGTGAGTTGATCAGAGTAAGGGAGAACTCTTGTGGACCCTGGGAGGAGCTTGCACAACACCAAGGCTCAGGTTGTAATGGTTCCTTTTGTTACCTTTTAATACAAATTAGTCCATTCTTCTCAACAATTTGTTATTAATGAGTTGTTTCATATACTCCTTGGTCTATATGTTAAATATGTTTTATTTTATGTGATATTCAGGTGCTATTTAATCGTTTGATTGTTAGTGAATGCAGGTTTCGAAGGGAAGGAGGAGTTCATCCGGATCAATGAAGCTGGACTACTACAACAGCGTTGGATTACAGATAGGATCTAAACACTTGATTTCTCATATTGTAAAAGCATATTTAGGGAAGGATTGCTCTTATTTGTCTTGTTTGTCATTAGAAAGTCTTAGGCTTCTAGGAAGGTCGGTTGTGTCCGCACTGACTCTTTCCGCGTGACAGGGCCTATGGTAGACCTTGTTCAGTGGGAGATCTGCAAGATCAATTTTGGTGGTGAAAGAAGATGGCAAGTAGTGGAAAGATAGAGATCGAGAAATTTAATGGTCAGAGTTTTGAGTTGTGGAAACTCAAGATGGAAGATTTGTTGGTGGATAAAGATCAGTGGATCATGGTAGATCTAGGTACTAAAACAACGGGAGTGTTTGATGAAGAATGGAAGAAGTTGGATCAGAAGGCCAAGAGAACAATGCGATTGTGTGTCTCAGATTCAGTATTGCTGAATGTATTAGGGGAAGCTATGGCGAAGGCTTTGTGGGACAAGTTAGGGGCTTTGTAACAATTTAAGTCTCCGGTGAATAAACTGTTCTTGCGGAAAAAACTGTACAACCTGAGGATGAAAGATGGAGACTCAGTGACAAAGCATCTGAAGGCATTTAATACTGTGGTAAGTCAGTTAGCATCTGTTGATATTAAAATTTCAGATGAAGATAAATGCATCAGTTTGTTGTTCTCTACCAGATTTGTGGGATAGTCTGGTTATTGCAATAGGTAGCAATGCAACTGCCTTGTAGTTTGATGAAATAGTCTCATCTTTGCTGACGGAGGAGATGAGACGAAAAAATATGGAGAGCTAGAATGGTGATGCCTTGTCTGTACGAGGATGGTCCTAGAACAGAAACAAAAATAAGTCATCGAGTGGGAGATCTAAATCTCCAGGAAAACCTATAAAGGTGGTGTGCTGGAAATGCAGAAAGGAAGGACACTACAAAAGGGACTGTAAATCTAAAGCTCTTGGTAAAGGAAAGGGATATGATGATGCTCCTTCTGCAGAGGTGAAAATCACCTCAGATGAAGGTGGGAATGTGTACTTGGATTTTTCCAGTACACATCTAGATCATGAGGCATGGTTGATTAACTCAGTTGCATTCTTTCACTTCACTCTCCATAGAGAGTGGTTCTGTGAGTGTGAGAAATACGATGGTGGTGATGTCTTCTTAGGGGATGATAGGAAGACTAGAATCGTTGGTCGCAGAAAAGTAAAGTTGAAGTTACAAGGTGGAAGGGTTATAAAACTTCTAGGTGTTCTGCATAGTCCTGCATTGGCCAAAAATCTGATTTTTGTAAACAAGTTGGATGATGCAGGTGTAAAAACAGTGTTCGAGAAGGATACCTGCAAGATGGTTCGGGGAGCACTGGTATTGACGCAGGGAGTTTGGATTGGAACTTTCTACAAGCTATAACGTAGCACGATTGTTGATGGGTGCAATAGTTTTGTGGTTCCTGAAAGTGGAGCAAAAAATCTAGTGGTCTATGGAGAGAAGACCATGCTATGGCATCAAAGACTTGGGCATATTGGAGAGAAGGGCCTTCGAATAATTCATGGTAAAGGTATGGTAGAAGGTATGAATAATATCTCTTTGGATTTTGATTTATGTGAAAATTGTGTATATGGGAAGTAGAATCGGGTGAGTTTCCCCTCTGGTGGTAAGAGGACGAAACATATATTAGAGCTTGTGCATAGTGATGTGTTTGGACCTGTGAAGGTTCCATCATTGGGTAAGTTTGTGTACTATGTATCATTTATAGATGACTTCTAAAGGAATACATGGATATATTTCCTTAAGAATAAATCTGAAGTCTTTGACAGGTTTAAAGAATTCAAGGCTCTGGTGGAAAACCAGACAGATAAGAAGATAAAGGTGTTGAGGACAGATAATGGTGGAGAGTCTTGCAGTAAGGAATTTGAAGAATTCTGTAAGAAGGGTGGTATAGCATGGCAGAAGACTACTCCATATACACCTCAACAAAATGGAGTTGCAAAAACAATGAATAAGACATTGATGGAAAGGGCAAGAAGCATGCTCAGTGCTGCTGGGTTAGGACAGGATTTCTGGGCAGAGGCAGTGGAGATAGCATGTTACCTGGTCAACAGATCACCTTCATCAGTGTTGGAGGATAAAACTCCACAAGAGGTATGGACTGGTAAGAAACACTCTCTTTCACATCTGAGGGTATTTGGATGTGATGCATATGTACATGTTCCAAAGTAGAAATGAACCAAGTTGGATAGTAAATATGAAAAGTGCATCTTTATTAGGTATAAGGATGGTTTAAAGGGTTATAAGCTTTGGAACCTAGTAACAAAGAAGGTTGTGTATAGCCGAGATGTGGTGTTTAGAGAGGTGAAAGATGTTATTAAACATGAAGTCCAACCAAAGGAACCCGAGAAGATAGAGTTTGAGCTAAAGGAGGAAGAATCAGACTCTACAACAGAGGAGGAATTAGAAGATGAAGAGCCACAAACTCCGGGTGTGAGAATATCAATTTGAGAAAGAAGGCAGCCAGAAAGGTATAGTCCATCTACTTTCTGTTCAAATCTTGCTTTATCTATTACTGATGATGATCCCAGAACTATGAAGGAAGCAGTAGATTCAGAGGATGGAACACTCTAGAAAGAGGCCATGGTTGATGAAATGGCATCTATGCATAAAAATGAGGCTTGGGATTTGGTGGAGTTGTTGGCTGGAAGGAAACCCATTGGCAGCAAATGGGTGTTCAAGAAGAAGACAAATGCAGAAGGAAAGGTGGAGAAATACAAAGCTCGGTTGGTAGCAAAAGGTTATTGCCAGGTGCTGGGAATTGATTTTGGTGATATTTTTTCTCTTGTTGCCAAGGTAACTTCTATTAGATTACTTTTGTCTGTTGATGTTGCTTTTGCTTTTGAGGTAGAATAGATGGATGTGAAGACAACATTTCTTCACGGAGATCTGGAAGAGGAAATCTACATGAAGTTACCTTAACGCTTTGTGGTGAAGGGTAAGAAAGAACTGGTATGCAAGTTAAAGAAGTCTCTGTATGGGTTAAAGCAGTCACCAAGGATGTGGTATCAGAAATTTGATACATTTATATGGGGACTTGGCTTCACCAGAAGCAAAGCAGATCACTATGTGTATTTTAAATTATTTGGTGGCCGTGTTGTTTATTTGGTCTTGTATGTGGATGATATGTTGTTGGTTGGAAATGAATAATAAATTATCCAAGATTTGAAGACCCAATTGTCCTCCAAATTCGACATGAAAGATCTTGGTGCTGCAAACTATATTTCAGGCATGGAAATTAAAAGAGATTGGGCAAAGAGGAAGCTCTGTTTAAACCAGAGGAAGTATGTCGAGACAATATTGCAGAGATTTAATATGCAGGATAGTAAACCGGTGAAGGTTCCTATTCCTGTAGGTGTAAAGTTATCTGTTGAATAGTGTCCCAAGACACAAGAAGAGGAAGAGGACATGTCCTGTGTTCCATAAGTAAGTGCAGTTGGTAGCCTGATGTATGCAATGGTCTGTACTAGACTAGACATTGCACATGCAGTGGGAGTAATGAGAAGGTTTATGTCAAAACCAGGAAAGGAGCATTGGACAACAGTGAAGCAGGTTTTCAGGTATTTGCATGGCACTAGTGATTATGGTTTGTGTTACCAAGGAAGACCAGGATTAGACAGAGTGTTGGATATTCATGGCTTTGTTGATGTAGACTAGGCAGGAGATCTAGATCAGAGAAGATCTACAAGTGGGTATGTGTTTAACCTATTTGAAGGTGCAATCAGTTGGATGAGTAAGAAACAATCTGTAGTGGCACTATCAACTACAGAGGCAGAATACATGGCAGCCACTCATGCAAGCAAGGAAGCAGTTTGTTTGCAGAGACTGTGTTCAAGAATGGGGTTAGCACAGGGAGCTATAAGGATAGACTGTGACAACCAAAGTGCAATTTTCTTGGCAAAGAACCCTGCATATCATTCAAATACAAAGCACATTGATGCTCAGTATCACTTTGTGAGGGATATGATAGAAGACAAAAAGGTGTTGCTGGTAAAGGTGGACACTTTCAAGAACACTACAGATGCATTGAAAAAATCTGTGAGCTATGATAATTTCTCTTTGTGTAGAGAAAAAATGGCATTGTAGGGCTGGATAAATGACAAAGCTCTCTTGTGGCTCCCTATGGAAAGGAAACAACAAGTGGGAGAATGTTGGATTGTGTTATATTATTTCCATGACTAGGCCACGTAGTTAACCAGTGGGCTTAGAAGGGGGGCAGAGCGTCCCCTTTGCTACTCTGATTGTATAGCAGGGGAGTCACAGGGGGTTTGAGGGGTGCAGGTAACCCCACTTTATGGGGTCCAAGGCAGCGCCTTGGAAAATTTTGGTTTTGGAACCTATGTTAGGTTGGGTGGACCCACCTATGGTTTTGTGCATGATTTTCACACATGTTTTTTGGACGCGATGGTTTTTGGTCCATGGTATTGGATGCTTCGGCATGTATAAATATGTATTATAACATTGAAAGGAACATAATGAAAAATCAAGCTGGTAGTCCCGGTTTTTAGATCTAGGGGAAAATCTATGTGTATATGTGTTTTATGTGTTATGCTTTCGCATTGTTTATTTTATGTGTTTTAGAATTTGTATGCAGGTAATTTCTGTACCGGGTTAAAACCTACAAATACTCAGCGATCTTTTCATTTTAGTTTTACAAGCTAAGAAAAGAGCTTAAATGGTACTCGAGTATCATCGTCAACAATTTGTCACCTGTCGCTGCACAAGAAAGGTAAATGCATTATCCGGTTCCGAGGAAAAATAGGTCAAAAACACTTTTAAAAACCCTAATATTTTCATGAAAAAGGAATAAAAGGGGGAAAAAGTAATTAATTTTTACCACTTGCCAATTTACCTTTGTGTGAAGAGTTTTTTACACGTTTGTGCCCTAATTTTTCTGGAGAAGATTGCGGGAGATCTGGGAGGTCATTTGCTGAGCTGTCATATGCAGGTAAGAGTTAAGACCTTAAGCTCCATTTTCATATTGTTTTTACTTGTTTTTATCCATTATTTGGATTTCATGGGAAGGATTTGGCAAAAAAATATCACCCTTGGTCAGCATGATTTCTAGGCGTGGATCCGCGTTGATTGGGGGTTAAGAAAACTGCCAATCGTATCGGCACCGTGAGCAAAGAAAAACATGTTTTTTTCTCAATTTGACCACATGAATCAAAATTTCTTTGTTAAAAGATGTTCGTTGACTTAATTAAATGGTTTTATTTGGAAGAAAATAATTGAAAATGGTGGATTAGAAAGAATGAGAGCATGAGGATATCGATACTCAAGCAATAGCTGATCCAAATTTCTTGGAGGCTTTGAGGAATTGTGGGCTACTCAAGTACTTTCTCACACCATGGATCCAGGATCAACCCGAGCTGCTAGGTACCTGATTAGTCTTTGGGACATAAATAAAAAAATTTCATCATCGGTGACCAAGAGCTGGAGTTGGAGACTTCAGACATTTATTTCATCGCAATACTGTCTCGAAGAGGGGAACCAATCAACCTATATTGGTCAAGGCCGATTGGGGAAAGTGCGTACATGCTACTTAACGAACATTGCCTAGAAGCTCTCAAATCCAAAAGTGGCAAGATCGAGATCGCAACTGTTTAGGATCTTGTGTTGACAGTATTACTGTTGACCATCAAGAGTGGTTGGGTCCCAAGCACTGCATGAAACTAACAAGCCAAAGTTCTTGTATGCTATCGAGTGCACAACACCCACTATTTTTAATGAGGCAGAACTTATGAAAATCAACATGAAGTGCCAGCTATCAAAAGCTAAGGCAGGAAACCTGAAACAATTTTGCTTTGGGTCTATGCTAGTGACCTTCTTCCTGGAGCAGGTTTCGTTGTTCCAATACTAGCTGACTGAGGTGGATCCGTCGATGCCACGAGACCCATAGATGGTCCATTGGAGCGAGTTGATGCCCAAGGTTATGGGGGGCCAACAGATGTCCTATAAGCTTGCCTTCTTCTCATGGCTATGACGACATCTAATTGTAGTGGTGGATTGGACTTACAACGATACCAACTTCCGCGGAGATTTGGATATGCCACTCCCAGAGGGGGAGGACTTTGACAATGAAGGTAAGAAACAAACAATTTTTTAATTTTTTGATGTTTTTTATTGTTTTTTAAATATATGTATTCATGACATTTCACTTTGACGAATGCAGATGTTGGACTAGAATGCCCTGTCGGGATGTCCCTGATTTCCAGGTGTATTTCTCCTCAGTTTGATGCCGTTCCTTTTCAGGAAGGAAGTGATAATGAGGAAGATATCATGTAGAACCTCGAGGGACTGACCCATGGTATTCTGCGCCAGTACCAGAGGAACACGGTGGGAGTATCAGACTAGATCCGTCGACTACTGACTCGTGTAGTTCGAGCAGTTACATGCTACCATGAGCATCATGTTGATTAATGCATAGGCCTAGCATTCCACATTTTTTAAGGCCTGTGAGCCACAGATTTATAAGGCCTACGAGCCAAGGATGTTTTTTTAACACACATATTATTCTTTGAGGTTTTGATGTATGAAAAACATTATTGACATATGTATATATATATGTTATATTTTCCTGCTTACTATGATACAAATGATTTGTTTTTTACTTTCACATGTTTTGCAAATGTTTATCCAGCACATAATTAACTAATGCATCTGTATAGTATTCATATTTCTAGGAATATGTTGATATGTAATGTAATCAAAATTTTTCTCTAATAGACGAATACGTAGATACATTCTCAATATCTAAGGGTTTCTGACAGAATATTTACCGTTGAGTTGAAGAACGACAAGATGTGAATCAAGGTTGACAACCAAATCCTGGATGCCAAGAGCGATAGCTTCTGACAACAATTCGATAACTACGCTATACTCAATGATGTTATTAGTTGTTTGACGTATACAAATACATTAAAGATCAATCAATTCACCGTGGGGGTCATAAATGGCCCATGTCGCAGATGATAGATTCTGGGTACTTTGGCAAGCACCATTAGCGAAACCGATGTGAGGAGACACCGACATCTACAAAGCAGGAAAAGACATAATAAGCAAGAAAGCTGCTTGAAAAACAACACACCAAACCACACTTCACAAAACTGAACGACACAATTATTGTACAAAAGTAACCATTCAAGATGACCTAAGCATAATACTTTTTGAGAGAGTCCATGCTCTGACTCAGGCAATCACTCAACATAGATGACCACTAGAGTGTTACCATTGACATGACAAGTAAGCATCGACTCAGCTAAATAATAGAGTAGAACTCATATAAGCTTTTGCCCCCGTGCCCCATGGGTGAGGTAGGGTTACGAGTTATATGACAACCCCATTGCAATAATGGGAAAATAATAAAAACTTGGGGAGGGAGAAGATACCTGAATCCATGAAGAGATAAAGGTGCCCTTAATTGAAAGATATTGACAATGGCAGGTGAAACTGACATGTCAATAGGTAACGGAGAAGAGAACTGCTCAAGACACATAGACATGACCGCTGGGCCAGAACTAAGCCACAGGGATTAAGAAAACACATCAAGAGAAGAACTTGAAATAGGATGATCAGAGGGTAATGAACATGAGGTCAAAACAATGTCCACATAATTAATTTCAGTGGGAATTAACGACATTACCTCACCCCATGTGTCCACAAGATTCGGAGAGGGAATGACCCAAGGATCAGACTTGACTGCAATCATGTTAATAGAGGTAACATGAGTAGGTTGGAGCGGAAAGATACCCATCAAAGAAGGATCTTTAAAGAGTCTTGCCCCCACACTCTCATAAGGAGCATCGGTGTGCTTGACATATGGAACATTGCAATCTGAGGAGGAAGAGGCAAAGAAGGACAGTTGGTTAACTACGACTATCTTCCCTTGATGGGGAAAATGAATTATGTGGAACAAGGAGGAGGCTATAGCATGCATGGCATGGGTGCAACTCCGTTCAAGTAGAAGATTATCAATGAGATTGGCATCAACGATCTCTACTTTGATGTGCACTATCTTTCCCTCCAAAGTAATGGTAAGGTTGGGTAAGACATCGAATGGTCGCTAATCGTGCCCGTGAAAATCTTCTAAAGTGTTAAGGGATTGGTTCAGAGTAGGAGAACCAATTTCCTTCCAACAACCAATAGCCATGATGTAGGTGGAAGCACCTTCATTGATGACGGTCCTATGAATGGTTTTCTCATTTATGACGACCTGAATGAGAAAGACAATTTGATGAGGCAACTGTGGAACATGGTTTTCCAAGTCAAAACAAATAAGATTAGAATCAATAGGATCAATACCCCTAATAGCTAACAATAATTATTTCCACTGAGAAGTACAACTTTGAAGGACCTCGAGAGCAGACATAGTTGATGGTTCTTGAGCTAAACCCTCAACAATGTTATAATGTTAAGTGGCTCGAACATTTGGATTGTACGAGGACTTTCGTAGCACACCTCGAGAAGGTGGTCGAATGGTGGAATTAGGATTAGGTCGCTCTATATGGAGATGACCAGAACTTGACGGGGTAGAAGAAGAAGGGGCCCTTCTTTTTCTCTCCCTGTTGTCGGATTAGCATTTTGATAATCTTTTGTTCTGGTAGCCACGTTAATCAGTGTACTCATCATGAACACTTATGAACCCAAGGAAGCATATGACTGAGTCTAGTCTACCATTTGGGTCTGCTAGGATGGAAAGGGTTCTTTTAGGATAGATGGGGTCCCTTTGAGAAACCGAATAACTTCGGATCATCTAGGACAATCCTTAGTATAGTGATCTTCCTCACAAATGAGGCTTGGATACTTAGGCTTCCATTGGGAAGCATCACCAATAGATGACTTAGGAGGAGCTTGTTTTGGGGCATCAGATTTACTTTTCCTTTGCCTTTCTTCTTACATTCCAAGGATTTGTCCACTGTGATAGACTGAACAACATGGACCTCTGAGGTTTTACCAGGGCCAAGTGGATTCTGAGAGGGACTATTGGAAGTAGCATTTGAGGCCAACTTTTGTTTGGAATAAGATTTTGTAGGGGCCTCAGACACTAAACCAATTACTCCATCAATAGGAGGTGTAGCCTATGACTTCGATGTTATTGGATTGGATGAGGGCCTCAGAGCATCGGGTAATAACTCATACAAAGTGTCAGACTGAGAGTAAACGAGATCTAAGTATTGGGCACGAGAAATGGCTTGCTCCTCCATGACGCACCCACCCATAGCGATATCACAAGAAATTGGAGCGACGAATGATTTGGTGAACCATTTGGTCAATAACTAATCAACAATCTCGAATTTGATCAGGTGACACCTACGTCTCCATTCATGGATGTGATCGGAGATGTGGGTCACAGTATTTTTCTTGAGTGATGTAAGAAAATAGGTGTCAGTTTCAAAGTGAACTAGAAATTGGAAATGCGTGAGGAAAGCCATGGCTAAACATTTTAAGTCATAATAAGTACTTTGAGGGAGATCAATGTGCCACTTGGCTACAACACCTGTGAGAGTTCGTTGGAAAAGACAGAGATGAATAAAATCGTCAACATAGGAATTTGAAGAGCACCAGAGGTGATATGTCATCACATGGGATCGAGGATCTTCTTTCGCTTTCCCATCAAACTTCAGACAATCGCTCAGGATCTTGGATGGGACCGGAGGCCAGTAAGGCGAATGAAGAATTGGATCATCCATGAGTCGAGACACATCTGGCAATTCTAGTGTAGCCAAGAATGGTAATTTAGTATTGAAAGGCATTGGAGGTTGATAAGCGGGTTCAACTGGAGGAGCCCATCCCTGCTCGTAAGGATTTTGTCCCCATAGTGGAGGGTTTTGTCCACATGGCATTTGATGTTTCCCCCACTGTAAGTTGAAAGCCTTGAAATTGTCCAGCCATAGATTGTTGATAAGCAACATATGGGTTAAAATGTTGTTGAGGTTGTTGACCTTGGACGTATGGGTTTTTTACCTACTTTCCATGGACATATGAGTTTTGAACCTGTTGAACCTAGACATAAGAATTTTGGACTTGCTGTCCTTGGAAAAAATGATTTTGAACCTGTTGCCCTTGGACATGAGGATTAGGGGCCTGATTCTACAGGACTTGACACTGACCTTTTCCTTCCAAAGGTTGCCCCTGTTAATATGTATATAAGTGTTGTTACTGCCTAGGTTGGCCTTGCTGCTACGAGGGCTGACCTTGCGGCTGCAAAAGTTGTCCCTACAGCTGCAGAGGTTGGCCTTCCGAAGACATAGGTTGGGAGATTTGTTGAACATACTTCATTTATGGCTGCATGGTTTGCTACAACTACTGTGAGGATTTCCCTTATGGCTGTTACAGTAGTCCCTACTACTGCATCATCAGCCCCTACTGCTACACGAATGGCCCTTGCTACAATGAAGGTTGCCCTTGTTACTGTAGAGGTTGTCCTTGCTATTGCAAGGGTACTTGGACAGTTCTCGGATTGAAACCTTGAAATTTTTTGAATTGTATCTACCCATAGCCACCGGGAATGGTGGTCGGACTAGGCTGAATGTACTATCCAGGCTAAAGGACGTAAGGTGGATTTACCCTTCCTTGGGAACCACATGGAACATAAGGATTTGGGTATTGAACCTGAGTCTCATAAGGCTGCTGATATTGGAAATTTCTTGACGCAAATGGACCAACGGTATTTTGGACCTGTTGGTACTGGACATTGCTTAATCCAGTAGGGTTTTGAATAGCACTAGAAGAAGGTTAGTTCACCCCAACCATGTGAGATTGTGATCTCCTCACATTAGTTGTGCCCGACACCATAGAGACATTCGTATTCTACCCCCCAAGTGATGGCACAACTTGTGCACTTACTGGAGGGACTGAAGGACTGATAGAAGCAGGACTTGAGACTGTCGGTTGCACCAGACAAGTGACTTAGGCTAACAAGACAAGAGATTTCGGGATGGTGGGTTTCAATGGGACTGAAGCAACTGCAGAAATCATCGTCTGTTGGGGAGTTGGATTCCGAATGAATGGACTTGTGGTAGGCATAGCGTTAGACGACCAAACAAGATTATGATAAAGTGAAGAGGCACTAGGTGTACCTGAGACCAACTGTGCTAAAGTCACATAATTAGGAGGTAAGTCCCAATAAACACTGATGGGAATGCTTCCCATGTAGGGGAAACCTTCAGGAGGAAACTAATGGTATTCCTCTTCGATAATGTGTGGAGTGGAAACCTCCGAGTGACCCGAAGAGGAGATTGGAAATTTGCCTTTGGGTTCCATGGGTGGAAATAAGCGACAACGAACGACTGAAGATGTTCAGGGGGATAATTCCAAAGGAATACCCGGCTGATCATACGGACTGTATGACGCTGTGGTGTTATCACAACAGGGTCGAACAAATGATTCAGAGGATAAACAGCCAGTCCAAGCTGACCATCAGTAGTTAGCTGACTTTTGGGAGTTTGGATAGGGTTATCCGAGATTCTGGGCCAATATTAGAAAGTGACCCAGTATCTGAGGAAGGTGGAGGATGAGGTTAAAAAGGTTGAATGCTCAGAACAATTCTAAGTTCGACACCTTCGTCCTCAAGTGACTGCGTTAATTCAAGAAATGGCTCCTCAGACAATCTTTCAGACAGAGGAGAGGAAGAGGAACTAGGTGAACTAGATGGTTCAACCACGATGGCTTCATCTCCAATAATAGGAAAAGAGAGATAAATTCCAAGGCTTTAAATGTACTTTAAAAGGAATACTCACGATTTGGTCTAGAAAATACTAACAGGGATGTTATGAGATCGTGGGCAACAATTTTTTAAGATGCATAAACAAACTGGTGCTCTTTCATGTTTTAAGAGTCGAGAAAGAAGTAAAGGTGACTCTATCGCTTTCTATTTGAAGCGATTTCAAAAGGACAAGTGCTTAGATGATATTTTAAGCTTAAAGAGTCAAAAATATCAAATGACTACTTAGGATGATCTAGGTAAAAAGGATTACCAAGTAACCAAAAACTATAGAATAACTCCTGACGAACCGAGAAGTACGGGTGGGCGATCTCCCCAAATGTTGTGTTCAGTGTATCACGTTTACGAGGCAGCAGACTCGACTTCGTATGAATAAAGGATTGCAGCCTAGTGTTGTCTCCCTTTATATACTCGACGGTATGGAGAGTACAAGTCTGTACTAGTGTTGTCTAGTGCCGAAGCGAACGACAGCTGCTAGGTTTAAAGACACTAGAATGCATCTCTAGCCTAGACCTTCTAGATGTGATTGTTAGGTTTCAAATGCACCTTAGGTTAATTGAGTTCATGTTAAAGTTTATCTTGAAATATGTCTCGGTTTTCAGGCCTTAGTGATGGGACTCAAAAAATCCTATATGCAGCTAAATGAGACAAGACTGTTTCAATTCAATGCATTATTTATACTAGAGAGGGTAGAAAATACAATCGAATGCAAACAACTAAGAAACTGAAATAAAAATGATTTTTTCACTACTTTACTTTTTGAAAACAAAATAATGAAAAAACTCTTCCCAATTCCTATTTTCCTAACAAGTGCACTTCAAGCAGTCCTTTCAAAGGTAAAGAGAATTCTTTTTCTTTTCAAATGCAAATGCAACTCTAGTCTTCAATGATGCTAACTAACATAACATATTGATGTAGCAAACTAGAATTGTGTACTTTTCATGAAATGACAAAAAGGATATTTCTGCAAAACACTTCAATGAAAATGTTTCCAAGACAATCAATCCCGAAACAGATGAAAAGATACAAAAAGAACTTCTTCCAAGCTAATGATGCAATGACTCTACTAAAAACAAGACAAGCAACATGATCTATGCCAGAAAAGAGACGATTAAACAATCAAACAAAACTTTTCAAACTTGAATGATGGAGATCAAAGCAATAAGAGGACTACAAACGAAATGCAAGGAGTAAATTCACCAACAACTTGACTCACTGAGTTCACAATCAGCTGAATGGATCACAACCTATATGTCCTAGAGCCACTAACCATCCAAAGACTCAAGAAATCAAGCAAAATAAATAAAACCAACAAGCACATAAACCAAGCCAAATCAAGCTTTCTAGTTAGGGAGAAATAGTCTAAAACAAGCTAAGAGGTAGAAATCAGGAGAGCAAGACACATTGGTCGAGATCCGGGGTAAACCCTAATCTCCACCTATAGGCATCATTGCGACTGCCTAAATGATAACAAGTGCAAAAAGGGGGTCGACGTGACTGTTTTTGAGAAACTCGATCCGATCGGCTCGACTGTTTTAGAAAAAACCATGCTAGCCTAGGATTCAAAGGAAAAAATAAAATTTCCTCAGGTAAAAAGCAGACTTGCTACTGTAAATTTCAGACTCAGAGTAGTAAACTAGGAAAATCATAGAACACTAGAGGGAAATGGTGATACTATAAAAGTTCACACAAAACCATGAAATTACAATCAATTAAATAGAAGGATTGGGTCCCCAACGGAGTTGCCAATTTGTGATGCAGGTAAATTCTAAGTGCGGACACAAACAATTCCTCTAGCCCGAGAGAGCGGGTCTAGTCACAAACAAAAAATCATTGGAAGTTTTCCTTAAAGCTAGAATCAATTAAGAGGGCCTACCTCTTCGAACAATATTCCTCTTGGTGATGATCCTGCTTCCTCGCTCCAACTATCTTCATTTCCTTCCTTCAAACACCTGCAACAAGCAAACAACAAAGGTAATAGAATACAATATTGTATTAAGCCTACTTAAAAGGTCAAGGAACATTAAGCCATAAAGATGTAAAATGACACTTCATGTAGGAAATCAATCAATAGTTTCATTTATATAAATAAAAAAGAGATTACAACCAGTTCCTTGGCATTGTTGGTCTCCTCTGACGTATCTAGGTTCCCACACTTCTGCTAGCACTTCATGGACAACCCCAACAATAGAGGTTTTAAGGCCTCTTTCCCTCTAGTTTCAAATCACACCAAAGCACACTATTCTCCCTCAAACATACACTAGAAAAATTCAAACTATAGATGCCTTGCTAATTATTCTAACTCCATACCAAAAACTAGCTTTTGCTTGGGAAAAAGAGAGGTTTATATAACTTGGATGGATGGGAGATGGTTCCTATTCTCATGGGAGAAGGCCTTATATCTTGGATTAGTTCCATCCTAATAGGGGAAAGGAACCAAAACTGACCTCCTCGACTCCATCTGTCCTAATCATTTACAAGACTTCCGTTACGAAGCTTCTAGAGCTGGAAGCTTCGACTCCATATTTAAAAAAAATTCCAAAACAGGATCGGTGTGACTGAGAAAGGGCTCAGTCGATCCAAACGATGCTAGGGACAGTTGTAATCCCTGCATATCAGCATGAGGAGGAAAAGGGTCATTAGCACTAGTCTTGTAAACTAGCGTAAATAGAATATTCTTGGGAAATTATGCAAAAGGGAAGAGTTCTTCCCATGAAGAGGGACATAATGGGAGTTTCTTCATGAGAAGAAATCATGTGGGGTTGACTATAGAGGTCCTCTAGGATCATGGATGGGGAGTATAGGGACAGTGAAAAAATGTTGTGTAACACCCCCATCCCCCTCCCTTTACTCCTCCCCCTCCCCCTCCCCCTCCCCCACAAGAGGAAGTATGGCTGATGATTTTAAGCTACCCGTTTTCAAAGGAACTAGATTGGAAGATCTAAAATAGTTTTGGTTTTATTTGAAGTTGTAAGGATAGCGAAGAAAATCAACGATGAAAATATAAAGAAATTGCATCTTTTTATAACGTTCCAAGATAAAGCATTGACATGGGATATGAAGTATTCAAATAATCAGAACAGAACATTTGCAGATATTAAAACAACACTAATAAAATAGTTTAAGAAGTCAAAGTCTGAGTCGTAGTGCATCACTTAGTTGAAAGAGATCAAACAAAAACCCTACTGAGTCTATTTTGGTGTTTGATCATATATTTAATGTGTTATTATATCAAGTAAGCTTTGACATAGCTCTACAGAAACATCAAGAATGGTTTATAGTTTAGTTGCTACCACATATCAGATTTCCATTGACATAACAAAAGATAGAAAGTCAATCCAAAAATTCTACATATTGTATTACAATGAAATTAGAAGCTTCACCTATAGGAGATACTAATACAGGCAAGCAACAGATTCAGAATCAGCTAGTGAGCCCAACCCTACAAATACAAGACATTGAGAAAAACAAAGAAGTTATAGAATAAATATGGTGTATGAAATGCATATTGGAGGGCCATTCTAAAGAATAGTGACCTATCTTCAGGGGTTACATGGCTAGTGGCGCACCGAATCCCTTGAATGCTGGATCCAACCTATGGTGCGAAATATGTAAGACTAGGGGTAAAAATCGTTCATAAGACACATACTTGTTACAAAAATATGTACAAACTCTGAGGAATCTATATTGCAAATTTTGTAAATCAGTAGGACACGATGAGAATAATTATTGGACTTACGAACTAATGTTGGAGCACGCTGCTGACACTTATAGAATGCAAGAATAAGAGCACGAACATGAGTACAATGGAAAACAAAGTTTTTGATGAGGTTACCAAGTAAGAGGTGAAGGTGGTGGAGCTGGTCAAGAAAGTGGATAGATCATTTGCTATAATTGTAGCCATCCAGGTCATTTTGCGAGAGACTGTGAGAACCCCACAACGACATGTAAGTAATGTAAATCCTTTGACCATGTAATTGAAGAATGTCATTTGCTTATGGAGAAGATACATGAAAAAATGAATCAACATCCGACACAAAATATTCAAATGATGATTGCTGAAAGGAGGACATGCGAACCTCGAATTAGTATTGTCACTAGAAGTGGAGATGCAGACGGTAGTGATAAAGTAGATGGAAAGAAAGAATCTGAAAGTGTATGGGTCAGAAAGAATACTAAGAAAGTTCATGTTTTTTATATTCATAAAGAAAAATAATTATTTATGGAAGCAAAGTTAAGTTTTATAGATGCTGGACCTTTGACCTCTAGTGCACAACCAAAGCTCAATTAGAAAAGTAACAGTGATGTATCATCAACTTTGATATAGAATCGAGCTTTGACATAGGATCAAGATTCGACACAAGACCAGGATTCACCAAGTCATGTAGTTATTTTAAAGTCCCTTCTCCCCCCTACACCTCCTACCCAACATCCCCCTCCCCCTCCAAGAAGAACTATGGATGATGATATTAAGTAGCCTCTTTTCAAAGGAACTGGATTGGAGGATTCAGAATAGTTTTGGTTTTTATGTGAAGTTGTATGGACAACGAAGTAGATCAAAAATGAGAATATAAAGAAAGAACAGCTCATTATCAAATTTTGAGATAGAGAATTGACATGGTATATGAACTATTCAAATAATCATAATAGAATGTTTGCAAATACTAAAACATCACTGATAAGAGAGTTTAAGAAACCAAAGTCCGAGTCACAATGCATCACCAAGTTGAAAGAGATCAAACAGAAACCTATTGAGTCTTTTTTGTAGTTTGATCAGAGATTTAAGGTGTTATTGAATCAAGTAAGCTTCGACATAGCTCCGCAACAAAATCAAGAATTGTTTATAGTTGTGTTGTTCACCTATAGGAGATACTAATGCAGGCATGCAACAGATTATGATAATTAGCTAGCAAACCTCACCCTATAGATACAAGACTTCAAGAAAAGAAAATAAGTTGGAGAAGAAATATGGTGTACGAAGTGAAAATCGAAGGGCCATTCTAAAGAACATTTCCCTATCTTCAGGAATTACATCGCTAGTGGGGCACCGAATCCCTTGAGTGTAGGATCTAGCCTGTGGTGCAAAATATGTAAGACTAGAGGGCAACATCATTATGAAGATTGTTACTTGTTATAAGTATATACACAAACTCTGAGGAATCTATATTGAAAATTATGTAAATCAATAGGACACGATGAGAATAATTGTCGAGCTTACGAACTAATGATGGAGCACGGTGTAGACACTTATAGAAGGAAAGAAAAAGAGCATGGACATGAGGAAAATGGACAACGTGGTGGTCAAGAAGGTTATCAAGGAAGAGGTCCAGGTGGTGGAGCTGATCGAGGACATGGACAGATCATTTGCTATAACTGCGGCTAGTCAAGTCATTTTGTGACAAACTGCCAGAACCCCACAATGACATGTAAGTACTATAAATCCTTTGACCATGTAATTGAAGAAAGTCTTGTACTTATGGTGAAAATGCAACAAAAAATGAATCAGCAATCAACACATAATTTTCAAATGATGACTACTGAAAAGAGGACCGATGAACCTCAAATTAGTATTGTCACTAGAAGCGGAGCTGCAACTGGTAGTGATAAAGAGGATAGGAAGGAAAAATATGAAAGTGTGTGGGTCAGAAATACTACTGAGAAATTTCATATTTTTGATATTCAGAAAGAAAAAAGAAGTATTTATGGAAGCAAAGTGAATTTTTATGGATTCTAGAGCTTTGACCTCTAGTGTGCAGCCAAATCCCAATTTGAAAAGTAACTGCAATGTGTCATCAGCTTCGACACAGGACCGAGCTATGACACAGGACCGAGCTCCTCCACAGGACTGAGCTCCGACACAAGACCAAGATTTATCAAAATCAAGTAGGTATTTTAAAGTCTTTTCTGCAAACTTGTATGAAATTGTTAAGAGATCATAAGGTTGTAGAAGGGCTTCAGGAGTTGATATATTCTTCTGCATCCAAAGAAACACCACAAAGTGAGATGTGCATAGTCAATAATTTGCATCAACAGAAGAGAACCGGAAGAGAAATGAGACTTAATGTGCATATAAGAGTGTATGAGATGGATCAAATTATTTTGGATCTGGGATCTAATGCTAATGTCTTAATGAAGCAAACATGGGAATTAATGGGTAAGCTAAAGATACAATGGTCACCTATTCAGTTAAGGATGGAAAATCAACAAAATATCTTCCCTTTGGGAAGACTACTAGGTATCAGAGTGGATATTGAAGGATTTCGCACTACTGTTGATTTTGAAGTAATACAGATCGTCGATGACAGTAACCCTTATCCTGAATTGCTTGGAATTTACTGGGAATTTGTCAATATGGCTATAATTTATCTGAAGAAGAGATAGATGATATTTGAAGGAAATAATATGAGAGTAATTGTTCCCTTGGATCCATCAAAAGGAGTAAGATATACAGAATCAGTCAAAGAAGAATATTGTGTAGCTGACATAGACAATATCTATCAGATGATAATGAAGGAACATGATTTTGTTAACCCTAATACATGGGGAAATTTGAGTTGGTAGCATGATAATTCTTGTACCTCAGACTTAGAAGAAGAATTGGAAAACTAACATAATAGGCTACATGAAGTATCCATAAGACGTTGTGAAAGAATTACTAAATAAGTTCGATGTATGATATCTGAGTTATGTAACCTAGCTTCTTATGATGTCTTAGGTGATGTAAATACTTTTCTTAATGATTATGAAGAACAAGTTCCAGAAAATTAAAGATTTTTAGCCTTGAATATAACCCTGAATGCTACCCCTGCTAGATCGTGGAATGAACACAAGAAGAATATAGGAAGTTGGAAGGAATGTTAGAGATTGTTTGTGATAAGGTTTGGAAAGATAGATACAGAGATTAAGATAAAATATGATGGTGATACTAATCCTAGGAATCATATCCAGCTATGCACTACATCATGGAAGGAGATTCCATAGCAAGAATGGGTACATGGATTCATTCATACATTAGAGACAATACCTAAGAATTGGTACCTAGAAATAGAGCTTCGACATGGTACCATGAACTGGGAAGACATGGTTTATGGATTCATATTAGAATTCACCTTTGAGGATGATTGAACATACATAGATCTGGCCCTTCAGACAGTCAATAATAGGGCCTTTGATAATGTAACCCCACTGACATGGCAGCAACTTGATTGGGCTGTGTAGATAGAAAATGTACTGGATTGATATAACCTCACTACAAATGAAGAAGAAGATACTCACAACATCAACATAGCAGAGTCAAAAGGATACCGTGAAGTAACTGGTCCTAAGCTAGAGATACCAGATATCAACAAAGGAACCCAAGTTTGCAACAATAAGAGACTAATGGGATGAGGAGACAATCTGTAAAGTTACAAAGTTACTTCATGAATATCAAGAACTATTTCCCACCAAATTTTCAGAGATGAAGGGTATAATAGGAGATCTAGGAGTCATGAAGATTCCCCTTAAGCCTGATGCAAAGCCAGTCAAAAAAATACCTTATAGGCTAAACTCGAAGTATAAGGAGAAAGTGAAGGTAGAACTTGATAAGATAATAGAAACATGAATTATTGAGCCTGTAGAAGAATCAGAATTGGTGAGTCCTATGGTGGTGCAAGAGAAGAAGAATCAAGAAGAGATTAGGATCTATGTTTATCTGAGAAAGTTGAATTATGTGTGTTTATATGATCCCTTCCCTACCCCTTTCACGGATGAAGTGCTAGATAATGTAGGAGGCCAGTAAGCTTACTCGTTTATAGATGGATTCTCAAGTTATCATCATATTAGGATTTCACCTTAAGATCAACATAAGACTACATTTGCTATAGAATGGGGCTCATATCAATACACAGTAATGTCTTTTAGATTAAAATGTGTCCCTGCTATATCTTCTAGGGTGGTGGTCACAGCTTTTAAGGAATACATTCATAAGTTTTTAGAGGTATATTTTGATGATTGGACAAATTTTCGATTATTAAGAAAACATGTTGGAAGTCTAAGACTTATGCTCGACTCATGTAGACAATATCATATCTCTTTGAGCCTAAAGAAGTGCACATTTTGTGTACCTTTTGGCATATTGTTGGGACATATTGTTTGTAAGCAAGGATTAATGGTGGACCCTGCTAATATTGTTATCATTGTGAACTTTCCTCCACCTAAGATAGATTGGACAATTTTTGGATTATTGAGAAAACATGTTGGAAGTTTAAGACTTATGCTCGACTCATGTAGACAATATCATATCTCTTTGAGCCTAAAGAAGTGCACATTTTGTGTACCTTTTGGCATATTGTTGGGACATATTGTTTGTAAGCAAGGATTAATGGTGGACCCTGCTAATATTGTTATCATTGTGAACTTTCCTCCACCTAAGATAGTAAGACAGATTCACACTACATTTTGGGACATACTGGGTATTACAGGAAGTTCATCAAGGAGTATGCTCAGATGACTGACCTATGGAGAAATTGTTGAAAAAGGATGTAACTTTTTAGTGGAATGAATAATGTCAGAAGAGCCTCGACATATTGAAAGAAAAAATGGTATATCCACCTATAATAGTGATCCCTGATTGGAATAAGGAATTCCATGTCCATGTGGATGCCTCTTGTATAGCTTTGGAAGTGGCACAGGCACAACCTTGTGCATGAGAGATTGGTCATACTATAGATTTTGCAAGTATAAAGCTATCTAAAGCAAAAAATAATTACACCGCTACATAAAGGGAAGGATAGGCCATGGTATATGCTTTGAAGAAGTTTAGACATTATTTGTTTGGGTCACACTTTAAAATGTTTACATATAATTCTGCACTAAAGTATTTGGTTAATAAGCCTGTCTTAGGAGGAAATATTTGTAGATGGTTACTATTATTCCAGGAATCTGACTTTGAGATCATTGTTAAACTAGGGAGACTGAATGCAAGACCAGACCATTTGTTAAGACTAGAAATAGGGGAAGAACCAACCAGCGTAGTGGATAATCTCCCTAATGTGTAGATATTTGTAGTCAGAGCTGTAGATGACCATTTTGCAAATATCATTTAGTTTTTTACCACTGGATTTTCTCCTTCAGAGTATAATACGCAGCAAAAGAAATAATTAGTGGTTAAGGCAGCCAACTTTTAATTAATATCAAGACAATTATATAAGATGGGACCAGATGAGATAATGCACATATATGTTCTTGAACATGAAAGACAAATGATTCTAGTAGAGGCTCATGTGGGAACAACTGGTGGACACTATGCAGGAAAATCTACTACGCAGAAGATTTTGAGAGCAAGATTGTGATGGCCTACACTACATAAAGATGCAGAGTACTATTGAGCATGTGATGTGTGTCAAAGAATAGGGAAGCCTTCTAGAAGAGATGAGATGTCATTGGTACCACAAGTTACATTTCATGCCTTTGATAAGTGGGCCATTGATTTTGTTGGACCCATCAACCCACCTGGAAAGAGGACTGGTGCAAGGCACATAATTATAGTGAGTAGTTCCAAGTTTATCATCAGAAGAGTACCCCTTATCACCCTCGGGCCAATGGAATAGTAGAAGCATTTAATAAGATTTTGGAGAATGCAGTTACTAAGGTATGAAATGTGAATAGAGATGACTGGGACCTTATAATTCTAGCAATATTATGAGCTTATAGGACCACATGTAAAAAGTTGACAGGTCAGACACCCTTCAGGTTAGTTGATGGGCAAGAAGTTGTGATGGCCATGGAGTACACCATGCCTATCTTGAGGATTGCATCTTTTATAGATATGGAAGATCCTGATATAATGGGGGAAAGAATGTCATAGTTGAAGCTTTGGAGGAAGATAGATTTATAGCAGGATTCCATCAGCAAATACAAAAAGCAAGAGAAAATGCCTAATATGACAGACATATTAAGTAGAAGAAGTTCCAGGTAGGATACTTTGTTCTCCTTTATGGCAGTAAGTTTGTAAAATTTCCTGGAAAATTTAAGATGCATTGGTTGGGCCCATACATTATCAACCATATTACTGATGGAGGCACAGTTCAATTAGCAAATCTAAATGGAGAATTGGTTAAGGAAGAGTAAATGGCAGTAGGTTGGAGCTATACATGGACAACCCTGCCCCTACAACTTCTCTCTAAAGAAAGGAGAAAGGTCTTAGTGTCACTAGCAGTTGAAAATTGGCACTCGACTATAAAATACATTGCAGAAAGAGCTTCGATGGTTACTTCACTACAATATGGATAATGTTGAAGTTCATAGGATCCTCGATGTAAGAAGGGTTTCTCACCACAATATGGGATGCATTGAAGTTCACCAGAAAAATATGACTGTTAGAAAGGAAATTTGTCATTAAAACATGTGGAAAGATGCATTTATGAGGACAGATTGACTAGAGCTAAGGATAGATATGCAATTAATGAACACAATATGAACTAATGGTGGGGTTAGAAACTTATATTTGTTATAAAAATCCATGTCCCACTGAGATTTGGCACTTTTCTGCATTTAGCATTCAAACCTTTCTATTGCAAAGTATTTGTAGAAATTTTTGTTGCCATATGAATCCAGAGGATTTTATTCGTATATTTAAGGAGAAGGGCTTAGCTAGAATCATGGAAGAAGCATCTGATATGCCCACAATAGCATCACCACCCACAACAGCATCATCATGCACATAGAAAAAATCCTCGTGAAAGAAAATGACCAAAGAATATATAACGAAGAATAAATAGGAAAAGAGACTTGTTTAGTAGCCCGAACAGGTGAGAGATAGTGAGGAAGAAGTAGAGCAAGTACAAATGGAAACGGATTGCATAGTGTTTCCATCACCTCTCCCACCATATATTCCACCAAGAAAACCATACCCAAAACTAGTGAAAGAGCCAAAGGACGTGAAGTATAGCACCTTCACACCTTTATTGCTAGAGTGAGTGCGATTTATTGGAGAACCCTTGGGAAGATTCTGCAACTAAAGTTCGTGGACTATGATTTCAATGATAGAAATAAATATCCTCAATTCGCACTAGAAAAAATATTTAAAACAAGTGCACTACCCTTAGAGTGGCGTGACTAGGTTAGAACCGCATTAGTGGGTGGTTGGATTGGTGCAGTCTAGATTGATGAATATGTCGAATGTGTCGCACTTCAGCGGAAGTCCAGGAAACACAGCTTGTGTGAGACAAATGCTTGTGTTGGTGCATGATTGATGCCTATGGATGGGGAAGAGGATCCCTATCGACCCAATACTAATATGGAGAATCACAAGACTACCTTGTCAAGCGCTGAACCCCGCAAAGGAGTTTGTTGGGAAAGATCAAGATAGAGCCATAGTAGAAAACATGAAGAAGAATTTTGGACTAACAAAAGGGAAGTGAGGTTATGATATCAACTCGATCAATGACCCCCTTCACTTTGCAGCACATATATTAGCTGGAAAAATCATGAGGAAGTGTCAAGCTAATGAAGTCCTTGCACTGGTGGTTTCAATAGTTGCGCAGTGCACTAATGTGGTTTAGTACAATGTGGCCACATATCTTTGCCAAGATTTTTTGGACGAATGCTGCAAGGCTCAGGAGAAAGGTACTATGTTTCATTATGCATGGTTAATTTTGATAATTGTAATGCTTGCATGGAGAGAGTTGAAAGATTCGCAGTTCCCTCAAATACCCTCGGATGTTTGTGAAGGTGCGTGATATGTCTCAAAGTGCTATACCATTAAACCGGAACGAGCATAGGAGAAAAATATGTTTTTTGTATTATACCATATAGAATTACACATGCTGGTGAACCAACATCCTCATCTTTCACCGAGTCTATACAAGAAGTATATCTATGTCGTGAAGTTTAAAGCTTACTTCCACAGAATTTACATACAGATTCGCAGGGACACAAGGAAGAAATAGAATCCCCTACCATATCTAGTGATAGAAGATGGTATCCTAGCAAAGATACAGTAGTGGCCCATGGGTTGGATGACTGTGCTGGAGACATAGACAAAGAATATTTCAATAGAGGAGTACACGATGCAGCATGGGGAAGATAGTGGGAAGGATAAGGATGATCTAGAGTCATAACAAGAGGAGAAATATGAAAAGGGTCACTAGGATCCTCCTGAATGTGATGAGCATAATAAAGAGTCTGAAAAGACAAAGACATACCAACCTGTCATGGAGAAGAGGAAGGCAGGTGTCGAAGCTGCCACAAGAAGAAAAAATAAGTAGAAGGCAGACAAGATAAAGGTCATAACATCAATGGTCCTCATTGATGGGGACTTGGATTAGATTGGGGATAGAATTCAGGAAGCAATGGCGAAATCATGGAACAAGTTAGAGGATCGCTATGACACACTTCTAACATGTTTCGAGGAGCACATTGAAAAACTAAAGATATTGGCATAGACAGTTATACAACCATTGCAGGTAGAGGAGAATCTTGGAGAGGAAAGATGAGTAGAGCTACACTTATAGCACAGATAACATCGATACCTATCAGATCCTTACAGTTTGACTATGTTGAGGTATAACAACAAGCCAGAGAATGGAGGTACATGAACATGAACATCGCAGTAGTGCCACTTCAGAGATTACACAAGCTGCCTCAAGAGATCATAGATGAGATGAAGTTGCACAAACAACACACTTCATAGTTAAACAATCAAGTAGAGAGAGAGCGAGCTTCATTGAAGCAGAAGCTGTACCCAGTGATCCAAGAGAGGGATTAAGTAGTACAGTAGCAACAGAAGCTGAAGGAGGTGATCGAAACAACACGCAGGGAGATTCCGGACATTGATGTCCGAGAAGAGGAACCAGTAGAGGACAAGGTCACAAATCTCAGCCTTGCAGTAAAAGGGTACAAGAATAAGATCATGGACGTAAAAATTACATATGAGATGAAGATCAGCGAGCTACAAATGAAGATATAGCCAACCACACCATAGGAAGTGTGAGACAAGAGGGAGGCCGACTTAAAGGATGCAATGGTTGACATCTCTACAATAGTGGCAGATTGTGGGCAGCTATTAGATGAGAGCTTACAGATTTGGACTTCACTGCAAGAAGAACTAAATGCATTTAAGCTACAAGAGATATTCAGTAGAAGTAGTAGTAGATGGAGGAGATTCAGGAAACTATGAGAACCTTACCAATCTTATAGAAGCTTACAAATATCAATGAGGGAAATTCCCTCTAGAAGAAGATAGAGGAGCCGAGGAAGGAAGAGCAAACTCTGACAGATATAACTCAGTCATGGTAGGATAAGGCTCTCTAATTGTACCAAGCAGTAGATGAGAAGCTTCAAGAGCTTCAACGGAGAGAGACAACAATGATGAAGAAGGCTGTAGAACCTACGACATAAGCATTGATGGAGGAAGTGTGCAGCAAAGAGAAGCAGAGCACAGACATTCTACAGGAGTTCAATAGTGCCTACAATAGCATTGCAACGAAGATCAGAGTAAAATTCGCTAAGTGACTTGAGACGAGTCACATGTGAGTGTTGGGGGCCTATTGCGTGCACCCAACTGCACCTATATTTTGGAAAATACTTTTCATTTTGTGCATCAGAGCTTGAAGTGGACCGCACAATCGAGCAGCGAAGCGCAGTTTGAGGAATTAAATATACCGTGTGGTGTAAGGGCTTCGCGGTTGGTCAAATCCCCTTTTTTTATAGAAGCATGCAATTTTGTAAAGGATCAATGAGTTTTGGGGTCATAGTTTCTTGTTTTAGGGAATCCATGGTATTTGGACCATGGTATTTTGATGATGTAACCCTTCGATGTAATAATATATATAGGGTGAAATAATAAGAAGATAATCATCTTTTGGTCCAGATGAGTGTTATGGGTAAATTATTGTGATTTTTAATTTGGTAAAGAAGGTGAGTCTCTACAGTTGAGTGCGTAGAGGCCTGAGTCTGCAGCTGAGTGCGCAGACACCTTGTAGCTTAGTGCGTAAGCCAATAACTGTTTTTGTGCAAAGATTCATTATATTAGGCAATAGTTCTTGTGGATGTAACCCTACACTAGGGTGAACCATGGTAATTTGGTGTTTTATGTGTATATTTTCTTATTATCTATTGTAGAGTATCAGTTATTACAGTTGCATTTTACTTTAGTGCAACGATGGTTTACGGTTTTATATGGCATGTTTAAGTAAGTCATATAATGTGAAGAAGTGATTTATAAATACTAAGGATAAGATAAAATAATAATACCACATATTTTAATCCTTCAAGTTTGTGGAAAATTGGTTCTGCATCCTCCTTAGTCACTTCAAGTGAGACTGCGATCTGCTTGTAGGTCATTGCCGAAAGGCCAGTGACTCAGGGTTTTTTGGTGCACAATATAGATTGAATCTGGGTCAGCCCAAACCAAGCCAACAAGTACTAGTGGGAAACGTACTTTGAGAAGAGGGACAAGAGGGAACCCTCATTGTTTTTAGCTGCACCCAATTGGAATTATTTCCAAGATGCCATCAAGGAACAATATTACCCTATCGGGAGATATGAAGATAAGTACATAAAATGGACCACACTATGGTAGGGAAGGGACCAAGACATGTCGGAGCTAACAAATAGTTTTCATACCCTTCACACGAATTTGAGTATCAAGGATTCTAAGTGAAATTTGGTACTCAATTACCATGGCTATCTACACAAATGCATCCAAGACAAGATGGAGTTCCTGGACATCTCCTTGGTTAGCGCCGCATATCAATATGCTATTAAGATCAAGAATAAATTTAAACAAAAGAAGAGGGACTTTAGATCTACAAATCTGAAGCAAGGAAAGGGTGTGCCCAAACCGTATAAAAAAGTAAAAATCCAAGGCAGGGTGACCCAGGACAACCCATTGAAGCCACCAACAAACAATAGCACCATGAAGACAAACAGAAGGAAATAGGGAAGTGGTGTGACTTCCATAAGAGCCCCACTCACAACATAAGTGAGTGTTGTGCCAAGAAGTCATGGGTGGCCGAGCTAAAGGCTTAAGAGTCATATGCATTTTTTGACTCTGAGTTAGACCTTGATAAGGGGAATGAAAAAGGGAATGAGATTATTGATGCAGATCCCAGCACCACCATTTCCACCACCAAGGTCCAGAAGATCAAGCCCAAAGATCCATAGGAAGGGGAGAGTCTCTTCCACTCACAGATGTGGGTAAAGGGGTCTCCATTGTAGTTCATTATTGACAGTGGAGCCAGAAGAACCTCATATCAGCCTAGCTCGTTAAGTGGTTTGGCTTACCAACCACACCACACCTTCCATCATACACCATCGGGTGGCTCCACAAAGGACGAGATCTCTACATTATCCAATAATTTCGTCTTTCATACAACATAAAAGCATCATGTTCTATATGATTCCAAGCCTCACACTTTTATTTGGGTAATAACTTATATAGGATACCATAGGTAGCCTTGCCTACTACCATCTCTTTTATTTATGCTAAGAAATGTAGTAAGATCATCTCTTAGACTGGGAAATTTGTTTTCTTTTTTATTTTCTCTCAAAGTAAGGAGAATATCATGGCCACATCCATGGCCCCTGGGAAGGGATCCTACATGCAATAATAGAAGATGGATAAGGTTATGGAAGAATACTAGGACATCTTCTCATCACCCATAAGGGTAACCTTGCACTCTCAGGTCAAGCATTCGATTGATCTAACTGCAGGGAGCCAATGGGAGAATATACCACTACTCCATTCTATAAAATTAAGAGATCAAGTTGTAGATCTAGGAGCTACTGTAAAATCAGCACATCCGACCAAGTTCCTCACCTTGTGGGAGCTCGATTATACTTGTACAGAAGACGAATGGGACCTGGAGACTCTGCATTGATTATCAAGAACTGAACAAAATCACTGTCAAGAATAGGTGACCAATCCCATTTATTGATGACCTTCTTGACCAGCTCAAGGGGGCCAAGTATTTCATCAAGATCGATTTAAAGTTTTTCTATCACTAGGTTCCAATAGAGCCCATATATGTATGGAAGATCGCCTTCAAATCCATTGAGGATCTTTTTGAATGGTTGGCCATGCCTTTCAGGTTGACAAATTCCCTACAAATTTTATGAGGATAATGGATGACATCTTGTTACCCTTCACCAACTTGTTCATGGTTGTATATAATGATGTCATCCTCATTTTTAGAAAGATATGGGAAGAGAACTTGGAACACATTCAACAAGTCCTTCAAGCCATGTGGTAGCACAAACTATGTGCCAACTTGGAGAAATTCACCTTTGACATGAGCCAATTCCAATATCTAGGTTACATCATAGATGACTAAGGTGTGCATGTGGATCTAGCTAATATTCAAGTCATTAGAGATTGGTCAACCCTGACCACTCTAACATAGATCTTCAAATATTTTTGGGCCTTGCCAATTTTTATTGGAGGTTCATGTTGGGATTCTCCCATATCACTTGGCCATTGAGTGAGGTTACCAAGGGCAGAGTGAAAGAAATTTTTTCTTGTTCTGAGTCCCAACAAAAGGTGTTTGTTGAGATGAAGCATCGACTTTGTTCTGCACCTATAATCACATTACTAGGCCTACAAGAGCCATTTGAAATTGAGATAGACGCCTTTGACTATGTTATCAATGCAATTCTCACCAAGAAAGGGCATTCGGTGGCCTATCATAGTGAGACACTTTAAAAAAAAATCGGAAGTACCCCACCTATGATAAACAGATGTATTTTATCATGCAAGCTTTCCACCAATGGAAACATTAAATTCTTGGGAAGGAGACGGTCATCAACACAGATCACCCACCTCTTTAGTTTATACAGACACATGGAAAGTTTCAAAATGATCACCATCAAAAGTGATCTACATATCTAAAACAATTCCACTTGAACATTAAATTCAATAAGGGTAACACCAATCATGTTGTATATTGCCTCAA